>OY728164.1:1849494704-1850877204 GCA_963277665.1 Viscum album | reverse complement strand
TTCCATACAAATCTTCAAAAGGTGCCATCTGAATTGATTTTTGGAAGCTGTTATTATATAAAAACTCTATGAGTGTCATATGTTTCTCCCATAAACCACTAAAATCTAAAACATAAGCTCATAAAATATCCTCTAGAACCTAAATATTTTTCTCAGACTGGCCGTCAGTCTGAGGATAATGGGTCGTACTCAAAAGAACCTGTGATCCTAGAGTCTTTTGAGGACCCTACTAGAAATGTGATGTAAAATGAGTATCTATATCAGAAATGATACTCCTCGGAACACCGTATAGCCAAACTACCTCGTGCATGTAAAGACTATCCAGATCATCAACTGTGAAGGTCTCCCTGATAGGTAAGAAGTGTGATACCTTCATCAGTTGATCCAAAATCACCCATGAAACATCATTCTTACAGGTTTTCCAAGGTAATCTTGTCATAAAATTCATAGTGACATCATCCCATTTCCACTTAGGAATGGGAAAAGGCTACAAATGATGATCAACTTTCACCTTGTAAAAAGTGAAGCATCTAACCACAAATCCTACTACTTCTTTCTTTATTCCTAACCACCAGTACTATCTATGGAGATCATGATACATATTTTTTAACTCCTTGCACAAACCAGTAGGAACCCATACTCGACCATAAAAAGAAGAGAATTTCCACTAATAAGAGACCATCCCAATGGCGTATCCCCACCATATAAGCTGTATATCATAACCAATACCTCTAGATCATATAAATTCTTAGTCTTGATCCGGTCCAAAAGCACGAGTATAATAGGTGTCGAAGTCAGAGCTACTCAACCCTGAGACTCTTGAACATCTAGATGAATGTCTGCAAAGAGGGTCCTCATCCACCACTCATCGTAAGACTCCCACAATACCTCTATATGCATCTTCCAACTTAATGTATCAGTGACAACATTACCCTTTCTTGGTGTATAAGCCAACTCGAAGTTGAAATACTAAAGATACTCGACCCACCTCCTCTGTTAAAGGTTTACGCCCTACTGAGAAAATATGTACCTGATGCGCTTGTGAACTATGTATACCACAAACCTATCACCCATGAGACAATGCCTCAAGCATCTCAGGGTATATACTACTACTGATAACTCCAAATCATGAGTAGGATACTTCCTCTCATGGGGTCTTAGTTGTCTGGAGCCATAAGAAACCACTCGATCATCCTGTATCAGAACTATTTTGAGTCCAACTCTAGATGCATCATAGTACACAATATATGATTTACCCCGATATAGGTAAAGTGAGGATTGGTGCTGAGATCAGCCTACCTTTCAACTCCTGAAAAGCTCTCTCATAAGCATCAGACCAAACAAACTTCACTCCCCTCTTGGTCAGCTCAGACATCGATGCTGGCAATGGGAGAAGTCCTAGATAAATCACCGCCAGGTAACTCAGAATTTTGAAGACATTATTAGGCCTCTCCCAAGAAACCACAACTAAAATTTTCTCTCAGTCCACTAACACTTCTTACTCTGATATTACATAACCCAAGAAGTCCACTTTATCAAACCAGAAACTACATTTGGTTAGCTTGGTGTAAATATGATTCTCTCTCAATGTACTCAAAATGATGTCAAGATGTTGGGCATGATAATCTACTAACTAGGAGTACACTAAGATGTCGTCGACAAAAACCACTGCAAAATAATCCAAAAAAGTATGAAAGATCTGATTCATCAAGGCCATGAATACCTCCAGTGCACTAGTCGAACCAAATGACATCACTATGAACTCATACAAGCCATACCTACTCTTAAAAGCAGTCTGAGGTATGTTTGATAATATCACCCTCAACTGATGGTATCATAGTATCAAATTGATCTTAGAGAAGATCTTATAACCTCTAAACTGATTGAAGAGATCGTTGATGCACATAAAAAGATGATGGTTCTTGACCGTGGTTCAATATATGATAATCCACACATAGGAGCAAAGTCCCATCAACCTTCTTGGTGAAGAGAACTGGAGAACCCCAAGGAGATGTACTAGGTTTTATGAAACCTTTAGCTTCTAGATCTTCCAACTAAACTTTCAACCCTCAAATATCTATTGGTGCCATTTTATAAGGCAATATATAAACTGGATCTGCTACCGATATCAACTTGATCATAAAATTGATCTCTCACTTGGAGGTAATCCATATAACTCATCATAAAAAACATATCGAAAAAGGAATACCATTGGATGAAAATAACCCCTTCATTCCACCATCATCTAGAGTAAGACCGACTATTTGATCTGTGAGACAATCCAATCTACATTGAATTGGTCATGCACAACCAGCATGAAGATTCCACTCACCTTGGTGAGAATAGATGCCTCTTTTTGGAGAAATAAAGGAAACTCTCCTCTAGTATCAGTCAATATGATCATGGTATAGAACTAGTCAATCCGTATCAAGAATCAAATCAAAACCTATCATTTCCAACACAAACAGTTCCAAAAGGAAATGCTAACCACCAATCTCTAGAGAACATTCCTTGAAATGTTTGATATTACTAACCACACTCCCAATGGTGTATCGATGGTCAACACACCATCCAAGATTTCCAAATCCAAACCCAAACTGTTTACAAAAAGAGAGGATAAAAAGGAATGTGATTCTCCTCTATTAAACAAAATACAAGCAAGGGTGTATGATACAAGAAACATACCTCTAAAAATAGATGGTATTGCATCCATCATAGCCGAAGTAGTTTTTATAATGTGTAGCTGACCAACCCCTCTACCCTAGGCTCCATCTTAACTCCCCTGAGTTGTTATCTATGCCTAATACTGTCATTCCTACACTGGGGTACCATGTCCCTTGTCTCGACCAGAATGTTATATGGAACTCCAGCTACCTATCTGTTGAGGAGTAGCTGAGACCTTCCCAAACTCTAGTACCTATCCCGATCCCCTATAATTTCTATGCTATTTAATTCCCCTACAAAACATATATATGTGGCTCAATCTTCTGTAAGCATGACACTCTAAAGTGGGGTATGAACATTGAGATCGTTTGTGACTCATCTTTCTACACTGATAAAACTGCAACAAAACACAATCCTGAGACGACTATCCACTTCCCCAACTTCTCTAACCACTTCTACCTTGGTGAAAACCATCACAGTGACACTTCGTTCTACTAGAAGAAGAGTTCACAATTTTCCTTACTAAAATTTTCTAACCGCTACTCAAGGCCTCTCTCATATTCCCTTCCATAATGAGTTCCTGATTTACCACATATAAAAAACTACACAGACAAAACACGTTCACCTACAACCTAATCTCATAGTGAAGACCATCTTAAAAACATCTCACCATGGAGATTTCATCATCTTCCAAATATGGAACAAAACACTATAGGTTGGTGAAACGTTCAACATAGTCCAACACTGACATACCCTACCATGTCAAGTGCATAAACTCATGAGCCTTATCATACCTCAAAGTATTTAGATAGAAAAGGATCATGAACTTTATCTCAAATTACTTATAAGATAACTCATATTGCTACCCATATTGCTCTACATTGTCCCACCAATGCTTGGAAGGTCCATGAAGCATATATGTAGAAAGCTTCACCCTCATATCCGTAGGTTTTTCAAGATTCTTAAAGATCATCTGGATCAACTCGATTCAAAACCTGGTTGTTTGGGGCCCTCCCTCCCTAGAAAATATAGGTGGATGTTGCAGCTATAACTCTCTCTTTATATTAGATATCGAAGGCATTGTGCGAACAATCTCTCTTTCCATGGATTGCATGACCCCCAAGAAGCTGTCATGAAGCTGAACATCCATCCAATCCTAATGAACTATAGGAAGATTCAATTTATCTATGTTAGGAGCGTGCTGATTGTTGCTCTCCTAATGCGCAACTTGAAGATGATGATGAAACATTTTCTCTACAAGACAAACAAACTCCTTATAACACTAGCTAAAACAATAGTTTCAACTTCAACAGGTGACAACAATAGAGAACCACTTACTCTTGGTCTCTTTAAACATGGATTACAAGTGTTTTAGCATGACATAACAATTTATTTATTTCATTTATTATATATAGTATGTATATTATATCACAATTCAAATAGAAAAGTATATATCACATATAATAGATATATCCCTATCATGAACAATGCATTCCAATATATATACCTATGTGCTTATCATGATGTATGCATACTCATCCCATGCCATACCGAGACATAGGAATAATCTCAAGAACCAATAACATCATAAAACAATAAACTCACACAACATGTGAATCAACCAGGGTGAAATAACATCAACTGTAACAAGCGAACAATATAAACAACAATCCACCCCCAGGCATTGGATTTCCCCCCATACATGGGTTAGCTACTCCCATGTGCAAGATCATTACCAAGTCCCGACACATCCTAGTATCCTTTATACCTTTACCAAATAGTAAAGAAATATAAAAGAAACTTGGTGTGCTCTGATACCATTTCGTAACATCCCTTGATTTGACACTCTCTCACATGGCCAAAGCAGGTTGGTTATGAGACTTAAAGCGCACCTCCCCATATGCTAGAGGTTGTCGACTAGTAGTGGAGGTGTGATATATATAGTGGGGAGACAATATCCCCTGGTTATAGAGTTACAACATAATGGAATAATCATATAACAATGATAAATAAATACCATAGTATGGAAAATAATGGAAAAAATACAATAAAATGGAAAACCAAACAATAAAAGCCAACTGAATAACCCAATAAAATAATAATGTAATAAGGTAATTTCATATTGTAATGTAAATAATTTTCATGCTATAAATAATAAAAATAAAATACTAGCAGACTCAAAATACCCCATTCCCAAACCCCATGTCGAACTCGTCTCTAAACTCGAGCCCATCTAATAATCAACAATCAACAACAAGGTCCTTTTCCCTAGTCCAATACTACATCCTTGTAATATGATCGAGTACCAAATTATGGCTCAAGTATGGTGTGAGTATAACTCCGTAGGTCGACAACACTGTTTCTAAACATAATGAGTCTGATAAAAAGTGCATGAAATAATGAAATAAACAGGTGTATTAATTAATTAAAAAATTAAATTAATACCACATTAACCTACTTCAACACCATGCCAAAATGTCTCTGAGCATGTCTCATAACCATTCCAACCAAAACCATATAACCACGATAAAATATAACCCAACTCCATGATATTACGAAATTTATTTGATCATATCTCACAATCATTCCAACCACAACCATATATACATGGTATGAATCACACAAATATGGGTCAAACCTACTATATAAGCATTTCAACATGTAAATCAGGGCTGAACATAGTGTATAAGCATTTCATTATGTATTAAGGCTGAGTTCAGTATATAATAATTTCAACATGTTTCACTGGGAATTTACCTCTATATAAGTATTTCAGCATGTATTAGGGAATAACTCGATGTATAATCATTTATTCATGTCTCAGGGCATATAACAATATATAAATATTTCAGCATGTGTCACTGGGAAAATGCCCAATATAAACATTTCAACATCTGTCACTTGGAAAACACCCAATATAAACATTTAAAAAATCAAATTGGGCCAACACCCCATATCAACATTACAGCATAGAAAACACAACACATGTCATAACAACAAGGATATCACAATATCACATCATTAGGATTAATAGTTAATTATGAAAATTACCATTTATCTTTCATTTTCAAATTTCTCTAATTATTTGGTCTTAAACTAATAAAATGTTAGTCTCTTTAATAATCAATCCAATCCAAGGTGAATCTATATCAAACAACCACCCAGATCCCATGTCATGCTAAACACACATTAATCCATTAATCAATTCATTATAATCAAGGGTTCTCTCACCCAAATGGTATCCACAATCCAAGTCAACAACCAATTGGATCTAAAGGTATTCTAAGTAATAATCCAATTCATCATTTAAATAAATTTAGGTTCACACTATGATGACACAGTTTGCAATATTACACATACTTTACAATTAAATAGGCCACAAGGTTAAGTTTTAGACCCCTACCTTTAATCTATGATCAACCAATGATTCCAACAAGATTCGACAATAAGAACAAAGAAATAGATGATTACAAGAAGGATCCTAGATCATAATCGATCAATATCAAAGCTAATAATGACCACAGTCAAGGGATTGCACCACATCATCTAGATAACATAGGGAGAGAAGGGAAAACCTAAACAGAATGACTTACCAGTGATTGATTTTCTCAAACAGGATGTGTGTAAGGGAAGATAGTGCTCCAAAATCGTATGGAAAATGCCCTAGGCCAAGAGAGGAAAAACTTCACCAAAGGAATGAGAAAATATCAAATGCACGACATACTTAAAACTATTTATCATGATAAATATATTATGTGTAATACATTTACACATCATGTATTACTATTTAAAGGGATACACTGAAAAACCCATCATCACAGATTAATATTTAACCCTGATCAACTTTTACATGACATGTACAGTTTAAAAAATGTGTTACTGATTCACACCTTGCACTGGTTCACGATATGTCTAGCAGAAGTTACACGTCGTGTAACATGTACATGGAATGTACTTGCCTAACAGATAGTTTTGAGCCTAAAAATTCTACATAAGGACCCAAACCACCTCCAAATACTTCAAAATCATAGAAAACCCTCGTAAAACCATTTAACACATTTATACCCAGACTTAATTAATTTAAATATACATATATCCCCAAACTTTCAATCATTTTCCCCAACAAAGGCTCTCTATCTCCAAATAATAATCGACCACCAAGGATCAAACAAAAAACTCAAAAAGCGATGTACCTGAAAAAATATGGGATCTTACAATGGTTGTCTTTGAATAAGTGAAGGAATTCCCATAAAGATCAGATCTAAAGACCATGCTCCCTATAAAGATCAGAAGGTGATGATAATCGAATCACTGGATAGATACTATGAAACCTCACCTATAAATAGATGTGTGTTAATCATTTTATAGTTAATCTCTTTACATATTAATCATATTATGTTCTCTCAATAAATCATTTTCAGTGTTCCCCCCATGGAGTATGACTAAATATAGACAATGTACATCATTTGTGTTGTTATTTACTTTTGTTCTTCTATTGTTGCTTTTTATAAATTTTTTTCTACTGTATTTGGCATTGTAGTGCATGGTTGGGGTGCATTGACTTATCAATTCCAGATATATCATTACACAGGTTCATTCTGATTTAGTGGTTCTGGACTTCATTTCTACTTGAGGAAGATTTATAGGATTCTTCTATTTTAGAAGGTTTCGAACCCAAAAAGTGGCATCAAATATTGGATGTAGAGTTTGATGCAACCCGACTATAGACAAGGTTTTTTAGAGCTTATTTCAGTAGCATCATCATGCCCTTGGTCTTATAGTATAATTTCAGTAAGTATTTTCAGATCTCTCTTACATGTTCAAGATTGAGTGAGATTTTATTGATTTTAAAAGGATGGCTTTGGACAAGGGTAAGGTTCATATTGATAAGTTCAATGATATGGATTTAAAATTATGGAGAATAAAGATATAAGATTTTCTACTATAGAAGATCTAAATCTTTCATTGAATGATTCCACTAGCCTGAAATAGGGCCTATAACTTTTGAAAAGTGAATACATATGTGAAACTTATGAAGACTCTATCTGATATGTATGAAAAACCAATTGCAATGAACAAATTTTTTCTATTAAAAGGCTATTAAACATGATAATATTGAAAGGAAAGATAATAGATGAACATGTGAATTAATTCAATGTGATCCTGAGTTGGTTATAATTGATAGAAGTAAAGTTCATGGATGTGGTGTGGGCATTGTTGCTACTTTCATCACTCTTTGAATCATGGGATGTGATGGTTACCATAATGAGAAAATCTAATGGTAAGAGTGACTTAGTGTTCAAGGATGTTCATAATATAATTATGAAAAAGGAGATTCAAAAGGAGTTATGGGATTATAATAGAAAAACTTTTAGTGTAGAAGGTAAGGGGATTCTATTTGCACATAAAAGTCACAGAAAAGGGAAAGAAGGGAGAAGTAGAAACCAGAGTAATTCGACTAAAGATAATCCCATATGTTGGAATTGTGGGGAGAAAGGAAATACTAAGAAATATTGCAATGAATGAAGAGTTAATTCCATAAGATTTACCTCTAGAATTTCATCCATAAATTCAGAAGATACAAGTAGTATTTTATTGAGTGTTATCAGTCTTCTTGAGTCTTATATTATAGAATATGGAGCTTCATTTCACTCTATATATGAGGGAAGGAGTATGAAGAATTATACTTTCATAATATCCTACAAGTTTCATTTTGCAGATAAAGAAAATATTAAGATAGTGATGTTACTATTAAAAATTAGAATAGAGTCTTGTTCGAATTATAAAGAGTACAATGTGTACTAAGGTTAAGGAAGAATTTGATTTTGGTAGGAAAACTAGATAATACAGATTTTTGTACAACATCTGCAAGTGGAGTGTGGAAAGTTTCACATAGTTCCATGGTGGTGGTATAAGGAGTAAAATATGGAACATACCTGAAATGAGTTTCAGAACTAGAAATGCATTCCGAATAGAAAATTTTTGTATCAAAAAATTTATGGTATAAATGTCTTGGTCACTTAAGTGAGAAATGGATGAAAGTCCTAACTTCTAAATGTATGTTGAAATTAAGAAACACGAAGTATGATACATATGAAGAGTGTGTCATTGGGAAGCAGTGGGAGATGCCTTTTATAATAGAAGTAAATTCACCCAAGTATTAGAAGTTAAATTCGGTTCATATGAATGTATGGGGGATAACTTTGGTCCATTATAATAGAGGTTCACTGTATTATGTTACCTTCATTGATGATGCAACATGAAATATGTGGGTGTTTTTTATCAATCACAAGTCTGAATAATTCATAATCTTCATTCAATAGAGAGCCACAGTGGTGAGCGATATCGATTATAGGTTAAAGTTCTTAAGTTCTAATAACGATGGGGAATATAGAAGTAATATCTTTAAAGGTTATACCAACAGAAATGCATACAGTCCACTCTAGAACAAAATAGAGCCACAAAGAGGATTAATTAGACTTTAGTGGAGTAGGAAAAGTGCATGAGGCCATTCATAGGTTTTTTTTAAAGAGTTTTGGGTTGAGGTCATGAATTGTGTTGCCTTTCTGGTGAACATAAGTCCTTCCACTCTATTATGGTAGGAACTTCTAGAATCTTGTTGGACTGGAAAGAAGGATGAGATTTACCATCTCAATGTTTTTGGATAATGCATTTGCATCTATGTTGATGTCAGGTAAATGGATAATTTATAAGCTAAGTTTTGAGTGTGTTTCTTTGTAGGGTATGGAGACAAAGACTTTGAAATTAAACTGTAGGACAACAACTATAAGGAACTGACCTTAAATATTGCTTAATCTAATGTCTTTAGACTTGATTTCATTTCCTTTCATTCCCAAAGATCTTTTAGGTTTATAGTTTTATATAATTAGGTCATAACTCTTACATAAAATAACCATATTTTACAGATTGGAAATTTCTGATTAGTATCCATTTTTTCCACAATATAAAAACTTTCAAACGAAACATGATTTCTTTTCATAAAAATTATTCACAAATTTCAACTGGACTTCTTCCTTTCACTCACCCATCCTTAAACCCTATGATTTTTTTAAAACATGGGATGAGCATAAAAAAGCTAAATAAGGGCCATAAAAGAAAGGAATATGTTATTCTAGTGAAAAACATTAAAACCCATAAAATACTTACTTTTATCACATTAATCTTTATGTATACAAAATAAATCATTTCTACATAAAAAATACACACTTATTTATCAGAGGAAACTCAGAGCATCATTTTCATATCAATATTACATATAAACCTCATAGTTACACATGGAATAACCACCACAATTATACTTAGAGTAACCATAATAGTTACACTTGAACTAACCATCATGGATATACTTGGAATAACTATCGTAATATATTCTCATAATCTCTTAGGAGAAACCTAATCAGTTAAATCTATCTCCTTACCCAATTCATTGGAGAGATATAGCCGGTTCACCTATCTTTGGTTTATAAAGGAACCAATTGTCCTCATAAACAATGACCAAGATCCATAACATAATCATAACACATAAAATATTTTAGTTTTCGAAATAATATTTTCACCCATGAGAAACATTTCTGGATATTGAAATATCCCTTCCTTTTAAAAACCCATTTTCAAATCATAAATCACCCAAAACAAGGGAAGGACAAGTTTTTATTTAAATAAAAAATGAAATATTATAATAGAATCCAAACATCAAATAAATGTTATGATGATAAGAAAAGTCATTGCTTCCCTATACATTAAATAGAGTATTCCTTTCATAACTTGATTAACCTATGGAAATGAAATGAGTTCCATGAGAATCTCTTTTAAACAATAATAATCCATCCAAAGAAAGAATTAAAATGGTATCATTAAAAAATATCCCTAGTTAATCTTATGTAACATCAAATATTGATGGAATTAATGAATGAAAATACCATTAAAAGATCTTGAAAAAAATTCTTGAGGAAAATACCCTTTTCCATTTTGAAATCACTTATTTAAAAAACTATGGAATTATAAAGAGAAAAATTTTATTTGAAAATAACTTTATAAAATTATAAAGGAAGATTCAAAGAAAAGATTAGTTATAATGGTAGGAAACTCTATTATTGTTGTATAATTTAAAAAAACATTCCTTTCATACTTTTGTTGGAAAAGTCACAAAGTACATCATTTGGAAAACGAAAATAATATTCCTTTCAAACCATTTTGTAAAAAGTAAAACATGGGTAAAAATGACTTAAAATAATCATAGGAGAATAGTAAAAACTTTTTCTAAAAAAATTATTTAGAAAATATTGATATGAAAGAAAAATATAATTTTAAGGGAAACTTTGAAAGTGGGTTTTAAAAATAAAGTCACTTACCTTTAGTCTGACTCATCACGTACATTCTTTATTTTCCTGAATAATAAACTTAGGTTAATTATTTACTTTCTTATGAACATTTTTCAAGTTTATTATTCCTTTTATTTTATCTCTTTCCATGTTATATTTATTTATTTAATTAATTAAATTCATATCGGATGTTTTGACAATATTCGTTTTATAAGTTCAAAATGGTTTCAGTAAGTCCACTATAGTCAAATAGGAAATTATTATATCATATAAAAAATAAGAATCATGAAATAATTATCATTTTCATACATAAATTATACTTTTAAAACCAATTACGAAACATGGTTATGAAAAATTAACTACGCTACAATCATGGAGACGATAGGCCGTACTTATGCACGAGTGACACACGCCTATCGTGGGGCATGGAAAAAGAAAATTAATTTCCTAGTGTAACACATTGGATTAATAGGTTCATCTCACTTGAGGAGATTCTTAGTTTGTATTCACTCACTTAATATAATTCACCTAACTAATTTTTTTTATTGTTTTAATTATTTAATAAAATCAATGACAATGTTTTTGGGGGTTTTGATTAATGATATAAAAAAATAGAAATTCTAGTTCAATTTAACATAAAAATCTAAACAGAATGAATAAGTGATGAAAGGACTTGGTTTTGGGTTTAGTTTTAGGTTTAATCATTATTCTCCTTCATATTTTTGATTTTGGTTTGATAATTCAAACATGAAATCTCATGTTGAATTGCCATTTTTTATTTAGAAATTGTGAAATATTTAAATGTATAAGAAATGTTGATTCCACCTCCTCTTTTAATCAAGGTTGATGACAAACCTTGTTATAGGGTGTACCATCTTCCTAGACCTAGATCTATCAATTCCATTTTATCCATTGATTAGCTAAACTCCATTATATAAAGAGTTAACCAATAGAGAGAGATAAACATGATTCTAAATAAAATAATAGGAATAGATTGAGTTGTATGTCATTTGGGTACAATCACCATATTGGGGCCATTCGTCTCACCCATGCATGCTAATCAAATATATCACAAACATAAAATTTACTTAAAGTAAAATTAAAGAACACTTTGACCCCCCATAGACCAAGCCTTGGGGTCAGCCTCTCATTTTTGAAATTAAGAGATCACAGTGGTGGAAAGATGGGAGAGAAGAAGAAATAAAATAAAATAAAATAAATAATAAATTAAAAATAATGGGTATGAAAAAAATAAAAGAATAAAAGAAAATATATTTGGGATGAGATATAGAGATAAATAAATAAAAATAAAACAAAATAAGGAAGAAGAAAATGAGAAAATAAATTAAAAAAAAATACAAGAAATTTGTAATTTATAAAGAATGTAATAATAATAATAAAAATTAAAAGAAAATGAATAATTAGAAATAATAAGAAGAAGAGAAGAAGAGGGGGTGTGAAGACACAATTGGAATGCATGAAATATTTATTTAAAACTAAAATAGAATTAAAATTATAATTTAAAATTGAAAACTAAAATAAATAAATAAAAACAAAGAAAAAAATAAAATAAAAGAAGAACATGGGAGGATGGAAGCGCATCAGAAGCCTGAGGTTGGATTCCCTCCCTTCGTGCTTGGTGTCGACTTGATAGTTTGGAAAGAGGATTAATCCTTATTTTATAGGCACATGAGAAGGGGGTCTCAACCTCAGTTTCGATCCGATATAAAAGGGGATATTAATCCCCCCAAAGACCTACACTATTTATTTAAAGCTCATAACATCCAAAGGAATCAGGTGTTTAGATTTATCACGTGGAATGCAACTTCTCTAGTGTAGCAACATGTATTACTCGAAACATGGTGGCCTCTATGGTAGTAGGTAGTTGGGTGATAGCGGTGAGGTGACATGCAACCTGCATTCATGGCAGTCTATGGTTGTAGATCAATGGTAGGAGTTAGTGAGCTGTGGAGAAGTAGTAGTACTCCTCTTATTTTATGACCTTCACAGTGGATTAAGGAGCTTGAATGGGAGATCTTGGGTGTTGTCCTAGGATTCCAAGGTGATCATTGGAGGCATAAAGATTTGGTGGTGGCAGAAATAGAGAAAACGACAGTGTGTGGAACCAATGGAGGAGTGTTCATAGATATTTACCTCTTTCTCCCTTTGCCTTCACAGTATCTGGAGGAATCTTGAATGAACTTGGTGATGGTAGTGGTGGCATGGTGGAGCTTGGAGGTGGTATCCATGGAGATTTATAGTGGTGATAGTGTTGGTCTGATGCATTGGAGGTGATGATAGGAGGTGTAATGGTGAAGGATCTCAAGATAGAGCTCGAGAAGTGGTTTCCATGGAGGTTTTCGATGAGTTTTAGTGGGTGGAAATTCCAGGCGTCGAAGCTATGGCGGTATGAGGGTGAGATGAAGGTGGTAGTTGGTCTCCAACGGTTCTCAAGTGAGCAGTAGTGGTGGAGCAGGATGACAATAGTTGCAGGTGATAAAGATAGAGGTGTCTAGGCAATGTCGAGGGCATGGGAAAGGAGGCGAAGTAGTGGATCATGAGTGGAAGTGGTGGATAGATTGGAGTGTGACAAAGCGTGACAGAGCCCTTGTCCCACATCGAAACAAGATGGCTATGTGCGAACTTTTATAAGGCCAGATGCGGCTCTAGCCTAACAATGAAGTCAGACTAGAGCTGAAGGACTCTTAACACCACTTATACCACCCAATACATGGATATTATCTCCTCCCTTGGTCATGAGAGATTTACCACCACACACTCGTGCATGCTCGGGCTTCGACCAACCTATGTCGCCCGTGGGTTTTACCACCGCGGGCCCCTGTGCATGTGACTAATGACCCTGTGCACTCCTACATTGGGTATGATATCTTGGGTGGGGTGGATTGGATGGATGGAGCCTCTTGGGGATAACTATGTGGATGGATTCACCCTTGGTTTAGGGATATCCATCAGCCCTATTTTTTAGCAAAGCAATATAAGAGAGTTAGGAAAAAATATGAAGTAAAATTCCCACCAAAATCTCTTAATCCAAATAAAACATTAAACACACACGCTTAAACCATTTCAACTTATTATTAAAATTTTCCCACTTTTAATTAAAATATTTAAATTCAAGGGTATTTCGATTAGAAATTCATTCAAAAACCATTATAAATTGAATAAAAAATTGCGCATAAAATGAGTTTGTTAATGAGTAACGATTCCATTTTTCAACGATCATTATGGAAAGAAGGTAACTATAATTTTATCTCAAAAAAATGATCATGATATCATAAATATCATATTATTTATTTAATTATACTTATATATATCATCCAGGTGATGTGGTGATGAAAAATGAATCACATCGCTTCGGGGAGGTGGTAGTCCATACGTTCACATGAACGATGTTATCATTTTTTAGTGAATGAAAAGATAAAAAGGTAAATGATATATTACCTTTTTAGAATGATAAATATGTCAATAATATCATATATAAACATTAATTCCATCATTATAACCAATCTTGAGAGAGGGTGATGAAAAATAAATTATATCAGTTCATGAGGTGATAGTCCGCCGTACATACGAATGATGAATTACTCTCCCATTTGATGGATGTTGGAGATGAATATAGGTTATTACATAAACATAATAACATATTAGTATATGGAGGATAAATTTTTTATTTTGTTATCATTTTT
This sequence comes from Viscum album, assembly GCA_963277665.1. Lineage (NCBI taxonomy): Eukaryota > Viridiplantae > Streptophyta > Magnoliopsida > Santalales > Viscaceae > Viscum > Viscum album. The sequence goes on along the minus strand of OY728164.1, from coordinate 1,850,862,494 downwards.
AATAAGATTTTAAGGATTTGGAATAATAAATAAAAAAACATGCGGTTAAAACTATACTTATTCTTTGGAAAGTCTCCTTTGATTAACACCTTAATCCCTCTAGGGTGGGTATTATACCTAAAAAAACCTCTAGAATGAAGGGAGAGATTCTAAGAATGTATTTAGGTAGGGATTGGATGAAACAAATTGTTATTTAAGTGTAAAGTAATGAGAATAAGAGATGCCATTTTATAAGAGAGGGGAGAGTCACTCTTGAAATTTATCAAAATATTAAATTAATATAAATTAATTTTCAATTAAAAATGGATCCAAACTAATTTATTTCAAATATAGGATAAGTATGGATATAAATAATCTCATAAAATAAAAATTACACAAGTTTTGATCATATTTTTACTTCTTTAACCCTTTTCGCACTTACTGTGACAACAAAATTTTTTATTCTTCGAGGGTCAACATAGTTACTATAAATGGAAAAACAACCCATATATAGACTACGGTTGATTTTATAAACCATATATTAATTTATTTTATAAATATAATATTTTATATAATTTAATAAAATATTATTTATTATAATATATCATTAATGCCAATTTTTAGACCTATTCATTACTTTGATTTTAATGACATCAAGATAATAAGTAAAATTTGAACCAAATAATTTAATACATCCATAATATGTAATTTTAATCTAAAGTATTCTTGTATCACATTAATTACCTCAAATTATATTAATTTTAATATTTTTAATATCATTTATTTTATTTTTCCATTAATTGAATAATTACTGCATCAGCGTTGTGTAATTATTTAAGGTAATTATTTATTCACTAAAAATTAAAAATAAATTACCAAAATGAAGATAAATAATTTATATTTGAAATAAATATTTATAACCAAACATATCCTTTGGTTAACCCTATTTTATAAATATTATATTTATTCAAAACAAAAGTGTGACATTTTTTACTTTTCTTTAAATAAAATATTATAAAGGTTATAATCATACCCAAATAGAAAAAAAGGCCATATAACTGAATCATGGATGAGTATTAATGAAATAGACTCATCCAATAAAATTTAGTCAAGTGTTGGGGTCATTTTATAGACTTTATCATTTTATTTTTAACCCTTAATTACTTGATTTACCCATAACCGAGGTAATAAAAATTACCAAGATTACTATTTATTTTGTAACGACCTGTGTTTTTGAACCAAGATAGAATTCCAAGGGGATTTTAATTTTGGTGTTTAATGGATGGACCATTATTTGAACCAAGCTTTGAAATGTAATTCTGATAGTTGGAACACTTCGACGCGTTGTTTTTAGAATTGGGTAAAGGCCTAAGAGGTCCATCAGGTGTCTTGTTGAGTTTCAAGAGCATCAGGACCCAGATGCAAACCAGACAAAAACTATAAGGAACAATCTCTACAAGGAGGATGATCAAAGGAGCTTTCACCACAACAGAAGCTAAATGGATTGCAAGAATGAGAGGGTATGGAACCTGCCATCGGGCAAGCCTGTGCATGCACAGGAATGCCTAGCCGAACAACCATGCGAAGGTGGAGAGCTGATTTCACGATGAAGATGTTGGGGAGGAGCAGTTCCAAGTTGTTAGTCTGGGTTTTATGTAATGTATGTGCCTACGGGCAATGAATTCCTCTATGGCCTATGGGCATGTAATCATTCGCCTACAGGCATTGTAGGGTTCCACCTCATCCCTTGAAAGGTGGATTATCAAAAATCAATAAAAAATGAAGGCCTTCGGGCCATTGGAGGAGTAGATATGAAGCACATGAGTGACGCACGGTTTACACAAATCGTGCGCATAGCTCGCATGGTTAGTTCCACTTAGGTAGTACCTAGACACTATTCATTACATGGTTGGCACAAAGTTTGGCTAAACCATGTGACCAAATAACATGACCCAATTTTTAGGGGTAAAATGACTACTTTTCTCTTAATGAGTTTGAAACCTCTTTTTTTCCTTTTCTTTCTTCCTCCTCTAGTGGATGAACCCTCTACTCTTACGTTGTGAATTCCTCCAATGCCTAGCCTAGGATTCAATGGATCTCCCTAGTTCATCATCTAAATCAAGCATCATTGGTCTCTATAAATCCAAATCAGTAAGCTCTTGATTCCTTTTGAACCTTTATTTGTTTAATGTCCTCTCGACAAATTTATCAAGGTGAAATCTCATTTTCCATATTTTCAGGGCGAATATACGTTTTATCAATTTTTTCCAAATCAGACTAAATCAAACCTTGATATTGGACAAGTAAAGTGTCCTAAGCATAAAATAGGTGGTTTATGACTTTTTCCTCAAGTTTCTATCATTTTATAAATATCATCATTGCGCCACATGCCAACCTTTGTCGCGCGTTTCCTTAAAAATGTTTTCTTCAATCTAAATTAAATTATGCACCTCGTATGAGACATGTTATATAGTTGAGGATGTCAAAATCAACCGTGGACACCCCATGGGTGTGATGGATTATATTTTACCCTTTTAATTAAATGAATTAATTGCCCATAATTAATTCTAAGAATTCTTCTTAGATGTTAAATGGAATTTCCCCTTGTAGGGAATTTCCTAAATAATAATTAGTACCTCCTAAATTCCATATTGAACCTTGTGTTTATTTTACTTGCATGGTAGATTATCTAAATGATTATTTTGATGAAATTAGTTATGACTAATAAATTGTGATGCTTAATTATTTTAAATGAATTGTTTGATAAACAATGTCATGTTTTTATAATAAAACTGCTCGAATGAGGTGAGTTGTATTTGAAATTAAAAAGTGATTATTAGTGGTTTAATACATGCTTGTCTGTATTGATTTGGTCTTCCTTCTATGCTTTAATTTCATTGGTTGTTACTTGTAATGTTTGGGGCATAGACTTTATTGATGTTTCCAAATGGAGTTATCCCTCCTTTTTTATAAATGTATAATGAACCAAAGAACCTTCTAAGTGTTTGGTCTATCATATAAACTGAATGGATTGGCCCTATCCTATCTAAATTAACAATGAACCAAGATACACCTAAGGTATTGGATTGATTAATAAATGGGAATACCCATGTAGGTAATTTCCTAATAGACTGTGGTACCTTCTAAGGGCCTATTGAGCCTTATAATTGATTTGTTATGTTTTTAATATATTAAATGGAATGGTTTTAAATGTAATTGAAATGGGTGGTATGACCACTTCACTTTCTATTTCTGAGTAAGCATGGGTTAAATGAAATGTATTTAAATGGAATGGATTGAGATGACATATTTCCTTCCTCAAATGTTTTAATGGTATAAATGATATAACATGATTTTATTAAATGACATACTTCGTGATGGTTTGCATGCCTCAAATGAATTGAATGTTTTAAATGAAATGAAATGTAAAGGGTGGATAAGATACACTATTCATTTCATTATTAGCTTATGCTACGTTTATAATTATGATGCCCTTATTTATAATTGGGCATGATAAATGTAGAGCATGGTAGGTGATGCCTCATGGATCTTGTTATTATTATTATTACATAATTACTCCTTATAAATAGGATGTGGAATGATGGTAAGGGTTCTATTGAGCATTGTGGTATCATGATCCCTTACATTAGGTGTTGAACATGACATCTCACACCATTTCTACTATTGGACGGTGGGCATGAAGCACCACATCCCTTTTTGAGTGTTATCATGATAGTGCACTCATTACCTTCAAGTGTTGACATGATGGCACAATCACCATCTCAAGTGATGAGCATTATGTCTCCAACTCATTATGATATATAGTTCATATACCCTATTTCTAGAGCTTATAACTTATTTATACTAGTTATGGATGTTTGAGTTACGCCCCAGTCTAGCCAGCAGCTAGTACTCTAGGTATATAACCACTTACATCCATACATACTTGGTTAATATAAGTGTATGTGATATAGAACCATATTATATACATATATATTATTACTATATATGTATGGTAACTGATATGATTCTTATTTAGACTATGATCCAAAGCAGGTAGATTCGTTAGGTGTTCCTCAGGAGCCTGAGCGGGTTGTTGTTTATTTATTCATCTTTGTTTATCATTATTTATCACATGTACATTACTTTAATTTATATTCACATACTGCTTTCAGTTATAGACACCATGGGAGGTAACCTAATAGGATTTTTATCTCACACCATACTCATGTTTTCATTACACTGGGGTACCTGAGTAGACCTCATATTTACAGGACCATGGATTATTACTTTGTTTCCGACGCTTTCTTTGGGGATGCGCGTGCATCCGTCACATAGAGAACACGCTGCTGTGGCCCCGCATTTCCTCTTTCCAAAGGAGGGTGGCATCCGTTCCTTATTCAGGGATGTCTGCTCCTTGATTGAAATCGGGATGATGGGATGTCGGTTCTTCCTTCCATGGATTCCTCCTCGGAGCTCGTCACCTAGTTCGGGTCTCCCTAATAGATTAAGTCATGGTTTGTGAATCTCTTCTTGGCGCCATATCTTCATGGACACCAGTTAATTATACTGCTTCTGTCAGGACCTTCCAAGGGGTCCGGCTAGGGAAGCAATCTTCAGTTAGGAGAGTAGTCACATTGGGGCATCACTGGCGTGTCTTGACGCTGGGGAACTGGCATGTATGTCTTCTTTCCCTTATTATAGGGCTTCTCAAGGGCGCAGAATCCCAAGGCATACCACATCGAACACGTGGAATTGTATGCCATAGGCATGTATCTGAGGTTTTCTTCTGCTTCCCATGTTTAACATAGGGTATGCCACAAGTTTAACATCCAACGAAGATGGATCAGACTGATTAGAACACTAGCTAGAGTGGATCAGATTAAAGAACCCCCTAGATGGAACACCGATGTTGGGGCCGACATGTGGGTGGCTTCTCGGATATCGTGGAGGGGAATGAAATGGCATGATCCCACCAGGATGTGGTGACCCAGGTAAGAATCAGGATGGATGATGGCTTTGGGCTTGGGCCTCATGGAGGCTTCCTACGTATCCCCGTGGCAGGGAATCAAAGTCCGTGTAGTTCGATGATACGGTGGGACACCTAAAAAGGTGACCCGTGAGAATGAATGCATGGATAGGACCCAGAGGGAGTAAAACCTCCGAGTTAGGGCATGAGCTTCCCAAGGCACGTGGGATCGAGGGAGAGGTCAGGATGAGACATGGGTGTTGGGATTGAACCTCGTAGAGGATTCCTACGTATCCCCATGGAGGGGAATAAAAGTCCATGTAGTTCGATGAAATAGAGTTTAATGTCACGCGGGATGGGGCATTTGGGGCTTACGCTCTAAGACGACCCAAGGATACGGGGTCGGCGAACCGACGTGAAGAGGGACCCGGGGTCTAGATGGATGGGGCTTACGCTCTGAGACGACCCAAGGTGGTGGGGATTGAACCTCGCAGAGGCTTCCTATGTACCATGCCTTGAAATGGATCAAAGTCCCCGTAGTTCGGGATGGGATGTGGCTTACACTCTGAGGCGGCCCATAGTGTTGGGGCTTGAACCTCGTGGAGGCTTCCTACATACCATACCTTGACATGGATCAAAGTCCCCATAGTTCGGGATGGGATGGGGCTTGAACCTCGTGGAGGCTTCCTACGTACCATGACTTAGCACAGATCAAAGTTCCCGTAGTTCGGGATGGGATGGGGATTACACTCTAAGGCGGCCCATAGTGTTGGGGCTTGAACCTCATGGAGGCTTCCTATGTACCATGCCTTGACATGGATCAAAGTACCCGTAGTTCGGTATGGGATGGGGTTTACACTCTAAGGCGGCCCATAGTGTTGGGGCTTGAACCTCGTGGATGCTTCCTACGTACCATGCCTTAGCATAGATCAAAGTCCTCGTAGTTCGCTGATGGGGGTCAGGGTCGGTGCTCACTCTAAGCTCACGGTAGTCATACCCAGTGTGAGGAACAATAGGTTGCAGGGACCTGACGTTCACGTCGCGAAGGGTGCATCCGTGGTAAGCGAAGAGGGGCTTACACGTTAAGCGTCTCGTGGTGTCGGGACTTACTCCAGGATGGAGGCCCGAGGGTGAAAAAGCACAGCGGTAGAGGGATTTGGGACCGAAGAAAGGAGGATTCCCACTTCCCATCATGCTCCCCGCTGGCCCTGGCGCCGGGGAAGTACAGAGGTGCATGGGTGCTACCTTCCGCAAGAGGGGCTAGGGGCTTACACCAAGGCAGATTCCCTTCCCCATGGACAAATTCCACTCCAATAAATCACCCCTTGTGAGGGATAACCCTACCATCCCCGTGGAGATGATCGGGCATGGAGAATTTCTGAGGTGGGGGGACCCTGCATGCGAGGCACGAGGCCGAATCATAGTTTAACGTCATGTGTTAAAGATGAGGTGCTTGGCAGTTTAACGTCCTGCAGCTCGGACGAGGTGGGTTGGCTCCGCACCCCTAGGACTTACATAACCGGTGCCCTCTACCCCTTGTGGAAGGTAATGCATCGTCAAGGCCGTTCTGAGGGGGTGTCGCGGGGTGAACCATCGAGGGGTCCACGTTAGCGTGGCTATGCGAAGAAGGAATAGCCGTTAGCATGCCTATGCGAAGAATCATGAGGCGAAGCAACGCAACAGGAAGGATTGTCCAAGGGACTTTGAAGTTGTTTTGTACGAGCCGAGAAGGCTATACGGGAAAACCATACATGATACGAATGCCCGGGGTGCAGAGGAAACTCGCGAACGACACCCGGAAGGAGGGCATCAGACTCGCGCATAGGGAATGCCCGGGGAGCACTGAGGTGAAAGGCGCCGAAGGATTTCACGCAGCCTTTGGGGATACGCGAAATAAGGGTGACCGAGCCTTTGCGCGACTTGAATGGATTGCGCGCAAGGTGGCAGGATTACGTGTGGGTGACAAGGTTCAAGCGTAAGGACAGGGGACGCGCAAAGATTGCGCACAACTGACGGTCCTGTGCGCAATGGAAGGAATTGCGCATAGGTGGGAAGACCCCAAGGGGTTGGAATTTAGTCTAAACCAGGGGGATCTCGCGCGAAGGTGGATTTCGGGCCAACTTGGCATGAAAAAGAACCCTACCTGAAGGCCATATTGAACGTGCACAAAATGGAAATTACACGCACGAGAGGCGGTTCAAATTCTTCAACCCTGAAAAGGAAATGGGTCTCCTTCTATTTATAGGCCTCCGACAGCGCGAAATTATAGGCTTGCGTGAAATAATTGCGTGACTGATGCGACAACATGGAATATCAACCGCATGGGGCCCGGGTGCGAAATAATTTCACGCTAGTGCCGGGACCTTTTTCAAATCTCGGGGCCTTCTGCACGAGACATAATTTTTTTTTGTACGCTTCTCTTTTTTTGCACGCAGCCTCTCCGGACCCTCCGGACTGGGCCTACGGGTCCAAATATGACTTCACTTTTTCGTTACGGAACTTTCCCCAGTGGTTACGCATTTTTCGACATTTACAAATGCCCCCCCTCAAAATTGGATCAACGAGGGGTCGCAACGATCATATTTCGAGGGAAATGCCAAAATGTAGGGCCCATGGGCTGCTGGCACGCAAAAAGCTCGAGTGGCACGAAAACCCCCGATCAGGCGCGGAAGCCTCTTTACGCGTGGGCGTGCAACCCTGACTTGGCCTATAAAAGCTTCCATGGGCCCCATGCTCCATACAGCGTTTCTCGCGTGATAAGCCCTGAGATCTTGTGTGAAAAATTGCTTCCGCTTCTGTGTGAAAACTGCTTGGCTGCGCATAATTCCACCGAGATTTAGTGGCCTTTTACGCGCAAACCCGGGCTTTTCTAAGGGTGGAACAGGAGGTCCGACGCCTCGAGGAACAGGAGAAGGAGCAAGAGGTGTTCATTGCAACTTGCTCTAAGCTTACGGAGCAGCTGAGGGCCCAACTGACATATGCTCAAGATCAACTCATAGAAGCGATTCGTCATATAACCATGCTCCAAGCTGAATAGGCACATGCATAGGCCAGGGCCGGCAAGCTGCGCTTCACGGCTGCTGATGAAGAAAGAGTTATCAGGGGGCGGGAGGTAGTCCTGGAGGCCACTAGTGAAAAGGTGGTGGCATTGGAGAGATCCATACAAGAAGATCACCCCTAAGGACCCTATTTTGGCCACACCCATACACTTATCCCACCTTACTGCTTTCTGTTCTTTTGAACTGTATGTATAGAAAAATTTAATTACTTGCCCCTTTTCCTAACATACTTGTTCCTTTGGTTTTCCGTGCTCAACCATAATCCCGAAACAACTAGCAATCCATCACTAAGCTCACGTGGGTCGTGAGAAGCGAAGGTGGTTCGTACTATTACCTCGTTTGATCGTGGGAGCATCAACTAAGCTTCGGGCATTCGAAATTCGAACCCGGATCCTCGAGGAGATGAGGGAGGCCCAATCAAAGGAAGAGGACCTCAGACCAATCGTTGTATCATCTTCTCGACGTGCTCTAGCGCACGAGCGGGGCAATTCCAGGGGCATTGAAATCAATCCAGACATGGGGAGATGAAAAAGGTGAATCATGCTACCCAAATTTGGAACACTATGGTAGGGGTGTGACGATGGAGGATAGCTATTAACCGTGGTGGAAACACAGCATCCATATCGCATTAGGCTGAAATGGGGACAATAAATGAGGGATGACCACTGACCATGTTCGCAACACGGGGCCTAACTCAAATATCACCGATCAGTCTTCCGGAACATTGGCCCAGGACAACAGGTGGACCATAGGTCGAGCATCCATACTGTTTGGGGGTCCCTCCAAACATGACCAGTCTTCCGGAATGTTGGCCCAGGACAGCAGGCGGACTATAGGTCAAGCATCCATACTGTTAGGGAGTCCCATCAAACGTGAAAGAGGATGAAGATATGAATAAGGGGGCATGCGAAGCGTGGAAAGTGGAGTGATGTTTTGTTCACATGGAATCCAACACTCCCAAAATTACACCATCGTGGTAGAGGTACATTAGGCAGACGTATTAATCTGATCACGGATCATCCCTACTTTTAGACATGACCTCTCTGGTGAGGGAACTGTCACTTCCCAACATCATTATAGGGAATCCCGAACTTATTCGGGGCTAATGCTATAGTTACACAACTCCCCAAGAAGTCAGGCCAAAGGGCCAACAATGAGGGGGGGGGGGAATAGACTTGTGATTCCTGGGGCTGGACCCAAGATGAAATGTTCGGGCATTCCTACGTATCCCATAAGGATGAGAATCAAGATGCACGTAGTTTGGGAGAGGTTCTTAGTTTAAGGTCTTAAAACTCAGACCAAGGGGTAAGTAGAGAAGAAGACACACGATAAGGTGGTCACGAAACCCGACGTAAATGAGTACATAAGCCCTACTTACCATGTGTTCCCTAGGGAAGTGTTCCGGTCAAGGGACCGAACACGAACGTTAGGCTAGGCCCGTGGGGAAGTGCCCGGTCACTCCTACGTATCTCATAAGGATGGTAATCAAGCCATAAATAGTTATTGGAGGGTGGCACGATACGGTATGGTACCTGGGCAAAGGATGAAAGGGGCATGCGGGTCTAGCCCTCACATAAAAAGAAGCAGCATTTGATGTATCTTGTTTGTCCTTTAAGCTGAATGGTTTTTCTTTTGTGGAGCGACCGACCTAGGGTAAAAATTCTTGGCATCACCACAATAGTCAAGCTATATATGGGCGTTGATAAATGTTATGGTAAATGACCGATACCCAATGTGATTTCCTCTATGGAGAGGTCATCACAATGAAGTGCCGTTTTTCATCGTGCGGTTGGGACGATATCATCACAGTTTACGGTCATGTAGTAGGACCAACCAGCACATTTCAAGGTCATATGGCTTAGACCTGGGGGAATGTGCACGATGCGATAAAGAATACCCAGCGTGAATGAGGACATAATCCCACACCATCACCGCGCGTGATTCCGGGAAAGGAGCCTCGGGCCAAGGGGCCGACGAAGGTCTAAAGATAAAGGGGCAGGAGACACTAGCCTCCAGCTGAGCTGGGCCCGAAATGTAATGTCTGGGAAACCCCACATATCCCATGGGGATGAGGGTCAAGATGCACATGGATTTTAGAGAAGATCTCATCCTATAGTCTTAGCGCTCAGATCGCAGGAACCCCAAGAGACATTGTATTGCAGCTTTATCTGCCTGACATGTAGAGGTTCACTGAGGGTTAGTGAAAAGAGTGTCGAGATTCCACATGGAAACAATGGGGTGGAACATAATGTGAATCATGAAACCAACATTCAGGGCCTGAAGGGGCTGGCGTGACCACGAAGGATTACTGTTGACCATGTTCGCAACACAACATCCTGCCGTGTTAGCCTGAAATGGGGACATAAAAATGAGCATCGACCACTGAACATGTTCTCAACGCGAGATTTGTATCAATTTGTTGTCCAAAACCCTTGGGGGCGTTAGTCCGTAATAGTAGGATATCCCTTAGGCATTGTATCCAGGCCTTTTTTTGGGGGTCCCTCCAGGTGTGAAGGATAATGAGGGCCCGAATGAAGGGGAACACGAAGCTTGAAAAGTAAATGGAACTTTCCTAAGTTGAATCTGAAACTCCAGGTCCTAGACCAGAGTACTCTGAAAACATTAGCAGACCACTGAAAAGGGTCGAGGGGCTCAATTTGAGAGCATCCAAAAGACGACAGATTCCCGGAAGAAGGGGGGGCATGGTTCCAAAAACCCTGTACCACACCTATATATCCCCCTGGTGAAGAGGGACATGCCAAGAGGCCGAGGTGACCAGGAGATTGGGGGATCTCTTAAGAGATGGGTCTAGACCTGAAATATAGGTGTTCAGGTGGTCCTACGTATCCCATAAGGATGGGAATCAAGCCATATGTAGTTCTAGCAGCACAGTTTAGTTTTCATGTATGACGATGAGAGGCATATCATCTGGGGATGCACACGGTACAGTGGGTAACCTGATGTGAACGAGGACATAATCCCACACCACACCGCACAATACCAAGAGAGAGAACCTGGGATATAGTCTCGAAAAGGCCAAGGGGCCTAAGGTTGGGCCTCGGTCAGGAAGGCCTGACCAGCTTGCAGTTTAACGTCTTGCAGTGGGGGACAGGAAGAGGAGGAAGACACATAAGATAAGGGAGGTGTACGGTGCGGTGAATAACCTGACGTGAATGAGGACATAACCCCACACCACACCGTACTATCTGGGTAAGAACTTGGGCTAGGGCCCAGAAAGGCCAAGGGGCATAAGGCTGGGCCTCGGTCAGGAGGGCCTGACCAGCTTGCATTTTAACGTCATGCGGGACGAGCGTGCAGTTTAAGGTCATGCAGGACCATATGCAGTTTAGGGTCATGTGGGACCATATAGTTTAAGTTCATGCAGGACTGTGGTGCTCAGGTGAAGTATTTCTTGAGGAACTTGGCATTGGTGGGAGGAGTTATATGCTCACCATCCATGGTCACTAGGGAGTACACTCTATTGGGATAAACCTTATGAACAATGAAAGGCCCTTCCCATTTGGGCTCCAACTTGGGTGGTTTCCTGCCAAGGATCATTGGCGCTCTGAGGGCCAATACCAAGTCACCTTGTAGGAAAGAGCAGAGGAGAACCTTCTTGTCGAATCTCGAGCTATCCTGCTCTAGTGCCTCTCTAGGTTCGTGCAGGGCATGAAGCCTATTCTCATCCAGTGCTTCCAATTCTTCTAGACAAATATCAGCCACCCTATCCAGCGCTTTCTAGTCATAGACCGCTGTGCGCAATGAGGGAAATTGAATCTCAATGGGTAGAATGGCCTCTGTTCCATACACCAGGGAATATGGGGTCACCTGGGTGGAATTACGGGTCATCGTCTGATAAGCCCAAAGGGCGTTGGGGAGTTTATCCGTCCAAATTTTCTTATTATGACCAACCATTTTCTGTAAAATGTTAGAGAGGGTTTTGTTGAACGCCTCAATCTGGCCATTTTCCTGCACGTGATAGCGGGAGGTATGGTTGGATAGAATGTTGTACGTGGCGTACAATTTCTTTAGCTTGGCTGCTTAGAAGTTGGTGCCGTTATCAGTGAGGATGGCATGGGGTAACCCAAATCGATAGATGATATTGGAACTCACAAAATTGATGATAGAACGGGCCTTGACTTCCTTGAGCAGAATTGCCTCCGACCACTTGGAAAATAAGTCCGTAGTGGTCAGGATAAACTGGCACTGGCGAGCCGTTGCCGGTGGGTATGGCCCACAACATCTAACCCCCAGACTGCAAAGGGCCAAGAGTACTTGGTGGTATGGAGAGGTTCTGGTGGCTGATGCACAAAGTTAGCATGGACTTGGCACGCATGACACCTCTTGGTGAACTCGATGCAGTCATGGATCATGGAGGGCCAGAAGTACCCTAGTCTCCAAATCTGGTGAGACAAATTTGACCTGGCCTGATGGGCGCCACAAGAACCGACATGAACCTATTGCATGACCTACAGAATCTCGACTCCTTGAAGGAAAAAGAGGAGAACACCATCAAATCCACGTTTATAAAGGATCTGCTCAAGGCTGGTACCACTCTTAAGGGTAAACTGTAGCACGCGACGTCGGATTCGCTCGCGCTCATCCCGGTCTGACGGGAGATTACCGTATTGGAGGTACTCGACCAAAGGTGTCCTCCAATCGGAAAATATTTCGATCACCGCATCTGAAGTACCCGGGGCTCCTGACGTAGGGGCACTAGCGGTAAGATGGTTTACCCATGGGCCGTGATCATCCTCCGAGGTAACGGGAGCAGTGACTCTCTGGTGCACCATGTGGATAATCAGGTCGTCCTATTCGGGCTCTGCAAGCGACGTGGCCAGGCTGGCCAAAGCATCTGCTCGACCATTCTGTGACCGAGGGATGTGAATGACCTCTGGCCGAGAAGGGAACTGAGCTATTATATGGAGGGTGCACTCCAACAATGGCACGAGTTCTGGATTTCTAACAACATAGTCGCCATTGACCTGCTTGATGACCAGCTCGGAATCCCCTTTCACATGAAAATGGGGTATTTCTATCTCAAGGGCTAGCTCGAGACCATTAATGAGAGCCTGATACTCTGCCTCATTGTTGGTGCAGCCTTCTGACAACAAGAATGAGTACGGCAGAACGACTTGCTCCGGGGTGATGAAGACGATACCCAGACCCACTCTGTTGAGCCTAGGACCATTGAGTCTTCTACAAGTGGGGCTTCATGAGGCACCATCGAAGTGCATTTTCCAACATGGGACGACATGATCGACTGAGAGGATTGCCTCATCAGGAAAACCTAGGTCCAACGGCTGATCCACAGAGGTTGGGTGGGACGCTAAGAAGTCTGTCAATGCCTTCCCCATGATAGCCTTCTGGGACACGAACCTGATGTCAAACTGTTGGAGGATCACCGCCCACTGTGCTAGTCGTCCAGTCAACATGGGGCGGTTCAGAATGTACTTCAGTGGGTCCACCCGAGAGACCAACTGCACCTCATGGTGCTGCAGGTAATGCCGCAGTTTCTGCATGGAAAATACGAGCACAAGGTAGCTTTTCTCGATGGGGGGAGTATTTGGTCTCTGTATCAAGTAGTACATGGCTGAGGTAGTAGAGGCTATTCTCTATCCCCTCATTGTTATTTTGGGTGAGAAGGGTGTCGAGAGACCATTCCAAGGTGATCACATAAGGACCAGTGGCTTCCTGGAGACAGGTGGCATCAAGACTGAAGGTTGGAAAAAATATTGCTTAATTTTCTCAAAGGTGGTCTGGCACTCCTCATCCCACTTATAAGCGGTGCCATTCTTCATGAGCTAAGAAAAGGGCTTACACCTGCCGGACAGATTCACAATGAATCGGCGTATGTAGGCTAAGTGGCCTTGAAGACCTCGAAGCTACTGAATATTGCTTGGGGGAGGCATCTGGCTGATTTCCTTGATCTTATCTGGGTCGACCTCGAAGGCACATTTAGGTGGGTTCATCTTCAGGTGGCAGGAATAGAGGAAACCGAACACTTTCTCAAGATCCTTGAGACGGTCCTGGCGCTGGCGAGATTTGACCACCAGGTCATGCACATAACATTCCACCAGTGTCCCGAGGACTGGCTTAAATATGCAATTCATGGCCCACTGATAAGTGGCCTCTGCATTCTTCAGGATGAATGGCATGACCTGGTAACAGAAAGTACCCTGGGGTGCCCTGAAAGCAGTAGATTCCTCATCCTCAGGGGCCATCCAGATCTGATTATATCCAGAGTAACCATCCATGAAGGATAGGTCTTGGAATCCAGCCGTAGTGTCAATCAACAATTCTGTCACTGGAAGGGGAAAATCATTCTTTGGACAATGGTGATTGAGATCCCGAAAGTCGATACAGACTCTGATCTACCTGTTCTTCTTCATGACTGGCACAATGTTGGCTAACCACTTGGGGTACTGAACTTCCCCGACGAAGTTGTCTTTGATAAGCTTGTCAACTTCAGCCTCAACCATGGCACCGTGAGAAGGGTGCATCTTTCTGGGAGGCTTCTTGAACCCGCGATGGTTTGCATGGAGATCGAGGCGGTGGACGGATACCTGAGGATCTAGTCCTGGCATCTCATCGTAACTCTAAGCAAACACATCACGGTGCTGTTTGAGGAATTTTACATACTGCTGCTGCTCTTTGAGAGACATAGCGGCGCTGATCAACGTGGGTCTTGGATTTGCCTCACTTTCGAGGTCCACCTATACCAGTTTATCGACCGTGTCTAATATACCTTCCTCAAAGGAAGGGGGAGTGTCCTCTATATCTTCTTCTCCACTTGTGGAGGGATCTTCCACGAGGGGAGTTGCTTCTGAGCCACCAGACTCTGATGGGAGGCTGGTGCCGGCTTGAGCGGCAGTGGTCATCACATTAAAAGACCCATGCGCCACTGAGACCATATTGATAAAGGCAGTTGATCCAATCCCATCTGGCCTTCGGCCCAAGGGGCCATGCTTGATGAAATCAAATCAGTAGTGGCGCGTTGGCCGGAGCCTACTTATCCCAGCCCGGTGGAATAGAAACGTATGACGGACTGCTATTACCATGAGCCGGACGTCTCGATACCGTATGGGGGTAGGAGGTTCCGGGATCACCTGATCCTGGTTTATATAGGAGTACGAGGTGATTTTCCACCGACGCTTGGACCTAGGAATATGCCTTCCTCTTGTACCTGAAACAAAAAAACACTGCCCCATGTCGGGGGTCGTGGCCTCCAACTGATGAATCGGGAAGATGTAGGTGTCATCTAGACCTGCCCAGGGGTCGCTTATGACTGGGGTGGGTTCAACCTCAATTTCCAGAATCTGCTTATCCTTGCTCTTGTAATATCCAACATCTAGATAGTGGGATTCACAAGAGGCAAAAGGAGACGCATCTCCTTGGAGCACGCCTACTCGACCATTGAGGGAGTATTTGAGGCATTGGTGATACGATGAAGGGACTACTGCATGCAGGTGGAGCCATGACCTGTACATCAATGCATTTTACGCGGTGTCCTGGGAGACAACCATGAATTCGGTAGTGGAAACTAGGCCACTGAACTGGGTATTCAGGCGGATTTTGACGATCGGGGTCTATTTGGTCCTGTCATACCTCTGGATTCTGAGGTCAGAGGGAGTTAAATCATCCCCAGACAAACCCGGCTTCTGCAGTGTCCAAGTCGGGATTAGGTTAATCCTAGAGCCTGTGTCGACAAGACAAAGGTGGACTTACACGCCATTGAACTTGCTAGTGATATACAACGGGTGAATGTGCCCCTGTATGGGAGGGTCTTCATCTTCAACAGAGAACGATATGATGGCCTGGCACTCGACACTCTCAACTACTTCAGTGTGGAAGGCTTCTACAGCTGCTACCTCTGTCTCAAATTGGAGGGGAATTCTTAAAGCCTCCGCGAGTGCTTCGCGCATATCCGGTGATAGGCGAAGGGCTTCAAGGATGGAAAGCCTTGCTGGGATGCTGGAAAGGTGCTTCAGAACATCATATTTCTATGCCAGGCGCGAACTTCTTCTTATAGGAGGCCGCTCTGCGTCTGGAGGCATGGAAGACCCTACCGACTGGACCAAAAACTGACTGGTACTAGGGATATCCCGCTGCTCATTAGTCGGAGCTCAGAGGGCAGCTGTCGGGTAAGGACCGGGCGACTGAGATTGGCCTGTGGCTAAGCGAAGCTGATCGTGAGATGACCGAAGTGGCTTTGCCTGATCCAGTAACACAAACAGTGGCAGAGGAGGGCCTGTTGCGTGATGAGTTCTATGATGGACTTGTTGTCTAGTCTTAGCAGCATGCACGGCCTGGCTGGAGGTGCCAACTGATGTGCCCCGGAGACCTCTATGGCCGCGGTTCTGCCGACGTTGGCATCGGCTGGGGACATTGGGGAGGTTCGTCTGGCGCTCCCCCTCATCGGGGTTCATATAGGGATTTACCAGTTTGACGGTGTTAACTGAAGCGTACCCCTAACTGTCACTTGACGAATCATCCACCAAGGGGAAAATTCTGGGATAGATGCCCATCTCTGGGGGCATGAAGTCGCCGAGAGTGCGAGACGACTACGACATTGGTGGGGTGTGCTGCTTCTTCTTGTGCTGTCGATGCTTGCTCTTCTGGGAAGAGGCCGACTGAGATGATGACGCTGAAGTGGTGGCCGCAGATCCTGAAGTCTCTGGATGATTCAGGCATGCATGAATAATTCCATGGGCGTGGGCGACCATCCTGTGAGCCATCCAGTCTCTATACTTCTGGGACTCGCGGTCAGGGACCTGCTGCCACGCGCCTCCGTCATCGCTACTGCTATCCGATCTCACAAAGACACCCGCCACTTGTGCCGGGGCTGGGCCCAACCTGACTATGTTGTTGTTAATATGGTCTTGGAGCCAGTCCTTGAACATGTAGCATTGCTTTATGGTGTGCCCCAGGATATGGTGATAGGGGCAGTAGTTGGGGTGATTAGTGAGATGTGCCTCTTCCGGCTTCCGGCACTCGAGCAGTCGCACAATTCTCTACTCTAGGGCACTATGGAAGTAGCCGGGGACCTAAACCTCAGCGAACGAGTAGGTTTGATTCCTTCTATCCGGAAAAGGGGCTCTAGGAGCCTGACCATGATGGGGGGCCGGAGGAGCCTGCCGAGGGGGTAGAACTTGATTATCTCACCTAGGCGGTGGCTGCGCGTTACGCGGAGACGCCTGCCGATTCTGGGGCGGGCACTGCTGGGCTGGAAGCTGTTCCCTCGGTGGAGGGCCTCTGCGAGGCTGCGGAGCGGGCTCCACTGGTAGAAAATCTAGCTACCTGGGGGCCTCTACCTGGGACATGGTGGTGGGCTCGGCTCTGGCATATCTCCTTGCTGGAATTGCAGGGGGCAGCAGGTGTGCCTGGCCAGCCTGCTGTAGAGCTTTCTTGAGGCGCTGGGCCTTATCAGAGAAGTCTCAGAACCCTCCAGGATAATTCTGGGTGATCAGGGAGGGAACCAGTTCCATCTTGACATTCCCCACACACATTGTCAGTAATTTCTCCCGAGTCAATGACATGTCAAGGGAGTATGTAAGACCCTTCCACCAGGTGATAAAGTCCACAACTCGCTTGTCGGGCCTTTGCTTACACCTGAAGAGGTCTGTGATGTTCATCTTCTGGGTGGTAGAGATGAAATGGTAAAGTAACTTCCTACGAAGGTCCTCCCAATTAGTCACAGATCCAACGGGGAGCTGGCTGTACCAAATAAATGTCGGCCCTTCCAGTGTCTGAACAAAGAAACAGAGCTTGGTGGCCTCCTGCTGCGCCGGAGTCCCCAACATAGGCCCACACCTCGAGTTGAAGTGGTCCAGGTGCTGCGGCGGGGCCCCCATCCCATTAAAGGGGGATAAAGTGGGATTTCTGAATCCTGAGGATGCTTACATGTCATCCACCCATGCCGGGTACGACTTGCCATCGGGTGAGACAACCACTTGTCGCGTTTCCAAAGCTTCTAGGTGGGAAATGAGTTCCACCATCGGATCTTCTGGGCATGGGTCCCTGTCCTGACGGGGATCCCTAACCACGAGTGCATTTATGGGCTCTTCAATGCGGTAGCCAAGCTTAGCGGCTCTTGGAGCGCAGGTGGAGCGACCCTTGGGGCGGCTAGAGGGGCCTGGACAGGGTTCCCTGGATGGTCCCTTCGTTCAAGAGGGTTCAGTGAGACATACTGCACTCTCTTGCCATGGGTTCCAATTTCTGCCCTGTTAGCGAGTACAGTAGGATCAGGGTTTCCTGGAAGAATCTCGCCGAGAGGTAGTTGCTCCTGCCCCTGCTGCCCCGACCTAGGATTTCTGTAGTCGGGATGCCACTCTATGATGCATTCATCCAGAAGCTCATCAACTAAATTCTTCTGGTCAGCAAGTTGCTGACAGAGCATGGCCTTCTCCGGGTCCTATTCCGGCTTTGGCACTAAGGCCGACGGGTCAGAGTGCTTGGCAGCTCCAACATTCTCTTTGCCTTTACTGACATTCCAGCTCAGTACCAATGCTTTAGTGGGTAGAGGGAGACCTAGAAGGTTCCTCTGCTGGTGAGTAATCCTCCCTAATAGGTCCAGTGGTAGCACATCCTCAGGGGGGGCATCCCCATCGAGAAGCCCCGCTCATTCGACTCTCCTGTCAGGTCAGTCATATTGACCACCACTCTTCCTAGGGGCATGCCCTCACCACTACTAAGGGAATCCGGCTGTCGAAGAATCTCACTGAA
This sequence comes from Viscum album, assembly GCA_963277665.1. Lineage (NCBI taxonomy): Eukaryota > Viridiplantae > Streptophyta > Magnoliopsida > Santalales > Viscaceae > Viscum > Viscum album. Next base: position 1,850,843,762 of record OY728164.1, on the reverse strand, counting down.
GAGGATGGCAGCATACTTCCCCCAACCATGGACTTGCACGTGGGGGATAGCCTCCTCGACAACTCTGCGGAGTACTTGAAAACTCTGAACTCACTGTTGTTGGAGGGTCCTATGGTGGCCAGGTGACTCAGGGTGTCGGAATTTAGGGAGTGTGTCTAGGTCCACCAGGTGTAATTGTTCTCCGATGACTTCAAGTTTCTCTTATATCCCGGGATAAGTCACTCACTGGTGGTGAAGACGGAGGTGAGTCGCCCAGAGGGTCTGGTGAAAGCATTCAAACTCCTCTGGAGTGAGTGATTCTGGCATACCAAAATTTGATCCTGCAACCAGCCAAAACTTCTCAGGGAATTGGCCCGCTGCGAGGATGGTCCAGAAGTTCCCAAGATCAGATCTGAGGTCTGGCCTTTGATTTCCCCACTCATCAACTGAGGGTGGATGAGTAACTGGCGGAGGCACTGAGGCAGACCCCTGGGACGATAGGCTATCCAGTGGAGAATACGGTGAATGAGCTGATTGGCCACCGAATCTCGGGCTGTCCCCTGAGGATGGAAGCGACCTGGCCGCCATGTTGCGGTAAGATGGACCGGAAACCAGAACCCCTGATGCGGCAGTAGTGTATGCCGGGGGTGGACTACATCCTGACTCTTCCATCATTGACCCCCAAAATAGCTCTGAGGTAGAGGGTGCTTTTGGGGGCGATGGTGGCGAATGCGCTGTCGGCCCCTAGAAGCATGCCAGGGTCTCATCCTTCTGGATATACCTTCGAAGGGAAGCAGGGATCCTGTGGGCTTCGCATTCCAGAAGCACGAGGCTGATGCGCCTCTTTCTTGCCCTAGCCCCTAACTCAGAGGACTGAGGGGAGGGCTCCTGCGCTGGATCATACTCCACCTCAGAGTCTGAGAAGCGAAATATCCTGATTCCTGCCCAGCCTTCCCCAGGATTCCTCTTGCAGCAGCGGCAGCCTGCTCTCCTGCCTCTGGACGGTTCTTTAGGGCAGGGCTAATTTGCGACATGGGGTCCCCCGGCTGTACCAGTTCTAGGGTGGAGAGAGTTTCCACCTGGGGAAGCCGAGGTGCGAGGGGCACCAAGACAAATGTCGAAAGGGACACAGGGAGGACCTCTGTGCTGGTGAGTGACCGGATGTGCAAAGCTTCCATGCTCGCTATTCGTGGCAGGGGGAGTGACCCCATACCCAACGTAGTGGGCATGGGAGATACCCACAAATGGAGTGTTGTCTTCATAGGGAAGACCCTCGTCTGGGTTGAAGTTGGCATGGTGCAAACCTCCAAGCCATGATTGGAAGCAGGGAGGGCCCGCACCTTCCGTAGTGGTGGTGCGGAGTGAGCCTTCGCGCCGGGCGACACTGCTGCGGATTGGTCCGCGGTGGCCATCACCTGTGCTGGCGACCAGGAGAGTCAACCAAACCTACCCATGTGGCGGTTGGGGCCTCGATCCAGGTCGGGAGTACTGCTTTCCCTTCTCGACATATGCAGGGATTTGGAGGGGTGAGTCAGCGGTGGCTCGGGCTACAGTAGTCGCTGATGTTGACGCCCCACAACGAGCGTCTTCTTCTGCTCATGCCCGATGCTGGCATCGGGTCAGGTGGACTGGAGCCAGTGGTTTAGGCGCATGAACTACTTGCTCCTTGGATTGAGGAACTAGGCGGCGACACTGACGCGGCCTGGTGGGGGCCCTTACTGGGAGCCCTTGAAGCGGGACTCCGATAGGGCCAGCCCAGATACCTCCTACTTCATCGGCATAGGGGAGGGAGCTATCGAGGCTTTCTGGGGACAAGCTACCGAAGCGATTGAACGTTGGGGTGGGGAGTAGTGTCTCCCTACGCGGCCCTCGTGGGTGGCGTGGACGGTGAGGCACAACCGCCTCAAGATCTAAGCGGGCCATATCCCTGGTGGGGATGACCCCCTCCTCCTCATACCTACGTACACGGTCATTGATTAACCTTCGCTAGATAATATCTGATGGAGAGAGGGGGCATAGGTGCCTAGCAGTTGTGGCGGTCGCGACCATCGTGGAAGAATCAAAACCGCGCAGGAAAGCTGCGCTGATATTTCCCCTGCCCCTACGTCGGTGGTTAGGTGATCAAGCTCCGGAGGCAATGACTTGATTCCTGAAGCAGGGAGAAGAACTCATTAATACTGCTAGAAAAAGGAATTGACAACCAGTGCCCCAACGTCATTCCGTCTTCCATGGTTGGCAAGAGGGATCCATGCTAACAACGTCGCAGAATAGAATTCTCAACGCCCTGACTGTCCCAACTTCTGGTGAGTTCCACATTTGGCCTGCTCGGTAGGACCCTCGTGGGTGGCGTGGACGGTGAGGCACAACCGCCTCAAGATCTAAGCGGGCCATATCCCTGGTGGGGATGACCCCCTCCTCCTCATACCTGCGTACACGGTCATTGATTAACCTTCGCTAGATAATATCTGATGGAGAGAGGGGGCATAGGTGCCTAGCAGTTGTGGCGGTCGCGACCATCGTGGAAGAATCAAAACCGCGCAGGAAAGCTGCGCTGATATTTCCCCTGCCCCTACGTCGGTGGTTAGGTGATCAAGCTCCGGAGGCAATGACTTGATTCCTGAAGCAGGGAGAAGAACTCATTAATACTGCTAGAAAAAGGAATTGACAACCAGTGCCCCAACGTCATTCCGTCTTCCATGGTTGGCAAGAGGGATCCATGCTAACAACGTCGCAGAATAGAATTCTCAACGCCCTGACTGTCCCAACTTCTGGTGAGTTCCACATTTGGCCTGCTCGGTAGGACCTGGTATCAGATGACGAGGTCAGGCGACATGCTTATCCCCTGATGTTCCGAGTGCTACTAGTCCCTAAGCTGAGGAGAGGAGATTCACGTCGGGTTCACCATTTTTCTATTTCTGACGCTTTCACCAAGGATGCGCACTCATCTGTCACGCAGAGGACGCGCTGCTGTGGCCCTGCATTCTCGCTTTCCAAAGTCAGGCGACATCCAATCCTTATTTAGGGAAGTCTGCTCCTTGATCGAATCTAGGATGATGGGATGTCAGTTCTTCCTTCCGTGGATTCCTCCTCGGAGCTCGTCACCTAGTCCGGGTATCCCTCATAGATTAAGTCGCGGTTCGTGAATCTCTTCCTAGCGTCATATCTTCATGGACATCGATTAATTATGCCACTTCTATCAGGACCTTCCAAGGGGTTCGGCTAGGGCAGAAACCTTCAGTTAGGAGATTAGTCACATTGGGGCATCACTGGCATGTCTTGATGTTGGGGAACCGGCATGTCTGTCTTCTGTCCCTTATTATAGGGCTTCTCGAGGGCGCGGAAGCCCGAGGCATCCCACATAGAACGCGGGGAATTGTATGCCATAGGCATGTATCTGAGGTTTTCCTCAGCTTCCCATGTTTAACACAGGGTATGCCACAAGTTTAACATCCAATGGAGACGGATCAGACTGATCGGAACACTAGCTAGAGTGAATCAGATTGAAGAACCCCCTGGAGGGAACACCGATGTTGGGGCCAACACATGGGCGGCTTCCCAGATACCGTGGAGGGGAATGAAATGTCATGATCCCACCGGGATGTGGTGGCCCGGGTAAGAATCAGGATGGATGGTGGCTTTGGGCTTGGGCCTTGTTGAGGTTTCCTACGTATCCTCGCGGTAGGAAATCAAAGTCTACGTAGTTCGATGATACGATGGGACACCTGAAAAGGCGACCCGTGAGAATGAACGCATGTATGGGACCCAGAGGGAGTAAAACCTCCAGGTTAGGGAATGAGCTTCCCGAGGCGCATGGGCTTGAGGGAGAGGTCAGGATGAGACATGGGTGTTGGGATTGAACCTCATGGAGGATTCCTACATATCCCCGTGGTGGGGAATCAAAGTCTGCGTAGTTCGATGAAATACAATTTAATGTCATGGGGGATGGGGAATTTGGGGCTTACACTCTGAGATGGCCTAAGGATACGGTCAGAGAACCAACGTTGTGAGGGACCTGGGGTCCAGATGGATGGGTCTTATGCTCTGAGACGGCCCAAGGTGGTGGGGCTTGAACCTCGTGGAGGCTTCCTACATACCATGCCTTAACATGGATCAAAGTCCCTGTAGTTCGGGATGATATGGGGCTTACACTCTTAGGTGGCCCATAGTGTTGGGTTTTGAAGCTCATGGAGGATTCCTATGTACCATGCCTTGACATGGATCAAAGTCCCCATAGTTCGGGATGGGATGAGGATTACACTTTGAGGCGGCCGATGGTGGTGGGGCTTGAACCTCATGGAGGCTTCCTACGTACCATGCCTTAGCACAGATCAAAGTCCCCGTAGTTTGGGATGGGATGGGGCTTACACTCTGAGGCGGACCATAGTGTTGGGGATTGAACCTCGTGGAGGCTTCCTGTGTACCATGCCTTGACATGGATCAAAGTCCCCGTAGTTCGGGATGGGATGTGGCTTACACTCTGAGGCGGCCCATAGTGTTGGGTCTTGAACCTCGTGGAGGCTTCCTACGTACCATGCCTTAGCACGGATCAAAGTCCTCGTAGTTCGCTGATGGGGTTCAGGTTCGGTGCTAACTCTAAGATCACGGGAGTCATACTCAGTGTGAGAAACAAGAGGTTGCCGAGACCTGGAGATCACATCGTGAAGGGTGCGTCCGTGGGAAGTGAAGAGGGGCTTACGCATTGAGCGACCTGTGGTGCCGAGACTTACTCCAGGATAGAGGCCCGAGGGTGAAAAAGTGTATCGGGAGAGGGATTTGGGACCGAAGAAAGAAGTAGTCCCACTTCCCATCATGCTCCCCGCTGGCCCTAGCGTCGGGGAAGTACGGAGGTGCATGGGTGATACCTTCCGCAAGAGGGGATAGGGGCTTACACTAAGGTGGCTGCCCTTCCCCGTAGACAAACGCCACTCCAATAAATCACCCCTTGTGAGGGATGACCCTACCATCCCCATGGAGATGAGTGGGCATGGAGAATTTCCGAGGTAGGGGGGCCCTACGTGCGAGGCACGGGGCCAGATCACAGTTTAATGTCATGTGTTGAGGACGAGGTGCTTGGAAATTTAACGTCCTGCAGCTTGGATGAGGTGGGTTGTCTCATAACTCCTATGAATTACATAACCGGTTCCCTCTACCCCTTGTGGAAGGGAAGGCATCGACAAGGCCGTTCTGAGGGGGTGTCGCGGGGAGAACCATCGAGGGGTCCACGTTAGCATGGCTATGCGAAGAAGCAATAGCCGTTAGCGTGCCTATGCGAAGAAGCATGAGGCGAAGCAATGCAATGGGAAGAATTGTCCAAGGGACTTTAAAGTTGCTTCGTACAAGCCAATAAGGCCGTACGAGAAAACCATACATGATACGAATGCTCGGGGTGCACAGGACACTCGTGAACGGCACCTGGAAGGAGGGAATTAGACTCGCGCACAGGGAATGCCTGGGGAGTACTGAGGTGAAAGACGCTGAAGGATTGCACGCAGCCTTTGGGGCTGCGCGAAATAAGGGTGGCCGAGCCTTTGTGCGACTTGAATGGATTGCGCGCAAGGTGGCCGGATTACGTGCGGGTGATGAGGGCCGAGCATAAGGACAGGGGACACGCAAAGATTGTGCGCAACTGACAGGACTGCGTGCAATGGAAGGAATTGCGTGCAGGTGGGCAGACCCCAAGGGGTTGGAATTTAGTCTAAGCCAGGGGGATCTCGCGTGAAGGCATATCCCAGGGCGACTTGGTGTGAAAAAGAACCCTACCTAAAGGCCATATTGCGCGCGCACGGAATGGAAATTACGCGCACGAGAGGCGGTTCGAATTGTTCAGCCCTGAAAAGGAAGGGGGTCTCCTTCTATTTATAGGCCTCCGGCGGCACAGAATTATAGGCTTGCATGAAATAATTGCGCGACTGATGCAGCGGCGCGGAATATCAACCACGCGGGGCCTGGGTGTGAAATAATTTCACACCAGCACCGGGACCTTTCGCGAATCCTGGGGCCTTCCGCACGGGACATAATTTTTTTCGCGCGCTTCTCCTTTTTTTGCGCGCAGCCTCTCTGGACCCTCCAGACTGGGCCTATGGGTCCAAATATGACTTCGCTTTTTCGTTATGGAACTTTCCCCGGCGCTTACGCATTTTTCGGCGTCTACATACTTGTTCTGTTTTCCTGGTACTTAGGAGTTAGAAGAAAAAAACTGAGATGGAGCTCATGATTCTTGTGGAGATCACTCTCATGGATTTTACTTTCTTTTCTCTATTCATGTACTGCCTTGTATTATGCTTTATATTGTATGTCTACTTTTTTAGTTATGTATCATCATCAGGACATGCATGCATCTGTTGTATATTGGCATTGGACATCATTTATATTCAGTTTATTTTATTCTTCCGCCACTTTGTTATTTATTTATTATTTCTTCCAATACTTTCTGTTATTTAGTTTCTGATACATCATTGTGATACTATGATCATGAGGGTATACTCTCCCTGCTATCACCTCCTTAGACCCTTTCTGCTAGTTGGAAGCTTATGGAATATGAGGAGGCGCGCTTGAGGCCATGTGACCCACCAATATGGCTATCGGTTTAGTGGTAAGTCAGTTCGGGATGTTACAAAGTCATATTAGATCCTTATCTTTCCTTTATCTTACTATTTTGGGATGGTAGATAGGAGACTAGGAATGTGTCGGTGCTTGGTAAATAACAATGTCTTAGACTGATCACCCCACCCATGGGGAAAATTTCAAGTGTCCAGAGCTGGGGTTGTTGTTCATGCTGTTATAGTTGATTATTATTTCACCTTGAGTGATTGGGGTACTTTTCGCTAATTATTGAATTATGAAATTTATGGTATTTTTTCCTTATCCTGGTATGGCAAGGAAGTAGCATTACCTGTAGCATTATAGGCACATAGAGATTCAAATTCCATGCATATTCCATGCCATGTAGTTTCATTTTTAGGGTGCCTATTGATTTGGATTGTGTGCCTTAAATACTATGTCATTATTTTGTTTATTAGCATGCTTGTTTGTATAACATGTTGGGTGTTTTATTTAGTATGTTAAACTACTTCCATTATTAGTTGATTATATGCCATTCTTCCTGATTAATTATCTTGTCTTTCCAATGTATCATGATTCTATTCTTATAGCATGTTCTACTGTGCTTACTGCATATAATAACATGCTTCACTTTATTTAGATATATAATTGGTTTCATGGGCTAAATTTACTGGTTGCAATTAAACGAGAACTGATTTTCAGTTGTAAGGTATATGATATCCTTATAATTTGGAAAAGCTAACCCGTGTACTCGAACCATATTTGAGATTTAAACATATCTATAAACCATTATTAAAATGTAAAAGCTAATAAAGTTCAAATGTGAAAGTGATTTGGATTCAATTAAATTGGATCTAGTCTAAAATCAATAAAGTGTATGGGAACTTTATAAATTAGAGATGGAAACCCATACAATTGAACTCTTATTGACCATGTTATATTTTAGAATGGTTATAAATCCGAAATTTATTTAATTTTAATATGAAATGAATTTGTTTCCTTTATAAAGGATTGTTACTATATCACACGAGCATGATGATCATGTGGTTAACTTCTAAAATGCACAACTGGACCCAAGTAGGTCAGTTGGGGCATGTTTCTTATGAGATAACCCATTATGAGTGTTTATAATTTCAATAATGAAACAACTACTATTGGTTTTCATTTTGATGAACCCATGTTGGTTTTAAGGGACCCTCATAGGCCACCTTATCTTTTACCAAGTGCTTTACTTTTATAATTCATACTTGGTGTTATTTTTTAATCTTTTAAATTATTGAAGAGTGAATGTAAAGTAATGAAATGACTTAAAAATGGAACCTGAAGTGGTGCCCTCCATTTAAACCCTCAATTAAGGGTAGTTTAATTTTCTTTTGAGTTTCCTTGGAATGAAAACATGATCATTTTTCATAGGCCTTTATCCTTTTTAGCAATAGATTAAATTATAGGCATAGGCCCTAGTGAAATCTGTGTGGTGTGGCCTAGTGATAGGTTTGATTCCTTTTCTCTTGTAAGGGGATATCATGAGGTAGGTAGCACCCTTAGAGTTTAAATTTCTTGACAAATCCTCTGAGTTTATGACGTTTGTGTCATTTGGGTGTCGTTTTCCCTAGTAGGAATCTTAGATTCTAAATGACACCCTTGTTTGGGCAGGTGGTCATGGCATCTTTTACCCTTATTATGGGTGTGGGCATCGGGTAATGATCGGTTTCATTAGGTTAGATATGTCTAGGGAATGGTCGGCTTCTTAGAAGGTCATGTGACCTTTTCTTATTCCTCAGTGATGGAAGAATTGGTATGACATCATCCAAGTTAATGGTCATTGGGGTAGTAATCTAGACTAAATCTCATGTACGAACCACCTGATACTCGGATTCATAGGGAGGAAAACCTATGGACAATATCGAGGATGTGTCATCTTTCTTCTAAAACCATAGGGTAGTGTTCATTCATGTATTTTATTCCTGTCGAGTGCTAAATGATGTAAAAAATTGGTTGAGTTCAGTGGAGTTGTTGAGCCTTAAGCTATTGAGTACGGTCTTGGGTCATCTTTGTGATAGGAACAATTTGGGATATGCCTAAAATTGAGGGGGAGGGGGGGGGGTGAATCAGTGTTGGGGAATTTTTAATCCAATTCCAACTTTTTATCCCTATACCTATTAGACCTATTAGGATCTGATTCTCTTATTCTCTTTTCCCTATCGTACGCAAGTATATGAAATCAGTAAAGATAACACACAATATTTTTACAAGGTTCACTACTCAACAAGAGCAGATACAACCTTGGAATGGTTATAAATAATCCTAACCACATAACCACTATAAAATAATCCTTTTATGTGGTTACAATGAGTAGGATATACCCTTACACTCATGTGACACTATGAAAAAAATCCAATATCACATGTTTTACAACACTTGGTTGGATCTTAATATTTCCTCCCAAGATATTCTTCTCCTTGTTAAAGGTTTATAACACTAAGAAAGTCTTCCACCTATTGAGACTTATTAGATGTCACAGTACTGCTTTGTTCTTCTACTCTCCACTTATTAATTTCTTAACATCACACAAGTAACTCTTCTTACTTCTTCCCAATAACAAAATTGATGGCTGCACCTTCTTATTCTTCAATCACTCATAATAATATGAATGTATTGTGGAATGATGAACACTGAATTTTAATTGAATCAAATTATAATAAACTGATATTAATTTGGTTAGTCACTTCATCTCCCCCATTTGATTCAAGACACACAAAGATATGAAATTGTTTATAGTAGTGTCTCAATCTCTCTTTCTTCTTCAGTGAAAAACCAAATACACCAAATCACCTTCTTACAATAGTTCTAGAATCACAAAAATCCTTTGTGATTATTAAAAACAATGAAGATCATCTCAACACAACATCATCACAATTAATATGGCCTAAATAATTGAACATAGATTGGACAATCTCTTTTTTCTTCTTCGACACACAATAATACAAGATAGTGAAACAATTTATTAATACACCTTTATTCTTCACAAAGCACGATGAGGGTATAAACACATATCATATGTATAAAATATTTCCCCTTTTCAAACTATCATGGATCCTCTGTGAACTATATTTTGTTCGCAAACTATTCCCGCATACTATGGCCGTGAACTATCCCTGCGAACTTCCTTGAACTGCATGGTGTGAGTGCTTCACAAAAACATTCTCTTTCATGAACTGCTTATTCTTTGCGGACTGCTGATGCCTTGTGTACCATCAATGCTCCACAGACCGTCCTTACTTCTGCGAATAGATTCTTCCTCCACAGATCGTCCCTACTTCCACGGACAACTTCTTTTCCCATGGACTGTCCCTACTTATGTGGATTGCCTCTTCTTCCGCATAACATTTCTTCTTCCATGAACCATTTTCTCTTCCACTGACTGCCTTCTCTTCTGCGAACTACTTTTGCTTCATGGACAACCTCTTTGCTCCGTGAACTACCTTTGTTCCATAGACTCCCCTCACTCCATGGACTAACTCTCATCCATGAATCTTTTTATTTTTCAAGATACAGTTACCCACAATAACTTCTTATATTTCATGAAATTTCTTCCCTGAGAACTCTTCCAAACTTAGCCAAATTCTTCCACCAACAATGATATTTTCTTATCAAATTCTCTCTCACTTAATGATGAGATTAAGGTCCTTTATATAGAAAAATAGATCCGAAAATACTACTAATCTGATTTACCAAAATTTTCAATGTGGTATAGCCTTCTCTACGAACTTCAAGTCTCCCACGTACTGTAAACATCCCACGAACCATTTTCCCTTCACAGTCCGCATACCACCTTTCTTCCTTTGCAGTGAATAATCTCTTCTGTGGATGAAACCCTTCTCAGCTCAACAAATCACCACCTCATTTTCAAAAATGATGATCCATTCTGCATACTTCACGCCTTCCAAGATCCATTTTCCCGTTAATCGCATGCCTTTCCATGAAATGTTTTTTTCCTGCGAACCGTTTCCCCTACATGGTCCGCATACCGCACTTTGTGGTCCACATAGTGCTACTATGCAGAATCCTTCCTTTGCCTATTTTCCTTTGCCACTTTGTGTACCTCCTATGTGGTCTGTACAATACCCTTCATGGTCTGTAAACTATGCTTCAGTAAATCCTTTGTGAAAAATCCTTCCTTTTCCATAAACTAAACTCTTGATTTTGAGGCCAATTTTTTGGAAAACACTGGGAAACAACATCACCTTAAAAATTTACTTTAGCAAGAACACTCATTCTACTTCACTGCCATCTGGCTTATTCGATAAACTGCTTCTTTAATCACGAACCTTATCTGTCATAATATATAGTCTTTGATCTATCATCTTTAGCATTGTCAGATTTTTCAAGGAAAGTAATGAAACTTCCCCATCTTCCAGCAACATCTTTATTTCCAATCAAAACTGAATATGACTTGAAACACCTTTACTCCCCCATTCCTTCATAAGGATTACATCATAAGTTCTCCAAACAACTTATGATATTTGTGAAATAAAAATCAGCAAAGCATCGTCATATTTAACTAGGAGAATTATGACAACTAATTCCATCAAATGAATCCATAACAATTCTCAAATAATTACCTTGAAACTCAAAGTCTTCAAACCATTCACATGTTTCACGGAATATTAAGAATCAAGTACTTCATCCAAGATCCATTAACTTTGTAATTACTTCATCATATTGACCACACATAGATCTTCTCATCTCATTGATCACTATTGACAATCAATGATAACCAATTGACAAAAAATACAATCTATACACAAAGTGGGATCTTCACTCCAGATTAGAGTGACCTGATCATTCACTACTGGAAATTTTACCTATACCCATGGTTTGAAACCATGGGTATAGCCCCTAAAACTGTGGGTATAGGCTATACCCACAGTTTCAGGGAACCGTGGGCTCCCGAGGTGTCGGGATAGCCCCAAAGCTATACCCACGGTTTAGAAAACCATGGGTATAGGTCCAGTCCACCATGTCAGACACCATGACACCGTTTCATTCACCTATACCCATGGTTTCAAAATCGTGGGTATAGCTTTGATAAAAAAAAGCGGTCGCGGGATTCGATCCCTGGACCTCTCTTTTAATCCTCCCACACCAAACCACTAGCCTATATGTATTATTGGTATATAAATATATATTTAGTTATATATATTTATATAAACCATGGATAATGGTAGAAAACCATGGGAATAGGTGTTCCTATGAAATTTTTTTTATCCCCTGCGATTTTTTTTCCACGCCATAAGGCGGGAAAGCTATACCCACAGTTTATAAAATCGTGGGTATAGGTCTTCAAAAATCAAACCTATACCCACAATTTCTATTAAACCGTGGGTATAGGTATTGAAAAACTCCCATATACCCATGGTTTTGGTAAAACCATGGGTATAGGGGAGTCTATACCCACGATTTTGGAAAATTGTGGGTATAGGTTTCCATACCTTACCTATACCCACAATTTGCCAAAAACCGTGGGTATAGGGGTTCCTATACCCACGGTTTAGGTAAAACCATGGGTATAGGTTCCCATATAATACCTATACCCACGGTTTTGGGTAAATCATGGGTATAGTGGTGCTTATACTTACGGTTTTGCCGAAAACCGTGGGTATAGCTCTATTTTCCAGTAGTGATTAAAGGAAATCAATTCATCCCAATGATCGAGATGACCCCAAGAGGATCAGGTGTTTTGAAACACCAGTCATTTTGGTTTTGGTTTTCATACCAAATGTTTTACGTTTTCATTTAAGGTGAATATGACCTAGTGTGATTGTGAGCGGCTGCCCTGTCTCTTCTTTTGGTGACTAGGACACTCCTACGGTGGGGAGAATCATGTCAGTTCTAGAAAATGTGTCCTTCCGAGTGGAAGAAACAAAACCAAGGAAGACCATAGGAAATGGCCGGGCTTGTTTGAATTCCCATGGGGATTGTAAGTTTTGAAATCATGTCGGTGCTTTCTAGACAACACAACATTAAGGTGGTTGGATGTGCATGCAACCCTTGGAAACATCCTTGTTATTAGATGGACTTTTGTTGTTAAGTTCAAATGATCATGTGATACCCTAGTGGTAAAGGCTTGTGATTAGTTAATAATGATTCATCGGCGGGTGAAGATGAGTTTCTTTCAAGGGAATTTGAAAATTAGTGGTTCAAATGTTCTTCTTGGTAATCCTTGGTATCCTCTTAGTGTACTCTGGCTTAGCGACAAGAATGTCCCCTATCTTGATGTCATCCTTGATACACTAGAGAGCATTGTTCCTACACTGTTCTAATTTTTTTAAAAGTTGTTGGGATTGATAAGTGATCTCTATCAGTGTTTCATGCTGGACGCATGGTTCTTATTGAGGCATGGTTATTTTTGAGTGATACTTGGATTCCTATGTAGAAAAGCCATTGATGGACTCTTCGACAACAATCATTTCCTTTGACTTGACTGCTAGGAGGATGTCATTTTAGGCTCATTCAATGATCTGACTTGGACGTCTTCTCTTGTTACCAACGAATCAATTGTAAAAATGGAGTATGAACTACCTTGGTTTAGTTCCTTAGACTCTAGTTCAATGAATTATGATATTATCTCATACTTGTTTTCAGGCTCGAAGGTGATGTTTAAATAAATTTTTAATGATTCTAGTGGATTGGATCTAGGTTACACCCTTGTTCATGCTGATTCATGATAGTTTTAAATATACAGGTGATTATTTGACCAAGGAATATCACCAGAAGTCATGTATGGACTTCGATGGATGTTTTGGTGGTGAATGTGAGATACCTTGGAGGAAGGCATCACAATTTAGTTTGTAATGCACCAGTCATCTAATATGGGAATCTTCGAGATAAGTTGTCTGAGGTGGCTTGACTTGTTATCCTTCTTGTTTAGTGTATATGATCAGTGATAACCTTTTTAAACATTCCATCAGGGTAAAGAGGGTGTGGTATAAAGGTCATCTAAGTCTTTCAAGGGAAGCATGTGCGACCAGTTTCAATTAGGTCGATTGGGATCCAACCATTTATTTACAATGAGGTCCTTGTTATGACCTCATAGGTAATAAGGTTCTCCCAGTTAAAAGAAATCACACTGGTAGCAATGATATAACACTTAGAGGAGTGTTTTGTAAGGAAATTCTGGTGGTGGAGGTGTCGTGGCACAGAATTGGCCCCCCTTTTATGTTAAGACCTATGGTGGGGAGCACCATCAGCACGATGCCTAAAGATATGATGATGTGATTGTGTCTCTATCTATATGGGATTAGGTAAGCACTATTTATTCATTTCAATTAGAAAATGAGCATTGGATCGGGTTTTGATGTCTTAAATGCCATATGCTTAAGAAGTGCTTGTAGGTGTGTTGGGAATTTAGAAACAAAATGAAACCTTTTGAATGAGACTTCATGACCCGTATAGGTTGGGTGATGTTTTCACTGTTCCCAAAGGCTTCTTAGGGATGATAATATTTAAGGTGGGGAGGTTGTAACAACAAGTATTTTTAAGCCATGGTAGAATTCCAAGTGAATTTGAATTTTGGAATTTATTGGATGGAATGTTCTTTGAACCAAGATTTAGAACATAATTCTAAGAGTTGGAACACTTAAACATGTTTTTTTAGACTTGGGTGAAGGCTTGATAGGTACCTAGGGTGTCTCTTTGAGTTTTGGGAGCGTTGGGACCCAGAAATCAAAGGTTTTGGTGGTCTAAATAGGGCGCACAGTTTGTCTGAAATCATGTAGCCCCTCAACAAAAAACCATATGGCTTATGAAGGTGAGAAGATGTGAAGCGCATAGGCAGTGCATGGTTTACCCAAACCATGCGCCTAGCCCACACAGTTAGTGCCACTTAGGTAGTACCTAATCACTATTCATTGCACGGTTGGCACATGGTTTGGACAAACCATGCAGCCAAACTGTGTGACCCAATTTTTAGGTGTAAAATGACTATTTTTACCTTAATGAGTTTTAAAAATCATTTTCCTTTTCTTTCTTCCTCCTCTAGTGGGTGATCCCTCACCTCTTTCACCTTGGCTTCCTCCAACACCTAACCTAGGATTCAATAGATCACCTTCGTCCATCATCTGAATCAAGTGTCCTTAGTCTCTATAGATCCAAATTAGTAAGATCTTGATTCCTTTTGAACCTATCTTCATTTAATCTACTCTAGACAAAGTTATCGAGGTGTAAGCTCATTCTCCCTACTTTCAGAATGAATGTCCATTTTGTCAATTTCTTCCAAACTGGACTGAATCATACCTTGATATTGGATGAGTAAAGCATCCTAAGCATAATGTAGGTGGTCTATAGATTTTTCCTCATATTTCTATCATTTTCTAAATAGAATATTTGAACGCTGGCATTTTCTACATGTTATTCAATATAAATTAGATTACACACCTTGTATGAGTCATGTTATGTAGTTTGAG
The DNA here is from genome assembly GCA_963277665.1 of Viscum album. Taxonomy (NCBI): domain Eukaryota; kingdom Viridiplantae; phylum Streptophyta; class Magnoliopsida; order Santalales; family Viscaceae; genus Viscum; species Viscum album. The sequence goes on along the minus strand of OY728164.1, from coordinate 1,850,828,757 downwards.
GATGTCAACCTCAATCACGGACACCCCATGGGTGTGCCAAATTATATTTCCCCTTTTTAATTAAATGAATTAAATGACTGTAATGCCTTCTAAGCATTCGAATTAGATATTAAATGGAATTTCCACTACTGGAAAAAGGGATTTTTGCGATGGTGCATTTGCGACAGGATACCGTCGTAAATGCTCTTTTGCTACAGGGTCTCGTCATAAATGACCCATTGTGGAAAAGAGCATAAAAAATATTACCTTTTGCGACGGTCCATCATAAAAATTTATTATTTGTGATGGGTAGTTGCACCGTCGCAAATAGGTTCAGTGATTTTTTTAAAAACCCTATTGCGACGATCCAACTACTCTACGTAAATAGTTTTCCCATTTTTTTAAAAACATTTTGCGATGGACCATCACAAATAGTTTAAAAAATAAATAATAATAATAATAATAAAATAATAATAATAATATAATATTAATATAAATGAAACCATAATATTAATATTAGTATAATAAAATTATTTATAAAATAATAATAATAATAATAATATAATATTAATATAAATAAAATAATAATAATAATATTAGTAAAACAAAATTAATTATAAAATAATTAAATAATATAATAATAATAATATTATTTATATTAATGAAATAATAATATTAATATTAGTAATATAATAAAAACCTCAGTATTCACAAAAATACAAAAATATATTAATAAATAAAAAAATAAATATAATAAAAAAATAAATAAATATTAAAAACTATAACATTTAAAACAACATAAAAAATGCACTATTTAAAATTTTAAATAATTAATATTAAAAAAAAATTACATTCAAATGTTTTATTATAAAATAAAAATACATCACTGGGGGGGGGGTGTCATCTGGAGGAGTTGAAGGAGATGGTAGAGGGAACTCCATCTCTAAACTACGAGTTAGACGCTGCATGTACTCCATCTGCTCCTACTCCTGCCGATGCCTCCATCAATGCATCTCATCCTGTATCTCCTCCTGTTTCTACTGTTATTGTTGTTGTAGGAACTCTTCCTACTGCTATTGCTGCTGCCACTGACACATCTCCTCCTGCTCCCTACGCATAGTCTCTAAAAGCTCACTCTGAGCTCATAGCTACTTCTGATACTGTACATGAGATGATGATGATTCTCTGCAATCTCCTCTCGAGCTAGACGCCAACATCGCAGAGATTCCATAAAAACCCCCATGGGTTAATCAAGAGTTGATACCAAAAACTTGATCTTTCTCGAAGGCATACTGAGTTGCTTGCATCCATACTGCCTCATCAAATCAGGGGGCACTGGTCTGACCATCAGTCTCAACCTGACTCTCACAACGTTTCTGAGACGCTGTGACCTCATATGACTCCTTCAATTTCTATTTAAAATTAAAATATTATTTTTAGTTAAATTTAAAACTCAAAAAGAAATTATACTAACCATAATCTGAAGCTGGTGAGAACCTCTAATCTCTCCGGTGGCTGGATCACTGTACATCCTCCTATAAAAATTGTACTACATAATATCGGGTTGTGCGACTACCTATATGAATATAAAATAAACTGTTTACATTTAAATTTATATGAAATATTTAAAAAAAATTTACTTACCAAATGCTTCCTATGCGTACTGAATGTACGACTAATGGCTCGATGTGTCACCTCCTTATCCCCTAATTTTTCCGACCTACTGATGATCTACTCTGAAATCACCTACTCAACTAGTGTGTACATAATCCATCCCAAACCTGAGATGAAATATAATCAGGTCGGTGGATGTGACATATCTCATCAAACTCTGTCACTCCTACTTTCTCCATTGCTTTTCTTTTCAAATTGTGAAAAAATGAGCACAACACGGATACATATCTCCCTGCCATGCCTTCCAGATAGCCTCACACATACTCTCATCAATGAGATACCATAAAACCTAAAAATAATTTATAATATCAAGTTATTAATTAAATTAATTTCAAAATAAATATTATTTATTTATATACCATCCAATGCTCGAACATTCGGTGTTGTACATCAATGGGAATCTGATCCCATGAAACCCATGCATCGGAAAAATAATTGCACAATATAACGTTTCCCTGTCCAACAACTATTTGCGTAAAGATTTCAAAAAAGAACAATTAATAAAACAATTAGAATATAAATAAATTAATAAAAACTAACTAAAATACATAGGTAAACATACCTCAGCATGTGTGGATCAAACCCAAGATGTAGACATCGCTCGGGGATAGGGTTGGGAATCATCATTTGGGAAAGACCACCCCCCTCCAAGTTCCCCCTGAGCCGCCAATAGTTTGAGGGTCTGATGATCCGACATCCTACTCGTCTAAAGGTAGATCATCCTCCTGCAACAGATGATATAGATCCTCATCCATCTAAAACACAAAATTATTATTGTTAGAAAATAGTTGAAAACAACTATTATATATAGATATATATTATATATGATTATAACCAGCATTTAACTATGTCAATATCCATATTCATCCTCATATTCATAGCTGTCGATGTTAATGTCTTCATCTTCCTCCTCAGCATCATCAATTTCCATATTAGTTTCAGTTTCATCATCTCTTGTCATTTCAAATTCAGTTGTAACATCATTAACATCATCATCACCATCGACCATTAACTATGGGGTGTCATCAATGATATTCACATCTCTTTATGAAAAATATGGGTTCAGAGTAGTCTCTTGAAAAATTTTAATTCCTTACACTTCAATAGAACCACATTTATTTTCAGTAAATTGATTCTCTCGATATTTAATTTTTATTATGCTCCATCAATCACCCAACTCCCTTAAAGTAGAACAATAATTTGAAGAATAAATTTTATGTGCCTGATGAGCCAATAAAAATGGTTCATTTACTACAAGAAGAATTTTATATTTAATATCAACGATTCCATGGATCAGATGAACATGCAATCCTCTCTCAGTATCCAGCCACTGATATTTAAATATCATTATGTAATGCTGTCTTGGATAACACAGTTCAATGATTTCTTCCAGCATACTGTAAAAGTCAACTTAAGTTTCTCTATGATGATATCCTCCCAAGAAAACACCACTATTAATCATTTTTTTATTCCCCATATGCACATATATGAAATCGAAAACCATTCACGACATATGAATTATAATATTTAATCATTTTGGATGGTGGGTTACTCAATACACACAACCAATTATCAATTTTATCAGTATATTGAGATACCTGAATTTTTTAAAAAAAATTATCACTATAACAAGTATTAAATTTATTTTTTATGTGAAATCAAAAATAATTTATGTTACTAGTTTTTGAAACCAGTAGGATTTTTTTACGACATTATTTAAGAGTAGCTGCTGTAATTTGTGGAAACTGTTTCTTGATATGATTATCATATAACCTATAAATAAAATAAGATTAATGTACAGTTACAAAAATTATAGAATAAGTGATAGGAGAACTCATAGTAAAAATGGTGTCATTTCTTCATATTTGAGCAGAATATATGTATAAGCTCTATGATGTTCATCATCTGAAATCCATCGTTCATGAACTCCACCGAAGCCAAGTTCAGGTTGATTGAAAACTGACAATTGATTTCTCATGTCATCATTAACATTTCCCTCATTATGGATCATGCAATTTTGTTTTTAGGGATATTCAGATTGAAATTAATGAGAACAGAAAAAAGAAATTCTCTCTTGAAAATAAGCTTCTGCAATTGAGTCTTCAACTAACGCGTTGTTACATACTTTTTTTTCAATTTCTGTATGTATCTCTCAAATGGGTACATCCATCATAACTGTACCAGACCTCCACATTTTATTTCATGTGGAAAATGTAATATCAAATTTTCCATTGAGTTGAACAAACCTGGAGGGAAGATTTTTTCCAGTTTACATAAAATTAAAATGACAGCTTCTTACTATTTTCTTACTTCATCGTAGTTTGTTTTCAATGAAAAAATGTTTCAAAAAAATATGACATGTATGTTAGTGTATCCCAAATCATAGGATTTAACAAACCTCTTAATCTAATCAGCATAAGTCTTTACATTAAAACATGACAATCATGACTTTTCAATCTGGTAATATAACCATTTCTAACACATCTACTAAATTGGAATCATAACTATATGGAAATCTCAAATATGAAATCCATTGACAAAATAATAAGTGACTCTCTTTGGTTAGTGTATAAGATTCTTTTGGATTCATTAACTTCTGTGATCTAACATTTTCAAATAACTCAAGTTTCGGTCGCTTGTAAATTTGGGTAAGATCTAATTTTGCCTTTACACTATCTTTGGTCTTACACGGTGTATCCAAAATTGTATGAAATAAATTATCAAAATAGTTCTTATCAATATGCATTACATACAACATGTGATAGACCAACAAATCATACCAACATAGAAAATCCCAAAAAATTCTCTGTTTTATCCAATTTTGTTCTTTTCCAAACCCATCAATTTTTTGTTGGTTTATTATTGGTCCAAATATTATGGGAGGTAATGAAGAGACAATTGATTTTAACTCTGTACTTGAGATCATTGTTAGAGTTCCATCTTTTTCAACTGTTCCTTTTCTAAAATGATATTTATTACTTCTAAAAGGATGATCGGTTGGGAGAAATCTGCGACGATAGTTGAAAAAGTAAGGTTTTTTTCCATTAATGAGCATAAACTCTTTTATGTCTCTCATACAGTACAAAAATGATTTTGGACCTTGTGTACTCCAGCCAAATAACATGCGATATGCTGAGAAGTCACTAATTGTCCACATCAATGCATCTTTCATTAGGAAGTTTTGTTTTGCAGTAACATCATATGTACTAACACCATTACTCCATAGTGAATTTAACTTATCAATCAATGGTTTTAAATAAACATCAATATTCTTTTTTGGATGACCTGGAATTAATAAGGTCAAAAATAAATATGGATCCTTCATCAACATCCATAGAGGTAAATTGTATGGAGTTATAAAGACAGAACAATGTGAATACTAACTACTGTAAGAACCAAATGGACTAAAACCATTAGCAAAAAGACCCAATCACACGTTTCAGAATTCTAAAGCAAAAGACAAATGCACTTGGTCAAAATGTTTCCATGAATCACTATCAGAGGGATGATTTAATATTTTACCGGTTGAAATGTTGGTTTTATACCATGACATCAATGATGATATGTTCTAAGACATAAATAAACACTACAATTTGGGTGTGAGTGGGAAATATCTCAATTTTTTTTACAAGAATAAATCACGACTTCCCTACTTGAGCTTCTTTATACCTTGATTATCCACATGTATGAAAACTATCTAATGACTCATTTTCACCATAATATAAGATGCAGTCATTTGAACATTTATGAATCTTCTGATAACCAAGACCCAGATTACGAACCAGCCTCTTGCTCTCATAGAAATTTTTAGGCAACACATTTCCTTCAGGTAGCAATGTTTTTAATAAAGAGAATATCTGATCAAAACAACTATTTGATATTGCATTATCTTATTTAATAGCCATAAATTTATCAACTACTTCAAACTTACTTATCTTGCAACTAGGATATAAGGCACCCTCAAAAGACCTCAACAACTCATATAAATGAGATGGTTCCAACTTAGAAGTTAAATCAATATCATCATGAGTTTCAGTTTATTGAAAAGACGGACCTGTCACATCATGTACTAAATTTTTAAATCGTGCTGGATCTAGAACCAAATTATTAATATCTTATCTAGAACTATGTTCACCATGTTGATACCAAAAAACACAATCTGGTTGAAAACCAAAATGCAATAAATGACCTCCAACGTTGTCAAATTCATCATACATCCTCAGAGCATATTTTTTACAAGGACACTTAATTGTCCCTTCTGAAACAAATTTTGGTTTTGATGATGAAAATGATAATAAAGCTTGAACATACTCAATATATACAAGATTTAAACCAGAATTGTTTGGATTCCTATGCTGATTTATCTAAGCACGATCATCTAATAATGACTATTTTCAACTTCCTTATTCCATATTTTTCTAAAAAATATGAAATAATTAGTTATTTTGTATAATTAGATATAAGATAAACAACATCCAAAAAAGAGAAGATAATTAAATTTTATTTTCTTGCAATTTATAATAATTTATATTATTTTATAGTTATTTATACTATTTTTTAAGATTTTATACTAATCTACACTCATTTATAAAAATTTATACCAATTTTCTAATTATTATTAATTACAGGTATTTTGTACTAATTATTGTTAATTATTGGTAGAACAATTTCCAACGGATTGGTGGCAACTCTTTTGCCTGATGACTCATCCCCTAGCAACTTTCTGCGACTAAAATCACTATGAAAAGTCTGCTGTGACGTACGCATATCCATTTTTGTATGCGTGAGGATGGAGAGCAGGGATGCCTCGCCGCACTTCTCTCCATGCTCGTATATACGAAAATTGATATCTGTACGTCAGATCATACTTTTCATAGTGATTTCAGTCGGAGAAGTTCCAAGGAGATGAGTCATTGGGCAAAAGAGTCTTTTTGTCCAACATATCACCTCCTTGCAACTTTCTTCAACATAAATCAATATGAAAAATCCGCTCTGACGTACGTCGGGGCGGATTTTTTCATACTGATTTCAGTGGGAGAAAGTTGCAAGGAGTTGAGGCATCAATCAAAAGGAATACCACCAATCTGCTGGATATTATGTCACTTTATCAATGTACTCAAATTTATTCCAATTTATTACTAATTAATCTTAATTATTATTAATTAATCCTAATTATTACTAATTAATCCTAATTGTTACTAATTAATCCTAATTATTACTAATTGTTACTAATTGTTACTAATTATTACTAATTATTACTAATTGTTACTAATTGTTACTAATTGTTACTAATTGTTACTAATTATTACTAATTATTATTAATTGTTACTAATTGTTACTAATTTTTACTAATTGTTACTAATTATTACCAATTAATCCTAGTCAATCCTAATTAATCCTAATTAATCCTAATTATTACTAATTAATCATAATTATCACTAATTATTACTAATTAATACTAATTAATCCAAATTATTACTAATTAATCCTAATTATTACTAATTATTACTAATTATTACAAATTTTTTACTAATTATTACCAATTATTATAATTTATTACTACTTACTAATAATTATTAATAATTAATCCTAATTATTGATAATTATTACTAATTAATCCTAATTATTGACAATTATTACTAATTATTACTAATTATTTCTAATTATTACTAATTATTTCTAATTATTACTAATTATTTCTAATTATTACTAATTATTACTAATTGTTATTAATTGTTACTAATTGTTACTAATTATTACAAATTGTTACTAATTATTACCAATTAATCCTAGTCAATCCTAATTAATCCCAATCAATCCTAATTATTACTAATTAATCATAATTATCACTAATTATTACTAATTATTACTAATTAATCCAATTTATTACTAATTAATACTAATTATTACTATTTATTACTAATTATTACTAATTATTACAAATTTTTTACTAATTATTACCAATTATTACAATTTATTACTAATTATTAATAATTATTAATAATTAATCCTAATTATTGATAATTATTACTAATTAATCCTAATTATTGATAATTATTACTAAATATTACTAAATATTTTTAATTATTTCTAATTATTACTAATTATTTCTAATTATTACTAATTATTTCTAATTATTACAAATTATTATTAATTATTACAAATTATTACAAATTATTTCTAATTAATACTAATTATTACTAATTATTACAATTTATTAGTAATTATTACTAATTAATCGTAATTATTACTAATTATTACTAATTATTACTAATTATTAATAATTATTACTAATTATTACTAATTACTACTAATTATTACATTTTTTACTAATTATTACTAATTATTACAATTTTTTACTAATTATTACTAATTATTACAATTTATTACTAATTATTGATAATTAATACTAATTAATCCTAATTATTTATAATTATTACTAATTATTACTAATCATTTCTAATTATTACTAATTATTACAAATTATTACTAATTACTACAAATTATTTCTAATTAATCCTAATTATTACTAATTATTTCTAATTATTACTACTTATTACAATTTATTACTAATTATTACTAATTATTACTAATTATTACTAATTATTACTAATTATTACTAATTATTACTAATTATTACTAATTATTACAATTTATTACTAATTACTACTAATTATTGATAATTATTACAATTTATTACTAATTAATCATAATTATTGATAATTATTACAAATTATTACTAATTATTACAAATTATTATTAATTAGTACAAATTATTTCTAATTATTACAAATTATTTCAAATTGTTACTAATTATTACAAATTATTGCTAATTATTACAAATTATTACTTATTATTACAAATTATTACCAATTATTACAAATTATTACTAATTATTACAAATGATTAATAATTATTACAAATTATTACTAATTATTACTAATTATTACTAATTATTACAAATTATTACTAATTATTACAATTTATTACTAATTATTACAATTTATTACTAATTATTTCTAATTATTACAAATTATTTCTAATTATTACAAATTGTTTCTAATTATTACAAATTATTACAAATTATTTCTAATTAATCACAATTATTACATTTTTTTACTACTTATTACTAATTATTACTAATTAGTACTAATTGTTACTAATTATTACTAATTATTACTAATTATTACAGTTTATTACTAATTAATACTAATTATTGATAATTTTTACAATTTATTACAAATTATTACAAATTATTACAAATTATTACTAATTATTACTAATTATTACAAATTATTACTAATTATTACTAATTATTACTAATTATTACTAATTATTACCAATTATTACAATTTATTACTAATCATTACTAATTATTACTAATTAATACAAATTAATACAAATTAATACAAATTAATACAAATTAATACAAATTAATACTAATTATTACTAATTAATCCTAATTATTACTAATTAATCCTAATTATTACTAATTAATCCCAATTATTACTAATTAATCCTAATTATTACTAATTAATCATAATAATTACCAATTAATCCTAATAATCACTAATTATTTCAATTTATTACTAATTATTTCAATTTATTACTAATTATTACAATTTATTACTAATTATTACAATTTATTACTAGTTATTACAATTTATTATTAATAATTTCTAATTAACACTTTGACATAATTATTCATAAAAATAAATACTGAAAAAACAAATATCTAATTCTAATTTAATTTAATTGCAGCTAATTAACAAAAATTATAAATAATTTAAAATAAAATAAATTAACTAAATAATAAAAAAATTGATAAATACCTTGAAATTGAAGCTTTCAGAGTATAAAAGTTGTGGATTATGCTTCGATTTAAAAGTTTAAACTATGAACAATTTTAGAAGAAAATTTTCCAAAAGAGATAGAGAGAGAAGTTGAGAAATGAGTATAATGAGAGGAAAAATAGATGGGGGTATATATAGGTTAGAGTATTTACGATGAGCTTATTTGCAACGGGACCCGTCGCAAATACCCACTGCCCGCATTAATTACGGTTGGTCGAAAAAGTTATTTACGACGGGTTCCATCGCAAATGGGTACCTGCCGACATACTATTTGCAACGAGACAAGTATCCCGTCACAAATACTAAAAACTGCCACTGGGCATTTGCGACGGGAATAAGAACCCGTTGCAAATAGCCCTGCCCGCGGTTTGGTGCGCATTTCGCGCCAATTTTTTTGCAACAGGTCCTTACCCCCTCGTCGCAAATATCTATTATTTGCGATGGGCTGATTGTCCCGTCGCAAATGGCCATTTTCCCCGTAGTGTTCCCCTTGTAGGAACTTTCCTAAATGATAATTGGTACCTCCAAAATGCCATGTTGAACATCATGTTGCTTTTCCCTCTATGATAGCTTATCTAAATGCTTCCTTTGATGAAATGAGTTACGACTAATAAATTGTGATGCTTAATTATGTTAAATGAATTGTTTGATAAACAATGTCATGTTTTTAAGATAAAACCCCTTAGATGAGGTGTTGTGTCTTAGAAATTACAAAGTTATGATTAGTGGTTTAATACATGCTTGGATGTATTTCTTTGGTCTTCCTTCTATGATTTAATGTCATTGGTTGGTACTTGGAATGTTTGGGACATGGCCTTCATTGATGTTTCCAAATAGAGTTAGCCCTCCTTTTGTATAAATGCATAATGAACCAAATCACCTTTTAATTGTTTGGACTGTCTTATAAATTGAATGGATTGGCCCTCTCCTATCTAAATGACCAATGAAACAAGCTCCACCTAAGGGATTAGCTTACTTTATAAATGGGAATACCCTTGTAGGTAATTTCCCAATGGATTGTGGTACCTTCTAAGGGCCTCTTGAGCCTTAAAATTGATTTTCCATGTTTTTTAATAGATTAAATGGAATGTTTTTAAATGTAATTGAAATGGATGGTATGACCACACCATTTTCTATTTCTGAGTAAGTATGGATTAAATGAAATGTATTTAAATGGAATGGATTCACATGACATATTTCCTTCCTTGAATGTTTTAAATGGTATAAACGATATGACATGATTTTATTAAACAACATGATTCATGATTGTTTGCATGCATCAAATGAATTGAATGTTTTAAATGAAATGAAATGTATAGGGTGGAAAGGACATGTCGTTCGTTGCATGATTAGTACATGCTACATTTATAATTGTGATTACCTTGTTTATAATTGGGCGTGACAAATGTAGAGCATGAGAGGTAATGCCTCATGGTTCCTGTTATTATTATTATTACATGATTACACCTTATACATAGGATATGGAATGATGGTAAGGGTGACGTTGAGCATAGAGGTATCAGGATCCCTTACATCGGGTGTTGAGCATGATGTCTCACACCATTACTATTATTAGACAGTGGGCATGATGCACCACATCCCTTGTTGAGTGTTGACATGACAACACACTCACTACCTTCGAGTGTTGACATGATGGAACACTCACTATCTTGAGTGACGAGCATGATGTCTCCCACTCATTATTGAGATGTAGGGTGTTACGAACCAGGCCGGGTCGCCATCCGACTTGGCGCCCAACCCGGTCCGCGACATGGCCCAAAGGGCGTTCCCGATCCCCACGGGCTGGCACAAGTGCCCAGGTGTCAAACCTTACATGGGAACGATTTACACGAAATAAAAGACAGAAAAACAACTAGCCAGATAAATAAACTGAAACTAGAAATAAACAATCAAACACGACTTTAAACTATGAACAAGTTTAAGGTCTACAACTCGAAACAATAACTAAAAAAGAAAGATGACAGCGGAAACTAAAACTCTTACTCAAACCTCAAAGCAACTGGAGAGGTGCGACATCCACACGTCACAAACGTTAAACTGCACGAGAAGACCACCAACGACCAACCACCATCACTGAGCACGAAGTCACAACCTGGAATACAGAAGAAACAGAATCTACATACACCCAAGGGTGTATGTAGGGTGTGAGCTAAAAGCCCAGTAGGATGCCACCGATAAAAGGTTCCATGCCACAACATCAAAAGACAATTTAAATAGCTTATTCAAAATTATACTTTCAAAATGATTTAAAAAAAAACATTCACAAGCTAAATGCTAAATAAAAACACTAAAAAGGACTCATTTCACAAACACAATTTTAAAGAGGAAGAGAAAAATTCATTTAAGGGCACACTCACACATACTCTCACACACCCACACACACACGCACACACATATACTCAAACACACACACACAAGTGGTCCTCCATATGCCGACGGAAGGCACCATGACATTGATGGTAGAGCACTATGGGTAAATCCCCTAAGGTTCATCTAGCTCGAGTGAGACCCTAGAACCTCGTGTCTCAGTGAAACGTGGATTAGATGGCCACGACCCTCAGATAATGTGGCTTAAAAGGCCACGACCCTCAGAACACGTGGCTTAGAAGGCCACGACCCTCGGATATCACATGTTTAGTTAGTGTTGCAATCGTCAATCCAGCTAAGTGAAACAGGGACAATACCCATCCGGTTCACTAGCGCACTAGTTCTAGTCCGCCCACCTAGATACCCAGGGTTTTCCCTTGTACTCAATCAAGTTTCACATTCACATAATGTATATCACTTTCACATATCCCGAACCAAACAAAACATTACACATACAAGTCACTACTTGCATACCCAAACACCATTTAAAAAAAAACCCACGCACACCAAAACCATTTTATAACATAGTTCGGATCACTTGCATGACTTGATAATCTATTAAAACAATTTGAAGAACATTTCAAAATAGCACAATAAGAGTTTGCACATGAGACATGCCGAGTTTCACATGTAAGAATCCCTTTAAAAAAAACTTAACGCACGCGTAATTCTATCAAACACAACTTCCACACTCCACATATAATTTAATAAGTGCAATTAACAATTTATAAAACACTTCAAATTAGAAAGCAAAGGTTTACACAAGAAAGACAAACTCGATTTCATATAGGAACGTCGCTTTAAAACCAAAAGTACAACATATACAAACCAAACCATGTTTTTCCATTGTTCAAACAATTTTCAATTTAATTCCAAAAGTGCGCAACACGGAAAACACACCCAAAGTGACTCATTTTCATTGAAAATCTCCCTTTAATTACACAGACACATCAAAGAACTTGAAAACACATTTCACACCTACCAAACAACCCCAAAAACTTTCCCAACCATGTTTCGCATATCAAACGCTACTTAAATAAACAATTTCTCAATTAATAAAACATCACACATGCATACTACAAGGCCTTAGTTTAAAACACACAAATTTTAGATGTCGTAACCATTTGAAAATCAATTGTACATCCCAACCCTTCTAAAACCTCATTCGCACCCCTAAAACATACTCAAGGTTCATAATAAAAATCAACATGTCAAAATAGTTTAACTTATTTTTAAAAACTCAGTTTAAAAACAACCGTACCTCAAGCATTCTTGAAAACACAATTTGCACACCATAAAAAATTAACTAAAACACGTCTGAAAATTTCAACAACACAACACACATGAAAAACATTGGCATTTACTAAAAAAAACAACTCAAATTCATCAATATGCATATCGAAGCATGTCCAAAATAAAATTCGCATCACACAATTTATCACTAGAACACATTATAATTTAAATAAGGATCAATTTAAATCATCTAAAGATGGTATGGCATGAAACCACCTACCTCAGGGTAGAAATCATCAATATCTCGGTGCGAAACCAACACCGCACATCAATTGCACCGCAAACAAACATGAATAAACCCTAAAACAAAGGACCAAACAAAAATTATCAAAATCGAACCTCCAACAACTCAAAACCCTAACCGTATGAAACCATACCCTATGAAAGAGGGAGAGGGGTTACCGAATGGAGAGGGGACAACGGCGGGGCGGCGGTCGCCGGACAGAGTAGGAGGGCGGCAGTTGCCGGATAGAGCAGGGAGGCGGCAAGGTGGTGTGTCGCCGGAAGGAGATTGAATGGGGAGGCAGACACATGTGAGGAGGTCAGCGAGGGTGGCGCTGACTGGTGAGGAGGTCGTCAAGGGCCGCGCTGGATGGGAGTCGGAGGGGAGGGGCAGAGCGCGTAGCTAGGTCAGGGGAGGGAGGGTTCGGTGCGACGGAAAGGAGAAAGGGGAGATGGGGTGCGACGGGAGAGAGGGGGGAGGAAGGAGAGAGGAGAGAAAATAAAAAGAAATGAAAAAAAGAAGAAAAGAAAAAAAAGAGGGGGAAAAAAGGGGAAAGCATGAAAATAAAAAAAATTAAAAGGAACCTAAAAATATTAAGAAGAAAAAAAAATTACTATTATTATTGATAACATTAATTAGTTACAATGATAATAATTATTATATTAATAATAATATTAATTATTATATTAACACATTAACAATATTAACAAAAATAATAAGAATCTTATGAATTTTAATAAATAATAAAAGAAAAAGAAAAGACAAAAAAGAGAAAAAAAACTACCACTTCTATTATTATTATTACAATAATTCTTTAAACTTAATTTATTTATTTTTTTATTTATTTATTTATCTTTAATCATACATCAACCTAATTTATTTAATTTTACTTCATTTATTTGTCCTGAACATCGTGCAGGTCGTGGGAGGAACCAAGAAAGGCCGTGCGGTGACCTAGTCAAAGTCGTGCGGCTTCGATCGTTCCCCGCCCGTGTGTTGGACGCCACCAAGTCCAAAATATTCATTTATTACCGAAATGTAAAATTTCTAATGGGCTCGGCCTGCACTCCGACCAAGATTTGCAAAAGAAAATTAAAATAATGAAAATAATAAAATAAAAATTGTTTTAGAAATCCGGGTGTGACATAGGGAATGTACCCTGTTTCTAGAGATTATTAGCTCATTCAGATTGGTTATGGATTTCTGAGTTATGTCTTGGTCCATCCAACAACTAGTATTCTCGGTATATGGACACTTACGCCCGCACATACTTGGTTCATATAGGTGGATGTGATATAGAACCATATTATATACATATATATCATTACTATATATGTATGGAAACTAATTAGATGCTTATTCTGGCTATGATCTGAAGCAGGTCGACCCATTAGGTGTCCCTCAAGAACCTGAGCGGGTTGTTTTATATTTATTCATCTTTTTTTATTATTATGTATTACCTGTACACTTCTTTACTTTATATTCATAGACTGGTTTCAGTTGTAGACACCATGGGTGGTAACCTACTGGGATTTATGTCTCACACCCTACTCAGGCCGCCATTACAATCAGGTACTCGAGTAGATATCATGTTCACATGACCATGGATTATTGCTTGTGCTATTTTTCTTGTACCTAATAGTTAAGATAACATGACTAATCTGGAGCTCAGGATGCAGATGGATATCTCCCTTGAGGATTTTACTTTCTTTTCTCTATTAATGCACTACCTAGTATCATGCTATCAGTTATATGTCCACTATTTTAGTTATGTATCATCATTATGACATGCATGCATCTATTGTATATTGGTGTTGTCCATAATTAATATTCAGTTTATGTTATTCTTCCACTGCTCTGTTGTTTATTTATTACTGCTTCTGTTATTATCTATTATTTAGTTTCTGATATACCATTGTGATACTCTGATCATGAGGGTATAATCTTTCCACTATCACCTCCTTAGACCATCGCTACTAGTCAGTATCCTCTGGTGTACAGGGAGGTGCGCTTGAGGCCATGTGACCCATCATTCCTGCTACCAATATAGTGGTAAGTCGGACCAGGACATTACACATTTTGACTAAAAATAAAATAGTCTTATTTACCAAATTTGAACCTTATGATTCCAAATATGGAATTAATTTTTCAAAATTCAAAACACAAAAGTTTCATAATTTAATTTAAAAATCAAACTATAAAAACGTGATGAAAATTGGTTTTTTAGAAAATTAACCTTTAAAATATAAAATGTATTTATACTTAATTCAAGTATAAAATCCATTTCAAAAACCATAATTGGATTATTTTAAATCAAAAGGAAATAATTATATTTTATAAATAATCCAAAATATAATTTGAATTTGTAAATACTTAAAACAAAAATATATTTTTTAATAAAAATTAGTATTTTCACTATTCATTAAAAAATCAATATTTTCAAAAAATTCTCAAAAATTAATCCTAAGATAATTTTGACACGCTGAATTCAAAAATGAAATTTATTTTTCCAAATATATTTTCTAAAATTTACATAAATTAATTATAATATTCACTAAAAAATGTATTTTGTAGAATAAAATGACTTTTCTAAAAATCAAGTGCTTATTTACAAAGAATTAATTAATACATTAGAAATTAGTAGTAAAATTATATATTTTATAATGTGGTTAATAATATCTATTTCTTTTAATTTAATTACCATGTTATAATAATCACATTTAAATAATAATAATTCGTTGTTTTTTTAAGTTTGGTGTGGTTTATCTTGTACTCTATCAAACATATTATTTATTTTAAAAATCTTGGGATGTTACAACAACTTATAAAAGGTTTTTATAAGTTGAAATTTTATCTTCAATGAAGATATATTGTGGAAATATAAAAACCAAGAAAATATTGTAGATGAGAATAAGGAATCATCACATGTCGAGATTTTTATGATCATAAGTTTAGAAGTTCTGTAAAGTTCAGGAAGTATGATAGTTCCATAAACAATAGAATTTCCATAATAAGTTTTAGATGGAAGTCATATTCCATTAGTGTTTCCAAGGCCAGAAGTACCAAAAATTCTTAAGGACTATGGAAGCTTAGGTAAGATCTTCAGAAGGTGATGTTCTGGAAGTAGTGATTCTAGAAAAACCTAAGCTATAGGGTTAATTGTGGAGATATACTAGAATCCAACATCAAGTGTTACAAACCACCCCCTTTATGAACCCCTCTTGGGCCTATAGTTAAGTAAAGATTGATCTCTAAATCTCGCCTTCAATATTCCCCGAGTTGACAACTAACACCGAGGACATAAAACATACAAATGGGTGGCATGTCCATCATAAATATTAGAAACACATATAAAAGAAACCACCAATAAATTACATGATATAAAATACAACCAATATCCCACAATTAATCAAAATTCATGAAAATATCACACATATGGGTCCCCAAGATAAAATATGAAAATAAACTCATGGGCAACAAGTCCAACCACAAATCCAAGCTCTGAGCTAGTAAGGTCCAGTTTAATCTCCAAACTTTCTCTAGAAACCTAAAACATAGATTTATATATAAGGGTGATCATATAGGTATACTCATTAAGGTCATCCTCAATACTCTTCATCAAAATGTGGAAGAAGTATACAATGACATAGTGAATAAACTAATATAACATGCACCCATCCCATGTCAATATGTTAAGAGGTAAAGTTTGTTTTAGTTCACCAGATTCAGCTCACCAGATTCAAGTTATTAAAAATTTGATTTTCAGAAGTTGGGTCGGTTGTGGTATACATACAATGAAAATAGGATCTCTCCAAGGTAAATAATACCATCAAAATTTTAACATCTTCTGATGGAGCGATGGAGGTCTATAAGTTCAACGAGTATAGGGTCACCAGGTTGGTACTCCAACTGAGGTGGTCATGCTTTGTTAACCGGGATATTAGGGGACAAGGTTTCACTTGTTGACCAGATGACACTTACTATATAAGTGTGTGGGACCATGGTGCTGTACATGTTGAATCAAGAGTTCGAGCGATGCATTAATTGCGAGAATTAAAGATTAATTATACATAATAATCCTCTTCGTAACTCCTTTACTTCCAATTATAATGAAAAGGAAACAATGGTGTTTCTATCATGCACTTAAGACTCATTTTTATAAGCACATTAATTACTTGTGTTCTTCCCCATGCTTTGTGTACTTCCATTTTTTTTATTTTTTTTAATGTAAACTTATGAGTTTACTTGGATATTTGTGAGGTTCAACTTTATGTGGTGAGTAGGGTGTGAAGATTTCCAAATTTTGGTACACTTATTCAAGGGAGTCTTTCTATATAACCGGGTTCTATTATGAACCATTTTGTGGTCTTCTTCTGGTGGATTAATTTTTTTGGTTGAAGTGAGTGGCCTATAATGGTTTTATCATAAGTATATGTGACGAAGGATTCACAAAAAATGGTATCAAAACATAATTTTTTTTGATGAGGCAATAATCACACTCGTTCCCTGACGTTATTTCATTTCTTAGTGAGAGTTCTCTATCAATAAAAGGAATGACATCAAATGATTGTAAGGTATAGGATGATAAGTTTGATGGAACCAATTTTGGATTTTGGAATATGTAGATAAAGTTTCATTTGATTCAGAAGGACCATGATATTCTACTTTCCAGAATTCATCTAAAAAATAGAGAAGGTAGAATGGAAATATATGGATAGGTTTGCACTGATGTTGGTGAGAATATCATTGGCATGGAATGTGACCTTCAAAATTTTGGAAAAGAAAACAATAGATTAAGTGATGAAGGTGATGAAATATATGTATGAGAAACCTAAAACGATGAACAAAGTGTTCATGATACAACAACTATTTATCATAAGGTTATTAGAAATAATACCAGTGACATATCATGTGAATGAATTCAACACGATCCATGGGAATATCAAATTAGTGAAGGTAAAGTTCATGGACGATGTGTGAGAATTTCTTATATTATCATCACTTTTGGATATCTAGGATGCAATGGTGACTTCTGTCAATAATTCCAATAGAAAAACTAATTTTGTGTTTGAGGATATATGAAACTGGATCCTAAATAAGGATATTAGGTGGAGAGAAGTCCACGCACCATACGGTAATGCTCTTAGTGTTGATGGATGAGGATGATCAACTCAATTTAAGATTAATTAGAATAAAAAAAATTCAAAATTTAAGTAGAGAGAGAAGATATGAGGCAATACAACTGGTCCTAGTCCTATATATTGGAAGTGTGGAAAAAGTGGACACATCAAAAAAGGATTGTAAGAGCCACAATGAGAGTTCCATAAGAATGATAACTTCCAAAAACTCAAATTTTGTTAGTAAAACATAAGGGAGTAGTGAACTATTGTTCAGTTTCACTATTCTAGTGGATTCCTGAGTGATTAAATCAGTAGAATCATTTCATTCAATGGGAGAGTAGATATGCATAGAGAATTATGTATCTAGAAAAATTGGTAAAGTATATTTGGCAGATGATAAACCATTGAAGATCATTGGTAAAGGAAATTTTAATATCTGGATGAATAATGGGGGTGACTTAAAGATGAAATAAGCTATAAATATCTTGGGGATATGGAATAAATCAATTTTTATAAGGAAACTTGATAGAGTAAGTTATGAGACTATCTTTTCAAATGAATTCTAGAAAGTGACTAGAGGATCCATGGTGGTTACAAGAGGAGTAAAGTATGATATGTTTTATTTAGCTGGAAGCACATATGAAATTATTGAGATGTCATATTTTTATGGAAATATATATATAATTACAATGGATGTAAGTACATCATCATAATATCCATCGGTTTGGAATTGTAAACTTGACCATATCAGTGAGAAGAACATAAAGGTTCTCATAACTATAGACATATTAAATCTTGTTTAAACAGACATCATAAGGTGTGGAATTTATGTGTTGGGGAAATAGAAAAGGTTGACCTTCAATTTAAATAGATAAAATCCCAGATCTTAGAAACTAGAACTTGTCCAATCAGATGTTTGGGGACTTTCCCTTATTCAGTCCCTCAATATATCTCTTTACTTTGTAACTTTTATTGATGATACAACTAGAAAAGTTTGGATTTAATTTATAAAGAATAAGTTCTATGTTTTTTATAAATTCATTCAATAGAAAGACATGCATAAAGGAATAGTGTAAAAATGTTGAAATTGATATATTTTGAAAATTGTAGTGAGTACACTAGATAAAACTTTCAAAAAATATGTTAGAATAAGGGATAATCAATGAGAAGAAAATGCCCAAAACTCCATATAAAAATAGTGTGGCTGAAAGGATGAATCAGAAATTAGTTTATAAGGATTAGATAATTAGGTTTAACTCTATAACTCCTAAGGGAGTTTCGGTGGAGGCACTCAATACAACTACTTACCTTGTCAATATAAGTCTAACATCAATGGTTGGGTAGGAAATTTTAATGGAGTTATGGTCTGGTAAATGACTGGAAGTTGGTCAACTCAAATTCTTTATCAGTGTATATTATGTACATATTGATTCAAAGGACAAAGATAATCTACAATATAAGTCCAAATTGTGTTTCTTAATTGGGTATGGTGATAAGAACTTTGGATACCTATTATGGGATGACGACAAGCGATAAGTCATCAAGAGTTGATATGTTTACTTCAATAAAGTGTTTATGTGGAATGACTAGAACTTGGTAGAGAAAGTAGTTTAAGGAAATAAATTAAATATCTAAGTCCAAATTGATTTGATTAAGAACACCAAAATGCATGAAAATATAAAGGACTCAGAAAAAAGAACTAGGATTATAAAGGTGAGACCAGTGGAATATATGATATTAAAGGTAGATAAATCTTGAGTGGGAGAATTAGAAGTTAAGTATTTAGAATTTAGAGTAGATTTGAGCAGTGTAGTATAGAAAAATGAGTTGAGAAAATCAACTGGGGTAAGAAAACCAGTTCATAGGTTTAGATTTAACATGAACTTTTTTACTTCTAATGGATATCGGAGATCCAAATATCCTAAAAAAGGCAGCCAAACATCATGAATCTAGGATATGGAATTCAGTGATGAAAAAAGAAATTTCTTTATTGAAATTCAAAAACACTTGGGAGAACACTGAGTCAACATAAGTCAAGAAGGAACTTAGAAATAAGTGTGTTTTCCAATTGAAATAATAGGATGATAATAAGAAAATTTTAAGGCACAACTAGTGTAAAAAGGATTTCAACAAAAGAAATGAGTTGTTTTCTTAGAAATATTCTCACAAATAGTTAGACATGAAACTATCTAGACATGTTAAGTATGATATCAATGAAAGATATATACTTAGAATAAATGAATGTTAAGATTAATTTTCTTCATTATGATTTGGAAGAATAAATTTACATGATGCTACTAATGGGTTTTATAGAATAAGGGAACCCATTTTTTTTAAATTGAAAAAAATCCTTTATCAATGGAATCAAGAGCTGAGATAATGAAATCATAAGTTTGAATCATTTATATTGGAATAAAGATTCAAAAGGTTAAATGAAGACCATTTTTGTTATTAGAAAGAGTGGTATGATATAACATTTATCATACTTTCACTCTACATGGATGAAATTTTTCTTTTTGTACTAGATTTCAAAAGGATTCAGAATTTGAAGAATGATTTGTCTAGAAGATTAAAGATGAAGGATATTGGACATGCTAGGAAGATTTTATGGATAAAGATAAATGGTGATAAGATAGTTAAAAATTTGGTGTTATCCCAAAATGAATACATATGGAAGGTAATTTAAATATGTGGATAGATCGAATGCAATCTAGTCTCAACTCCTTTGGATGAACAGTTTAAATCATGCATAGAGAAGTCACCCAAAATTGAAGATGAAATCACATTCATGAAAAAAGTTCTATATACATCAATGTTCATAATTTTTATGTATGTAATGATTTATACATGACCAAAAATTTCATTTATAGTGGTAGTTATAAGCCGATTCATGTAACATCTGAAAAAGGAATAATGGGAGGATGTGAAATGGATCATCTGCTATTTAAAAGGAATATAAGATACAACCTTGTGATTTGGGATGGATGAGATTTTTCATGGATATGTTGATACTGATTTCTTTGGTGATTCAAATACCTAGAGGAGTATAATAGGATTTGTGTTTACCAACTAAGGAAAATGATCAACTAGATATCTTGGATACAAAATATTATTACTCCAAGTATAATGGAAGCAGAGTATATAGCCACAATGGAAGTTGGGAAGGGAAAAATATGGTGGATATGTTTTTTGAAGGAACTTATAAGAATTCAGGGGAAGGAGTCATATTCTATGGTAATCAAATTTTAATCCACTTGGTTCATAATCTGGTGATCTATGAAAAGATGAAGTATATAGATCTAAAATATCATTTCATTGAGAAATTATTGTAGGAAAAAGATATAGAGCTACAAAAAATAAAAGGAATCTAAAATCCAGCAGACATGCCCACCAAGGTAATAATACAATAAAGTTTAAGGCAACATCATGCCTTAGTGGGACTTGGGTGAATAGTAGGAAGGTGGATAAACACTAATGATTATGATCAAAGGATGTTTTTTACTAATTATTGGAGAGTTGTTGAAGGTTACCTTAAATAAGTCTTCAAGTGGGAGATTATTGGGAGGTAAATCCTATTTCAGTTCACAAGATTCAGTTCACCAAAGTTAATTCACCAGAACCTTGGTCAATGGAAGTTGGGTTGATTGCAGTGTACAAAAAGTGACAACATGACCATTAAAAGTTTTTCATATTTTGATGGAGTCACAATGGAGCAATGGAGGTTTGGAAGTTTAGTGAGTAGGGGTTCACCAGGTTGGTACACCAGCTAAGGCAGTCATGCTTCATTGACCAATATTTTAGGGGAGCATGTATAACTTATTGATTGGATGAAACTTACTATATAAGTGCATGGGACCTCAGTGCTAAACATGATGAATCAAGAGTTTAAGTAACACATTAATTAAGATAATTGAAGATAACTTGTACTTGGTAATCTAGTTTGTAACTTTCATACTTCTAATTATAATGAAAAGGAAAAAATAGTGTTTTTCCTGTGCACATAGGACTCATTGTCCAAAGAACATTAATTCATTGTGTTCTTTCCTATGATTTATGTAGTTTTGTTATTTTTATTTCTATTGAATGTATGCTTATGAGTTTTCTTGGATATTTGCAAGGGGATACATTATGTGGTGAGTATGGTGTGAAGACTTCCTATTTATGGTACACTTATTCGAAGGAGTATTTCTGGATGACCGGGTTTCTCTGTGCATTATCCAATGGTATTCTTCTAGTGGGGTACTTACACTAGTCAAAGTGAGCAACCTGCGAAAATTTTATCAGAAGCATAGGTGAAGGGGGATTCACAATACAACTAACACCTAATCTCACCAACTAATTCTTACCAAATATCATAACCAAGTATAGTAAAATAATATTAAGAATATAGTAGAAAGGGTACCCCACTGCACATGAGCCTTAGACCAGTTGGTAAGGACTCCATAAGTGCATCCAAGAGACCATGGATCAAATCCAGGCAGAGACAGAATTTCTGGGTACTATAGCAGTACTGTAGTAGGAACTGTGTAGTACTGTAGCAGGTACTGTAGCGGGAACTATAGCAGTCACTGTTTGGCACTGTAGCAGCCGGGAATATGCCCTCGTTTGGGCCTTCGGGCCACCGATTTGGTCCCTGAGTCCTTTAAGGCCTTTGGGCCACCCAGGCCTTCAGGTCAATAAGGCCTTAGGGCCACCTCAAGGCATTCTAGCCACCTTTAAGTGCAGATGAAAACCAGAAAACCTACATGGAACAAGCTCTACAAGGAGTATGAGCAAGGATATTTCACCACAGAAGAAGCTAAACAGATTGTAAGAATGATAGGGTATGGCACCTGCCATCGGGATAAGCCTGTGCATGCACGGGAATGCCTAACCGAACAACCATGCGAAGGTGGAGAGCTGATTTCACGATGAAGATGCTAGGGGAGGAGAAGTTAAAAGTAGTTAGTCTGGGTTGTATGTAATGTTTGAAGCCTATGGGAAATGGATTCCTCTAAGGCCTACAGGCCATGTAATAATTACGCCTATGGGACTTGTAAGGGTTCCACCTCACCCCTTGAAAGGTGGATTATCAAAAATAAATAAAAAATGAAGGCCTTAGGGCCATTGGAGGAGGTACCCCACACCACTTACCCACTGGTTTGTCATTATCATGAACCAATATAAAATGTTCGGACACTCACATCCTTTCCATATCATCATAACCATATCCACACATCCGCATACCACACAACCACATCATGATGACATATCCACACATCCATAACTACATACCACATATCCATATCTCAACGACACATTAATTTTTCATCATAGTAGTGTACTTTGAATATGAAGGAAATCAAACTTTTCACCTCTTATTATAACGAATCACCCCATTATATAACACATCATCATAATTTCATCATCATCACACCAATCACACTTTTTGACTTCTGGCCATCATAACCCATGTATAGAACCTATAGCTATCACAGTCATTACACACCCAGAATAAAGAGTGGGGAAGAGTGAGTAGTCATACATCCATTACCTTTACAACTAGAATGTTTTGGGAAGACACCTAGAACCCAAAACATTTGAGAATCAGTGTGGTTATTCGATTCATGTGGGGTTCATATAAAATCACAAGGAATATATGTTATATAATGTAACACCCTAGGTAATTATAGAATAATAATTTTTCATATTTATTAATATTTATGAATTAGATAATAATTTTACATTAAAGGGGGTGCTATGTCCGATAGAGTACCTGGAACACAACAATTATTTTCTCTAAAATCTTACGTTGCATGCAAGACTGAGTTATACTGAAAAATAATATATTGTTAATATTATTATTTTAAGAGGTCGTTATCATATAACTATTATATCAAAGAGAATGATTATAAATAAATATATTATGTTTAAACCTGTTTATTAAATATTTTTACATCCATACAATAAATTTTATAGGCTTAAAATAAGAATAAATCCAATTTTAAGTATAAAAAGCTCTAATATTTTTAAAAGGTAGTTTTACCGCCTTTTGATGGTGAACCCATTTTAAATATTTTTTTTTTCAATTTTATAAATTATATTTGAAAAAATAAACTTCATATTTGAAATATTAATATAAAAATTTAATTTTATTAAATTTTTGGTATTTTTCTGATAGATTTCATATTTTAATGAATAGTAAAAAATACTATATTTTAATTCAAAAATAATTTTTTGTCTAATTTATTTATATAGTTAGATTATATTTTTAATTTGTTTTAAAGTATAATTAGATTAAGTTTTTATTATTTAATAAAATTTATTTTATTGGAATCAATTTCATATTGAAATTGGATATAAAAACCATGTGAACTTTTGAACGTTTTACTTTAAAAACCTATTTTCTCATTCTGTCAACGGGATTAATTTTTAATTAATTTATTCCAATTATATGTTTTGAATATATAAAAATGGATTCCATATTTATAATAATAAGTTAAAAATTATGTAAACACTTCCCTTTTATTTTTGTACATTATGAATAGTAACTTTAGTAATATTTTTATTACCACGATTAAGGGTAAATCAGGTAATTAAAGGTAAAAATAATATGATAAATAATATAAAATCACCCTAAAACTTGTCATAATTTTATTGGATGAGTGTTTTTAGACCAAAATAATCCTTGGGTCTAAGTTATATCCTTTTTAAGCCACTTTTATGTGAGTAATACATTTATAATATTATATTCAAAGAGAAGACAAATTTTTTCACACCCTTGTTTTTATCTTATAAAGTATTTTTAATATGGGGTTATACAGGGGATACATTAGACTATAGATATTAATTTAAAAATAATATTTTTTTATCTAAATCATGGTAATTTATTTATAATTTTTATGAAATAAATAATTAAATTAAATGGTGACACAATGATGATGCATTAATTTCTTAATTAATGAAATAATCAAATAAGTTATATTATAAATATTAAAATAAATACAATTTGATATAATTTATTCCATCTACAAATTTTATGGATGAATTTTACATTTTAGGGATATTTAATTGAGTTTTTTAGAAGATATAAAGTTGCTATGATATTTTTAAAAAGACAAGAAATGAATAGTGTCAAAAAACAGACACTAATGGTATTTTAAAATATAAAATATTTTATTAAATGATATAAAATTTATATAAATAAAAATTTCGTCCAAATTATTGTTGTAAGTCATAAAATTTCATCAATTACTCATTTATTGGTCGTTTTTCACTTTATAGTAATTATATTAACCCAAAAATTGTAAATTACATGATATCATGGTAAGAATTAAAAGGGTAAAATAAGGGTTAAAATAAAAATATAAGGTTTAAAAAATATAAAAACATATATAATTTTCATCAAATGATTTTATTTATTCCCATAATCATCTTATATTAAAAATAAATCAATTTGGGACCATTTAGATTATAAAATTAATTTATATTAATTTAATATTTTGAATAATTCCAAGAGTGAACCTCCCCTCTCCTATAAAAAGGAACCCATTCTTATCTTTTATTCACACCTAAAAAAATATTTTTTTGACCAATATATGATCAAATACTTTAATATAATTCCTCCCCACATTCTATATATCTTAGATTAGTCAGAACACTCACCTTACATGAATAATTAAGCAATTGTTATAACATGATAATAAGTCATATAAAAGGAATAATAAAATTTAAAAATATTCTCAAGGAAGTAAATAATTAACCAAAGTTTATTATTTAGGAAGATAAAGATTGTACATCATGAATTGGACTCAAGGTAAGAGACTTCCTTTTAAAAACCTCTTTTACAGCTACCCTTTCAATAATTTTTACAAAAGAAAAAAGGAATGTTTTTTAACATATAAAACATGAAAAAAATTTCTATTTCAAGTTTATTTAATGTTTTTATTATTTCTTTACAAGTTTACAATTTTTTTTTCAAATAAATTGTTTTCATTTATAAGTGCACGGTTTTGTAAAAATGAATTGTGATTTGAAAGTGGAAATGTTATTTTTTCTTTATGAATGTTTTATGTGTTATGATTATATTATAGTTATTGGGAACTATTTATGAGTATGGGTGGTTTCATGATAAATTGAGGTTAGATTATCCCATGATATCTCTCCAATGCATTGGGTAATGAGATAGAGTTAAACGATATGGTTTCTTTAAAGGGATTTAGGGAATATACCGCGATGGGTATTCCAAATGCAACCATGAAGGTTACTCCCTATGTAGTCTTGAAAGCTACAATGTAAGAATGATATGTATGCCACAAGTTACCTTTATGATTTATGATTTCTATGGATTTTTACTGGAATCTTATGATTTCATGTGGTAATATATAGAGTTTATGTTTTATGGGTTAAAAGTATAACTTTGTGAAAATGTTTTCATGGGTTTATAAGTATTCATGGGCTAAAATTTTATTTCCTTATTTTATATCCCTTACTAATATTTTTATGCTCATCCCATCTTTTAAAATGTTTTCCATAGGGTATAAGCATGGGTAAGATAAAGTAGGAAGTCAAGATGAATATTATGAAGTTTTTTATCAAGAAAAAGAAATCATGTTTTATTTTAAAATTTTTATATTTTGGAAAAAATGGATACTATTTTAGTAGTACCCACATTGTTTGAATGAGGGTTGTTATGTATGAATGATGACCTAATTCTCTAAAACTCTAAACATGAAAATATCATCAATGTGAATGAATTTAAATTATTAAATTAACTCAAGATCATGTAATTTTTAAGCCTAGAGCCTTATAGTTGGTATCAAAGGTCGGTTTAGATAACTTTAGGGGTTAGGATATCCATAAATGTTTTTTTACTTTATGGTTAAGTTAAATGATATAGAATTTGAAGATTACCATGTTTATTTATCTAAGATATGTCTGTCTAGAATGGTTTTCCATGGAGGAAATAGGGTAACTATGCTAGGAATACATCTAGAGGAAAACAACCTTCCAAATTTGTAACCTGAGATTGTCAGAATCAGAACAAAATAGTTTGTTATAGTGATGGATCAATTGAATCATGCAATATTTAAAGACCCGAAATTTTCCATGTATTTTTTTTAATTATTTATAAATATTACGAGTCCGTGAAAATTGATGGCGTGTGATTCTGAGGCCCAGAGTTCCTGGAATGAATTTCTGAACTTTTTTGAGGTATGTTTAGTAAACGCGTGAGCAGTGTTTTATAACTTTTGAACCGATGCTCGGAATTGAAATCTGAGGACACCGTTGAACTCACAACAATGATATTTTCTTAAGGAGACCTTCACCTCAACCACAGTAGGTCGAGGGTATAAGTTAGTTTTTCATATTTTCATGGGAGAGTTAAAAGAAAAATAAGAAAAATAAAACAATAAATTTTATTTTTATTTGAAAACTCCCAATTAAATTATTAGTTGTGGGGACCACCTGAAATTCTTATTTAATGGGGGGGGGGTAACTCTTGGGTTTCCCCCAATTGATGTGCCAACTTTTAATTAATAATGTAATTAATTATTGAACTTAATTAAGACACTCCTCACTTGTTGGTTGGGGGATGGTTGGAAAGGAGAGAACTTGGGGGGAGAGCCTTTGGAGAAAGATACTCCAATGAAGAATGAACCTTTAATGAGGACAATGCTTGAGCATGGATCGGGAGCGTGTTGCGGGAAAAATGGACATTGACATCTTCAATGTTTTCATATCCTTCCTCTCACCATCTCTAAAGAACAAACAAGGTAGGGGTATGTTTATTATTATTCTTTGTTAATTTTCTTTACGTTGAATCTTTCTCCTTGAGCTACGTGCTACCGGTCTAACGTAGAGGGTACAAGAAAAATGAACACAGACCGATCCCTCCACATCTTCATTGTTGATGCGTTCTTCACAGTGGAGAAGGGTGACGATCGACACCGGTAGGGCACAAGGAGGCGGCGATGCAACTGCGCCGCCGGAGGAGGTCGCGGCCCATTGGCCGCGGTGGAGGAGAATGGTAGCCGACACGTTGGCCGACCATGTGGAGGCAGGGCGGCGCCTGTCTGCGCCGTTAGTTGAGTAGGAGGCCGCAGCCCGTCGGGCGTGGCAGAGCAGAGTGGCGGCCTTCATCCGAATGGACGCGTGGCGAAGTGCCGGCATGCATCTGTGTTGCCGGAGCTGTAGACCGTGACTGCTTGGTCATGACAGAGGTCAGAGGGTGGCTGAAATCTGACCGGCTATGGTGGAGCAGCGGTGCGCATCCGCGCTGCTGGAAGGAGGGCGGGCCGTTTCGGCCGGCCACGTCACACCGAGTGGGACTGCTTCGGTAGTACTGTGTGCCATCAGGGCCACCGAACGGACCTTGGGATGTTCATAATACTAGGGGGCGGTTCCCCCCTGGGTTGTGGCTAGGGCGGGCCCCGCCACGGCGGACCGTACCCAGCCGAGCGGTCCGCACTACAGCAGGCCGCCCCCTTCACGGACCGGGTTGGACCGTGGCTCAGCCCATCTAGGCCGGACCCAGACCGGGTCGGGTCGACCCGAACTGGGTCGGGTCAGTCTGGCTGGGTTGAACCGAACTCGGGCCCATCTAGACCCTGATACACCTTTGTGGCCATATATGAAGAACCAGATGTCCGTTTGACGAACCATCTATAGTGCCGAAATCCTTGTATTGAGATGGTACTTTTGGTATACTCTACTTGAGTTTTGGATAAAGTTGGTGTACAACTAGGTTGGGTCGAACCCAAATCCAACCAGGCCCTCAGAACAGAAATGATAATAATTTACAGACCGAGCGTCCAATTGACGCACCGTCTGTCGCGTTGGGTCCCTTTTTATGTGACAGACCTTTGGGATACTTCTTCTTGGGAATTTGTATTAGTTGAATTATAAACCAATGAATTGAGGAGCAGAACCTCCCAGAATCAAGCATGCTTAGTGCGGGAGCCCTGTGGCTGGCTGTATTTGAGGAGTCTTCGGATCCTGTGTGGGTCATCTTCAGATCCTATGTGGGTCAGCGCTTGGTGATCCTATGTGGGTCAGCACACACCGATCCTATGTGGGTCATCTTCAGATCCTGTGTGGGTCATCTACAGATCCTATGTGGGTCATCTTCGATCCTATGTGGGTCAACAACATAGCTTCTCGATGAAGTAATATGATCTATCAATACAACTAATCATCTATACTTTCGTACGTAAGTTATACCTGGTGTGAGTTGAGTATTTACCTATGTGGTATTATTCTGTGTGGCGTACCTTTGTGGTACTTACCTTTGTGGTGATACCTTTGTCGTATTCTTCTGTGTGGCATTAGCTTTGTGGTACATAACTTTGTGGTGTTACCTTCGTGGTATTCTTTCCTTCGTGGAATAATTGTGCTTTTGGATAAAGAGTTGGGCCTTGTGTTTCCCCTTGAATGAGATGGGTATACTTGATAACTTAGGTATATGTATGGGCATATACCTAAGTAGGGTTGACTATCGTTTTTCGTGTTTAGTGATTTTGGTATTGCTCTTTGGTTTATCCTTTGTGGATTTTGAGAGACCTTCAGGGGTATCAGGGTCTCTACTGAGTATCGTTATACTCACCCCTGCACAAGCTTCGCCCGTAACTTACTATGTCTCATACAGACGATGGACAATGCTGATTGAGGACGAGGGTACTAGGAATGGAGGCTGCTCGGAGGTGGACATTAGATGAGGTGATCCGTAGAGGCGACCATACGATAGCTATACCTACCCTTCTGGTAGGATCCTTGGTCGGTGTTCATAGGAGCTGTTTTCAGTTTTACTTGTACTTTCCAATTGGGCTTGTATTCTGGCCTCTTTTTCTTACTTTACACACTCTTTTTACTATATAGTTTACCTTGTGCTCATATCTTGCTGTGTTCTTGGTTGAGTGAGTTTATAGGTTATAAAGGAAATGTGTTCCTGGTTTTAGGGATATGCCTTTCTGGTGCTAGTCGCCAACCCCTGGCCTATGGAAGGTGGGCTTGGGGTAGTCGCAGAACGGGCTTCGAGGGACGGGTCGTGACAAATTGGTATCAGATGAGTCGAATCTACCAAATAACTTGGACTCTGATCTTTTTATTTGGAAATATTGTTAAGTGTGATGAGTGTGGTTTTTAGTTTGGGGAATCCAGTGTTGGTGTGGCAGCCGACGTATCGATACATCAGGACCTTAACTTCTAATTTCCGACTTAGTACACAAAAACACTAATTGCGTGTGTGTTTT
This sequence comes from Viscum album, assembly GCA_963277665.1. Lineage (NCBI taxonomy): Eukaryota > Viridiplantae > Streptophyta > Magnoliopsida > Santalales > Viscaceae > Viscum > Viscum album. The sequence goes on along the minus strand of OY728164.1, from coordinate 1,850,797,997 downwards.
TGAAAAGTTTTCTTTGTGATCTCTTGAGTCAGCTCACCGGGTATAACTTAATGACCATGGCACACCTGTTTCTTTTCAGGATGCCTCCACACAAACAGCCAACCAGGGTTCCAGGTAGAGTACGTGATGACAACCCACCGAGCGATGAGGCTTCGGTGCAGGGCCCCCTTACGGAAGTTGTACCATTGGGTGGTGTACCAGAAGCACCACTACCCACTGGGAAGCCGATGTCACTAGCCCGAGCAGTAGAGGGTTCATGCCGCTTGAGCACATTACACGAGTTCTAATGCCAGAGGCCACCGAGGTTCCGGGGCGAGACAGATCCACAGGTGGCTGAGGATTGGCTGGAGGCCGTGGTTAGAGTTTTCCAACTGGTAGGGACACCAGATGATCTCATGGTGATCCTTGCCGCCAACCTTCTTCAGGAAGCAGCGGGAAGATGGTGCAGCTTGATACTCCTGGTTCATGATGAGGTCATTTTCATCTGGGCATACTTTGAGAGACTTTTTAGGGTAGAGTTCGTCCCAGTGACCTTACACTCAGTGCATATATAGGAGATTCTCCACTTACAGCAGGGAAACATGACTGTGGCTCAGTATTCAGCGGGGTTCACTGACCTCTCACGCTACTCTACTGACATGGTGCGAGACCCATTCTTCAGGTCCCGAACCTTTAATTAGGGGATCAAACGAGAGATTAGAGCTTTGATGATTTCTCTCAGCATCCTGACGCAGGCAGGGGTGTTAGAGTGAGAACTCTTGGTGGATAGTTTCCTTTCTGAGCAGTCGCCGATAGCAAGACCCACCACCAGACGTTACGTAGAAGAGTCATCAACAGCTGGTAGCAGACAGATGATGCATAGGTCTAAGAGGACCATAACTACAGGTGGATGACTGTAGTATTCAGGGTTGGTTGTGCGAGCCTCTCGAGACAGAGTAAGATAGACAAAGAGAAGGCAGTGTTACTCGTGCTTATGGTAGGGTCACATGATTCACGACTGCCCAACCCGTCGTATGGACGACCAACAGATGGTCGAAGGACCACCTGGGCAGAGGCTAAGGTTCTATCAAGGAGGTTCGAAGGCAGGAGGTGAACGTGGTAGAGGGGCTGGCCATGTAGCAGGTGGTGGGAGGTGATTTGAGGTTCTGCCACCACCACCTCTAGGTGGTTCACCCCGACCATAGGGAGCAGGTGGACAGGGATGAGATTAGATTCAGGCAGCTGAGGCCTATGACCACGGTGCTCCGGAGATGATACGAGGTATGATCTGTGTCTACTCTACCTTAGCTTCAGTACTTATAAACACAGGTTCTAGTAACTCTTTAATTGCCACAACCCTCGTTTAGTGCTCGAAGATTCCGATGGAGTCATTGGCTCGATCCTTATAGATAGAGACTCCTACAGGAGCGGATTTGAAGATTACACACTGGTTTCGGTAGTGTGATCTTACTCTAGGAGGCGAGGGATTCAGCTGGGATCTTCTAGTAGCGATGTCGAGGCCTTACGATGCTATATTGGGTATGAACTGTTTATCTACAGTTAATGATCAGATCGACTATATTAGGAACAAAGTGTGGTGTGTCTGCACGGATGGGACAAGTTTTTTCTTCACCGATGAGAAGGGAACCTTTGTAGCACAGGATGGACTTACCCGAAGAAGGGTGTAGCTGATCACACATCAGTTGGATAGCCTTACCCTCAGAGCAGTTGATGTTGAGAGTCAGCTATCCTGTAGTGGTGGACCAGTACACTGATGTTTTCCTTGATGATGTTCCGGGTCTACCTCCTCACAGAGAGGTAAAATTTTATATCAAATTGTACCCCGGGATGACACCGATATCTACACCAGCATATCAGATGGATCCCGCGGAGCTTCGAGAGCTACTAGTACAGTTGGGGGACTTGTAGAGAAATGGGTTCATTAGGCCTAATGTTTCTCCTTGGGCAACCCCGATTTTGTTCGCCAAGAAGGTAGATGGGAGTTTGAGACTCTGTGTGGACTATCGATGCTTGAACCAGGTGACCGTGAAGAACAAGTACCCACTCTCGAGGATTGATGATCTCTTTGATCAACAGAAGGGATAACGATGGTTTTCGAAGATAGACCTTAGATCAGGCTATCACTAGCTCATGGTACGAGATGAGGATGCGCAGAAGACGACTTTCAGATGTCGGTATGGCCACTATGTGTTCTTGGTTATTCCATTCGGTGTAACCAATTCCCCAGTAGTGTTCATGGGACTCATGAACAGGATCATCCAGCTATACCTTGATCGCTTTGTAGTAGTCTTCATTGACGACATCCTGATATACTCAGTGATGGAGGAGGAGCATGCCTATCATTTGCAGATAGTTCTGGACACACTCCGAGAGCACCATCTTTGTGGTAAGCTCTCGAAGTTCTAGTTTTGGATCTGAGAGGTTCACTTTCTGAGACACGTTATCTCAGAGGCTGGAGTTGCGGTGGATCCAACGAAGATTGAGGCTGTGCTTTCTTGGGAGCCACCCAGGAGTGTGACAGAGGTGTAGAGTTTCCTGGGTTTGGCCGGTTACCACTAGAGGTTTGTGCCTGACTTTTCCAGAGTTGAAACACCCTTATCAGAGTTGACAAAAAAGGGGAAACCCTTCATGTGGTCGGAGAGATGCCAACAGAGTTTCTAGGAGCTGAGGCAGAGACTGACGAGTGACCCTATATTGAGGTTACCAGAGGAGGGCGTTGTGTACGTAGTCTACTGCAACACATCAAGGACCGGGCTTGGATGTGTCTTGATGCAGGAGCGAGTAGTGATCACCTATGGTTCTCGACAGCTGAGACAACATGAGCAGAACTATGCTACCCATGACTTGGAGTTTGCAGCAGTGGTCTTAGCCTTGAAGATGTGGTGACATTACTTGATGGGCAAACATTTTACAGTCTACTCTGATCACAAGAGTCTCAGGTATATCTTCTCTCATAAGGACCTGAACCTTAGATAGTGGCATTGGCTTGAGTTCCTCCAGGACTATGACTTCGAGATAGTCTATACTCTTGTGAAGGGGAGTGTAGTAGCAGATGCACTCAGTAGGAGATCTGGTATATAGTTTCTAAGTGAGGTGATGAAGCAGCTAGCTAATTTGCAGATATCCTATGTGGATCGAGATGGAGAAACTTATCTTCAGTCTCTGACAGTCACTCCCCCACTCCTTTATTGATTCAGGGAGGCATAGCTTAGGGACACTGACTACGAGGCTCAACGTGCTCAGATATCCACAGGATAGACACCTGATGGATTTTTTGAAGGTGGGGAGCATGTCATCCTCTTCAGATGACGTACTATGATACCAGTGGTGCTATGTGAGGAAGTGTTGAGGGAGTTCCATACGTCCCCTCTAGTGGTACATCTAGGAGTGGTGAAGATGTAACAGGACCTTTGGTGTCAACATTGGTGGTCAAAAATAAATAAAGTAGTGGGAGAGTTTGTCTCACGGTGCCTCACTTGTCAGCAAGTGAAGGCAGATCATCAGGTTCCAGGAGGCTTAGTTTAGCCACTAGAGGTTCAAAAGTGGAAGTGGGATGAAATTTCCATGGACTTCATGATATGACTTCCATGCGCGTCCAAGGTGCATGATTCCATCTGGGCGATCGTTGACCAACTCACCAAGTCAGCCCACTTCCTACCTATCAGAGAGTAGGGACCAGTAGAGGGCTTGAGACGCCTCTATGTGTAGGAGATTGTGCAGCTTCATGAGGTGTAATCTATGATTGTTTCCCTAGTTTGTGTTGTGGCTTTCGGGGATGCAAATCCCTAAGGTGGAGAGAATGTAAAGACCCAGAATTTTCCATGTAATTTTATTAATTGAATGGAAATATTACGATTCTGAAAAAATTGACAGCGCATGATTCTGAGTCCCGGAGTTCCCAGAATGAATTTATGAACTTTTTTTAGGTACGTTCAGTAAACGCGTGAGTGGAGTTTTTTAACTTTTGAACCGGTGATCAGAATTGAAATCCAAGGACACCGTTGAACTCACAAAGCCGATATTTTCTTAAGGAGACCTTCACCTTGACCAAAATTGGTCGAGGGTAGAAGTTAGTTCTTCGGATTTTCATGGGAGAGTTAAAAGAAAAATAATAAAAACAAAACAATAACTTTTATTTTTATTTGAAACCTCCTAATTAAATTCTTGGTTATGGGGACTACCCAAACTCCTCATTTAATGGGGGGGGGGGGTAACTCTTAGGTTTCCCCCAATTAATGTTCCAACTTTTAATTAATCATATAATTAATTCTTTAACTTAATTAAGTGGCTCCTCACCTCTTGGTTGGGGTATGGTTGGCAAGGAGAGAAATTGGGGGGAGAGCCTTTGGAGAAAGATCCTCCAAAGAAGAACGAACCTTCGATGAGGGTAATGCTCAAGCTCAGATCGGGAGCATGTTGCGGGAACAAAGGACATCGACATCTTCAACGTTTTCATCTTCTTCCTCATGCCATCTCCAATGAACAAACAAGGTAGGGGTGTGTTTATGATTATTCTATGTTAATTTTCTTTATGTTGAATCTTCCTCCTCGATCTACGTGCTACCAGTCTAACGTGGAGGGTACTGGCCAAACGAACACGGCCTGATCCCTTCGCATCTTCATTGTTGACACTTTTTTTGCGATGGAGGAGAACGATGACCGATGCCGACATGGAAAAAGGCAGCGGCCGTCACTCCGGCCGGCCTCGATAGTGGCAGCGGCACAACTACGCCGCCAGAGGAGTCCGTGGTCCGTCGGCTGTAGCGGAGGAGAATGGCGGCCGACACGCCGACCGACCATGTGTAGGAAGGGCGGCACACGTCCATGCCGCCAGTTGAGTAGAAGGCCGCAGCCCTTCGGCCGCGGCAGAGCAGAGTGGCGGCCAGCATCCGGCTGACTGCGTGGCGAAGCGGCAACACATGTCCATGCCGTCAGAGCTGGAGACCGCAGATGCTTGGCCGCAACGGATGTCGGAGGGCAGTTGGCATCCGATCGGTTGAGGTGGAGCAACGACGCGTGTCCGTGCCACTAGAAGGAGGGTCGGCCGTTTCGACTGTCCACGTCACATTGAGCGGGACTGATCCAGTGGCCCCGCGTGCCAGCAGGGCGACCGAATGGACCTTGGTCCATTCAGAATACTGGGGGGCGCCTCCCCCCAGGTTGCAGCTAGGGAGGGGCCCACCACGGTGGACCGCACCTAGCCAAGCGGGCCGCGCCTAGCGGGCCGGGCCTGCCGCGACCCATCCCATCTGGGCCGAACCCGATCCGGGTCAGGTTGACCTGAACTCGGTTGGGTTAGCCCAGGCCGGGTTAGGCCGGGTCGATCCCGACCGGGTCAGACCGGACCCAGGCCCATCTGGACCCTGTTACGCCTTTGTGGCCATATCTTGAGAACCAGATGCCTGTTTGAATAACTATTTATGGAACCATAATCCTTTCATCGAGACAGTCCTTTTGGTATACTAGACTTGAGTTTTGGATAAAGTTGGAGTATGACTGGGTTGGATCGAACCTGAATCCAACCGGGCCCTCAGAACAAAAATGCTAATAACTCACAGACCGAGCATCCGATTGACGCGCCGTCTATCGCGTTGGGTCCCTTTTTATGCGACAGACCTTTGGGATACTTCTTAATGAGACTTCGTGGTAGTTTAAGTATCGACCGATGGCTTGAGGAGAGGAACCTCCCGTAATCAAGCATGCTTAGTACGAGAGCCCTGTGGCTGGCTATATTTGAGTAGTCTTCAGATCCTGTGTGGGTCATCTTCGAATCCTATGTGGGTCAACGCTCAATGATCCTCTATGGGTCAGCGCACACCGATCTTGTGTGGGTCATCTCTAGATCCTGTTTGGGTCATCTTCAGATCCTGTGTGGGTCATCTTCGATCCTGTGTGGGTCAACAGTAGAGCTTCTTGATGAAGTAAGATGATCTAGCAATACCACTAATAATTTATACTTCCATACATAATTTATACCTGGTGTGAGCCGATTCTTTACCTTTGTGGTATTCTTCTATGTGGTGTACCGTTTTAGTACTTAACTTCATGGTGATACCTTTTTGGTATTCTTCTATGTGGCATTACCTTTGTGGTACATACCTTTGTGGTGTTACCTTCGTGGTATTCTTTCCTTCGCGGAACAATTGTGATTTTGGATAAAGAGTTGGGCCTTGTGTTTCCTATTGAATGAGATGGGTATACTTGATAACTTAGGTATATGTATGGGCATATACCTAAGTAGGGTTGATTATTGTTTTTCATGCTTGGTGATTTCGGTATTACTCTGGGGTTTATCCTTTGTGGATTCTGAGAGACCTTCGGGGGTCTCGGGGTCCCTACTGAGCATCGTTATACTCACCCCCGCACATGCTTCACCCACACCTTGCTGTGTCTTGTGCAGATGATAGACAATGCTGACCGATGACGAGGGTACCAAGACTGGAGGCTGCTCAAAGGTGGACATTAGACGATACAATCTGCAGAGGTAACTGTGCGAGAGTTGTACCTACCCTTCAGGTAGGATCCTTGGTGGGTGTTCACATGATCTATTTTCAGTTTTACTTGTACTTTCTAGTTGGGATTGTATTCTGGCCCCTTTCTCTTACTGTAACCACTCTTTTTACTATATAATTTACCTTGTGCTCGTATCTTTCTGTGTGCTTGGTTAATTGAGTTTATAGGTTATAAAGGCAATGCCTTCCCAGTTTTAGGGATATGCCTTTCTGGTGCTAGTCTCCAGCCCCTGACCTATGGAAGGTGGGCTTGGGGTATTCGCGACATGAGCCTCAGGGGATGGGTCGTGACACTATAAATGGTGGTGGTATCCATGCATGAGATCAGCCCGATCAACCATATAGGAACATTTCAGTAGTATATAATTTCATGAGGAAACATCCTCCACCATTCAAAGGATCATCTGACCCCATGCTAGCTGAAGGGTTGAATAAATCCCTAGAAAATATTTTTGATTTCTTGGGGTGTTCATACAATCAAAAGGTTAGTCATGCTGTTTACCATTTTGAAGGTGAAGATGATTAGTGGTTTCCGATGGTAAACAATATCAGGTAAAGTGAGAAGATTGTTTCTTTGGAGTGGGATGAATTCAAAAAAAATTTATTGAGAAATATTTTCCTAAGGAGTTTCTACTTAGGATGGAAAAATAATTCTTGGAATTGAGTCAGGAGGAGGATTCAGTGGCTATATACAAAATAAAATTCACTCGACTGGAAAGGTATGCTCTAAATTTCATCTAGGATATTGATAGTAAAATTAATCAATTTTACTTAGGATTAAATTCAAATTATTAAAGTGTGTTGGATTCCCGTGAGTTCAAAAGTTACAAAAAAATTGTTCACTATGAGGAGAAGGTGAAAATGGAGTTTTATGATGATCATGTGTTATTTGATAACCAGTAGAAAAAGAGGTCAAGGTATAAGGAAAAAGGGAAGGATTCATCAAAAAAGTATGATGCTAAGAAAATTAAGTTTAGAGTTTGTGAAAATTGTGGCAAAAAATACACTGGATATTGCCTTATAAATTCTGGTAAGTTCTTCTGATGTGGTAAAATGGGACATAAGGTTTGTAGTTTCAGTTAAAAAGATAATGGTAGCGGTAATAAAAAAATATGATTTATAGTCATTAAAATGTTTTAAGTGAAATGAGGTGGGTCATTATGAAAATGAGTTTCTTAATAGAAACTCGAATGATGGGAAACGACTATAATATAACCAGAAAGGTGTGGTGGAATCCTTTGCAACTATTTCAGATGATTTTGGGCCATAAAATGAAGTGGTATAAGGTACATTTTTTGTTTATTCTAATTATGTTAATGTGTTTTTTTGATTTAGGGTCTACACATTCTTTTATTTCTGATAATTTTTTTGGTAAATTGAAAATTCCTCCTCAAGAAATGAATACAGAACTTATGGTAAAAACACATGGGGGAAACATTAAGGCAAAAAGAAATTATAATAATCTTCCTATCTTTTTATATGGAAAGAATTTACCTATATTTTTTTTTGTTTTTCCTCTAGTAAAGTTTGATGTTATTTTGGGTATGGATTGGATTTATGTTTACCATGCTAAGATAAACTATAGAGCTAAAGAAGTTTATTTTCAGAAATAGTTTCAGTTTGTATAAAAGAATGAACCCATGCCATTTATAACATATTAGGAAGCTGAGAAGTTTTTAAAATATGGAAATGAATGTTATCTTTCACATATTGTTGAAAATAAATGATCTGTTCATATTAATGATGTGCTGGTGGTAAATGAGTATCATGATGTTTTTCTTGAAGAGTTGTCTGTTATTATACCTGATTGGGAAGTTGAATTTACTATCGACTTAGTTCCTAATACTAATACAATTTATAAAACCCCTTATCGAATGACTCAAATAGAACTTTTAGAGTTGAAAAATCAATTGTAGGAGTTATTAGATAATGGTTTTATTCAACCTATAACTTCACCATGGGGTGATATTATCTTGTTTGTTAAAAATAAATATAGTTGCATGAAACTTTTCATTTATTATAGATCCTTTAATAACATCACTATTGATAAAAAGTATCCTTTGACTCATATTGATTATTTTTTTGATCAACTCTAGGGAGAAAAATATTTTTTGAAGGTTGATCTGAGGTTGGGGTACCATCAGTTGAAAGTAAAGGAAGAAAATATTCTAAAGAATATGTTTCAGACTAGATATTAGAATTATGAATTTGAAGTTATTTCCTTTGGGTTAACTAATTCACCTGCTACATTCATGGATCATATGAATAGAATACTTCAAAAGTTCTTGGATAAGTTTGTGGTTGTGTTTATTGATAAAATTTTGGTATTTTCTAAAAGAAAAGAGGAACATAAAAGACATATAAGGGTTGTTTTTCAAACCTTAAAAGAAAAGAAAATTTATGAGAAATTTAGAAAGTCTGAATTTAGGTTGCAACAAATTTATTTCCATGGTCACATTGTTTCTAAATATGGAATAACTGTTGATCCTACTAAAAAAAAGTTATTGAAGAATGTCCAAGACTCACAAATATAACTCAGATTCATAGTTTTCTTGGTTTAGAAGGCTATTACCAGAGTTCTATTGACAAATTTTCATGGTTATCTATACCACTAACTAAGTTAACTCAAAAAGGTATTAAGTTCATCTGGGAATAAGAATGTGATGATTTTGTTTAGGAATTGAGAAAAATATCAGTGAATACTCTAGTTATGCCCCTGCCTTAAAAAAATGGTGAATTCATTATCTATAGTGACAATTCATTGAAAGTACTTGGTTGTTTATTAATACAGAATGATCAAGTAAGTTCTTATACTTCACATTAGTTGAAAACTCATGAGTTAAATTACCATACACATGATTTGGAATTAGTTTCTGTTGTTTTTGCACTAAAAATTTGGCGGCATAATTTTTATGGAGTAAAGTGTGAAATATATAATGATAAAAAAAGTTTGAAGTATATATTCGCTTAGAAATAATTAAATATGAGACATAGAAGATGGTTGAAACTAATCAAGTATTATGATTTCACAATTCATTACCATCCTAGAAAAGCAAACAAAGTGTTTGATGCTTTGAGTCAGAAAATTAATGCTTGATTAACCATGTTTCATTTCGAACATGAACCCTTGGTTAATGATTTGATGAGATGAATTTTTTCTTGGAAGTTTTTGGTGTAGGGAAGTACTCTGTTTTGTTTCCAATGTTAGTATAATCATCTCTATCAGATAGAATTAATAAAGCATAGAAGGAATAGCACGAGTTATAGAAAATGGTATAATTAGTTCAAAAGGGTAAGTTTCATGAATTTAACATTGATAAATATTTTTTAGATATTTGGGAAGAGACTATTTGTGCCTTGTGATTCACAATTGAAGAAAGAGTTGTTATGTGAAGCTCACAGTTCTCCATTTTCAATTTATCCTGGTAGCAGTAAGATGTACATAGACCTTTGAGAGCATTACTGGTGGGATGGAATTATGAGAGATATTTCTGAATTTATCCTGAGATGTTTGACTTGTCTACATGTTAAAGTAGAGTAGTATTTATAAAAAGGGATGATTTAGACTTTTTAGGTACCAGTGTGGAAATGGAAAAATATATCCATGGACTTCATAGTGAGATTACCAAAGACTTATCAAGGTAGCAATGTGATCTGGGTTATTATTGATCTATTGACTAAATATGCTCATTTTGTTCCTATTCAAGAAATTATCTCTAGATAAACTTTCTTGGATGTATCTTAAAGAGATAGTTAGGTTACATAGATTTACTCTCTCTATTGTATATGATTATAATCCCAGGTTCACTTCTAACTTTTAGAAAGGCCTTCAAAAGTTGTTGGGCACTGAATTAAATTTTAGTACAACTTTTCATCCTAAATTAGATGGAAAGTTAGAATAAACAATTCAAACTATGGAGGATATGATTAGTGATTGTTCAATGTATTACTAGGGAATTTGAGATCAATATATTTATTTGGTTGAATTTTCTTATAATAATATTTTTCATTCCAGTATACAGACGACACCGTTTGAGGCATTATATGGAAAGATATTTCAAACTCTATATTTTTTGGATGATGTTGGGGAAATGAAGTTGATGAGACCATAGTTGGTAGAGGAGACGACAAAGAAAGTTTAGTTGATTCGGTGAAACATGAAAACAACTCAGAACAGGTATAAAGGTTATACGGATAGCTGTAATAAGGATATTTATTTTGAGATAGGTGATCATGTCTTTTTCAAAGTTTCTCCATGGAAAAGTGTGATGCGTTTTGTTAAAAAGGGAAAGACAATTATATGGTTCCCTGGAACTTATAAAATATTGGAGAAAGTTGGATTAGTTTCCTAATAAGTGGATTTATCTTTGATTTTATCCCAAGTACACAATGTTTTCATGTTTCAATTTTAAGAAAGTATATGCTAGATCCATCTCATGTTTTGAGTCCAGAATTAGTTCAGTTGGAAGAGAATTTTTCTTATGAGGAAAAACCAGTTCAAGTTCTTGACCATAGAGAGAAAGTGTTACAGAATAATGTGATTATTCATGTTAAGGTTTTTTGAAAAAACTATGTGGTTTAAGATGAAATATGAGAATATGTAAATGATATGAGGGAAATATATCCTCACTTATTTTATAAATGAATAAAATTGCGAGGATGTAATTTCTAAAAGGGGGGAAGGATGTAACATCCCAAGTAATTATAGAACAATTATTTTTAATATTTACTAATATTTATAAATTAGATAGTAATTTTACATTAAAGGGGGTTCTATGCCTAATAACATACCTAACACGCAACAATGAGTTTCTCCAAAATCTTACATTGCACGTAAGACCGAGTTATATCAAAAAATAATATATTGTTAATATTATTATTTTAAGTGGTAGTTATCATCTAGATGTTGTATCAAAAAGAATTAATAGAACTAACTATATTATGTTTACACATGTTTATTAATTGTTTTTACATCAATCCATTAAATTTTATAGGCTTAAAATAATAATAAATCCAATTTTAACCATAAACAACTATAATATTTTTAAAAGGTAGTTTTACCGCCTTTTGATGGAGAACCCATTTTAAATATAATTTTTTTCAATTTTATAAATTATATTTGAAAAAATTAACTTCTTATTTGACAGAGTAATATCAAAGTTTACTTTGGTTAAATTTGTGGTATTTTTCTGATAAATTTCATATTTTAATGAATAATAAAAAATACTTCATTTTAATTCAAAAAATTTTTTCTATAATTTATTTATATAGTTATATTATAATTTTAATTGGTTTTAAAGTATAATTATATTAATTTTTTATCATTTAATCCAATTTAGTTCATTTTAATCAATTTCATATTGAAATTGTATATAAAAACAATGTGAACTTTTGAACGTTTTACTTTAAAAACCCATTTTCGTATTCCGTCAACAAGATTTATTTTAAATTAATTTCTACCAATTATGTGTTTTTAATATGGAAAAATGAATTCCATATTTTTAATAATAAGTTCCAAATTATGTAAATAGGTCCCTTTTATTTTTGGATATTATGAATAGTAACTTTTGTAATATTTTTATTACCATTGTTAAGGGTAAATTGGGTAATTAAAGGTAAAAATAATATTATAAATAATATCAAATCACCCTAACACTTGTACTAATTTAATTGGATGAGTTTTTTTGACCAAAATAATTCTTGGGTTGAAGTTATATCCTTTTTATGCCACTTGGGCGTGAGTAAGGCATTTATAATATTAAATTCAAAGAGAAGACAAATTTTGTCACACCCATGTTTTTATCAAGTAAAGTATTTTTAATATGGAGTTATATAGGGGATCTCTCAGACTATAAATATTATTTAAAAATTCAAAATTTTTACCTACATAATGGTAATTTATTTATGATTTTTAGGAAATAAATAATTAAACTAAACGGTGACACAATGATGATGCAATAATTTCTTAATTAGAGAAAGAATCAAATAAATGATATTTTAAATATTAAAATAAATATAATTTGACATAACTGATTCCATAAATGAATTTTATAGATGAATTTTAAATTTTATAGATGAGTTAATTGAGTTTTTTTGAAGATATAAAGTTATGATATTTTTAAAAATTCAAGAAATGAATAGTGTAAAAAAATTTACACTATGGTATTTTAAAATATAAAATATTTTAATAAATGATATAAAATTTATAAAATACCAATTTAGTATAAATTAATGGGATAATTCATAAAATTTCATAAATTACTCATTTAGTGGTTTTTTTTCATTTTATAGTAAATATATTAACCCTAAAATTGTAAATTACATGATATCACGGTAAGAATTAAAAGGGTAAAATAAGGGTTAAAACAAAAAGATAAGGATTAAAAAATATAAAAACATGCATAATTTTCATTAGATGAATTTATTTAGAACCATAATAAGCCTATATTTTAAATAAATCAGTTTGAGACCATTTGTATTAGAAAATTAATTTATATTAGTTTAATATTTTGAAGATTTCCAAGAGTGCCCCCTCCTATAAAATGGAATGAATTATTCTATTTTCTTCACACATCAAAACCTATTTTATTTGACCAATATCTACTAAAATAATTTATTATAATCCCTACCCACCTTATAGATCTCATATATTAGTCATAACACTCACCTTAGAGGTGGTAAGGTGTTAATCAAAGGAGGTTGTCCGAAGGAAAGGTCTCATTTTTTAATGTTTTTGTTTTGTTTATTCTTATAATTCCTTAAAATATTCTTCAAACATAATGAAATAATAACTAAAATATCCTAAATATACTAATATGTTATTATTTTAATATCATAACATAACTCTACCTCCAATTCCATCAAATTGGAAATGAATTATTCATTCGTGTGTACAACGAACTACCACCTCATGAACCGATATAACTAATTTTACATCACCATCTCTCAAGACTGGTTATAATGATGGATTTAAAATTTTATCATTATTAAATAATAATATATCACTTATGTTCTTACCTTTCCATGCACATAAAAATGATAATGTCGTTTTTACGTACGTGTGAACTATCGCCTCCACGAAGCGATGTGATTTGTTTTTTTCACCACATCACTTGGATAGTATATATAAGTATATTTAAAAGATTAATATAATATAAATGATATTATTATCACTATGAAATTATAAAATTATAATTACCTTCTTTCCATAATAATCATTGAAAAATAGAAACATTTCTCATGCGTACGTATGACCTACAGTCTCCATGATTACAACGTTATTCATTTTTCATAACCATAAATAAATTGTTGGATTTAAAATTATAATTTATGTATAAAAGTGATAATTATTCCATGAATATTATTATATAGATTATTTAATTTTGACAGATTTTACTATATACACAATTTTAAAGTCATTTTGGACTCAAGTACCGAACATTGACAAAATGCCTGATGTGAACATAAATAATTAAGTAATTGTTATAAGATCATAAAAAGTTATATAAAAGGAATAATAAACTTTGAAAATGTTATCAAAGAAGTAAATAATTAACCAAAGTTTATTATTTAGGAAGATAAATATTGTACGTGATGAGTCAGATTCAAGGTAAGTGACTTCCTTTTAAAAACCTCTTTTAAAGTTACCCTTTCAACAATTTTTACAAAAGAAAAAAGGATTTTTTTAACATACATGAAAAGAAAAAAATTTCTTGATTTCATGTCACTTTAATGTTTTGATTATTCCTTCAAAAATTTATAATTTTATTTTCAAATTAATTGTTTTAATTTATGAGTTCATGAATTTGTAAAAATGAAATGTGATTTCAAAGTGGAAATGTTATTTTTTACTTTATGATTGTTTTATGTGTTATGATTTTGTTATGGTTATTTGGAATTTTTTATGATTATGAGTGGTTCTAAAATAAACTGAGGGTGGGTGATCCCTTGATAGCTCTGCAATGTATCAGGTAATGAGATAGAGTTAAACGATAGGGTTTCTCCTAAGATATTTAGGGAATAAACCATAGTGGGTATTCCAAATGCAACCATGAAGGTTGCTCCCTATATAGACTTGAAATCTACAATTTAATAATGATATGGATTCCACAAGTTAGCTTTATGATTTATGATTTCTATGGAGTTTTACAAGAATCTTATGATTTCATGAGGTAAGTTAAAGAGTTTATGTTTTATGGGTGAAAAGTATAACTTTGTGAAAATGTTTTCATGGGTTTATAAGTATTCATGGACTAACATTTTTTCCTTATTTTATGTCCCTTACTAAGCTTTTTGTGCTCATCCCAAGTTTTAAAATGTTTTTCACAGGGTATAAGGATGGATAAGATAAAAGAAGAAGTCAATATGAATGTTATGAATATTTTTATCAAGAAAAAGAAATCATTTTTTATTTTAAAAGTTTTATATTTTGGAAAAAATGGATACTATTTTAGTAGTACCCACATTGTATGAATGAGGAATGTTATGTATGAAGGGTGACCTAATTCTCTAAAAATATAAACCTTAAAAGATCCTCAATATTAATAAATGTAAATTATTGACTTAACTCAAGATTATATAATGTTTAAGGCCATGGACTTATATATAAATAGCCACACATGAAAGCCCGACCTAAGATTCTATGCCAAAATTTTACCACCAGTACCTATATCCATCACCACAACATCACTACTCTCTACCAATAACCAATATTTCCTCTATAATATAAACTAGCTCACTTTCCCACACAAAAAAACTACAATAGGGTTTACAACCCTCCATTTAATCATATAGTAACTCATTTTAAGAATTACCATTTTACCAGCCACATTGCATTAATTATGTAATTCATTAGCCATATTTAATGACAAACCATTCTTTAATCAACCCTTGCATTCATTTCAACCTTGAGAAACTTTTTTTAATCATAAAAAATTACTAACAGCCACCACTCATTACCATATTATTTAGTTTCCATCATATTCCACACCATCAAGAATCTATAATTACCATCCCATTCCACAAAACTATCTACCACAACCATTTCTATGAAACTCAATCCAATAACCACCACTCTTTCCACAAAACCAATCCCTTCTCACAAAACCAATCTTACCCTCACTGCCACAACAACTATCATATCATTCCTTTCAAAAAAAACATTTTCGTACATGGTAATACAACACAAGCCTCCATAGTTTTATAGAAAAATGAAAACAGATGTATGAATCAATCAAATTTAAGTCATTATTTCTAAGTATATTATTCAAAGATATCATAATTAGTTATTCCATTTTCTATATTTTCCAAAAAACCCATTCATTACCATATTTGATTCTAGCATTTAATCATAGAAGAAAATCTACAAATCACAAAAACAAAAAAATCACATAACAATAATATCATATAGTCACCGAACATATAAAATAAAAAAATTAGGTAAATCTCATGTGACAGTCTCTTCCACTTTATTTCAATATTTCAGAATTTATCTATCTTAGGTTATTTCATGCCATTTATTCAGAAGAAAATGGTAGCATGATAATTCCATGATTCATATAAAATATACGAGGGGGTTCTTGTGTAACACCCTAATATTTAAGAATTAATTTTCTATAAATATTTTGTTTTATAGCTTGTGATACACAAAACATCAAACTAAAATGAACCGTGATAATTTTATTGAAATAAAACATTACAATAAAAGATAAACACTAATGTATTATAAGGTGTCAATATAAAACAACAAGAATAAAACTACAAGTGGAGTAAATGAACATATATATAAAAACATCATAAAAATAAAATATTTATCATTAGATTTCTCCATGAATATTGTGACCCCAATTGAAACTATGGAAACAAGGTAAAGATTTAAAAACACAATAAACATGATGAGGGGGAAGTAGATGAATAAATTTTAGTAAAGAATGCAAGACTATATATAAGAAGGTAAAATATGGCCATTATATACATGGATGTTGGAAACATAGCCATTGTATATATATATTGTAACATCCCAATCTAGGATCCACTTAACCCGTGACCTGATCCGGTGGGTCACTTGGCCTCAAGCGCGCCTTCCCATATTCTAGAGGCTACTGAATAGTGACGAGGGTTTAAAGGTGGTACAATGAGAAGACTATACCCTCTTATCAGAGAATCACAATGGAGATAACCATAAACATATAACAATAGAATCAAATAATATCATGTAAATAATAAATAAGAAACAGAATAATAGATAACTGAAAAACTAAATAATAATCAAAATTCACTAGGCAGTGTCATATAACTAGATGCATGGTATGCTGATGTATAAAAGGGGAACAAGGGAATGACATATACAATCATTATATACAAAAAATACAAAAATAACAAAAGGATACTCCACTAGAATCTTGAGCGTATGAGTGGTCCTTTGCTTCTATGCTCCATCTAAGGTAAAGCATATCAAGACTCCATAGCAGGACGCTTACCCTTATCCATACCTGTAGTCATATAATCTTCTCAGGTACCAAAGGCAGCCCAAGTAGGGTGTGTGATTAAATCCCAATAGACCACCACTAATGATTTCTAGAATTAATCCAAGCTATGATCATAACTAAAAAATTTGTAGGTAATAATAATTTATTAACAATGCTGAACAAATAAATAATAGACCGCTTAGGTTCCTAAAGGACACCTGGAGGCTCTACCTACTTCAGCTCATGGACAGAAAGAGTGTCTGAATGGTAACCATATATATATATTAATATATATATATATAGTATAGTTATATATTTCACCCACCTATATGGACTATGTGTGTGTAGATGCTAATAGCTATATACCTATAATACTAGGTGTTGGATGGACTGGGGTGTGACTCAAACATCCATAACCAGTCTAAATGAGCCTATAATCTCAAGAAATAGGGTACATACCCTATATATCTTAGTGATTGTGAGACTTCATGATCATCACTCAATATAGTGAGTGTGCCATCATGTCAACACTCCAAACAAGGGACATGGTGCGATATGCCCACCATCAAAATAGTGTCAATGGTGTGAGACTTCATGATTAATACCCGATATAAGGGATCATGAAACCATCATGACCAACAGATCCCTTACCATCATACCATATCCTATATCAAGACTTATTCATATTTATAATAAATAAATGAGGCATTACTTCTCATGTATCTCAATAGTCAAGTCTAATTACAACAAGGCATAAAAATTCAATTATAGTGTCTTAATAAAACATGTACTAGTCAGCATGGCCTCTCCACCCTTTATAATTTATTACATTTAAAACATTCAATTAATTTAAGGAAAATAAAACCATCATGAATAATCCATACCATATAATCAATCCATTTAATTCACTAAATCAAGGAATTTTTATTTATAAGGATCAAAGAGTCATTTAGAAAGTGTCATGATCAATAAGGCAATTGCCTACATGATAAATTCCAATTACAAGTTGGAAAAAACACTTATGAGGTGCCTTGGGTTTAATTAAAAATTCATATAACAAGGGAAAAACCATTTAAAATCTAATTTGAACACTTATAAGGCGTCCTGGGAAATTATACAATTAGCTATAATAGGAAATTTAAGTTGTAACACCCAAGGGGTGTCCGTAACTAAGCTCAAAATCCTATAATATAATAAATAAGGATAAACAATCATATATCAAGGTGTATATATCAATTTAATATAAAGAACTCAGTAAAAAGGGGAAGTAGGACAAGGTATGACGTGCGACACAAAGACAATGCTATGAAAACACCAAAACTCATGAGGAAAACAATGAGACCAACTACCTTAGGGATGAAGATGAATCCTCATCTGATGGAGGCCTCAGATTCAATTTAGGTTGGGAGAAATCAAAGAAATTTTCCAAATCCCTAAAAATAAGACAAACGATCTTGCACCTAAATAGCACAACAGATCTGAATATAAAACGAAATAGGAAGGTAGAGGATTTTAGGTCTTACTAAGATGGATCTAATGCTTCTGACAGATCTCGATCTAGACTTTGGATTAGGAAGTTATCTCAATGCCTAGGTTGGGGTGATTGGGAGCTCACAAGAGGAAGAAAATAATTCATGCACTGGAATGAAGAGAGGATAGAAGAAAAAGAGGTAAATAGATTAATGAGGAGAAAAAAAATAAAAATTAACCCTCAAAATAGAGGGTAAACAGTTTGGCCAAACCATGTGAAAACCATGCTCAAGACACTTCCCAAGGAGAGACCCCACATGGTTAAGGTGCATAGTTTCCTTAACCATCCACAAACCGTGCAAAATTATACTATCAAGAACTCTATAGTTTTTTCATGGTCATGCACCTAGAGCATCATAGTTTTAGACAAACCATGCGGCTCCTATTGCACCTCTTCTTCACCTCGTACGGTTATTAGAGACCATGTGGTCTGGGTGGCACAATTTCTAATGACCGTATGACCTAGTAAATTTTCCAAAAGTCTAGGTTTTTGGGATCTGAAATAGCCCTAGAAACCCTCGTGACCCCATGACTCCACTGGGTAACATTATAAGGGCCCTTTAAATGAATTTAAACAAAAAAAAATAAGCAACAACTTCATGAAAAGATGGGTCGTTATAACCTACCCTCCTTAAAGAAACTTTTCCCTAAGTTGGACTTTTGAGGGTAAAGAGGTATAATCAGAAAAGAGTTCTGAACACTGAGCTCGTACATCAACTTTCCACTCCTAGGGATATTCCTGTACTCGACCATACTGCCATAACACCCATACCAAAGGAACTGACCTACCTCATAGTGTCTTAATGCCATGATCAATAATAAAAATATGATACTCCTCAAAAGAGGCATCTACATCCATATCAACCTAATCAGGATGAAAAACATGCGATGAATTTGGATAATATTGAAAAAGATGAGATATGTTAAATAAATAATGCATATACTGATATCTATGAGGAAGCACTACCTGGTAAGACACTAGTACGATCCATTTCACAACCTTTAAGGGTCCAAAAATCCTAGGTGAGAGGTTACCTTGCCTCTAAATACGTATGTGGCCCAACCTGGGAAAGACTCACAAGAAAAACAGGTCTCTGACCTCAAACTCAAGAGGTCATTGACATTTGTTGACATACAACTACTGTCTGGATTGATATGTCATCATTCACTTTCTGATTAGCTGAACCTTATCTGTAGTCTCCAGCATGAGATGCGGTCCAAGAATAGCTACCTCCCTTAACTCTATCCAGTATAGAGGTGATCAACAAGGACTTACATATAAGGATTCATAAGGATCCATCTCAATGGTAACTTGAATGCTATTATTATAAGCAAACTCAATAAGGGGAATGTGTTTTTCCTAGGAACCTAAAAAATCAAGAACACATGCATGGAGCATGTACTATAACACCTGAATTGTATGATCTATCTATCTATCAGTCTGAGGGTGATATGTTGTTCTCAAAAGAACCTATTTTCCTAAGTCCTTCTACAATTCCTACCATAATCATGATGTAAAGTGAGCACCTCTATTATAAATGATAGAATGTGGAGCTCCATGAAGATGTACAACCTCCCTAACATATAGCCTCCCTATATCATCTATTGAGAAGGTCTCTCACATAGGTAAGAAGTGTGCAACCTTTTTCAAATGATCAATGAAAACCCATACTATATAATTGTTATGAGGTGATCCAGGTAAACCAGTAATGAAATCCATCGAAACATCATCCCATTTCCACTCAGGAATGGACAATGGCTGTAAAATCCCCGCCGGTCACTGATGTTATTCCTTCACTTGATGACAGGTGGAACACCAAGTGATGAATTCAAAAATCTTATGTTTCATACCATACCTCTTGTAAGAACCCGAATCTTCTTTTCAGGTATGTTTTTCCTTTTCTGGTTGTTTTTGAGAAAAAGAGGAAATTCTGGAAATTTTCTAAGTACACGACGTGTAATTTATGAGTACACGCTGTGTACTAATTTGCCACAGGAGGCCATGTGCTGGCCGTGTAAATGCCACACACACGGTCATGTGGGAGTGATTTGGAGGCCACTTAAAGAAGAGTATGGAAATGGAGAGTACATGATGTGTACTTTAAAAGTACACACCATGTACTTTCTTTTTTTTCATTAAACACACTGGGGTCGCGTCTAATTGACAAAACACCCCCTTCTTTGTTCGTCTCATATAGGAGCACCATACGACCACGGATCTTCGACGAACCCCTGAGCCTCAATCCATCCTCTGAATCGAACACCGTTGCTTGTGTTAGAATCACATCGGTGAGTTCTCTCTTCTGGTTGAGCCTCGTTTCGTGATTCCTCTTCTTTTCCAAGTTATCATGGGTTGAATTTTTTATACGTTTTCTTAGATCTATGGAGTTATAAGGTGATTCAAGCCTCTAGGTTCAAGTATATTGATCTCCCAATGACAAGGTAGGTGGTTTGTGCCTTTCCATTCAAAGTCTTTGAGTATTATGTGCAAATTACACCAATACCCTTGAACGGGGTATTGCGTGTTTACCATTTTACCCTTGTTGGTTGCCTGCGATGCTTGTATGATTGTGTAGAGGTAATTTGGATATGAATAGGGTTGATTGATATGATTTGGATGTTTTTCCCATGCATGTTCTGTTTACGGCTGTTTGGTCCTGTTTAACCAGTTGGCCATTTTGCCTGTTATCCATGCCTGTTGCTCTAGGATGGAGAGTTGTATTCTGACATACTTGATGTGCTGTAGACTATTTATCCAAGTAGTTCTGTAGGGTTAATTTTTCCATATTGTACTGCTATGCTCATTGACCAACAAAGGGCCATGAGAACCTGGTGTAGTAGACTATAAGGGTAATTGACTGAGTGAGCTTCCTCAAAGAGTCTTTGAGAACTTTAGGCTATAAGGGGGATTGACTGAGTGAGCTTCCTCAGAGATCCTAGGACCACTTGGGGCTATAAGGGTAATTTACCGAGTGAGATTCCTTAAAGATTCCTTGTCTGCTTTAGACTATAAGGGGAATTGACCGAGTGAGCTTCCTCAGAGAGTCTTTGATTTTATTCCTGAATTGTTTAGACTATAAGGGGAATTGACAGTGAGTGATTCCTCAGAGAGTCTATGAATGACCTGGGATATAAGGGGAATTGACCGAGTGAGATTCCTCATAGATTCCTTGACCTTTGGGCTATAAGAGGAATTGACCATGTGAGCTTCCTCAGAGAGTTTCTGACTACCTTAGACTATAAGAAGAATTGACTGTGAGTGCTTCCTCAGAGAGTATTCATATACAGAACCAGAGGGGTTAGACCGAGTGTGCTGCCCAGAGGGTTTCTTGTACTTGTTAGGTAGGACCAGAGGGGATGGATGTGAGTATTTACCCAGAGGGTTACCTATTTGTGTTTAGATGCTTGTTTAGATGTTGCTTGATATTGAAATTGTGGATTGTTTATTGCTTAGTACTTTCCTGTTTACTGCTTTCTATACTTTACCTTCCATATATTCACTGATTGTTAGGCAAAAATATTAGGATGGTTTCCTACTAAGATTTAGTATCACACCCTATTTGGGCCATGCTTTTAGGCCCAAATAGATTATATTGTTGCAAGTATAGATAAGGGAAATCACCCTTCTACTCCAGGTACTTGACTTGCTGTGGAGCTGGAGAGCATGAGACCAAGCTTATGCTTGCGATGATGAGGAGCTATTTATCTTTTATTTTTCACTTTGGTTTAGTTATGTTGCATTCTAGTATTGTGACCTTTTTCGCTGCTTTCCTAGACATATGTATCATGCATCATTTATATATGTGCTCCAGTTGTTTTTACTTTTAGTCTTCCGCTATTTGCTCTTGTATGGATGTTTACTGTGTCCACTATTACTTTTTTCTTCTTCCACTGTGTACTCTTCCAATGAGAGAATAGTTTCCCCACTATCACACCCAAGACCCTCACTACTAGTCGGCATCCTCTGGCATTTGGGGAAATGCGCTTGAGTCCATGTGACCAACCAGGTACGGGTCACCTCTAGGTGGCTTCCAAAACCAGGACATTACAAAGTGGTATCATAGTAATTATTTTCTCTTGACTTAATATTTGGAGCATTAGTTAGGGATAGGATGGAATAGGTACTTGGTAATAAGCTATGATCAGGAGTAGCTAACCCGTGTACAGAGAAAAGCCAATCTACCTCATTTAAATTGCAATTTTTCTGGTTTTGCAATTATTAGAGTTGATCTGATTTCACCTTGGGTGTTTCACATGATTTGTGCTATTGTTGTTGATATTATTGAGGTTCTATTTTTGTTGCATCATGATGAGATGAGGGTATTCCATCTCATGCATCATATAGGAACTTTCTAGAAATCACATGTCATGTATGTTTTCCATGCCATCTAGGATGCATTAGTGATTTCATGTTGTTGCGATAGATGATGTGTAAAATATGCATGCTGTTGTGATAGTTTCCTTGATATAACTAACTGCTATTTGATAGGGTATCTATTTGTGTATATATTTTCTTGAATGAACACCAAACTTTGGTTCTTGAGGTGTTATGGTCCCTCATATACCGGAATTTGGTGGATCATTACCTCATTTTCCATGTTATAATGTGTACAAGATGATAAAATTTGATTCATGGGGAGTATGGGCCCTCACAGATCAGAATTTAGCACTTTCTATACTCATTTCAGTGTTTTCTGGGTTCCAGAGTAGTTTTTGAGGCTTACTGTCTGGAAAAACCCTAAATAAACGCCGTGTAATGTTAAGTACATGCCATGTGTTCTTCTGTTCAGGAAGAAACTATTTTTCTTAAGTATATGTCGTGTACTTTATGTACACGCTGTGTAGTCTCTAAACATGTCATATGCCGTGTGGTTAGAGAGACGGGATGGGGAAAATCTAGTGGGAACACGCCATGTCCCTGTTGAACACGTCGTGTAGTCTGACCTAGGTACCCGACCATGTCATGAACAACACGGGTCGATGTTATCCTTTCACATACACGCTGTGTCCGTCTGGAACATGCCATGTAGTGTGATCTGTGTGTCAGGCCGTGTCACTAACAACACGGGCCAAGTGAAGCTTGTCTAGTACACACCATGTAGTATTTATACATGCTATGTAGTATTGCATTAGGAGAGCCGTGTAGCTTAACCGTGTAGAAGGACTTAGGAAGGGGAAGAGTATTCAAGTACACGCCATGTGTTAGGACAACACGCCATGTGTCTGGGGTGTTACATGACCAGTTTAGGCAGGAGTACATGCCCATGTAAATGAATTCATGGAACATGCAATGTAGGAAATATACACGCCTTGTAGTCATGTTTTGTAAAACTTGAGTGCTTTATTTATCCTATTCACTTCTTACACTCCTTGTTTTTAGTCCCTGATAATCTTAATCTAAGGTGTGAATTTGAACTTGCAGAGTCATGCCACCGAGACGTCCTCCGGTTGTACGCCAGTTGCCAAATGGTGATCAGACACCAGACATTACTGATCAGGGACTACCTGCAAATCCTCAAGTTGTGCCAGCCTTGGCACTAGTTGTTGTACCTAACATAGGTGTGGATTCACAGTTCAGGGAGGGATTTCTGAGGATGATGCAGACCTTTTAGGGAGGGCCACCTCCTTCCCCGTCGATGACTTATTTGATGCGGGTCTTTCAGCAGTAGCATCCTCCCACTTTCTCAGGGGATGGAGGACCCCAGGCTGCAGAGTCATGGATAGAAGCCACGCTGACAATTTTAGAGCATCTGGAGATACCTCCTGAGAAGAGGGTGAATCTTGCTACCTACATGCTCCGAGAATCCTCCAAGAGGTGGTTGAATGTGATCTCACAGGCGGGCCGCTAGAAGAATATGGCTTGGGATGAGTTTTAGCGTATCTTATATGATTACTTCTATTCAGAGACCTTGAGGGATGATCGAGCCCAATAGTTTATGAGTCTAAAGCAGGGTACTCTTACTGTTATGGAGTATTCCTCTTGCTTCACAGAGCTGCAACATTTCACGCCGATTCTAGGAGGTGATGAGTTGTTCCTTGCACGAAATTTTGAGGATAGTCTGAGGCATGACATCCGATATTAGGTAAACATATTCAGGTTGGATTCAATATCTTCTATCATCAACCAGTCACTGATCTCAGAGTGCAATATGAGGGATTCTAGAGCTTTGAGCCAGGGCGGTTCGACATCCAGATTTAGTGCTCCACCAACTGATAGCAGGAAGCACCACAAGGAGACTTCATGAGGAGATCAGAGCAGGCAGGATGCATCTTCTGGTGGCTAGGTGGTGTGATAACAGTGTGAGAGAAGTGGGCATATGAGTCCACGTTTCCCAAGAGACCTAGTGGAGTGCCGATCTTGCGGAAAGAAGGGTCACCTTCAACGCTTTTGTCAGTTCTTCTCACCAGAAGATGGTGAGAGGGGTTCTTATATGACTCCTCATTCAGGAGAAACACCACCAATTTCTCATCAGTCTAAGAACTGGAGTTCTTCCGGACGTTTAGGATGAGGTGGAGGCCATGACTATGGTAGTTAGTATCCTGGTTTTCATTGACATTAGGGTGGATCAGCTCAGAGTGGTCAGGTAGGGTCACAGGGCCACGACACAAGCCAAACTTCTGTAGTGGAGCAGACCCAGTAGGAGAAGGATCCTATACCTTCTACCGTTCGAGGTACGATCTTAGTAGCCTCAGTTTTAGCATCTTCTCTTTTCGATACAGGGGATTCCCATAGCTTTATATTTGTTGCTGTTGTGGAGATCCTTGAGCTCTGCATATTTTCTTCTATTGATATCTTGACGATAGACACACCGTTGGGGACTAGAACGACTAGTGTACGTCAGTGCAGAGAGTGCCCTCTAGAGGTTAGTGGGTGTCAATTCTTATGGGACCTATACGTCCTAGAGATGACAGGCTATGATGTCATTCTTGGGATGGACTGGCTAGTTCCATTCCAGGAATTCGTTGATTTTTATCACCGTAGGGTGAGTTTCGTATCACCAGAGGGTGGATATTTTCTTCATAAGGGCGAATGGGATGTCCAGGCGAGCAGAGCGGGTCTAGAGCATCATGGGTTGGGAGGAGTTATATTCCAGATTTCTAGTCTATATCTGGATGACCAGGGGACTTCACAGTTGGACTTTCCTCCAGTGGTGGATCGTTTCAGAGATGACTTTCTAGAGGACTTTTCAGGTTTTCCTCTGGATCGTGAGGTATACTTTTCTATTGAGCATGTTCCAGGAGTGGCACCAGTGTCCATTCCTCATTATAGGATGGATACACTTGAGTTGCACGATCTCAAGAAACAATTGGAGGAGTTGCAGGCCAAGGGTTTCTCCGACCCGGTACTTCTCCTTGGGGTTCGCCGGTCCTGTTTGCGAAGAAGGCATACGACTCCCTCAGGCTTTGTGTGGATTATCGGAAGCTGAACCAATTGACGATCAAAAAACAATATCCCTTTTCCTAGTATTGATGATCTCTTTGATCAGCATTGAGGATCCTGGGTGTTCACGAAGATTGAATTGAGATCTGGTTATCATTAGTTGCACGTTAGACCATCATATATACCTCTTACAACTTTCTGAAGTAGGTATGGTCTATACGAGTATATGGTTATGCCGTTCTATCTCAGGAACGCGCCTACAATTTTCATGGCACTGATGAACTGAGTGTTCCATCCATACTTGGATTCCTTCGTGGTTGTTTTCGTGGACGAAATCTTGGTTTACTCTCACACTCGACACGACCATGCTACCCATCTTGAGATCGTTTTGAGTACACCGAGGGAGCATCAGTTATATGCTAAGCTCTCAAAATTCCACTTTTGGATGGATCATATGCACTTCTTGGGTCATGTTATCTCAGAGGCAGGAGTATCAGTAGACCCAAAGAAAGTGAGAGCTGTAGTTTCCTGGGATCATCCGAAGAACATATTTGAGGTGTGGAGTTTTCTAGGGCTGGATGGATACTATAAATGTTTCATATAGGACTTTTCATGCTTAGCAGCACTGCTGATGGGTCTAACTAAAAATGGTGCGAAGTTCTTATGGTCAGATTCTTGTGATTCATCCTTTCAGAATATGAAAGGGAAGTTGACTTTAGCACCGATACTATTCTTGTTAGAGCTGGGAAAGAGCTATACTGTTTACTATGATGCATTAGGTATCGGTATGGGAGCTATACTTATGCCGCGAGATGAAGTCATTGCGTACGGGTATCGTTAGTTGAGGCCACATGAGAGGAATTACCCAACGCACGATCTGGAGTTGGTAGTGGTTGTTCATGCCTTACGCTATTGGAGACATTATCTTCTAGGAGAGAATTTTGTGGTTTTCACCGACCAAAAAAGTCTTAAGTACATATTCACTCAGCGTGACTTGAATTTGAGACAACGCAGGTGGGTCGAGTATCTTTAATCATTTGACTTTGAGCTTGCCTACACGACGGGGAAGGGAAACGCAGTAGCTGATGCGTTGAATAGGTGGACTCAGATACAGGTAGTTCAGGAGGCCAACAGTGAGTGGAAATTTATGGCTCTATTCTCTGAGATGCATTTGGAGGTGCACAATAGAAAGGGGCAGAATTTTCTATCTTTTGTAGTTGTTACCTCTACTCTTCTTGATTGAGTTTGAATGAGGAAGCTATCAGATTCTGAAGGCCTAGTCCTACAGGAGAGTGTGTCAGGAGAGGACCCTATTCCTGGATGGACAATAGACAGAGATGAGATCTTGTGTTTCCAGGGGCGCGTATGGGTGCTAGTAGACATACGCGAGGAGCTGATGTGGCACTTTCATTCCTATGTTTAGGTAGTTCATCCTGGCATCACCAAGATGTATCGTGATCTACACCGTCAGTATTGGTGGCCAGGTATGAAGAGGGACGTTGCTGGTTTCGTTATGAGGTTTTCCACCTGTTATCATGTGAAGGCAGAGCATCAGTGTCCAGTAGGGCTCTTACAGTAGTTACCCATCCCCGAGTGGAAGTGGAATGATGTCGCGATGGACTTCGTGACCCGTTTTCCGAGGTCGCCTCGAGGGAATGATGCAGTATGGGTTGTCATTGACTGACTCACGAAGGTTGCTCACTGCTTACCAATAAAGGAGACCTTCAGTGTTGATGAGATGGGACGACTGTACATCCGAGAGATTGTACATCTGCATGGAGTTCCACACTCCATTTTTTCAGACAGGGATGCATGTTTTACTTCTTGGGTCTGGCAGGGGCTTCAGAAGGCATTGGGTACACAGGTACTTTTGAGTACAACATACCACCCTCAGACAGATGGCCAGTCCGAGCATACGATTCAGGTGCTTGAAGACATGCTCTGAGCATTCATTTTAGATTTTGGAGGTTCTTGGGAGAAGCATATACCTCTTGTGGAGTTTTCCTACAACAATAATTTTCAAGCGACTATCCAGATAACACCTTATGAGGCTTTGTACGGTAGGCCATGCCAATCGCCCTTATGTTGGATGGAGGAAAGAGAGGCATATTTGCTGGGACCTCTTCTTGTTCAGGGGACCACAATGCAGATAGAGTTGATTCGGAAAAAGATGGCTACTGCACAGTCTCAACAGAAGTCTTATGCTGATCAGCGGAGACAACCTCTGGAGTTTGAGGTCAGGGATCAGGTTTTCCTGTATGTTACACCAAGGTTGGGACACAAGAGGATTAGGAGTTAGGTTAAGCTTTCTCCAAGGTACTTCGGTCCGTTTTAAGTGTTGGAGAGAGTTGGGCCGGTTGCCTATCGATTGCAGTTACCTCAGAGGTACCGGGCCATGCACGACGTCTTCCACATTTCTCAGCTTCGATGTTACTTTTCAGACCTGTCTCTTGTTTTCCAACCCGAGGAGGTTTAGATCAAAGCAGATGCATCATTTGAGGAGAATCCTATCCGAATTGTGGATAAAAGTACGAAGGTTCTCTGTGGCTGGCCAGTTCCTCTGGTACAGGTGCTTTGGCAGCACGGGCGAGTACATGACGAGACTTGGTAGAGGGAGGCATACCTACAATCACAATGGTTGGAACTGTTCGGGGTTTCTTCTTCTACACCACGCTAGGGAAATTTGGGGAAAAATTTCTTTAATGGGGAAAGTTTGTAAGAACTCAGATCTTCTTTTCTGGCATGTTTTTCCTTTTCTGGTTGTTTTTGAGAAAAAGAGGAAATTCTGGAAATTTTCTAAGTACATGCCGTGTACTTTATGAGTACACACCGTGTACTACTTTGCCACAAGAGGCCGTGTGCTGTCCGTGTAAAGACAACACACACGACCATGTGGGAGTGATTTGGAGGCCTCTTAAAGTAGAGTACGGAAATAGTGAGTACATGCCGTGTACTTCAAAAGTACACGCCATGTACTTTTTTTTCATTAAATGCACTGAGGTCATGTTTAATCGACATAAACACCCCCTTCTTCGTTTGTCTCGTCCAGGAGCGCCGTACAACCGTGGATCTTCGATGAACACCCTAGCCTCCATCCATCCTCCGAATGGAACACCGTTGCTTGTGTTGGAATCGAATTGGTGAGTTCTATCTTCTGCTTGAGCCTCGTTTCGCGATTCCTCTTCTTTTCCAAGTTATCGCGGGTTAAATGTTTTATACGTGTTCTTAGATCTATGACATTATAAGGCGATTCAAACCTCTAAGGTTCAAGTATATTTCTCTTCCAACACCAAGGTAGGTGGTTTGTGCCTTTCCGTTCGAAGTCTTTGAGTATTATGTGAAAATTCCACCAATACTCTTGAACAAGGTATTGCGTGTTTACCGTTTTACCCCTGTTGATTGACTACCATGCTTGTATTCTTGTGTAGAGGTAATTTGGATATGAATAGGGTTTATTTATATGCTTTGGATGTTTTTCCCATGCATGTTCTATTTACGGCTGTTTGGTCCTATTTAGCTAATTGGCCGTTTTGCCTGTTATCCATGCCTGTTGCTGTAGGATGGAGAGTTGTATTCTGACATACTTGATATGCTGTAGACTATTTATCCAAATAGTTCTATAGGTTTACTTTGGTTATATTGTACTGCTATGCTCATTGACCTACACAGGGCCGTGAGAACCTGGTGTAGTAGACTATAAGGGGAATTGACCGAGTGAGCTTCCTCAAAGATCCTAGGACCACTTGGGGATATAAGGGGAATTGACCGAGCGATATTCCTCAGAGAGTCCTTGTCTGATTTAGACTATAAGGGGAATTGACCGAATGAGCTTCCTCAGAGAGTCTTTGATTTTATTCCTAAACTATTTAGACTATAAGGGGAATTGACAGTGAGTGCTTCCTCAGAGAGTCTATGAACGACCTGGGATATAAGGGGAATTGACCAAGTGAGCTTCCTCAGAGAGTCCTTGACCTTGGGGCTATAAGAGTAATTGACCACGTGAGCTTCCTCAGAGAGTTCTTGACTAACTTATACTATAAGGGGAATTGACTATGAGTGCTTCCTTAGAGAGTCTTCATATATAGAACCAAAGGGGTTAGACCGAGTGTGCTTCCTAGAGGGTTGCTTGTACTTGTTAGGTAGGACCAGAGGGGATGGCTATTAGTATTTCCCCAGAGGGTTACCTGTTTGTGTTTAGCTGCTTCTTTAGCTGTTGCTTGATATTGAAATTGTGGATTGTTTACTGCTTAGTACTTTCCTGTTTACTGCTTTCTGTACTTTACCTGCCATATATTCACTGACTTTTAGGCACAGATCTTTGGGTGGTTGCCTATTGAGATTTAGTCTCACGACCTGTTTGGGCCATGCTTTTGGTCCCAAACAGATTATATTGCTATAGGTATAGATAATGTCAAGCACCCTTCTACTTCAGGTACTTGACTTGCTGTGGAGCTGGAGAGCATGGGACTAAGCTTATGCTTGTGATGATGAGGAGCTGTTTATCTTTTATTTTTTTACTTTGGTTTAGTACTATTTTATTCTAGTATTGTGACTTGTTTAGCTTATTTCCTAGACATATGTATCATGCATCATTTATATATGTGCTCTAGTTGTTTTTACTTTCATTATTCTGCTGTTTTCTCTTGTATGGATGTTTACTGTTTCCACTATTGCTTTTATTTTTCTTCCACTGTGTACTCTGCCAATGAGGGCATAGTTTACCCACTTTCACACCCAAGGTCCTCACTGCTAGTCGGTAGCCTCTGGAATTCGGGGAAATATACTTGAGGCTATGTGACCAACCGGGTACGGGGCACCTCTGGGTGGCTTCCAAAACTGGGACATTACACCTCTAATACTAGCACCATATATTTCAATACATTTTGTTGACACTGGGGTAAACCGCCCATGAAGAAGCGTGGAATTCCCACATCAACTTCTCTCTGATGTCTAATAGGATCCATACACGATTATAGAATAATAATGTATCATCCCCATCCATGGTAAAAAATTAATATGTATCTTTATATGGGATTCTTTCCCTTTGTAAAATTCTTTCAGGATCAGATAGTTTCATCATTCTTACTCATTATATAAGATTAGAATTCACTACTAATACTGTGAGGATAGTTCGGACTTGATACCACTAAACCTAAAAATGAATCTATGAGAATAATTCCATGAGCATCTATTCTCCACTAGACTCCTAAACCACATTAGTCTGATTATTCCAACTTAGATCATTAGCCACAAAATTTCCCTTACCAATCATGTAGGTAATATTGAAATCAAATGTCTGTAGGTACTCGACCCACCTGCACTGCCTGAGATTCAGATCCCGCTATTTAAATATATACTTAAGTATTTTGTGATCAATGTATATGAAAAAACACTCTTCAAGTAGATAGTGTCTCCAACAACATAGATCATGAACTGCATCATCTATCTTGAGGTTGTGTATTGGGTAATTCCGCTCCTAAGGCCTAAACTGACGAGACCCGCACATGACGAATCACTCATCCTGAATCAGAATAGCTCCCAACTCGATACCCGATGTGTCAAAATAGACTATATAGGTCCTACCTAGATCCAATAGAATCAGTATCGGTGCTGAATTCAATCTTCCCTTCAACTCCTGAAAGGACTCTTCATAAGTTTCTGACCATATGAATTTCAAACCTTTCTTTGTCAATCCCATAAGTGGAACTACAAGGTGTGATAAATCTTGGATAAAGAGTTTGTAATATCTAGCCACCCCAAGAAACTATAAATTTTAAATATGTTCTTGGGAAGATCCTAAGAAACCACATCTTTCACTTTTTCTGGGTCTACTGAAACTCTTGAATCTGAGTTAACGTTACCTGGAAAGTGGAATTTGTCAATCCAAAAGTGTCATTTAATAATCTTAGAATAGAGTTGATTCTCTCTCAGTGTATTCAACATGATCTCAAGATGTTTGTCATAGTTTTGTATGGAATGTGAATACACCTAAGATTTCTTCAAAAAATACTACCATGAATGAATCCATATACGACTAGAAAACCGATTCATAAGAGCCATAAAAACAGTAGGTTCATTCATGAGACCGAATGACATGACCAAGTACTCATAATGACCATACCAGATCTTGAAATTTGTTCAAGGTATGCATGAAGTGCTAACACACACCTGATAATAAATCAACCTCAAATATATTTTTG
The DNA here is from genome assembly GCA_963277665.1 of Viscum album. Lineage (NCBI taxonomy): Eukaryota > Viridiplantae > Streptophyta > Magnoliopsida > Santalales > Viscaceae > Viscum > Viscum album. Next base: position 1,850,765,908 of record OY728164.1, on the reverse strand, counting down.
AAAACAAAATCTATCATCATATACTATTAATTAGGTTGTCTATTCTAGGTAATGGATATCAATTATTTACCATGAGTTGGTTCAAATGGCGGTAATCCATGTAAAGCATGAGGGTACTATTTTCCTTCTTAGAAAAAAGAACTGGTGAACCCTAAGGAGAAGTACTATGGATCATGAATCCTTTAGCATCCAGATCCTCTAATTGTTTCTTGAGTTCCAAAAGCTCTATAGGTGCCATCCTATAAGGAGGTATGGTCACTGGTGTTACTACTGGAACAAGCTCATTGGTAAACTCTACCTATAGAACTAGAGGTAGACCATAGAAGTCATCAGGAAAGATTTAATTAAAACTCTCTACTACAGGAGGGAAAATAACGGGTTGTAACCCCTGATAATCTAGGTAAAGAATAGAGATATGAGTCTTCACACTACCTAGCCTCTGCTATTCAGTCCCAACTCTAGTCTCACTGACATCCCATTCCCCCTTATGCACATTTATAACACCCTGTGGTGATTTAAACATCACCCTTAAAAGATAGAAATCAATATAACCTTGATGGGGAACTAACCGGTCCATCTTGATGATTATGTTAAATCCTATCGTGTCGGGGATAAAAATATTCCACATGAAAATGAATCTTCCCTTATCAAGGGGGAAATCATTACAATAGTGAACACCCTCTGTCTGGATACCTAATGGGGTATGTAGCATCATAAATCCATAGAAGTGTTCGATCTTGAGAACTAGAAATAGTATTAAATATAAATGAGTGATACACACCTATGTAAAATAAAGCAGACCCTAAAGTGAAGGCTACTAGAACAGTACCTTGAACTGTAAAAGGTCTAGTGCTCTGCTCCTTAGGAATTGGATGTACTACATGTAACTATCTTATACCGCAACCTTGAGTCATTACCTGAATTCCTTGAGAAAGACCATTCTGTTAGCACTGAGAATCACGAGTCTAACTACCATTGCCTCGACCACCACCTTGTCTTGAGAAACCCATGGTATTCTAGCTACCTACCTGATGTGATCCTACTAGCCCTTCTTTGGAATGCGGGGTAGGAGTAGATCCCTTCTCACTAGTTGCAGATGAAAAAGTTTTACAGAAATGCTAGATATGTCCCATACTGATACAACCTCTTAATTCCACTAGATCTTATAAGCACTAAGGCCTTGTGTGTCCCAACTTATCGCACTGGTGAAATATAATAAATCTATCATTACAAGGAACCTAACTACTGCTACCTCCACCTATAGCCTTAAAATGTCTCTTTCACCCAGAAGAAGAAGCACTGATAGATCTAGGTGCCGAACCTCCTTGAATCATACCATTAACTTCCCTAAAATTTCACTATGTGATAAGGGGTTGGTTGACTATTTCAGAAATAGTAGTCAACCTGAATATGTTGACTTATGACTAGATGGAATATACAAGTCCATCCTTGAATTTCATGGTGGTTATAAGATCATCACCCACTATAGTAGGAGTGAACTTCTATAGATTTGTAAAATGATAAGATTAATCCATTAAGGACATACCTCACTGTTATAGGTTCATTAATTCTTTAGATCTATCATACCTTAGAGTCTGGGGAAAGAAATAGTCATATAAGATTGTTTTTAAATCCTCCAAACCATATCTCTATTCCGATCTTCTTGGGTAATTACGCCCCATCACCCCTTGGAATAATCACACAACATATATGCATAAAGTTTGAACATACACTTGGTAGGAATCTATAGATTATTGAATATAGAAATAATAGATTCGATCCAAGACTTAGTAATTTGTGGTCATCTATCCCTTGAGAAGGTGGAAGGATGTCGCTTCTAGGACTCCTGAGTTAACTATTCCATACTTGGGGTTGGTCGAACAACATCTTTCATATACTGAAACATATGTTGGAATCTCTCTCTAAACTGAGTGTTAGTGCCTATATCAGGAATAAGGAGAGGTTCCACATGTGTCACTACATGAGGAATCACTGGAAACTCAAGGCCCACCACCTCAGGTGCATGTTCATCACCACCTTCAGGGTGTGTGACTGAAGGATGTCATGGTGTCATGATAATACAATTTCAATTTCACACCTCAGAACATATCTTAACAGTTGAAAATATTGCAGATAGAAAACTAGGATAGGTATATAGCCTCCCTATAGAAATGGTCACACCTCTATGACTGCTCCAAAATCCAGGTTTAAGCAGTAGAAGAAACCATAAAGTCCATAAGAACATAAGAGATACTCCACTACCCACTAACAAGGCTTGGTTAGGGTACAAGTCTCTATTTAACTTGTATAAGATAACACTTTAATTTTAAAAGTGATATTAATTCTTGAATTTGTGCTCATTATTAATTTAAATATCTTTAAATGGTTGAATCAGATGGATTTCCACTTCTAATCCATAAGGGCCCATACTTCGTATGAACCAAAATATGATTTCTACTTAACCCATACCATAACATATTCTATTCTACGTGACCAATGGTCTATGGATCAATGTGCCATAAATAACTGATTAAGGTGTCTACTTTAACCTATGAAAGAAAGAACTCTTAGATTATGGCAGACACTTTAAGTGTCAATTATTTTTTCCAATCCCTATAAGGAAAGTAAGAATAATTCCGTACATAATTAAGTCACTGGTAATATGAAACAGTAAAATGCATGCTAAAAAATATATGTGACATGGAAAAATTCATGGAATATTAACCCTATTGTTCCTATAATGATGTATGAATAAATGAAACACCCTAATTTCATTGGCCCCAAGTAAAGAAATATTATTTCAATCATAAAAATAATAATAACACCATAAAACAAGTGTTCCACCCAATATTTAAGTCATATCAACCATAACAGGCATAATTAATAATAATAATTTCCCATCCTGGGTAATCTGGGATTCCCCTATACATGGGTTAGCTATGTCTAAGAATAGGGTCATTTCCAAATCCATTTAACTCCTATTATCCTGTCTAATATCCAAACAATAAGAAAAAATAAAAAAATAAGGATCTGATACCACTTTGTAACATCCTGATATGGGATCCAATTAACCCGTGCCCTGAGCTGGTGGGTCACTTGGCCTTAAGTGTGCCTCCCCGTATGCTAGAGGCTACCAACTAGTAGTGAGGGTGTAAAGGTGGCATGATGGAGAGACTACACCCTCTTATCAGAGTGTCACAATGAAGATAACCATAAACATACAATAATAGAAGAAAATAATATAATAGACATAATAAATAAGAAGTAAAAGAATAGATAACCGAATAACTAAATAATAATCAAAATCCACTAGGTAGTATCATATACATGGATGCATGTCATGCTGATTTACAAAAGGGGAACACAGGAAAAACATATACAATCATGCTATACAAAAACTCCAAAAAGAATAGAAGACTACTCCACTAGAATCTCAAGCGTATGCTTAGTCCTCTGCTCCTATGCTCTATCTAAGGTAAAGCATATCAAGACTCTGTAGCAGGACACTATCCCTTATCTATACATAGAGTCATATAATCTTCTCAAGTACCAAAATAAGTATGAATAAGGTGTGAGATTAAATCCCATTAGACCACCACCAATGGTTTCTAGAAGTAATCCAAGTAGTGCTCATATATAAATAGTTTTTAGGAAATAATAATTGATTAAAAATGATAAAAAAATAAATTCCAGACCGATAAGGTTCCTAAAGGACACCTAGTGGCTCTACCTGCTTCAGCTCATGGTTAGAAAGAGTGTCTGAATAGTAACCACATATATATATAGTAATAATATATATGTAGTATATTTATATATTGAATCCACCTACATGGACCAAGTGCACACAGACGCTAATGGGCATATAACTAGAATACTAGGTGCTGGATAGACCGGGGCATAACTCAAATATCCATAACTAGTCTAAACGATCCTATAATCTCAAGAAACATGGTACATTCCCTACATCTTTTAGTGAGTGGGATACATCATTCTTGTCACTCAAGATGGTGAGTGCGCCATCATGTCAATACTCTAAATAAGGTATGTGGTGCGACATACCCACCATCCAAATAGTGTTAATGGTGCGAGTCATCATACTCAACACTTAATGTAAGGGAGCATGAAACTGTTATGACCAACGAATACCTTACCATCATACCAAAACCTATATCAAGGTGTATTCATATTTACAATAAATACACGAGTCATTAATTTTCATGTATCACAATAGTCAAGTCCAATTACAATAAGACATAACAATTAAATTATAGTGTCTTAATAAAATATACAATAGTCAAAGTGGCCTCTCCAACCTTTATAATTCATTCAATTTAGAACATTCAATTCATTTAAGTAAAATAAAAATATCATGAATAATCCATCCAATATAATAAATCCATTTAATTCACTAAAACATGGAATTTTAATTTATAAGGCTCAAAGAGTCATTTAGAAAGTGTCATGATCAATAATTAAATTTCCTACATGGAAAATTCCAATTACAAGTTGAAAAAAACACTTAGTATGTTCCTTGTGTTCAATTTAAAATTCATACAAGAAGGGAAAAACCATTTAAAATCTAAGTTGAATGATTAGAAGGTGTTTCAGGCAATTAAGAAATTAACTATAGAGGACAATTTAAGCTGGCACACCCAAGGGGTGTCCATAGCTGAGGTCACTATACTCTAATCTACTAAACAAGGATTAAAAAGCATATATCAAGGTGCGTAGATCAATTTAATATGAAAAACTCAATAAAAGGGGACACACAGAAATGACCAGTGTGTGACACAATGGAAAATCTATGAAAACAGAAAATCTCATAGGGAAAATGATGAGGCCACCTACCTTAGGGATGTTTATGAAACCTCATCTGATGGCAGCCTCATATTAAAAGTAGGTTGGGAGAAATTGAAGAAACGATCCAAATCCCCAAAAATAGGGAAAAAGATATTAAAACTAAATAGTGAAACATATATGAAGATAAAATGAAATCAGAAGGGAGAGGATTGTAGGTCTTACCTAGATGGATCTAATGCTTCTTAAGGATCTCGATTCAGGATTCAGATTGAGAAGTTATCTCAATTTCTAGGTTGATGTTCTTGGGAGCTCATAGGAGTAAGAAAACCATTCATATCCTGAAATGAATAGATGAGAAACAAAAAAGAGGTAAATAGATTAATGAAGTAAAAAAATGACATTTCAACCTCAAAATAAGGGGCGCATAGTTTGGAAAAAATTTGCACAATCCATGATCAAGACTCATCCCAAGGAGATACCCTACACAGTTAAGGTGCATGTTTTCCCTAACTATGAACAAACCAAGTGAAATGCCTCTGTCAAAAACTCTGTAGTTTTCGCATGGTCGTGCACATGGAGTTGCACGGTCTCAAACAAATTGTACAGCTCCTGCTGCACCTCTAATTCACCTTATAAAGTTAGTATATACCATGTGGGATGGAAGGTACAATTTCTACTAACCATGTGGCCCCATAAATTTTCCAAAAGTTTAGGGTTCTGAGCTCCGAACCAACTCCAGACACCCTTATGACCCTGGTGACTCCATTGGGTAACATTATATGAGTCGTTTAAAGGAATTAAAAAAATGTTTCATACCTTAATTAAAATAAATTTTGTTATACATATATATATATCCATTAGATATATATTCATTAGGTATATTTAAATTCATTTTTTTAGAAATAAAGATAAAATCATTTGAAAGTAAAAGAGATATTACAATAAAACTATTTTTATGTGAGCAATGTATTCTTATCTTAATAGATTAAATTTATCTCTATTGATAACATATTATAATTAAATAATAATATTATATATTCAACTGAATTAATTAACATTCATTAAATTATTTTTATTAGGAAAAAAATGAAAATAAGTTCATTTTATGCTTCAAAAATGGGGTTTATTGCATTTTGTATATAGATATTATAATTAATTTCTTCTACTTTTAGAAATTTTATTTTTTAAAAGGATATAATTTTTTTAAATAATCATATCAAAACTATCTTAAGGTGAAATTTCGCAATTTTTCTGAATAGGTTAATTTTTGGCGAATAGTAAAAAGATATAGTTTTTATAAAATATGAAATATTTTATGATATCATCAAGACATAAATATAATTTAAAATTTTATGAAACTTATGGAATTAATAATTTATAATAATAAAATACAAATATCATACATAAATAATAAAAAACACACAAATTAGAATTTATTTTATGATAATTATGAAAATCATTTTCAATGCCGACACAGTGCTTGCACAATATTAGAAAAGTAAAATTTTGTGTCCTTAAGATAATATTTGAGAAGGAATAAGTATTTTCTTGAATTTATTAATTAATATGATGTGTAATTGATTATATTTATTGATTTGTATGAATTTTGGACTTATATAACAAGAATCCTATACAAATGCTTCTACGGTGCTTATGCAAGTCGATAAAAGTAAAAATAACATATTAAATAAGTTTTCATGACATATATGTGAGTAAATATACATATTGAACTAAAATAAATAGTAATTATGAATTAAAATAAATTATTATTATGTTAATAATTCATTTTTAATTTTTAAAATTAGTAGAATTGTCTAAAACATGTACGTTATGATGGCACACCGTTTAATAAACCATAAGAAAAATTAAGTAAATGATTTAAAAAATATTAAAAATGATAATATTTATATAATTTTAGACATCACATGAATTATATATATATATATATATATATATTTATGAATAATAGGTGATGGTATAGGTGATTATATTTAAAATTGGTGGATTTCATGATACTTTTAAAGTCAAGATACGATGATAATAACAAAAATGACTTTAAGTGTATTTCATGATAAAAAATATTATATTAACTAATTTAAATGTCATATAAATTATATAAATCATCAATTGGTATTTAATATGGTCTAAAATTTCATACCTTGACCGTTTTTATGCTACTTGGTATTTTATAACTACATTATTGACCCTTAAAGACTAAATATTTATGAAAACACCATTGATTTTTGCCTATAAAAAGGGACTCATTTCAACCAATTCTGACACAACTCAAGTTAAGTTTTTATCTCAAAAATATACCCAACTAAATATCTAAAATTATATTACCATGTCCCTAATCCATTATCATGACCATAAAACTCTTCTCCAAAGTCCTTAAGCTCAATCTAAAGTAGGTTTTCCAAATAAAAATGTATAACTCTTAACTAAGTTCTTTATTTTTATTTCTTCTTCAAACTCCTTAAAATATTATTTAACCATGTTGAAATAATAACATCATTATCTTTCATGTAATTAATTTTTTTTATTATGTTACAACCCTTTTTCATCTCTTTTTTCATCTCATGGGAAATGAAAGCATCGCTCGTGTGTACATGTGGATTACCACCTCCATGAAGAGATATGTTTCATTTTCATCGTCACCTCACAAGTATGGTTATTATGATGGATTTAATTAATATAATATATTAATTAAATAGTTATAATTATGTAAAGATAATATATCATCTATTTTATTACCTTTCCATTCATTGAAAAATGATAATGTCGTTTGTGCGTATGTATAGACTACCACCTCCATATAGTGATGTGATTTATTTTTCATGTATGAATTTTATGGATAGTTATAAAATTTTATTTAATGTATAAAAATGATAATATTTTCATGATTATGATTCTTGAGATGATGTAATAAGTAATCCTTTTACCATGATCATCCTACCAAATATGTTTTGGGATCATAAGCTGAATGTCCTAAAAATTATTGACATAAACTTAACTGATTAAATAACTAAATAAAACATGGTCATAAATGTCATAAAAAGGGATAATTATAATTGAATGAACATGAAAATGGTTATTAAGAAATTAAATAACTAATATAATTTTATTATTTAGGATTTAAAGAATGTATGATGTTGGATGGTATTTAAGGTAAGGTATTTCTAGTCTCAATTATCTTTCTTTGAGACATAAGATATTTTCACCACATGTTTTCTTTTATATAGTTTATAAACTATATTATGGATTAATTTTATTGTTTTATCTAAAAATTAAATTGTTTACAAATCCATTCAAAATTTTCCTTAAAAATTTTCATTAGTTCAAAATTTATCAAGTCGTAGGAGATTTTTCTTTAAAACCTTATTTTAAAAGTTTAAAAGTCTCCTAGGGCCTAGCTTAGTAGTAGCCGCCCTGTGGGGTGTTGATGAGGTCTTGAGTTTGAGTATTCGTAGATTCCTACATGTGTGTTATGTATGTTTTCTTTGTAGAATTGTAATTCCCCCTCCTCAACAGTTTTGTAAAATTTTAAAAGTTTTTCTTCTAATTTTCCTCTATATACATGTTCATTAAAATGTTTCAAGTATATTATTAAATGTATGTTCAATGTAATTTTAAACCATGTTTTACTTATTTATTAAGTTTTTAAAATAATAATTTTAAATGTTTTCCAAATATTTTATTTTTATTATTTTTACAAAAGTGTGAAATGAATCTTATTTTACATATACGATATGAACAAATTTCTGTTCCATCATGGTTGTTATTACCAAATCCATTTTTTTTAATTTTTTTGAATTTTTTTTAAGAAAAAGTGTGAAACTTCACAAAATTCCAACACAACACAATTCACTCAGAAAAAAACCCAAAACCAAAAACAACCATAACTACGCGCCAAAGTAAAACAATTTTGAAATTCAAAACACATAAACAAAATTTCTGTGCTTTGAGAACTGCACTGCACCGCGCCTCCTCAATTCCAGAACCACAAAAACATTGACATGAGGGTCACAATCCACATCACCGGCTCCATCATCACTCCACCAAAATCGTCTTCATCAACATCACCATCGTCTACACCAATCAACACAGTTCCAATCAATGACCAGAACAAATGCCGACCAGATCCGTTACTGCACCATAGAAAATCCCACAATACTATAAAAACAAGAGACACCACCATTATATACATAAAAGAAAAAACCACCATCATATCCATTCGGGAACCATCGTCGCCATTGTAGCATGCCGAACGCGCCTCCCGGAGACCATTGACCGCTCAAACAACACATCCCAAACCCTCCATGAAGACCACCACACCTACTGACTTGGAAAGGAGCATTGGACCAGGACGACAGAGTAGAGTATGAGTGGCATGAACCACCAACAACTTCCTACATAACCAAGACATAGAAAATCCATTCCAAAAAACACCAATAGAACCTTCATCGGGCTGGTCTTGAGTAGATCGACCGCCAAAGAAAAGGATTCAAACAAATAAGTAATGAGAACCGAAGCATACCACGTGAGGGGCACCATTGTCCTCCAAACCCCAACTCCCAAAACATTTTATAAACCACTGCTTCAGATCCGACTTAGAGAGAAGCAAAAGGGGATTGAGGTCAGGGTAGGGATAAGAGTGGCCTAGGTCTTAAAACGACAACAAAACGGTGAGACTGAATCCAAAAACCTAAACCAAGGTCGAGCCGAAACGGAAGCACCTGAAGAAAAGATGACCGCTGAACCCCTTAACCCAAAACCCCTATGTTACAACCACTCCAAATCTGAATTGAAGAGGAGTGATGGAACATGAGATCAGGGTAGGGTTGAAGTAGCCAGAGCCTTAAATGGCAGTAGGCTTCTTCAAGACCAAATAATTCACCCTAGAAGATGAACGCTAAGAAAACCACACCTTCAAGAAGTCCAACATCGATCAAAATAAAGGACAATAGAGGAGGAAGGAGACTGAAGGTTTAAAAAGAGGAGAATAAAGGAAGAAAAGAAATACGTACTCAGATTCGATGCTGACCCCAAGTATAGGAATTAACTGAGTAGGTTATTCTATTTGAAAGTGTTTTTTAAGGTTTTATGAAGATGATGTCCCAAGGAACCTACATGAATTTTCTATGTTTTCTAACGAGTTTTCAATTTAAGGGTAAAAATTTATGATTTTAATAAATTCTTTTCTAGAGTTCTCATGTTTTCTAATAAACCCTCATGAATATGATTTTGCCTTTATGTTTTCTTCTAATGTGTTTTATGAAAAGCTTTGGGTAGTAAAGCTAATTTCATGTGCAAGTAAATGATAATTTGAGCTCAAAGTTTATTATGTTAAAGGAAAATTCTCTTATATGATCTCATGGTTTTAAAATGTACTAATGAGTTTCTTTCTTCCATTTTTATGTATCTTAATGATATTTTTTTATGATCATATCGTGTTTTTAAATATTTTTCATATGATTTTAAGGATGAGTTGAAAAAATGATGAAGTAAAGTTGAAAATCATGAATATTTTTCATGAAAATAAAATGAGTTTCATTTCAAAAGTTTCATATTGTGTGAAAAATGGATACTGAGTGGAAGTGTCCACTTTGTAGTATATGGGTTTGTTATGTAAGAGTTATGACCTAATTCTATAAAACCCTAAACCATAAAGATCCTAAAAATGTAATAAAGTAAATTATTGTCTAAAAAATAAATATTATATAATTTTTTATGGTTGGGTATTTATACCTTGAATAATCCACCTCTACATTAAGATCCCATGACTCATTGAACATGTACTAGAAGAGAGGGATGTTCACAACAACCGAGAACTCATGGGAAAGAAACTCACAAATATCTAGGGATTTGTCTTTGTCCATCCATGTTTAAAAAGGAGGAAAAAATTAAAATAATGGGGATAGAGATTTTAAATCTCAAGAATTAGGATACATGGAATAAAATCAAAATCCTCCCAAGAATTTACTATTTTAAATATTTTTCAATACCTTATTTCCCATTAAAATAAGGTGTGGTGATTTTTCACTATAATATATCATTTAAATCACTTAAAAAATAGGTATAGATCATGTGAGGGAAAGTATTTTATTTATATAACAAAAATTACCTATTTTAAGTGTTTTAAAATATAAAATTTCATTTTAAATCGTAAAATATGATTTTGGATGAAATATTAAACACATGGATTTTTCTAAGGGATGACTCTTTCATAGGTAAAAATATACTCTTATGAAATCAGAAAAGGAACCTTATAAAATGGAAAAATACCCTTAAAAAAATAATTAACATCTCTTGAAAAATAAAATTTTACTTTTACCAAAACCAAAGTAGACCCTTAAAAAATATAAAAGACCTTTAGGAAATCTAAAAAGAATCTTATGAGAATCCAATGAGTCTTATAAAACCTAAAATGAATCTTATAACATTAGAAAGACTCTTTTGTTGGGTATAATTACTTATACAACTTCAATAGATGACTCTTATGAAATCACCTTACCCTTATGAAATCATATTTCACTCTTATGTAATGGTATTCCAAAACTAAAAGTAATATTACAAAGAAAGGAATGAATTTTAAATGATTGAATGACTCTTATAAAAATAAATTTTCTCTTATTTCATTCTAGAAATAAATATTAAAAAAATTCATTGACTCTTGGGTGTCCTTGTAGGCCTTTTATAAATTAATAATTTGAAAAACTTCACAAAAAAAGGTCCATATTCAAGGGAGAGATTAAAAAATGAGGTTCATTCCAGACTTAGCTGAAAATTAAACAAAAACTCAAAATGAATAATTAATTTTAAAATTATATATTTACTTATAAAATTGTATAATAATTTTAAAAATAAGTTTTAAAATAATAAAAACCTTCCCCAAACTATGATACTATCATAAAACATACCCAGAATCCCCTAACACCTAAGAAATGTCAAAGGATAAATTAAGGGAAAACTTGATCTATTACATTGGAAACCTCTCAAATAATTATCACCCTCAAGAATCAAACCAAAAACAAGAAAGAAAACAATAACCTAGAAACCCAACAACCCCAAGATATACCTCTCAAAGAGAGACAATGCCACCACTAAGTCACAAAAAATCACAAGAGGTCAAAAAACTCAAATAAATCTACACAAAATAAAATAATCTCAAACAAGTTAATATAAAGTTAAACATATCATAATAAAATGAAAACAATTGTCAAAATAGATCTAGATACTGAGCATGCTACTGTGACTCACGCTCCCAAGTACATTTTTCCAAACCATTATGCCTTCAAAAAATATGAACCAAGGGAATAATTTTCCTACACAACACCTTCTGCTACAAATATTATATCTTGACTGGCCACTCCAAACACATCATTTCATCCTCTATATCCAATTCTACGTAATCAATAACATATAAATCATCAGGAAGGTATTGATGAAGATGTGACACATAGAAGACATCATGAATCTAGTCCATTTGCAAATGGAGCTCTAATTGATACGCCACCTCACTGAAATGCCCCGATACCTCAAAAATTATGATAAATCAGGGAGTGAGTTTACTCCCTTGGCCAAATCATTACTGCCCATGATGAGGGAAAACATTTAGGAACACATGATATCCAACCTCAAACATCAGAGGCCTCCTCCCTATATCAATAAACAACTTCTAATAGATATAAAATGTCTTCATCCACTCCCGATTCATCTGAAACATATCTATAATTCTCTACACCACATTTGGTCCAATGGCCATTGAATATCCAACCTCTATCCAACATAATAGATATATGCAATGTAACATCTTGAGATTTTGGAATATATTTTTTCTGTAAATTAATACCATGTTCAGTATCTTGTTTCACACAAAACACGGAACTAAAGAGATCTATGACATATTGAATTAATACTATTAATAAAATTTAATAATAATAAAACACATAATAAATAAAAAAATTATAATCAATTATAAATGAATACAAAATATTATTAATAACAATTAAATTTTTTAAAGGTATTTATTTATAATAAAAGAAGATTTCCTTTATATATATATTGTATTTTCATTTAAATGATAAATTTATAAATTTTAAAGTTCTAAATTGACCAAATTAACATAATTTCTGTACTTAGAATAACAATATTATATTAATATAAAAATTTTGGATTTTTTTAAAATAATTGATTTTAGGTGAATAGTTAAAAATACTGATTTTCCTAAAACTGTCACTTTTATGAAATTATCATAATACAAGAATAGGATAAATGTTTTTTAAATTTTTTTTATATAAAATATATATAATTATAAGTAAAAAACACATTTAAAAATAATATGTTGTATTTATAAAACCCATGTTTATTGTTTTAAAAAATACCGGGTATTTATAAATAATATGTTGTATTTATAAAATTTTTCCGGTGCCTAGCTGATGCTTTCTGGTGAAAATACCGGGTATTTGCGTCCCCTCCTAAAATGTGTGTATCTCACACCCTCATAGCCCAGAATATTTCCTTCACACGTAGGGTCACGTCTAGCTCTCTTTGAGTGGCACCAATCATGGAAAGATTTCAATTGGATGGGGGTTGCTTGAGTAGGTTGTGTAGTTTCTTTTAAAGGAAACCACATTGCCTCTCGAGATGACGAAATTTCTTATTGCTCTAAGATCTCAGATCGGATGCGACCTATTGGAGATTGAGGCCAACATATTCATGAGTACTGTTCTAGCATGATCAGACAACATCTTTGCATTCTCGGTCCTTTGACTAGAAGATAACACTTGTTAAACCTTGAATATTTTTATGGCATCATTGGGATGTAATGAGTATTTATAAAAATGTCATTTTCCTCCACTTATAAAATATGCATCTATCCACCCCTTCAAGAAGACTTTAAGTTTAGTTCTATTCTTTAAAATCTAAAAAATTTAACTCTAATATAACTACATTTCATATACATAAGACCCTGGTATATATAATTTATTATAATCCCTTCATTTCTAAGAATAGTTTCAAGAGAATGTTTAAGCTCTCTACGTGAGTAATTTCTACTCAATATTTTCCTATGAATCGTCCTCTACCCCCTAAAACATTCTATATCCATTAAATATGATAACATAAATAATATTAATATTATAAATTTTATTATACTAATGGAATATTAATATTCTACCTACCTACAAAACCATTCAAAAATGAAGTCATCATCATGTGTTTGTACAGACTACCACCTCCATGCACGATGAGTTCTATTTTTCATAAAATATTCCATAGCTAGTCCAAAAGAGTTACTTAATGAAAAAATATAATAATTATGAAAAATAATAATATTATTAAATGATAATTATTTTATTTTTATACCCTCTCTCCCATTCTATAGAAAAAGAAATTGTTCTCCATGTACGTGTGGACTACTGCCTCCACTGAATGACATATTTCATTTTCACACCACCACCTAACATGGATGGTTTTAAAAATATATATAATTTATAAAAATGATATATATGATACTATTAATATTTTTAATTATAATATTTTATAATCTATAAGTTATATTAATAATTAATGTTTATAGTAAGTTTAACCACATTAAATGAACATCTCAAGGAACATTTCTTAATTTGAGTACATTTTTGAAACCTATGGAACTGTATATATTTTATGCTAATATAAAAATATATTATATACACATATACAATTATAGATACTATTAATCGATTTTACAACACATTTTCTAATGGTTAATATACCAAGAGAGTTATATACAAATTGACTGGACAACCTTAAATAACCGACATGAATAAAAACTATATAGTAAATTAATACCATACAGTAATAGATAGACCTTATAATATGAAATATATATGAGTAATTATCTTAATAATTTTTTTAATAAACTTAATTTTATTATCCAGGATGTTATGTGCACACTTAGAACAAATCAGGACCCAAGGTAAAGGTTTTTGGATCGTAGTTTTGTTTCATTGAGATATGACCCGTATTCACTGCTTATTTATATTTTTAGTGTATTTATTAGAAATGGATTTATTTTTGTCTTAAATTTCAATAAATATAGTGTATTTAAAAATCCACCTAGTGTTATACTTTCCTTGTATCTTTAATTTGAAATATTACGACATTATAAGGGATTTGTTAACTCAAACCCCCTTTCTTTGAGTTATAATGTTTCATTTTAAACTTCTTACTTATATTATTAGTTTCTTACAACCTAAGATTTTATATTTATATTTATATTTATCTATATGGAAAATAAAAATTGTTATTTAAATCTTCCTCCTTGATGAAATTATTCCTCATAAAAGTATGACATTGTTAATAATAATTCCCATTATATTTAATGATGATTTTTTTCTCCTTGTCCATATTTTCCCTTCACACCAATGTTTATCCTTTACATTTAAAAATAATAATTATCTCATGTTAAATTCATATTTACCTTCTAATATTTTCAAAATAATATTATATAACCTCTTTCTACATTGTGAGATTTTAACAAAGGTGTTTTAACATATAAAAAGGGATATTACGAACCACTCTCATTAATTTTGAGTTACATGTTCTATTTATTTTTCTCCATTTTCTACAATATTTATTCCATTTATTTGTTCCATATTATATATATATGTTCCTTATATATAAAACTAATTTAATTTACCATTCCTTTGGGGATAATACATGTTTGAAGTTTCTTTCTCAATTATCTCTTTTAAGCAACTTGATTTAAGGTAAATTCTATATTTATTATTTCATGTATAATAATACCCTCATCAAATATTTTAACCTTGAATAAATTTTTTAAAAACCAAATTATTTTATTCAAAACAAAACTAGTTAAATTTTTTTTTAAAGGAAAATAATAATCTCTTTATTTCCATAAAGGATATTTTTCTCTTTTTGAAAAGCATCACTTATGCTATTCATTTTTTTTATTACTTATCTTAGATCCTTCTCATGAATGTTTCTACATTAGAACTTAATGTTAAAGAACCATTATTATTTATTAAAATATTATCATAAAAAATTATTTAATTATTTCTTCTCTTGATAATCCTTAAGATATAGTCTTCAATTTTTCTTTGAGACAATATTTTGAAACCAATTTTTTTTCTCATGGGTTTTATCATGATTATGATTTACATATGGTTTTTTTACTCTTGTGGAAAACATACACATGTACATTTTATAAATATGAAGGGTTAACTCTGATAGTGCTCTATTAAATTGGGTAATGTTTCTATCTCATGAGATACCATGTATAGTGCATGGGTGGTTAACCTAAGAACACTATGTTATGCTGTATTAGTGGTGAGCCTTTACTTATGCTTATGGTGTATAAGCGGTTATCCTAAAAACAATATATTATGTTGTATTAGTGGTGAACCTTGACTTATTCTCATTATGTCATGATTTATGTTTTTTCCACTTATTTATGATTCCATGATTTTATGATATTACTTCCATATTCCATGTTTCCATGATTATCTCATACTATTATGCCATGGTAAATGCTTGTTCATTTGATATAACATGTTATGTTATCATTTATTATAGACAACTATTATTGTTCCATGTTATTTTAATAATAATTTTATCCCCTGCTCATATTTTTCCATATTTTTTTGGTCTAACTTGTGATGACATATTGATGAGTTTTTTCCTTACTGAGCATTCAAGTTAACCCATTTTTATGTTTATATTCATCAGGTTATGAAGAAGATTAAAAATTATGATAAGCCTATAAGATATTCTAGAATTGATAAATTATAGAGAAATGTTAAAAAGTTTTCTAAAATAAGTTTCCTATGTAACTGGTCCTCAAATCCACTAAACTAAAAGGTTCTTTGAGTTGTATGATATTATTATGAGATATAACGTTTAACTTATGGTAATGATATAAAATAAAGATATATTTATCTTGTTTTTTTATATTTGGTATCAAAATAGGGTTGATTTATTTTTTAGGATTGTTCTAGTTATTTTTGGGGATTATGATTAGAGTAATTTAGTGAAAACCCTAAGGATGTGTCTAAATGGAGGAAAAAATCCTGAAATTTTGGTGAAATATCAAGTATGTGGTTTTCCTAGAAATTACATCCCTATTTTGATACTGATAGTGGATATAGATATGGAACAAATTAACCTAGGTAAGGTCACCATGAAAAAGGCTAGTTGAGTATTAACTCGATCTTCACTTAACACATGATGAGTAGGCTTAAGACTACACACATGGATAGACACTCACAAGGGATATTCTTTTGTCAATCACATTCTATTTATAGGAAATTATGAAGGACTTATTATGTTAGGTAATTAGGTTAAAGAACATGAGTGAACCCAACCTAAAGAAACCTAGAATGAACCAAGAGTGATTTAGGTTAAATTGAAATATAATGTAATGGTTTTAAAGAGTAATATATTTCAAGGCTAATTTTTTCATTATATAATTTATAATAATCCTATTATGATGTTAATTTTTCATTTCTCAAATTAACCCCTTTTGGTTTTAGTAATGGAATAAGCTCAAATGAATCAAGTTAACAATGGATATCATGTAAAATATAGAGATTTTCCCAAAAAGTAACTGAATATGATAAGATATAGAGTAAGTAATATTGTGAGTATGCCAAAATAGATATCAAAAATTATGATTAACAATACATAATTAGTTGAGTTTTGAAAAATAATAAAGAAGAGTGTCATGGAATTTCAGGTGATGGAGATGATGAAGGAAAAAAGATTCAATATCCTTGATGGTAAAAATTTGGGAAGTGACACCCAAGGGAATGTCTCAAAGGAATTGGAAGATGTTTTATCTATGTTAAATAAGGGAATTGAGTAAAAAAATGCTGAGGAAAAGGAAGAGTTCAGTTAATGTGATGGGAAAAAATAATTTTCTTTCAAAGGATCCACTAGAAATTCTATGTTTTAAATGTAATGAATTTGGGTATTATAAAAACTAGTGTTCTAATACAATGTATTAATATGATAATCAACACTGAAAACCTTCTAGACCATAGTAAAAAGGAAAATCTCATGCAATGACTACCATTGAAGTGGATAGTGATAATTAAGTGATGATAGGTATACTTATTATTTACTATAGATTTATAGATGTATTATATCATGAAAGTTTCCACTAACTATTATCTACTGAATTATAAATAAAAAAACTTGGTAGTATCATTATTTTATCCAAGTTATATGAATATCCTTCTTGGTTTATGGGATTATGATTCATACAAGTCTTATTATCCTTTCTTTATTTAAATTTAATGTGATTTTTGGAATAGATTTTTTCTCTCAATTTAGAGGAAACATTATATATTATAATAAAAAAATAAAATTTCATATCAACCTATTATAGTATATTAATTGAAGTATGAATAAGAATGTACACTTGGCTCAAATGGTTGGAGAAAAACTCAATATTATGGTTGATCCTTTTCCGAGGAGAAAGATATGGTTCCAAGTTTATAAGGTTAATATCTCTATTGAAAATTATATCTTTATCCATGTAAATATTTTAGATAATCACATATTTTAATTAATAGGATATAATTAAAATTGTTATGATTTAATTTATTTAGGGGGAGAATGTAACACCTTGATATTTCAGAATATATTTTTTCTTTAAATTAATACTATGTTCGATAGCTTCTTTCACATGAAACACCAAACTAAAAAAAAATGTGACATATTAGATTAATATTAGTAAGAAAATTTAATAACAATAAAAATATAGTAAAAAAAAATATTTCAACCAATTATAAATGAATAGAAAATATGATAAAAAATACTTAATGTTTTTAAAGGTATTTTTTTTCAATAAAAGAATTTTCCTTTCTGTATTGTATTTTAATTTAACAGATAAATTTATAAATTTTAGAGTTTGAATTTTATAAAATTAAAGTAATTTTTTTACTTAGAAAAAAAAAATTATATTAGGACAAAATTTTGGGATTTTTATTAAATAATTGATTTTTAAGTGAATAGTGAAAACATCGATTTTTCTAAAACCATCACTTTTTGACATTATCATAATAAAATAATGAGTTAAATGTTTTTAAGCCTACTTTATATATAATATATTTATTTATAATTACAATAAATAATTTAAAAAACTATGTTTTATTTATAAAATCTATGTTTATTATTTTGGAAACTTAAATAATACTTTACTCTAAAAATTATTTTATTCATCTATGTTAAAAATTAGTTTTCATTTCTTGTAGAAAATAAATCTAAAAAAATGGATTTTGATATTTTTTATAAATATTTTAATATTATTTAATATGGTTAATTTCATTTTTAGGAATAAAAGTATGATTACTATGATTAAAGTTAATGACCATAATAATGATGAAAGGGTTATTTTCAAAGAATTATTTTATTAAGGTTATGTAATTTTTATCTTATAAATTAAATTTATATATTTTATATAATAAATATAATATTATTTTTAAAAATGTATACAAATATATTTAATTGGAGATTAATGTAATATAATATGAATACCACTTAAAGGTTAAAATATCATTTTTCTATGAAAATAGTTTTTCTATATATTATATGTTTGAATTTAAAAGTTAATTTTATCATATTTAGAAATAGAATTGGATAAATTTAGGCCCATAAAACCCAAATTTTGAAATAAGTGTGATATTATAATTTTTTTAAAACCTAAATTACTTAGCTAAAAACTAGTTACTAAGGTAAAAACCAAAATGGTAAAGTGTAAAAACATATTGGTAAATGACTCAAAATAGGTTTAAAACATGTGTTAAAATGAGTGGTTAAGGGTTTATTGACCCAAAACCATATAAAATCAATTATGGACCACTTTGGGATCTAATTAACCTTGAATAATTTCATGGATTCATTGAGATGTAATGATTATTTAAAAAAATATCATTTTCCTCCACTTATAATAGGGGCCTCTCACCACCCCTTAAAGACCACTCTAAATTTTAGTTTCTTCTTTAACCTATAACCAATTTAACTCTAATAGAATTATATTCTATATACATAATCCCATTATATATAGAAGTTATCATAATCCCTTTATTCCCAAGAAGACTTTCAAGAGAAAGTTCAAGCTCTCTACATGAGTAATCCCCACTCCTTAGTCCTTTCTTCTTAATATTTTTTCAACCCCATAAAAAATTATATATCTATGAAAGTATGAAAAAATTAATACTATTAATATTATAAATGTTACTATAATAATGGAATATCACTCTTCTACCTCCCTAAAACCATTTGTAAAATAAAGACATCGTCACACGTTTGTGCAGACTACCGCCTCTATGAATAGTGAGTTCTATTTTTCATAAAATCTTTCATAGATGGTAAAAAAAAGTTATTTAATTATAAAATATAAGTTTTATAAAAATATTAATATTATGAAATGATCATTATTTTATTTTTATACCCACACTCCTATTCTATGGAAAAAGAAAGTGTCGTCTGTGTATGTGTGAACTACCACATCCACAAAACGATGTATATTGTTTCCCATTAATGATTAAAATGGATGAATTTAAAAATGTATCTAATGTTTAAAAATTATATATATGACACTATAAATATTATTTAATGATAATATTTTATAATAAATAAGTGATATTAATAATAAACGATTATAGAAAATTTATCAACATTAAATGAACATCTCACGACACCTTTCTTAATTTGAGTCCATTTTGGAAAACTTTATAAATGTATATATTTTATTCTAATAGAATAATAAAGTATATAAACATATAAAATTATAGATACTATGAAAATATTTTACAACACATTTGATAACGGTCAACATACCAAGAGAGTTATAAAGAAATTGACCGGATAACCTCAAGTAACCGACATGAATGAAAACTATATAGTAAATTAATAAGATATGGTAATATATAGACATTAAAATATTAAATATATATTAATAATGATCTTAATAAATTTTTTATTAAAATTAATTTTATTATCCCCAATGTTAGGTGCATGCGAAGAATGAATCCGGACCTAAGGTAATGGTTTTTGGATCTCAATTTTGTTTCATTGAGATACGATTTATATTTACCACTTGTTTATTTTTGTGATGTATGTATTGGACATGGATTTATTTTTGTCATAAATTTCATGAAATATATATATATATTTTAAAATCCATATCATTCTCTACCTTCCATGGATTTTCAATTCGAAATATTAAAATATTGTAAGGGTTTTGTTATTTTAAACCCCCTTTTTTGAGTTATAATGTTTCATGTTGAACTTATTACTTATATGTTTGGTTTCTTACAATATAAGATGTTATATTGAAATTTATCTTTATATATTGGGAAAATAACACTTTTTATTCAAATATTTATCCTCGATGAACTTCTTCCCAATAAAAGTATGACATTGTCAAGCATAATTCTCAATCTCTTTAACAATGATTTTACATCCTTATCCATATTTTCCCTTACCTCCAATTTATATCATTTATATTTTTAAACATAATTATGTGTTATATCATTTTAAATTCAATTTTACCTTATTATTATTTTAAAATAATGTTTTACTACCTCTTTTTATGATGCATTATTTCAATAAAGGCATTTTAAAACAAAAAAATGGATGCTTTGAAACCATCCTAATTACTTTTGAGTTACATGTTCTATTTATTTTTATCCTTTTTATTAAATATTCATTATATGTATTTATTAAATGTTATATATATATGTTCCTTACATATATAGCTAGTTTAATTTACCTTTCTTCAGGGGATAATACATATTTTAAG
The DNA here is from genome assembly GCA_963277665.1 of Viscum album. NCBI lineage: Eukaryota > Viridiplantae > Streptophyta > Magnoliopsida > Santalales > Viscaceae > Viscum > Viscum album. The sequence goes on along the minus strand of OY728164.1, from coordinate 1,850,744,298 downwards.
TTCCCTTCACAATTCTCTCTTTTAAGTAACCCGATTTAAGGAAACTTACCTATTTTTTATTTAATATCTAGTACCACCCCATAAAATATTTTAACCAAGAATATATTTTTATAAACACTAATTATTTTATGGAAAAACAATCCAATTAAATTTTTTTAAAGTAAAATAATAACCCCTTTGATTCCTTAAAGGATTTTTTTTCTATTTTCGAAAAGTATCACCCATGCAGTTTGTTTTTATTATTAATTATCCTTAATAATTATCAGGAATATTTATATATTGGAACTAAATGTTAAATAACTATGTTTCTTTATTAAAATATGATCATTAAAAATTATTTAATTTCTTCTTCTCTTAGGAATCCTTAATATATATCATTCAATTATGCTTTGAGATAAGATTATGAAACCCACTTCTTTCTCATGGATTGTATCATGCTTATAATTTATGTATGGTTTATTTTAATCTTGTGGAAAAATATTCTTATACATGTTTTAAATATGAAGGTTTCTCCCTAATAGTGCTCCAATGAATTGGGTAAAGTTTTCATCTCATGAGACACCATGTATGGTGCACGAGCAGTTAACTTAAGCACACTATGTTATATTGTCTTGGCGGTGAGACTTGAACTATGATTATGGTTCATGGGTGGTTAGACTAAGAACACTATGTAATATTTTATTAGTGAAAAGACTTGACTTATGCTCATGATTTCATGTTTTATGTTTTTGTTACTTATTTATTATTCCATGATTTTATGATATCATTTTCTTGTACCATGTTTCCATTCTTATCTCATACTCTTATTCCATGGTACATGTTTATTATTTTTAGATTAAATGTCCCACTATCATGTATTATGGAAAATATTATTGTTAATTATTCTTTTAATAATAAATTTATCCCATTCTCATGTTTCCCATGTGTTTATGATCTAACCCTTGATGAAATATTGATGAGTTTTTCACTTACTAAGTGTTGGAGCTCACCCCTTAAAATGTTTCCATTCTCCAGGTTATGAAGATGAGTATAAATTATGAGAAGTATAGAAGGGATTCTAGTGTGGCTTAATTATGGATAAATATTAATAAGCTTTGTAAAATAATTTGCATATGTAAATGGTCCTCAAAGAAACTAAACCAAAAGGTTCTCCGAGACATGTGAGATTTTTGTGAGATATAATGTTTAAATTATGATAATGATGTAAAATAAATATATATTTATCTTAGGTTGTTTTATATAGGTCCACCCATACAATATCTTGAACAAAACCATGCTAATTAAATAGTGATAACTATTATCATAATTAAACTCAACCAAAGGTAGGTGATTCACCCATGACCCAAAAAATTCCAAGATAGAGGTTCAAAATATACCCTACAATGTTTTTATGGTACACACTATATTTCTATCTGTATAAGGATGAAAAGTAGTGATAAAGAATATATAAGATCTAAAAAGCACACCGAAGACATTCGTAGACTCAAAAACTAAAATGAGTATCCCAATTGGAGAATAAGGTCCTTGATATCTCATGAAGCCTCATTATCTTATCTATATAATGCCTCGTCAAAACATGCATGACACCCAAATCCATGATCATTAGTAAATGAGAAAACTTCATCAATCAATTGAAAATTACCCAAATAACATCATATCCTCACTAAGCTTGAGGAAAATTAGTCACAGAGTCCATTTAGATGTCCTCCCACATCTACTCGGGAATATCCAATGGATATAACAAACTATTGGGGACATGATTCTCAGACTTCAACTACTAACAAACCAAACATCACAATACAAACACCAATATTGATCACTTCATATCGGGATACCAAATATAACTCCTCAAGGCATGATAAATCTTGGATATATCAGGACATAGTACCAAGGATAAGCTATAAAACTCACAAATAACCTCTTCCTACATTGCCGATGGAATAAAAAATCTTCTCTAAAACAACATACGATGCTGATCATCTTCTAACCACACCTCAAGAGCATCACCCTGGAAGATGTGATCCTACATCACCTTCACCTATGATTCTCCCCACTAAGACTCCTTTACCTCTTTCATTAAGGATTATTGCACTATTATATACCATAAGAAACCTCTACCACTAGACTCCTCCACATCAATATGAATCACTAAAAAATCCCACAGCAATATCTAATAATATTTGAACTATCGAACAATATATATTCAAAACTTCATACTCAACATATCAGTAACTATATTCCCATTCATTGGGGTGTAGAAGATATCAAAGTTGTAATCCTAAAAGAAATCCATCCACCTCCACTGTTGTAGATTCAAATCCCACTGAGAAGATATTTCACAATCTCCTATGATTTATAAAGACCAAAAAAATGTTCATCAATGAGGTAATGTCTCCACAACTTCAGAGAAAACACCATTTTTGTCAATTGAAGATCATGAGTGACATATTTATTGTCATGGTGATTTAAATTCTTAGATCCATATTAGATCAATTCCCTATGATGAATTAATATGAAACCCAAACTGAGATGAGAAGCATCACATAAATTATCAAATATCACTCTCTCCTATATAAACTGAAGGATAAGAGCACTGATTAACTTACCTTTAGGTTGTCAAAATCCACCTAACACTGAATAGTCCATACAAAATACTGATGATTTTTTATCAATTATATCAATATGATATAACCTTAGAGAAGTTGTACATTAACCTTTGATAATATCCCATGAGACTAAGGAAACTACATACATTTGTGACATTATTGGGTGTTTCCCAAGAAACAACCACCTCAATATTTGGTGTATTAACTACTAATCCCTACCAGGACACCACATGAATAAGGAAATAAACCTAATGAATCCAAAACATACACTTGGATAACTTCGTATAGAATTGGTAGTAGAAGGACTTTTAAAATATCCTTAAGATGCTTAGAATTATCCTCCTAAATCTTAAAGTATATAAAAATGTTGTTGATGAACACTACCATTAAATGATATAGGAACACACAAAAAATAGATTTAATGAGTCTTATGAATACATATGGGGTATTAGTGAGACTGAACAACATTAATAAAAACTAAAATTTCCCATAATTAATTTTTAATGTAGTCTTTGAGATATCTTCCTCCTTCACCCTTATCTGGTGATACTCAGATTGCAGACCAATTTTCAAAAACCAGCTGGATCCCTTTATTTGATCAAATAAGCTATCTATCCTTGGGAGGGGATGATGGTTTTTGACCATTACCTAATTCAATCATTGATAGTATATACACAACTTCAGACTACCATACCACTCCTTATAGAACACCACTAGAACACCACATGACAATACACTAGGTTGGATGAAAACTTTCCATATCAAATCATCAATCAAAATCATCAACTCCCATAGCTTAGAGTTTGTTATCTGGAAACAATCCATCAAAATTAGGTAGAAAATAATATGAAACTCTATACCAAGCTCACTATCACTTCAAGTTTGTAGATTTACAACCACTTATAGAAAAAAATATGAAATAAATTCAACAAACCATGGAAATGCCACTATTTTTACCTCTATCTAACCCAACACAAATTCCTATAACTAAGAAATAAGGGTATATAAATTAAAATGAACTATTAAATGACCCCATTACCAAAAAACACTATACACTAGCCTTCCAAGTCATAGTGATAAACCATTGAATAGAAGAAATAAATGACCACACACAAAAATATAACTAATCCATTATAAGGATGACATCGTATGACTATACCTTAAGTATAAAGAAATCATCTAATGACTAATTCTACCCCATAATCAACTCAAAATCCAAAAATATATCAAATAAACTAGTTAGCATCTAACTGCGTGGTCAACACTAGAGGAACTAGAATACTTTCCACCTTGAGTCCCAAGGTGTGGACCAAGGTGGGAAAAATAAAATAATGCGATGCTCCAGATTTAAATAAGGTAAAAGTTTGAGTATAAGATATGAAGAAAATACCTCATACAATCACTGGCCTACCCGATGTTGGCATCTCCACCTTATGTAGCTGTCCACATCTAACCCCTCTACACTGTTTGACTTACTAATGACCACCTCCATGACCATGCTCAACCCTATTCCCCTGAGTATGGGTAAAATCATAGGGATAAACTCTACCAACTCCATCTCCTCTCAGTGGAATATATTCTGATTTTCCATACTACTGATATGACCTTGAAGGCAACTGCTTCTAGGGATGATACAAAATCTATCTACCTCTACCATAATGGGCCTCGAGGATGCTCAAGAACAAATATTGTTGATGGATATGACTTATAAAAATGAATCACACTAGAAAAGATCTACCGGTGGATTCACAATAACTTCTAGATCCATATAAATGAGAAGAAGAGTCCAGATATCGACTCCACACTGGTCAAAACCTTGATTACACCAACATTAGAGATCCTACCTCTAAAACTATTCCCCATGGAAAGTTCTGATGACCTCCCTCCTAAGATGACCTCGACTATACATGAATTATCTAGATCACATATTCCTTCTTTGAAACCTCTAGATACATAGGCAATGTAAATAGGGTAACCACATACTGAATAACAGGGTGTAACACCTCCTTAAGGTGCCTCTCTTTGGAATCCTCATCCAAAAAGAGATCAGGGGTAAAATGAAGAAGTTCATTGAAGTAGATACCAAGCTCTCACACACCTAGGATCCCCTAATATAGGGAGAAAAACTATTACCTCTTCACCACCCTCATCATCGATGACATGAGAATTATACAAACTGGCTTTGAAAATCATCTCACAAAACCTATAACGAACCAAACTATTATAAATAAAATTCCCCTTCTGATTTAATTAAATGCCTTATTATTTATTATGGTTATAGAAAACAGATGAACTTATTTGGTTTTATTATATTCTATTGGATTTAAAATACCATTAATCAACTATACCATTGAAAACATAGCCATTGAATAATGATTACATGATTAGTATAAATATGGGGTTTTAAAAAATCCAATTGACATAGACAAAGGAAGTGATTGCCTCAACTAGTAGGATTGTACCCTATGAATCCCATTTATCAGAGATTCTAAGGGAGATAGAATCACCAAGATTTTCCCTTGACCAATATCAATATGATATCCAATAACTTAAGCATGAGTGAAATTTTTTATGGGAGAAGTTAAATCTCATCGAGATCATGACCCAAACCATGTACACCAAACCACCCCATAAAAGTCTCACCATCGTAAACCTTACCCTTAGGGAGTTCACTGGTGTATTAAATGGATATGTATCAATACCCTAGAAATATGAGTTTTTATATTATTTTGTATAGAATAATGAATATATTTTCATCCTATTATTGTTACTTTATAAATGTTTTTTATTTTGATATAATAAAACACAAATTGTATTTTTGGGTAATTTTCAAATTCAATTAATGAATTCATTTTGATTGATTAATGGATTTTTTAAATAAATAATATTTTAATAAAATGTTATTATTAAATTATTTTTATTAAATATAAACAATCATATAATTTTTAGGAAGTCAAATGTAATTTTTATGAGGGTTCAAAAACTATTATTGTCAAAAAACCCAAAATTTATTAATAAATATCAATTTTATTTTAAAAAGTGAAAATTCACATATTTATAAAATTAGTTAAAAAAAATAATATTATTTTTGGAATCATAATATCAGAATTATCCAATGGTTAATTTTTCATATTTTTTCGAGATAGTTGAATTTTCGGGTAAAAATTAATTACCGTATAAATATACTTTGTGTATTATGACTTCATAATGACCCAAAAGTGATGTAATAAATACTATAAAGGTCATACAAGACCAAATTTATGTTTTAACTTTAAAATAATTTTATTTTATTTTTATTTTATTAATTTTATAAATCCTTTATGAATCCTCCAAAAACCTTAATATATTTTAAGGTTTTAAAATCATTTCTTTAAGAGTATGAATCATCTCCACATATTCAAGGGTATTATTTTATTATGTTTGGAACTTGGCCTTAAAAAATAATGAAAACCACTACCATTTGAAATAAACCATGGGAAAAACCATGGTAAGATTTTTGTTTTTGGTTATTTTATTATATAGAGTTCAAAACCTAAGTTTGAGAAATATTAAAGAAATACCCACTATTTTCTTATATAAACCCACCCGATCTCCCATTTATAATCACTAAAACTCCTTTATAACTTTATTATTCTTCTCTCACCTCTCTAGAGTACTCCCAAGGTTCTCGTAATCTATCAATAATCTCGTCCCAAACATTTGGAGTCACACACTCAAGTAAGGGATCCTTTCCTTCTCTTCTTTATTTAACTTTATTTATTATATTATTCCCTATATTTACAATTATTAATGTTGTGATATGTATTTACATGTCCCTATTACTGCCCATTTTATTTCAAAATTATGATATACTCCTTTCTCTCTCGTCAACTCATTTTTTGATTTTTTTCTGTGATGCCATTATATTGCTGAAATTTCACAGTGATTTTCCATGCCTAAAAAATTGTGTAGTGAATACCATACCCATTTCCTATCAAGGGTATTAAAATTTATACACTTATAATTATTTTAATTGGGACTTAAATGTATTTATTCTACACTACTTTATCATGGAATAAAATTTTATGATGAATGAATCCATGTTGTATGATCTATATGGCACACTTAAGAATGAGAATGAAATGAAAGTGACGGGTGTGACCAGAATTATATATTACTCCTATGCATTGGGTATTTTTTAGTATCAAGAGACTTCATGTTGGGATATGGAGTAAAAATGATTTTTTATGGGACTTTTTCCATTATGATATATTGGAATTTATCCTTAACCTATGTTTATGATGTAGTGTTTCAAGATGTTGCCACATTTCCCATGTTATTGATTATCATGCTATATCAAGCCATATTATTCATATTCCTTTTATTAAATATTGATATGCCTATTTTATAACATGTATTACCTTATTCCATGATTATTCCCACACTAGGATTTATAGACGACCCATTTCTTATGTATGTCCCCATGTTATCCTACTCAATTTTAAGTGTGAGCATGTTAAGGATGTTTTCAATAAAGATGATGTACTTCCTATTTTAAATTGTTATGTATTATACCTAATTAACAAAGAAAATAGAATTCTCAATATTACAGGTTTTATTAAGTGTAATATTATGTAATAAATCATGAATTAATATGCAATAAAGAGAAGTGTTGTCATAGTTGGTATCAAAGGAAAAGTTTAGTTATTTTTGGGATTAGGATTGTAAAACTATAGTGAAAGCCTTAGGGATACAACTAAGTATAAGAAAACATTAATAAATTTTGGTAAGTATAGATTAAGTGGTTTATCAAGAAAATACATACCTTTATAGATACTATAACTAAATGTGGTTCTAGCTGAGATGTACCTAGGGGTAACAACTCTGACAAGGTGTGTCGGGCCTGACTTGACATAACTTGGTACATGACAATGGGCCATACTGTGTACCTGGTTTGATAATACTGGGGGATATTTTTTGGTAAAATAAAAAGCTTATTAAAAACTATTATTAAGGGAAAAATTCACATAATAATATATGTTATGAAATAGATCATGGATAACATAGATCAAAGCCTATAAATTCATAAGTTAAGAAAATAAATGTAATTTTTAAGTTATTTCTTTAATATCATTAAATTACTATTTATGTGTTTAATAGTTTAAAAATAATCATCCCTAATTTTACCTTTATTCTTTCTGATGGACTGAAATAGGAGGAATCAGTTAAACAACCAATATGAAGGGCAATGTGATGACTACCCCAATGATACGCCCAACCTGATGGGAGTAGGAATCATGAAATTTATGATTATACTCTCCCAGATGAATTTGGTTCTGAATAGAAACCAGGATTATGAGGATCATCCAAATCCCCCAAAGATTGAACAAGTTTCAATTGAGAGATTTATGAGATAAAGGCCTCTGAATTTCAATGGATCATCCGATCCATTCATTATGGAATAATAGATCAACTCCATTGAGAAGTTATTCTCCATCCTTCAATATTCTGAACAAGAAAATTTTATAATGGTTGTTTATCATATGGAGGGAGAATCTGGTCAATGGTGTAAATTGATCAAGAATACAAATCATGAGGAAGATATTGAAGCGATTGGGTGGAAGGAATTCCGGAAAATGTTTTTTGATAAATATTTTCCTCACAAACAAAAATATATTTACTTGACCTTAAGTAAAGAGATGAAAAATATATCAGGTAATATGAGGAAAAATTCATAAGACTTAAATTATTTGCCTATAGATTTATCGTTTCCATTAAATATAAGGTTTAATGCTTATTTGGTGGGCTAAAACCTAGTCTATGAAAATCCCTAGTGATCTGTGACTTTGATAGCTATAAGGAAATTTTCCGATGTTCCCTCAAAGTTGAAATAAAGATCATAGAATCTCAAGGGTATCATGGGGATAAGAAGTTGAATTTTTAGTTTAATTCTAGATGTACTATGGGGAAATCTAATGGTGTTAAGAAATTTCAACATCCCACTTGTTAAAGGTCCGGAAATAAGCACCCGAGAAATTACCTAAGAGGAACGAGGAAATTATTTAGGTGGAGAAAGGAAGGACACCTAAATGATGATTTACAAGAGGAGAAACCTACTAATGTGATAGAGGAAAGGAATTATCTAGTTACCCCTTAATGCATTATTAATTTCTTAAACCTCAAGGAACCATGACACTTTGAAAACCAATGCACTAAGATAAGGATTTTCGGATACAACCAACAACCTCCAAGGCAGGAATGACGGGTTTTTTCCATCATAACTGCCAAGGTGGATCTCGATAAGGAAGTGGTGATAGGTATGATAGTTATTCATTCAAGAATAGAAAATTTAATTTTTTATTTTTATTGTAATCATTACTTTATATCATGAATGTTTAGTAGAACTATTCAAACACCACCACAAAGCATGGAATTAGAGTTGTTGATGAAAATAAAAAATGGGGGAATTATTTCATCCCAAGTATATAACTCCCCCCATCAAAATTTGTGGGTTAAAATTCCCAAAAAACATTATCATACTCCCTTTAGTGGAATTTTATGCAAATCTAGGCATGGATTGGCATTCCTATATAGATCTAACATAAATTTCCATGAGAAGGAAATTACTCTCCATATTACAAATCGACCCCTGATTCTGTACAAGTGAAAAGAGGAGGATGAATATTATTTAGCACCAACATATCAAGCATGGATATTATTTTTCTCTGAATAAGTGTATCTATCTAAAATGATTGATTCTATGGAAAATATCATTCTTGAATACATCCCCATTATGAGGGAATATACTGATGTGTTTCCCGAGGAATTGCATGGTATTACTCTTAACTTAGAGATTGAATTTTCAATCGATCTTATACATGGATAATTACCATTATCCAAGAATCTATATAGAATGGATGTTTTGGAATTTGAGGAGATGAAGAAAAAAATACAAGAGAATCTGGATAAAGGGTTTATATGACCAAGTGCTTCACTATGGGGTGCACCAGTCCTCTTCATCAAGAAGAAGGATAGATCAATGAACATTTAAATTGATTATCGTGATATCAACAAGATCACGATAAAGAAAAAATATCCTATGGCATGAATTGATGAATTATTCAATCAGCTACATGGAGCACAATAATTTTCCAAGTTTTATCTATGGTCCGGATATTACCAAGTTAGGGTGAAGAAGGAGGATATCCCCAAGACTAATTTTCATACAAGGTATGGGAACTATGAGTTCATAGTAATGTCATTAAAACTCACTAATTCTCCAAAAATATTCACAAACTTAATGAATAGAGTATTTAGAGATTACCTCGACAAATTTTTGATAGTCTTTATAGATTATATTCTAATATATTCCAAAATAATGTAGGAGTATGAGGATCATCTGAGCACTGTATTAAAGAGCTTCCAAAAGGAGAATATTTATGATGAGTATATAAAATGTGAGTTTAGGTTGAAGGAAGTATCATTATTAGGGAATATTATCACAATAAATGAGATATATGTGGACCCTTAAAATACAGAAGGAATTGAAAGATGTCTGAGGCCAACATCTATGATAGATATCCGTAGTTTCATTGGGTTTGCTGGGTATTATTTTTGATTTTTGAGAAATTTATCATGATTTTCAAACCCTATTACCATGATAACTCAGAAGGGAGTCATGTTTTCTTAAAATGATGAATGTGAAGAGAGATTTAGGGAGTTTAAAAGGTGTCTTATCACTGCACCTATGATTATACTACCCACAAGTGGAGATCTTTTTGTGGTATTCAATAATGATTTGAAGAAGGGATTCTGCTGTGTGTTAATGCAGAATGAAAAAGTCATAGCCTATTCTTCATGGTAGTTTAGATTTCATCAATAGAACTACCTAAAAAATGATCTAAAGTTGGATATAGTGATCTTCACTTTGAAAATATGGTGGTATTATCTCTTTTGGGAGAAGTGTGAAATATATATAGATAATAAAAGCCTCAAGTATATATTCACACAGAAACAGTTGAATATACAACAATGAAGATGGTTATATCTGATCAAGGACCATGACTGCTCAATTCACTACCATCCTGGTAATGTGAATAAAGTGTTAGACATTATAAGTAGAAAGGATCCAATAATTACATCGTTGATGGTAATTAATAGGGGTACGATATTCTTATATTTAAAAATGATGGATATGAGAATCATAAAGGAAGGGAAATCATCAAACCTTTCAAAAATTATTAATCAACCATCTATTCTAGAGAGTATATAGAATGCTCAAATAGATGATGTGGGAATTCAGAAGAAAGTGGAATCTATAAGGAAATGGAAATCCTTAGAGTTCAATGTTAATGAAGAAGGTGTTGTGAGATTTTGGTCACGACTATGTATAATATCAAATACCGAGTTAAATAAAGAACTGTTGGATGATACATATAGATTGAACCTCTATATCCATCCAGGAAGCACAAATATGTATAGAGATATCTTAGAACACTATTAGTGGGAAAATATGAAGAAGGAGATCACAGAATATACATCAATATGTCTTATATGTCAGCAAGTGAAAGTAGAAAGGAAAAAATCCAAGGGGATGATGCAACCAATACACGTACCTACATGAAAATGGGAAAACATCACCATGGACTTTGTCACTAGTCTTATAAATACACAAAGAGGAAATAATGCTATCTGGGTTATAGTGGATAGTCTTACAAAGAATGCACATTTTGTTACGATTCAAGAGGATTTATCACTGGATCAACTTGTATAGATATACACCAAATAAGTGGTGAGGATACATGGAGTACCACTATAGATTGTATCTGATCAAGATCTGAGATTCACTTCCAAGTTCTGGAAAAGTATCCAACATGCTCTAAATACTGAGCTGAATTTTAGTATGCCTTATCATCATCAAACTGATGGCCAATCTGAGTATACTATCCAGACACTTGAGGACATGTTGATATCATACTCAATTGATTTCAAATGAGGATGGGATATACATATTCCTCTATTCAAGTTATCATACAATAACAGTTTCCACTCAACCATACAAATGGATCCCTATGAAGCTGTTTATGGTAAGAGGTGTAGAACACCTGTATGGTGGGATAAAGTTGGGGAATGAAAACTGCTAGGTCTTTAAATGGTCAAGGAAATGGTGGAAAATGTTAAAACAATTCGAAACACATCAAGGTTACTAGAGTCAAAAAAGAGATATGATGATAATTATTAATGATACCTAGAGTTTAATGTTGGAGACATAGTGTTCCTCCGAATATATCTATGGAATAAAGTGATGAGATTTGGGAAGAAGGGAAATATTAGTCCAAGAAACATTGGTCCCTTTGATATCCTTGATAGAATCAAAGAGGTGGCCTACAAAATTGTACTCCCACTTAACCTATCTCAGGTACATGATATATTCCATGTATCCCTCTTGAAAAAGTACATACCAGAACCCTCACGTGTACTAAATCCATAGGTGGTACCATTGGATAATGACCTTTACTATGAGGATTATCCAGTGAAGATCTTATATCGCAGAGAAAAAGTTCTACAAAATAAGATAATTCACCTGGTAAAAGTGTTGTGGAGAAACCACAAGTTTGAAGAAGCGATGTGGGAACCAAAGGAGGTGATGAAATAGAGTTACCCTCATCTATTTTAGTTTGGGAAAAGAAAATTTCATGGGTGAAATTTCTTAAGGGGGGAAGATTGTAAAAACTTGAACTATTATAAATAAAATTCCCATTTTGATTTAATTAAATGTATTATTATGTATTATGGTTATAGAAAACACATGAAATTATTTGGTTTTATTATCTCATATTGGATTTAAAAAAACATTAAGAATATTTACCATTGATAATATAGACATTGAATAGTGATAACATGATTAGTATAAATATAGGGTTTAAAAAAATCCAATTGATATTGAAAAAGGAAGTGATGACCTCAACTAATAGGATTTTACCCCATGAATTATATTTATTAGATCTTATAAGGAATATAACATCACCAGGATTTTCCCTTCACCAATCCCAAGCCAAGATACAACAAATTAAGCATGAGAAAAACAGTTTATGGGAGAAGTTCAAGCTCATCGAGATCACGACCCAAACCATGTACACCGAACCACCCCACAAAAGTCTCATTATCACACACCTTACCCTTAGGGAGTTCTCTGGTGTATTAATGAGATATGTATAAAGACCCTATAAGTACAAGTATGTACATCATTTTGTATATAATAATGAATATATTTTCATCCGATTATTGTTACTTTATAAATAATTTTCATTTTGATACAATAAAATAAAATTTTTATTTTTGGGTAATATTCAAATTCAATTAAGGAATTTATTTTGAATAATTAATGGATTTTTTAAATAAAAAATATTTTAATGAAATAGTTTTATTAAATATTTTTTATTAAATATAAATTATCATGTAATTTTCATGAAGTCAAATGTGATTTTTATGAGGGTTTGAAAACTATTGTAAAATAACCTAGCATTTATTAATAAATGTAGATTTTATTTTAAAAAGTGAAAATTAAAATATTTTGAAAATTATTTAGATAAAATGAATATTATTTTTGTAATCCTAATGTTGAAATTATCTAACAGTGAATTTTTCATAATTTCCTAAGAGATTCAAATTTTTGGGTAAACATTAAATACCGTATAAATATACTTTGTGTATTATGACATCATAAAGACCCAAAAGTGATGTAATAAATACTATAAATGGTATTTACGACTAAATATATGTTTTACCTTTAAAATAATATTATTTTATGTTTATTTGATTAATTTTATAAATCCATTATGAATCCTCCAAAACCATTAATATATTTTAAGGTTTTAAAATCATTTCTATAAGAGTATGACTCATCTCCATAAAATCAAGGGTATTATTTTATTAATTTAGGGCCTTGAAATTATAAAATAATTAAAAACACTCCCATTTGGTAGAAACCATGGGAAAAATCCATTATAATGTTTGTGGTTTTGGTTATTTTATTATATAGAGTCCAAAAACTAAGTTTGAGAAATATTAAAGAAATCCCCACTCTTTTCCTATATAAACCCACCCAATATCCCATTTATCTTCACTAAAATTCCTTTTATCATTTCATTACTCTTCCTTAAACTCTCTATAGTCCTCCCATGGTGCCCCAATCTCTCAATAAGCTCCTCCCAATAATTTGGAGTCACACACTCAAATAAGGGATCCTTTCCTTATCTTCTTTATTCAAGTTTCTTTATTATCTTATTCCCTCTATTTCCAATTGCTAATGTTGGGACATGTCTTTACATGTAACTATTACTGAAAATTTTATTTAAAAATTGTTATATACCCTTTCAATCTCATCAAACCATTTTATGAATTTTTTATGTGACACTGTTATGCTATCAAAATTTCACCGTGATTTTCCATGCCAAAAAAATTGTGTAGTGAATAACATAACCATTTCCTAACAAGGGTGTTCACCTTTATACACTTATAATTATTTTAATTGGGACTTACATGTATTTATTACATACTCCTTGATCATGGAATAAAATATTATGATAAATGAATCCATGTTGTATGATCTATATGGCACACTTAAGCATGAGAATGAAATGAAAGTGATGGGTGTGCCCAAAATTATATAGCACTTTAATGCATTGGGTAATGTTTAGTATCATGGGAAATAAAGTTGGGATAGGGAGTAAACCTGACTAATTTATGAGACTTTGTCTATTATGATGTCTTGACAATTATTCTTGACCTATGTTTATGATACAGTGTTTTAAGATGTTTCTACATTTCCCATGTTATGATTATCATGCTATATCTTGCCATATTATTCATGTTAATTTTATTACCCATTGATATGCCTATTTTATTACATTTTTACCTTATTCCATGCTCATTCCCTTACTGGGATTTATAGATCACCCATTTCTTATGTATATCCCTAGGTTATCCCATGTAGTTTTAAGTGCGAGCATGTTAAGTAAGTTTTCATTAAAGACGATGTTTTTCTTGTTTTAAATTGTTATGAAATGTACCTAATTTAAAAATACACTGTAATTATAAATCTTATAGGTTGTATTAAGTGTAATATTATGTAATAAATCATGAATTAATATGTAATAAAGAGATGGGTTGTCATAAAATCTCTTACTCCTTCCACTCACCAAGATACAAAATCCATCATAGAGTGACAACCCTTGTTTATGGATGAAATATAATGGGGCCAGATACTTTGTACTATCATAGATAAAAATTAAATTGGTCTCTAGCTCCTCTAACCGATGCTTGATCTCTAAATCCGTGACACACCCTCATACTTCACCAATCCCCAACACTAAAACTCACACAATGTCCTACTCCAAGACCCATTATTCTCATTTTGTTAAATCCTATGATGGTCAACTAGATCATCCTACTACACCTCTCTAACTTCATCCAAAAATAGATAAGGACCATCATGCATCTTTACAAGTAATAAAGGAAACTCCCAATCTTGGTAGCATGAAATTCATTTAATATTCGTTTTTAATTTCCCCAAATCATCCTAATTCAAGAATAGGTGAAAACAGTTTGATGTATGTACCTATTCTAGGTATCTACCCTATAATCAACATTATATCACCTAGGGTGTCCAATAAGATTGAGGTCCATACATCAGATTATAGTGGGGTATAATCACCTGTGTCCTAGCTAATTTCCTTACTACATCACACAATATGTTTGGATAACACATTTTACATATCAAACCCATGAAATCCTAACTAGTGCATATATATAGTGTCCATATTAAATCTCATAAATAGATCCTATACCATTGTTTCAAGACCCACCCCCCACTGGGGACCCCTCTCAGGCTCGTAGTTGAGGCAAAAGTGATCTCTAAAGCTCACCTCTAATAATACCCAAGTTGAAAACCAGCACCAAGGGTATAAAACATGAAAATTAGAGGAATAAACCTCACAAATACCATTACCATATATAAAATAAACCAATAATAAATTCCATAATATAAAATAAAACCAATATCCCAAAATTAACTAAAATGCATGAAAATGTCATAAAAATATTGGTCTTTAAGATAAAATACCAAAATAAACTCCTAGGAAAAAAATTTAACCACGACTTCAAGATTTTATCTAATAAGGTCCAAATTTATCTATAAAATTTCCCTAGAAACCTAAAAATAGTTTTATATATAGGGGTGATAATATAGGTATACTCAGTAGGATCCTCATCACGACCCTTTGTGAAAATGTAGAATAATCATAATAATGCCCCGATGAATAAATAACCAATCCAATATGAACATATTCCAGGTGAACTAACACCCAATATCACCAAGGAACACTCAAAAAATATAACAACCAATTACAGTAAAATAATATAAATAATATAGAAAAAAAGGTTACCCAAGAATACTTCCCCATTGGTTTATCTCTCTCACACCCCCACAAAAAACATCCTGACACTCTCATCCCTTCCATATTATCATAAATATATCCACACATCTAAATAATACATAGCTACATAAAGATCACATATACACACATCTAAAAAACACATAACACATATCCATATATCAACCACACGTCAATTTTCTATCATAGTAGGGTATCATAGACATGAAGGGCATAAAACTTGTGCCTTACTCCTAATATGAACCTACTATATAAAAAATCATCATAATCTCATCCTCATCACATAAATCACACTATTTAATACTAGACATTAAAACCCATTCATATAACCTCTAGTTATCACAACCATTCCATATTTGGAATAGAGATAAGGGAAGAGTGAGTATTTAGCCATCTATTTCCTCATTAACATGGATGTTTGGGGAATACACCCAGAACTCAAAACATTTGGGTGTCAGTGAGGTTTTATAACTTGGGTGGGGTGCATATAAAATCATAAGAAAAATATTTCATATAAGTATCCACACACACAATCTCAACCTAAGTTTTTATGCCAAAATATTACTGTCAATACTTATATCTATCACCACAACATCACCACAATCCACCAACAACCACTACCACCTCTAAAACACAAACCAACCTATTTTCCCACACAAAATAGCCACAACATGGTTCACAACCCTCCATTTAATCATATAGTTAACCATTTTAGACTTATCATTTTATGATCTGTGTTACTCTCATTACGTATTTCATTAGATATATTTAAAAATAAACCATTATTTAGTCTGCCCTACATTTATTTTAATATTTACCCACACTTTTGAATCATAAAAAATGTACTAACACATACTACCCATTACCATATTATTCATTTTTCATCATATTACACACCACTATGAATCTATAATTACCATCCCACAATGCACAACCATCCACCAAAACCACCACCATGCATTTAAAGCCAATAACTACCATGATTTCCAAAAAAAAAATGATCCCTTCTCACAAAACCATCCTTACCATCACCACCACAATAATTGTAATGTCATCCCATATAAAAAAAATCATTTCATGAAAAACAATACAACATAACTACTTATAGTTCCATATAAAAATATCAACAAATTCATGAAGCAATCAAATTTAAATCATTATTTCCAAGTAGATTATTCATGGCTAGCATAATTAGAAATTAAATTTTCCATATTTTCTAAACAACCCATTAATTATCAACTTTAAATGTTTATCATTTTATGAGAGGTGATTCCAATGTTTAATCATATAAAAAAAATCCATAAATCACAAAAACAAACAAGACACACAGTAGTAATATCATATATCCATCAAATACTTAAAATAAAAAAAACCACGAACGAATCATATATACTCTCTTCCCATTTATTTTAATATTTAATCCTTTATCTTTCTTAGGTTGGTTCATTACATTTATTCAGATAAAAATTTAAACATGATAATTCCATGATTCACACAAAATAAATGAGATAGTTATTAATTACTCTACATTTATGTGAATCTCCCATGACTCACTGCACATGTACTAGAAAAGTGGGATGTCCACAATAACCAAGAACACACATGGAATAAACTAACATAACTACAAGGATACATCTCTGTTCATATAGGGTTTGAAATGATATGAATATTGAAATCAATGGGATGAAATTTAAAATATTATGAATTTGGATATAGGGAATCAAATAATGACCCTATCAGGAATTTCCTTATTTAAATCTTGGCCAACCCCTTAATTCCCATTAAAATTAGGCTTGATGTTTTTTTGACTACACCATATTATTTAAATCTCTTAAAAATGAGTTAAAAATTATAAAAGGTGAATGATTTTATTCATATAAAAAAATTCATTATTTTAATGGTTTATGATTTAATGTTTTATTTTAAAACATAAAATACAATTCTAACTGAAACATGAAAAACATGGTGTGATGTCCCAACCCGAATGACACTAAACAATTTCCCAAGATGGTGGGCCACATGGCCTCAAGAATGCCTCCCTATATTCTAAATCATACCAACTATCATAGAGGGTCCAAGGTGGTGTAGTGGGGAGACTATACCCTCATGATCATATTAGAATAGCAATGAAATAAATAGATAAATAATAGAAGCATAATAAATTTCTAGTAGTAGAAGGTAATCATCAAGATGTAATAAATAACCTACAAAAACCATAAAAAATATCATATACATAATGATGTATTGTCAAGTATGTAATATTAAGGAACATGAAATTATGATATCCAATACATGTATCAAAATGAAAAAGGGCCAAAAATAGGGTATCCAATGGCATCATGAGCCATAGATCGGTCCTATGCCCCCCCTGCTCCCATGTTATAACAAAATTAAATATCAACCAATAGGAGCTTTCCTCTATCCCTACCCACATACAAAAAATCTACCTAGGTACTATTGATGACCTGGATAGGGTGTAAGATATACTCACTAGGCCGCAAACAATGGTTTCTATAAAGGGACACTATGCCTAGGCTGATAGTACCTACTTCGAACCATGATGAAAAACCTCTGAAAAATTAACCATATATATATATGGACTATATACGTACTAATTTTTACAACCATATATATGTCTACTACTACTATCCTAAACACGAGGCGTAACTCAGGCATCCATGGGATGTATCATGAGTCTCACAAGTATCAAGGGACACTATTCCTAGTATCACAATAGTGGGGTCTCACTACTTATACCAACGGTTTTGGACAAACCGCTGGTATAGTTCATTAATTTGGACCTATACCAATGGTTTGGACAAAATCGTTGGTATAGGTCACTTATATGGACCTATACCAACGGTTTTGGCCAAACCGTTGGTATAGGTCCATTATAGAGACCCTATACCAACGGTTTGGCCAAAACGTTGGTATATGTCCCCTCTATACCAATAGTTTGGCCAAAACCATTGGTATAGGTCCCAAAATCAAAGGACCTATACCAACGGTTCTCAAAACCATTGGTATAAGTCTATACCAACGATTTTGAGAACTGTTGGTATAGGTTCTTTGATTTTTTATCGAATCTTCTTACCGAGAACATTATATAAATCAAAATTTACAATAATTATGATAATACATATATATATTTATGAAATTATATTCACAAAAGTCATGTTATATTAGTGGTTAGGTCGTTCAATTATAAACTAGAGGTCCTGGGATCAAATCCCAATGAATGTTTTTTTGAAATAAATATACCAATAGTTTTATGGAACTGTTGGTATAGATTTTCATATTATTTATTCCAACAGTTTTCAAAACTGTTGGTATAGACCTATCCTCACAGCTTACTTGTCCACGATCCTCTAAACTATTGGTATAGGCTATACCAATAGTTTGGAGGCCTATACCAATGGTTCCAAACCGTTGGTATAGAGTATTTTTTTCAGTAGTGTCTCCATGACCAAATCATAATAGTAGGTTCACTATGCCCAATATCATATCAATAAAGTTCATCATGACCATATATAATAGTAAGTTTTATCATGCCTATATATAAAAATAGGGTCTCTATGCTCTAATAAAATAGTGAGGGCCATCATGCCTGTGTATTATAGTAAGGGTCATCATGATCATTCATTATAATTCATAAGGGTCGCCATTCCCAAGTGTCATTATATAGGTATGCCATGTCCGTATCATATTATAGGGTCACCATGGCCAAATCACAATACAGGGACACCATTCCCATATCACAACTATAGTATAAGGGGCACCATGCATATAACATATTGCATGAGGGTTGTTGTACCCAAATTACAACAATAATAAATAGTCAAAGGCTTTAATTAGATCTAACATATAATTCATAATTCATCAATAATTTTATTTAACAAGGGTATAACCATTGTTCAATTTTAAACAGGTGACTTGGTCATACTAATCACCTTCAATTCAATTCATTATAGATATCACAATTAGGAATCACACTAAAACCATATAAGAGATGGTTTTTCCATCTAATCATTTATAATAATAATGGAAATTTCATTGATGCAACTCAAGGGGTGGAAAAAATTAAAAGGGATCTATCTTGACAAGATTAAAGTGGTGATATGTTTTCCCTATCAAGGACATTGAATTTAACATGAATTATTTATATTTAATAGGAAACACATAGAGAATTTAGTGTAAAACATCAAAACATATATTATAAGGAATTAAAAATTTTATGGATACTTACTATACCACCTAAAATATGCTTGTAGAGGAGAAATAATCTAATATCATCCTTTAGTTTGGTCCAGATTGATAGAAAAAAAACAGATGGAATATCTGAAAATGTGGTACAGGAGCCTCCACTTAAATAAATCCTTCAAGAGAAAGAAAAATTAAGTAAGTTGCAAGATGAATATAGTAATTACTGGTTCACATCCAACAATATGATTAGAGGTTGAATCAAAGTTCAGACAAATGAATTATCCAACAACCTTGGTTAAAGGAGTAAAATCTCTCAAGGAGGAAGAAATGGGTCTTCTATCCACTGGAATGAAGAAGGAAAGATGTAGGTTAAAGTTATAAGTCCTTAAGGGTAATTTGGTTATTTTATCCAAAAACCATGAGTCCCAAGGTTCATCCATATGATTGGATAAACTATGCATCAACCACGTTCCAGGTACTTCCCTAAGAGGTAACCCATACAGTTCATGCGCATGGTTTGGAAAACCATGTGAAAACCATGCAATATGCCTCTATTAAAAACTCCAGATATTATGAACATGCATGCAGACCTAGGTTAATAGTTAGGGAAAATCATGCACCCTATTATTCTATTTTAAAATCCCCGCATGGTTAGGATACACCGATAGATAGGGCTATATAGTTTCTACTAACCATGCTGCCTAGTGATTTCTTATAGCATTCGGGGTTCTGGGATTCAAACAAGACCCAAAAAACCTCATTTTCTCCATATCCTCACTAGGAATCCATATTAAGTCAAAACCAAATAATTATACCAAAATTTAGAGGATATTTACCTCATAGGTTCTTACAGTATTACCCCTTAAAATAATTTGTCCTTGAGTTTCCCTTCTAAGGGTGGTAAAATGTTGTCTAAGAATAAATCCAGCAACTGAGCACATATATTGGCCTCTCACTGCCACGTCTCATCCTATCCCTAGCCATGTTTCCATACCACCCATAATAGAGGGTCAGACTAGCCTCTAAGATCCTTCATGCTTTGATAAATGATGGATATAGGATACTCTTAAAAAGAAGCATCAGTATCTAAATCAACATCATCTGGATCAAAATAATGAGACGGGTCATCATGATAATATAAAAGCTATGAAACATGGAATATGTTGTGAATTTAATGGTACCTATGAGGTATTAGAAACTGATAGGCTACCGGCATGACTATCTCTATCATCTTAAATTTCCCAATATAACGTGTTGACAACTTCCCTTACCTCTGTATCTGTCTATACCCATAAGAAAAAATGATTCTTGTCCTCAAACTCCAGAGGTCTTTGATGATGATCAAAATTTGATTTCTATCTATAATGAGTAGTATACATATGATTTCTAATCAATTAAACCTACTTTAAATTCTACTTTATGATATGAGAACCTAGTAGCACTACCTCTCCTACCTCTAACTAGCACAGGGGTAAACGACATGACCTACCATATAAGGCCTCATATAGAGCCATCTGAATCATTATTTGAAATCTATTATTATAGTAAAACATGAAGATATGGATATGATTCTCCCAAGATCTTATTAAATCAAGTATGAATTCTTTAATAAAGTCCTCCAACACCTTTATAGTATGTTATAACTAGCCATCAGTCTGGGGGTAAAAGGATGTGCTAAAAAGTACCTACATACCCAAAGCTCTCTCTAACCCCTAACAAAACCTCTATGTGAAATGAGAATCCCTATTTGAAATGATAGTATGAGGGAACCCATGTAGATATAAAATCTCACATACATACAATCTTCCTATCTAATCTACTGAGAAAGTCTTCCTAATAGGAAGAAAGTGGGATACTTTCGTTAGTCGATCCATGACTACCCAAACCACATCACTACCTTGAGGAAACCTTAGTAAAACGACTAAAAAATCCATTGAAACATATTACCATTTCTATTATGGGACCGGTAATGGCTGTAAAAAAGCCATTAGGCCACTGGTGATCCACCTTCAACTAATAATAGGTGGAACACCAAGTGATAAAACCTTCTATCTAACATTTCATACTTGGACACTAATACTGTCAGCACATATAATGATACATCTTGAAGTTACCTAGGTGAACTGACCACTGAGAGGCATTTGAATCATGAATCAAATCCTATCTTATATCTATAGGAACTCAGATACACCCAGGTATATGTAGGATGTTCTATCTTGATACCATTCACAATACTACTCAGAATGGTTAGTGTTTATGTGTACAGATTGGGGAAAGTTATTTCATATGTTCATGTTGTTTATGTTTATCCCCTTTCATATAAGAAATGAATTGGACTTATAAAGTGATGTGTGGGGATCTATATATCCCATTGATGCATCAATATATCTCATAAGACAAAATAGAATTGGGTTTTGGCCGAGGCCTTACCCTAGTATTTTTAGATGTCTTGGCTAAGGCCTTGACAATATGTTTCAAATATTTAGAATTATGAATTCCATCATCATGGTATTAGAAATTGATAAACCATATGATTATTCAACTAGTATAATATCAATGGTTATGTTTCACTCTCTTATGATCATTTATATGAACTTATTTAATCATCTTTCATTATTTCCATATTATGCTCATGTATTTTTTTAAAGGCATGTGTTTTTAAGTTGTTCACCATGCCTAGTGTTTATAATAGCTTCTGCTGTATTACTTACCCTTACTGAGAATCTGATCTCACCTATTTATTATGTTTTATTTTCCATAGTTTTTGAAGATAAATATTATGAATTACTTGGAGGTGTAATCTAGGAGTCATAGATATTTCCAATTGAATTTTTATTATGTATTTCATTTCAAGTTGTAATGTTGAACTTATGTTTTTATCTAGTCTTCCAAAACTACAAAACTATTTGTTCCTTTGGGATATGAATTTCTTGTAATCATGAAAATGTATTAATATAAGGCATCAGATCTGGTAAACTGGGGTTTGGGTCCTTACAGTTGGTATTAGAGAGATATTTATAGAATCCTTAGAAACTATATTTAGAAAACGTATATTAGGGAACAAAACCCTAAGACAAAATTTGATGATAAGAATACAAGAACATACTATAATTTTGGTAAGGTATATATTATATGGATCTTCCTAGAAAATAAATCTTTGTTTAGATACTACAAGTGTACGTGGTTCTGGTAAATATATACCTAGGAGTAACAACTCTGACAAAGTGTTCCAGGCCTGACTCGGGGTAACTTGGTACACGACAATGAGCCTTACTATGCACCTAGTTTGACACTCCCAGGGAATATTCTTATGATAATTCACATTTTCTTTATAAACCATTATAAAGGGTTTGAATGTAAATATGTCCTCAAAGAAACCATGCTTATGATTATGAAATTATACATGCATAAAATTTCAATTTATGTTAAGTTTTTTTCTATTTCGACATTATAAATTATGATTCATAACCTAATTTCATGTATTCCATTATTTAGAAATGGATCTTAGTGGAAGGAAAGGAAACTTCATGAATGCACATATCCCATATAGGGATTTCCCTCCTTTGAAAAATAATGATGTTGGTTCTGAAGCTGCGACTGGTGTTGAGTAACGTATAACTATATTAGGATAGATGACTTAGGTTATGAACAATAACCTTACCCATATGGAGCATCCTGAATCACATTATGGAAGAGAAATGTTAGAATTCTTTATACAAAAACAACCTCCATTATTCAATGGGACTACAAACCCATTCATAGCAGATAAGTGGATAAGTTCCTTAGAGACGATATTTCTCACTTTGGGATGTAACAAAAGGGATAAGGTTATCATGGCAGTTTATCTTCTATCGGGAGGTGCAGATCAGTAGTGGTCATTAATTAAAAACACTAAGGAGGAGGAAGAAATAAAACAAATTAAATGGAGGTACTTTAAGGAAATATTCTTAAAAAAATATTTTCCTCAAGAACAATGAGAATATATAGAGAGGCAATTATTGAGTTTGAAAAAAGAGAGGATAAAAATATTGCGAAGTATGAATCCAATTTTACAAGGCTATCAAGGCATTCCGTAGAATACATACATAATTTGAGGAGCAATATTGATCTATTATTTGATAGTTTAAAACCATTCCTCTAAAGGGAACTAGTTTCCCAAAATTTCTCATCGTATGAAGATATAATCTCTTGTGCAATTAAGACATAGAAATATTTATCTAAGTCTTATGAATTTAAAAAAAATCAAGAGAATAAGAGGGTAGTGGGGGAAAGAATGGATACTGGGAATAATAAAAATGGGATTTTTTCAACATGTGATACTTTTGGAAAGAAACACCCCAGGCCTGCATAAAAGGAAAATGAGTATTTTACAAATGTGGATAAAGATTCCACCAATATCGTGATTGAAAGGTAAAGAAAGAAGCTACCAATGTTCAATGCTACAATTTTAAAGATATGGGACATTATGACAATGGTTTTCCTAAGCTTCAAGGAAACATAACGCAGAGAAGGCCAATGGAGAAAGGCTAAGCTTACGCAATCACAACTACTGAGGTTAAAGTTCTTAATGATGTGGTGGTAGGTACTTTAATCATTTCCTAAAACTTATCCAATGATTTATTTGATTTTGGATTGTCTCATTATTTTATATCTTCCCAGTTTTCCAAGAAAATTATACATTTCCAATTTGATTTAATAAAGGAGTTGTTAGTCAAAGCTCCTAAGGGAAGTATCATTACAACAAAGATGCGTTGATCAGTCCCCCTTATAACACATAAACTTTCTTTAGTTTCTGAAATTATCATCATACCCATGATTGAATTTGATATAATTCATGGTATGAATGGGATTTCAATTTATATGTGAAAATATATTGCAAGAAGAAGGAAGTTACAATTTTTTAGAATGACGTAGAATCCCTTATATTTAGAGTAGAAACCTATTCATTTGATTCTTATCTAGATCCACCCCCAATATCTCTACTAAATGCAATTCTTGGGGAGTAAGATAAAACAATATATATGGGTGAAGAAAGAAATCTTAAAATTGAGGATGTACCTATTGTGTAAGAATACAATGATGTATTCCCAGAGGATTTACCTAGACATCCTCTAGAGTGAGAAATTGAGTTTTCTATTGATTTAATTTCTAGTGAAAGGCCTATACCAAATAATATTTATAGAATGGCCATAGTGGAATTAGTAGAACCGAATAAACAACTAGAGGAATTGAGTGATAAAGGATTTATCTGCCCTAGTGTTTCTCCATGGGAGCTCCTGTTCTTTTAATTAAGAAGAAATATGGATCTATGAGGCTGTGCATTGACTACAGGGAGATCAATGCTATTACGATAAAGAACAAGTATCACCTTCCTCGCATTGATGAGTTATTTGATCAACTTCACAAAGCACAATATTTTTCTAAGATCGACCTTCGATCTGGATATCATCAGTTGTGTGTTAGGAAGGAAGATATTCCAAAGACAATATTTTGAAACAGGTATGGGCATCAGGAGTTTACAGTAATTCCTTTTGGACTAACTAAAATACCCTTTGTTTTCATGGATCTAATGAATAAAGTTTTCAAGGAATATCTTGATGAATTTGTTTTGGTATTTATTGATGATATCTTGGTATACTATAAAAGCTATGAAGAACATGAGAATCACTTTCACATTATTTTGAAGACTCTTATAAGAAAAAAGTTATATGGGAAGTTTAGAAAGTGTGAATTATAGCTTCAAATAGTTCATTTTCTTGGCCATATTGTATCTAAGGATAGAATCTTAATTGATCCTGTAAAGACAAAGGAAGTTAAAAAATGGTCTAATTCAACGAACATAACCAGGGTACGTAGTTTTATTGTTTTAGAAAGTTATTATCATCATTTCATTTAGAACTTCACCTAATTAGCTAACCCGTTAACCAAGATTACTCGTAAATGGGTTAAGTTAATATGGAAAAAATAATGTGAATAATGTTTTTAAGAATTGAAGAATAGGTTAGTGAATTCTCCAATATTGACTCTACTATCAGGAAATGGTGGATTTGTGATTTATAGTAATGCATCAAAGAAATAAATTAACTATGTCCTTATACAAAATGATAGAGTTATTTCCTATGTATCAAGGCAGTTAAAAATTTATGAACATAACTATATAACTCATGATCTTGAGTTATTGTATGTAATATTTATTTTGAAGATATTAATACATTATCTCTATGGTGAAATATGTGAGATATATACTGATCATAAGAGATTGAAATATATCTTCTCATATAAATAACTCAACATGAGGCAAAGGAGATGGCTCAATCTACTAAAGGATTATGATTATTTCATACACTACCATCTAGGTAAGGAAAATAAGGTGGCAGGTGCATTGAGCTAGAAGGATCATGGAGTTACGAAGAAAATAAGGATTTATAAGGATCATATATACATGGATCTATTGAGGATAGATATTATAATTATCAAATAAGGTTAAGCATCATTACTTTTTCAATTGGTTTCCCAACCATCTTTATTAGAAATAATTTAAAGTTATCAATTTGATGATGAGAATATTCATAAGAAAATTAAAGCTTTGAATGATGGGTCATTTCCAAATTTCGTGTGTGAGGATGGAATTATGAAATTTGGGAGAAGGATATGCGTTCCCTCTACACCCAAGCTAAAAAGGGTATTACTGTATGATTCCCATAGTTTGAATTTCTCTATACACCCTGGTGGCACTAAGATGTATAGAGATTTGAAATAACAATTCTGGTGGGACAACATGAAGTGTGAAATTACTAATTATGTATCAAGATGTTTAGTTTTTCAATA
Source organism: Viscum album (assembly GCA_963277665.1). NCBI lineage: Eukaryota > Viridiplantae > Streptophyta > Magnoliopsida > Santalales > Viscaceae > Viscum > Viscum album. Next base: position 1,850,717,228 of record OY728164.1, on the reverse strand, counting down.
GGTGAAGGTTGAAAGACAACACAATAGAGGATTTATGCAACCTATGCTTATTCCTACATGGAAATGGGATGACATCACCATGTATTTTGTCACCGTATTACCAAAAACTCCAAGAAGGAATGATGCAATATGGGTAATTATTGATCGACTTACCAAATCTGCACATTTCCTTGAAATAAGGGAGGATTTTCCACTAGAGGACCTTGCATATCTCTATATCAATGAAGTTTTAAGACTTTATAGAGAACCTCACTCAATCGTGTCTGATAGTGATCCATGATTTATATCAAAATTATAGAAAAGTCTCCAAAAATCATTGGATACTAAGCTTCATTTGAGTACTGATTATCATCCTCAAACTGACAGGAAATCAGAAAGGATGGTCTAAACTTTAGAAGACATGTTGAGATCATGATCACTTGATTTTCAGGGTATGTGGGATCAGTATTTACCTTTGGTAGAGATTTATTACAATAATAGTTTCCATTCAAGTATTCAAATGGAGCCATATGAAGCATTATATGAAAAGAGATTTCATACAAAAAAATGTTGGGATGAAGTTGGTGAAAGGAAGATTTTAGGACCAGAACTTGTAGAGGAAAGAACAGTGAAGGTAAAGACTATTCAAACCCATATCAAATCAACTCAAAGTAGTCAAAAGAGCTATTTTGATAATCGAAGGATGGATTTGGAATTTCAAGTGGGAGATCATTTTTTCTTAAATGTATCTTCATGGAAGGGTGTTATAAGATTTGATAAGAAAGGGAAATTAATCCCTAGGTAAATTGGTCTTTTTTAAATTCTAGAGAGAATTGGAGCTATGAATTATCATTTGGAAATTACAGCTAGCCTTTCTATGGTACACAATGTGTTCCATGTCTCATTGTTGAGAAAATACATGACAGTCCCAACACATGTACTAACTTCTGAAGGTATAGAATTGGAACCTGACTTATATTACTGTGAAGATCCTATCCAAATTATGGACACTAAAGAATAATTCTTAAGGAATAAGATGACTCAGTTGGTAAAGGTACTTTGGAAAAATCATAAAATTGAAGAGGCAACGTGGGATCCTGATGAACTTATGATGAAGACCTACCCAAATATTTTTATGAGGTAACATTTTGGAAATTTCAAGGATGAAATTTTTGTAAGGGGGGAAGAATGTAACACCCCAAGGTTTTATAAATAAATTTATTATAGAATGTAATGCATGAAACACTGAGTCTATGTGAAACATAACTTTTTTTATTATAACCTAGCCATTAAACAATATTTGTCTACCTCTATGTTTTTAATTTTGAAAAAAATACATACATTGTTGTGATCAGTAAGATAATTAAAGTCTGATAGGATCAACATACATTTTTGGTGAATAGTAACTAGACCCTTATGAATATTAATGTACCCTTATGAATAGTAACCTCAAAAAGAAAAAAGAGACAAAAAATTATATCTCTAATAGAATCACAATACCTAGCTTGTTTCTATACTCCCCTACTCACATTATATAAAAAAATCAAGTATCAACCACTGGGCGCTTTCCCTTGTCCCTACCCGTATCCACATAATATGCCCTGATACCATCAGTGGACTGGATAGGATGTAATTTATACTTAGTAGGCCACAAAAATGGTGTATATAAATATCCAGTTGGTCCATATAACATGGTAGGGTATAAATATAATGGTAAGAAGTAATAAAGCTATAAACGGTTGGCTCTGGTTCTTAAAGGACACCATTCTGACAGTATGTACTTCAGCCCATGCCAGAAATACTCTAAACAAGTAACCACATATATATATGGACAATTTAGTGATTTTTACAACTATATATATGAATACTTCTACTATCCTAGACCCGAGGCATAACTTAGGTGTCTATGGGATATACAATGAGTCTCATGAGTATCAAGGGATGCAATGAACAATATCATAGTACAAGGGTGTCCATGCTCAAATCATAACAGTATGGTCTCCATTCCCATTATCATATCAATAAGGTTATTCATGCCCATATATAATAGTAAGGGTCTTCATGCCCATATATAACAATAGGGTCTCCATGCTTGAATCATAACGATGAGGGTCGTCATGCCTGTATATCACAATAAGGGTTTTCATGCCCATTCATTATAATTCATAAGGGTAGACATGCCTAAGTGTCATTATATAGGGACTCCATCCCCATATCCCATTATAGGGTCTCCATGCCCGAATCACAATACAAGGATGCCATTCTCATATCACAACTACAGTCGAAGGGACGCCATGGCTATAACATAATGCATGAGAGTCACCGTGCCAAAATTATAATAATAATAAATAGTCAAAGGATTTAATCAGAGCCAACAGATAATTAATAATTCACTAAAACTTTTATTTAATAAGGTAATAACCATTTTTCAATTTTAAATAGGCGACGTTGTCATACCATTCACCCTAAATTCAATTCATTATAGATATCAAAATTAGGAATCACACCAAAACCATATAGAAGATGTTTTTTCCATTTAATCATTTATTACAATAATGGTAATTATATTATCACACCTCAAGGGGTGGAAATAATTAAAAGGGGCTTATACCAACAAGATTAATGGGATGCTAGGTTCTCTCTTTCAAGGACATTGAATTTAACATGAATTATCTGTATTTTATAGGAAACACATGGAAAATCCTACGTGAGACATCACAATGCATATTATAATCCATCAAAACTTTGAGGAATAATTAATAGACCACTTAACTTATTCATGTAGAAGATAACTCATCTAGTATCAACCTTTGGTTTAGTCCAAATCGACAGAAAACAAAAAAAAACATATGAACACCCTAAAAATGGGGCATAAGAGCCTTCACATAAATAAATCCATCGAGAGAAAGAAAAATGAAAAAGGTACAAGTTGAATAGAGTAATTACTAACATTCATCCAATGATATAATAAGAGTTTGAATTGGAGTATGGATGGATGATTTATCCAAGAACCTAGGTTGAAGGAGGAAAAGATCTCAAAGAGGAATAAATGGGTCTCTTGTCCAATGAAATGAATAAGGAAAGAGGTAGGTTAAAGTTATAAGTCATAAAGGGTAATTTGGTCATTTTACTCAAAAAATGGTCTCATGGTTTGACCACATTTTTGGATAAACCGTGCATCAACCACTCACTAAGTACTAACTTAAGATGGAGCCCGCACAGTTCATGCACATTGTTTAGAAAACCATGTGCAAACTGTACAACTTGAATCTATTAAAAACTATAGTGAATCTTCATGGGAATGTGGACCTAGGTGCATGATTAGGTAAAACCATGAAACCTATTATTCTCTCTAAAAAGTTACACATTTTTAGGAGAAACTGTGCAGACCAGGCTTCATGGTATCTAATAACCATGTGGCCCAATGATTTCTTCCACTGGTCTGGGTTCCATGCTCCAAACAAGCCCCAGACACCCTCATTTTCTCCATATCCTCACCATGAAACCATACTTGGTTAAAAATAAAAAATTATACTGAAATATAAAGGATCCATACCTCATAAAAAATTCAGGTTCTTACACATGGATTTTTCTATGGGATGACTCCCATGTAGAGAAAAATTTACTCTTACTAAATCGGAAAAGGACCCATAAAAAGTGGAAAAATTCCCTTGAAAAAATAAGGAATGAATCTTACAAAATGAAAAATTTCTTTTATGAAAACCAATGGGGACCCTTATAAAGTCCAAAACACCTTTACAAAATCTTATAATATTATTATGAAAATTTAATGACTCATACAAGACTTGAAATGACTCATACAAAAATCAGAAAGACTCTTATGTTGGGAAAATTGACTCTTATGGGTTTAGAGGATGAATCTTATGAAATCAACTTACCCTTAAGAAATAATATTTTAATCATATGAAATGGAATTCAACAAAGTAAAGTAATCTTATTAATAAAGTAATAACTCTTACCGAATCACATGGCTCTTACAAAACTCAAGTTTACTATTATGAAATCCAGGAAATGACTCTTACGAAATCTTGAATGGCTCTTATGAAAACCCAATGGATCTTAAAAATACTCATAAGACTATTATAATTAGATAATTTTACAAAAATTCACAACATAAGGGTCATATCCAAGTGAAATACTAAAACATAAGTCTCATTCCAAACTTAGCCAAAAATTAGACAAAAAATCAAAATGTATTATTACTTCAAAAATTATAGATTTACTTCTAGAATTCAGAATTACTTTAAATATAATTTAAAAAAAAACATAAACTTTATAAAACCTTTTATACCACCAAAAAACATCCCAGAACTCCCCTAACACCTCGGAAATTTCAAAGGAAGGGTCAATGAAAAACCCAGTCCCTTACAAAAAGTGTAAATATATGAAAGTCACCTATAATAATTACTTCTCATATATGATGGAGAAACTAGAAATATAAAAGAGGAAGATTTTATGAGTGAATATAGATAGTGGGATTTATCCACGAGGGATGAAATGAATTCCTTACATGTTTTTAGGATATGGGAGCTAAAGGAATGACTTTCTGAGAGAAGAGTACTTTAGAAAGTGGGGTTATCGACTAAAGGAATTAGAAGATGGTAGAAAATAGTATAAGAATAGGATGTCATGAATGGATTTCAACAAATTGAAGATACAATATTTTTAGAAATATTTTCTTTAGTAGTTAGGAATATGAAAATTTAGATGGTACTTATAATTGTTTTCATGGAAGGGTTTCATCTAGAGTAGTTAAATGTTAAAAATTCATTCCTTAATGGAGATTTGGAAGAGCATATTTACATGAAATAACCAAAAGGTTTCATGGTAAAATGAAATGTGAATCTATTTGGTCATCTCAAATAGAGATTTTATAGGATGAAATATTCACATAGGAATTGGAAATAAATGTTCAACACCTTTATGGTAGAATAAAAGTTTTTCCTGAGAAATATAGATTATTGTTGTTTGCTGAAAGGTGTTTGATGATGGGAGCTTCATAAAACTTATCATATACATCAGTTAAATTCTATTAGTAGGACCAATTAGGGATTTAATTGAATAGTTAAATATTTAATTGCCTAGATATTTCAAGATGAAGGATCTTGATTGTGTAAAATGAATTTTGGGGATAAGTATTATAAGAGACTTTGAGTTTGAAACTTTGTTCTTAACTTAGTCTGACTATATTTGAAAGGTGGTAGAATGTTTTATAATGAGTGAATAGAATCATGTAACCACTACCCTAGATGAAAACTTCAAGTTTAGTAATAAAAATTCACCTAGAATGAAATAATATGCTAAGTACATGGTTAAAGTTTCATTTTCATTGGCTATCAGAAGCTTAATGTATGTCATGGTTTGTATGAGGATGTAAATTTCACATATAATGAGAGTAATAAATAGGTTCATGGATAATAATAGATGGGAACAAAAGAAATTTGTAAAGTGGATACTCTGGTATCTCAGGTTTTTTAAATGTTTTTTCACACTATTTTAGAACTGATGAACAATTATAGGGTTTTATTGATTTGGACTTTGTGGGAGATGAAAACACTCTAAGGAGTTCCACTAGCTATGTGTTCACTCAAAAAGGCACAAATATGAGTTATATTCCAAATATTCAACCTATATTTTCACTTTCAATGATGTAGGTAGAGTAAATTTTACTTACAAAATGTGGGAAGGAGTTTATTTGTTTAAGGGGCCATTGAAGGATCTCATAAGAAGGATAGAAGAAGATACATTGTTATATGATTATTTGAGTGTGATACAATTATCCAAAAATGCAATATTTTACCCCAATACCACACATATTTAGTTAAATTATCACTTCATCTGGAAGTTATTAGAGGAAAAAGTGCTGGAGCTATGGAGGGTTGATGGATTTTAGAATCTAGTAGATATATCAAAAAAGTTCATAGTCTTGGAAATTAAGGGGAGGTGTTGTGCCTTAGTTGGGATAAATTGATTGGAAACATTATGGGGGAACCATGCTGCTATAAATAAATATTGAGAGAAGAAGTGATTTGTCAGTGCGAATAGAGGGATTGATGAAAAATCATGAAAATGATCCATAAGTGGGAGATTATTAGGCTTGGTTGGGTGTGAGAACCATTTTCAGATAAGTCATGGAACTTATAAATGTAGTGAATCTAAAAGTATTAAATATAACTATAAGGAGATATAGTAGAGGTGATGATGTAGTCTAGAAGTCCAAAATTAGTGAAGAACGATAATTGAAAATTTTGAATCAAACTTTGAAAGGAGGTGGAGGTTGTGTATGAGTTAACAAATCTTGTATTAGAGTAACTAAGGATATTCAAAGTATGTATAAGATTAATTTTAGTCTACATAATATTAATCTAGAATAGAGAATTCTAAGCCCACATTATTCATTGGGAGAAATATTTGAGTCTATGGTTTCCTTTTACTAAGTGGAGGGATGCCCATAAATATCAGATCCAAAGGTTGTGCTCTCCATGAAGATCAGAAGGCAGTGGTAACTAACAGACTAGATGGTTGTCATGGAACCTCACATATAAATACATGGGAACTAGTCATTTATTGTTTATCACTTTACATATTGTAATTTTCTTTCATTCTATCAATAAATAATTAGTAGTGTTTCCCCCATGGAGTGGGATTAAGTATAAACCACACAAATACTTTGTGTTGTACTTAGTTTTTTTCTTTTGTTATTTCCTTTCAAAAGATCTTTTCTAGTGTATGTGGTGTTGTAGTGTGTGTCTAGGGTACATTGTCTTATCAATTTCAGATATATCATTACATGGGTTTATTATGATTCAGTAGTTCTAGAATTCTTTTCCCCCTGTGGAAGATATATAGGGTGTTTTTGTTTCGAGAGGTTTCGGACCCACCATCATGTTCATTATGAAAAATAATCTCATTTTCATAAGTTGTTGTGGAATAGGGAATATTAAAGGAATATGAATTAAAGTCATAAATATCATATAGTATGATAAGTATTTTTACATAGAATAAAAAACATACAAAAAATTATTTTATTCAATCCTAAGGCTACATCATATTTGATGATATAGGGTATATCATATGCATTTCCTTAGACAATAATATTTTAAAAATGTGGTTGAATCAAAGTTCCATGAATCATATGGTATGATTCATTTGACACTGATATGATACATAAAAAGTATGTGGATCTACTTTTCATTCAATTATAATTAGTTAGTCATTTCATAGGATAAAAAAATGAGAGATTAATTGGATAAGGTTTACATGGAGTGTAACAAAAGTTATTACTCATATGATTGAGAAACTTATGAGTAAATTCATGGATTAGGTAGTGTCTCCATAGCCTATATAAATGAGGCTAGGCCTTGGGTCTAGCATGTGTGATATCCTGAAACATTCACTACCCAAAACTCTTTCCTTCCCAAAGCTCTCTTCTTCCTACCCTATTTGTCTCTGAGATACCATCATATCATGAGGGAATTAGAAGATCCTTCCCAAAGTAGTTTGGGTGATATATTGAAACTCATTGATACAACATGTATGAAATAACCTTTTAGTTTTTCTTAAGCGTTCTTCATCAAAAGCTGATTGAAGGTGATGACAACATGCATCCTATGCTGCAAGGTAAATATTTTTGATTCCATTATCGTATGATTTCAATTTCAATAGCACGGTGCTTCTTGGTTTCAAGGTTTATTTTCACTTTCACTACTTTTATTAGTGGTTAATATATTATTAGAAAACTATCAGTGGAATTTGAGCCTTTATATGATTTTTATTCATGAAATCATTTTATAAATGAAGGTTTTTAAAGTCATATGCCTATCGTAATGCCTATCATAAAATATGATTCAAAATTTGTTCTGCCGGATTTGAATTGTAAATTATGATATAGGATATAAAAACCTATGAATTAGTTAAAAACACTTTATTTTTTATAGGCCATAACATAAAAAATTAGTATATCATATTCTACGATAGCACTTCTGTGAGTTTTTCAAAAACAGAGTGCCATATCGCTACTATGATATCTCAGTGAATCAAAAAATAAAACTTCTTATCATATTAAATGATTGCATTATTAGTCATAAAATATGTCTAATAGCACATAAATGGTTTATTCTTCAATGAAATTATAGTTACTTTCTACGAATCCACTTATATCATAAAATATGATTGGTTGAGAGAATAATTAGTTTTCTTTATTATCAATTATGAATTTGTTTTAAAATTTATAAATTGTTTATAGATTATAATAAAAGGTATTTTAGGATATTTAATAATGTATAAATTTTTTTATAAATTAATTAATTATAAATTATTTATAATTAATTAATTAAATGTTTATGAAACATTTATTATTAAATATTCTATAATATTAAGTGTTAATATTAATTTATCATTTTTAGAAATTTTATGGCTTGTATTATAGTTTAAATATAAAATTTTTATATGGAAATATAAGTGTAATTTATAAAAGGTTTATAAATTACAAAATATGGATAAATATAAAGTGTTTATATTTTAAAATTATGAATTGTTCATAATATTTAATTTTAAAATTTTAAATTAAAAATGGCCATATTTGGAAATTATTTAAACCATATCAAAATATTTTTGATAAATGATTTGATCAAAAGTTTGAATAACATTAATATGTTATTTGGAGATTATGTAAAATGTTTATATAATAGAAATTAAAATATAAAATGATTATATTTCATAAAAAATATAATGTGTTTAAAATAAATTCCATATAATGATTAATATGATGGAGTTCATATTAGAGAATAAATAGAGTGTTTATATTTTTTTAATTATGGAATGTCCATAATTAATTATAACTTATTTATTTATAAATTATCTATAAATATTTATCTCAAGTTTAAATATGTGAATTGTTTATTTATTTAAAATATATTACCTTGTTTATTATTCATGGGTACAAATTGTTTATATTGTGAATATATGTATGGTTTAGTTTAAATTATTAAACTATTTCTTATAAATTTTTCATACCATGTATTTCATGCTAGGTATGTTAACATAAGATTTATTTTTCATCCACCTCAACCTTAGTTTTTAGTTAAATTTATTAGCTTGAAGTTAGGTGTTGAATATAGTTTATACATGTTAGATATTAGAGTTATGATGAATTGGTATCTCTCCTAAGTAAAGTTTTCTTGGGGAGAATATAACATCCCATTATCTATTTTCAGGCACTTCATGACCTTTTTTTTATTTCTTTATTGGGTATTTTTTTTGGGTTGTTTTGGAAGTTTTTTGAAAATTTTGGAACTTTTGAGGATTGTGCATGATTAGCCCACAGTTAGGGAAAACTATGTGGTTTGGCATATGAAACTGTGTTCTATATATTGGTTATTTATAGGGAATTTCATGGTTGGTCTAAACCATACGTCCTCTCCCTTCAAACTATTCAACCATGGACAAAGGGATTTTCATGGTTAGCGCACAGTCAGTTTAACCATGCATCCAAACCATGCACCCTTTCCAGAAGCCCAATGATGGTGCACGGTTACTACTAACCATATGGCCTAACTACGAAACCATATAAGAGGGTTTTTAATCAACCAAAAATTTTAATTAAAATATCAGGACCCCCAGTTTAACCTCTAATCACCCACTATTCAACCATAATAAGTTTTCTTGGATTTTGGAGACTCCTTAGAGGACTACTTGGGTCCTCAAACCTCTTATCTTAAAAATCAAAGTTCCAGTAGAAGATTTCAATCTCTCTATGGTATGTGGTTTCTCTCTTGATTTGAGTTTCATCTATATTATATTTCTCTAAATCTATAGAGTGGTGAATCCTCATGTTTTTGATGGATTAGATCTTAGTTTTTAAAGATCTTGTTGATGGTTGTGATTCTAGGAATTTATTCCAAGATCTTATTCACCTTCATTCTCCATTGGAATTTCCCACTATGGGTGTTGATTTGATTGATTGGGTGATTAAAGGTAGGTGGTTATATAGTAATTTACCCTACAAATGAAACCCTAAACTACTTGATTTAATTGAAATGATTTTCAATTAATTTATAAAATCTTTATTTGATATGATTTGATGTTTTATTTAAAAATGACATGGAAATTTTGAAAACCCCAATTTCAATGGCATTGAAATTGTGGAGTAGATTTTGAGAAAAATGATTGATTGAAAATAAAAATGAATTTATGGGATGATTTGATTTTTATTCTTAAGAAAATTGGATTTAAATGGAAAATTATTTAAAAGGAATGAATTTGATGAATACTTGTTATTGGTTTTGAAATTGAAAAGGCACATTAAACTTGAAATTGGGAATTTAAAATATGAATGATGAATTGATTTAAAATTATTCATTTTACCATTATTAATTGATTTATTGATTAAAATACATGATATCCTAAGTATTTAGTGGGTAATTAGGACAAGCATGTTATGAATCTAACTCCCTAGAAATGGATTGATGATGAAAAATATAACTAAAACTAGTTTGACATGATTTTCCATGAGTGGATGTTGATTGATTAGTATCGAAGGTCTGAACTTAGGGAAATGTGCACACTTAATTGATCTTTTCTTGATGATTGAGTATTGTGAGGATCCAAGAGCTTGGAACTAATATAACTCGTGGCATATGACCATGGTTCTTGGTTTAGACTTGATTATGCATGCCATTATTTATAGAACTATTTTATTCATGACAACTATTTTATATAAATGTTTTATAGAAAATATTCATTAAATCATATTTTTATATATCTTCCATCTACTTTATTTGAAATAACGTTTTTATTTAAAATATGTAAATTTTATTTGATGCCTTGTTTTATTTAAATTGAAATAATAAATGGTTTAATTGTTATGAAATTGATTATGGAACATTTGGTGAGACCCTACTAGGATATTTAAATCACACCATAAATTTTTCTTTGGTATTTAATATATTTTTTCATTCCAAGTCTAGGGAAAGGGAAACATCCAATCATATGTGGTAGTTTTTCTTGATTTGTGGGACTTTGGAGTGATGACGGTGACCGTTGGAGCTATGGTCCACTTGCCACATAGGGTTTTTGAGACTTTTACTTGATGGATTTCATGTTTTCCTTTAGTTTATGTTTTATATTTGTATGTTTATCTATATTCTATGGTAATTTTCTCTTTTAGGATTGTTTTTCATAATGACTGGTTATCTTTTATCTTCCGCTATTATGTATCGATGGTTTGTTCTTATGGAAAAACCATTTCCTTGATGTTTGATATGCTTCCAGGTGATAGTTTCTAACCTATGATTATTGAGAATTACCTTCAAGGTATTTTAGGACCATATTTATTATCAGTTTACTAGGGTAATCAGGCTAGTTCATGATAGAGAAGTATTTTGGTTCATACTTCCCACTAGCCTAGAGGCTTATGCTTTGTTCTAGAAAGGCGAGGATTGACAAGATATTGCACCTAGATTAATCATATAGAGATTATCAATCTCAAATAATTATAAACCTTTATATTAAATGTTTATAAAACTTATATATAAGATGTATTTGGATATGTATAAATATGTTTAACATCTATTTTTGGGTGAGTAACAAAAACTGTGGGTTGTGTAAAGTGTTACACATTAATATGGTTTGCAAATATCAATGTTATGGATTGAATATTATTCCAAAATAAATCATTAGAAGAATTAATAAATGTAAAGGGAATAACATGATATAAGATGGTGTGTTTAAATACCCTTAAAAATACAACGTGTTAAATTTATTCCAAAGAGGCACTTTTCAAGACCTCGATCATCTATCTAGGTAAGTCAAGTCATAGACAGGTGCCTATGGGTTATCTTATATAAGAGAATAATGTAATGGGTGACCCTAATGGAATATAGTTGAGTTTATCCATATTTTATATTGAGCGGAGAGTTATCCAATCAACTATCCCAGCGTTATATATGACATTATTAGGATGATTCCCTAACTAAATAACTGAATGGTGAGAGAAATACAACAACTGAATCATTTCTCAGTGAAATTTGGATCTTGTCCCACTAAGGGATATGATGAATTTTAAAGGGGTCATCATTTTAGTGGGAGAACATTTAATAAGAGTCCTTACCCATATGATAAAATCTTCCATTATAGATAATGGTATCATCATCAACAAGATTTACCTTGAGATCAAGATTGGACAAAGAAAAACTAAATCGTAGTAATTTCATTGTTTGGTATAATAAATTTATAATTGTTTTCAAGAAATAATAAAAATTATATGTGTTAGAAGAACCCATTTCTAAGAAACCAACTAAAGAAGTCACTCAAAAAATAGAGATAGATGCCTATGACAGGCATCTAAAGGATTCATCAGAATTATCTACCCACATACTTTTGACCATGAAATCCAAGTGTGGAATACTCAATTTAATTTTTTTATGGTATATTAAAGTTATAAAATATTCCATTTATCTTTATTTTCTTCTATCTTATGGGTGTTTAAGAGGTTATTTTTTAGTGAAAAAGGGTCAAAGATTTTGTGGTTAGATTGAAGATAGAGGGATTGGCTATATGGTGGCTATAAACTACCACTGGCTATTTGATAGACTCTACTGAATTGATGGTGGAGTTTCTATAGGATTTTATGCTTCTACAGAACCCACCAGCTAGATGAAAGGGTGCTACTGAAAAGCTTCCGTCCAGTCACCAGCCAACCATTGGTTCCCCTGGCTGGCCAGTGCACCCATTCTAAGGGTGGATTAAATGAAACTTGTGGGTTTTAATTCCAAATAGTTTTACACCATTTTAATTACCTAATTCTGACATAAACCCTTTATTTCTAATTTTAGAACTCTCCCCTTGATCCTTGACCTCTCCTATTCATCCCCTTGATTCTTCAAGGTTGGACTGATCTGATGATGCTAAAATAGTGAGTTTTGTCTAGAATTATGATAAATTTCTTTTTCTTATCGTGATATGAGAATGTATTAATGATGTTTATATGGTTTATTTAGTGAAATTATGATTAATTATTCCTTCGTTCATATATTGATGTTGGATCTCACATTTTGATGACACCCCTTGATCAAATCAAGATCTACTATAGATTAAAAAAATTGTATTTGTATATGTTATGAATAATCTTATTATATTTCTTTTTTATGGAATATTAATGATATAACTATAATCCATTGATGATCCTTTAATATATTGGTGGAATATTTGATGTATCAATGAAATCCCTTTAAACAGAGCTCGATTCCTCATGAACAATGGATATTTCTAGGTAAATTTATTTAGATCGATCATCTTGGAATATTATTATTCTTGAATATCATCATGGATATATTTTCCATTAAAGGATTATTATTAGATAGATTCTCATTTTCTAGAACCAAGGTTCTCTTTTAGAATTGATGATGAATTCACGTTTCATTCTTGAATCGACAACAGACCCCTGTTCTTCAAAACACCTCAAATTAGTTTCATTGATAGAACCTAATACGTATATAATTATAGAATAACCTTCTTGATTTGTAATATATATAATTAATAAATGAACTTTAGGTAGGAAGTTTCTTAACTTTTTAGGACCTTTTATACACTTGTATCCTTGATTCATGCGTGTTGGCATAGTTTATTGTCCATAATTGATGGTGTTTTCTTGTGGGTGTGTGTGTTGCTTATGATACCCATATATAATTCCTGATTCCATGATTATTAGTAGAGTATTTATTTACCATGACTGATTTCTATCACATGTTTTTATATTTTGCTGCTATATTCTCATGATGGCGTGCTATGCTTGTCTTATTATGCACTTCCCTATTCTGTGTATTTACCATGCCTTAGAGGTATTGTATTGGTATTTATAACTGGTGAACCATCTTGGTATAATTACCCCATAGAGGGGGATAATTCATGAAGTTTAGTGGTGATGATGATGGACCCATACATAGGGTCAGATCATGAAAGCATTGTGGCCCGATCCAAATCTTGATGCCAGAGGATACCGAGTAATGTGCAGAAACTCGATGCCTTGTGAATACCGACTACATGTTCACTAGCTAGACTTTTTTTTCCAAACTAAAATTCAATTCTTTGAGTATACTTGGTAACATGTTTCAAGAATTATGGATAGTAATTGATCAATTATGAATTTTTTTATTATTCTTATAGTATGGAGCCAAAACAGGCAAGGTCGGGGCTCGTGGTGGCTTGGTTAGCACATGGGTTCTTGACATATGATTGTTTATTCCTACTTGAAAAATTACTATTTTCATGGTACACCCCTATTATACTTTTTCATGCTTGTTAATGACGCATTTTTGGTGTCCTATTAGGTTTTATTTCTCACACTTTTTACAGGAATCTCGATGCATGTGTATACTTCATGCATAGGGATCTAAGAAAAGGTAAGGGGCCTGTGGAAGATGGTTGAGCCAAGGAGCATAGAGATGGTAGAAGAACTAGGACCGAATCTAGAGGATTTCATAAGTGTTACTTTATTTAATTATATACCTTCACTTATTACTCTATTTTGGATAGCCACATTGGGAGCATGATTTATTTATCTTTATTTATTTTTATAACATGTGATCCACATGATATTACATTATGTTTTCTTATCTTCCACCTTGATTACTCTAAGTTATTATATTTTTATTTATACTATTGGTCTAAGGATATGATATTGAGGGTATAGTATCCCCACTGACGGTGTTCGGACCCTTATGATAATTAATAGCCACCTTCATATGGGGATTCATACATGAGGCCTTATAGATCTTCATATTGGGATTGGTGGTTTGGGTCAGGGAATTACACCAAGTTTTAAGAGAAAAAAGTGACCATATATTCTTATAAGATGATGGAAAGCCTGAAAATTATTTATAAATAATAATCTAAGAGTTATAGGTATGAGGTATCAAATTATATATTTCGGTTTAAAATGGAAGAAAGAACCTTGGTTTGAACTCATGTGCTCAATATGATTGTGTATGAAAATGACCCAGAGAGGCTGAGTTCACCTCTTAGAATTGGTCTATCCATAGAATTAATTCTACAAACTCTATCATAAAGGTTCTAATATTTTATTGTGAATTAAAATAATTAAGTTCAATAAAACTTTACATGATCTTCTAAATATGTTGAATATAACTAAATAGGACATGGGAGGTCTAGGATCAAGTTCCATCTTGATGGTATAAAAGGATAAGGGTAAAATTTTAGGTTATATAGAGAAGAAAATAGGTCATGGAGAGTCCACAGTGTTGACCAAACCAAATAAAATGATAGTTATTTTATTATGGAAATATTTAACATTGTAAAAGAAACTATCCAGAATACCTAAAGTGTTATAAGAAACCATGTAAAGATTCCACCTTAGGTATTAATGTTATAGAATTTAATTATTTTATTCTGAAAGGTATTTGAAACTAATTGTATGTTTTACACGTATTGTAAATATATAAGAGTTTAAAAGTAAAAAAATGTTGAATATAGAAGATTTATGCTTCTTTTCAAGTAATAGAGTTAAGATTTTTCATATTATGGACTTGGATGCAAGGAGTACTTAAAGATTGGAATATTTTTTTTTAAAAATATGTGTATTTTTGTCTCATTTATTCTTGAGAAGTGATTTTAAACAATCATTATTAAATTAATGAGATGAAAATTTTAATACACATGGTTTATGATTCTTCAAAATTCTATAACATGACTAAAAAGGATACAAGGATAAAATTAGTTTTATCCAAGATAAAATGTTTATCCAAGAACCATAGGAATATGATTCCACCACCAATAATGGAATGTTTTCTAAATTATTCTTTTTAGTAAAATTTATAATCACATAAAACACAATTTATGATATGGAAACAATAACTTATTAGTTAAATATTACCACTAAAATAAAATAAGAGTTATTTCATAAACACAAAGGATTTATATGTATCTAAAATAAAATGAGAGTTAAATCCTAAACATAAAGGAGTTTGTGTATATTAACATGATTTTATTAATATAATATAATGCCTAAGAGTTTATTGGGAGAATGTTTGAACCATGGAATTTCAAAGTTAACAAAAAATATCATAATAGTATATTTTCATAGATAATGTCATTTAATATAATAAAAGGTTTAGGATATGATGGTAAAAAACAAAAATGTAAGATTTTCATTTAGTTACCATAATAGAGTGAATGTCACTTGATATCCTAAATTTTTTAGGATATACTGGTAAAGATACAATGTAGAAGTTACATTAATTACCAAAATATTTTAAGGGAAAAGTTTAGAAAAGTTATAAATTAGAAAACAAATGTTATTAATATTATAACATTGGATGTTTTAGAGTTAAAAAGTTTGAATATTTTCAAGGATTTGAACATTAGGAATATGATTACTATGTCCCACTATTATTAAAACTATATAAATTCATAAATGTTACTAATTATAGAGTTTAGTGGGAGAGTTTTTGTAACATCCCGGTTCCGGAAGCCACCTAGAGGCGCCCCGTACCCAGTTGGTCACATGGCCTCAAGCGCATTTCCTTGCACGCCAGAGGCTACTGACTAGTAGCGAGGGATTAGGTGTGATAGTGGGGAAACTATGCCCTCATTGGAAGAGTACACAACAGAAGTAAACAACACACAATATCGGATGCAGTAAATATCCAACAATAGTAAACGGTGGAAGACTAGAATAATAAACAACTAGAGCACATATATATATATAAAATGATGCATGATATATATGTATAAAAAAGCAGCCAAACAAGTCACAATGTTGGAAATACAAACAGTACTAAACCAGAGTACAAAAGAAAAAGGTAAAAAACTCCTCAACATTGCAAGCCTAAGCTTGGTCTTATGCTCCCCAGCTCTACAGAAAGTCTAGTACCTGAAATATAAGGGATCTTGCCCTTATCTATACCTGAATCAATATAATTTGTTTGGTCCCAAAAGCATTACCCAACCAGGGTGTGAGACTAAATCCCAGTAGGCAACCACCTAAAGATCTGTGCCTCATAGTCAGTGAATATATGGCAGGTAAAAGTATAGAAAAAAGTAAAATGGGAAGTGCTCAACAGTAAACAATCCACAGTTTCAATATCAAGCAACAACGAAACAAATAGCTAAACCCCAAACAGGTAAATATCTGGGAAGAACTCATAGCCATCCCCTCTGTTCCTACCTAATAAGTACAAGCAACCCTCTAGGCAGTGCACTCGACCTAACCCCTCTGGTTCAGTCATAAGAATTTAAAAAGACTCTCTGAGGATGCACTCATAGTAAATTCCCATTATAGCCTAAGGTAGTCAGAGACTCTCTAAGGAAGATCACACGGTAAATTCCCCTTATAGGCCCAAGGTTAAGGACTCTTTGAGAAAGATCACTTGGTCAATTCCCCTTACATCCCAGGTCATTCAAAGACTCTCTAAGGAAGCTCACTCGGTCAATTCCCCTTATAGTCTAGAGTAATCAAGGTAATTCAAAGTAAAACAAAGAATCTATGAGGAATCTTGCATGGTCAATTCCCCTTATAGTCTAAAGTGATAAAATACTCTCTAAGGAAGCTCACTTAGGCAATTCCCCTTATAGTCTAAAGTGCTCAAAGAATCTCTGAGGAATCTCACTCAGTCAATTCCCCTTATAGCCTACTACACCAGGTTCTCACAGCCCTGTGTAGGTCAACAAGCATAAAAATGCAGTATGGACAAAGTAAACCTATAGAACTACTTTTCTAATCAGTTTAAAACATATCAAGCATGTCAGAATACAAACTCTCCATCCTATAGCAACAGGCATGGAAAATAGGTAAGGTATCCAAACTGGCTAAACAGGACCAAATGGTCATAAACAAAACATGCATAGGAAATACATCCAAAGCATAGCAATCAAACCTATTCATATCCAAATATCCTCTACACAAACATACGAGCATGGAAGGCAATCAATAGGGGTAAAATGGTAAACACGCGATACCCCGTTCAAGGGTATTGGTGGAATTTGCGCATAATACTCAAATAATTTGAATGGAAAGGCACAAACCACCTACCTCAGCATTTTAGGAACGATATACGTGAGCCTCGAAGATTGAATCACCCTATAATTCTGAAGATATACCAAAATGTCTAAAACTTTCAACCCACGATATCTCACAAGTGAAGAGAAATCAGAAGATGGTGCTCTAGGAGAAGAGAGAAATCACCGATGCGATTCCAATGCAACCAAAGATGTTCGATTCGGAGGACGGACACATGCTCAGAGGTTCATCAAAGATCCGCAGTCATATGGAGCTCTCTGTCAAATGAGACCTAAAAGAAGAGCGTTCTGGAGATTATACGCGACCCCAGTGCTTTTAATGAAAAAAATAAAGTACACGACATGTACTTTTGAAGTACACGACGTGTACTTTCCATTTATGTACTCTACTTTAAGTAGCCTCCAAGTCACTCCCACACGACCGTGTGTGTGGCTACTACACGGCCAGCACACGACCTCCTGCGGAAAGGCAGTACACGACGTGTACTCATAAAGTACATGGTGTGTACTTAGAAAATTTCCAGAAATTCCTCTTTTTCTAAAAAATGACCAGAAAAGAAAAAACATACCTAAAAAGAAGATCCGTATTCTTAAAAACTTCCCCCCTTAAATAAATTCATCCCAGAATTTCCCTAGTGAGGCGTAGAAGAAGAAACCCCGAACAGTTTCGGCCACTGTGATTGTATGTCGGCCTCCCTCTCCCAAGTCTTGTCCTGCACCCGCCCGTGCTGCCATAGAACTCGTACTAGAGGAACATACTAAACACAGAGAACCTTTGTAATATGATCCAAAATCCAGATAGGATTCTCTTCAAAGGATGCATCCACTTCCAACTCAACCTACTTGGGTTGTAAAACATGAGATGAGTCTGAAAAGTAACGTCGAAGATGAGGAACGTGGAAGACGTCGTGCATGGCTTGGTACCTCTGAGGTAACTGCAACCGATAGGTAATCTACCCAACTCTCTCCAACACCTCAAATGGATCGACGTACCTCGGAAAAAGCTTACCCTATCTCCTAATCCTTATGTACCCCAACCTCGGTGTGACACGCAGGAAAAACTGATTCCCGATCTTGAACTCCATAGGTCTTCTTCACTGATCAGCACAAGACTTCTGTCGAGACTGTGCTGTATCCATCCTATTCCGAATCAACTTTATCTGCTCTGTGGTTTCCTGAACAAGACAAGGTCCCAAGAAAGCTGCCTCTCCTACCTACAACCAACATAAAGGCGATCGACATGGCCTACCGTACAAAGCCTCATAAGGTTCCATCTGAATAGTTTCTTGAAAACTATTGTTGTAGGAAAACTCCACAAGAGGTACATGCTTCTCCCAAGAACCTCCAAAATCCAAAACAGATGCTCAGAGATTATCCTCAATCACCTGAATTGTACACTCAGATTGGCCATTTGTCTAGGGGTGGTAAGCTGTACTCAAAAGTACCTATATACCCAAAGCCTTATGAAGCCCCTTCCAGACCCAAGAAGTAAAACGTGCATCCTTGTCTGAAAAAATGGAGTGTGGAACTCCATAAAGACGTACAATCTCTCAGATGTACAACCATCCCAGATCATCAACACTGAAGGTCTCCTTGATCGGAAAGAAGTGAGAAACCTTCGTGAGTCTGTCAATGACAACCCAAAATGCATCATTCCCTCAAGGCAACCTCAGCAAATCGGTCACAAAGTCCATCACGACATCATTCCACTTCCACTTGGGAATGGGTAACTACTGTAAAATCCCTAATGGTCACTAATGATCTTTCTTCACCTGCTGAAAAGTGGAACACCTCATGATGAAACCAACAACTTCCCTCTTCATACCGGGCCACCAATACTGACGGTGTAGATCACGATACATCTTGGTGATGCCAGGATGAACTGCCCAAACTGAGGAATGAAAGTCCTACATCATCTCCTCACATATGTCTACTGGAACCCATACGTGCCCCTGGAAATAAAATATATCATCCTCACCTATGGTCCATCCAGGAATAGGGTCCTCTCCTAACACACTCTCTTTTAATACTAGGCCTTTAGAATCTGATAGCTGCCTCATTTGAAATCGATCAAGAAGAGTGGAGGTAATAGCTACAGACGATAGAAAAGTCTTCCCCTATCTGTTGTGCACCTCCAAATGCATCTTAGAGAAAAGATCCATAAGATGCCACTCACTACAAGCCTCCTGAACTACCTGTATCTGATTCCTCCTGCTCAATGCATCAGCCACTGTGTTACCCTTCCCAGGCGTGTAGGCAAGCTCAAAGTCAAAGGACTGTAGGTACTCGACCCACCTCCACTGTCTTAAATTCAAATCATGTTGAGTGAATATGTACTTGAGAATTTTTTGGTTGGTGAAAACCCAAAAATTCTCTTTTAGAAGATAATGTATCCAATAGCGTAGGGAAAGAACAACAACTGCCAACTCCAGATCGTGCTTCAGGTAATTCCTCTCCTATGGCCTCAACCGTCGAGATCTGTACACAATGAATCCATCTCCCTGCATAAGCACATCTCCCAGATCAATACATGAAGCATCACAGTAAACAATATAGATATTGCCCGACTCTAGCAAGACTAGTATCAGTGCTAAAGTCAACCTCCCTTTCAGCTCCTTAAAGGCTGACTCACAAGAATCTGACCATAAGAACTTCACACCCTTCTTAGTTAGACCTATCATCCATGCTTCTAAGCATAAAAAGTCCTATATAAAACGTCTGTAGTATCCATCCAGCCCTAGAAAACTCCATACCTCAAAGAAGTTCTTAGGATGCTCCCAGGAAACTACTTCTCTCACTTTCTCTGGGTCTACTGATACTCCTACCTATGAGATAATATGACCCATGAAGTGAATCTGATCCATCCAAAAGTGTCACTTTGAGAGATTAGCATATAAATAATGCTCCCTCAGTGTACTCAAAAAAATCTCAAGATGGACAGCATGGTCGTGTCGAGTGTGAGATTACACTAAGATATCGTCCACAAAAACAATCACGAAGGAATCCAAGTATGGATGGAACAATCAGTTCATTAGTTCCATGAAAACTGTAGGCGCATTCGTGAGACTGAACGGCATAACCATATACTCGTATAGACCATACCTACTTCAGAAGTCTATAAGAGGTATATCTGATGGTCTAACGTGCAACTGATGATAACCGGACCTCAAGTCAATCTTTGAGAACACCCAGGATCCTCAAAACTGATCAAAGAGATCATCGATCCTTGGCAAGGGATACTAGTTCTTTACCATAAACCGGTTCAACTTATGATAGTCCACACATAACCTAAGGGTTCCATATGCCTTCTTCGCAAACAGGACCGATGAACCCCAAGGAGAAGTACTGGGTCGGATGAAACCCTTTACCTGCAACTCCTCCAACTGTTTATTGAGCTCCTACGACTCTGGTGTATCCATACTATAAAGAATAATGGACACCGGTGCCACTCTTGGAACAAGATCAATCGAGAAGTATACCTCATGATCCAAAGGAAAACCTGAAAAGTCCTCTGGAAAGACATATTTTAAATGATCCACCACTAGAGGAAAGTCCATCTGCAAAGTCCCCTGGTCATCCACATATAGACTAGCAATCTGGGCTGTAACTCCTCCCAACCTATGATGCTCTAGACCCGCTCTGCTCACCTGAACATCCCATTCTCCCATATATGAAGAAAGGACCCACCCTCTGGTGATATAAAACTCACCCTACGACGATAATAATCGATGACTACCTGGAAGGGAACTAGCCAGTTCATTCTGAGAATGAAATCATATCCTGTCATCTCTATGACATAGAGGTCCCATAGAAAGCGACATCCACCAACCTCTAGTGGGCAATCCTTACACTGACGTACACTAGACATTCTATTCCCCAACTATGTGTCTAGCATCAAAATATTGGTATAGGAAAAGATACAAAGACCAAGGCTCTCCACAACAGTAAAAAAGATAAAGATATGGGAAGCCCCTGTATTGAAAAGAGTAGAAGCTAAAACTGAGGCTACTATGATCGTACCTCGAACTATGGAGGGTCTAGAATCATACTCTTTCCGGGTCTGCTCCACTACAAAATTATGGCCTATGCTATGACCCTGTGACCCTGGATGACCGCTTTGAGCTGATCCACCCTACTATCATTGAAGAACCAACGACTGAATACCATGTCCACGACCTCCACCTCAACCCGAATGGCCGGAAGAACTCCATTTCCCAGACTGGTGAGAAACAGGTGGCGCTACTCCTAAACGTGGGGTCATAGAAGATCCCCTGTCACCAACTACTAGTGAGAAGAACTAACAAAAGTACTGAAGTTGACCCATCTTGCCATAATATCGGCACTCCACTAGGTCTCTTGGGCAATGTGGCCTTGTATGCCTACTCTTCCCACACTGGTAACACACCACCTGGATACCAGAAGATGCATCTCGCCTACTCTAATCTCCTCGTGCAAACTCCCTGCGGTGCTTCTTGCTATCAGGAGGTGGGATACTAACTCTATATGCCGAACCACCCTGGATCACCACTCCAGAACCCCTCATATTTCACTCTGTGATTAGTGCTTGGTTGATGATGGAAGATATCGAAGTCAACCTAAAGATGTTCACCTGGGATTAGATGTCGTGCCTGAGAGCATCCTTGAACTTCCGTGCAAGGAACAACTCATCGCCTCCTGGAATAGGTGTGAAATGCTGCAGCTCTATGAAGCGAGAAGAATACTTCATAATAGTAAGAGTACCCTGCTCTAGACTCTTGAACTCTTGGGCTTGATCGTCCCTCAAGGTATCCTGATATAATTAATCATAGAAGATACGCCGAAACTCATCCAAAGCCATATTCTGTTGGCGTCTCGCCTGGGAGATCACATCCCACCACCTCTTGGAAGAATATCAAAGCATGTAGGTAGAGAGATTCACCATCTTCTTTGGAGGTATCTCCAGATACTTGAAAATAATCAACGTGGCTTCTAGCCATGACTTTGAAGCCTGGGGTCCTCCATACCCTAAGAAAGTAGGAGGATGCTGCTGCTGAAAGACCCGTGTCAAATCTTCCATTGACGGGGAATGAGATGGTGCTCCCTGAAAGGTCTGCATTATCCTTAGAAATACCTCCCTAAACTGTGAATCAGCACCTATGTCAGGTACAATGGCTGGTGCCAGGGCTGGCATAACTAGAGGATCTACAGGTAGTCCCTGATCAGCCATGTCTGGTGTTTGATCACCGCCTGGAAACTGGCACATAACCAGAGGACGCCTTAGTGGCATGACTATGCAAGGTCAAGAGCACACCTTAGATCAATATTATCAAGGACCGAAACTAGAAGCATAAGAAGGGAACAAGAGAAAGAAAGCATTCAAGTTTTACAAAACATGACTACACGACATGTACAATTCCTACACGGCGTGTTCTCTTAAGTCATTTACATGGGCGTGTACTCCTGCATAAACTAGTCATGTAACACCCCAAACACATGACATGTTGTCTTAACACACGGTGTGTACTTGAATCCTCTTCCCCTTCCTGAGTCCTTTTACACGATTAAGCCACATGGCTCTCCTAAGACATAACTACACGGCATGTTCAAGGTAGACACAACATGTACTAAACAAGCTTCACCTAGCCCACGTTGTTAGTGACACAGCCTGACACATGGCTTATACTACACAATGTGTTTCGGACGGACACAATGTTTACATGAAAGGATAACAGCGACCCGTGTTGTTCGTGACATGGCCGGGTACCTGGGTCAGACTACACGACATGTTCAATACTGACACAACGTGTATAGCTTAAGATTTATCTGTCCATGTTGTTAGTTATACAGGCGGACACAGGGTCAACACTACACGACATGTTCCCACCAGACTTTCCCCATCCCGTGTCTCTTCCTACACGACCTATGAAACAGTTACAGACTACACGACATGAACATAAAGTACACAGTGAGTACTTAAAAAAAACAGTTTCTTCGAGAAAATAAGAACACATGGTGTGTAGTCAAAACTACACAATGTGTATTTTGGGTTTTTCCAGACAGTAAGCCTTAGAAACCACTTTGGAGCCTATAAAAACACTGAAACGAACATTAAAAGTGCCAAATTATGATATGTGAGGGCCCATACTCCCCGCGAATCAAAGTTTGGAATCTTATACACTTTATAATCCACCAAATTCCGGTCCATGAGATCCTATAACACCTCAAGAACCAAATTTTGGCATCCATTCAAGCAAAACATTACAAAAAAGAATAACCTATCAAACAACGTGTATTTTATCAAGGAAACTATCACAAAAGCATGCATATTTTACACAACATCTATCACAACAACATGCAATCACTAATGCATCCTAGATGACACGACAAGAATGCATGACATGTGATTTCTAGCAAGTGACTATATGATGCATGGGATGACATACCCTCTTCTCATCGGGTTGTGACAGAGATAGATCCTCAATAACGTCAATAGTAATAACACAAAACATGTGAGTCACCCAACAGTGAAAATCAGATCAACCGTAACTTGAAAAACTAGAAGAAATTGCAATAAACGAGGTAGATTAGATTTTCCTTATACATGGGTTAGATACTCCCAGGCACAGCTTAGTACCAAGTACCTATTCCTTCCTATCCTTGTATAAAGGATCCAAACAGTAAATTAAGTGAAAAGAATTCCCCTGATACCACTTTGTAATGTCCTAGTTCTAGAATCCACCTAGAGGCGCCCCGTACCCGGTTGGTCACATGGCCTCAAGCACATTTCCCCGTATGCTAGAGGCTGCCGACTAGAAGTGAGGTCTTGGGTGTGATAGTGGGGAAACTATGCCCTCATTGGTAGAGTACACAACGGAAGTAAACAACAAACAATAGTAGAAGCAGTAAATATCCAACAATAGTAAACGACAAAAGACTGGAATAATAAACAACTGGAGTACACATATATATAAAATGATGCATGATACATATGTCTAAGAAATCAGCCAAACAAGTTACAATGCTGGAAATATAAACAGTGCTAAACCAGAGTACAAAGAAAAAGGTAAACAGCTCCTCAGCATCGCAAGCCTAAGCTTGGTCCCATGTTCTCCAGCTCCACAGCAAGTCAAGTACCTGAAATAGAAGGGATCTTTCCCTTATCTATAACTGCAGCAAAATAATCTGTTTGGGCCCAAAAGCATGACCCAAATAGGGGGTGCGACTAAATCCTAGTAGGAAACCACCCGAAGATCTGTGCCTAACAGTTAGTGAATATATGATAGGTAAAAGTATATAAAATAGTAAACAGGGAAGTGCTCAGTAGTAAACAATCCACAGTTTCAATATCAAGAAATAGTGAAACAAACAGCTAAACCCCAAACAAGTAACCCTCTGGGAAGTACTCACAGCCATCCCCTCAGGTCCTACCTAAGAAGTACAAGCAACCCTCTGGGCAGTTCACTCGGCCTAACCCCTCTGGTTTAGTCATAAGATTTCATAGAATCTCTAAGGAAGCACTCATAATCAATTACCCTTATAGCCTAAGGTAGTCATGGACTCTCTGAGGAAGCTCACATGGTTAATTACCCTTATAGCCTCAAGGTCAAGGACTCTCTGAGGAAGCTCACTCGGTCAATTCCCCTTATAGTATAGAGTAATCAAGGTAATTCAAAGTAAAACAAAGACTCTCTGAGGAATCTCACATGATCAATTCCCCTTATAGTCTAAAGTTGTAACACCCCAAGCTTCTACGGTATGCTTCTCTTTGAATAATGCAATAACGTGTGTTGTACGCAACATCGAGTTCTAACACACCACAACCAATCAAACTAGCTGTTATGAATAGTAATACCCACTTTTTGAAATTTATAAATTTTAATTTTTCAAAATGGAATTCATTTTTGCATTCAGAATATCTAAATTAGCCTAGGGTGAATTTTTGGTATTTTTCTGAAAAACTTCATTTTTGATGAATAGTGAAACCACTAAGTGGTAGTTAAAAAACTGATTTTTTCATAAAACTTAATTTTACCACTCTGTGAGTGGAATTTTGAAAATCCAAGAGAAATGGTTAATATCAAGGAGTAAAATCTGGTTCAATGAGATGAAAATAATTTTTGGTGAATAGTAACTTTTTACTTTTATTTACCACGGTTAAAAGTAAATAGGGTAATTAAGGGTAAAAATGATATTAATATTACCCTAACACATGTCCTAATTATATTGGAAAAGTGTATCTAGACCAAAAGCAACCTTAGTAATAAAATATTATCATTTAGGTCTACTTGGATTAGATTAGGACATTTATTATTATTTAATTCAAAGAAGAGTTAAAAGAGTTAAAATCAAAGTTTATTTACTAAAACATTTTTAATATAGAGTTATAAATAAGATAAATTCGATTGTAAATATTCATTATAAATCTAAAAATATTTCCTACATAATGTTATTTTATTTATAAATTTTATACAATAAATAATTTAATTTATTTATGACACAATGGTGATGCATTAATTACCATGATAGTGAAAAATTCAAATAATTGATATTATAAATACCCAAATAAATATAATTTGAGACTTTTTATTAATTACATTAATTTTATAGGTTAATATGACATGTTAGGAATTATTTAATTAACTTTTTTAGAAGTAATAATTCTGTTATAATTTTCACAAAAATCAATTTTCCAAATAGTGTCAAAATTGACATAAACGAGTTTTTAAAACAAATATTATATTATTAATTGATATTCAATTTCTAAAAATCTAAGTTTTGGACAAGAGACTTATATCATGATAGGTGTATAATTAATGGACCACTTGGGGGTATCATGAAGGTATATAGTAAGTTTATTAACTATATAATATAAAAACACAAAGTAACATGGTAAGTGTCAAACTAATTAACTAAGAGTTAAAACTAAAAGTTAAGGTTAATATAATGACCCAAACCTGTCTAAATTCTATTGTTTGAGTGTTTTTCGACCCATACCCACATTAAACTTTAAATAATCCACTTTGGAGCCATTAGAAACCGAATATGAATTTATTATAAAATAATATTTCTAGATTTTCCAAAGGTGCCCCTCACCCCTCTTATAAAAGGGCACTCCCCCTTCTCATTAATTAACACCTTCAAAGCAATTTGGCTCAGCCAAACTCTGCCCAAATACTCTCTCAACTTCCCTAAATTCATCATAGAGGCCTTAATTTAGTCATAAAGCCAACCTAAGGAGCCCTTTTGATCAAATCAAAAGGAAGAACCCGAAGAAGAGGTAATGTTTTCACCACCCTCTTTCAAGTTCCTTTCTTCTTCAACTTCTTATTTCTTTCCCATTATAAAATAATAAATCCAGTATATTATATATACTGTGATGTTATTATAAATATGGTACAACCATATTCAGTATTCTATCCACCCTTTGAATAAAATGTCACCATACGTGCGTACGTACGGCTTACCGTCTCCACGTCGTGGGGTAATTGTTATTCAGTAAATTATTATTTGGATGGGTATAACAATGATGTGTAATTCATGTAAATAATAAATATAACATGATAATGATTCTGTATATATGATATACCATCCAATTATTTATTATTTTAATATCAAAAGAATGATATTGTCGCTCGTGCGTACGTACGGACTACCGTCTCCACGAACGCGAGGAGATTCATTCTCCATCGTATCTATTCAAGTATAATTCTCATTTGATGATTAATAATAGTATATAAGGACTTTATATCATTCTGGATATGATTAAGATACAACTTATCCATGAAAAACATGTCATATGTAACAAAACATATAAAATAAAATGAGTAAGTTAACACCCGAAACGACGATAATTCTAAAATATTATTAACAAAGCAATGTTAAAAGATCATATATGATATCATATTAATGTATATGATTATTGTATAATTTAATAACAATTATTTCACCATTATAAAGGAGGTTAACCTACCCCAACCAAGGAAAAGTACAAGGTAAGGGTTATTTCATAATCTCTTCATTATCCGAGGTTGTTTATACGTACTAATCTATAGGGATTTCTTTATCATCCACATCCATGTTTCTTAAAAATGTTTTTCAAAACATTTTTAATATGTACAAGAATATGGTTTAAAGTAATTTATACCCTTGTTTGACTTTTTATAAGAGGTTTATAAAGGAATCTTTCTGTCGTTTTCCAAACAAGGTGCTTTTTAACCTTTTAGAAAGAATTAAGGTAAGAATTTTTTTTTTAACTTATACGGCGGGTGCGACTATTTTCCGCCGTTATAAAATATTCGAAGATTCCCTTACAATATTATAAGAATATTTTTCAAATAAAATGTTTTATTTTATAAATATATGACTCTTAAATGATTTCAAAATAGAAAGAGATATTTCTCTAAAAAGAGTTTTGATTTCATCTATGTCAACATCCTTTGATGGATTTTACGCTTATTTGAAGTTGATTTATTATGATACAAAACTTCTATATTTTATTGAAGGTTTTGTGATATGTTTGACTATGGATGTGTTATTTTTATACCATTCATGTTTTATGGATGAAGTATTTACATTTCGTATGCTAGTTTTAATACGAATGTTTATGTTATGTTTAAACCTGTTCATATGAGGAATGCATTGGACTTAATATGAGATGGGTGGAGCCCGCTATAGCTCCTTGATGCATCGGTAGGTCTCATGAGACAAACTAGTGTCTTGGAACAAGTCCTTGACAAAATCTTATTTGTAGTCTTGGCACGAGGCCTTGGCTATGTGGTTATGATAGTCTGACATTATGCATTCCATCATTATGAAAGTGGTTATTGATATTGCATGTGATTATTCGATTAGTAGAATATCCATGTGAATAAGTAAATGGAATTATTTCATTTTATTTTTTCCATACTATGTTTAAGTTCAAGTTTAAAAGGCTTTTGTTTTAGTTATACATTGCCTTGAATGTTTATTCTTATTTATGAAAGTTTCCGCTATATTGTTATCCTTGCTGGGAATTTGAACTCACCCCTTTTCTATGTTATATTTTTTCCAGGATGTGAAGAAGTAATTTATGAATGACCTGCAGGGATAGTATGAGGGGATAAGAGTGTGGACTATGGAGACTATATTTTTTGTAGTTTTCATTTTATGATGTAATGTAAACTTTATTAATGTATCTAGTTATTCCAAGGCTACTAAACTAATCGGTCTTTCGAGACTTGATCTTTCTTGTGATCATGCCTATGTTATGTAATAATGCACAAACTCTGGGTAACTGGGGTTGGGGTGTTACAGTTTGTATCATAGGAAGTTTAGTACAAACCTTGGAAGCTAGATTTATATATACTCTGATTAGAGAACATAGATTTAAGATGGACTTTGAGGATTAGTATAGAAGAACTTCCGAGAATTTTGGTATTATAGAGATTTTGTGAGTTTTCCGAGAAATACATCTCTGTCTAGATACAAGCAGGTAGAGGAGGATCTGGCACAAATGTACCTAGGGGTAAAACCCGAAAACACCGCTTTGAGCTAGACTCGAATGAGAATTGGTGCACGACAACGGGCCTTCCTGCACTCTTGGTTACGACACTCCCAGGGGATATGCTTAGGATAACTCTCATTTTATTTACAAATCATTATGAAGGGTTTATGAGTATATAATTCCTCAAAGAAAACATTTTTTATGATTATGGATTATATCCATAAATAGTTCAATTTATGTTAAGTGTTTTATAAGTATAAAATTATGTATTTTGATTCATAAACTGATCTAGTTTATGCCATTGTTTAGAAATGACGCCTAGTGGAAGAAATGGAAACCGTATCAATACACGCACTCCATGTAGGGATTTACCTCCTGCTCAAGATAATTATAGTGGAGCTGGTGATGCAATTGGAGCTGATCAACTAATCACCATACTGGGACAACTCACTCAGGTTATGAATAATAACCTTACCCGTATGGAGCACCCTGCTCCGCATCGTGGAGGATCAATGTTAGATTGCTTCATGAGGCAACAACCACCAACATTCAATGGGAGTACAAATCCATTGGTAGCTGAGCAATGGATAATTTCCCTAGAGAAAATATTTCAGGCTTTGGGAAGTAGTGAAAGGGAAAAGTTATCATGGTAGTTTACCACCTCACTGGAGATGCTGATCAATGGTGGTCATTTATTAAAAACATAAAGGGAGATGATGAAGTATCAAATATGGGAGTTCAAAGATCTGTTTTTAGAAAAATACTTTCCTCGTGACCATCGAGCAGATATGGAAAGACAATTTCTGAGTTTGAGACAAAAGGAGGATGAGAATGTCGTAAAGTTTGAGGATAAATTTACAAGGTTAGTAAGGTATGCTGGAGATTATATATGTAACCCAAGAAGTAAGATTGATCGTTTCTTTGATGGGTTAAAACCATTTCTCCGTCAAGCATTAGTCTCACAATCCTTCTCGTCGTACGAAGACATTGTCTCATGTGCTATCAAGATAGAGAAAGAATTTTCTAAGTCATATGACTTTAAAGAAAAGCAAGAGAAGAAGAGATATGCTGATCAATATGGGAATGGAAATAAGGGGAATAAGGGAAAAGTTGATTATCCATCCTATGGTAAATGTGGGAAGAAACACCCCGGTACTTGTTTGAAGGGAATGGGTGTCTGTTACAAGTGTGGTGAAAAAGGCCACCAAGCTCGTGATTGCAAAGGGAAGAAGGAAGCTACTGATTTTCAGTGCTACAATTGCAGGGAGATGGGACATTATGAAAATGAATGTCTTAAGTGTCAGGGGAACTTACCTCATAAAAGGCCAAGGGATCAAGGCCAAGCTTATGCTATCACTACTACTGAGGTAGAAGCTCTGAAAGACGTGCTGGCAGGTAATTTAATGGTTTCCTCAAGTTTAGAAAGTGCATTATTTGATTCTAGATCATCACATTGTTTCATATCTTCCCAGTTTTATAAGAAAATTAGATATTTCCAATTTGATTTAACAAGGGAGTTGTTAGTTAAAACTCCTAAGAGAAGTATCATTGCAAAAAAGTTTTGTGAATCAGTCCCCATTAGAGCACATAAATGTTCTTTATCTGTTGATCTCATCGTCATACCTATGATTGAGTTTGATATAATCCTCAGTATGGATTGGATTTCAGACCATGATGCGAAGATTTATTATAAGAAGAAAGAGTTTACGATTTTTGATGATGATGATAAAGAACACCTTATCTTTAGAGCAGAATCATCACCACCTAATTCTTATCTATATCCACCCCCCAGTAGCTCAACTAAATTCAATTATTAGGGAGGAAGAGAATGAAATGACTGTGAGTGAGGAAAGGAATGTTCAAATAGAGGATGTACCTGTTGTGAAAGAATATGTAGATGTGTTTCCGGAAGAATTATCTGGACATCCTCTAGAATGGGAAGTTGAGTTTTCCATTTATTTAATTCTTGGATCAAGTCCTATATCGAAGAACCCTTATAGAATGGCCACTATAGAATTAGTTGAACTAAAGAAACAACTAGAGGAATTGAGTAATAAGGGATTTATTTGCACTAGTGTTTCTCCATGGGGAGCCCCTATTCTTTTTATTAAAAAGAAAGATGGATCTATGAGGTTATGTATCGACTACAGGGAGATCAATGCTATAACAATAAAGAACAAGTATCCCCTACCTCACATTGATGATTTATTTGACCAACTGCATGGATCTCAATAATTTTCAAAGATTGACCTTCGATCTGGATACCATCAGTTGTGTGTGAAGAAGGAAGACATTCCGAAGACAACATTTCAAACCAGGTACGAGCATTACGAGTTTACAGTAATGCCTTTTTGATTGACTAATGCACCCTCTGTATTCATGGATCTGATGAATAGAGTTTTCAAGGAATATCTCGATGAATTTGTGGTGGTATTTATTTATGATATCTTGGTATACTCCAAAATCTACGAAGATCATGAAAATCACTTGTGCATTATCCTAAAGACTTTGAGAATACATGAATTATATGGGAAGTTTAGCAAGTGTGAATTATGGCTTCAGATGATTTCTTTTCTTGGCCATATTGTCTCTAAAGATGGAATCTCTGTTGATCCTTCTAAGACCAAGGCAATCCAATAATGGCCAACACCTATGAGTATAACTGAGGTACGCAGTTTTATTGGTTTGGCAGGTTATTATCGACGTTTTTTCCAGAATTTTTCCCGGTTGGCTAACCCATTAACAAAGCTCACACGTAAAGGGGTTAAATTTGTTTGGAAAAAAGAGTGTGAAGAATGTTTCGAAGAACTGAAGAGAAGATCAGTCATTTCTCCTATATTGACTCTACCATCGGGGAATGATGGGTTCGTTATTTATAGTGATGCATCGAAGAAAGGACTTGGTTGTGTCCTTATGCAGAATGACAAGGTTATTGCCTATGCATCACGACAGTTGAAAATTATTGAACAAAACTACCCTACTCATGATCTTGAGTTAGCAGATGTGATCTTTTCTTTGAAGATATGGAGGCACTACCTCTATGGTGAAAAATGTGAGATTTATACTGATCAAAAGGGTTTGAAGTATATTTTCTCACAGAAAGAACTCAACATGAGGCAAAGGAGATGGATTGAATTACTCAAGGATTATGATTACACGATACACTACCACCCGGGGAAGGCAAACAAGGTGGAAGATGCTTTGAGTAGAAAAGATCATGGAGTTTTGAATAATATGAGAATTGAAAGGGATCCAATTTTCATGGATCTAGTGAAGATGGACATGGGAATAACCAGGGAAGGTGAAACATCAATTCTTTTTCAAATGGTTTCCAAACTATCTTTAATAGAAAGGATTAAGAGTTCTCAGACCGATGATGAAGAATTTCAAAAGAAAATTAAAGCTATTAATAATGGGAGATTGAGATACTTTGTGTATGAAGATGGAATTTTGAAATTCGGGAAGAGAATTTGTGTTCCCAATATACCTGATCTAAAAAGGGAATTGCTGGATGATGCTCATAGTTCCAATTTCTCTATACACCCTGGGAACACCAAAATGTATAGAGATTTGAAGGAACATTTTGGGTGGGACAACATGAAGAGGGAGATTTCTGATTTTGTGTCAAGATGTATGGTTTTTCAACAAGTGAAAGCTGGAAGGCAATAGCCTGGAGGAGTCATGCAACCTCTTCCCATACCGGAGTGGAAATGGGACAATATTACGATGGAATTTGTCATGGGGCTACCAAAGACTCCTAGAAGGAAAAATGCAATATGGGTTATTGTTGATCATCTTACCAAGTCAGCACATTTTCTTTCTATAAGAGAATATCTACCACTGGAACTTCTAGAAAGACTATATATTAATGAAGTGGTGAGACTTCATGGAGTACCCCTATCGATTGTTTCTGATAGTGATCCCCGTTTTACTTCAAGATTCTAGAAAAGTCTTCAGAAAGCCTTGGATACTGAACTTCATTTGAGCACTGCCTACCACCCTCAAACAGATGGACAATCAGAACAAACTATTCAAACCTTAGAAGACATGTTGAGATCCTGCTCACTTGACTTTCAGGGTATGTGGGATCAATATTTACCTCTGGTAGAATTTTCCTATAATAATAGCTTCCATTCGAGTATTCAGATGGCACCATATGAAGCGTTATACGGAAAGAGATGTCGCACACCAACCTGTTGGGATGGCGTTGGTGAAAGAAAACTTGTAGGCCTAGAATTGGTAGAGGAAACGATGGAAAATGTGAAGGTAATCCAAAACCATATCAAAGCAGCTCAAAGTAGGTAGAAGAGCTATGCCGACAATCGAATGAAGGATTTGGAATTTCAAGTCAGTGATCATGTTTTTCTGATGGTATCTCCATGGAATGGAGTCATACGTTTTGGTAAGAAGGGTAAATTGAGTCCCAGGTACATCGGACCTTTAGAAATTCTAGAACGAATTGGGGCTGTATCTTACCATTTGGCAATGCCGCCAAGTCTTTCCAAAGTTCACGATGTGTTCCACATATCACTGTTGAGGAAATACATGCCTGACCCAACGTATGTACTCACCTATGAGGAATTAGAACTGGAACCCGATCTGTCTTATTGCGAAGAGCCCGTTAGGATTCTTGATATGAGAGAACAAGTATTGAGAAACCGGATGACTCATCTGGTAAAAGTCTTGTGGAGAAACCATAAGATGGAAGAGGCAACGTGAGAACCCGAGGAACTTATGATGAAGAACCACCCGAGTCTTTTCATGCGGTAGTATTCTAGAAATTTTGAGGACGAAATTATTTGAAGGAGGGGAGAATGTAACACCCCAAGCTTCTACGGTATGCTTCTCTTTGAATAATACAATAGCGTGTGTTGTACGCAACATCGAGTTCTAACACACCACAACTAATTAAACTAGCCGTTATGAATAGTAATACCCACTTTTTGAAATTTATAAATTTTATTTTTTCAAAATGGGCTTCATTTTTGGATTTGGAATATCGAAATTAGCCAAGGGTGAATTTTTGGTATTTTTCTGAAAAACTTCATTTTTTGATGAATAGTGAAACCACTAAGTGGTAGTTAAAAAACTGATTTTTTCATAAAACTTAATTTTACCGCTTCTGTGAGTGGAATTTCGAAAATCTGAAAGACACGATTAATATCAAGGAGTAAAATGTGGTTCAATGAGATGAAAATAATTTTTGTTGAATAGTACCTTTTTACTTTTATTTACCACGGTTAAAAGTAAATAGAGTAATTAAGGGTAAAAATGATATTAATATTACCCTAACACATGTCCTAATTCTATTGTACAAGTGTATCTTGACCAAAAACAACCTTAGGAATAAAATGTTATCATTTAGGTCCACTTGGATTAGATTAGGACATTTATTATTATTTAATTCAAAGAAGAGTTAAAAGAGTTAAAATCAAAGTTTATTTACTAAAACATTTTTAATATAGCGTTATACATAAGATAAATTTGATTGTAAATATTAATTAGAAATATAAAAATATTTCCTACATAATTGCAGTTTAATTATAAATTTTAGACATTAAATAATTTAATTTAGTTATGACACAATGGTGATGCAGTAATTACCATAATAGTGAAAAATTAAAATAATTGATATTATAAATACCCAAATAAATATAATTTGAGACTTTTTATGAATTAAAATAATTTTATAGGTTAATATGACATGTTAGGAATGATTTAATTAACTTTTTTCGAATTAATAATCCTTTTATGATTTTGAAAAAAATCAATTTTCCAAATAGTGTCAAAATTGACATAAAAGAGTTTTTAAAACAAATATTATATTATTAATTGATATTCAATTCCTAAAATTCTAAGGTTCGACCAAGAGACTTATATCATGATAGGTGTATCATTAATGGACACTTGGGGGTCTCTTGAAGGTATATAGTAAGTTTATTAACTATATAATATAAAAATACAAAGTGACATGGTAAGTGTCAAACAAATTAACTAAGAGTTAAAACTAAAAGATAAGGTTAATATAATGACCCAAACCTGTCTAAATTCTATTGGTTGAGTGGTTTTCGACCCATACCCACCTTAAACTTTAAATAATACACTTTGGAGCCATTATAAACC
This sequence comes from Viscum album, assembly GCA_963277665.1. Taxonomy (NCBI): domain Eukaryota; kingdom Viridiplantae; phylum Streptophyta; class Magnoliopsida; order Santalales; family Viscaceae; genus Viscum; species Viscum album. The sequence continues at coordinate 1,850,681,611 of OY728164.1, read as the reverse complement.
GAATATGAATTTATTATAAAATAATATTTCTAGCTTTTCCAAAGGTGCCCCTCACCCCTCTTATAAAAGGGCACTCCCCCTTCTCATTAATTCACACCTTCAAAGCCATTTGGATTGGCCAAACTCTTCCCAAATACTATCTCAACTTCCCTCGCTTCATCCTAGAGGCCTTAATTTAGTCATAAAGCAAACGTAAGGAGCCATTTTGATCAAATCAAAAGGAAGAACCCGAAGAAGAGGTAATGTTTTCACCACTCTCTTTCAAGTTCCTTTCTTCTTCAACTTCTTCTTTCTATCCCATTCTAAAATAATAACTCCAGTATCTTATATATACTGTGATGTTATTATAAATATGGTACAAACATATTCAGTATTCTATCCACCCTTTTAATAACATGTCACCATACGTACGTACGTACAGCTTACCGTCTCCACGTCGTGGTGTAATTGTTATTCAATAAATTATTATTTGGTTGGGTATAATAATGATGTGTAATTCATGTAAATAATAAATATAACATGATAATTATTCTTTATATATGATATAACATACAATTATATATTATTTTAATATCAAAAGAATGATATTGTCGCTTGTGCGTACGTACGGACTACCGTCTCCACGAACGCGATGAGATTCATTCTCCATGTTATCCATTCAAGTTTAATTCTCATTTGATGATTAATAATAGCATATAAGAACTTGATATCATTCTGGATATGACTAAGATACAACCTATCCATGACAAACACGACATATGTAACAAAACATATAAAAGAAAATGAGTAAGTTAACACCCGAAACGACAATAATTCTAAAATATTATTAACAAAGCAATGCTAAAAGATCATATATGATATCATATTAATGAATATGATTATTGTATAATTTAATAACAATTATTTCACTATTATAAAGGAGTTTAACCTACCCCAACCAAGGAAAAATACAAGGTAAGGTTTATTTCACAATCTCTTCATTATCCGAGGTTGTTTATACGTAATAATCTACTGGGATTTCTTTATCATCCACATCCATGTTTATTAAAAAAAATTTCAAAACATTTTTACTATGTACAATAATATGGTTTAAAGTCATTTATACCCTTGTTTGACTTTTTATAAGAGATTTATAAAGGAATCTTTCCATCGTTTTCCAAACAAGGTACTTTTTAACCTTTTCGACGGAATTAAGGTAAGAATTGTTTTTTTAACTTATACGACGGGTGCGGCTATTTTCCACCATTATAAAATCTTCTAAGCTTAACTTAAAAACTTATAAGAATATTTTCAAATAAAATGTTTTATTTTATAAATATATGACTCTTAAATGATTTCAAAATAGAAAGAGATATTTCTCTAAAAAGAGTTTTGATTTCATCTATGTCAACATCCTTTGATGGATTTTACGCTTATTTGAAGTTGATTTATTATGATAAAAAACTTATATATTGTATTGAAGGTTTTGTGATATGTTTGACTATGGATGTGTTATTTTTATACCATTCATGGTTTATAGATGAAGTATTTACATTTCGTATGCTAGTTTTAATATGAATGTTTATGTTATGTTTAAACTTGTTCATATGAGGAATGCATTGGACTTAATATGTGACGGGTGGAGCCCGCTATAGCTCCTCGATGCATCGATAGGTCTCATGAGACAAACTAGTGTCTTGGCACAAGGCCTTGACAAAATCTTATTTGTAGTCTTGGCAGGAGGCCTTGGCTATGTGGTTATGATAGTCTGGCATTATACATACCATCATTATGAAAGTGGTTATTGAAATTGCATGTGATTATTCGATTAGTAGAATATCCATGTGAATAAGTAAATGGAATTATTTCATTTTATTTTTTCCATAATATGTTTAAGTTTAAGTTTAAAAGGCTTTTGTTTTAGTTATACATTTCCTTGAATGTTTATTCTTATTTATGAAAGTTTCCGCTATATTGTTATCCTTACTGGGCATTTGAGTTCACCCCTTTTCTATGTTTTATTTTTCCCTGGATGTGAAGAAGTAATTTATGAATGACCTGCAGGGATAGTAATAGGGGATAAGAGTGTGAACTATGGAGACTATATTGTTGTAGTTTTCATTTTATGATGTAATGTAAACTTTATTAATGTATCTAGTTATTCTAAGGCTACTAAACTAATCAGTCTTTCGAGACTTGATCTTTATTGTGATCATGCCAATGTTATGTAATAATGCACCGACTCTAGGTAACTGGGGTCGGGGTGTTACAAAAGTTCTCAAAGACTCTCTGAGGAATCTCACTTGGTCAATTACCCTTATAGTCTAAAGTTCTCAAAGACTCTCTAAGGAAGCTCAGTCGGTCAATTCCCCTTATAGCCTACTACACCAGGTTCTCACAACCCCGTGTAGATCAACGAGCATAGAAATGAAGTATGGAAAAAGTAAACCTATAGAACTACTTGGATAACCAGTCTACAACATATCAAGCATGTCAGAATACAAACTCTTCATCCTACAACAACAGGAATATAAAATAGGCAAGGCAGCCAAACTGGATAAACATGACCAAACAGTCGTAAACAAAAAATGCATGGGAAATACATCCAAAGCATATCAATAAACCATATTCATATGCAAATATACTCTACACAAACATGCGATCATGCCAAAAAATCAACACGGGTAAAACGGTAAACACACAATACTCCGTTCAAGGCTATTGGTGGAATTTTCACATAATACTAAATGAATTTGAACAGAAAGGAACAAACCACCTACCTCAGGGTTTTAAGAATGATATACATGAACCTTGAAGCTTGAATCACCCTAGAATAGTGAAGATATACAAAAACGTCTAAAAAGTTCAACCCATGATATCTCACGAGAAAGAGAAATCAGAAGATGGTGCTCTTAGAGAAGAGAGAACTCACTGATGCGATTCCAACGCAACCGACAATGTTTGATTTAGAGAACGGACGCACACTCGGAGGTTCGTCGAAGATCCACGATCGTATAGAGCTCTCGGTCGAACGAGAACTAAAAGAAGAGCGTTCTGGCGATTAGACGCGACCCCTGTGCATTTAATGAAAAAAAATACACGACATGTACATTTAAAGTACACAATGTGTACTCACCATTTCTGTACTCTGCTTTAAGCGGACTCCAAGTCACTCCCACACGGTCGTGTGTGTGGATACTACATGACCAGAATACGACCTCCTATGTTAAGGCAGTACACGACGTGTACTCATAAGGTACACAACGTATACTTAGAAAATTTCTAGAATTTCCTCTTTTTCTCAAAAATGATCAGAAAAGGGAAAACATACTTGAAAAGAAGATCCAGGTTTTACAATTTTATCATATGGTCACATGGAGATGTTATATTAATTACACATTGATGTACCGGGTTAACAAAATACCAAAAAGAGATAAAAATATAAGGATGGTATGGAAATATATCATATATGATATGTTAGATAGGTTTTTATGTTTAATAATTCATAAAATAGTTTAATAATATAAAATGTTTCATACAAACTGAAATCTACACTTTATAACTCCTTAACATTGGATGCATATATGTATATATCGATATAAATTTTGTGAATTGTTATGCTAATTGACCTCTCAAATTATGACTTTGAGTTATTACCAAATGATATTCATTATGAATTATTCTAGTTTGTTATGAAATTTCAAGGTTAGCATGATTATTATTCTTATATTAGGATATAGAATATGATAATAAGGTACAAAATGAGTTTGTACACTAGATATCCCACTAATTATTTCACTTGGAGTGTCATAAACTATGTCTTTGGACTAGGGATACATTGTTCATATTTAGAGTCCCCACACCTGAGTTTGGAGAGATACATAGCATTAAAACCTTAATATTTTGATACCTTTCTTATGAAATCCTTGAGGCTTAGATGATCAGGGGTAGTTGGGTATATTGTTGATCATGTATTTAGTTGGAGCTCAACCAAGGTATTATTTTTACTCCTCTACGATGAGTGTGACATCTAATCCCCTGATTCAGATAAAACATGGAAATGTATGGCCATACTTAGAAGGTACATATGATGTGATTATCTACTTTAATAAGGGGAATGTGATGTTCTCATATACTTGATGAATGAAATGAAATGTATTCATTAAACTATTTAGTATATACATGGAGATTCAGGAGAATTTAAGGAGGTTATATGGGATTTATATACATTGTGTCCCATGGTCACTTGATGGCTTGAAAAAATAGAGCATATAAAATGCATGTTATCATTTGATGCAGCTGGTGGAAACAAGTACAAATATATGTGTGTTTGATGGAGATAACACCATACCACTTTTTATCTCAAGTAGCATTGATTATTTGCTAGAGGATGATCCTTTATTAAATTTATGGATCCAGTGATTCATTTTTATTATCAATGCTATAAAGGCTTGTGGGGTCAAACTTTTTGGTTGACCAAATGAGGATTGAGTTTGAATAAGAGAGCTACTCCCATAAGGTTCTAGATATTTTTCCAAAATATGTTTGGATGGGATTTTCACAAGGTATTACATACGTTGTAATACAAGGTGAAGTTAATGATAATTTTCCAAAATCATTTTGGAAGATATCCAAAAATTATTTTGGATATGGTTACACAAGTTATCATATATGAAATGATATAGGTGAAATGAAATGAAAATTTATTAGGCTTTAGTGCATGTTATAGCTTGGAATAAATATTCCCTAAATCCATAGATATGATATAACTATTTAATTGGATCCTTGATCCAATTTATTAGTATTTTAGATAATTATAATAGTTATAATTTCTCATACACTATATGATTTTTCCATTTTGAGTTTTTACATATTCTGGTTAACTTGAGAAGTGACCTTGAGAGGAGTGATTATGAGTGAAAATTTGAAAAATTCATGAACTGATCATATGAACAAAAATTAACTGACTACATGAAGAAAAATGAACCGACCACATGAACAAAAATAAACAGATTGCATGAACAAAAATGAACTGTCTATATGAACAAAAATGAAGTTACCACAAGAATAAAAATTAAGTGATCAAAAGTTGAAATTTGGAAAGGTGTTGAACCTACCTTATGACCTATTTATGTTCACTTAATTCATTTTTCATATTTTAGCTTAAAATATGCTCTGTTTTATTTATAATTTTATATTTTGAATTACTATATGTTTGTTTCACATGTTTATCTTGATTTAATTATTCCTTAAAAAAATATTAATAATTTAAATACTAAGTAATTTTATTTGGAATAAATTTATGTGGAATAAAATTATTACCACATGGGTTGAATTTTAATGTTGGTTTCTTGGGAAAATGTGATTTTCCAAATTAAATGTGGTTAGAATATGAAAAGTTTATATTGCATAATTTATGTGAATTTTCTAAAGGAATTTAATGTTGATTATAATTATTTTTTTCGTATTGTGTTAATTATTCTAATGTGTATAAGTTTACAACATGATTTAATGTTAAATATTATTTAAGTGACCTATAAGGGTATGTTTTTCATGCATATTCAATAAAGAAATCCAATAAATCATTAGAAAATATAAAATATGAAAAATTTAAAATCTAAAAGCTATTGTTCAAAAGGGAACTCTATATTCATTGATTGGATATAACCAATGTAGGTAATAATTAGGTTGAGTATTATCTCTAACTATACAAGTACTACATTCTTTGTTGATCAACTATGACTCATAGCCGAACTAAAATCATGGGATCCATTACTACCAGAGAGTTATTTTCTACCTCAAATATCATACTGTGAAGAATTCAGATTGTTATGTGGTTTTACTTATTCATATTATTTTTTTATGTGAGTAATTTCAATGGGGTTATATTACTCATTAAAAGGTAGGATTTTGGGTTGTGACTCCCAAACAAAATTCAGGCATTGGGTTGTGCCTCTAGGGGAAATAGGTAGATTGTTCGAGTTATTCCTCCAGGTAAAAAGAGGGTAAGTCTATTTGGATTTAAGACTCTAGGGGAAAAGGATTTGTAATTGGTTTGTGACTCCAGGTGGGAAAAATTCATTATAATATTCTATTATAGTGGTTATAGTGGGTTTCATCTCTCTTAGTTCTTGATAGGGGTGAAGAGTGGTCTAGGATCATTTAGATATGAACCACTATAAAAATATCATGTGTTCATTTTATTTTATTTCCATTTAATTAATATAATAAATCTTATAAAACATTAAATATTAATTCATTTTTAAAAGAAAAATTCACCCCTCTTGGTTATTTTTCCATCTTAACTCCAGACTAACAATTGGTGTCAAAGGGGGACCCCTAGCTCAATATCTTTTTTATTTGTGCTAAAGATTTCCTGACTTAACCATCAATGTAATGTCCTAGAAATTCTGTGCATTTTTTTTTAAATTATATAGAATTATTTCGAGACCAAATGCTCTAACGACACCTGATTCCAAGGTCCGGTGGGCCCAAAATAGAATTTTGAACTTTTTTAGTTCATTTAAATAAACGTGTGAGTGGTTTTTCCTAATATTTAAACCAGTGCTTAGATTAAAAATATGAGGGCACCATTGAACTCAAAATAGAGGGATTCACCTAGAATGGATCTAACTTCGACCGACATGGGTTGACCAGAAGAGTTAATTTTTAGACTTTTCAAAAAAAAAAAATTAAGTTAAAAATTTATTTTATTTTTTTCCCAACTGTTGGGAGATGGCACGACGAAGCTACGATGCGGCGACAAAGTGACGAAGAGTCAAATTAAATAAATCTCATTAATGGATTGTAAATGTGCAACGTAACAATTCATTAAATGAAGCATAATAGATACGTTGTTTCATAAATGAAACAGCGTAACAATGCGATGATGCAGCTTAACAGAAACACTGCGACATGTTTTCTTTTAATGGGTTAATGCATTAGATAAATGAGGATAAAAGGGTGGAATTTCTCTAATGAACCTACAATGATAATTCTCTCCAATGACGAATGACGAACACCAACGAATCACCAGTGACATCGACGCACCTCGAAGAATGAGACCTAAGAGAATTGAATGCCAATGGAACTTGAATCCCTGTGGATGGATCACTTCAATGATGAACTCCAATGAGGTAGGGGTTATGTTTGTTTTAATTTCATTTTTCCCATTCTTCATTCTAGAACGACGAACGTGGATCAACCCATGAATAGGTTGATATGCGGATCACTCATTCTTGCGGGAGGGTTACTTTTTATTGGGATTCTTGTATTGGGATTGATTAATTGTGATATAAATTCAAACCTTTATCCCATGTTTTTAAACTTCTAACATAGAGGGCATGGGCCGACACGAATAAGGCCCAAGCCTCTCTTCCTTGTGTGTTTTTGTGCATTCTTCAGGGCCTCATCTTTAAAATGGAAGCAAGGAGGATTATAGGCCATCGTATGGAAGATGGAATCCCCTGGAGGATATAGGTTCAAGTGGCATGAATAACGGACCACTGTAGTGGACTCAGTGGTCTATAGAATTAGTCACCGGTGATCATTGACGGTGGCCCGAAGCAGTGGCCGCAGGGGGGGGGGGTGGATGCGCACCACGACGATATGCTGGAAGAAATTCCATGGCTAGTCAGGGTGTGAGCTGCCCCAGCAGGTCGAGCTAGACCCACATCCCAACAAGCCGGGTTGGGCCATATCCGGGTCGGATCAGTCTGACCGGGTCAGACTCAACCCAGACCCGACCAACCCCTTTTCATAAAAACATCATAACTTACAAAAGGGGCATCTGATTGACAAGCCGTTTGTGGCATTAGAAACCTTACAATGAGTCAGTTATTTTGGAATACTATAAGATACTTTCATGGGATTTGAAATACGAAGAATGTCTTGAGGAATGGTTTCTCTTGGAATCAAGCGCACTACGTGCAAAGATCCTACGACTAATTGAGACCTGAAGACTACTGATAAGAGACCCTGTGTGGATCAGCTATGATGAACCAGTGGGAAGCGGCTCTATGTGATCCCACAATCCCATTGGGGGGGGATAGTGGCTCTATATGACCCTACAAACCCATGGTACTCATCGGGAAGAAGTACCTCAGCATGATGACCAAAGTGGGAAGCATCTCAGTGTGACCCGATAGGCCCCCGGTGGGGAGCGTCTTTGTGTGACCCAGCATACCCATGGTTCTCATCATGGATGAGCACCACAATAGTCCTAGGCTAGTGGGAAGTGGCTCTATGTGACCCCTCAGGCCCATCGTGGGGAGAGACTCTGTGTGACCCAACATAACCATAATACTCATCAGGGAGGAGTACCCCAACAGCCCATGGTATCCAATGATACGATTGATGGTATTACTTTCCTAATCTAGATTATACCTAGTGTGATATGTCTATCTTCGTGTTTTGTTTTGTGGATTGATTTGTGGTATTTAATTGTTGGTTTGGGGTCCCTACTGAGTATATTTTTACTCACCCCTACACAGGCTTTTCCCTCACATGTTGTGTCTGGTGCAGATGACCAACGACTTGGAGGAGGACTTGGTGGCCTAGGAATAGTTGGTTCCCAGTGAGATCAGGCAGGAAAGACGTGCTTCTATGGCTTATAGAAGCTACTCTATAATTTCCCATCAGGTGGGATTTTTAGTGGAAAACTTGGCATCGACCTTGTACTTACTCTTTTTTCCGTTTTCTTTTGTTGGGTTTGTATTCTATCCCATTTACTTCTAGTTATACCTTTACTCTCAGTGGTTGTTTAGTAGCATGAAAGTTCTCTTTTCTAGTTTTCTTATGATGTGGTTGCATGTGCATGTGTATTAGTACTCAGGAAAATTCCTCCCACTTGCAGGTTAACACCTTTGGCGCTAGTCACCAACCCCTGGACTTCTAGAGACGGGCTTGGGGGAGTCACGGAATGGGCCCTGAGGGTCAGGTTGTGACAAAGTGGTATCAGAAGAGGGCGTTGGATATGTAGTTTTATGTGATGCATCCGAGATCAGACTAGGTTATGTTTTAATGCAGGAGCGAGCCATGATCACCTACAGTTCATGGTAGTTGAGGTAACATGAGTAGAACTCCACAACCCTTGACTAGGAGTTGGAAACAATGGTCTTTTATTTGAAGATGTGGGGACACTACTTAATGGGTGAGTAGTTTACAATATTCTCCAACCACAAGAGTCTCAGGTATATCTTCTCCCATAAGGACCGGAACATGAGGTAGCGGTGATGGATAGAGTTTCTATAAGACTATGACTTTGAGATAGTATATACTCCTAGGAATGGGAACTTGGTGGAAGAAATTCTCAATAGGAGGTCTGGTTTATAACTACTGAGTGAGGTGGCAGAGAAGTTAGCCGCGATGCAGATATCCTTCATAAATGATGATGGAGAAGCTTACCTTTAGTCGATAACTGTCACTCCTCAACTCTTACAATGAGTCAGGGAGGAAAAACTTGTGGATGTTGACTTCTAGGACCTACATTCTTAGTTATCCTCAAGACATGCTTCTAAAGGATTTTTGATAGTTGGGGAGCATGTCATCCTTTTTATAGGGAACACCGTAGTACCAGTGACATTGCGGGAGGAGGTATTGAGGGAGTTACATACATCCCCTTTGAAGGTACATCACGGTGTGGAAAAGATGTACTATGACCTCCGACGTCAGTACTGGTGGCTAGGGATGAAGAAAGATGTGGTAGAGTTCGTTACACGATGGATCACTTGTCAGCAAGTGAAGGCTAAGCATTAGGTTACAGCAAGCATGGCCTAGCCACTTGAGGTACCAAAGTGGAAATGGAATGGTATCTCAATAGACTTCGTGATAGGGTTACCATGCACATACAGGAGCCATGATTCTATCTGGGTGATCATTGATCGACTCACAAAGTTGGCTCACTTCCTACCCATTCGGGAGCAGAGATCGGTAAAGGGCTTGGGACACCTCTAAGTCCAGAAGATAGTGCGGCTCCACGGGGTGCCTTTGACGATCATCTGAGACCATGACACTCGCTTTACATCCCGGATGTGGAAGGGATTATAGGAGGCATTCAGTACTCAACTGCACTTGACCACAACCTTTCACCCTCAAACAGATGGTCATACAGAGCAGACCATACAGACCTTGGAGGACATGCTTTGTGCTTGAATCCTTGATTTTGGTCACAGTTGGGAGGACCACCTGCCACTGATGGAGTTTTCATATAACAAAAACTATCACTATACCATTGGCATGACACCATTCGAGGCCTTGTATGGGCGGCCAGGTAGATCACCTCTATGCTGGACAGACCCAGGGGAGTCAGCTCTCATGGTTCCAGAGTTAGTACGGGCTACCACTGAGAAGGTGTAGATCATCTAGGATCTGATGAGGACTGAATAGAGTAGGCATAAATCTTATGTTGAAAGGAGATGAAGGCACTTGGAGTTTAAATAGGGATAATATGTGTTCCTTCAGGTCTCACCTTGACTGGGATTACAAAGATTTTTCTAGGGAGACAAGTTATCTCCAAGGTTCATCAGACCTTTCCAGATTCTTAGAAGAGTTGGTGAGGTGGTGTACCACCTAACTCCCCCCCAAAGATGCACTGAGTGAATGATGTTTTCCATGCATCACAGCTGAGGAGGTACATGCATGATCCATCACACATCATCGACTGGGGTGAGCTGGACATTAATGATGGGGCGAAGTTTGTGGAGTTCCCAGTAGAGATAGAGGATCAATAAGAGTAGGTCCTTCATGGATGGTCGATTCCTCTGGTGCATGTTTGATAGAAGCATGAGAATCTCTAGGAGAGAACATGGGAGTGGGAGGCTTAGATTCATGCTTAGTACCCCCATTTGTTTTTTTAGCTTTATTTTGACTTACATGGATGTAAATATCTAAAGGTGGGGGTAATGTAATGTCCCAGAAATTCTGTGTATTTTTTAAATTATATGGAATTATTTCAAGACAAAATGCTCTGACGACACCTGATTCTGAGGACCAGTGATCCCAGAATAGAATTTTGAACTTTTTTAGTTCATTTAAATAAATGCGTGAAAAGGTTTTCCTAGCTTTTAAACCAGTGCTCGGATAAAAAAAATACAAGGGTACCGCTGAACATAGAATGGAAGGATTCTCCTAGAATTGACCTAAATTCAACCGGTAAGGGTCGACCAGATTTTTTTTTGGAATTTTCGGAAAAAAATAAAATAACTTAAAAAGTTATATTATTCGTTTTCTCCAACCGTTGGGTGGTGGAACAAAAACACTATGATGCAGTGACAAAGAGATGATAAGTCACATTAAAAGAATCTCATTAATGACTCATAAACATGCAGCATAATGACACATTAAATGAAGCATAATAGATACACTGTTTCATAAATGAAACAGTGTAATTGTAACACCCCAAGCTTCCACGATACGCTTCTCATTCAATAATGCAATAGCTAGCATTGTACACAACTTCGAGTTCTAACACACCGCGACTAATCAAAGTAGCCGTTGTGAATAGTAATACCCACTTTTTAAAATTATAGAAATTTTATATTTCCAAATGGACTTCATTTTTGTATTCATAATATCAAAATTAGCCTATGTTGAATTTTTTGTAATTTTCTAAGAACTTCCAATTTTCTATGAATAGTGAAAAATACTTAAAAACAAATTTTTTAATCAAAATAATTTATAGTGTTAAATTATAATATCGAGTGTTTTTAAAGTATAATTAGAATATATTTTTACCATTTTATCAAATGGTGTTCATTATAATTAAGTTCACTTTGAAATTGGACATAAACAATTGTCAATCTTTTGATATATATTGTTTCTTAAAAACACGCTATTTGTTGTGACAACGGGAATTAATTATAAAATTAATTAATTCAACTTATATGTTTTGAATTTTATAAAATAGAAATCATTTTTGAATTCAGAATATCAATTATAGCTTAGGGTGAAATTTTGGCATTGTTCTGAAAAACATCAATTTTTGATGAATAGTGAAACCACTAAGTGATAGTTAAAAAACAGATTTTTCATTTAAATGAAACATTACCACTTCTGTGATTTTATTTTCAAAAATCCAACATATATGGTTGTAATTAGGAATTAAAATTTGGTTCAATGGGAGTAAAATAATTTTTTGGTGAATAGTAACTTTTAAGTTTAATTAATCGCGATTAAAGGTAATTAGTGAAATTTAAGGTAAAAATGGTATTATAAAAATATGAAATGACCCTTAAACTTGTCCTACCCCTATTGGATGAGTCATGGCCGACCAAGAAAATCCATGGGTAAACTTGGGGACCCCATGGAGCCACTTTGGTAGGAAAATGACATAAATAACTTTTATTTAAAGTCAAAATAAAAATGTCACAAACATAAGTTGTTTTACTAAAACAATTTTTAAATGGGATTATACAAGTCATATTTTTGACTATAAATATTAATTATAAATATAAAAAGATTTACTACATAATTATATTTTTTTTATAATTTTTATACATTAAATAAATTAAATTATTTATGACACCATGATGATGCAGCGATTACCTCATTAATTAATGATTTTAATAAAATAGAAGGATAATGTAAAATCTAAGCATTAAACTTGTCCAAAGCCTATTGGATGAGAATATTTCGAACCCTTATCACCTTATCCTCTAATTATATAAGTGTGGGACCTTTAGAATCCGAAAATCATTGTATAATAAAGTAACATTTCATTACTTTCCAAGAGTGCCCGTCCTCTCCACTTATAAAAGGCCCCCACCACTACCACCTTACTCACACTATCAAAGCCTTTTTTCTCGGCCAAACTCTACCCAAATACTCTACCAAATTCCTTCCCTTACTCCTAGAAGCCTCAATTTGGGCAGAAGTCTTCCCAAGGAAGCCTTTGGCACAAATCAAAAGAGTTACCCGATTTTAAGGTAATGTCTTCTCTTATGTTATTTTGTTTTATTTTGCTTATCCAACCCCCTAAACTCTTTTTATTAATTTATTTTGTAACAAAACCAGTATCCTCAATATACTAGGATTTTGTTATAATAAGTATTCGAGCTACACTTACACACACCTACATCTAATGGTTAAAGAACATACTGTTTCTGTGGATGGCGAATTTTTGCCTCACAAAACGATGATTGTTCAACACTCATATAACACCTTAAAAGGTGGCCATTAAGATGTAACTATATTTATATATGATATATAATATGTTTATGTTTTACTTAAGGTTTTGTATTTTTCATTTATGGCATACATTTATTGTTTCCATTATGGGTAAACGTGATATTTTCATTTTAGGAAGTGCGGACTACCGCCCCCTCAAAGTGATTTGAATCGTTAATTCCATATGTGAGATGTATAAAGGATGGAGTAAATGATATTATATATTATATTATACTGGAATTATAATATACCTTTATATCATTGTGATTTAATTAAATACGAAATAGAAATTAAAGTAGCGTTCATGCGTACGTACGGCTTACCGTCTCCATGAACGGTGCATTTCATTTCTTACCTCTAAACGTTATAGAATATTATAAATGAATGTATATACTGGATATATGTGAGATATATGATATATATATCATGAATATAATTCTGGATATAATGGATATTTCACCACATGAACAACTTGTAATTATAAGAAGTTTATTTTTGACTCAAGTACCAAAGATCGACAAAACGACCGTTATTAACTTAAATAATTACATAATGTTCATAACATGGTAATAAGTGATATAAAAGGAATAAAAAACTTGAAAAAGGTTCTTAAGCAATTATAAATTAACTCTAGTTTATTATTCATGAGGTTAAAGAATGGTCGAGTCAAGACAGGACGCAAGGTAAGGGAACTTCTTAACCCAATTTCTATTCTTTGGGTTAATCTCCTACTTTAAAATTATGTCATGATATTATTATGTCCTATCTTGTATTTGTACTTTATTTATGTGTACTTATAGTGAATACACATAATATATCTACTTTATTTAAAAAAATGATCTTTGTAAGGGACTTCGTCTCAATCTCCTTTCATTGAGGCATATTTTGTTTTATACACAACATTATTTTATACGGTGTATAAACCCTTTGACTTTTACATTTATTCAAAAGATTTTGTTTTATAATTATGTTATTTTTAAATGATTTCAAAAAGGAGATATTTCTCTCAAATATATGAAAATCCAGTGAAAATGTATACGTATTTAACGCAAGCTTAAAAATGTTTTCAGAAAACCTGACTCTCGAGTGTGGTAGATAGGAAGGGATTGGGAGTGGACCCATCATGGCTTGTAATTAGTCAAGAAGTATCAGAATTAGTTATTTTGTTTTTAGAAGCTTGCATAATGTTTTCAGAAAAACACTGGAGTATATTTGAGCAATTTTAAACGTAAGTATCTTCTAAAAATAATTGCATCGGTAGGTCTCGTGAGACAAACTAGTGTCTTGGCACGAGGCCTTGACAAAATCTTATTGTAGACTTGGCACGAGGCCTTGGCTACGTGGTTATGATAGTCTGGAATTATGCATTCCATCATTATGAAAGTGGTTATTGATATTTCATGTGATTATTCGACTAGTAGAATATCCATGTGAGTAAGTAAATGGCATTATTTCATTTTACTTTTGCCATATTATGATAAAGTTCAAGTTTAAAAGGATTTTGTTTTAGTTATACATTGCCTTAAATGTTAATATTTATTTATGAAAGCTTTCGCTATATTTTTATCCTTACTGAGCATCTGAGCTCACCCCTTTCAATGTTTTAATTTTTCCAGGATGTGAAGAAGTATATTATGAATGACCTGCAGGGATAATATAAGGGGATATGAAGAGAAGATGTTGTAGTTTTGTTTTACTTTATGATGTAATGTAAGACTTATGAATGTATCTAGTGTTTCTAAGGCTACTAAACTAATCGGTCTTTCGAGACTTGATCTTTTGTGATCATGCCAATGCTACGCAATAATGTACCGACTCTGGGTAACTGGGGTCGGGGCGCTACAGTTGGTATCAGAGGCAGTTTAGTACTAACCTTGGAAGCTAGATTTAGATAAACTCTTATTAGAGCACATATCCCAAAGATAGACTTTGAGGATTAATATAGAATAAATTCATAGAATTTTGGTATTATAAAAGATGTTGTGAGTTTTCTGAGAAATACATCCCTGTCTGGATACGAGCAGGTAGAGGAGGCTCTAGCATATATGTACCTAGGGGTAAAACCCAGAAACACCTCTTTGAGCTAGACTCGAATGGGAACTGGTGCACGACAACGGGCCTTGCTGCACTCTTGGTTACAACACTCCTAGGGGATATGCTTAAGATAATTCTCATTTTCCTTACAAACCATTATGAAGGGTTTATGAGTATATACTTCCTCAAAGAAAACATTTTTTATGATTATGGATTATATCCATAAACCGTTCAATTTACATTAAGTATTTTACAAGTTTGGAATTATTCATTGCAATTCATAAACTAACCTAGTTTATGCCATTGTATAGAAATGGTGCCCAGTGGAAGGAATGTGAACTCCAGCAATACGTATGATCCAAAGCGTAAGAAGGATCATATCTTTCACGGTATTAATCCAACATTTAGAAGGGAAATAATCTCCCATGTGTTCTCAAGATATGAAGAAATAATATCATGTGTTAATAAGATAAGTAAAGAATTATCTGAGTCTTATGGCTTTGAAGGGAAGAAAGAGAAGAAAAGGATGGAAGAGAGAATGATGGAAAAAGGGATGTGGGAAAAGAAGAATTTTCCAATATGTGATAACTGTGGGAAGAAACACATTGGAACTTGCCTAAAGGTAATGGGAGTTTGTTATAAGTGTGGAGAAAAAGGACACCAAGTGCGTGACTGCAAGGGTAAGAAAAAGGTTTCAAATGTATAATGCTTCATCTGCAAGGAGTGGGGACACTATGCAAACCAATGTCCAAATCATCGAAGTGTGCCCCAAATGATGTTATTGGATAATAATCAAGTTATGATACTACCACAGATGAGGAGGAATGATTAGAGTTCTTATGATGTTACTAAATAATTTTGTAATTTGAGTGTTGTATCAATGATGTACTTGTTATAATAATTATGGAGTATATAAGGATTGTACTGCAGTACTATTTCATCAAGGACTTGAGATTGTGTGGAACCAAGAAAAGTGACTCCACAACAGGTTAAATTTTTGGAAAATATATGGTTGAGAGAAAGATAAACCATAATATGATTCTAATACTGAGATAGTGATTTTGGAATAATACATGATTGATTTGGATAAATTATATTGGATATTCTTAACTTCCTTGAAACTGATTAATGATTTGTATACATTTTTGGATAGAAGGAGTATATCTAGTATTCTATAAGGAATAAGGGATCATGAATGTAATCAATAAGGATTTATGGTAATTCAGTATGTTTCAGTGTTTTAAAAGAATACATGATGAAGGTGTTCACATGTTGTTACGTGGAAAAAAGTATCTTCATTATGTTTACCTTCTTTATAAAATTTGGAATGTGAGTTGGAAAGAAGTATTTTGGATAACTATAAAGGTTGGAATGGATTAAGTTTATCTTTGGATAGTATTGTTTAAGGTTAAAACATTTCTGAAGATTATTTTTGGAATATTATAATACTATAGTTTTAGGAAAAGGACAACCTGCAGGGTGGGGCATAACCCGTCGCGTCGGACAAAGCTGTAGGAATCGAACCCACAACCATAGTGCGACATGCCTTTATTAACTACCAGTAGCCTACAGGAAGTCCCTAGTTATTAGAAAATAGTATTCCTAATCTAAATTTTATGTTCTAATATTTTGAACCTTGTACGATTAGGATAAATATTATATTTTTGAGTTCTATTATCTTTTTGAGTGAAAGATGAGTTTGTGGTAGAAATTAGTTGAAGGTTGAAACTCTACTTGTCAAGAATAAATATATATATAACTATCACTTATTCTATGAATAAATTAATTCTTAAACTTTAGTAAAGGGATATTAAAACAAAAAAGGTGTTATCCTAATATCTTATGTCTTGTTGAACTGATAATATTTTAAATCAACATAGATTGAAGGCTTTGAGGCCCTCAATTTTACACTTGTTTTTGATTGATGACCTCAATCACTCCCAACAAATATTTACGTTTTTCCTCCAATTATATGTCTCTAATTTCCACCAATGTTCTCCTTATCAAGATCATAATTTGGTGGTGAGTTTTTCATTTCCATTTCCCTCTTATTAAGGCTAAATTTTATTAACCTTATTTCCGATGTGGGTTTTCCACAAAGGTATTTTCTATTTTCAACCTTTTATTTTCAAAGAAATATTTCAAATTGCGAGGATGCAATTTATTGAAGGAGGGGAGAATGTAACACCCCGATCTTCCACGATACGCTTCTCATTCAATAATGCAATAGCTTGCATTGTACGCAAATTCGAGTTCTAACACACCGCGATTAATCAAAGTAGCCGTTATGAATAGTAATACCCACTTTTTAAAATTATAGAAATTTTATATTTCAAAATGGACTTCATTTTTTTATTTGTAATATCAAAATTAGCCTATGTTGAATTTTTTGTAATTTTCTGAGAACTTCCAATTTTCTATGAATAGTGAAAAATACTTAAAAACAACTTTTTTAATCAAAATAATTTATAGTGATAAATTATACTATTGAGTGTTTTTAAAGTATAATTAGAATATATTTTTACCATTTTATCCAATGGTGTTCATTAGAATTAATTTCACTTTGAAATTGGACATAAACAATTGTCAATCTTTTGATATATATTGTTTCTTAAAAACACGCTATTTATTGTGACATCGAGAATTAATTATAAAATTAATTAATGCAACTTATATGTTTGGAATTTCATAAAATAGACATCATTTTTGAATTCGGAATATCAATTATATCTTAGGGTGAAATTTTGGCATTGTTCTGAAAAACATCAATTTTTGATGAATAGTGAAACCACTAAGTGATAGTTAAAAAACATATTTTTCGTTTAAATGAAACATTACCACTTCTGTGATTTGATTTTCAAAAATCCGACATACATGGTTGTCATTAGGAAGTAAAATGTGGTTCAATGGGATTAAAATAATTTTTTGGTGAATAGTAACTTTTAAGTTTAATTAATCGCGATTAAAGGTAATTAGTGAAATTTAAGGTAAAATTGGTATTATAAAAATATGAAATGACCCTTAAACTTGTCCTACCCCTATTGGATGAGTCATGGCCGACCAAGAAAATCCATGGGTAAACTTGGGGACCCCATGGAGCCACTTTGGTAGGAAAATGACATAAATAACTTTTATTTAAAGTCAAAATAAAAATGTCACAAACATAAGTTGTTTTACTAAAACAATTTTTAAATGGGATTATACAAGTCATATTTTTGACTATAAATATTAATTATAAATATAAAAAGATTTAATACATAATTATATTTTTTTTATAATTTTTATACATTAAATAAATTAAATTATTTATGACACCATGATGATGCAGCGATTACCTCATTAATTAATGATTTTAATAAAATAGAAGGATAATGTAAAATCTAAGCATTAAACTTGTCCAAAGCCTATTGGATGAGAATATTTCGAACCCTTATCACCTTATCCTCTAATTATATAAGTGTGGGACCTTTAGAATCCGAAAATCATTGTATAATAAAGTAACATTTCATTACTTTCCAAGAGTGCCCGTCCTCTCCACTTATAAAAGGCCCCCACCACTACCACCTTACTCACACTATAAAAGCCTTTTGGATCGGCCAAACTCTTCCCAAATACTCTCCCAACTTTCCTCCCTTACTCCTAGAAGCCTCACTTTGGGCATAATTCTTCCCAAGGAAGCCTTTGGATCAAATCAAAAGAGTTACCCGATTTTAAGGTAATGTCTTCTCTTATGTTATTTTGTTTTATTTTGCTTATCCAACCCCCTAAACTCTTTTTATTCATTTCTTTTGTAACAAAAACAGTATCCTAAATATACTAGGATGTTTTTATAAGAAGTATTCGAGCTACACTTATACACACCTACATCTAATGGTTAAAGAACATACTGTTTCTGTGGATGGCGAATTTCTACCTCACGAAATGATGATTGTTCAACACTCATATAACACCTTCAAAGGTGGACATTAAGATGAAACTATATTTATATATGATATATAATATGTTTATGTTTTACTTAAGATTCTGTATTTTTCATTTATGGCATACCTTTATTATTTCCATTATGGGTAAACGCGATATTTTCATTTTAGGAAGTGCGGACTACCGCCCCCTCAAAGTGATTTGAATCGTTAATGCCATATGTGGGATGTATAAAGGATGGATTAAATGATATTATATATGATATTATACTAGAATTATAATAGACCTTTATATCATTGTTATTTAATTAAATACAAAATAGAAATTAAAGTAGCGTTCATGTGTATGTACGGCTTACCGTCTCCATGAACGGTGCATTTCATTTCTTACCTCTAAACGTTATGGAATATTATAAATGCATGTATATACTAGATATATATGAGATATATGATATCTATATCATGAATATAATTTTGTATATAATGGATATTTCACCACATGAACAAATTGTAATTATAAGAAGTTTATTTTTGACTCAAGTACCAAAGATCGACAAAACGACCGTTATTAACTTAAATAATTACATAATGTTCATAACATGGTAATAAGTGATATAAAAGGAATAAAAAACTTGAAAAAGTTTCTTAAGCAATTATAAATTAACTATAGTTTATTATTCAGGAGGTTAAAGAACGGTCGAGTTAAGGCAGGACGCAAGGTAAGGGAACTTCTTAACCAAACTTCTATTCTTTGGGTTAATCTCCTACTTTCAAATTATGTCATGATATTATTATGTCCTATCTTGTATTTGTACTTTATTTATGTGTACTTATAGTGAATACACATAATAGATCTACTTTATTTAAAAAAAATGATCTTTGTAAGGGACTTCATCTCAATCTCCTTTCATTGAGGCATATTTTGTTTTATACAAAACATTATTTTATACGGTGTATAAACCCATTTGAATTTTACATTTATTCAAAAGGTTTTCTTTTATAATTATGTTATTTTTAAATGATTTCAAAAAAGAGATATTTCTCTCAAATATATGAAAATCCAGTGCAAATGTATACGTATTTAACGCAAGCTTAAAAATGTTTTCAGAAAACCCGACTCTCGAGTGTGGTAGATAGGAAGGGATTGGGAGTGGACCCATCATGGACTGTAATTAGTCGAGTATTCTCAAAATTAGTTATTTTGTTTTCAGCAGCTTGCATAATGTTTTCAGAAAAACACTGGAGTATATTTGAGCAATTTTAAACGTAAGTATCTTTTAAAAATAATTGCATCGGTAGGTCTCATGAGACAAACTAGTGTCTTGGCACGAGGCCTTGACAAAATCTTATTGTAGACTTGGTATGAGGCTTTGGCTACGTGGTTATGATAGTCTGGCATTATGAATTCCATCATTATGAAAGTGGTTATTGATATTTCATGTGATTATTCGACTAATAGAATATCCATGTGAGTAAGTAAATGGAATTATTTCATTTTACTTTTGCCATATTTTGCTAAAGTTCAAGTTTAAAAGGCTTTTGTTTTACTTATACATTGCCTTAAATGTTAATGTTTATTTATGAAAGCTTCCGCTATATTGTTATCCTTACTGAGCATCTGAGCTCACCCCTTTAAATGTTTTAATTTTTCCAGGATGTGAAGAAGTATATAATGAATGACCTACAGGGATAATATAAGGGGATATGAAGAGAAGATGTTGTAGTTTTGTTTTACTTTATCATGTAATGTAAGAATTATGAATGTATCTAGTGTTTCCAAGGCTACTAATCTAATCGGTCTTTCGAGACTTGATCTTTTGTGATCATGCCAATGCTACGCAATAATGCACCGACTCTGGGTAACTGGGGTTTGGGCACTACAATAATGACGTGACGACGCAGCATAACAGAAACACTGCGAAATGTTTTCTTTTAATGGGTTAACCTGTTTGAGAAATGAGGATAAAAGGGTGGAACTTCTCTAAAAAACCTATGGAAATAATTCTATCCAATGAAGAATGAATAACACCAATGAATCGCCAGCGACATCGACCCACCTTGAAGAACGTGACCAAAGTTCGTCGAATGCCAACAGAACTTGAATCCCCATGGACGGATCGCTTCAATGATGAAATCTAATGATGTAGGGTTTGTGTTTGTTTTAATTTCCTTTTTACCATTATTTATTCTAAAATGACGAATGTAGATCAACCCACAAATAGGTTGATCCGAGAATCACTTGTTCTTATGATAGGGTGCCTTTTTCTTGGGATTAGTGTATCAATATTGATTAACTGTGATAGAACTTAAAACCTTTATCCCATGTTTTTAAACCTCTAACACAGAGGGCATGGGACGACATGAACAAGTCCCGAGCCCCTCTGCCTTTTTCATTTTTTTCTTTCTTCATGGACATATCTTTGAAATGGTGGCAAGGATGATTCGAGGCCATCACAGGGAAGATGACATCCCTCGAAAGCTATAGGCGCAAGCGGCGCAAAGAACAGACCACCGGAGTAGACCTAGTGGTCTGTGGAATTAGCCACCAACAGTGTGCAATGAAGGAGTGCCAGAAGAAATGTTGTGGCCAGCCCGGGCCACGGTAGTGCGACATGAGTTTCCGACCCTCATGCCATTGGGCAGACGTAGCCACCTGGCCACGTCAGAGGCACCGCTGATGTGGCACTGCGCCATGTCACATGTAGCAAGGCCTTTGTCAAATGACTGCGGTGGAGGAGGTGTCCCCGAGGATGACCCGTGGGGTAAGGGGAGAATGCGGCTTCCAGCAACGTCCCTTCCAGGTTGGAGTTGTCCTGCCCTTGGCTAGCCGGGCAGGGTGCGGGCCACCCTAGCGGGTTGGGTTGGGCCGGATCTGGGCTAGGATAAAATCCAAGTTGGGTCAGACCTGGGTCAGGTCGGTGGACCCGGGTTGGGTCAATGGAACCTGAGTCGGGTCGGGTCGGTCTATCCGGGTCGGACCAGACCCAGACCCGACCAACCCCTTTTCGGTAAAATGTCAATAACTCACAATCCAAGCGTCCAATTGATGAGACATTTGTGGCATTGGAACCCTTGTGATGAGGTGGTTCTTTTGGAATAATATAAAGAGTATTTCATGGAAGTTGATATATGACAAATGTCTTGAGGAGTGGTTTCTCCTAGAATCAAGCGTAGTACGTGTGGAGATCCTATGGCTAACTGAGACCCGAAGTCTACTGAAAAGCGACCCTGTGTGGATCAGCTACGATGGTGAAATGGGAAGTGACTCTATGTGACCCGGAAGACCCACAGTGGGGAGCAGATTTATGTGACCCGACAAACCCATGGTACTCATTTGTAAGGAGTAACTTAGTACGATGACCAAAGTTGGAAGAAACTCTGTGTGACCCGGAAACCCCATAGTGGGGAACATCTCTTTGTGACCCAGCATACCCATGATACTCATCAGGGATGAGTACCACAACAATCCTAAGATAGTGGGAAACGGCTCGGTGTGACCCGGTAGGGCCATGGTGGGGAGAAACTTTGTGTGACCCAGTATACCCACGATACTCATCAGGGAGAAGTACTCCAGTAACCCAAGGTGTTTAGTGATATGAATGATGGTCTTACTTTCCTACTCTAGATTATACCTGGTGTGAGATTTCTTTCTTTGTGGTTTGTTTTTTGGATTTCTTTGTGGTATTTATTTGTTGGTTTGGGGTCCCTACTGAGAATATTATTACTCACCCCTGTACAGTATTTGACCACACGTGTTGTGTCTGGTGAAGATGACCGATGACTTAGCAGAGGACTTAGTGGCCTCAGACCAGGTGGTTTCTAGTAAGATCAGTCAAGTAGGATGTGCTTTTATGGCTTCCAGAAACCACTTTTTACTTACCCATCAGGTGGTATTTTTAGCGGGCGACTTTCCATCGATCTTATACTTACTTTTTTTTTCATTTTTCTTTTTTTTGGGTTTGTATTCTGGACCATTTACTTCCTATTGTACCTTTACCCTCATTGGTTGTTTAGTAGCATGAAGGTTCTCTTTTCCAGTTTTCTTGGGAAGTGGTTGTATGTGCGTGTGTACAATTACTCAAGAAAATTCCTCCCAATTGTAGGTTGATGCCTTTGGTGCTAGTCGCTAACCCTTATCCTCCAGGAGGCGGGCTTGGGGGAGTCACGAAATGGGCCCTGGGGGACAGGTCATGAAAATCAAGGGGAAAATATCTTATTTAATATGATATAAAATAGTTCAAATGATGGATGGATAACTCAAAAACCACCACATTTTGATGGTAAATATTATGTATATTGGCATGTCATATGGAATCATTATTAAATAAACTTAGAATTGATCATTAGAAAATCATATAAAAAGCATAAATGCTTCTTGAAGGTGAACCTAAATCATTAGTTGGAAATGATGAAGTAAAGTATGCATGGAATTACAAGGTGATGAATATTTTTTATTTTGTAATAAATAGGAATGTGTATAATCATGTTTCAGCATGTAAAACTACTCATGGAATCTAGAAAATTCTATAAGTTACGTATCTTGGATCACATAATATTATTATAACAATGTTGGTCATGTTAAGAGTAGAATATCAAGAATTTAAAATGGGTGAATATGAAACTATTAATCAAACATTTCATAGATTTACTAGTATTGTAAATGGTATGAGTTATTTGGGAGATACACTTGAAAAGCCTGTTCTTATTGAAAGAGTAATTATAATACTTCTTAAGAAGTGGCATTCTTAAAATATTTCTATAGATGAAAGTAATAACTTCAAATAATACACTCTTGATCAATTTGTTATACCATTATTAAAATATGATATAGAGATTAAAAATATTGCTGAAGAATATAATTCAAAGAAAAATGAAATTGATTTTAAGTCAAATATTTTTAATTACTCTTATGATTTTGAGTTACAGAGTTGTGACAGGAATGATACAACATATTTAAAAAAAAGGAGGACATAGAAGGAAGAAATGATACTAAAGAAGATCTTGAAAATATTATCCTAAATATGATTAAAAGGAGAAGATTAAAGTTATTTTTAATTATAATGAAGCTAAATAGGTAATTTGTTATGAATGTAGGAAAAGGGGGAACATAAAGCCTAATTATCCAAGGATAAAGGAGGATAAAACTAAAAATATTCAATAAAATAAATAAAATAATGCAATAGTATCTGATTGGAGTTGCATAAAGGATTTAAGTACCACTGAAGAATCTGGTTTTGAAAAGGATGAGGAAAAATTATACTTAATGGATTCATCAAATCAAGTAACCCTACTTATTATTAATCTTATAAATTTTAATACTAAAAAACTAATATTTCAAAATTTATTAAATAAATTTAAATTTTTGAACAAAAAGTTGAAAAGATCACTAGTTTATACACACTACTGGAAAACTAACCTTTACCAATGGTTTGGAACCGTTGGTATAGGCCTCCAAACCGTTGGTATAGCCTATACCAACGGTTTGGAGAACCGTAGCCGAGTAAGCTGTTGGGAAAGGTCTATACCAACGGTTTTCCAAAAACCGTTGGTATAGACCTATACCAACAGTTTTGGAAACCGTTGGTATAGGTAATATGAAATCTATACCAACGGTAATGGAACCGTTGGTATATAAATTCCAAAAATAAAACATCCACTGGGATTTGATCCCAGGACCCCTCGTTTATCATTGAACGACTCAACCACTAACCTAACATGACTTTTGTGATCATAATTACATAAATATATATATATATGTATTCTCATAAATATTTTAAATTTTGATTTATATAATGTTCTCGGTACGAAGGTCCGATAAAAAATGAAAGTACCTATACCAACGGTTTTAACAACCGTTGGTATAGGTACTTGGTTGTGATTTTGATTTTGTGGAGGATGTTGAATTTTTGGGCCACCTTTCCCAACGGTTTGGCCAAATCGTTGGGATAGGTCTACCTATCCCAACGGTTTGGCCAAACCGTTGGGAAAAGTGGCATATTTAGGGACCTTTCCCAACGGTTTGGCCAAACCGTTGGTAAAAGTGGTATATTTGGGGGGCCTTTCCCAACGGTTTGGCCAAACCGTTGGGATAGGTCTACCTTTCCCAACAGTTTGGACAAACCATTGGGAAAGGGGACCTATACCAATGGTTTTTGAAAACCGTTGGTATAGAAGCATTGAGAAAGATCTAATTTCCAGTAGTGACAATAACCATAAGATAAAACATAAGGATGTTCCTAAGAAAAATGAAAATCTAAAGAAATCTATCTAGGAATTTATTTTTTCTCATACAAATTTGAAAATTTCTCAATAAAATCTCAAAAAATATCTCATGATAAAAATGAGAAATGAAAAAGGGAAATTGATTTCATATAAATGTTTTATAAATCCTAAATAAGGCATTTTGATAATTTTTTAAGGAGAATGAACAATTAAAAAATGAAGTTGAAAGTATAAAGTTAAATCTATCTTTTTTTTCATGGTAGATAAAAATTTGATAAAATGATGAGTTTTAATAAATTGAAAAAAATAGATCTGGTCCTGGTTATGAAAATAATTTACCGAAAATGTACAATTATTTATTTCTTAAAAGTTCTAATGGATGTACATCTACTAGTACATGTTTTAGATGTCATATGAAAGCTCATTATGCAAATGAGTGCTCCTTGATATTTACACAATATATTGGACATACAAAGGATTTTATTTCTAAATATTTATCTTCAATATCTCCTATAAACAATAGTTTTAAATCAGTTTAGATTCCCAATAATCAGTTTAGATTCCCAATAGTTTCTAATCACATTGGACCCAAATTTAAATGGATACTAATGATTTATAAAATCTATTTTTGTAGGAAAGTGTCTTGGGAGAATCAAAAAGAATTTTTGGTACATGGATAGTGGTTGATTAAGACAAATTACTAGTGATATATAAATTTTTTCTCATTCAATAAGTGTAATGGTAGTAATGTTACTTTTTGTGACAATTCTAAATGAAAGGTGAATGGTTTTGGTGTGGTTAGAATTTCAAGTTCTATTATTATTTCTAAAGTTTTACATGTTAAAGGATTGAAACATAATAGAATAATAATTTCACAACTATGTGATGATGGAATGTTTTTTAACTTTAAAAATGATAAATATATTATATTCAAGGATAAATCTATTTTTTTATACAAACTGAAAATACAACATTTATTCAATTAATTTTACTTAATTAAATGATCAAAATGTCAAATGTTTAAATTATATAAAATATGATAATATTTTATGGCATAAAAGGTTTGGATGTTCTAATTTCAGGTTGATGCATAAGATTTCCAGGAACCAAATAGTTTTATAGTTATCGAAACTTAAAGTGGACAATACCTTTATATGTGATTCTTTCTTGAAAGGTAAATAACAAAAAGGTAGTTTCAAGATAATTAAGTAAGTAAATACTATAAGGCCTCTTGATATTATTAATTTTTATTTATTTGGTCCTATAAAACCTTCCCATTTAAGTGTAAAGAGATATTGTTTTTGTTATTATTGATGATTTTACAAGATACCCATGCGTTTATTTTATCACACTAAAATATAAAACTTTACCTAAGTTTATCAGTTTTTTGTAAATTGGTTCAAAATGAGAAAGAAAACTTAATTAAATCAATTATAATTGATCATGGTTCTATAATCTAGAATATATCCATTTTTCTGAAGAAAATAGACATTTTCACAAATTTTCATCCCCTAGAACACCATAACAAAATGGTGAAGTAGAGAGGAAAAATAAAACACTTCAAGAAATGGATAGGACCATGTGAAATTTTTTTAATTTATCTAAATATTTCTAGGTAGAAGATATGAATACTTCTTTTTCTGTTACTAATATAATTATTCTAATACCTTTGTTGAAAAAGACACCTTATGAGCTTTAGAAGGGGATAAAACCTAAAATTGTCTATTTTAGAGTCTTTGGATGTAAAGTTTTTATTCTTATTACTAAGGATGTTTTGGATAAATCTGTTGCAAAATTATATGAAGGTATTTTATTAGAATATTAAAAAATAGAAAGTCATATAGAGTATACAGTAAAATAACCATGGTTATTAAAGAATCAAATCTTGTAAAGTTTTATGAAAAATATTTTAATAAAAGGGATGAATATATTTTTCAACTTGATATTTTTTTTATAGATTTTAGTTTTAACTAAGAAAAAACTCAATAAAAAGATTCACATATTATGGGGGGGGGATTATTTTTTTCAATCAAACCTATTCATAAAAAATCCTGTAAGACTCATATCGATCATCCTATAGATAATGTGATTGCTAATGTTGAATCAAATGTTCAAAATAGAAAATCTGTTATGAATATTTATGGTTATAATGATTTTATTTCTCATTTTGTACCTAAGAATATTGATGAGGCTATATATGTTGCTAATTGGATATTTTCTATTGAAGATGAATTAAATCAATTTTCTAGGAATAGTGTGTATAATTTAGTTGTTTCACCAAATGATTCTCATAATATTGGAACAAAATGGATCTTTAGAAAAAAACTTAATGAATATTGAAATATAGTTAAAAATAAAGCTATATTAGTTACTCAAGGATATTATAAAGAAAAAGGTATTAATTTTGAGGAATCATTTTCACCTGTTTCTTGGTTAGAATCACTTAGAATATTATTGTCTTGTACTGATATTTATGGTTTTAAATTATTTCAAATCGATGTAAAAATTTCTTTTCTAAATGGTTATATTTTTGAAGAAGTATATTTTAGAAAACCTCATATTTTTGAAAATTAAAATTATCCTGATTAAGTTTTTAAACTATCTAAATATTTATATGGTTTGAAACAAGATCCTTGAGCTTAGTATGAAATGATAACTAGTTTTCTACTGAAAAACAATTCTGTGAAGGGAAAGATTGATCCTACTTCATTTATTAAGAAAATTTATGATGATATATTGACTGTGATTTTTTTGATGATGTTATTTTTTTTATATTCTTGTAAAAATATTTATAATGAATTTTAAAAATTAATGACATCTAAATTTGATATGAGTATATTGGAGGAATTGATATTCTTCCTTGGTTTTCAAATATTTCAAAGAAATGATGGATTTTTTCTAAATCGGTCTAAGTATTTTATAGAGTTAGTTAAGATATTTGGTTTAGATTCTTCTAAAAGTAAAAATACTCCCACAAGTACTACTTGAAAGTTAGATTTAGATAAATATGGAAAATATATTGATATTAAAACTTATGGTGGCATGATTTTAAGTTTATTATATTTAATGACTTCTAGGCATGATTTAATTTTTTCAATTTTTATGTGTGCTAGATGCCAAAGTGACCATAAGTAAAGTTACATTGAATCTGTTAGGATAATTATATATATTAAAGGATATTTGAATATTTTTTTTATTTTATCCTACTAATTTTTATTTTATTTTACAAGCTATTATGATTATTATTTTGGTGGATGAAAGATATACAGAAAAAGAACTTTAGTTATGTGTCATTTACTTACAAAATATTTAGTTTATTGGGATTCAAAGAAGTAAAAATATGTTGTTCTTTTTACTGTTGAATCTAAATATACAAATGTTGAATCTTGTTGTGTTCAATATTTATGGATTAAGAAAACATATTCTAATTTTTGTTTTTCTTTTGATAAGATTCCTATTTTCTATGATAATAATTCTGTTATTTCTATTTCTAAAAATCCATTAAAACATTATAGGACTAAGAAAATTAATATTAAATATAATTTTCTTAGGGATCATGTTCAAAAAGGAAATATTAATTTAGAATTTATTTCTTCAAAAAAATAATTAGATGAAATATTTTCTAAACCCTTGGTTTTATCTAATTTTGATAAAACAAAATTTGAACTTGGAATGCTAGAAATTTAATCATATAATATATATTTTGGGGGAGTATATCTTATTCTGTTAGCTCACTAGTGTGTACTTAAATAGTTGGTTTCTATTTAATTAATTGTAAATCATTAAAACATTCATTAAAAATATTGATATATTTTTACTGTTTCTTAAGTCTTAGATTATATACCAGTATCTTTTTATGTTTTCACATACTATTTGAAATTATAGGGTAATCCTAGTTATGTGTTTGATATAACTTTATAAGGGTTAGTTTATTTCCCAGTAATCATTTAGGGGGATCTTTCCATGTTCATTTTTTAATTAGAAAGGATAGTTTCTTTTCCAGAAATAACTATTTATCTCAGGGTAGGAAACTTTAAAAGTTAAAAAACTTTGATCTATTTCAAAAATGAGGATAAAATTCTAAAATTGACATTTATTTTGAAATTATTAAAAAGGGGGAGAATGTTTAATTGGATCCTTGATCTAATTTATTAGTATTTTAAATAAATACAATAATTATAATTTCCCATACACTATAACATTTTTCTATTTTTAGTTTTTATATATTTTGGTTAACTTGAGAAGTGACCATGAGAAGTGACCTCAAGAGGAGTGACCATGAGTGAAAATTTTAAAAATTCATGAACTAGTTTCATGTAAAAATGAATTGACCACATAAATAAAAATGAAATGACTGTATGAACAAAAATAAAGTGAAAACAAGAAGAAAAATGAAGTGACCACAGGTTTAAATTTGGAAAAGTTTTGAACTAACTTTATGACATATGTTCGGTCACTTAATTCCATTGTAATATTTTAGCTCAAAACATGATCTGTTTTATTTATAATTTTATATTTCAAATTACTGCATGATTGTTTCACATGTTTATCTTGATTTAATTTTTCCTTAAAAATTTATTAATAATTTTAATACTAAGGAATTTTATTTTGAATAATTTTATATGGGATTAAATTCTTATCACGTGGGTTGAATTTTAACACTGGTATCTTGTGAAAATGTGTGTTCCAAATTAAATGTGTTTGGAATGTGAACAGTTTACCCCACATACTTTATGAGAATTTTCCAAGGTAATTTAATGTTTATTATAATCATTTATTGGTATTGTATTAATTTTTCAAATGTGTTATCTATGTATAACATGATTTTAATGTTACAGGTTATAAAAGTGACTCATGTGGGTATATTTTTCATGATAATTCAATGAATTAATCTCATTCATCATTAGAAAAGATAAACCACAACAAATTTTAAATTTTAATGCTGCTATGAAAAAGGGAACTCTATATACATAGAGTGGATGTAAAAAGTGTAGGTAATAATGAGGTTGTGGATTCTATTGAATTGTACAAGTGTTTCATTCTTTGGAAATCAACTACTGCTCCCATCAGAACTAAAATCATTTTATTCCTTATTGTTGGAGAGCTATTTGCTACCTCAAATCTTAGAATGTGAAGCATTCATCTAGTTCTTTTTTTTAATTCTTCATATTATTTTTTATGTGGGTAATTTTAATGGGTTATACTACCCATTAAAAGGTAGGATTTTGGGTTGTGAATCCCTAAAAAAAGTTAGGCATAATGTTGTAACTCTAAGGGGAAAAGGTAGAATTTTTTGGTTGTGCCTCCACATAAAAAAAGGTCGTTCTGTTTGGGTTTAAGCCTCTAGGGGAAAAATTATTTATAATTGGTTTGTGACTATAGGTGGGAAAAATTCATTATAAGATTCCATTATAGTGGTTATGGTGGGTTATATATCTCTTGGAATGTTCTGTTTTCTAGTTCAGGGGATATTGTTTCACTCCCACCATTGAGAATGACGATCTCAGGTTCCCCCCTACTCAATTTGAAGGTTTTCAATTTTCACCCATGATGACATGTGATGCTTCAATGAATTATGATAACCACTGATGATGATGATGATGGAATGATTGTGAATCATGTTTGTAAATTATGGAGCATGGATCGAGGCGATTCATAGCCTAAGGTGTTGATGTGTGTCTTTTTTAAATGTCGTTTCCTATTTTGAATTTGAAATTTGATGTTTTGGGTTTGATTTTGAATCATGTATGTTGTTAATGTTTGTGGTGTTTGAAATTTATTATCCAGTATTGTGAGGTTCCCACTCAACCATAAAGTGGATTATTCAGAAAATAAAAAAAGGATTTGAAGGTAAATTTAAAATAATTGAATTTTTAAATGTTAGGCTATATATTTTAGAAAATAAAATTTACAATATACATATAATTATTAAATTAAAATATAATTATTTCAAGAATATATAATTATTTAAATTTTAAATATGAAAGGATTGAAATTTCAAATATTAGAATAAATATTTTAGAAAATAAAATTTATATTATACATATTAGTAATATTTAAATATATAATAATATCCATGTAGTTATATTTTCATATATTTATTATAAATACAATTATAATTATAATTATTTTATTTTAATTAATAATTATTTTATTTTAATATATAAACACACTAGTTAAATAAAATAAAATACAGATCATTATATGTCAATATTAAAATATGATATCAACTCTAATTTTAAAGAAAAGAAAAATTTAAAATAATAAATAAATTTAAATATAAATTTTAAATATTAAAATTGTTTATGAACATGTGTGTGTATTTTTTATTAAATTTTATTAAATTCAAAATACATAAATATATATAGTTTATAATATATAATATTATAGTAAACTGAAATTTAAAATGAAAATTTATTTAAATTCTTCTTATATATACATATACTCTAGATGAATTTTAAGTATTATAAATTCTAAAAAAATATAAATATAAATTTTAAATGAAATAATTGAAATTTGAATTCTGAATATATATTTTAAAAGACAAAATTTATAATTTAATACAAATACCATCATATTTAAATAATTAATAATATTTTTAAATATAATTAACAATGAATAATATTTATATATGATTAATAGTAATATATATAATTAATAATATTATTAAAATATAATATTATTATATAACATTTATCATCATTCAAAAAGTGTTTATCAGTAATTTTGAAGCACTGATAAAAGTCGTCTTTTATCATTTTTAGGTTAGTGCTAATAAAAGGCAGCTTTTATCTGCACTTATTTATCACTAATAAAAGCCGACCATTATCAACACTGTATTCAAGTGTTGATAAAAATATATCTCATACACTATAGTTAACTGTAGCATATAACAAAAAACTATAGCGACCAATAAAAAGCAATCAAAATTTACAAGGAATATTACAATTTCTTCAAATAATAAAAAATATTATTACATTGAAGCATCTCAATAGTGTTACTATATCAATTATATTTCTATAAAATAGTTACAAACCAATGAAAATAAATAAAAAATAACTTCAATATAATGAGAATGTAACATATATGATAGATTTTCTAAGGATCAACTATCCATTCCATATCAATGAAGCACGTGTTTGTGATAAAAAAATGTTTGTTTTAATTAATACTACAAAAAAAATGAAAACTAATTATAATATTGTTAAGTAATCCACCATATATTTTCTTTATGGAACATGATATATAGTTGAAAAATGATAACATAAAAGATTAAAAAACACATCATAATATAATATAAAATAATTATAATAATTATTAATTATATTTATAAAAATACACTTTGAATTATTCGGGGTCGATCACATATAGGATTAATGCATGGTTTATTTCAACAAGTCACAAATGAATCAAAGATCATTTTACTAAATTTTAACAACAATTTGACCTCATGTTCTCAGTTTTGATGGTTTGATAGATGTTTATAAAACA
Source organism: Viscum album (assembly GCA_963277665.1). Taxonomy (NCBI): domain Eukaryota; kingdom Viridiplantae; phylum Streptophyta; class Magnoliopsida; order Santalales; family Viscaceae; genus Viscum; species Viscum album. The sequence continues at coordinate 1,850,648,801 of OY728164.1, read as the reverse complement.
TAAAAGATATTTAATTTTAAAAAATCTATTGGATCATTAATTCCATATCACACATTAGATTGATGTGTTGTTTTTTCTTACACATGAAAGATTATTTTATTACCATTACCCTAAGTTTTTATGAAATTACATGTTTATTTACTTATTTGTGACCATTTGAAACATATTTATAGAACTAAAAAGACTTTTAATACTAAAAATAAACATCGTATCATCCAAGAAAAATCATATGTCAGTTTTATTTGTGTTTTTTCCTATAGGACACAAATGAATCAACAATCATTCTCATGATTTTTTACAATATTATGATTTTGTTTTCTCAATTTTAATAATTTGATTAATGTTTATAGAACTGAAAAATGCACTTTTTATTATTTCAAACAAATCACACATCGGTCCAACATGCAGTTTTTTTCCTATAGGTCACAAATAAATCAAAAATTATTATTTAAAAATTTCATATCAATCCAGTGTTTTTGTTCATTTTGATCATTTTACGAACATTTATTAAACTTAAACATGTTTTTTAATAATTTTGGTCACATGGGATGTCATATTGACATGTGAGTTTTTTATACAGGTCACAAATGAATTAAAAATAGTTTTTATAAAGTTTCATGATAATATGAACCTATTTCATGAGTTTTCATCATTGGATGTATGTTTTTAGTACTATAGTGACTTTTAATTGTATAAATACACTTTACATCAATTTTTTCACATCACACATCAAATTGATATGTGATTTTTTCCTATATTTGATAAATCAATCAACAACCTTTGTCTTAAATTTTTATAATAATCCAAGATCGTTTTCTTAGTTTTGATTATTTGATGGTTGTTTATGAAACATAATTGACTTTCAATTATGAAAAAACATTTTGGATCATTAATTTCATATCAAAAATCATATTATTGTTCTGTTTTTTCATCTAGGTGAAAAATAATCAATGATCAATTTTGTTGATTTTTGAAATAACCAAAGTATATTTACTCATTTATGATCATTTAAAACATTAATATAAAACTAGATATAATTTTAATAGTGAAAAACACTTTGTATCATCATGAAAAAATCACACGTTGGATTGATTTGAATTTTTACTAATACGTTAGAAACGAGTCAAAGATTATTATCCATTTTTTGCAACAATATGAGCTCATTTTCTTAGTTATGTTCATTTGACATATGTTTATAAATATAATAATTTTTTAATATTAAAAGTATATGTTGGATCATTTTTGGTAAATCTCATGTTATATTGACATATGGTTTGTTCTTACACGTCACAAATGAATCATTGATCATTGTCTTAAATTTTCATGATAACCATGACTCATTTTCTCAGTTATGGTCATTTAATACATGTTAGTGGGACTTATTACATGATTTTTTCTAAAATAGTTTGGATAAAAAATCACAAAAATATAATATTGGAATTGAAAAAATGTATGAAATTGGATTAAAAATGAAAAAAATCACACAAGTGATATGAAAACACCTCTTCATGATGTTTGGAAACAAATTAACACTATGCAAGTTATTTATTAATTTCTGAAAAAATCTATATCTTCATCGTAATATTTTATTTTATTAGTATCTATATAATAATGGATAATATAGATATATAACTGATTGATAAATATTTTTAAGGAAATTTTATTTATTTAAAAATAGACACATCTCATAAATACCTCTATGGGAATGTAAGTTTATTGATAATTTATGAAGTCTTTTATAATTTTTTAGATGTAATGACCACAATAATAACCATTAATTTTATTTTAAAACTATAAAAATATCAAGGAATATGCAAATTTTTTTATGATATATGTTTCATTAGTGATGTGTTATTACATGTACCATAACACTTAGTTATCAAAATACATAGGTTTCTTGTGTGAACTAGGTGTCCTCATACTGTGTACTTGATGATACATATACACCATAATACCAAAGAAAACAAGATTGTTAAAACAATTCATAAAACATATAATTAAAAGTTTTTTATAAGTGTTGAAGATAGTCTATTACTAATTTAAAAGTGACATAATGTGTGGAAATTTTTTTCAATATACATGCATTGAATCCATAAAATATATCACTGGATTACATGGATTTATTATAATGAGCATCTATTAATCCCGAAAAAAAAATAATAAGTAATTAATTTAAAAAAAAATATTAAATCCAATTGGAGTATATTGCTTTAAGTTTTCATGGTAGTTATTAAAAAGAGATTTTAATATTTTAATTTATTTTCAAACACTTTAACATATTTGTGAGATCTTATTACAGTTTCCTTTGGATTTATTATTTTTCCTTATATATAACAAAGACAAGGATTTAAAAATATAGAAATAATATCAGAATTTGATTTGTTTATGTAAATGTGATTAAAATTTATGAATTTATATGAATAATGTTATATTGTAATAAAAATTATACATCAATTATTGAATATAATAATTATGAAAATATACCCAATATATACATTCAAAATTGAGGCTCTTGACCATTAATGTTTGATAATTTCATCTACACTCTCAAGACTAATAATGTCATGCGTCTCTATGTAATATATTCTCTCTTCAAATACAATGTCATAAGTATTACCATTTTGCAACATTTTATCTTTAAAAACATATAAATTCAACAAATGCGATAGATCAATTGGAAAGACAAAGGTATCCTTGAAAGTATTTATTGATCAAAAAACTAATCCATTAGATTGTCTTTAACCAAATTTTTATTTCCCCTTCTGTAATTACATACATTAGATCATACCTTTTTTATTCACCATAAAAATATTTCAAATGACATAATTTGAAATAATATATCCCTTTATCATGTCATTTCTTTATAAGATCAAATGGTCATACTATAAAAGTTCTAATAACATGTTCCACCATATAAATATCAACATCATCAAAGGGAACATGTAACTCAACTCGTGGATCATGATCTGCCTGAATCCCTACTCTAGAAAGATCTAATAGTAGTTGTTTATTGTGTAGTGTATCACCTTGATTATTGTTCAATGCACCTCTTACAACATGAAAATAAGTGGGTGCTAATGAATATTAATCATAATCAATTTCACCCTATAATATTTTAATACAAGTATAGTATCAATAAATTTTTGTTTTAAAATTATTATAAACTATTGTAAAGAAACTTGATCACCACAGATAATTTAGGAATATTAGGGAACTGGATTCCTTCAAAATCTAGTGTGTGTATCTCAATATAATGAAGTTGTTTTTGTGTTCACTATTATTATGGATATCTTTAAAGGATACGTTCTATTAATTCATTTTCTTATTTATTATTTTCTTTTAAGTTTTAATATTATCATTAATATCTTTAATTTTCCCATTAGACTGTATTTGTGTCCATGATTCCCCAAATTTTTCTTTTGGTGAGATTTCAAAAACCACACCTCTAACACTGACATACATTTATGGACGCTTCAAAACCATTGTAAGTAGTTCATCATCAACTACTATATTTGACTTATATTATGTTTAAAAAAAATAAAAACAAAGGGAAAAGTGGTTTTGGATATGTTTTTATGTATTAATGTATGATAAATTTTAGTTATTTCATACTTACACATGATTACCATACTTTTTTGGGTGTTTTAATATATTATTTTCCCTTTTTATCTACATGATAATCCTTCCATGAAACATGGTGTGGGATGGAGGTTGATGTAGATTTAAATTGATCAATCTATATATAAATATAGAAATATAATTATTTTATTACTTTACATCACATCAATATTTCACTATAAATTTTATGTAGATACCATTTTTTAAGTGAAATATACCCCTCCCTTACTTTATGGTAGGGGTATGATGGTTTCATTTCACTTATTCTAGTTTATAAACTCCTTTATTATTTAATTAATTAAAATTTAATAATTAAAGTTCTTTATACATGTAATGTAAAATAATTTAAAATAAATTATTGTGCACCTTAAATTCATCCTCATCACGATAATAAATTAAATCATTTGAGGTTTCTTGGTTTATGATACTTGCGTATAAATATAGATAGTAAGTATTTAACTTCCCCTCAAAAGTCTTAATATATTTTATTAAAATATTCATTAATTTTTTTATGACTCTTTACAATAACCCTTAATATGAATTTTATCCAGAAAACATTATAATATAAATGTACACAACATGAAAAAATTAATAAAAAATCAACATTTAATTATTTGATTGCTAGGTAAAATATATAAACTATATTAAAATGTGATGGGTTTTTGAACAATAACTATTTTTTAAGTGTTGAAATTTATAGAACATGTATTTTTTAAAATTATGGTTATAATAACCAAATGGAGACATGTTCACCCTCACCATGGATGCTCAGATTTAGTTCTGTGGAAGCAACAACAATAAAAAGTGTTGGAATCCAGAATAAGGAAAATCCAGATTCATACACATGGGTAGCAACCAAATTTAAGAGGATGGAATGACATAGGAGGAAGTAAAGTTTCAAATGTGACATAGAAGTTATAGAATAAGTGTAAATGTTGAAAAAAATGTTTTTAGATGATGGGAGTGTGGAAGTAGGTGTCATGTAGGAATCACTCTAAAGGACTTGGATAATATTTCCTTACAATTTTTAATGGATATGTAAATGTATTTAGAAAGTTCTGTAAAGATAGATTGAACTTTTCACTAGTGGAAATTATTCAGGTGGTGGTGCTTAGCTGGTTTCCTTGGTCAAATGAAGGGTCATCTATGATGTTTAGAAGGTGGTGCAATTAGAAAAACTGACTATAATCAGTTGTGAACCTATATAAAAAGTGTAATTGTTCATTTATTTGGTGGTGAAAACCCAAATAGTTGAGTGAGAGTCAATATAGGGTGAATAGTTAGACTGGCCTCCATCCCTATGTGTATAATTCCCAATGGAAGTGCTTATGGCTGGAAGGAGTAACTGGAGGCATTGATAGGAGTTTCTTTAATCAGGGTGTCTAAAAGGAGTGTAGAGACTCGGGTTTTTGGCCCTGTCAAACTTTGGGATATTTCTATGAATAATTCCAGAGCTAGGCGCGAAGACGGCGTGCGATTCCGAGGCCCGGTGTGCCCAGAATTAATTTTATAAAAATATTAAGTTTTTTTTATACTATGCATGTGGCGGGGGTGTGATATATCCTAAAAGGTAGCTCAGAACGGGAATCTGAGGGCACGGTTGCATCCAGAACGTGCCGTTTACCCTAGGCGGGGTGTAATCTTTGCGGGCGCGGGCCTGCGGTGAGAAACGCCACCAGGGGCGTTTTCGTAAATAAGTGGCAAGTTTGTGTGCGAGCGTCGGCTCGAATAACTTCTGAACGGAGTCTCGGATGGAAAATCTGAGACCGCCGTTACGTTCAGAACGACGCGTTTACCCTAGGGGTGACCTTACTTTTGTTCGCATCGGGCGTCAGGTCCGAGGCTGGTTTGGCGCCGGCGGGCGGCTGATATAAATATCAGCGCCCCCCCTTTTATCGATCTTCGTCGGTCTTCGCCGTTCTTCGCCGCCACTCCGCCGAATCGAGCAAATAGAGCGCCCACGAGCTCAGAATTCGACGGCGGACGTTCCAGGAGCGCGCAGCGGAAGCTCGGGAGCGCGGATCTGAGGCAGAACGTCGGCGTTTCGCCCGCGAGGTAGGAGGTTTGAGTTTTGCAATCCCGGATCCCGTCTTTGTGTTGTGTTTCTTCAAATTTTCATATGGGTTGTATAGTTCGGGTCCCGAGCTTTCCAAAACATGTTTCGGATATGAATTTGGAGCACCGTGGTGCTCTCGGTGGCTCCCGGAAGTTTTCCGGCGAAAACCCGGTTTTCCGGCGGCGGCCATGGCGGAATCCGGCGACGGCGCGGCGGCGGTTTCCGGTGGCGGCGGTGGCAGCGCGGCGGAGTCCGGCGGCGGCGCGGCGGAGTCCGGCGGCGGCGCGGTTGTTTCCGGCGACCCTGCGGTGGTCCGGCCAGTTTTTTCCGGGGGTTCTTTAAACCCCCGTAACTCGCAAACCGTAACTCCGATTTGCGAGCCGTTTGCGGCGACGCACTCCTTGCGTCAAGAGGGACCTTTTGAACTCAGTTTGAGGGTTTAAGGGTTCGGGACCGTGGCTCGGTAGTTAGAAACGTCGTATAAAATAATATTATTTTATTATTTTACGACTTCGGGCCGTTGTAACTTCTACCCGGAGCGTCCGATGGACGTGCCGTCAGTGGCGTTGAGACCCTGATGGTACGTCGGACTTTTTGAGATGGTTTCTGGGTGTTGGGACCGTGAACGGGTGCGGGCCCCACGAGGCCGGGTTTTGACGTTTGCAGAGAAACGCAGCTTTTGCACCAGGAGTCCGATTTTGGCGGATGAATAGTCGATCCTGTGTGTTTTTTCGAGGGGATCGCAATGGTGCGATCCGTTCGATGAGTTTCGGAATCCAGGCATGGGCCCCACCCGAGCTGGCCTTCGGTGAATAGTACCTTTTTCATCGGCTGTCCGTTTTGGACGAGCGAGTAGTCGATTCCGCTTGTTTTTCCGAGGGGATCGCCGTGGTGTGATCCACCCGATGGGTTTCGGGATCGTTGTGTGGGCCCCGCACGAGCTAGCTACGGTGAATAGTGCCTTTTTCACCGGTGCTCCGTTTCAGGCGAGTAATCAGCCTATCCTGCGTGTTTTTCCGCGTGGAACTCGATGGTGGCCTCGGTTTTGGCCTAGGAGGTGCGCAGTGTGGTGTTGTGGCAGGTCGCTCGGGTTAGCGACGTTTGGACCAGCATTGGTTGAGGGTTCTCCCTTGGTTCGTTCCTACGAGGGTTCGTGTGGTATCACAACCTTCATATGGGTTTGTGATCCTCTCGATGTGATGTTTAAACTATTAGAGTTGTGGTATCCCTCCGGTGGGCCCGAAGTGGATCCACTAGCATCTTTACCTAGATCGGGTTCTTGGTATCGCTGTGACCGCTTATTTACGGGATGCGATCCCCTATCTAGCAGGTTAACCCCGCAGGGTTTGTGGAATCATCGGACATATGATCCCCTACGCGGTGGGTCATGCACAGTAGGGTTGTGGCATCGTCGGGTTTACGATCCCCTACTCAGCATGATGTTTATGGTAGGGTTGCGGTATCGTTGGTTATACGATCCCCTACTCAGCGCGTGGTTTCAGTAGGGTTGCGGCATCGTCGGTTCGATCCCCTACATCGCGAGTTATACCAGATAGGGTTCCGGTATCGTCGTGACCATCTTTATATGGACGATGATCCTCTATCTGAGTGTGAAGCTTCTGTCGAGTGCAGATCGGGTTGTGGTATCCCCCAGCGGATCCTGGGTGTGATCCCCTATCTGTGAGTACTACGTATGCCAGATCGGGTCGTGGTATCCCCCATCGGACCCTGGGAGTGATCCCCTATCTGTGAGCTACGTATACCAGAGTGGGTCTTGGTATCCCCCTAATGGACCCTAGCGGCGATCCCCTCTCCGAGGAGTTTGGTGGTTATGTTGCTACAGTGAGGTTTCCTCAGAGATGCTATCCGACGAGCGTGGTCTCTCGGGTGAGCGTCTGTGATGTTTGCGAGTATCCCGATGGAGTGTATCTCTCGGATGAGTGTCATCTGGTATGACAGTGTTCGTGGTGTACTCTCCTGGCTGTGGACAGTTGCTGGTGATGAGGTCGGTACCTCTTGTGGCTTTGTTGCGTGAGCTGTGTATATCTGGATTGTTCAAGGTGTATGTATGGGCATAAACCTGAGCTGAGCTGAGATGACTTGTTGTGTTTAGCCGAGGATGGTCACGAGATGGAGTCTCTCTCTCGTCTGGGTTCCCTCTGGCTGGGTTGAGCGGACTGTTGCCTTTCAGTTGCTCCCTTGGGTTTTGGGTTTTTGGGGTGCCTACTGAGTATGTTTATACTCACCCCTGCACGGGCTTTGCCCGCACATGTTTGTGTCTTGTGCAAACCACAGGCCTTTTGACGGAGTCCCAGGAGGACCCGGAGCAGGCGGAGCTTAGTGAGCGAGTTGACCGGGGTGTTTACCGGAGCTGTGCCGAGGGAGCTTTCCGACGGGTGTTTGTGGCAGCCTTCCCCCTCTTCAGAGCAGGTTGGAGGCGCTTTGTAGTTTTCTTTTGGTGGGCCATGTTTTGCCCTTGTACTTTTGCTGTTGCACTCTGGTTTGGGATAGATTGTATGCATGCATTTACTTTTCAGTTTCTTTATCTCTGCACTGTTTCATGGAGGTGTTTGTGGGTGCGTGTGTACAGGTACCTTAGGCTAATGCCTCCCATGTGTGTGATAGCCTACTCGGCGCTGGTCTCCAGCCCCTGGCCTATTGGAGGCGGGCTTGGGGAGTCGCGGCTCGAGCCCCGTTGGGTTGGGTCGTGACAAGGAGTCCCTTATAACTTAGGATGAGTGGGATTTTTATAAGGAGGGTTACCTTATAACATATTTTATTTCTTAATTAATGATGTTGTGTGTTCCCCCATGGAGTTGGACTAAAGTCCAAACCACACAATTTACTTGTATTTTGTGCTTCTTTTGATTACCATGTTGCTGTTATTGCTTGCTTTTTTACTTATGGAAGATCCTATTGAAGACCTTGAATTTTCCATAATAAAAGTGAATGGTGGATCAATATGGTGTCTAGGGTTCTTGTACTTCCAAGTTATAGAAATTGAATTTTTAAGGGATTGTTATGGAACCTCAAACCCTTTTAGTGGCCTTGTTCTACATTCTAGGTTTGGAAGATAACTTTTGGTGATAGGAGGTTAGCTAGTTTTGATTTACTAGTTTTTATTCCCTAGATGTGATATGGGACACATGGTATCTAGATGCAAGTGACATGGATAGATTCCCCAAAAGTGCTATTAGAGACACTAGATGGTTTCTTTTGGTGGCTAAATTCCCAAAAAGTGGCATCAAAGCCATAATTATTAAGTTTTAGTGTCAGATTTTGGTTTTAGATCATTGATGGAGTGGTTTATGTAGGTTCTGGGCGTAGTGGAAGTGCGTTGGTGGGTTTTCCCAACTTTAATTTTAGCGTTATACAACGTTAAATCCGAGATCCGTCATGATATAAAATGCCGGATCTTCAGAATGGAATGAAGAATGAAAAAGAAAAGAAGAGTCCCAGAACCATTGATATATGATCATCATATGTTGGTTATAATTAATTTAATTAATTCACAAGAATTACCTCGGTGGAATTATTTCTTTGTCGATGTCTCCGGTCATGATCCTGTGATTCGTTGTTGCGTCGTATAATCCAAGTATAGGATTCCTCTAGCGGTGATCCACACGTGCTCCACGTATCTTTGGACGTCGCTGAATGGATCTCCGGGTGCTAGTGCGGAAGAACCTTCGCTTGCGATGTCCGCCTTCGACCGCCTTGATCCAGTGGAGGATCTCTCTCTTGTAACTTCAGGGCATTCATGGTGGAAAGGGAATTCTCTCTTGGATTGAGAGTATTTCCAAACCCGTTGTGCACAACAATGTCTCTATAAAAGTGTTGGGGTTGTAAGAATATTTATAATCGGGTTTGAGGTTAATAGAGTTATGACAATAAATAAATGCGTTATATGTTTTATTTATTTCATTAACTCTTATTGACACCCCATGTCAAATTATTAATTCCTTGACATGCGCCCACACTGATTATAATTAATATCATTTAATAAAACAATATTATATCCTCAAAAAACCGACTGGAAAATGACACAGCGTGTAATAATTAATACACGGTGTGTACTTGTTTTCCATAAAACTACACGGTGTGTAATTTTATTTTCCATTTTCTCCACCACATTTATTAGACCTTGAGTAATGGATATTTATTTCTTAAATAAATGTAACTGCATTACTCACTAATAAATATATTATTTTTCCCACAATATATTCTCTCGAATAACTAGTGTTGAAATAAATGCAATCAGGCATCCTTAAATAATTATTAAACCACAGTCGGGAATAATATTTTTTTAACTTGTTAAATTAATATTTAACTGAGATACATGGACACACTTAGTGTGTGACCCTCTAGGCCTCTTTCTCAGTGGAATTAGGCGGAGCCTGCCTAAAGTCCAAGGTTAGCGTCTAGAAACACACCAAGGCACCCATAGAGAAAGAAGTTAATGCTGCAATGTCATGTCACCTCCTACGAACGCTTACCATGTAATATAATCCCTTTGTCTCGATATCTCTAATCAAGCGGGTTGCATGCTAGTGCCATCAACCCATGTGCTCGATTATTCTTTCTTTGACTTCCCGAAATTGAACTCGCCCATACCTTACCATGGCCATGGATTTATTTAGGATATATCAATTCCATCAAAGGGCCTGAGATATCTACTTTCGTTATGGAACAGAAAGGACAAATCCTTTCTCGCATTATCTATTAATGCATTATTACTCGTGACGCACCCAACGTATCCTACCTCACTGTGAACAGTGTGTCATCACAGTTTTCGTCAATACATCTAAGTGCGCGAGTTGTAATACCCATTAATAATAATCTTAAAGTCTAAGGACCAATACACACATTCGCAGATAGGAACATCCAATGACACTATGAAATGTGGATTTCCTACTGGCGGGTCTCGTTCTCATAATATCCTCCTGGATATTACCATGGGCGCACACCATGAGAAGGTGCGTCAAAGTTTTATGAGTCCTTACCCCTAATGACCTGTATTATTTGTGTCCCTCAAATAATATCATCCGGCCATAGAACATATATTCAAGAACAGTGTTATGGAACTTCTGGGTTCTCATCATAACAGGGATCCACTCTGACCCTTTAATGCAACAACTATCCTTAGGACATTATCACATGCATTGTCACACAGAAGAACAATCAAGATGTGATAAGGATTTTATTAATGAATAAAGTACAAAGTAGTTGGTTCTAGACCACCAACTCCAACAGACTCCCACTTGGACTAGAGCCAACTGATAACAACCTTTAACCCGCTAGCTCTCACATGATATTCATGCTTCTGCTGAGATAGGCCTTTAGTCATGGGGTCCGCCACATTCTCTTTCGTGGACACTCTGCTCATAGAAACATCACCCCTCTAATATAAATACCTTAAGAGGTGATACTTCCGGAGTATGTGATTTGTATATTGATGTGACCTTGGTTCTTTTGCAAGAGCCACCGCTGCAGTATTATCACAATAAAATGTAATGGTATCTTTACTGCTAGGCACCACATCAAGTTCCTAGAAAAAGTTCTGAATCCAGACAGCTTCCTTGGCTGCATCAGAAGCGGCTATATATTCAGACTCCGCTGTAGAATCGGCGACAACTGGCTGCTTTGAACACTTCCATATCATATCTCTTCCATTGAGACAGAAAATATATCCAGATTGCGACTTCAAATCATTCTGATCTGTCTGAAAACTAGCATCAGCATACCCTCTAATGACAAGATCCTCGTCTCCTCCATACACCAGGAATATATCCTTAGTTCTTCTCAGATACTTAAGGATAGTCTTAACAGTAGTCCAATGTTGTTCTCCTGGATCTTCTTGATATTTTCCTACCATGCTTAGTGCATAGGCAACATCAAGCCTGGTACATAACATGGCATACATGATGGATCCTATAGACGAAGCATATGGGATCTTACTCATTCTATCTTTCTCTTGTTGTGTCTGAGGACACATTTTCTTAGAAATATATAGGCCATGTGACACTAGAACCAATCCCCTCTTGGATTGTTCCATACTAAATCTCTTTAGTATCTGGTCAATGTATGTACCCTGACTAGTCCAAGAAGCCTCTGGGATCTATCATGAATGATCTTGATCCCTAGAATGTAGGATGCTTCTCCTAAGTCCTTCATAAAGAAACACTTGTTCAACCAGTCCTTAACTGACTGTAAGACCGGTACATCGTTTCTAATAAGTAATATGTCATCAACATATACTACTAGGATAACGATCGCATTCCCGTTAAACCGCTTATAAACACATGTCTCACATTCGTTCTTAATGAAACCAAATTCTGTTATGGCTTTATCAAATCGAATGTTCCATGACCTGGATGCTTTCTTCAATCCATAAATGTATTTATGCAACTTGCAAACCTGTTTGGATTCACCTGGTGTCACAAACCCTTCTGGTTGTGTCATATAGACATCTTCCTGAAGGTTCCCGTTAAGGAATGCTATTTTAACATCCATTTTCCAAATTTCATAGTCATGGTAAGCTGTTATGGCAAGTATGATTCTTATGAATTTAAACATGGAAAATAGCGACAAGGTTTCATCATAGTCAATTCCTTGACGCTGTCTGAATCCTTTAGCCACTAGCCTTGCTTTATAGGTGTTAACTTGACCTTCCATTTCTAGTTTTCTCTTGAATACCCATTTTCATCCAACATGCTTTACATCAACTGGCTCATCGACCAGAACCCAGACTTGGTTCTGATACATGGAACCCATCTCAGAATTCATAGCTTCTAGACATCATGCAGCTTATGATAATTCTACTGCTTCCTTGTAGGAGAGAGGTTCATCATTGTCCAACAATAATGATTCACTATCCTTGGTGACTAGGAAACCAAATCTCTCTGGTTCCCTTACCTCTCTTGACCTCCTACACAGTACTTGTGTTTCTGGAACCTCTTCTACAGGGACCTGTGGAACTTGTTCTTGTACCAACTCCTGTGTATCTTGAGCATTAACTTCATCGAAGTCAATCTTTCTCCCACTATCCTTTTTGAGGATGTGCTCCCTCTCAAGAAAGATGACTTGTCTAGCGATAGTCACTTTCTTGTCCTGAGGGTTATATAGGTAATATCCTTTCGTTTCCTTAGGATATCCTATAAAGATACACTTCATGCCCCGGGGTGCTAGTTTGTTTCCTGAGAAGTCCTTAACAAACTCCTCACATCCCCATACACGTGTATGCGACAAAATGGGTTTCTTTCCATTCCATAACTCGGAGGGAATTCCATTTGCCTCCTTAGTTGGTACTCGATTTAATGTGTATTCTTAAGTTTGTAATGCATATCCCCAAAAGGATAATGGAAGATCTGCATGACTCATCATCAACCTCACCATGTACAACAAGGTGCAGTTCCTCCTTTCACTAACACCATTCCGCTGTGGTGTATAAGGAGGAGTGAGCTGAGATAGAATCCCAGACTCCCGTAGAAGATCGATGAAATCTTGGTTCAGATATTCTCCACCTCGATCCGATCGAAGTTTCTTTATCTTATTACCAAGATGATTCTCTACTTCATTCTTGAATTCCTTAAATTTCTCTAAGGATTCTTACTTATACCTCATTAAGTTGACAAATCTGTATCTACTCAAATCATCAGTAAAAGTAATGAAGTAAGGATATCCACCTCTAGCTTCTACTAGAAATGGTCCACATACATCTGTGTGTACAAATCCTAGAAGCTCTGTGACCCTTTCACCCTATCCACTGAAAGGAGGCTTGGTCATTTTACCTTGTAAACAAGCATGACATCTATCAAGTGGTTTTATCTCAGTAGAGTCTAAATATCCATCTTAGTAGAGCTTTTTCAAGTGCTTCTCATTTACATGACCGAGACGGTGATGCCATAACTGGGTGATGTATGAGTCATGTGAGTTTGTTTCGTTATCGATTGCCAAAACTTGGTTTTCGTAATTTAATACATACAAACCATTATTTAAATGTTCCATACCATAACATACATTGTTCTTATAAAAGAGACAACCCTTATTAACAAAATTGAAAATAAATCCATCCATATCCAAATAAGATATATAAATTATGTTCTTGGTAACACTAGGCACATAATAACAGTTATGTAAAACTAAAATCATGCCAGTCGGTAATGAGAGGTGGTAGTCGCCAATAGCCAACGCAGCCAGCCTTGCGCCATTGGCAGCTCGAAGATCCACCTCTCCTCTGAAAATCTTTCTAAATCTACTTGGTTCCTGCATTTGAATACATATGTGATCCCCACAAGCTGTATCTAATACCCAATGTGTAGAAATGTAAAGATTACACTCGATAACGAACACACCTTTAGCATCCCCACACTTCTGGGTACAATTACTCTTTCAGTGGCCTTGCTTGCCACATGAAAAACACACCGCCTCCCATTCCTTGCCCTGCCTCTGGATCTTCTTCTTCTTGGAAGGACGGTGCTCGGGGGCTTCAGACCGTTTATAAGTCTTTGACCCCTTTGACTTGTCCTTCCTTTTCTTGTTCACCATAAGGACTGCGGGTTTGTCATGCCCCATGCCCTTGTCTACCTGGAGAATCAAGGTCAAAATCTCTAATAGAATCTTCTCATTTCCGCTCATGTTACAATTGACAATTAATCTAGAGAAGGTCTTGGTCAGTGATGATAGGATGAGATCTGTATGCAACTAATCCAGGAATTTAATCCCTAAGATGTCTAGGCATTCAATGTAGCCAATAAGCTTGACTACATGAGGTCCAGCTGGCGCAGACTCTCCAAGCTTAGTTGTAAACAAATCATTGGAGATCTCATACCTCTCCTGTCTCGCCTTCTCTTGGTAAAGATCCTTAAGGTGAGACATCATGCTATACGCTTCCATGTTTTCATGTTGCTTCAAGATCTCATTGGACATGGCCGATAGCATGAAACATTGGACATTCGTGGCATCATCCATGTGTTTCATATAGAGAGATAATTCCTCATCACTGGCCTCTTTCCCAGGCACAACTGGAATAGGCTCTTCCAACACATACAATTTCCTTTCATGGTGAAGGATGACGCATAAACGCCTCTTCCACTCTTGGAATTGGTGCTAGTGAGAAGGTTTTCCTTCTCGAGTATGGTTCACAATGATATGTTTGAAGTCATTTTATTTTCATTTATACAAATTAATATGAGAAAAGGTTTAGTACTTTATTACAAAACTGAGACAAATAAATAAATTAATACTTATTAGTCTCCCACTATTTTATCGAAATCCAATATCCCTCACCATTGATTTCAGAATATTCTGTTGCCTAAATATTCTAGTGGAAAGGATCTATATTGCCCTTCACATTACCCCAACTAGGGTTGGTCAAGCAACTTGAAGGGTTTTAGGTAGGCATTCCAAATTCCAACTGCATTAACTCACATCTCCTTGATCCGCTGAGTGGACTCCCCAATCCTGAAATCTTTTTATTTTGGATTTCCTCAACCTTTGCCTCTTGTTCACACCAATTCCTACTGTGGAAGTCAACCCTTGATGTGAACCAAGTCAAGTCTACCCAAAACCTTGAATTAGAATTCCCCGATAATTGAAATCACCCCAACTAGGGCTGGTCAAGCACTTTGAACTATGGTTCGATTCTATCCAAGATTATGGAAGGCTATACCGACTTAATATTTATTTTGAGGGATTTTATCCTTATACATAAATTTCCATTTTATTATCTTTGATTACATGCTTGTTAATATTAAGTGGGATATACTTAAGTGATTAACCATTTCTAAGATAATATTTATGTATAATACGGTTTTATTTTAGTTCCATCTTGCATGCTTGTTTAATTCATTAATTGTGTGATCATGACAACACACCCACAATAAATAAACCATGCAACTAACAGAAATAAAATAAATGGTATGATCATGAGATTTTTCTATTGGTTAGTTTATCTAGCGGTTGATAAACTAACCCAATACCTATGGGAGAAACACCTTGAACCTTTCAGGTTCGTGTTTACAGCTTTCCACCTGTCCACCTTTGTATCTCCTTGGATTGGTTTCACCTTGGCTCCTAACTTGAGCCGCCTCCACTAGCTTGGGATCTCCATCCATTACATATGCATTTATCTCACATGCAGGTGAGAGGTAAAAGAGGTCTTTACATAAAAGAATCCTTGGGCGCGCAGACCCTACATATTAATGAGGAGATGGCTCGCAGGCCAACATATTTAATTTAAATAAATAAATTAAAAGAAACCATTCACATACAAAGGTCTCGGTCTAGCTCATTATTATCCATACATGCAACGATATTTACGCATAAATAAACCTAGAAATCAATTCTTTAATCGTTCTTGTTTAAGATAAATCATGCTTGAATTAATTAGTTATCTTTAATTAATCAATCCTTTTATCTTAAACCCTTTTTTGAACTTCCTTGAGATTCTCATCCATCATAATTTTAAACAAATAAATTCATTTAAAATTATCCTTGTACGTAACTTGTACCTTGGAGGCAACCCGGTGAATTCCCGTTCATTACGCATATGTCAAATTAACCACATATATATAAAACACCTATCACGTGTTGTGCCTCAGCTTTAGGCCTGCACCATGGTACAAGTCTCAAGGGTTTGTATAATATAATAATAAATTTTAATAAATCTGCGTAATTTGGGTGAGTACACGGCGTGTAGTTCCGACTACACGGTGTGTAGTTACGACTACACGGCATGTAGTTTTCTTCACCGTCCATCCGAAGTACACGACTTAGGACAGGGCATGTTAATGTACTTCATAATTTTTCGGAGTACACGACGTGTTCTATGAGACACATGCCATGTAGTTTCCGTGTTACACAGTTTCCATCCGGGCAAGCCGTGTACGGGGTACACGGCCCAACCCTAACCCGAAGGGACTACACGCCGTGTTCATTGGACCACATGGCGTGTGATCCGGAAACCGTGTGCCACCTGTTTCTGGTTAACACACGGTGTCTTAAATTCTTAGAAAGAATCCAATACATGACCTGATTTTGCAGATTAGTCAATGCATTGAACCTAGACTACACGACGTGTACTTCCGAATACACACCGTGTATTCTGGTGTAGTATGGCCAGAAACGTTTGGCTCCCCCGGATGAGTTCCTCTATTTTATTTTAATCAAAATTAAAAGAAAAACTTGTTTCTGTGAGGTGAACGTGAAACGAGAGAGGAGGAACAAATATCGAGATTCAGATTTCTAGAACGATTAAACATGAATTGAAATAACTAAATTATTAAATGCATAAATCACCAACGAAAAACTAAATAATTATAATCAACGATATGACCCCTATGATACCACTTGTAGGTTCCAGGCGTATCGGAAGCGCGTTAGAGGGTTTTCCCAACTTTAATTTTAGCATTAAAAAATGTTCAATTAGAGATCTTTCATGATATAAAATGCCGGATCTTCAGAATGGAACGAATAATGAAAAATAAAAAAAGAGTCCCGTAACTATTGAGATAGGATCATCATATGTTGGTTATAATTAATTTAATTAATTCACAAGAATTACCTCGGTGGAATTCTTTCTTCGTCGATATCTCCAGTCACAATCCTGTGATCCGTTGTTGCGTCATAGAATCCAAGTATATGATTCCTCTAGCGGTTACCCACACGTGCTCCACGTATCTCTGGACTTCACCGAAGGGATCTCTAGGTGCTAGCGCAGAAGAACCTTCGCTTGCGATGTCCGCCTTCGACCGCCTTGATCCGGTGGATGATCTCGCTCTCATAACTTGAGGGCGTTCTTAGTGGAAAGGGAATTCTCTATTGGCTTGAGAGTATTTCCAAATTCGTTGTGCACAACAATGGATCTAGAAAAGTGATGGGGTTGTGAGGATATTTATAGTCGGGTTTGAGGTTAATAGAGTTATGAAAATAAATAAACGCGTTACACATTTTATTTATTTCATTAACTCGTATTGACACCCCATGTCAAATTATTAATTCCTTGACATGCGCCCACGCTGATTATAATTAATATCATTTAATAAAACAATATTATATCCTCAAAAACCCGACTGGAAAACTACACGGCGTGTAATAATTAATACATGACATGTACTTGTTTTCCATAAAACTACACGGCATGTATATTTAATATACACGGAGTGTACTTTTATTTTCCATTTTTCTCCACCACATTTATTAGACCTTGAGTAATGACTATTTATTTCTTAAATAAACGTAACTGCATTACTCACTAATAAATATATTATTTTGCCCACAATATATTCTCTCGAATAAATAGTGTCGAAATAAATGCGATCAGGAATCCTTAAATAATTATTAAACCACAGTCGAGAATAATATTTTTTTAACTTGTTAAATTAATATTTAATTGAGATACATGGACACACTTAGTGTGTGACCCTCTAGGCCTCTTTCTCAATGGCATTAGGTAGAGCCTACCTAAAGTCCAAGGTTAGAGTCTAGAAACACGCCAAGGCACCCATAAAGAAAGAAGTTAATGCTGCAATGACGTGTCACCTCCTACAAACGCTTATCATGTAATATAATCCCTTTGTCTCGATATCTCTAATCAAGTTGGTTGCATGCTAGTGCCATTAACCCATGTGCTTGATTATTCGTTCTTTGAATTCCCAGAAATGAACTCGCCGATACCTTAACATGGCCATGGATTTATTTAGGCTATATCAATTCCATCAAGGGCCTGAGATATCTAATTTTGTTATGGAACAGAAGGGACAAATCCTTTCTCGCATTATGTATTAATGCAGTATTACTCGTGACGCACCCAACATATCCTACCTCGCTGTGAACAGTGTGTCGTCACAGTTTTCGTCAATACATCTAAGTGTGCGAGTTGCAACACCCATTAATAATAATCTTAAAGTCTAAGGGCCAATACAAACGTCCGTAGATAGGAACATCAATTGACACTATGAAATTTGGATTTCCTACTGGAGGGTCTCGTTCTCATAATATCCTCCTGGATATTACCAAGGGCGCACACCATGAGAAGGTACCTCAAAGTTTTATGTGTCCTCACCCCTAATGACCTGTATTATTTGTGTCCCTCAAATAATATCATCCAGCTATAGAACATATATTCAAGAACAATGTTATGGCACTTCTAGGTTCTCATCATAGTAGGGATCCGCTATGACCCTTTAATGCAACAACTATCCTTAGGACATTATCACATGCATTGTCACCCAGAAGAACAATCAAGATGTGATAAGGATTTTATTAATGAATAAAGTACAAAGTAGATGGTTCTAGACCACCAACTCCAACAGTTTATTGATTTTAAAAAAGAACTATTGTTAGGGGGTGTTGAGATTGGTAAGAAGACTATTGGGTACTTCTAGTCAAGTGTTTTTCTATGTTATGGAAGAATGAAACTGGTAAGATAGTGGTGACACCAGAGTGTCTATGTTTTCCAAAAGACATCCATGAACTTGGGTCTATAATCATATTTTGTTATTGAGGTGGTATTTAGAACTTGGTTGGAATACTATACTGATCCCTTATGCTTTTCAGATTTAGTGGAAACTCATTATTTCCTAAGGATGAAATTAAAAATGGGTATGGTCTGGACTGATGATTCGATGGTAGAAGATTTTAACTTTGGAGGATGCTAATTTTACTACTCTTAGAGAGCTCATAAGTTTTGTTGATGATAAATAAATCATAAGTTAGTTTCTTATAAGAATGAGAAACTATGATAGAAAAGAACACTGGGAATGTTTTGGAAGGTATATCTAGGTGAGATGCCAAATTACCCAAAAGGTTGATGTTAATCATTGTGATCTAAATAAATAGGAGTAAGAAAAATTCAATGAAATTTAATCAACACCCTAGTTTTGTATTTGTAATTATATAGGAAAGGGATATTGTAGTAGGACTATTGAGACTGAACATTATATTCCCACAATTTTTCAAATCCCACAACAGAGAGGGGGTGGCTGTTTTACTTCCAAGTGTTCATAAGACTAATTGATTCATTATTATTGGCTATGGGGTTTCATCAGTCAGCATACAATAAGGGTAAAAAGATTTTTTTTGTATAATATTAGGAAAGGGATCACTTGAGATTGTTGAAGAAGGTGATGGTTTCACCTAGAATTAAAATGGAAGTAAGAAGTGTGGCATGGTCCCAATCATATAAAAGGTGTACTTCTATTGGCTAGTTGGTGTATAAGTTTTTTAAAAGAGTTTGTATATTGGGGATTCATTATTATAGAAAAGTACAAAAGTTGAATCTTTTTTTTCGAATGAATATTTTAAAAGTATAATTTCATGATAGAGAAACATACTTCCAAAAGATAGAGGATGTGGTATGTGTGTTCTGATCACATGGATGTGAGAAAGGGTGAACACCATCAGTTGTTGAAAGTATTGATGAAACTTATATGAATAGAGTTTGTAACTTGTTAGGATTATGGTATTTATAAATAGTTTAAGGTGTTCTTATTTTGGAAATATAAGGCACTAGATTTCATAAGCTTATCCAATTCCATTTTTTCTCACAGGTAATATTGTACATTGTACCTTTTTTCAATGAGTTGACATAAGAATGTAGGTATTATTTCTTCTAGAAAAAGTATGAGGTGTTTTAGAACCTTTATTGATAATAACTATGGTGGAATGAATGATAATGGGTAATGGTTTATAGGATGAGAGTTTTGAAGTAGTGGAATTTTTGGAAAATCTATTAGTGGAGAAACCTTCAGTTTTAGGAGACTGAACATGGAACACTGGAAGGTGTAATAGAGTGAATAATGTTATGTTTAGTGAGGTGTGTTACTAAGGAAATAAAATTATATAAGTAGGATGGTTTATTTTTTATCTCATTTATAAAGTCTTTTGTAAGTTTACCACAACCACATTGATGTTATAGGGGGACAACCACAAGTCTCTAGCATGTTTCTTTAAAAAGGACTAGTGATGAAGACTTAAGAGTTTTAGTTCTTTAGAAATGACCATTTGAAAGGTTTTTATATCTTTAAAAAGTTCCTAAGTAATGGTGGGAGGGGGAGATAATTTGATGGTTTTTGACTATTTTGGAATGCAAGGGGAGTAAAGAACCAGGTTAACCTTGGTTTAATTGAGCAATAGTCACTGAATAGTGTTAGTTTTTTTCCAATGGGAGTCCATGAGTTCAATGTTACCATACTTTTTAGAATATATGTTTCAACTGGAGGTAATTTATAATGGTATCTGTAGAGTTTGATTTACTAGAAGATCTAGGATTATGGAATCTTAGTGTCAATGCTTCACAAGAATATGTTTCTAGAAGGAGTAAGGCCATGAACACAGTACAAGATGAAACTTATTTATGAGACTTCAAGAATTTAGGATAGATATCATGTCTGTTTACTTAGTTGAATTCCTTGGAGACATTTAGAAGGTTTCATGGGAATGGAATGAGTGGTTAGAATATAGAGAACTAGGGTGATTTTTTCTTGGTGAGGCTTGGATGATCATGGACATGGTGGGGAACCATGGTGAAATTAAAAAGGGATAATGGAAAATGATATTTTTAGATTTTATCCAATGGAATTTGGTGAAATCATTGAAAATTCACTTCAAGCGGGAAATTATTAGGATTAAATTGAAAAAAAAATCTCAAGTGGGGGATTTTCAAGTTTTAGTGTGATAGCTATTTTCTTGTTAAATATTGGAATTTCTAGAACCTGTATTTATGGAATTACATTTAGTGGAGATAGATAGATACATGTTCAAATTTACTATGGATGTTCAGATTTAGTTAAACAAAATTAGTGTTTAAACATGATAATATATTAGGAGTAATGTCTAGATGTATTCACTTAGGGAGAAACCACATTCCAGATGATGGAGTGATGCAAGAAGAAGGTTGATTTTGGATATGGAAAAGAAGTTATGGAGGAAGTGGTAATGTTTCTAGAAACTATTTTTTATAAGAGTTTATAAGAATACCTAATGTAAAAATAACTATAAAGAACATTCATAAGGATTATTTATAGTTTTAAAAGGATACATAAGAGTATTTATAAGGTTGTGTAAGGATAGAATGCACTATTCTCTAGAAGGGACAACTGAGAGAGTGGTGGTCAACTAGCTGCCTTGGCTAAACAAAGATTCATTCGTGAAGTTTGGAAAGTGATGCCACTAGAATGGTGAACTAGTAGCTATGGTGAATCTCTATAGAGAGAGTATTATGACTCAATTTTTTGGTGGTGAAAACCTAATGGGTCAAGTAATAGTTAATCTAAAAGGAGGATTTGGAGTGGCATTTATCCCTATTGGGGGACTTCCCTCATAAAAAGTCTTTTATCTAGAAGGAGTTGATGGAGGAACAACAAGGAGGTTTTTTTAGTAAGGTTTTTGGAAGGATTCCCTTGTAACTTAGGCTAGGTAGGGTTTCCAGAAGAAGGGTTCCCTTTTAAATCAATATCTCCCTTAATGAAAGTGTAACATGTTTCCCTATTGAGTATGGATAAATTCTATACCATTTAATTTCTTTATGTTGTGTTCTTATTTCAATTATAATGTGTTTCTTATTATTTGTTCATTACTTATGAAAGATATTTTTAAACACCATGAAGTTAATAGAATAACAGTGAAGAGTATATAAACATGGTTTTTAGGGTTCTTGGACTTCTTAGTTCCAAATATTGAATTCATAGGGGTGTGTCTTGGCTCTTCAGACCCTTCTGGTGGTCTTATTTAACATTTGAGGTCTGTAAGATAACTTTCAGTGATATGTGGTTGGATGGTTGTAATTATCTAGATATAGTATAGTAAATATGGGATCTAGATGCAAGTGGATGGGTGAAATTCTCTAATAAATGGTGACATAGAAGCTGGATGGTTTCTTTTGGTGTCCCAATTCACAAAAAAATGTCACCATAATGTTTTCCTAAATGGTTACCTTTATTACAAGTAAAAAATTGTACCAGGTATCTATATTAATTGGAATGTGAATTAAAGTATAGACCCCAATGAAAATAATAAAAATGGACTTTTCCAAGGTAATAGGTTAACCATATGCAATCCATATAACCTAGAATTTACAACCATTACTTCCTTCCTTAATAAAAATTTCTAACACTATCATGCAAAAAAACTATTTTTTAGATTTATCACTTTTTTATGTTTCTCAACTTAGATTTTTGCTCAATTTTAACATTTTTATCACCTTTATACAGTTTTTATTCTTTAATATCACTATTATGTTGTTCATTTATATGGGTGGAATCAGTAGATGGATAATCCATTAAATGTATGAAATGTTAGAAAAATAAATCAAAACATGTAAACATTTCATTAAACACATTATATATGAAGAAAAAACATTGTATCTATAAAACTATATTGATATATCAAACATTTTTAATAAATTTTTTTTATATAATAGTTAAATGTATTTTTTTCTTCTATAAATTATCCAAATCCAGTCCCTTTGGTCCCATATAGCATAAAATATACCATCTACATTGAGACCACCATTAAATGATTGTTTTGTCCTAATTAAATGACCATTCTCTATGTAATTTTCATTTAATTTTTTATTTCTAATAGAATAATAGACTAATTTTTGTGGGATATAACATATAAAGTAATTGTATTGTTTGTGATTCCATTATGAGGGGTGTTCCCTTATTAGTTGAAATCCAATTTTATAAATATCAAATCATTTAGTTTTAATAAACTCTTATTATAAATCTATTTTCATAAAAAACTTGCACATGATATGTCATAAAATCTAATTCCATATTTTTTCTGATGATTCCAAAGTAATACATATTCACATAAATCAGATTTTTCCTAGTACTAGATACACACATCACTATTTTCATAATAATAGAGCTACTATTTCTCATCATACTAAATTTATGATTTTCCTTTATATAGAACATATAACCATTAATTACATAACATTTTTAATATAATACATGTGAAATTTTCCCTTTATCTAACTATTATACTCTTAAAAGATTTGATTTAAGATTAAAAAATAACTCCTTAAAAATATGATCATTAACCTTTCTTATAAATTATTGATTTTATATATTTGATATCAAATTTTCCTCCATTCATGGATTCAAATTCCTAATAATTTATTTACAAGTTTCAATTTATGATGCACTATCATGACCTAAATCCACTAGAACCTCTCCCAAGCTAGTATTTAAGACAATAGTGACCCCTAAAGACCACCTAAAATATGGAAAAAATTTGTGAAAAGAACTAAGGGTATAAAACACACATAAAGGGAGGTATTTCCATCATAATTCTAGGAAACCATAAGAATAAACCACTAATTAAAACTGTCTCCAATAAATAAAACAAATTGTAATATGAATACAATACATGTAATGTCATACTAGAATAAATAAAAAAAATCTCAAATATAGATACCAATAATAATAACTCATAAGTAAGAACACTAAATCCAACTAAAATCCATGTCATGAGGTTGTAATATCTAACCAGATCACCATCTCTATCCTATAAATCTATAGAAATAGTACATAGAATTTAGTGTGATCATATAAGTACACTTAGTAGGTTCATCCCTAGAAACTCCTGTGCTAATGTGGAGTAAGAATACTAAAAACTTAGCGAATAAATAAAAAAATCAACTCATTACCTGTCTTAGGTCATCTACACTATATCTCAATAAGTCTCACTAAATAAATCCATATAAAAAAGTAACATTGTAATCATGAAAATATATCAGGGTTTACCATACCCATTTCCCCCTTGATATAGTCACCTTCACATATCAACGCTACATGTATGGGTACTTCCATAAATTTCACATCCACAAACCACAACCACATATATATACCACAATAAAATCCACATACTATAACCACATACCGTATAACAAAAAACATATATCAAAAAATCACTACCACATATCCACTTCCATATAACCAAATCATCACCACATCACTACTACATTGCCACATCACAACCACATCATCACATAGCTACACTATTTCTAGAAGAAAAAGTGGGATAGGGATAGTATTCATCCATCCATATCTCCCACATCCTAGATGTTGGGGGTGCACACAGAACCTAGGAACTCATATGGGTTTTAGTTTGGCTACCTTTCTCAGTGGTAGTTCGTATGAAATAAAAAAACATAAGATGAAATAATGTAACAAAAAATTAATAACATAGGGAACACTTCTTATCTACACCAATATAACCAAAACCCATATATACCACACAATAATTATCATTTATACCCTTAAATACATAACCTACCATCTCCAAATCCACACAACAACCACACAAAATGTTTCCATTTTATCTTTCATAACCAATTGCACATTAATCATTCACTAGCCACATTAACTTCATTATCCATATTAATTATAGCCACTACCATTTCATATAACCACTCCCAATTAAACATTAATAATCATATACAATTAAATTACCACACAACATTATACAATACTTTAATTAATTATATTCACCACTTTAATTATTCATCACAATCAATTGTAATTTCATGCATTAAATTTATTGAATTAATTCAAAATATTACCATATTTTCAGAGCATTAATGATACTAACAAAATTAACTTCTTCACACCATCGCATAAAAAAACACTAACAACTAACATTAATAACCATTTTAATACCACAACACCATTAAACCATAACAAACTTCTCCCACTATTGTTAGAAAAAACCCTATAACCTAATAAGAAGATATCCCCTAAAGCCTTTGCATATGATGAAATTAAATGTATCATATTCTATGATAGAATAGATATAATAAATCATATAATAATACTTGTAATTCCTTATTCAATCATAATCTATGATTCAATTATATCATATTCACCTACCCAAGTTCAATGTATTGCATGATTTATTATGTTGTAAAGCTTTCTATGTGATGCCATGTTACTGCCTTTAATCATATGGGTGAGAAAATGTCAAGGATTAACATTCATGTTATATTACTATGTAATATATCATATATGATTCATTTTATAAGATGTAATGGATGGGAGTCATATTCATGCAAGCATTATATGAATAAATATAGATATTTTACTCATGCGTTATAACATGTGAGTAAAAGTGACAACAATTAAGGAGAATATGCAAGGATATATATAATAAAGTGGCTCCATTTTGATGTGTGTGTATGTGATTCATGATCAAATAAAACTCCCTCATCCAGATTCTCTCTATCTCCTACCTACCACAAAATTTATGCCACAAATTTCTAGAACAACATAGAGGGTAAAGTATCATGCTCGACCATCAAGTGATTTAGGTGAAACCCATGGACATGTCACAGAGTGAGGAGTTTATTTACCACCCTTTTGTGATATTTATCAAGTATGGATGAAAAAGGAAATAAAAATAACATTAAATTTCATTAGTGTAAGGTACAAACATTGGTTTATCAGTTATTCATTTCTAGTTTCATAGTTTTTATTTTCAAATCATAGTGATATTGGGGTTTGGATTCATTTAATTTCTTATCTTTATTATAGTAAGTGTTATTATAATCCTTTGAATCTAAGTGGTGGTACCAAATCCCAATATGTATTTAGATTTAATAAATTATATAGGAAATAAAGAATATCAATATCATACTGTATATCATATTAGTAGTAACAAAACATGACTCATTATTTATTTTATGAATTATGTATTATGAAATGTGATATGGTATATCCTTAGCCACAACATAGTTTAAATCCATATATTTTTTTTCTATCTATATCATATGATATCAAGGTATCATAAAATATAATTTCTGTGCAGTATATTTGATAAAACAAGCATCGAATCGCTATAGAAATATCAATGTCTATCCTAAAATATGATATGATGTCCTAGGTGATGATAGGGATATAAATTATAATATATTATTACCTATAATATTAGATGATTGGGATATTAATCATAATGTATGACTAATAGAGGATATATCCATGACCTATCTATCATAGGCTATGATTCTATATAAATCATAATATATGAATTATATCATATTCTATGATTAAAATATAATTATAAAATATGATTGAATAAGAAAAGTGTATTTTTCTTAATATTCAATTAAAAATTGAATTTTATTTTTTATATATTCCCTATAAATAATGATAAAAAGTTATTTTGGGAATTTTTATTGATTCATAAAGAGTTTATAAATTAATTAGTTATAAATTTTTTACAATTAATTAATACATGTTTATGAAACATTTATTATTAAATATTATATAATATTAAATTTCAATATTAAAATTACGTTTTAAAAAATTATATTGTATGACTTATGAATTAAATAAAGTATTTGTTTATAAATCATAGGAGGCAATTTGTAAAGTGTTTATAAATTACAAAAAAAGCTTAAAATATAAAGCGTTTATATTTGAATTGTTTATAATAGATTAATTTGAATTGTTAAAATCAAGGGCTTTATTTGGGATATTATTTAAACCACATAAAAAAAGATTTGGTGATTTATTTGATCAAGGTTTAAATAATGGTTAAGAATGTGATATTTAGATTACGTAAGTAGTTTTCATAATATAATTTGGATTATAAAAAGTTATAATATATAAAATATCATATAAAATAAAATTCCATATAATTAATAAAATGAAGGAGTTAATACTATGAAATGAATATAAAGTGTTTATATTCAAAATTAATTTAATTTTCATAATTAATTAGGTAAAAATATAATTCGTTTATAATTAGATTTTATTTATAATTTTTTCATAAATGTTTATATCATGTTTAATTACTTTTATTATTAATTTATTTAAAAGTTATTCCTACTTTATTATACATTGATATTTTTTTATATTGTTAATAAGTGTATTCTTTAGTTTAAGTTATAAAATTGCTTCTTATAAATTTTCATGATTTTCATTACATGATAGGTACAATTACATAAGATTCAATTCTAATCAAAATTTACCACAATTTTTAATTAATGTTATTAGCTTGAATTTAGTCATTAAATATAGTTTATACATATTAGATTTTAGAGTTATGATGAATTGGATTTTCTCTTGAGTAAAGTATCCCAGGGTTGAGGGACTTTGGAACGAACATTCTACTGGCTTGAAGGATTATTCCTTGTTCTGGAAATGCAATGGTTTAATCCCAATGGATCTTGGATTACTCATGAAAAGACTGCCTATATTATATAATTATAAACAATTTTATAAAAATTTCATGTACCTTACACATGAGATGAATTTGGATATGTGTAAATATATTGAGATTCTATTTTTAGGTGAGTATCACAAACTATGGGTTGTGAAAAGAGTTACAAATTAATATAGTTTGAACATAATGATTTGGTGGATGAAATAAGATTCTAAAATAATTTTTTAGATTAAAGAATACATAAAGGGAATAACATAAGATAACATGGCATGATTAAATCCTCTTTAAAATACTAAGTGTTTGACTCCTTCAAAAGAGAAATTTTTTATATTCCCAATCATCCAACCGACTAATTTCACACCAAATCAAGGTGCCCCTAGGTTATATTATAAAAGAAAATAAAGTAATATGTTGTTTTATACCAAAATCCAGGTTCCCATTATTAGAATTTTCTTTGGGTTACGCTTGGATGGGAAACCATAAGGGTTAAGATACCATAGAAATAGATTTTTGTTTATCCATATGATGGATTGAGAATTTTTCCACTCAACTATACAAGAGTCATATTTTTTACGATTGAGATTATACCCTACCTAAATAGCTATGCGGTGAGTTTCATGCCAAACAAGGGCCATTTTCACAGTGAAATACGGATCATGGTCCTCTAATGGATATGATAGATTTTAAAAAATGGGTCAGCATTTTTGTGGGAATCTATTTAATAAATCCTTTTATTAAATATTATTAATAGATGATAATCATATGAAAAAATATTAATCTGTACATAAATAACATCTCATCATAAATATTAACTTTTATATCAATCCTATAGTAATGAGAATATTAATGTAAGAAACACATATGACTGGTAACTTAAGAAGAGTTCTTAAGTAAGGATAAATTATATGTGTCAAAGCTACCCATTCCTAAATAAATAAGGGTTGAAGTTGTTCAATAGGTGATTCTAGATGATGCTGAGAAACATAGATTGATTCACTGATGGTTTAAGATTCATTAGATGCAAAATAACCTAAATAATTTTAGTTTTAGCTCATTTATTCATTATGATCTAATTTTTAAATGACTTAATGAGAATGGAGGTTTTTTTAAGGCTTATTCTGGTTAAGGATATTATACTATTATAATTTATGGTAATTTTATAACAATATAAATGAGTTCAAGAAATATTTTCCCTTTTATTATCAAATTGTTGAGGATAGGTGAACTGAGCATATGATGTCTAGGTTCTAGTGCTATGTTGATATCACACGAGGGTAAAAGTTAAAACTATAAGAAGAAATGTTTTTTGAAGTTTCCAATGATGTTTATTTTAATTTCCAGTCAAGGTAATTCAAACCTAAAGGTGTTTTAATGAAGTAGGAGTAATGATTCCATAATATGGAATTATTTAAGATACTTGAATGATGTCCATACTAGGTTTCAATGATATAGAAATTTATTTTTCAGTTTTGAAGGGTATATGATACCAAATGTATACTTTAAAAGTGTTATAAATATAAAAAATTTCAAAAATAAAGGTATGAATTGATAGATATTTTAGTTTGAATTCAAATTACTAAAAAAAGAGTTGATATATTAAGGATTTTAATGTAAAGGTATTTATCAAGCTTGGATAGTTCTAAGTAAAAGACATGTATCTTCATTTCACTTCTCTTATATGATAAGGGAAGTTTTTCATTAATGAAGAGTTGTTGTGAACAAAATGTATTGATTAATTACAAACACATGGTTTATGATTCATTGTATTCTATAACATTTTTTGAAAAAGAAATGAGGATAAAAGTGTTTTATCCATGATAAAATGTAGATATTTTTTAAAATACAAGGGAATATTTTCTCACCATCCATCAATGGAATATTTTAAATAATAAAGTATTATTTTCTCTAAACACATAGAATACCATATTTAATATGAAAAAATAGTTTATTTGTGAAATATTAATACTAAAATAAAGATTTATTTCCTAAAAATAAAATAGTTTGTGTATCTTGGAATGATATTCTAAGAAGAATACAGTATCTAAGAGGCTAGTGGAATGTGTTTTAATTTTGGAAGTTTAAAGTTAAAAAATGAAAGATTATTATATTAAAAAAATAAAATTTAATTTACTTAATATCCTAAATATTTTAGGATATGTGTCTATTTCTAGTGAAATCCTCGTCGTTCTTCCCTGTCATGGTTGTTTTTAGTCATCATTGAACTTCTTTATAAAAGAAAGGATCCACTGAAACTTTACCAGTGACACTATGGAATGCATGTTGGTTTAGAGTATGGGAATTGAAGCTCATCACACACTTTAGGGGAGGGATTATTTATTACTCTGAGACTCTTATAGATTTAAGACATGTTCATGAATCCTTCCAAAACATTAGTGTAAGACTGATTACAACATTTATAGAAACCAAAAATCGATACCGGTCGATGATAACATCTATTTATATTAGAGGCTCTCCATCAATGGAATCATCTATATATATTAGATAATCTTTATCAACAACACTTATTGTATATTTTACAGGTTCTTCATCTTTATCATGTTAAATGATTATGTTATAGTTTAAAGCCATAGATATGGTAATTCTAGAATTTATTTCCATCCATTGCGGCAATAGGTTTTATGAAGTTGGGATCAAGCCAATGATAGGGGTTTATTAGGTATCTCTATGAAGGGAATCATAAATAAATCAATTCAACTTCAATTAACATGACATGCCCTAACTTTTAAGGTATCATGACAAGCAACAACAAGGTGACTTTTAAGGATGTGCATCCATAATCGAGTGAGGTTACTTTTAAGGTCATGTATCCAATACCTTTAGACGACTACAAGAAAGATTTCTAGAAATGGTTGGTGTGGGACTTATACATGAACACAAATTTCTTGTTCTTCTCACTAGGAATAATCCCCCTTGAGGAAGGTTATCTATTAGGGCATATATCCCTTTGAGATATAATTATATTGATATATGGGAATATGTACTGATGATGAGTGGTATGTCTTACAATATATAAGGCATGTTGGGTATTGTTTCCACAAGGAATATGAAACAGTGGGGATGGGTATCAAAAGGAAGGTGGCCCAAAAAGAATAAATTTCATAGGGAATATGTACCAAAGAAGATATTATTTTGGATGTTAATTTTAAACTAAAAATAGGTATCCTACATATCATGACTAATATGAATCAAAGCCAATATAGTTTGAGTCACATTATTTAAAGTTGTGTGATAGGAAAAGTCTATGCATTTTAATGTTGTGTGACAAGGATGTAGTCATGTTGTTTTACACCATAAAACTAGGAAATATATTCCATAAAAGAAACAATAATAAAGGATTGAGTGGGGATTATGATTATTTCACTTATTGATAAGGTGAAACTAGCCCAGATGCTTCCTAGAGATGCCTGATCTGGTAGGTGAGTCGGGTGAAGGTGGGACTTCAGGACTTATAACTCATAAGATTCCCTTGTATAGATTTACCTAGATCATTGGTGAAATCTTGGTGATGAAATCATCAATGGGATAATGTATGGGGATTACATAATGTGGGTAATCGTGGTATTGAATGGATTATTGAGTGGAATCAGGTTAGCTAATGCGATAGTATGATATCCAATATGAATAGTATGATGTTGGGAAAGTCTATCTGGTATCCTCATGATAGAATCCCTCATTATCAAGATAATACATGTAATGTCCCAGATTTTTCCATGTATTATTTTAATATTATATTGGAATTTCTTTTGAGACTAGGCTCTGGGACGGCGTGCAGTTCCGAGGCCCAGTGAGCCCGGAAAAAATGTTTGAATTTAATTTAATAATTAAATTACGCGCGCATGCGGTTTTCCTGAAAAAGTGGAATAACTCCTGAAAAGGTGCTCGGATCAGAAATCCGAGGGCACCATTGCATTCAGAGAAACAATTTTACCTTAGGTGAGGCCTAACTTCGACTGGCGTAGGTCGGTGGTGAAATCTGGCTTTTGGGCGTAACCGTAATAAAATATTTAATGAAAATATTTTATTTAAATCCTTGTTGCAATGAAATCTTTTATTATTTTAAATAGAGATTTCGCTGGGAGGGTCAGGGTTACAATCCCCCTAACCCTGATTTCCTTTGGGGTCTTTGGAGAAGACCTCCCGACGCGGCAACGACGTTCTTGACGATTTTCGACGGCAACGACGAAACGACGACCAGATCATCGCCAACAAACGCAGCGAATCCAGGTAGGATGTTGATTTTTATTTTCCATTCCCTATTATTGATTTCTACGATGAACGCAGGCTAATCCACAAACAGATTAGTCCGTGAATCGATCATTCTTGCGGGATGGGATTTTTCTGGGAATTCTGGGAGATTAAATCCATGATGATTCTTCTATTGTTGATCTTTTCTGCTCCGTTTAATCCTATTAACAGGAGCAGATCAACTTCGTGACGAACGATAGTGGAGGTTCGTTCCTAAGTTTTGTTTCATTGGATTTTCCCCCTTTCTCTCCTTCACGTTCTTTGCGTTCTTTGCGGGGCGATGAGAAACAGATCGTTGCGCATCCGTTCTGCAACGCAACGACCAGAGATTGTGGATCCAACCTCAGAGCGATGTCACGGAGGTGCGACGATGGTTTCAGAAGGCTATTCAGAGTGGATCGGGAGATACGAGTTTTCAGGCGTTTTTCTTCGGATGGATCGTTCGACGTTTATGATCCGTTTCAAGAGCTGAAAACACCCGTTTTGGTGTCCTTTCGATAAGGCAAACCAAACCCTGGAGCATCGGAATGAACAGACGAGAAAATGAAGAACCAGAGGATCAACCGAGGCACACGGAGGAAGACAGAAGTTTTGGGAATTTCCCGACTACACGCCGTGTAGTATGGGCTACACGACGTGTGTTCGTCGGTAGGGTTACCCGACATGTACTCTAGGAGTACACAGACACGGGCAGGATACATGACCACGGACACGCCGTGTATACCCCTCCCCAGCCAGACCCGACCAGATACACGGGGTACCCCGTGTACTGGTACACGGGCAGGCGACATAGACACGGGCAGAGACCGTGTACGGGCACATGTCCAGCGTACACGGAGCGAGCCCAGGCGCTTGAACACGGTGTGTGTTTTTCATCTATACACTGTGTAGTTTCTTTCTGTCCGGCAAGCCAAGGGACACGGTCCGTTTACACGGGCATTACCCGGTGTTAAAGAGCACGACGTGTACTTTTCTACACGCCGTGTAGTTTGGTTTTGCACGGCTTGAACAAACGACATGGGCCATTTCCACAGGAAGTACCCAGGGTCAAGGCACATGGCGTGTAATCATACTACACGCCATGTAATAATTTCTTCAAGGCTTGAGCTACTTTCCTTCTGTGACTTGGACTAGTTCTTAGGGTTTTTACCCTTGGTAATTCCCTGAAGGTTCTGGTATAAATTCCTTTATACAGAAGTATGATCCCTTCAGTAGAACTTCTTGAATAGAGTTGTTGGAATCCCCTCTATGAGACTTAGAGCCAGATCCTCTATTCATTCCTGTAACCCTAGGTAGAGTTCTTGGTATCGACGTGACCAACTTTACCCAGGCGTCGATCCTTTGCTTAGCAGATTAGCTCAGACTGAGTTGTCGGAATCACCCAATGACTTGGCTGTGATCCTCATCTGAGCATCATGTTCCCAAGGTACTTGTGGAGTGTGTTCTCCTGGAACTAGTACTTCGTGTCCCTCTCTTCAGACCTAGGAGTGTGTTCTCCCGATGGTATGCTTAGTGGAATCTTCGAGATGGATCCTAGTGGCGGTTTTGCGAAGGTCATTTGTGTATGAGTATATCTGGATATTCTTGTTATATGTTTCTTAGACATATACTGTGTAGAGATGACTGTAACTTTCTTTGTGGTATTTTCCCTCTGTTGTACTTCCTTTTTGGTTTTCGGGGTGTCCTACTGGGTATTGTTATACTCACCCCTGCACGGGCTTTGCCCGCACGTGCCGTGTCTTGTGTAGAAGAGCAAGACTTTGATAGGATTCTAGGCGGACTGGGACCAGACGACGTTCAGCGAGATCAGACAGGCCGAGGTGTGTTCCTTCGACGACGGGTTGCAGTCCCAGTACCTTTCTCTACATGTTGGAATTTGTTGCAGAATTTCTTTTGGTGGTCTTGTACTTTTGGCCCAGGGTTTTACTTTACTGTACTTTATTTCCCTGCCGTACTCTGTTGGTTGGGTTTTAGTGTATGCATGCATCCCTTCCTTTTAGTAGTTTTTACTTTTCAGCTTTGTGGGCTTAGAGGTGTGTGTACGTGTGTACATGTTTATAGGCAATGCCTACTATGTTAGTAGCATGCCTACTCGGTGCTAGTCACCAGCCCCTGGCCTATTGGAGGCAGGCTTGGGGAGTTGCGGCTCGGGCCCCACTGGGATGGGTCGTGACAATACATGATCATTATTACCTTGAGAGTTCTATTGGTCTGTTTAGAAGACCTATGATATGAATTTTATCAAGGGAATACATGATCAAAGGAGGTAAATCTAGCATGCCTGGTGGGTTTGTCATATATGTTTGATAGTTTTGGGAAGGTATTTATTTGAACTTTTGGGGTCTTGACC
This sequence comes from Viscum album, assembly GCA_963277665.1. Taxonomy (NCBI): domain Eukaryota; kingdom Viridiplantae; phylum Streptophyta; class Magnoliopsida; order Santalales; family Viscaceae; genus Viscum; species Viscum album. The sequence continues at coordinate 1,850,614,344 of OY728164.1, read as the reverse complement.
TTAATAGAAAGTGGACATGAAGGTCATTTGAGTTAATCCAACCCAGATGAGTGACCAGGAAGAAGGAAAGTATGTTAAATATGTTCAATTATTCATCTGGGAACCTTTATAAAGTGATTAAATAAATATAAAATGATTGAAAGTTGGGTGATACTAAGATTAGGGTAGTGAAAAACCTAGGATACCTCCATCTCATATATAGGCATGTGATATGTGAGGAGAAGGAGATCATATAAGACATAGTTTTAGGGATCATCATGAAGGGGCCTTTTGCATGCATCCTGTTCATAAAAGGGCCTACATTTGTAGAAGGGCCTCTCATCCATAAAGGGCCATCGCAAGGCTCTCATTCATAAAGGGACCTTGAGGGACTCTTATTCATGAAAGGGAATCGTGGGTTTATTCCTTCCCTATATATTTATGTAGGCTCCCTAGTTACCTGGGGATTCCTTAGAAAATGAAAGATCTGGATCTCTTCAGAGTTTCCCAAAGTGGAAAGTCTATCTTTAGGTGGTTCTCTATCATTTTGTTGTGTGTATTATTTTAATGTGGGTATGGGGTATTTATAAGTAGTTATGGAAAAAATTCCTCAAAATGAGTGACTTCATAGGGAGTACATGGTCACATAACACATCTTCAAGCGATGAAGGATCATGGAGGGAGTATTCAACGGGTATGAAATCACCGCCTCAGAGACACATATGACATCAATATGAGGAAGAAGCTACATGGTAGACTCAGAATCACTACTCTAGAGAAAAAAATGCTAAAAAACTTTTTAGATGATCAAAGAACCATGAAAATGATAAGATTATTCATCTATTATATACATGCTTCATGTATGATCTCTTCATGAACCTGTTGATGCTTCATCAACCACTTGAGATACTTTGAATATTTTTTTTCTATTTACACTCAAATTTTGATCATTACTTTGATCTTTTTCCTTATTTAAAGTTTTTTTTCAAATATTTGGAGATTTTTTGGATTTAAATCTATTGAAAAATAAAAATTTATAGGTTACATATAGTTATCATGAGAAAGTGAATAACAAAATTTTCTAAAGTATTATTCTAGTTAAAATTAAAAATCAATTTCACATAATATCATAAAATTGTTTTATAGTATCGTGGTAAAAAATATATAGAGTTACATTTAGTTACTGTAATAAAGTAAACTCCACTTTATCCTAAGGAAGTTTATGATTTGCTGGTAAGTAATAATGTAAATAGTTACATAGTTTTCCAAAATATTTCAAGGAAAATTTGATAGAAATAGTTCCAAGTATGATGATGATGATATACTAAGAAAAGTTAAAAGTAGACAACAAATTTTATTAACAACATAACATTTGATGTTGTGGTTAAAGAGTTTGATTATGTTTAAGGAGTTGAACATTGGGAATATGATTCTTAAATATCACTATTATTCAAACATGCTTTATTTATATATTTTACTCACTAAAGAGTTTAGTGGAAGGACTTTATTAGATGTTCACATAGAGATGTTATAATAATTATATATAGTTGTAATAAAGTCAACAAAACCATATAAAGTGAAACAAACATAAGGATGATATGGAGGTATAACATATATGACATAATAGATAGGTTTTAATATAGGTATTTTTAGGTATTCTTAAGAGTTTTAAGAATAAACAATTTATCATATAAAAAACAATCTCTGTTTTATCATTCTTTCATGTTAAGTGCATAAATATATATATTGATATATATTTCATGAAATGTAATGATAAATGAACTATCAATGTAAAACTATGATTTATCCCACAATGATATTTTTTATGGATTATTATATATCATGATTAAATTTAATGGTTTGAATGAGTAAGATTCTTCTATGATATATGAAATATGATCATAAGGTACACAACATGTTTTTGTGCACTAGATTACTCACTAAGTATACCATATGATAAACCACGTATTTGGTATACTAGGGGTTCAGGGATCATATAGGATTATCTATTACCCAAGGTTAGTGAGAAACCTAGTATGATAACCTTTAATATTTGATACCTATATTACAAAATACTTGAGTCTTACCTAATTAGATGGTGGTTGGATGTGTATCTGATCATGTATTTGGTTATAACTAAACCAAGATGGGATTTTTCCTCTTGTATGATGAGTATGAAATATGGGTCCTTGATTGAGATAGACCTAGGAGCGTGTTTCCACACCTATATAGTACATATTATGTTCTTATCTATTTAGGTGAGGGGCATGTGATGTGATCATCCATAAAATATGAATTACATGTGATGTATTCATCAACTAGGTCAATCTATACTCTAAGAGTTGAGGAAATTTGAGTTGGATATATTGGATTGACATACTTTATATCCCATGGTCACTCTATGTCTTAGATGAAGGGAATGTATGATAATGTATTCTAGTATGTGATGCGGCTAGTGGATACATGTATACAGATACACATGTTTGATTAAGATTATACCAGATCCCTTCATATCTTGAGTAGCATTGATTCTTTTCTAGAGAACAATCCTTGATTATATTTAATGATTTAAATATTATTTTTTTCCAACCATATAAAGGACCATCGGGACACACTTTATGGTTAATCATATAGGGATTGATTTTGACTATGATAACCGCTCTAAAATATTTTTTAGAGTTAATCAAAAAGTGTTTTGGATGAGTATTTCCAAGTTATTTAATATGATGTGATACGTGGTGAAGTTAATGATAGATTTTTAAATGTGTTTTGGAAGAAAACAAAAAGTTTTTTGTATATGGTTTCTTAAGTTATTTTATGTTATATGTTATAAGTTGAAATTCCACAATGTCTATTTTGCTTTAGTGAATGTGAGAGATTAAAGAAGATTATATTACCTAAAGATTTTTTATATGATAAAATTTACTGTATCGTATTCTATGATATAAGGCATATCCTAATGAACGAAATAATATTTTCTCTTATTTCCTCATTTAATTTTAAGCTATGATTGAATTATATCATATGCCCCTAAATAAGATAATAATATTGTAATATTTGTTATTCCATAAAGATTGGATTGCGATTCCATGATACTAACTTTGATCACATGGGTGGATGAACATTATATATTAACAGTTGAGTGATCTTCTCATATAATCTATCATCTAAGATCTGTTTCATTATATGTAACATATGGGAATAACATTCATACAAGCATTGAAATAATAAATAAGATACATTTACTCATGCATTATAATGCATGAGTAAATCAAAAATCATATAAAGAACATCCTTGAAAATATATATAATCAATAATTTCCCATTTTATGTGTGTGTATATGCTTCATAATCAACCAAAATTCCCTCATCCAAAATCTCTTCATCACCCACCTTCTTTGCGCCACGCAATGATATCATGTTATAGAAGGTGGAGTATCTCGCTTGATCATAAATCAATTTTAGTGAAACTCATGGATATGTCATGAATATGGTATTTCTTTGACCACATTTTCGAGGTATTTATCAAGAATATATGAATAAGGAAACAATAATAATATGTTATGTCATCAATGTAATGCATACATACTAATTCATCATTTCTTCATTTCAGTTTCACATGTTTCATTTTCTATGAATGAAGATCATGGGTTTGGGATTCATTTAAACTAATTTTCTTATTCTAATAAGTTTTATTAGTCCAATTTGAATCTAAATAAAAAAAACCTCATCTATTGTAAACAATTAAATAATAATAATCTTGACACAACAAAAAATAAACAATAATCTGATTTCCTTATCTCTTCTAATCAAATACCACTTCATGTTTAATATAACAATTCAAACAATAAATTTCAGATTCCACTTCTATATTTCATTACCATATTTAAATTATTCATTAAAATTAAAACATTATTTAACATATCAAAAATAACAACTTTAAATCACAACAACCTACTTAACACAAGAATAAGAAACATCATAAACAATAATAAAAAACCATGTAACACATTCTCAATATGCTTCCCCTTCCAATACATTTATTTATATTTTTTATACCAATAACATCTCTTCCCACAAATAAAACCAAATCATGATAATTCTACATCAACACAATAAATAAAAATAGATATTCTAAATCACCAACCACAAATCAAGCTCTAAAAATACAATACTAGGAGAAGAAAAGGAAATCAATATCAAATGATAATTAATTCACAAATATCTTACACAAACTTAAAGAACATTAATATAAAATCAATAATTTTCCTATACTCCTTAAAAAAAGAGCCACTACTTCCAAGGATTCATAATAATTAAGAAACAATAATAAAGATAAAGAAAATAATATAAGATAACCTTAAACCATAAGATCTTGATCACACAATGCCTAATGATTAAGGGACCACCAAGGGAATCCAAAATCATTAATGAAGATACCCAATTTCTCTTAGGGTTTGGGATAAAGTAAGGGAAAAAATTAAAGAATGTAGATGGTCAAATTTATAATAAGATCATGGATGAAAAAACCATGACATGGTGAGAATAAAACATATCATGGTTTATCTCAGTTAACATTGATCTCAAAACTAACACATTAAAAATGGCACACCTTATTTAATTTCTGTAGCCATTTATTTAATTAAAAGGGACTTTGAACAAAACAATGAAATTACCAATCCATACCACAATGTGTTCCTTTAACCCTTCCTTAGAAACCACATGATGACCATGATGTAAAAATCATTGAACTCACCATTTTTTCATCATGATGAAAAATGAGTGTTTTACTTATTCTTGTGGTAGAAAAGGATTTCAAGAAAACTCAACCTAAAACACAACTTCTAAAATGGGAACCACCCCATTGTAATTTTTAATATGAATTAAATACCTTATAAAATAGTTATATTCAACCCAAGATCCTCTTATCCATAAAAATGACCACCTAGCCAGGTCCATACATTAACCATGAAAAAACTAGACCAACCACGATGAAATGAGGGGAAACCATGTCATGGTTTCCTCAAAAGTCCCAAAACTCATCTATTTACTCCCAAAACGACTTTCTCTCACCAATTTTAACACCTATAAAAAATAAATTACAGAACTAGGGAAGATATAGGGCTCTACACATAACCTCTATACTATTATGTACAACATAATGGTGAACCCATTCACAATATATGATGGGTATTATGAAAATATATCTTCATGAAATTCCTTTACCCTCAACATCCCCACTATGATGAGATCCTTGGATCCCAATGATATCCATGTTAGATAAGTATTCAATATAGAATTCAATGGATTATTAAAGAATACACCGCCCCATAATAAAATATTTTGGTTGAATTTAATTTTTGATATCACTTTCAGTATATTTATATGCCATTCAATAGTGTACAAAAACTTGTAATGTAAAAGACCAAAAAGTCAAATATATCTCAGCAATTAAACCATAAAGTGAACAATTATATCAAATAATTATAGCGAGAATAACTCTACAATTAAAATAATATAACAATTTTTTTCTATTGATATATACTTTACTAGGCCAATAAATTTGTTGGATATAGGTTTATAAGAGAAGAAAATATGTGTCATTGTGCATCAATTTTTTTAGTAAAATAAAATATATAACTAGACTAATTAAATCTTACATCAAAACATGACCCACATGTATTTTTAAACTATTTAACTTTAAGACATTCATCAATAAAATATTCTTGATATTTGATTAATACCTTTCTAGAATCATTTAACCATTTAAAAATTTATAAAATTGAAATATCTATTTCCTAAAAATAGAATGATCCATCGAAGGAAGATAAGTATAACTTCCCTCCTTTAAAAGAGAAAAATCTCCCCTTATCCCCATATCAATCATGTTTAACCTATCCTTGATGTCATATTTCATCTTTCCTGCACTAGTAGAAAATATAGAATTTTTATTTGGGTCTTAACGTCATTTATTATACAACTAATGTCAAAACCTCATTATATTTGGATTTTTACGTTGGTTATATTAATAATAAACAATAAAAAATGGTTTAAACATTAATTATATAATCACCAATGTTAAAACCCCTGTGTTAGTGGGTTTTAACATTGGTTATTTAATAACCAATGTTAAAAATAGTTTTAATATCAGTTATTATATAACTAACATAAAATCATAGTCTTTTAATATTGTTTTTTACTTTAACCAATGTTAAAAGATATATTTAACATATGTTATTATAATTTTTTACATTAAAATACTTTTAAAAAATTTAAACACATACATATTTCTTTACACCTCATTTTATCGACACCTTATTTTCTGAAACCCTGATCTCTATGACTTACAGGCACACACTCTCTTTTTTCCTCTAGCCACATTCCTACCCCCTTGGTCATTTTCTCCCTCCCTCATATGGTTTCCAAAATCCTTCACCATGTTCTTCCACCCTTGGCCATGTTCCCACCCCCTTAGCAACCTTCCACTATGGTTTTCAGCATTCCACTACCTTTGACTGCCAACCTTTTTCTTTGGTCCCATATCTTCTTTCGACATCCTCATTATTGTGAGTTTTCAATTGTTATTTTATATGTTTATAAAATTTATTTATATTTAAGATAGGTATAATTGTTGATAGATATGAATAAATTATTACATGTTTAATTATATGTTTTTATGGTTATATTGTATTTATTTTTAGATTAGTTGATTGTTTGTTTTGATTTTCTATTACTTATATTGCTAAAATTCATTGTTATTTTTTTTTGTCTTTACATGTTTAACAAATTTATATATTCATTGTTATATGATTATATAATTAATGTTTTTATATATGTTTATAAGTTTATAGATATATTTAAATTTTTATAAATGATTATATATTTATATATGATTAGAAATATATATATATATATTTATATACATATATATTATTATATGCTTATAGGATATACACAATTTACATATACTTATATATATGTTTTACCTTGTGTGTGTATGTGTGCGTATTAAATTTGCATATACTTTAATATATATATTTGTTTTAAATTTTTATATTTATATTTTTAAAGTTTATATGTTATAAATTTATATTTATATGTATTTGTGTTTATTTATTTAAATGTTTTAAATTTATAGATTTTAAATTAATATATTTACATGTTTATAATTTTTTTTTTCATTTTATATGTATATATATTTTAAATTAATGTGTTCTAATTTTCTTTGTTTATATATTTATATATTTATATATTTATATATTTATATATTTATATATTTATATATTTATATATTTATATATTTATATGTATTATATTAATTAATTTATATTTTTTATATATTTTATTTTTAGATGTGCATATTTAATTTTAATCTATAAGTTTTAAATTTATATATGTTTATATATTTATATGCTTATATATTTAAATGTTTTAAATTTATATGCCATAAAATTATATATTTTTACATTTAAAAATTATATGTTTATATATATATATAGAAATGTTTATATATTTTAATATATTCGTATATTTTATTTCAGTTTTAGGTAATTAATGGGTTGTAATTTGATAAATTCATGAAAATAATAACAAATATGAGAAAGAGGTTGAAGATTTCTTGGAATTTGCGGAATGAAATCTTGAAAACAAAGACATGGTTTTCTATCCATGCATCAAGTGTTTGAATATGATAAAATTAACATCTAATGAAATAAAAGACCATAAATTTTATATGGTTGTAGTTATAGTTATATATGATAGATCTGGTGTGATGAAATGACAGACTACAAGATCTAGTATAAATTTAAGTGTTCAGTATGAGAAAAATGATCATCTTGATATTAATTCATGATGCAGGCATTGAAACCTTTGAAAAATAAAAAAATTTGGGAAATTGTATAGTTATGTTTAAAAAATACTATTCATAGGTTTCACTAAATTTATAGTGTTATTAATAATAGTGAGATTGGTTAATTTAAAATAAGTAAATGGTTGGAGAAAAAAAACTTTCACTGAATTACTTGAAAAATTTAAAGAGTTACTTCCATAAGGAAACAAGCTTCCAGATTTGAATTATTATGAAAAAATATATTATGTCCAATTGGACTTGGGTATAAAAAATACATAATTTCCCCAATGACTGTGTGTCGTATAGGAAGAAATATGAAAATTTATCAAAATGTATTAAATGTGGGACATCACAATATAAAATGGATGAGAGATCTAATCATGGTTCATTCTCAAGTATAGACACTAAACCTCATTCTAAGGAAATATGGTATCTTCAAATAATTCATCGTTTGAAGTGTTTATTTGTAAATTGAAATGATAAAAATTGGTTGAGATGACATACATATGAGATAATATATGATGGAAAAATATGTCACCCTACTAATTTACCACAACATAAAGGATTTATTCAACAATTTCCTAATTTTTTAAATTAAGTTATAAATATTAGAATGATACTTATCAGAGATGGAATGAATCCATATCAAAGCATTAGTTTCCAATACAGATCATGGCCTATTATGTTGGTAGTTTATAAACTATCCCCACATATATGTTGGAATAGAATATATGTTATGATGAGATTTATGATTTTAGGGCCAAAATATCCAATAAATGATATTTATATTTATCTATCACCATCGATTGATTATTTGAAATTTCTATGGGAGACCGATGTTATAGATTTTGATGCATTCAAGAAAGAGTAATTTCATTTTTAGGCTATAGTAATGTTTAATATAAATTAATATCTTGTATATAGAAACTTATTTGTATATAGTTTTAAGGTACATAAATTGTAAAACCCTTATATTTTACAAAAATATATTTTTTCAAATAAATTTATTTTTTTGATAGCTTGCATTACACATAACAATAATTTTAGATGGACCAAAATATTCTATTAATTTATTATTATTACCTAGACATTGGATTAGAGGGTATGAATAGGACTAAATAAATTATTAAAATTTATTGTTTACACATGAATAAAATAAATTAATTTGTTATCAATTAATTATAAATGAAAATAAAAATTATTTTTAAATAAAGAAGATATTTTTCTGAAAGAATATTTTTATGTGTGAAATGTATTTTTTCCCAATAAATTAAATTGATTAATATTGGTGAATTATTTTAATGAAATTTATATATTATATATTTGATCAATTTTTTTTTAAAATTCATCACATATTTTTATTATGCATAGGATAATAATAAATTTAGTTTTATGCTTAAAAATGCATTTTTCTAAAAAGCAGTCTTCATCGCATTTTGAATTATTAATTTAAAATTAATTTATTCTATTTATATGTATTGAATTAGATAAAATTATTCACATATTTAGAATCATGTGGTTCAATTTTTGTAAATATTCCTTTTTATTTTTAGTTAATATGAATAGTAATCATGGTAAAATTTATTACCTTGGTAAAGTGTAAATTGGGTTAATAAAGGTTAAAACTAAGTGGAAAAAACATAATTTTTCATAATAATTATTATTTTATGAAATAAATTATACCATTATCACCTTAGTCTTGAAATTTATTAGTTTATTGTAAAATTTCCTATGAAAATGACCTCTATAAAATTGAAATCAAATAAAGTTACAAAATTTCACTCTCTTTGCTTTTAATATCTCTCATGTGTCCATATATGGGAAAAAAGAAATTTATAAATGAATATAAGTGTATATTTTGATATTCATGAATTTTTTCCTAATAAAAATTTATTTTTACATTTTAGTAATTATATAATGATCTTAATTGCTTATGAAATAGAGATACAATATTTCTTCATTTAATAAAAAATATAATAAATGATTTAAAAAATATTAAAATTATTATAATTTGAATGATTCAATGTGTACCAAAAATTTTATAGATTTAAATTGCATTATATTCTAATCAACTTTTTGTATTTATGTATTTAAAGTTAAATTAAATGAATAGTGTTAAAAATTACATTAATGATATATCATAATAAATAATATTTTATTAAATGATATAAAATTCATAAAAATATAATATTTTTCAAATTGAATGGGATATTGTTTTAAAAATAAAATTTAGTTTATTTATTTAACTTTTTTCATTTTATAGTAACATTATTAACTCTTAATGGGTAGACAAATTTAATATTATAGTAATTGTCAAATGGGTTAACAGTTGGTTAATACTAAAAGATAAGGGTAAAAATGTGATCCAAACTTGTCCAAATTTTATTGGATGAGAATATTTAAAATAATAATAATATTATATTATAGTATTATCAATTTGGAGTCATTTTGAAATCAAAATTAATTTATATTAATTTAATATTTCTAGACATTCCAAGAGTGCGCCTCCCCTCAATTATAAAAGGGCACCCCTATGTTCCAATATTCACACTACTCTGAGCCTTCTAGATTAAAAAATATATTCAAATTTCTCTTATAAACTTAAATATAAACATTATATAGGTTGTTTTCTTCCCAAAATACTTACCTTACAGGCCTTTAGAGGTAATCTAAATGAGTCGTTTAAAAAAAGATGTAATCGCCTTAACCGATCAATTTCTTTTAAATTTTTCTTTTACCTCCTATAAATATATTATATTATTAATAAAATAGTAAATTCATTATCATAAATATATATAAATTTTATTATTATTATTAAAACACTATTATACATCCACCTTCCCATCAAATGACAAGTGAAAGTATAGCTCATGCATACGTACGACTTACAGTTTCCACATAATGATACAATTCATTTTTATTCACCATATTTTATGGATGGGTATTATGATGGGTTTAATATTTATATGTTATATTTATGACTCAATTATACTTTCCTATTAATAATATCATGTCTAACTTCTTATTATCTAATCCTTTTGGAAATGATAACGCCACTCATGCATATGTGTGGACTACCACCTCCACGTAGCGATGTTATTCATTTTTCATGTATATTTTACTTGTATGGTAATAGGGATGAATTTGATGACTATTTATGATATATTTGTTATAATAATTATCCTAGAAAGGTGAATTAATATTTACGTTTATTTCTTACCATCCTTCAAAAATTTAAAACAACATTCATGCATACGTATGACTTAGTGTCTCCATGAACTGTGTAATTAATTTTTCTCTACCTAAATTTTATGGATGACTATAAATATATATATAATTAATGTATATGATATTTATAACATGATTAAAATTCTGTATATTTTGGAACTATGATAAATGTATAAGGACTGAAACAACCACACCAAAACTTACATGAAAAAAAAGCAATTATCACCCATAATATAAATTTTAATAATGAATTGTTAATAAATGGATACTTTTCATTGAATTTCAGGGGATGAGAGGAGGTATTCAAGACGTTATTTTTTGATTTCTTCCCCCCTTTCATGACAACGATGGACGATGCACTAGTTACTCCCCTTAGTGGGGTAGGGACCTCCATCATTTTCGAGGGTGCTACTTGATATTTCACCCCTTTCTGTAACCTCGATTTACTCCCCTATTTACCCAAAATATCACTTAGCCCTAAAGTCTCAGATTTGTTTAATGTATTTCTTCAGCTTTCCTTTCTGACCCTAGAGTTCAACGATGCCTCAACTCTTCCAAATCTGACATTGATTTCCTATTTCAATCATCGTCATCCTTCAATGGACACTTTTGAAAGGTTTATTTTTGGGTCATGGTGTTTATGAGAGAGAGAGGGAGATGGTGGGTCTTCTTGAAAATAGTAATATAATGATACAATTCTCTTTAGATGAAGATCAGGTCAAGTCTTCATCCATCTCCCCTCACAGCTGCAACAGTTCCCAGTTTTATATCTTCCAGTGGCCATTTGACTTCAATATGAAGTGTGACATACCAACAAAGAAAATATAGGTTAGGTTCCCCAAAATTCATTTACCATTTCAAATCCCTATGATTATGTGAATTCTAGGGAATTTAGTTGGTAGATACTTATGCTTTGACAGTATAACTCGATTAGTCTACCCCCCTGTTTCTCCCTGAATTTTTGTAGAAGTAGATGTCTCAATATTTCCAACAGATTACTTCTAGATTTCAGTGAGGAAGGAGGTCCAATGTAATAAGGATGTGATTTTTGAATCGTGGTTATATTTATGATATTATTGTAATAAAATGGGTCACACATCGAAAACCTATAGGCGCAAGATCAAGAATAGTGATCAACAGAAGGTTGTGAACTTAGGAGGCAGTAGAAATGGATTGGGGTATGGTGTTGGGGAAGGTATGATGGGAAAAATCTATTTGAGTAAGGAAAATATTTTACAGTTTGAGCAAAAAGAGGGAATCCCATTGGTAGAAGATATTTTTAGTCATTTAAGGAAGGAATTGGGAAATCCCATACCTTCTATGAAAGTCCACTCAGGACCAAGGGGTACTGATGTTGTATGCACCACTTGTGTCTCTAATTGTTTATCATGAACATAAATTGAGGGATCTCATGGTGGGGATGTGAAAGTCGGTAGCAGTATCAACCATGAAGTAGAATCATCCTATGAGTATGTAGTGATTTTTCGGGCATGGTACCATTCGAAGAGGGGGATCCTAGGAGGCTGAGACTCAATGAGGCCATGCATTTGTGTCTAATGTGGCATGGGAGGGTGTTCCATCAGGTGTAAAGAGTTAGGAGAAAGTCATAGGGGGTGAGAATTTGTTCAGGTTAAGCCTGAGAAAGGAACTGCTAGCTATTAAGCTTTGCAACCGTTTTGAAGGATTGGTGAGTAAAGGGGCAGACCAGGAGCTTGAAGCTGGCTGGGCAGAAAACTCCAATGATGAGAAGGGATCCTCCAGAGATTAGTCCAGTGATAAATCTTCTGGTCAGTTCTCTGGTGATAATGTATAAGATCTTCAATATAGAGGGATTATTATCCTAAGGATAAGGAGGGGTCATAATGGTAATAGGAAAAGTATAATGGAAAATTCCTATTTATCCCTACTAATGGATACTAGACCCACAAAAATGTCGAAAGACAAGGCACTAGAAGGTGATCCCAAGGTTTTTGGAATTTATGATCGGTTAGAGGTGGTAGATGAGGGGGATGTTTCCCTCAAGGGTGTTATAACTGGGAAGCAACAATATAATTTTATGGTCACATGGCAAGCTCTGAAAATTCTTATGCATTCAGATGAAAAAATAGTGGAGGAAATTCTTATGATTAATGCCACATATGAGGAATATAATAAGATGATGGGAAGATTGATACACATGGACACTAATCATGATAAGTGTTCCAGTATTGAAAAGAAAGATCATATAATGATAAGAGGATTCAATTAAGGGAAGATAAATAAAGAGGAGTATATGCAAGCTTGGGAAAAACTGGCATATCATCTTGAAGACCTTATAAAGTATAATCCAGACATACATTTAACCACTATTTCCTAGAAGTTATTCATGGAGAACTTTTCTAATAGTATTAAGTGATACTTTAATGATATTTTTTTTCCTTTAGTGTTTTTTTGGGTGAACCATGTGGTTTCTCACTTTTCCCTTAAAAGTATTTTTCTAATAAAAAAGTTAATTTTCATTCAGTTTTTAGTTTTAATAAATGGGTGGTAAAAGGTTAAAAGTAATAATATATGTTTTGATATATATATGAGTATGGTTCTAGAATAAGATTTATAATAAAAAAATAATATTATATAGGAGGTTTAAAAATATATGAAGGAAGTCAGAACTGAGGTAAGGGGTTTTATGTTACAATCTCATTGGTTATCAGGATTGTTTATATTTAAGTTACAATGATTAAATATTATGATTTACCCATGAATATACTCATGAATTTTATTCTTTACTGGTTATTTCATTAAAATACATGTTTCCTTTCATTTACTCACCTTTTTTAGTCAAGATACCAGAAATATGTTTTTAAAGAAAATCGAATTCATTTCTCTCTTTATTCAAAACACATTTTTATTCCGTATCCATGTTTTATAAAACTATTTTAAAGAAGGGTTTTAGAGTTTTAATATGATATTTGAAAATCATTTTTACCCATGTTTTAATTTTTACAAAAATGGTTTGAAAGAATATTCTTATTGTTTTCCAAATGATTTACTTTGTGAATTTTCTGAAAAAACTATAGAAGGAATGTTTTTTTAACTTATACAGTATTAAAATAATTTCCCACCATCATGATCACTCAATGTTTTTAAGATTCATTTAAAATTTCCCATTGTTATTTTCAAATAATTTTTTTTTTCTATAATATTTTTAGAAATTTTTAGATTTTAAAGAAGTTATTTGAAAATAAAAAGGTTATTTTCCTCAAGAATGTTTTAATGATCCTTTGATTTATCAATTACAACAACTGTCAATGTTTCTTATGATTTTTTTGGAATATGATCCAAGAACAACATACTTATTATTTATCAATATGTTTTATGTTTATGATGGTATAATTTTTATGAAACCCATTACATTTCCATGGGTTATGCTATAATGAAGTGTTTTTTAACCCTTTTTTTCATGGGTTTGGATATGATGAATGGTTTATGATCTCATGGCACACATATATATGATTTTCAAAAAGTGATGGGTTGGAACTATATCTACCTCAAAGACATTAGGTAAATATTGATATCTTATGAGATAAATAGTATTGGAATGGAGAGTGGACCTAGTTTAGTAATGGATTTTGTCCACCGTGATAGTCTTGGGAGTGAACCTTGGCTACTACGATGGTTTGGGGAGTGAACACATTCTACTATGATAGTTTTTGAAAAGTTCCAGTCTACTAAGGAAATGATTATTTGAGCTTATGTGTATGAGAAAATCCTATGTATCATGCCTATATTATGATCTCATGGATCATGTTATTTTAATCCTTTACAATTCATGTCTTATAAAATACCAATATTTATGCCATTACTCAAGATTATGATCTATGATATACAGGGTATGGTTTTAAAATGTTAAAATCATGTTATCATACCCATTTTTATCATGTTATTATTATATGATCATTAATATCTACCTTGTTTACCCTTACCGAATATCATTGCTCACCCTTTCCTATGTTACATTTCCTAGGTTATGAAGAAATGTTTTATGTATGATATATTTAAGAAGGGTATAGTTATTAAGATATAAGTGGGAGATAATGTAAAACTATTATAAACCATTTTTTATGTTTCCATGTTTCCAAAGATACTATACCTATATGATTATGTTGTAGATTTTTAGGCTATGTAAAGAATATTAATTTACTTAGATATAATATCTATGTATGAAAATTCCAGGTTTCTATAGTTGGTATCATAGCAAGGTTTAGTTAAAATTTGTAAACCAGGATAATAAAACTTTAGTGAGAACCTTGAGGATAAGTATAAGAATAGGATAAAATCCTAATATTTTGGTAATGATCATGAATAACCTAGGTTAAACATAATTTTTCATAGAATAAGTGTTATTATTTAGACTTATTATAAATTATTTTTCATGATTAAATGGTTTTCCACTGTGATTATTTTTTATCACACTATTATTTTGGTTTTATTAAATGGTGGGAACCCAAAGGAATCATGTTAATTGTGAATGTGATGGAAAATGTAATGATTTTATTCCTGAGAAATAGAATTTTATGGGATTTAGAATACAAAATTCATTTCTTTTCTCACATAAATTTCTCAAGATATAAATCATACAAAGCTTCTAAACAAGGAAATTATGGGAAAATGATATATTGAGTCCTTCATGAGGAAATGTACACCTTATTTTAGTGTGTTCATTAATACTCTAGTCACATAGAAATGTATTAGTACCTCTGAAAAGACATTTTCCATTACCTAGTGTTCAAAACATGAGATTTTTTTTTTGTTTTTTATCATTTGGAAGGTTAAATAAATAAATAGTGGAATCATACTGAGAACACAAAGTAATATGAATAAATTTAATCTATGGAGTGGAATGAGTTTAAGAGATTATTTATCAATAATAATTTTCCTCATATTATTCATACAAAAATGGAGAAGTAATTCCTTGAGTTAAAATAGAAGGATTATGGATCCGTTGGTACCTATGAAACAAATTTTAAGAGACTTGCAAGGTACTCTTATAATATCATCATCCAAACTGAAAGTAAGGTTGATTGATTCTTCAGTTACTTAAAAACAAGTCTCAAAATGTATTTATCCATTAGGTAATCCATTAGATATGATGAAATCATTCAATGTTCAATCAAGGTGGATATGGATATTGGATTTACCCATAAATATCATGGTTCTGATAAGAAATGAAAAATAGAATTCAAAGAAAATTAAAATCCACGGAGAGAATAATATGAGTTTTCCTTTATTCTTAAAATGTGAAAGGAATATTGGATGGAATTTTATTAAGGGACCTAATAAATGTTTTAAGTGTATAAATAAAGGTTATTGGTAAATTTAATACTAAAGTGATAGGAAGAATTTAACTAATGATATAAATAGATAGAAAGTACTATAGAATGAACCACCCACAATCCAATGTTTTAAATACAAGGAGTATGGTGATTATGCTAAAATTTCCAAACTATGAAGGTTAATAATAATTATCAACATAAAAAACTCTTAATCCCCAAGACAAAGGGAAATCTCATGTGATCCCTATTTCTGATGAGGGGTATGATAAAAACTTGGTGAAAGGTACAATTTCCATCCACTCTAGAACTGACAATGTCTTATTTGATTATATATATACCCAATAGTTTATATTTAAAGTATTTTCTAAGGGTATCACAGTACCACCTTAGAAATTAGATGTTGAGTTAGTCGTAAAAACCCCTAATTATACAATGATTTCACCCCAAGTCTATGATTCTTATCTAGTTGAAGTTTGTGGGAATGTGTTTCCTATAAATCTTTTAATTTTTACTCTAGTTGAATTTGATGTTGTTTTGGGAATGGATTTAATTTCCTTAAATAAATAACACATCAATTTTTGAGAAACGGAAGTTATTTTTTCTATTATGAACAAACCTACGATCGTCTATTAGTGTGATGATAAAAATAAACTTTTGATGGAAATTACATCCATCATATGGGTCCTGATTCCTATTAAAATGGGGTGTTTATCTTAGATGGTTTTTTAGAAACTCAACATCAAAGATATTTCTATTTTGTGGGAGTTTATTGATGTATTTATGGAATAATTTCCTAGTATTCCACCAAATTGTGAAGTTTATTTTTCAATAGTAATCATACCTGATGCTACACCTATTTACAAAACTCTATATATAATATTCTAGATTGAGTTTTAAGAATTTAAGAAGAAAATCCAAGAGAATCTTGAAAAGATATTCATTTAGAAAAGTGAATCACCTTGGGGGAAACTATTCTGTTTATTGAGAAGAAATATGGATCAATGTGACTTTGCATTGATTATTAGGAAATTAACAAGATCATTATCAAAAGAATGAATCCTATATCCCATATTAATTACTTGTTTGATGTAGTTCAAGGAGCTCAATAATTTTACAAGATTGATCTTTTTTCTAGATATAATCAAATGCGGGTCAATAAGGAGGATATACTGAATACATCATTCCATACATGGTATATACACTATGAATTTATATCGATTCCATTTGGTCTTACTAATGCCCCTTCTATCTTCATGGATTTAATGAATAGAGTATTTATAAAATACATTAATCAGTTTTTGGTAATATTTATAGATGAAATTATTATATATTCAAAGATAAAGGAATACAATTAATATCACTTAATGAATTCTCTTAATACTCCGAATAAGGAGAAGATTTATGAAAAATTTACCAAGTGTGAATTTTGGCTTTGGAAAGTTTCATTCTTTGGTCATATAATCTAACGTCAGGGAATCTAACTAAAACATTCAAAAAAAAAAAATAAGTTATTAAAAATTGGACTAGACCAACCACTATCATTGAGATCCATAGTGTTCTTGGTTTGGATGGATATTATCGGTGCTTTGTAAATAATTTTTGTTGATTATAGAATCCACTCTCCAAGTTAACTTGAAAGGGACCCAAGTTTCTTTGTGTGGATGAATATGGGGAATGTTTTAAAGAATTGAATAGAATTATAGTTAGTGAACTTGTGTTTACACTACTCTATAATAAATAAGGGTTTGTAATCTATAGTGATGCATCAAATAAAGGGCTGGGATGTGTCCTTATGCATAATGATATAGTTATAGATTATTCCTCATGACAATTGAAGGTCCATGATAAAAATTACCCAAATCATTATTTGGAGTTATCTAGGTTAATTTTTTCATTAAATAAATAGAGGAATTATGTAACACCTTGAGATTTTAAAAAATGAATATATTCTCAAAAGCATACAAGATATGCAACACTGAATGTAAAAGAAAAATGAAATAATGTGATTTTAAATATTACCATTAAAACCTAGCTGCTAAATTGATGGGTATGAATAATATTAACTAATTTTTGAAATATATATATAAATGGATATATCAATATAAATTTAGTAATAAATTTTTATTAAATAATCAATCAATTTTTAGTAACGTAATTTTATTATTAAAAAATACATTTTCTTCAAAAATGATTTTTACTATTATTTATGAGAAAATGTTATAATTAATTCCAAGAAATTTTATAAAATATATTTTATAAAATGAACTTAATTTTTTAAATCTTTACATCAAAATTAACTTATGGTGAATTTTTTTGATTCTTTGGAAAATATTGTTTTTTCAGGGAATAGTGAAAAATACCAATTTTTATAAAACTGCCATTTATTTTCCATAAATTAATTAATTTGAATGTACCATTATATTTTGAATTTAATTTCAAGAAACATAACTATTATTTATTTATTTTAAATAAACTTAATTTCATTTTAATTATCATTATATTTTATTTTAGTATAAGTTTATTTTTGGGTGTAAATGGGTTTTCTTAAAACTGTTTTAAAGTGAATAATGTTTATCCATTTTAATTAATAAAAAAACCTAATGATAAATGATTAAAATTAAATATTCAGATTATATATCAATAATAATTAATTTTATTTCATACTGTTAAGTTTTTTAGTCATAGAGTTAATATAAAATCATCTTATTCTTGAAAAATACATATCTTGAAAAACCGCTTTTTCATTGTGTCTGTGGGTTTTATTTTAAATTAAATTTTTATAATTATCTGAATTTAATTTGATAAAATGAATTAAATAGTTTTAATCATAATAATTTATATTATATAATATTCTCAACTTATTTTTTTTCATAATTAATAGTGAAAACAGTAATAATCTTTTACCACGGTTAAGCTAAAAACAGGTTTACTAGGGGCTAAACTAATAAGATAAGGGTAGAAATGACATAAAAACTTAAATAAATTATATTTAATAGACATATATATACCTTATATAATCTAAGTCTCAGTAATAGTCTATTTTGGTACCTTTTTTATGTGAAAAAAATGGGTACACCTTTTTCTTTTCAAAAATTCCAAGTGTATCCACTCCTCCACTCATAAAAGGCCACCCCCTCTTCTCTTCTATTCACACATTAAGATCCTTTTGGTTCAGTAAATAACTAAACAAAATACCTTATTTACTTCCATAACCATGACCTATATTCATTTTATTTATCATAAATCCATCA
Organism: Viscum album; assembly: GCA_963277665.1. Lineage (NCBI taxonomy): Eukaryota > Viridiplantae > Streptophyta > Magnoliopsida > Santalales > Viscaceae > Viscum > Viscum album. The sequence goes on along the minus strand of OY728164.1, from coordinate 1,850,594,725 downwards.
TATTAATGATTTTGGTGTTAACGTAAGGAGGTTTTCCAAAAAGAGGTATCATTATTAACTGAGCACTTTAATTTTATTTCTTATTCCACATCCTTAAAATATTATTAAATAATGATGATATAATTAAACTAGTATGAAACCAATACTAATATGTAATTTTTTTTAATTTAATAACCTAAATATATCTCCTCTTCCATTAAATGGGAATCAAAACCATTATTTGTGTGTTCGACGAACTACCTCCTCACGAACTAATGTAATTCATTTTTCATCATCACCTATCATGACTTGTTGTAATGACTTATTTAAAGTATATATATGATATATTTAATGTAATTATTATTATTTAATTATTATTTCATATATAACTTCTTACTTCCATTCTTTGGGGGGTATGATAATGTCGCTCGTGTATACGACATACTACCTCCTTGCAAAGCGATGTGAATCGTTTTTCACTAACCCCTTTCATGGAAGGTAATAAGGAAAATTTTAATGAATATATGTGATATATATGAAATAATTATGATATTAATTTCATATTTATAATTATTATAATATAATACATCATTTTATTTCTTACCTTTCTGCTTATTGAAAAATGATAACGTCGTTCATGTGTACATGTGGACTACCGCATCCACAAAAAGATGTGATTATTTTCATCCCCAAATGTAATGGATGATATATATAATTATATTTAAATAGATTATATGGTATTTATGATATGTTCATTATTTTATAAAGATAAAATATTACCTACCTTATTTCCATAATGATCACTGAAAAATGGAAACGTTACTCATGCGTATGTACGACCCACCGTCTCCATGATTGCAATGTTGTTTATTTTTCATAACCATATTAATTTATTGGTTTTAAAAATATAATTGATTTATAAATATTATAAATAAATAATTATTATTATTTTGTATATTTTTAAACAATTAACGCTTTGACCATGATCAACACACCGAATCTGTTTTGAGACAATGAACTGGACATCCTCAAAACACTCGATGTGGACTTAAATGATTAAGTATTTAAACATGTCATTAAAATAAATAAAATAAAAATTTTAAGTATAAGTTATTAAACCAATAAAATTTTATTAATAAATAAAATAATTTATATAATTTTATTATATTCGATTTGAAGGACATACATTGAATGTATGGACTCATGGTAAGGGTTTCTCATCTCACTTTTATTTTTGTGATACATATTCCATATTCACCACTTATTTTTAATATATGATATATATACTACCTATGAATTTATTTTATTATTATTTTCATGAAAATTATTGGTATTTAAAAATACATATTAGGTTCTATATTTTATGAGGTTTCGATCCAGATATTACCAAAGCAGTAAGGGGTTTCATCTCAATTTTACTTCATTGAGTAATATTTAATTATTATAAACATAATTTATTTTATATGAAGTATATACTACCCCTTTTACTTGTAATATCATGAATATTTAATAATTCATGTAATTTTAATTTTCAATTTGAATTATATCATCCATGGGGATTTTACTTGAATGTTACAAAGTGGTAAGGAATTTCACAACTCAATTTATTTTCATTAGGTTTTATTACTTAATCATTATATTTTATATTTTATGTTTATCTGTTAAATAAACTATAATTTTATTATGTTATATTTACACTTTTTTTGGATTTAAATTGGTTACACAAAATCTCTCCATTGATTAATTCTCAATTCAATGATATGATCATTATAAGGGTTATTTGTCTCAAATCCTCTTTCTTTGGGATATACATTTATGATATGAACATATCTCATTTTATGAGGTGTATATACTGTCTATTTGAAATTTTATATCATTAATATCCTTAATTTTATGATATTTAAAGTTTCATTTTATGTTATTCTTTCATGGGGCTTACGATTGAAAAGTTACCAAAGTGGTGAATACTTTAAGTAACAATCTCCTTTATTTCGGGATTGTTTATGTTTAAGGTTACTTTAGAGGAAATAATATACTATTATTTTATTGAACCACATAAATTTATTCTAAATTGGTTATTAATGTGGTTAACATATTTTATCTTCATTTACTCCCTATTGATTAAATAAACATCAAGAAAGTCATTTATAAGTGATATCGATCTTGTATTTTCTTTTAGATTGGGTATATTTCCCTTCCATATCCATGTTTTCTAAAATGTTTTAAAAAAATTTATTTTATAAAAATTAATTATTTCTTAAATATATTTTACATGATATTTTACCTTCTTTTAAAACTTTTTAAAAGGAAATTTCTTATCATTTTTCAAATGGGTCACTTTTGAATCACTTTACAAAATGTTTGAAAAAATAATTATTTTTAACATTTACAACATTAACATATTTTACCAAGATCATGACCATTATTTTCCTTAAATATTAATTTATAGATTTACAAGGTTATTTTCAATGAAAAGTATTTTCGATGAAAAGTATTTTAAAATTATATTGTTAATTCTTAATTTTTTTAAATTGATCTTCAAAGTGAAAAGGTTATTTTCCCCAATAATGTTTTTAATGACCTTTTAATGGTATTTACATTCATTAATATAAAAAACCTTGATGTTATTTATGATCCATTGGGGATAATTTTATAATTATACAATCCTAATTATTTCTATGGATGAATTATTATTATTTAAAAGATATTGTCATGGAAACCATTCTGTTTCCATGGGTTAATCATGTTATGAAAGGAATAATGGATGTTTCTATGAGTTTTATGATTAGATGAAAGATCTATGTACTTTATTTATTTTATAGTTCTTTTAAATTTTTTGCAAATGGTTGATCCCCAATATAGCTCATGATTTAGCCCTATACATATTATAATATGGGTTGATCTCCATTATAGCTCAAGATATGATGGGTTAATTCCCATTATAGCTCAAAATGTGACGAGTTGAGGCATATTATAACTCATGATATGATGGGTGAGACCCATTATATCTCTCCAATGCATTGGGTATGGAAGGTGACCATATGATTATTCTATTTTTATGGTTTATATAAGGGTTATTATAAGGGTTTTATGAATATAATGTTTCAAGATACCAAAAACTTTTCATTATTCTTATTTATGGGTTATAAATGCTTCCTTTGATTAAGATTGACATCACATGGCTCAGGATTATTGATTCTTATGAATATTTCCTTTGTAAAATCCTCATGTAATATTTTATAATTTATGATCCAAGTATTTATGGGTATGATTTATCTTATGTTATGCTCATGCAATTTGATTGTGTCATCATACCATTATGAATCTTTTTCTAATTAATAACATTACTTGTTAATGCTTATGTTTACCCTTACCAAGCATTTGAATTTTTATGTTTCCTTTTCACAAGGTTATCAAGAATGATGTTAAACTAATTATGTATAGATGTGTTTCATATGGATTATGATGATTAATTAATGTGAAATATGAAAATATGGGTATAATGGGAGATGATGTTCATGTTTATGAACCTGCTGTTTATAAATCCATGTTTTTAAGAGTTTTCCCCAATTCTCTAAAACTCTAAACCTAAAAGCTCATTAGGTATGTTAATTGATCCAATATTTCATTTTTATGTTTTAAGGGTTGGATAGAAAAAATTGGGCCACAATTATTGGTATCAAAGACAAAATGTAAAGTTTAAGTTTCTAGCACTAGATCCAGGAGTTTGGGTTCAGGGCTATTATAGTTGGTATCAGATTAGGGTTTAGATAAATTTTTATATTATGATGTTTTCTTGTGTGGTTATAATAATAGTTTTGGGTTTCATCATGGTTTTACAATTTTAAGGTTAATCATAAGTTAAAATTATTATATACCACTTTTGAGGTTTTAAGTAATAAAATTTTGAGGTGAATAATGAACTTTCAGGAGACTTTTTATTGGGTTTGGGAATATGTAACCCATAGATTCCACAAGAATTATTATTCGAGGAGAAATTATATTTTCAAAAGTTTAAAGGTATTAATAAACTTCAGGTTTTATATGATCTTTTATGATTAATTTTATTGATAAGGATGTTAATCATATTTCTAAGAATGTTATAAGGACAAAATTTTAGTAAAAAGGAGAACTTGAAGGCTGGGTGACATCCAATTTCTTTCGAAAAGGCCGTGGGGTCTTAAACCCACAACTGAAGGGAGAAAAGGGTGAAATAACTACAATTGGACTATGTGATGTACTGTTTAGTATGAGATTGTTTTTTAATTAATTTTTTTAAATATAGTGATGAATTTAATTTTTGTAACATATTTTTTATCATATATATGGATATGATATTGAAAAGTGATTTGGTAACTAAGTGATTAATGTTATTTTAGAAGAAGATTCATAAATTTTTGGTCATATAACCTAAAAGTTATGAGATAACATTAAAGTTTAAAAGAATATTTAATTTCAAGGTTATTAAGGTAATATAGATTTAGTCATTTATGGAATGATTTATTTTGAACTTTGGGTATTACTATTGAATTTTGGAGATTAATGTATTATTTCAACATATAAATGTTTATTAATTTTGGGAAACACCTTAAAATATGATAACCATCTTGGTTGTGGTTAATTTATAAAAATAATAGGAATATATGATTATCTTTTTTGGGATTATGTGATCCTTTATAAGTTTCTTTGAGTGATTCAAGTATAAAAAAATTCATCTTAAATACTAATCATTTGGAGAAAAAGATGATATTGTGGTGAAAATTTATTAAAGGATGAAATTCAACTTATAAAGTAAGTATATTTTCCTTATGTTCTTAGTCTAGATTGTAATAAATTCCTTAAATCAAGTAAAAGGATCATGAAACAAAAAATTTGTCCCATTACCATAATTTATGATGAAATTTACTGCCTTTTTCACACCTCTTTGATTTATAGTTTTATGGTTGTTCAGTTTCTCATGATCATTCAATTTCTTATGATCAATGACCTATGTCACTATAAAACATTATTATGGCATTATGGTTTTCTTCATTGTCTATATATTCACTTCCCACTAATGTTTTCCAACTTGGAAACCTAGTAATGTGTTATTCCATATGACCTTCGTACTTCCCTCTCTCTCTTTTTAAGTGGATGTTTTATTAACCCTTGTTACAATTGAGATTTAAATTATGGTATTTTGAAATTTCAAACCCTTTTTACTAAGTTCAAGTTCAAAATTATTAGAATAAAATTTATTAATGTGGGGATAATGTATCGTCTTGAGGTTTTTAATAAGGAAGTTATTCTCGATAGCGTACAAGCCATTGAGCTTAAACGAACCATGAAATAATAATATTTTAAATATGACCGTTATAACCTAGTCATTAAATTGGAGGGTATGAATAGTATTAAATAATTTATGAAATATATATATAATTTTTATATTCAATATAAATATATTGTAAAATTATTAGTAAATAATTAATCATTTTTTAATAAAGTAATTTCATTCTTTAAAAATATGTTTTCTTCAAAAATGTTTTTTTTGATTTTTGTGTACAAATATTATGATTAATTTACAGAGATTTTATAAAATTTATTAGATAAATAAAATTAATTTTTTAAAAATTTTATATTATAATTAACTTAGTTTGAAAATTTGCGATTTTTCAGAAATTATTGATTTTTAGTGAATAGTGAAAAATGCCGATTTTTGTAAAACTGTCATTTATTTTTAATAAATTAAGTAATTTAAAAGTCACATTATGTTTTTAGTATGATTTAAATAAAAATTATAATTATTTATTTATATTTAATACAATTAATTACATTTTAATAATATTTATTTCAAAATTTATTATAAATTTATTTTTGGGTTTAAAACTGGTTTTTTCTGAAAGCAATCTTAAAGTGCATCATGTTTATCCATTTTGATTAATTAAAAAAACACTAATTAGGAATGATTTAAATTTAATTTATAGGTTTTATAGAATTAAATTTTAATTTAAATCCATACAATTATGATTACTAGTCATAGTGTTAATATAAAATCATCTTATGCTTCAAAAACACATCTCTTGAAAAACTACCTTTTCATCGCATCTACATGTTTTATTTTAAAATAAATTATATGAATTATGTGAATTAAATTTTATAAATTTGATTCCATATTTTGAATCATATTAATTTATATTATATAATAATATCAACTTAATTTTTGGTCATAATGAATAGTGAAAATAGTAAAAACCTTTTACCATGGTTAAGGTAAAAATGAGTTTATCAGTGGGTTAAACTAAAAAGATAAGGGTTAAAATGACATTAAAATTTATATAAATTATATTTTATGAATATAATTAGACCTTATATCATATAATTATTATTAATGGTCTATTTTTGTGCCTTGTGAAATGTGAAAAATGTGGGTACACCTTTTTCTTTTCAAAAATTCCAAGTGTGTCTACTCCCCCTCATATAAAAGGCCACCCACTCTTATATCATCTTTAGAAATTAAAATAATTTTGGTTCAGAATATACCTACCCAAACACCTTTCTTAAATACCTAAACACTACCTATATACCCTATTTTTATTATAAATACATCCTAAGAAGGCTTTTGGTGCTAACCCAAGGAGGTTGTCCAAAGAAGATGCATCATGCTTAACTGAGCATATTTATTTTATTTATTCTTACACATACTTAAAATATTATTAAACAATTATGATATAATATTAATAGTATGTAATATATAATTATATGTTATTATGTTAATATAGTACCCTAAATCCATATCCTCTTCCATCAAATGGGAAATGAAACCATCATTCATGTGTACGGTGGACTACGACCTCACGAACTGATATAATTCATTTTTCATAATCACATATTATGAATTATTTAAATGATTTATTTAATTTATAATTATTAAATCAAATATAAATTATTAATTCCCATTACATGAGGGATACAATAACATAGCTCGTGTGTACGACGAACTACCTCCTCGCGAAGTAGTGTGATTTGTTTTTCACTAAATATTTTCATGGAATATAATAAGGATAAATTTAATGAATATATGTGATATATATGAAATAATTGTTATATTAATAACATATATATAATAATTAAATTATAATACATCATTTTATTTATTACCTTTCTACTCATAGAAAAATGATAACGTCTTTTGTGTGTACATGTGGATTACTGCCTCCTCAAAGTGATATGATTCTTTTTCATCACCAAATCACATGGATGATATATATAAGTATATTTAAAAAAATAATGTGTTATTTATGATATTATGATAATTCTATAAAGATATAATATTACTTATCTTATTTCCATAATTATCCTTGAAAGATGGAAATGTTACTCATGCGTACGTACAACCTACCTTCTCCATAATTATAACGTTGTTCATTTTTCATAACCATATTTCATGATTGGTTTTAAAAATATAATTTATTGATAAATATTATAAATATTTAATCATTATTATTATTTATATGTTTAAACAGTTACCTCATTGACTATGGTTAACACATTGAATCCATTTGGAAATAATAAGCCAAACATCCTCAAATACCCGATATAGATTTAACTGATTAAGTATTTAAATATGTCATTAAAATAAATAAAATAAATGATTAAAGTAAAAGTTATTAAACTTTTATAAGGTTATTAATAAATTAAATAATTTATATAAACATATTATATAGGAGTTTATGTACAAATAAGAAAAGTCTGGACTCGAGATAAGGGTTTCTCCTCTCACTTTTATTTTTGTGAGACATATTCCATATTCACAACTTATTTTTATCATGTGTTATATATAATGACCATGAATTTATTTTATTTTTTTTTTCATGAAATTTAATTGGATTTAAAAATACATATGTGTTTCTCTATTTCATGAGGTTTTGATCTAAAGATTACCAAAGCAGTATAGGTTTCATCTCAAATTTCCTTCAATGAGGCATATTTTATTGTTGTACACCTAATTTATTTTATATGGTGTATATAATGAAAAGTTTACATGTATTATCATGAATAATTCATACTTCATGATATTTTAAGTTTCAATTTGAACTTTTTCATCCAAGGGGATTTGATTTGAATTTTACCTAGTGGTAGGGAATTTCAAAACTCAATTTATTTTCGTTGGGTTATATTACTTCTTCATTGTTTTTTATATACCATTATTATGTGTTAAATTACCTATAATTGTATTATGTTATATATAAACTTGTTTTGGGGGATTTTTTTTCAAATAATATGTCCATTGATTAATTCTCAATTCAATGTTATGATCTTTGTATTGGTTATTCATCTCAAACCTCTTTCTTTGGGATGTACGTTTATGATATGCACCTATATCCTTTTATGAGGTGTATATACTACCTATTTGGCATGCTATATCATGAATATAATTATTTTCATGATATTTAATGTTTTATTTGAAGTTATTATTTCATGGGGATTATGATTTAAATGTTACTTAAGTGGAAAATGATTTATGTTACAATATCCTTTCTTTCAGGATTGTTTATATTCAAGGTTCCTTTAGAGGAAATCATATGATCTTATTTTATTGAAAAAAATATCATTATTATTCATTGTTTATGAATGTGGTTAAAATTTTTTATTTCAATTTCATCTCTTATTGATTAAATAAATATCAATAATTTCGTTTGTAAGTGATATTGATATTGTATTTTATTTTAGATCAAGCATCTTTCTATTCCATATCCATTTTTTCTAAAAAATTTTAAAAAATTATTTTCTAAAAAATGATTTCCTAAATCTATTTTACATGAACTTTGAAATTATTTTAAAAGTTTTTAAAAGGAAATTTCTTAACATTTTTAAAATGGGTCACTTTTGACTCTCTTTACAAAATGTTTGAAAATAATGATTATTTTTAACATTTATATAATGAATGGATTTTCCCTGTATCTGAACCATTATTTTCTTTGTATATTCCTTTATATAATTCCACATTTATTTTCAAGTAAAAGTATTTTCAATGTATTTTGTGATTTTGTAGTTTCTAAAAATTATTTTCAAAGTGAAGAGGTTATTTTACTCAAGAATGTTTTTAATAAACTTTTAATGGTATTTCCATTCATCAATGTTAACAAACCTTGGTGTTATTTGTGCTCCACTAAGGATATTTGGTAATGATACCATAATCATTCTTTATCTATATGGATTATGATTGTTTCAAAGAGTTCTTGGAACCCGTTCTATTTTCACAAGTTAATCATGTCATGAAATGAATAATGGATGTTTCTATGTGTTTTATTATGAGATGAAATATCTATGTACTTATTTATGTATAGTCCTTATAAATTATTTACAAAGGTTTTAACCCCCTTATAGCTCATGGGTGAGCCCAATATAGCTTATACAACGGATTGAGCCCCAATTATAGCTCAATATATGTTAGGTTGAGACCCATTATAGCTCATGATATAATGGAAGAGCCCCATTATAGGTTTTTAATACATTGGGTATGGAAGTTGACCATATGGTTACTCCATTTGTAAGGGTTATTTTAGGGGTTCTCTGAAGATAATGTTTTAATATACCAATACATTTTCTTTATTCTTTCTATGAGTTATAATTTTTTCTTTGATTAAGATTAACATCTCATGTCTCATGATTAGTGATTATTATGACTCTTTCCTTTGTTAAAGACTTATTCCATGTTTCATTATTTATGATCCAATATTGATGGGTATGATTTCTCTTATGTTATAATTAGACACTTTGATTATGTCACTATACCATTATGATAATCTTTTTCTCACTGATGATATTCAATTATTAATTCTTATATTTACCCTTACTAAGCATTTTAACTCAACATTATTATGTTTCCTTTTCCTTAAGTAATCAAGAATTATCTCAAATGAATTATGCCTATAAGTATTTAATATGGATGATATTGATGACTTAATATGAAATATGAAAAGCTAGGTTTAGTGGGAGATGATTTTCATCTTTATGAACTAGTTTTTTTTATAAATCCAAGTTTTTAAGGGTTTTTCCTAATTATCTAAAACTTAAAAACTAAAAGGTACTTGGGTATGTTAAGTGATAAAATATTTATTTTTAAATTTTTATGGGGTGGATAGAGAAAATTGGGTCACATAAATCTATATCAAATCCAGAAATGTAAATTTAATGTTTCTAGCACCATATCTGGGAGTGAGGAGTCATGGATATCATAAAATATATCTATGGAGAAAGGTGTGACATATATACTAATAAAAAGGTTTAAAGTATATTTTCACTCAAAACGAGATTAAATTTTCAAAATAATATGGTTGGATTTGATTAAAGATTATGACTGATCAATACATTACCACCATATAAAATTGAACAAGGTGGAAGATGCTATGAGCCGAAAGGATCATGCTAGCTTATCTATGATAAGGATAAAAAAGGAATGGTATTTCTAGACTTTAAAATGATGTATCTTAAAATCATTAAGGAATGAAGAAAATCTTATCTTTATCAAATGAGTGTTCAACTGTCTATATAAGTGAAGATTAAAGGGGCGCAAAAGGAATATATAGAGATAAAAAAGAAGGTGAGAAATTTTCGAAAGTTTATCTTTAATTTTGATGGAATAATAAGGCTCAAGAACTGTGTATGTGTCCCTTTGGTACCATATTTGAATAAGGAGCTGTTGGATAAAGCTCATAGTTCTTCATTCTCTATTAATCCTGTAAGAACGAAGATGTATAGAGATTTGAAAAGAGTATTTATGGTGGGATATCATGAAGAGGGATAATGTAGAGTATGTTTATTAATTCTTCGTATGTTATAAAATTAAGGTTGAGAGACAAAACTATAAGGATATGTTACAACCGTTATGCATACTAGAATGGAAATGGGAAAGCATCAACATGTATTTTTTCATCACACTCCCCAAAACATCTAAAGGGAATAATTATATATGGGAAGCAGTCAATCACTATAAAAAGTCATCACACTTTATTACCATTAGATAATATTTTTCTCTAGATCAAATTACTCTATTATATAGTAAGTAAGTGGTAAGATTCCATGATATTCCAATATCAATTGTATCTAATTTGGATTTGTGGTTTACCAAAAAGTTTTGGATAATTCCTTATTAGGCTCTGGATTCAAATTAAAGTTTCAACATTGATTATCATCCTCAAATAGATGATCAGTATAAGTAGACCATTCAAACTCTAGAAGGAATATTGAGATCTTTCTCTATATATTTCAAAGTTTGTTGGGATTAACACCTTTCTTTGGAGAAATTTTCATAAAATATTAGCTTCTACTCCATTATTTAGATGGATCCTTATGAAGACGTATATAGTAGGAAGTGAACAACTCCAATTTAATGGAATTAAGTTAGAGTAATAATGATATTGATACATAATTTAACTAAGGAAATGGAAGAGAACGTTAGAGTTATTCTGCAACACATAAGAGCATCTCAAAGTCTACAAAAAAGTTATATTGAAAATTATTGACAATATATAGAGTATAAAGTTGGTGAAAAATATATTCCTATGAATATCATCATGGAATAGGGTGATTATAGTTGGAAATAAGATAAATCTAATCCCTAGGTATATCACTCCTTTTAAAATTGTTGATCGTATTGGGATGATATATTATTGATTTCTGTTCCCACCGAATCTCTCTTAAGTTCATGATGTGTTCCATGTATCTCTCCTAAGGGAGTACATAACTGATCCTCAAAATTTACTAAACTTAAAGATCATACAAACATAGAAAAATATTTCTTATGAGGAACAATTTATGAAGATTATAGACCATATAGAGAAATTTATACTAAACAAGACCACTCACCTGGTCAAAGTTTTGTAGAGAAACCACTAATTTGAAGAAGCTACATGGGAACTTGAGGATATTATAAAGAAAAAGTATAATTAGTTATTGGTATTAGAGAAATAGGGAAAGTTTATTTTAATGGGGGTAGAATTTAACACCTCAAGATTTTAAGAAATATCTCTCTTTTTTAAATAAATTTAATTTCCTTAATAGCTTGTGTTACACGCAATAACGAGTTTAGAAGAACCACAATATAATATCAAAATATTATTATAACTAAGTCATTAGATCGATCCGTATGAATAAGAATAAATAAATTATAAAAAATGTTCTGTTTAAAAACGTATAAAATGAATTCATTAGTTATCAATTAATTTTAAATGAAAAAAATTATTTAAAATAAAGGAGTTGTTTTTTTGAAGAACTATTTTTATGTGAAAAATTTATTTTTATTATAATAAATTAAATTGATCACAATTTTTGAATGATATTAATTAAATTTATATATTATATATTCAATAAAAGGTTTTAATATTCATATTATATTTTTTATTATGCATAGGATAATAATAAATCAAATTTTATGCTTAAAAATGTATTTTTATAAAAAACAGTATTCGTCGCATTTTTATCGCTTAATTTTAAATTATTTTATGAAATTTATAAGTATTTAATTAGATAAAATTAATTACTTATTTATAATCATGATGTTCAAATTTGGTAAATAATCCTCTTTTATTTTAGATCAATATGAATAGTAACTGTGGTAAAATTTATCCCCTTGATAATGGGTAAATCGGGTAAATCTAGGTTAAAACTAAGTGATATGGCCATAATTTTTTATTATAATTATTATTTAATGAAATTAATTGAAACATTATCACCTTAGGATCTATATTTATTAGTTTAATGGACACTTTCCCATGAAAATGACCTATATAAAATTTAAATCAAAGAAAGTTACATAATACAACTCTCTTTTTAATATCTCTTATGTGTCTACATAGGGATAAAAGAAAGTTATGAATGAATATAAGTGTATATTTTGAGATTAATTAAAAAAAATATCCTAATAAAAAATTATTTTCAATTTTTAGTAATTATATAATGACATTAATTTCTTATGCAACACTGATGCAATATTTATCCATTTAATAAAAAAATATAAAAAATGATTTTAAAAATATTAAAATTGATATAATTTTAACGATTTAATGTCTGTCATGGATTTTTTATATCTATATGAAATATGAGGTGGGTTTTAAAGCATTATATTCGAATTATACCTTTGTATTTATGTATTTAAAGTTAAATTAAATGAATAGTGTTAAAAATGACATTAATGATATTTCATAATAAATGATATATTATTAATTGATATAAATTAATAAAAATATTATATTAATTAAATTAATGGGATATTATTTTAAACACCAAACATGATTCATTTATGGGTATTTTTCTATTTTATTGTAATATTATTAACCCTTAAAAGGTATAAAAATTTAATATTACGATAATTGTCAAAAGAGTTATTGGGGGATTAAAACTAAAATATAAGGTTAAAAATGTGATACAAACATGAAAAAATTTTATTTTATGTGATTAATTTGACTCATAATAATATTATATTATAATATTATAAAATTTAATCCATTTATACATCAAAATTAATTTTATTAATTTAACATTTTTAAAAATTCCAAGAGTGACCTTCCCCTCAATTATTAAAGGACACCCCTCCTTTATATTATTCACACCAATTTATGTCTTATTTATAGAAAAAAATCTAAACATTTCTCTTTAAATTTTCATAGAAACATTCTAGACATTATTTTATTCCCAAAATTCCAACCCTATATCCCTTTAGAAGTGACATAAATGAGTCGTTTCAAAGAAGAGGTAATCACCTTAATAGATCAATTTTAAAATTTTCTTTTACCTCCTATAAATATGTTATATTATTAATAAAATAATAACTTCATTATAATTAATATATTTGAATATAAATATTTTTATGATAAGACCATCATACAACCTTGTTACCATCAAATGAGAAGTAAAAGTATCACTCATGCGTACGTACGACTTACCGTCTCCACATAGCAATAAAATTCATTTTTCATAACCAAAATTTATATATGTGTATTATTATATGTTTAATATTTATATATGATATTTATGAAAGAATTATACTTCTATAACAATAAAATAATTTAAAAAATATTATCATCCAATCCATTGGGAAAGGATGTGGACTACCACCTCCGCAAAGTGATGTGATTCATTTTTCTTTTATATTTTACTTAGATGGTAATGAGGTTTCATTTTATGAATATGTATGATATATATGATATAATAATCATCCTATAAAGGTAGATTAATATTTACCATTCTTTTTTTTTTCTATCAATTGAAAAATGAAAATAGTGGTCATGCGTACATACAACTTACTATCCCTATGAACAATATAATTCATTTTTCTATCCATAAATTTTATGGTTGAATATAAATAAATATATAATAAATATATATTAAATTTATAACATTATGAAAATTATAGATATTATGGAACTATTATCAAAGTAAAATGACCAAAACTACCAAACAAAAACTTACATGAAAAATGAAGCAATTATCACCCTGAATAGTGATTTGAATAAAGAATTGTTAATAAATAGGTGCTAAAAGGTTAAAAGTAAATAATATATGGTCTGTTATATATGATTATGGTTCTAAAATAATATTTATATTAAACCTATATTTATTATATAATAGGTTCTAAAATATACTAAGGAGGTCAGACCTAAGGTTAGGGGTTTTATGTTACAATCTCATTATTTATCAAGATTGTTTATGATTAAGTTATGATGATGAAATATTAGGATAAAACTATCAAGATACTCATAAAAATTATTTTATTATATTTATTTATTTTAAATACATATTTTCCTTTTATTTCCCTCACATTTTGTACTCAATAGACCTAAAATATGTTTTTAATGAAAATCGATTTCATTCGAATCTTCGGATGAGAAATGTTTTTCTTCCATATAATTTTTTTTTTAAAAATGTTTTGAATAAGGTTTTTCATATTATAATATGATTGATTAATTTCATTTTTACAATTTTTTTAATTTTTACAAAATAGTTTGAAAGGAATCCTCTTATCGTTTTCCAAATGAGGTACTTTGTGACATTCCAAAAAAAGTATAAAAGGAATGTTTTTTTAACTTAAATGGCATGAACATGGTCTCTCAATTTTTTTAATATTTCATTAAAATTTCCCATGGTTATTTTCAAATAAAAATTTTTACAAAATATTTTTTAATTTTTTAGATTTTGAATAAGTGATTTCAAAATGGAAATGTTATTTTCCTCAAGAAATTTTTAATGATATTTTGATTCATAAACAACAAAAACCTTAAATGTTGCTTATAATTTACTAGTAATATGATCTAAGGATACTATCATTATTATTTCTTGGGATGAGTTATGTTTATTATGGTATGATTTTTATGAAACCCATTCATTTTCTATGGGTCATGCTATGATGAAATGTCTATGAAACCCATTTCTTTCCATGGGTTTTGATATGATGAATGAATTATAATATTATGGAACAAATATAAATTAATTTCACTATGTTATGGGTGATACCTATATCTCTATAAAATTAATTGGGTAAATATTGACATCTTATGAGATAAATAGGACTAGAATGGGGAGTGAACCCAATTCAGTAAGGGACTTTGTCTACTATGATAGTCTTGGGAGTGGATCTTTAATACTATGATTGTTTGGGGAGTGAACCCATTACACTATGATATTATTGAAAATGTTCCTTGAATACTAAGGAAATTATTTTCCATGAATATTTGTATGCCTATATGATGATCTCACAAATTACGTTCTGTGATTCTTTTATGGTTCATATTTTATAAAATTACAATAATTATTCCATGAATAAAGATTATAATCTATGATATGGAGGGTATGGTTTTTAAATGTTAATCTCATGTTATCATACCCCCTTTTCTCATGTTATGATTATATGATCATTGATATATCCCTTGTTTACCCTTAATGAGCATCAGAACTCTCCCTTTCTTATGTTTTGTTTTATTTTATGTATGATATGTATAAGAAGGGTGATAGTTGTGAAGATCTATATAGGATATGACATATAAATATTATGAACCAATTATTTATGTTTCCAATTTTCCAATGATACTAGACCTATATGATTATTGTGTGGATCATTATGTTATGTAAATAATGTTCATCTACTTAGATATAATATCGATGTATGAAAAGTTCATGTATATATATAAGTACTCTCTAATTTTTTGAAGGATGGACTTAATATTTTCAATTTCATAACAAGAGAAATATAGTGTTCATGGTTCATCAATAATTTTTGTGAATGGATTACCTTTATCAAATATTAAAAAATTCATTTAGTGATTTACAAGATTATGATTCCCCCACTACCTTTCTCAACTTAAGTATATTACAATAAGGTGAAAAACATTAATTACATTTTTGGGAAGATGAAAGGTCCATATTATCAAATAAATGCATGGAAGAAATGGTAAATATTATACGATATACATTATTAGAGTTTTTTAGAGGTAAAGAGTTATATTGATGTTATATATGTTGAGAAAAACATATATGATAGTTTAATCATAACATTATTGAAATTGAAATTAAATAAAATAGGTGGATTTTATACAATATTTGACTTAATATCTATGAGAATATGTTTGGAGTTAACTCCCACTATAAAAGGAAAAAATAGCATATTTACCTCTATCTTGTCACATGTTAAACAAGAGTGAACAGATGAATTTATGTTAATTTTTTCATGGTATTAAAGTACCTAGTGGGTATTCTTCAAATATAAAAAATTTGGTTTCATTGAAGGATTTGAAGTTAATAGAGATGATATCCCATGACTTCCATGTATTTATACGATAAGTACCACCAGTTTCACTACATAGAATACAATCGATGCCTATCAGAAAGTCTATCAGTAAATTATGACACCTTTTTAATTTTATTTATAGTAACATCATGGATCTAAATTTGTTAACTGTGTTGGATAAAAAATGTGTCCTCAAAATTTTTCAACAATAGATGTATTTTCCTTTTTTTTTGATATAATGGTTTTTCTCATGATATATTTAGTATGAGAGATAAAGATATGTGAGCCTGTATATTTATATTGAATTTATAATTTTGTGTGATATATGAAAATTATAAAGGGATATGTTAAAAATACACATTAACCAATAGAATCTATTATTCAAAAATGTATATCAGGAGAGGTGGTTGAGTATTATACTAACTACTTATATGAAATAGAGAATGTCAGTCTCCATATATCTCCTGAACTTGAAATAAATAGTGAAGGTAAGGGGATCAATATCTTAAAAGTAAAGTTAATTTCATGTGATGTAGTGATGTATGGGCATTTATATATTCTGAAAAACACAGGTGAGGCTTAGCTATATATATCATCACATTTTATTATATTGAAGGTATTATATCTGAAAATATATGAAAAGTTATTGATAAATTCACATAAAAATATCTTTATTTTTTTGGTTGAAGGAGAAATTCAACACTAATTCATCTACATCATAAACCTTGAAATGGTTAGCTAGGGGACTATGTGTTAATGTGATCACATGGTTTGGTTTTGACATTAATGATTACACATTTTACACAAAAAAACCATGAAAATAAGAGTACCATTAAATATGGAGTAATTGTGATCGCTGAAAAAATTCGTTCTTCAAGTGAAAAATATAAAAAACTAATTTATGTATCAAAACATATTTTGGGGTTTTTTAGGATATATGTTAAATTTGATTATAATAAATTTTGAGCATCAATGTTTAAGTGTAACTAGTTTAACAGTAATAGCGGTGTAAAGAATAATGATTATGGATTTTCACTTATTGATTTTGAAAGACTTAATTTCAAATAGAAATCATTTATGAGAGCTACACATGAAAGAAAGATATTTTTTTGTTATTAACTCAATGAATTATTAATTATCCGCCATTTTTTGGGGAAAATATTCCTTTTGGTGATGAGGATATTGATGTTTTTATAAATTTATATGATATTTCTTCATATATTACATGATTACCTGAGGATAATAATGATTGTGATGTAGAAATATTCTATGATATACAAAATGATCATATAGAATGGATATGAGAAAACACTCTATTACTCTTCTAATTATCCTAATAAATATTTATTCTTTTTTTGTGAAACTTACTCAAGTAAAATACCCTATGTTTATCACTTGGATGTTTAAATATATAGATGTTGATAATTTGTTCTATTTTTTTATTAATTTTTAAACTAATCCATTTTAGTTAAACATTTTTGGTTGAAGAATTCTGATATCATTTTCTTTCTACAACTATTTTTTATATCCATCATTTATAGGTATACACTTTTCTTCAGCTATATTAGCTAAAAAATAGATATAATTTTATTTTTATTATAAACAATGAATTTTTTTTACTTTTAAGAATCATTTAATTCTAATTAAATACAAGAACATAGAATTATATATTTTTAGATATTGATCAATATTGGATTTTTATATTAATTATTATATTCATCAATTTATGTTGCATCTTTTTTTGGCTGAGAAATAATTACATAATTGTTTTTCTAAAATAATTTCTTTGTATTCATAATTTTTAGGTATTCACTTTTCTTCAACTATAATAGCTAACGAAATATATATAATTTTATTTCTATAATTAAAAATAATTTTTTTTAGTTCTAATAATCATTTAATTTCAATCATATATAGGTAAAAAAAATTTCATTCATGTAGAAGAAATCTATTTTAATGATGGACATAATGGTAGAAGAACATTTACTAAGGTATGTGTATGTTTCTTTATATAAATATATCTTAAATAATTAAATTATTTAAGGAAATTAAACTTATGTTTGTCAAAATTATTTTCAACTCATTTTCTTCTCCAAAGAAGATGATACCCAAAGTTGGTAAATGTCGAATTACACATTTACCTAAACATTCACTTTCTCATGGGGAGAAGTGTTTGGTAGTTGAATTTGATTATAATAATAACCAAATAGACCTAAATGAAAAGCATTTTAAGAGTTTCATGGATGTGTATAACCATTGTAAGATTAATATACTATATCTTTATTAGAGGAGTGTTGACCAGACATTGAAAATCGGTTATGGGAGTGTACAATTGTAAAATATCTAAACTGATTTAATTTTTTTCCAATGGTTCAAATATTATATATTTCACATGACTATCATTTAATTTATTAATTAAAGGGATATTTAACTTTCTTATGATAGAAGTAATTAATAACAAGTAGCTATATTTTTTAGAAATTAGATAGAAGGATTTTAAATGAAATTTTACTTTAATTTATATTTTTTGGAATAAAAATAATGAAAACCTTGCCTTAAATATAGTTTTTTAAATACAAAGACACGGAATAAGTTTTTCACTAGCTGGCAGTTGGAATCCTTTTTGGTATGATAATTTTTTTTAAAATCAATTTGTAAAATTATTTGTTAATTACATGATGAAATATTCATTTATCTTTATGAAATAGGTATCCATGATATTACATCATGATATCTAATAATAGAATATATACTCTCATACTTTATCACATGGAGAGTATTATTTACTAGAGGAGAAAATGATTGTGAAATAGTTTGATGAATTAAGAGATAAATTTATTAGCAACTCCAAAAAGGTTTATGTTGTCTCTCCATCTCCCCCACTTTCCATAAAAAATAGAAAAGTGAAAGAATCACTAAAAAATGGAAGTTTCTTATAGATCCATCAAAACAAGTTGCTAATAAAATTATAATAAATTAATTATTATTTTTCTTGAATATTTATATTTTGTAAATTCATCACACTAATATAACATTTACATATATAATTCCAGGATTCTATTTAAGATAAAGAAACCCAGGGGAACTTTATCCCCATGTGTAGGATGTACATTCTTGCAACTACTTTAGGAATGAAATAAAACTTGGGATATGTAAGAGGTTATAAGGTTGGTGTCAATATTATAATTTTTTTGGTAATCCAAGTATGAAATCAAGGGAGGCAGAATACAAGTGTGAAATAGATACATTGAATGTTGAGATACAAGTGATGAATCAATTTATAGATGATAGAATTAAATCATCTACATAGAATACATTTTTATAAATTGAGATAAAATCAAAGTTTTTACAACCTACCTATCCAGATCCTTTACCTCCTCATTTAGACCTGACCGTGTATTGTGAGTTATATGCTAAGGATCCCCATTTACATATTTTAGTGTATGTAATTATACATAACCTGGGAGATTATGGTCATCATTAACTTATGTACTCAGATCAAGTAAGAGTAGTTAAACATGATATCATTGATCCAACTAATCTAGTGTTGTTACCTATCAAGTAGGTTTTCATAGTTAGAGATAGTATGGGTCATTTTTTATTATGGACAACTAATCTTTTTCGTCAATTGACATATGAGGTATGTATTATTTTTCATTTTTTATTTACTTTTGATTTTAAATTACTTTCAATGATTTATTAAATGAAATTTATATAGAATCATCTAAATTCTAATGAATCATTGAAAAAGAAACACAAGTTTCAAGAACTATCCCCTTCAGATACTTCTCAGGTTTCTCAAGGGCTAACAAAATTAGTAGTGAATTATTTTATGTTGGAGAATTATTATGAGTTACTAATAAATTCTGTCATATGTGGGAGATAATATGACTTAAAAATATTTAAAAAATATATCATGGATTTTTTTATCGGTGATGAGATCTTGATACCCATGTTGCAGTTTTTTACATGTAAGTAAATTTCAATTTGAATTTTTACTTCATTAAGTAAATTTAAATTATAGTGATTTAATTTACTACTTATCTAATTAGTTATCTCCACACACTTTTCATATAAAAAATATCACTTCCATTTATGGTTTTATAGATCCAGAATACGTTTCAATGGTTGTGAAATATCTCAAGAAGATCACTATATTTAAATAAATAAATAAATAAATATATATAAAATATTGAAAAACATAATGATTAAGTGTTAGTTTCTTTAATTACTTTATAGGTAAGAAGACTTATATAATTATGAACTAATATTCATTATAATGATATTCATGTGAAACTTTTTTTATTTTATGGATGTTGGATGTTATGTTTATTCTTCCCACATGAATGCACACCATATTATTTATGCTATTTATTGAGTGCAGTTCATGAAAGTTTTCAAGATTTTTCTAATTAATATATTTATTATATTATATTAGTTATTTAATATTAAAATTTTTATATTACATTTTTTAGTAATTAATATATGAAAATACAATAGGTCATGAAAGGTATTTAATAGGGATCAATTATCAATAAAGAAGAAAAATAAAATTAATTATACGCGAGTTAGATAAATTTTATATTAGTTAATACTTATTTTTTTTATATATAATGCTTTTTATTTGGAAACTTTTGTTTCATAACTAAAATTTCATAATCAAAGAGGAATTTTTGAATGTAGTTATTATTTTTTATGATTCATTTTTAATATTATCACAACTATAATGATAATATATTTTCACAAGGTTAGTTCTATTGTAACTCATATGTTTTAAACTAGCATGTCATATTGTTAATTTTATAACATTTATTATTTTTGTAGGTTATTGATTATGTTTAATCATATTTGGTGACACATGACATCTAGGACTATTTTTAGACTATTTTATAGGCTTGATTAATTTATAGATGTATATATGAAAGTTACTTTTATGATTATTTTATTAATAAATGATTTTTTAATAATGGCTGCATTAAGTTTTTATTTTCTATTTTTTACTACTTTATTTTTTTTACAGGTCATGGTTTATTAAATTTTAATATATTTTTAAACAATTAATTAGGTTTAAAGGTTTTTTATTATGAAAACTGATGTTGAAATTGACTTTTGACATCGTGTTTTTATTAAAAATAATGTTAGAATTCACTATATATCTATATTTAGTCAGGATTTTAGTGTCAGTTATTATATATACATAATATAAATGTTTATTTGATTGAGGAAAATACAAACCAAAAACAACGCACACACCCAAGCACCTTAATAGGTTAAGCCTCATCCCTTTTCATATGGATTGGAAAGCACATACTAGGGCCTTTAAAATTTGATGATTCGAAATCCTTGTGGGTTAAAATTCTATTACATATCCCAAAGGCCATTTTTTAGCCTAAAGGTGCCTTCTATGAATAGTATTACTATAGTACCTGCATGAGGTAATAACCATCACCGGTATAGTACCTATATTTATATCATTTTTAATGGACGTAAAAAATGAAAAAAATACCAATGTTAAATGGTTACATTATAGTAGTGTTGGTGTATTTATTAACATTACAATGACACTCCCACATACATTTTTTATATACATGACATCATGAAAATGTTCGTTATACAAGCAATTATAATATGGTAATTCAAAGAAAACTGCTCACTCCTTCCAACCAATTTTTATAAGTTTTTTCAAGATAGTTTTATGAAAAATGGTGTCAATATCATTTACCTCCTCAATTATACATCACTTATTAATGGATAAGGTTCCACAACTTCTTCAAACATCCCATAAAATGTTGTTTTCTTTGATAAATATTTATATCATTAGGTTAAAAATTTATGATACCTAAGAAACACTATCTTCATACAATGTTTCAAAGTAAACGAGTGTGTACCTTATTCATACATAGGAAAATTTAACATTAATTTAATGATGCACCCTAAAAAATTACCATAATTAATAAAGTTGATTATTTTCATAAAAAACATGGCTATCATTGTGAACTCTTTTTTGAGCATCATGTATTGTAACACTTGTATCCCACATACATTTCATATCTTTAATCAATATATCCAAATAAATATTAATACCATTAATAGGTTGTTTTATCCCTAAATTAATCCAATACAACATAATATACTTATACTTCATGAGTAACCATGATGAAAAGTTATAATTTACTAACATGACCATCCATGTTTTGTGTGTGATTCTTTATACCCCAAAAGATTCAAGTTATCTATAGATAACCTCATATAGAGTTTTATCATCTTGTTTCAAAATATAGAATACTCATGATCAATTTTCTTCCATGGATAAGTGTCTTTTAGGTGTCAAATCTCCCCTTATTGAATTATTTTATCTGTATGTCACATCAATTGAATTATATTCTCCCTACTTCTTTACATCTTTCTAAACCTTATAATAATTGTAAAATACTATGAAACTTTCAAAATACTCAATTAATTTTACTTATATCAAGATACATAATAATTAGGGTATTTTTGAAGTGAATCACAATCCTTTCAAAATAATATATAATTGTTGGGAAATTCTTGTATTTTTTATGGGTCATAGCCATAAAACATAATAATTGTTTAACTTAATTTGTTGAGTAAGGAAGCTTATTATCATATAGTAACATATAATTCAATATAAAAAGTAATTCTATAAATATTGTGTCAATAAATCTATTGAAATCTTTAAAATTATTTAAAATTATCATGGATAATAATATCATATATATAGAGGATGAAACCTTTCCATACCTCTATTTTTGTGTTTTTGAGGATTTGTAAGTTTTTAGGGTGTGTTTGAAGAAGGATGAAAAAAGAGAGGGAGAGTTTTGTACAATGTTTTAAACAAAGAAAAATATAATACTAAGAATAATAGTGTTACATTGGTATTTTTTGGCTTGATGATAAGAGTTTTCATGGCTTAATGTTTTTTTCCATGATCAGCGAGCTTTCATAGTGGGGTAATTAAACATATAACTTGGTCTATGATAGTTTGGTAAACCTATAGATATATGAGGTTTAGTCATCATGCCATGGATAGTTGTATTGTGGTGTGAGGTTTTGGATTATAGTTTGGGATGATTAATTATATCATGGAATACTTGGCTATATAATTTCTTAGTTCAAACATTTTTGGGATCATTTCACCATGGTGATTTTGTCGCACTATGGTCTTAGTTGGGGGGGGGGGGGGTTATTGGGTTTAAGGAAAAGGCTGAGGTTTATGTCCGTATTCCCGGTGGTTTAATAATTGTGACATGGCGGTACCATTTTCATCATTACCTTATTTTTTCATATCAATATTAAATGGATTTACCCCCCTGAGATTTGGGGGATTGTATCGTGATTCTTAGATCGAGCCACTATTGTTCTGTGATGATCCCCATCATGCTATGATGTTATGTTTCCAAGTTTTTAATATAAATTTTAGTGACCTATCAGACTCTATTCAATCCATTTAATCTCTATTAAACCCAATATGATTTTTGGTTCATATTGGGTTCTCTTTAGTCATCTCTTAGTGGATCTTGATCACTGGCTTGAGTGATTGAGATATTATGATCCAAGGTGTGATTTTCCCATTTACTCAATTATTATATTTTTATTTATTATTTAATAGGTTGAGGTAATGTTATAGGTGTATTTTTATTGTTATCTATTCATGGTATTGATGGGGGTGGTCATGCATGTTTTTTTGTGAATCCTTATGAGTTTATTGGTGCCTGATCGATATTTCCTCATTATTATTTTTATTTTCTTATATATGAATTATTTTTAGGTAATAAATTTGATATCTCTATTATTTTAATAATGTGTAAATGTATAATTACCATGCTTATATTTTCATTTTTTAATTAGTTTGAATTAACTTAATGAAGATAACAATTGTAACATCCCAGTTTCGGGTGCCGCCCAGAGGTGCCCCGTACCCGGTTGGTCACATGGCCTCAAGAAAATTTCCCCAAACGATAGAGGATAACAACTAGCAGAGAGGGCCTTGGGTGTGATATTGGGGAAACTATTCCCTCATGATAGAGTAATGCAGTGGAAATAAATAGATAACAATAGGATAAGTAGTAATAACATGCAATAAGTAAACAATGGAAGAGTTAATGTAATAAACAACTAGAGCACATATATAAATGATACAGGATACATATGTTTAGGAAAGTATCCAAACAAGTCAAAATTCTAGAATATAGTACTAAACCAAAGTAAAATGAAAATAAATAAACTCTATCAAAATCACAAAACTCATCTTAGTCCCATGCTCTCCATCTCCATAGTAGTCAAGTACCTAACATCGTAGGATGCTTGACCTTATCTATACCTGCAGGAATATAATCTGTTTGGGCCCAAAATCCTGACCCAAACATGGTGTGAGATGAATCCCAATAGAAAACCACCCAAATATCTGTTCTAAATAGTCAATGAATATATATGGCAGGTAATAAGAAAAATGAAGAAGTAAACAAGGAAGTACTCAAAAGTAAACAATCCTACAGTTTCAATTACATTCATTTTAAAATATCAAGTAAGCAGCTAATCAAAACAAGTAACCATTTTAGAATTACTCAACACCTAAAACCTTTGGTTCAACCAAATAAACACAAGAAACCCTTTGGGAAGTACTCAAAATCTAACCCCTCTAGTTCATCTTTAGAAAAGACTCTCTAAGGAAGCACTCACTGTCAATTACCCCTGTGGTCCTTTATTAGTAAACTAGAGACACTCTGATGAAGCACTCAACATCCAATTCCCCCTGTGGTCTTGCAACGTGGATCTAAAGACACTCTGAGGGAGCACTCACGTCTATCCCCCCTATGGTCTTGCAACATGAAAAGTAAATAGACACTATAGGGAAGCCCGCAGTGCCCATTCCCCCTATGGTCTACTACACTAGGTTCCCATAGGCCTGTGTAAGTCAATCATGCACAACGATGTTCAACAGCTAAAGTAAACCTTAATAACTATTTGGACAATAGATTTCAAGAACAACTTGGATAAACAGCTATAAGTATACAACAACATCAGATAATATTACTCCATCCTAACAACACTAGCCATGGAAAACAAGCATCCTACTTGGAAAAGCTAGACCAAATGGTCAATATCAAAACAAACATGGGAAACACATCCATAGCATGGAAAATAACCCTATTCACATTCAAACAACCTCTACTCAGGCACACAAGGCATAACTATAATTAACAGGGTTAAAATCCCTAAACACGCAATACCTCGTTCTTGGGTATTGGACACTTTTGCACATAAAATTCAAAGAATAACTACAAAAAAGAACAACCACCTACCTCGACATTGTACAATTAATATACTCTGGCGTCTGCCCTTGAATTGGCCCAGAACCTGGTATATCTACAAAAATGTCAAAAAATTTCAACAAAATATATCTCACTAAAGGAGAGAAATCAGGAAACGAGGCTCTAGAAGAAGGAAGAACTCACCGTGGAGATTATAACGCAATCAACATTGGTTGAATTAGAGAATGGATGATCAATCAAGGGATCCAGGAAGAATTGTTGGCTTTAGTCACTCCTGGATGAGACGGGCAGAGAAGAAGTGTTTTCTGTGAATGATACGTGACCCTGATCTGATATAACAATTAAAAAGAAAAGTACATGGCGTGATAGTTAAAGATACCCGATGTGTACTTTCCTTAACCGGCCTCCACTTTAGGCAGTCTCCAGGTCACCCTGGATGGCCATGTACTCAGCCATTACATGGCCAGTACATGGTCACTCGTGGAAACTGGGTACAGAGCGCGAACTCCTTAAATTTCCAAATTCTACTTTTTTCTCAAAAACACCAGAAAATAAAAACCCATACCTGAAAAGAAGGTATGTGTTCTTACAAATTTAACCCCTTAAATAAATTAGTCCCTAAATTTCCCTATTAAGGAAGCATAGAAGAAGAATCCTCAAACAAATTCGGCCACTGTGATCATACATCGGTCTCCCTCTCCCAAGTCTCATCCTTTACTCGCCCGTTCTTCTATAGCACTCATACCAGAGGAACAAACTGGACACAAAGAAACTTCGTACTATGATAAACAATCCAGATATGATGCTCCTAGAATGATGCTTCCAGCTCCAACTCGACCTCCTTAGGATGAAAAAAATGATACGGGTCTGAGAAGTAATGTCGCAGCTAAGAAATGTGGAAGACTTCATGCATATACTAGTACCTATGAGATAACTAAAATCAATAGGAAACTGGACCAACTCTCTCCAAAACCTCAAATGATCCAATATATCTCAGAGAAAGATTTCCCTATCTCATAATCCTTCTGTGTCCCAACCTCGGTGTAGCATGTAGAAAAACCTAGTCTCTGACCTCAAACTCCATAGGCCATCTTCATCGATCAGTATAAGACTTCTGTCGTGACTATGCAATATCCATCCTCTTATGAATCAACTCTATCTACTCTGTGGTCTTCTATACAAGACGAGGTCCCATCATAGCTGCCTCTGTTTCTTCCAGCCAACATGGGGGTGATCGGTATATCCTAATGTACAAAGCCTCCTAAGGTTCCATCTAAATAGTTTCTTGAAAACTATTATTGTAGGAAAACTACACTAGAGGTATGTTCTTCTCCCAAGAATGTCCAAAATATAAGATACATGCTTGTATCATGTCCTCTATCACCTAAATAATACGCACAGACTAGCCATCTGTCTAAGGATGGAAAGCTGTACTCATAAGTACCTGTGCACCCAAAGACCTCTGTATCCCCTTCCAGACCCAAGAAGTAAAATGAGAATCCCTATATGAGACAATGGAGTATGTAACTCCATGTAAACGTACAATCTCTCAGATGTACAACCTTCTCATCTCATCAGCACTGAAGGTCTCCTTGATCGACAAGAAGTGAGAAACCTTCGTGAGTCTGTCAATGGAAACCCATACTGCATCATTCCCTCAAGGAGAACTCGGAAAACCTATCACAAAATCCATTGAGATATCATTCCACTTCCACTCGGGGATGAGTAACTGCTGTAAAATCCCTACTAGTCGCTAATGCTCTACCTTCACCTACTGACAGGTGGAACACCTCATGAAAAACCCAACAACATCTCTCTTCATACCCGGACACCAATACTGATGGAGTAGATCTCAATACATCTTGGCGACACCAGGTTGAACTACCCAAACCGAGTAATTAAAGTCCCACATTAGATCCTCACATATGTCTACTGACACCCATACACGCCCATGAAAATACAAGATCTCATCCTTGCCTACGGTCCATCCAGGAATAGGGTCCTCTCCTGACATACTCTTGTAGGACTAGGCCTTCAACATCTAATAGCTTCCTCATTCACACTCACTCAAGAAGAGTAGAGGTAACAACTATTGAAGAAAGAAATGTCTGACCCTGTCTATCGTGAACCTCCAAATTCATCTCAAAGAATAGAACCATAAGCTTCCACTCACTACTGGCCTCCTAAACTTCCTATATCTGATTCCTCCTACTCAGCGCATCAGCCACTACGTTGTCTTTCCCAGACATGTAGGCAAGATCAAATTGAAAAGACTGAAGGTACTCAACCCACCTTTGCTGTCTCAAATTCAGATCACGTCGAGTAAAGATATACTTGATACTTTTGTGGTAGGTGAAAAATAAAAAATACTATCCCAAAAGATAATGTCTCCAACAATGTAATTCATGAACAACTGCTGCCAACTCAAGATCATGCATCAGGTAATTCCTCTCATGTGGCCTCAACTGCCGAGACCCGTACGTAATGACTCCTTCCCCCTATATAAGCACTGCTCCCAGTCCAATACCTGATGCATCATAAGACACTGTATAGCTCTTGCTTGGATCTAGAAGAACTAGTATTGGTGCTGAAGTCAACCTCCCTTTCATCTCCTGAAAGGCTGACTCACAAGAATCTGACCACAAGTACTTCGCACCCTTCTTAGTTAGGCCCGTCAGTGGCGCTACTAAGCGTGAGAAGTCCAGTATGAAATGTCTGTAGTAAACCGGAAGCCCTAGAAAACTTTTTACCTCAAATAAATTCTTCATATTCCCCTAGGAAACTACCGCTCTCACCTTATCTGGGTCTACTGATACTCCTGTCTATGAGATAACATGTCCAAGAAGTGAATCTGGTCTATCCAAAAGTGGAATTTTGAGAGCTTAACATATAACTAATTCTCTCTCAGTGTACTCAAAATGATCTCAAGATTTGTGTCATGGTCATGTTGAGTGTGATAGTACACCAAGATATCATCCATGAATACTACCATGAAATAATCCAAGTGTGGATGGAACAATCGGTTCATCAGTTCTATGAAAATTGCAGGTGTGTTTGTGAGACTGAACAGCATAACGACATACTTGTATAGACCATACCTACTTATAAAGGTCATAAGAGGTATATCAGATGGTCTAACATGCAACTAATGATATCCAGATCTCAATTCAATCTTCAAGAATACCCAAGATCCTTGAATATGATCGAAGATATTGTCAATCCTCAGTAAGGGATATCGGTTCTTGACCATCAACTGGTTCAGCTTTAGATAATCCACACAAAGTCTGAGGGTACTATCCTACTTCATTATAAATAAGATAGAAGAACCCCAAGGAGAAGTACTGGGTCAGATGAAACCCTTTTCCTATAACTCATCTAATAGCATCTTAAGCTACTGTGACTCTGGTGTAGCCATCCTATAAGGAGGAATGAAAACTGGTATCGCTCCTGGCACAAGATCAATAAAAAAGTCCACCTATCGCTCTAGAGGAAAACCTAAAAAGTCCTATAGAAAGACATCCCTGAAACGATACACCATTGGAGGAAATTCTAACTATGAATTCCCCAAGTCATCTAGATATAGACTACACATATGGGCTATAAATCCTCCCAACCCATGATGCTCAGGTCCTACTCTGTTTGCATGGACATCCCATTCTCCCTTATGAAGAAATGAACCATCCTATGGTGATGTGAAACTCACCCTATGATGATAATAGTCGACAAAATCCTAGAATGGAACTAACCAATTCATTATAAAAATGGCATCACAACATGTCATCTCTAGGACATAGAGGTCCCAAAATAAGTGACACCCACCAATCTAAAGAGGGAACTCCTTGCACTGACATACACTGTCCATTATTATCCCCAACAAAGTGTCCAGCGTCAAGTCATCAGTAGATGTAAAGATACGGATCCCAAGGCTCTCCCTAATAGAAACTAATGTGAAACTATGGGAAGACCCTGTATCAAAAAGTGAAAAAGCTAAAACTGAGGCAATTGGAATCATACATCTAACTGTAGAGGGTCCGAGATCCTTCTCTTGATGGGTCTACTCCCCTTAAAAAGTCTAACTTATACCGTGACCCTGTGACCCTGCCTGACCACCCTGAGCTGATCCTCCCTGTTTTCGCTAAAATACCGAAGACTGGATTCCACAACCATGAACTCTACCTCAGACTAAGTGTCCGAACAAACTCTAGTTCCCAAACTGATGAGAAACTATTAGTCCTGATCCTGAACATGGAGTCATAGGAGAACTCCTATCACCATCTAATGATGATAATAACTAACAGAAACACTAAAGATGAACTGTTTTTCTGTAATATCGGCACTCACCTAGGTCTCTTGGGCAATGTGGCCTCGTATGCCCGCTCCTCCCACACTGGTAGCACACCACCCGACCACCAAAAGAAGTATTACACCTAATTATTTATCTATGCATAGACTCCCTATGATGCTTCCTATTGTCAGTCAGAGGGGTACTAACTCCGGATGCCGAGCCGCCCTGACTCACAGCCCCAAAATACCTTAGATTTCGTTATGTGATCAGCACCTAGTTGACTATAGAGGTGATGAAAGTCAACCTGAAGATGTTCACTTGAGATCGGATTTTGTTCCTGAGCCCATCCTTAAACTTCCTCGCTAGAAATAAATCATCTCTTTATAGGATGGGTGTGTAGTGTTGCAGCTTTATGAAACAAGAAGAACACTCTATAACTAAAAGATTACCCTACTCTGGACTCATGAAATCTTGGGCTCGATTAGACCTCAAAGTCTTCAGGTAGAAGTATTCATTGAAGGCACATTAGAACTCATCAAAAGCCATAACCTGCTGGCATCCCTCCCGTGAGATCACATCCCACCATCTCTTGGAGGAATCCCAAAGTATATACATAGAGAGATTCACCCTCCTATCTGGAGGTGTCTCCATATGATCTAAGATCGACAACATGGCTTATAAAAATGACTCTCCAGCCTAAGGCCCTCCTTCCACTAAGTAGGTGGGAGGATGCTGCTGCTGAAAGGCCCGCATCAACTCTGCCATAGACGGGGTAGGAGTTGGTACTCCTCAGAAGGTCTACATGAACCTCATAAATCCCTCTCAAAACTGTGCATTGACACCTGTATCCAGAAAAATGGTTGGTGCCAAGATGGGTACAACTGGTGGATCTACTGGCAGTTCTTGATCTTCCATGTCTAGTGTTTGATTGTTTCCCTGAATTTGGAGAACAACTAGAGGACATCATAGTGACATGACTCTACAAGGTCAAGCACACACCTTAGATCAAGATTATAAAGTACTGAAAATTAGAAGTGAAAGAAGGGAACATGATAAATAAAGAATTCAATATTTATAAAAGGTGGATACATGGCATGTAGAACTCTTACAAGACGTGTTCCCCTAAGATTTCACGTGGGCGTGCACTCCTACCAACCCTGGTCATGTAACACCCAAGACACATGGTGTGTTCTCCCAAGACATGGCGTGTACTTGAATCATTTTCCCCTGACTGGGTTCTTTTAAATGACTAACCCACATGGTTCTCTTAGAACAAGACTACACAACATGTTTCTTCCATACACAGTGCATACTAGAAGGAACTTCACCGACCCGTGTTTTTAGTCACACGGCTGAACACATGGTGTATACACACAATGTGTATGTCCAGTACACAGCGTGTTCCACCTAGGATTTCCCAACCCCGTGTTTCTTCCCACACATCCAGTGACACAGTTAGATACTACACGATGTGTACATATAGTACACGGAGGGTACTTAATAAATATAGTTCCTTCCCTAATAGAAGGATAAATGGAATGTATTCAACAATACACACCATGTATTTTGGGATTTTCCAGACAGTAAGCCTCAGAAACTACTCTAGAACCCAGAAAAACACTAAAACGAACATTAAAGTGCCAAATTTTAATCCGTGGGGGCCCATACTCCCCATGAATCAAAGATTTTCATCATATTCATGTCATATACAAGGAAAAACAAAGCAATGATCCACCAAATTCCGATCTATGAGGGCCCATAACACCTCAATAACCAAATTTTGGTGCTCATTCAAATGAAACCTTACACAAACCAATACCCTATCAAATAACAGGTATTCTATCTAGACATCTATCACAACAGCATGCATATCTAGAACAAAATCTACAATCACAACATGAAATCGGTAATAAACCCTAAATGGAATGACAAGAATGAATGACATGTGATCTCTAATAAGTGCCTATATGATGCATGAGATGGAATACCCTCATCTCATCAGGTTGCAATAGAAATAGAACCTCAATAATGTCAATTATAACAACACAAAACATGTGGATCACCTAACAGTGAAATCAAATCAACTATAATAATTGAAAAACCATAAAATTGAAATAATAGAGGTAAATCAGCTTTTCCCTGTATACGAGTTAGCTACTCATGGGAACAACTTATTACCAAGTACCTATTCCATACTATCCCTGACTGTAGGCTCTAAATAGTAATTCAAGAAGAAAGAATCCCTTTGATACCACTTTGTGACGTCCCGGTTTTGGGTGCCACCCAGAGGTGCCCCGTACTCGGTTGGTCAGATGGCCTCAAGCACATTTCCCCAAACGTGAGAGGCTTCCGACTAGAAGCGAGGGCCTTGGGTGAGATAGTGGAGAAACTATGCCATCATTAGTAGAGTAATGTAGTGGAAATAAATAGATAACAATAGAGGAAGTAGTAATAACATGCAATAAGTAAACATTGGAAGAGTGAAAGTAATAAACAACTGGAGCACATATATAAATGATGCACAATACATATGTTTTGGAAAGCAGTGAAATAAGTCACAATGATGGAATACAATACTAAACCAAATTATAAAGAAAAAAAGAAACTCCAGTAGCATCGTAATCCTCAGCTTGGTCCCATGCTCTCTAGCTCCACATCTGTCAAGTACTTGACGTTGAAGGGAGCTTGCCCTTATCTATACCTACAACAATATAATCTGTTTGGGCCCAAAAGAATGACCCAAATAGGGTGTGAGATGAATCCAAATAGGAAACCAACCAAATATTTATGCCTAATAGTTAGTGAAAGTATATGGCAGGAAATAAGAAAAATGATGCAGTAAACAAGGAGGTACTCAAATGTAAACATTCCTATAGTTTCAATTGCATTCATTTTCAAATATCAAGTAAGCAGCTAATCAAAACAAGTAACCATCTGGTAAGTACTCACAACCTAACCCCTCTATTTAGACCAAAAAAAACACAAGAAACTATTTGGGATGTACTCACAGTCTAACCCCTTAGGTTCAACTTTAGAAAAGACTCTTTGAGGAAGAACTCACTATCAATTCCCCCTGTGGTCTTTTATCGGTAAAATACAAACACTCTAAGGAATCACTAAACGTCCAATTCCCCTTGTGGTCTTGCAACGTGGATCTACAAACACTCTAAGGGAAAACTCACATCCATCCCCCTATGCTCCCACAACGTGAAAAGTAAATAGACACTCTGGGGAAGCCCTCATCGTCCATTCCCCCTATAGTCTACTACAACAGGTTCCCATAGCCCTGTGTAAGTCAATCATTCCCAACAATGTTCAAAATCCAAAGTAAACCTTAAGAACTCTTTGGCTGACAACTTTCAAGAAGTACTTGGATAAAAAACTATAAGCATACAACAACATCAGATAATATCATTCCATCCTAAAAACACTAGGCATGGAAAACAAGCATCCTACTTGGAAAAACTATACCAAATGGTCAATATCAAAAACAAAACATGGGAAACACTTCCATATCATCGAAAATAACCCTATTCACAATCAAACAACCTATACTTAGGAACAAAAGGCATAACATGAATTTACTAGGTTAAAATCCCTAAACATGCAATACCCCATTCTAGGGTATTGGGCACTTTTGCAAATAAAATTCAAAGACTAACTTCGGAAAGGCACAAACAACCTACCTCGGCATTGTACGATTGATATACTCTAGTGTCGGCCTTTGAATTGGCCTAGAACACGGTATATATACAAAAACTTCTAAAACGTTCAACCAAGTATATCTCACAAAATGAGAGAAATCCGGAAACAATGCTCTAGAAGAAGGAAGAAATCACCATGGTGATTCCAACACAATTGACGACGGTTGAATCAGAGAATAGATGATCGATTGGGGGCTCTAGGAAGAATCATTAGCTTCGGTCACTCCTGGATGAGACAAGAAGAGAAGAAGTGTTTTCTGTGAACTAAACGTGACCATGATCCAATATAACAATTAAAAATAAAAGTACACAACATGTTATTTAAAGATACACAGTGTGTAATTAACTTAACCAACCTCTGCTTTAGGAGGTCTTTAGGTCACCCCACACGACCATGTACTCAGTCGTTACATGGCCAGTACACGGTCACCCGCGGAAACTAGGTACACAATGTGTACTTTGAAGTACACGACGTGTACTCCTTAAATTTCTAGATTCTTATATTTTTTTTATAAAACACCCAAAAAAACCCATACCTAAAAAGAAGGCCAGAGTTCTTATAAAAATAATATAGACCAAAATAATTTAACTGGAAAAAGTGAAACACATATTCTTTATGTGATTTGATGTTATTTCCAATATATTGTTGCATTTTTTTATGTGTTGTTATGATATATTGTTTATTATTTTTTATGATAAGTTAAATTATTTTCATAGTTGGTTAAGTTATGTAAATATGGTAATGAAATGGCAGCATGGAATATTGGAATTGATATTATAACACCCTATAACTTAAACAAACCATAATTTCATGATTTATGATAAGGGTTTCACCTTATCAAATTTCTTGGATCTTTTTGATTTATAGTTTTATAGAGTTATGTAAAACAATTACATATCAATCCCTTACAATACAAATTGGACACTCTTACAAAATATCCATTTTTCCAAAAAATTAGGATACTTAAATTTAAACTCAAGTTTCATTAAAAACATGTTATATTTTTAAATTTAAATTCCCATAACAAAAATTTAAACCATGATATAGTTTCCAACTCATACTTAGGACCTATAAAAAACATTATAGAACTTGAGGATGAGCACAAAAATCATAGTAATGGATAAAAAATGAAAGAAACCTATTAGTTCATTTTGAAAATCATGTTACCCCATAATGAGATTTTACCTTTTTACATAATATACTTTGAGATAAAATATTCATTTTATTACTCATGCAATAATATTTATTTAAAAAATATTTTCACAAAACATATCATAAGAAATATGAAAGGAAAAATCATAACTGTAAGTCTTGGATAAGTGTGTGATCACTGAGAGGGTGGGGGGGGGGGGGGGTGAATCAGTAATCCCTTTTATTCTTACAAAATTTTCTTTTTCAATTCAACCTTTATAGATGGTTAAACCCCCATCTAATCATCTTGTTCTCTCATCCTCACCTCAAATGATGCTGCAAATCAAAGGCACCAAACACAAGGATTTACATGGTTTGGTATAATGACCTACTTCTTTCCATGTTGGTTGTTCCTCCCAAAATGGATTTTATATTATATTAGAAGGTAATTATAAATAGTATTTAGTTATACCCCCAATCATAAGCTGGTTATACCCACTAACTCCAATCCACCTTCAGTAGTTGGTTATATATCCATCTACACATTATCCTCTAGTGATTGGTTATAACCTATAATCACAATCTTCCAATAATTAGTTATACCCCCTAGTCGCAACCTCTCTATTTGGATGGATCGATCCAATGTAGAATGATATTTTGATGATCCTTCTCCATAATATTAATGGATCACAATTTTTAAGGTACAATTAAAGTAACTTTTATAATATTATGTTTTTTCTTAAATAAATAATAATCACAATTTATAATAAGCTTCCTTGATCTTGTCAAATGACCAGGAAATAATTATTTATTATGATTAATGAAGACCTGAGCTAACTTTTATGTGTGTAAGTGGTGCACACATTTTATATAATAAAATTTATACATGAATAATACATTTATTTTCCTTTATAAAAAAAACCCTATCAAATAATATTTAATTTATTATTTTAGGTGCTTTATCAAGTTTGTATTGAATTATTCGAGAGTTTCAATGTTCTCATGGGTTTCACATATGCATTTAAGCATGCATGCCCTACTATACACTGTCTTATATCTTTCTTCACACACAAAGATTTATAAATGGGGCATCAAGCTCTTATGTATGCAAAATATTCCTCTTTTCATAAAAGTATTCCATATCTTAGTACTTTATAAAAACCATATAGTTGCCTGAGCCATCTCCTTCATTTAACATAGTATACACAGTATCACTGTGACCACATAAAATCCATGAAATATTCACTGGACTATGTTATGTTTTTTTACCAAATAATTCAAATTATATTGGAACAAGTCAAATTCTCATGGATTAATCTTATTTGCGCAAGACGGAGCTTCACGTGCACCCTCTTCACAAAACAAAAAGCTTCATGGTGGATCTATTTTTTTTGAAAAAAAGACAGCCTCTCTCAATTTCTCAGTATATAATCTCATAAATGCTTGATTCATATTTATAGGATAGTTCCATCAAATTTTATCCAAGAAAAATTTTATATAGAGGCTATAATAAATATACCATGTCACAAATTTTTTAAACACTAAAGATATCGGTATTTCCTAAATTTATTATATAGAAAATAACGTATTATATTATTATGCGAGTTATCCTCATGTGCATGAGATGATGATTGCATGATTATCTTTATTTATAATCTTGATCACATCCATATACTTAGATGGCCTATTGAAATTACGTTTGAATTCAATCGAAGATCAAACCTCTGAAATGACCATATGCATAAAAGAAGAAGATTACATGATTTTCATAATACCATATTCATCATGAGAATTAAATAATACTGGATTGGGATGTTTATGGTGGTACATGGATCATTCTTGATCACCGATTCCTATAGATATCATGCATAGAAAACATTAGGTGAAGGATGAAGGTAGAAGATGATATCGTGTTGATTAGATGACACAAATCATCTCCATCAAACAACCCATGTTATATGCATAATGTTGTAAGATGCATGAACAATATAGTGGTTCCCATTTCCCACATTGGTTCTCAACACATATTTTATCTCTCATATAATAAAATCCATTCCACTACCCATAGAGCCACACCACTAGGGTCGACACCTAGACACACTTCACACATGAGCCTCACTATCCATGACTCCTTGTGATGACCCACATACCTTTATACAATGCATATTCACGTGAACACACTCAAATACACTTCCCAATAGGATTAATGAAATACCACTCACATCCTCTACTATCATGTGGGCCCTTGTTAGATGACTCTCCCATATGGTAGATGACTCCTCCCATATGTGGGATTGAGTTGGTCCCTTGGGCTTGTGTGGTTAGAACTAATTTTTTATATAAGTCCCACTCATATAATACTTATAATGATAATTATAAAATAGAATTCCAAGCCTTCATAAACACATGTTCTTGAAAATAAATATTTTCATGCTATTCACTAATTATTATTCTTAATCAAATATTATTAATGTAAAATGTAAATACATTTTACTTATCCCTATTCTTTTTCTTCCAAAAACTAATGTAAACAACGTGTCACTATTAACACAATTCCTTGAGATTTAAGATCATACCAAAAACCATCAAAATAAGTTAAAATAGATTTTTCAAGAATGAAATTAAATTCCATTACATGAATCTATTACAATTATCCAACCATCATCACCTCACATATTGAATCATTGATAAGAAATGAAACTTGGGATAATAAATCTCCCCCTTTGTATTTTTCTTTCAATATCCTCTCACATAAAAGTCAATATGTGTTTCATACTTATATTTCCACCTTATTTTAAAAAAATGAAATGGAATATATTGAGGTTCTCATCTTAACTTCTCACTATTTATTTATACATTTTAGACTTCTCTATCATTAATGAATGGAACCACATTATTTCTTAAAGTAATGAGCTTTTAGTTATCCAACTCTAAGTATACATGGGATAATCCAGTGTAGAAAATAAGAGTGTTGTTACTAAATCATCAAATATATCCCTAAATAACACTTATCATTGATACCATCCTCAATATCATTCAACTTATTCATTTTAGATGTTTTTCAAGAGACATCCTACACACAACTTAACAAATACATAAAAACATTTAAAGTGCATAAAATATTACCCCCTATATCTCATCTTTATCATGATCCATCACCCCCCTTGAGAAGTAGTTTGGAATAATCAAGGAAGTTGTTTAAGTGTAATGATCATACCTCAAATTTAGTGTTTCTTCCCCTAAAGGGATAAAATTTATTCATCATCATAGATATAAGTGTTCTATAGGATGGAAAACTCTTCTATTTCAATTCCCTATATGTTAGTTCAAATAAAAGAATAAGGGAACAAGGAGGGACCTAAAATTTCTTTAGAATACACATTCATACTGAGAGTATCCTCTCAATATGGACTTATTATTCTTATTATATTTCCTGGAATGTGTGATTTATTTTTAAAATAAAATTAATCTTATAATTTGGATCTATTTTTCAATTCTGTACTAGAATATTTGTTTTTTACTTTCCACATATTCTACATGTTCTATTCCTGGGATGATATGATTTTCATGCAATTTTTTGTGCCATGACTAGTTTGTTTACTCCTCAGAATTTTGAATTCATCATTTATAGGATAATTCAAAACAACTTTAATTTCTTCAAATATTAATAATTTATTTCATTTTTTACATAGAAATCTTCTGAACTTTCTCTATTTGTTTGATCTTCTCACACAATTCACTAGTGACTATAACAATCTTCAATAACTAACTTAACTTTTAATTTAAATGGTGAGGAATCTCACTCTATAATCTATCTATGTATTTCTAAAATTTGTGACCTTCTTGATTAAATCTACCACAAAATTCAATCAAGAACACATATTTTTTCTATTTTTATATTTTAGATGAAGTCTTGGTTAAATGCTTCACTTTCTGACAACCTGTTCTCATTGATAAATTTTTTTATTGAATATTTTATTTATAATAGATTATATAATTTCCTCAAATTATTCTAAATATGTTCAATTATGAAATATTTGGGATTAGATCATTCATTTTCAAATTTGATGAAAATTCCAGTTTTACCCTTTTAAAATTCACTGTAGTATTTTGGGAAAAAATATTTTTTTGTAAAATATTTTGACTTAATTTTTTTTAAATGTGTTCTTGAGTTAATTGGATACAAATTATATTCAAGACATGTGAGCTGGATCGTGCATTTGAGTGGAGTAAATGGGACATGAAGACAAAGATGGACTGAACTATCCAGATTGGAGATCACTTTACCATTTGGACTGTATCTTCTTCATCTAGGCTTCGATTGGGCCCAAATTTTAAGGGATACTCAGGGAAATGATTATAAAAAAATTATCTGTCTATAAGGCCGGACAATTCACATGTTTTGGAGGTCAAATATGCGGTGAAAGTGGGATTAAATTATTTGGCCGAATTTCTCTTTCACATTTAATAATGTTTTGTAACCCTATCCCTCCACAACTATATTTAAATGCTTTTTTAACTATTTGGGAGGTCTGTTAGAGGTTTTGGGAAGGTTTGGACGAAAGGGTGTCTTTTGGGATCCCCTCAAAACTCTTGTAAGAAGGATGTCTTTGTGCAAACATCTCTTTCAAAAAGGCTCTATTCCCCCACCTCCCCTTTGTAATTCTTTTCTTTCATGTTTGTATCTTGAATTTTTTTTAATTAATATTATGTGTTCTTCCATTTTATTCTTCTATTAATCTTTCTAATTGGGTTTGAATCAATAGTGGATACAATATTGGGTTCTACCCTTTCAATCATTTGCTCATGTAAAACGTCTCCACGATGACCACACCGCCCATGTAAGAGTAGATTTTTAGTGATCGATCTATCTTATACCCTCTCAATTTAATTGTTTTGAATTATTGATCTAATTTAATTCAATTAATATGATTCATGAATTGATTTTTTAAATTTTAAGAAACTAATAAAGAAATTGAACAATTGACACAAAAACACGCGAAGTCGAGATTTTGTGTAAATTGTGAGAGTCTGAACTTAGTCGGTAATACAAGAACACACGGGATAAGTTTTTAGAGTTCAAATATAATCCCTAAACACAATTCATCCTCATTTACATAATGGATATGTTCTTTAATTAACCACTGACAATAAACTAACCTTAGAAAAAAATCAAAGCAGGGTGTTGCGATTGCGTGTTCCGAAGCTAGCCTAGGGTTTAAGTAAATCATCTTTGTGGTTATGTTAACACTCGTAGGGTTCAGGGGTTAACAAATTAAAGGATTATAATTAAGTGGATATTTATTTAAATGAGACTGATTAATAAGTAAATGAATAGGTAGAGTTATATTGATTACGCATTTTAAAATATTTTCTAAAAAAACATCTTCTTGTTGTGTCTTTTTAATCAAACTTCATTTCAAAATTAAAAACAAAAAAAAATGAAATCTTCTTCCAGAAAAATTATTCAAGTTTTATAAACTATAAAAAACCACCCCCATCCTTTCAAGTAGTGTTTTAATTCTATTCTGTTTTACTTTTATAATACTATTAAGAAGTTGTTTTAATTTACTTATTCCTTTGAGAGACGACCTTGGTCAGCCACTCTGTTACACCTAAGTACCCAAAAAACACTGATCATTTTAGGGAGCCCACGACAAAGGATTTAAAATTAGAGTTGTTTCTAGAGAGTAAATTAATTATTTCAACCAATTAGAGGTATTTATTTTATTTTACATTTTATTCACTTCCTCTCTTCTTTCTTCCTTCTCTACCCAATCTAATTTTTTTCTTCTTCTTTTATTTTCTTGTACTTATTTTTGGACCATCATATCAAACTTTTAATTTTTATTTTACTATGGTCCAATTTATTTCTTTTCATTTTTATTTGATTTATTAAATGAACTAATCCAGAAGATCTCTTAGATCTTGACCCTGAGATTGAACATAGCCTTAGGGCATGAATCAAACATTCTCAGTCTATGAGAAGTTTCAACATTCAAACAGTTGGAGAATTTCTCCACTCCAAGAACATTGAAATTGGAAACAATTCTAATTACAACATAAAACAACAACTAATGGCTAAAAATAAGGTAAATTAACTTAATAGAACTATTCAAGAATTGGATGCACCAGATATTAACTACCAACCAAATTGTATTGCATACCCGAATCTCGAATCGGACTTTGAACTGAAATCTGGGTTAATTCATCTTCTTCCAAAGTTTCATGGATTATCTAGTGAGGATCCAAACACACATTTGAAAGAATTTAATGTGGTTTTCTTAACCCTTAAACC
Source organism: Viscum album (assembly GCA_963277665.1). Lineage (NCBI taxonomy): Eukaryota > Viridiplantae > Streptophyta > Magnoliopsida > Santalales > Viscaceae > Viscum > Viscum album. The sequence continues at coordinate 1,850,553,275 of OY728164.1, read as the reverse complement.
CAGAAATGTTTCTGAAGATCAAATCAAACTAAAAGCATTCCCATTCTCACTTGAGGGTGCTGCGAAAGATTATATGTATTATTTACAACCTGAAGATGTAACTTGTTGGAACGATTTGAAACATCTTTTCTTGCAGAGATTTTTTCCAGCATCAAGGACCACTTCCATTCGTAAGGAGATATCGGGGATTAAGAAATACCAAGGGAAGTCAATGTATGATTAATGGGAGTGATTCAAGAAGTTGTGTGAAAGCTTCCCACATCACCAAATTAGTGAGAAACTCCTCATACAATACTTATATAAAGGACTCACACCTATAGAGAAGAGAATGGTGGATTCCGCGGCTAGAGGAGCATTGGTGGACAAGACAACAGTAGCTGCACATGCGTTGATCAACAAAATGGCCCAAAACTTCCAAAAATTTGGCGATCGAGGTACACCACGTGTCAGGGGAGTACATCAGGTAAGTCCTTCTTCTCTTGAGAGTCGTTTGATTAATAACAAGTTAGAAGAATTGAAAACTATGGCGGGATAGATTTCTTTGGCAGAAAAGACATCCGGACCCCTGTTTCAAGGCCTTGTGGCTTTTGCACTGAGACAAGCCACCCAACTGACTGTTTTACATAACTACAAGAGACAGAGGATTGCGCAGCAGTATTCCCAGGGAGAACATATCAACAAAAACAACAGACATACCCACAAAAGAAGTTTTATTCATTTGCTCCAACATACAACCAAGGGTGGAAGGATCAATCATACATGAGGTTTTTCTCTGGACAACAACAAAGGCCCCCTTTTCAAAAAAACTTCCAGCATCCTCCACCTTACCAGCAAGGTTTCCAACAACCCAAAGGAGATTTGAAGCCCAAGGATAAAAAAGCCAGCAACAAGGGAATCCCCCAACCAAGGTAGATTCTAACAAGGATGACCTTTTGAAGCAAATTGTTCTTAATCAACAAAATGAGATGAAGAGTCAAGGTTCGAAGCTGAGGGAGTTGAAGAATCAAATGAGCCAGATTTACACTACCCTCCATGAACTGGTAAGTAAGAATTCTGGAAATCTACCATCCCAACCTACTCCAAATCCCAAGGGTAATGTCAGTGCCATCACATTGAGAAGTGTAAAGCAAACAACAAATACATCTGCACCTATCGTTCCACTGGGATTCCCCTAAAATCTGGAGAAGCCGCATTCTATACCAACTGATGAGAAATCCAAGGAGAAAGATAAAGGTAAGAAAAAGATTTACGATGTTCCTCATAAACCCCATCCAATTCCAAATAGGGTTGTAAAAACCAAGAATATGGCTGAGGAGGCGATGTAAAAAGAAGTTTTGGACACATTCAAGCATGTGGAGATCAACATTCCTCTACTTGAAGCCATCAAGAAAATACCAAGGTATGAAATTTTTTTAAAAGAACTTTTTACTAATAAAAGATGGCTCAAGGGAAATGAGAGGATAAATCTTGTAAGGAATGTGTCAACACTCATTACACAAACTCTAGCAATGCCAACAAAGTGCAAGGATCCAGGGACATTCACCATCCCATGCACCATAGGGGAGTTGCAGTTTTCTGATGCACTTTGTGATTTGGGAGCTTCCATGAATGTGATGCCTCACTCTGTATTATCTTCTTTGCAGGTTGGTGAGCTGAAACCAATGAGAGTAGTGGTGCAGTTGGAAAATAGAGCTACATCATATCCAGCATGAGTCCTTGAGGATGTACATGTCTGGGTAAGAGACATGATCTTTCCAGAATATTTCTACGTGCTTAACATGGAGGATGATTAGGTAAGTCCTCATTCTCCCATTATCTAAGGTATACCCTTCCTCAAAACTACAAAAAATATCATAAATGTCAGCGAGGGTACACTTTCCATTGATTTGTGGGATGGAGTTGTGATATTTAATGTTATGGATTCCATGAAGTACCCCTCAGAGGATCATTCTGAATTTTTTATCTCCCATTTTGAACCACCAAATAAAAACCCCATGGAATTTGATTGTTCTATGCTTAGGAAGATTATGAGTATTGGTTCTAGTTTGATGTCTAAGAGTAATTCCAAACCTATTTATAATACACAAGACTCTCTTATATTTGATTTTGAAATGGAATCATATTCCGATTTTGATCATGTGAACTCTAATTATGACATGGATGTTGAGTATGTTGATGGATTTGATGCTTTATTCTCTGATTTTGATGATGTATATTCTGATACAGATGATCTTTGTGCACATATTTCAGTTCCTTCTATGTCTCCATCAATACACCACCCCCGTACACTAGAACTCAGGCCATTTACACCAAATCTCAAATACTCATACTTGTTAGGTGGTGAGAAATTACCTGTTATCATTGCTAACAATATCCCTTTTGACATGAAGAAAAAACTTTTGAATCTTTTGAGGGATAAAATCAGGGAAATTGGGGGGAACTTGGCTGACATATCAGGTATTATCCCCTCCATTTGCATTCATAGGATTATTTTGAAGGATGGGGCTAAAACGGTTAGGTAGACACAAAGGAGACTCAATCCAACACTTTTGGAGGTTGTTAAAAAAGAGGTTGAAAAATTGCTTGAGGTAGGTATAATATATCCCATTTTAGATTCCCAGTGGGTGAGTTCTATTCAGGTTGTTCCTAAGAAAAGTGGTGTTACAGTGGTAAAAAATGATAAAGAGGAGTTAGTTCCAATGAGGGTACAAAACAGTTGGTGCGTGTGTATTGATTATAGGAAACTAACCCAGTCCACTCACAAAGACCATTTCTCCCTCCTATTTATTGATCAGATGTTTGAGAGACTAGCTGGGAAGACACACTATTGTTTCTTGGATGGATTTTCTGGGTATTTTCAGGTTCCTATAGCTCTGGAGGATTAGGAGAAGACTACATTCACCTATCCCTTTGGCATGTTTACCTACTGAAGGATTCCATTTAGACTTTTCAACACCCCAGGTACCTTCCAAATATGCATGGTGAGTATTTTCTCAGATTTTATTGAAACCTGCATGGAGGTATTCATGGATGATTTTACAATGTTTTGGTCTTCATTTGATGAATGTCTAAGTAGTTTGGGAAAGGTGGTGAATTGTTTTATTGAGAAGAATCTGGTCTTGAACTTTTAAAAGTGTCATTTCATGGTAGAGCATGACATTGTCTTAGGGAATGTAGTGTCAAAACATGGGATAAAGGTTGATAGATCTAAGGTAGATATTATTTCATCCTTACCATATCCTTCATGTGTGCGTGATGTTAAATCTTTCTTAGGGCATGTAGGATTTTATCAGCGCTTCATTAAAGAATTTAGTAAGATTGCTCTTCCTTTATCACAATTACTTCAAAAGGATTCTGATTTTGTGTTTGATGATTCTTGTAGGAATTCCTTTGATGATCTAAAAAAATGTCTTACCACTCCACCAATCATATATCCCCCATGGTGGTAGATTCCTTTTGAGATTATGTGTGACGCCTCCAACTTCGCAGTTGGAGCTGTCTTATCTCAGAGGGTGGAGGGACATTCACATGTGATTGTCTATGCATCGAGGACACTAGATTTAGCTCAATAAAAATACACAACCACATAAAGGTAGTTTCTTTCTATTATATTCACTTTAGATAAATTCCATCCATATTTATTAGGCTCTAAAGTAGTTGTTTTTTCTAACCATACAGCTCTGAGGTACCTCTTGAAGAAGCCAGACGCAAATCCCAGGCTGATCCGATGGATGCTCCTTCTTCAAGAATTTGATATTGAGACAAAGGACAAAAAGGGGTCAGAAAACTTGGTGGAAAACCACATGAGTAGGCTTACTCACACACTATAGGATAACACCTTGGACCAGGTACCACTTCAGGACACTTTCCCCGATGAGCATCTTTATTCCATCTCAGGTATGCATCCTTGGTATGCATATTTAGTTAACTACCTTGTTGCCTCTGAAATACCTGCAAATTTAAAGAAACATCAAGTCCAAAAATTAAAAAGTGAGTCTCGGTATTATGTTTGGGTTGATCCATACCTCTGGCGCATGTGTAGTGATCAAGTTATTAGGAGGTGTGTTCCTGATCATGAGTTGGAGTCTGTTTTACATTTTTTGCATACACTTGCTTGTGATGGACACTTTGGACCCCAATAGATATCTAGGAAAGTTTTGGACTCTAGATTATATTGGCCTATCTTATTCCATGATGCCCATGTGTTTTTTTAAGTCATGCTCTCATTTCCAACACACTGGGAACATTTATATGAGACATGAGATGCCCCAACAACCCATACTATTTTGTGAGATTTTTGATGTATTGGGCATTGATTTTGTGGGTCCTTTTCCTAGTTCATTTGGATTTTTATATATTTTGGTTGCTGTTGATTATGTGAGTAAATGGGTGGAGTCTAAGTCCATAAGGACTGATGATTCTCATGTTGTTGTGGACTTTTTAAAAGCACATATTTTTTGTAGGTTTTGAGTACCGAAGGCCATCATCAGTGACTAAGGGACACACTTCTACAATAAAAAATTTTCTTCCCTTATTCAGAAGTATGGGGTGACACACAAAACATCAACACCATACCACCTTCAAACAAATGGCCAGGCTGAGGTTTCAAATAGGGAATTGAAACAAATTTTGGAGAAAGCTGTGCAGCCAAATAGGAAAGATTGGATAAAGCACTTGGATGATGCATTATGGGCTTATAGGACAACATACAAGACACCCATTGGTATTTCCCCATTTTGGATTGTTTTTGGGAAAGCATGTCATCTCCCTATGGAGGTTGAGCATCAGGCTTATTGGGCTATAAAGAAATGCAACATGGATTTGGCCCAAGCTAGAATCCAAAGGAAACTGCAAATTCAAGAGCTTGAGGAGATTTTATTTTCTTCATATGAGAACTCAAGGCTCTTCAAGGAAAAATAAAATGCAACTCATGATAGAATGATCCAACAAAAGGAGTTTCATATCGGAGAGAAAGTCCTTATCTACAGTTCACGACTGAAGCTAATGCCTGGTAAGTTTCATTCCAGGTGGTTAGGTCTTTATGTTGTGACTAATGTTTTTCCTTATGATGTAATGAAGATCACATAGGAGGACATAGGAAGGAGCTTTATAGTCAATGGGCAACGTTTTAAGAGATACATTGAGGGACTTCCTACTGATGCAATGGATTTCATCACACTACATGACCCCATCATCACTTGATCATATCAGGCTGTTCCTAACCCTTTCACTTTTATATTATTTTTCCTATTTAAAATTCATCATTTCATACTCATATATCATCTCATGGGTTCACATTGAGTAAAATGCAATATTTTAAGTGTGGGGGAGGGAACCTTTTAGTTTATTAATTTTAATTGATTTTCTGTTTAAAAAAACAAAACAAAAAAATTGTGTTTTTCTAATTTTGTGTGTTTATTTTTCAGTTTTTAGTGTGTTTTTGAAACTTTTGAGCTGAAATGATTCTCATTAGCATTTTAAAATCCATATAAGTAAGTGAAACAATTTATCCCATGAAATTGAGCATAAATGAATGCTGAAAATAAATTTTTTTCAAGTTCAAATCTTTAGTAATTTCATGAAAAGTACTCTAAATTTTGAATCCCATGACACATCTCACTGTATTTATATTTTAAATCACTTTCCTATGAGGATTATGAACCATTATTTTCATATTCTTCACATTCACCTCACTTCTTGAGAGAACCAAACCATTCTTGATTTAACCAGAATTTGATTTATTCCTGTCAAAACTTGAGGGTTTGATTTACTTATGTTTAAATGATTGAGGAATTTGTTTGGTATTAAAGCCCCTATTTCAAAGATTCATTTTTATAATGGCCTACCTTGAAAATTTAATCCTTTTAGCCCTTAGAATCCATGAAAAGCCTGTTAGGTTAGCCACATTACAAGACAATTTTCCCTATCTAACCAACTATTTAAGTGAAGTTTCATAATCTAGTTGAACTTAAGTTTGGGGGAAGCTATCTTATGTTGTGATATGACATTCTGTGATACTTTGGGTGGAAATTTAAATTTTGAAGAGATGTGTTTGTTTCTGAAAAAACCATTCTATTGAAAGCTGTGCCTTTTTTGGAGCTTTTGAGACAAGTGAAGCTGTGCCTTTCTAAATCTTCTAAAAAGAATGAAAGTTTTGCCTATCTAGAGATTTCACAAAAAATATTTTTGAGAAGTTTGACATTTTTTGTTGCTGAAATGATGAATGGTGTAAACTTTCCATGACTTTTCTTGATGATGGAGCTGAATTGATGATAAGGGTATTAATTAGGAGACCATATTTAAGTGAAAATTAGATTAATGCAATTTTTCTTCAAAAAGAGTCAATCCCTCCTCATTCAGCCTCAGAGTTTTTCACATCTAAATCCTACCAACCAAAAGCTATAGAAAAACCTAAAAAGTCCTCATGATAAACATATGTACTTGACTCACATCAGGTGGTGATGTAGGAATTTATCAAGCCTATGGTGACCCTTGTATGAGTTTAGATGAGAAAGACATTGCTAAAATTGACATTTGTGTGATAAGAGAAAATTCAAGTGAGGTAAGTGTTTTGTGCATGGGAGGATAAATGAAGTGGAAATATATTGAATGAGATAAATGAAGAACTTGAAATGATGTTTTTTATGAGGCATGATATATTTTGTTTCTTGGTGTGTAATTTTTGGATCTCAAGGATATGTGTTTTAAAATACTTTTTGATTTGATATTGATGTTTACTTGATATGAGGTTTTTCCCAAGAGTGAAAAAGGTTAAGTGTGGGGGAGTTGATAAAACACAATTTTATTGAATATTTTATTGATAATAGATGATATAGTTTCCTCACATTATTCTAAATATGTTCCATTATGAAATATTTGGGATTAGATCATTCATTTACAAATTTGATGAAAATTCCAGTTTTACCCTTTTAAAATTCACTGTAGTATTTCGAGAATAACTATTTCTCTGTAAATTGTTTTGATTAAAATTTTTTAACTGTGTTCCTGAATTAATTGGATACAAATTATATTCAGGAAATGTGAGCTGGATCGTGCATTTGAGTGGATTAAATGGGCCTTGAAGACAAAGATGGACTGAACTATCCAGATTCGACATCACTTCACCATTTAGGCCATATATTATTCATCTGGGCTTGGATTGGGCCCAAATTTTGAGGTAATATCAGGTACATGATTATAAACAAATAATAATCCAAGAAATCCGGACAATTCACTGGTTTTGGAGGTCAACTATGCGGTGAAAGTGGGATTAAAATATTTGGCCGAATTTCCCTTTCACATTTAATAATGTTTTGTAACCCTAGCCCTCCACAACTCTATTTAAAGGATGTTTTCAATCTTTAGGAGGTTTGGTCAAGGATTTGGGAAGGTGTGTACGAAAGGGTGTCTCTTGGGAGCCCCTCAAAACTCTTGTAAGAAGTAAGGCTTTGTGCAAACATCTCTTCCAATAAGGCTCTCCTCTCACACCTCCTCTTTGTAATTATTTTCTTTCATGTTTTTATATTGAATTTTTCTTCAATTAATCTTCTATGTCCTTAAATTTTATTCTTCAATTAATCTTTATAATTGGGTTAGAATAAATAGTGGAGACGAGATTGAGTTCTACCCTTTCAATCCTTTGATCATGCAAAACATCTCCACGATGACCACACCGCCCATAGAAGAGTAGTTTTTTAGTGATCGATCTATCTTCTACACTCTTCATTTAATTGTTTTGAATTATTGAGATACTTTAATAAACTTAATATAATTCATGAATTGAGTTTTTAAATTTTAAGAAACTAAGAAATCAATTGAACAATTGACAAAAAAACAGGCGAGGTCGAGATTTTGTGTAAATTGTGCGAGCGTGAACTTAATTGGTAATACAAGACCACACTGGATAAGTTTGTAGAGTTCAAATATAATCCCTAAACACAATAAATCCTCATTTACAGAATGGATATGTGATATAATTAACCACTGACCATAATCTAACCTTACAACAACAATCAAATCAGGGTGCTGCAATTGCGTGTTCCGAAGCTAGCCTAGGGTTTAAGCAAATCATCTTTGTGGTTAAGTTAACACTCGTAGGGTTCGAGGGTTAACAAATTAGAGGATCATAATTAATTGGATATTTATTTAAATGATAATTATTAATAATTAAATGAATAGGTAGAGTTATATTGATTATTCCTTTTAAAATATTTTCTAAAAAAACATCTTCTTGTTGTGTCTTTTTAATCAAACTTCATTTAAAATTTAAAAACAAAAAATGAAATATTCTTCTAGAAAACTTCTTAAAGTTTTATAAACAATAAGAAACCACCCCATCCTTTCAAGTAGTGTTTTAATTCTATTCTATTTTACTTTTGGAATAACTTTAAGAAGTAGTTTTAATTTACTTCCTCCTTTGAGAGACGACCTTGGTCAGCCACTCTAATGCACCTAAGTACCCAAAAACCACTAATCATTTGAGGGCGCCCACAACAACAACTTTCACTCATCTATTTCACATTTCTCCCCCTTCATTCATGTCTAATTCATGGTAGTGAAATGTCATACTATAATGAATATGATTTATAAATAAACACACCAAAACAACACCAACATCCTCCAAACCTTGATCTTCCAGACTGACAACATATTTTCTATAAAGATTGTTGTTGCTGTCTTTTCTTAGACCATGGGTGTTTCTGATTGGGAGGAAACCTTCTAGATGAATTTGTCCACTCTTTATTTGTGGAAGATATTTTAATATTTATTCCATTAGTCCTGAATTTTTTAGTGTTTCCTATTAAACCTATACTATTAGAGAAAATATATATACATGGATACTGATTAGGAGTAGAAACAACCCATCTCAATTGACCCTTCTTCTCAGAATATTATGATGATTCACCTTTAAATTTAAATTCTCTAGTGAAGTATTATCTCATTTTCATTAACAAATGTTTAGTAGTAAGACACATTGAATGTGTCCTAGATAATTATTCCTCTTTCTTAGAAATCTTTTCACTTGGATCAATCAATAGTTTCTCAAATTGAGTTAACTTCAATCTATTTTGTTTATTTTATTTCAAAAAGTGTCGATTATTCCTTATCAAGCTATTCCTTTCAAGATGGGTTTTATTCATCAATTTTTAAATTTCCTTCTAACTCATATTTATTCATCTTATTTGATCTTATTTCATTAATATGTGTCTCCTCTTTATTTCCACGTTCTTTATTATCATAGGTGATTTTATTAATTTCTTTCTTCAACATTTTATTTTTATTCTTGAGTTGAATATTTCACTTAAGTGTATATTTAATATTTTATTTCAATATTCATTCTAGTTTAGTTCTATCATAACCTTCATCACCTTTAAACGAGTCTTTGGATTTATTAACTTTTCCCCTAAGACCCATAGGATTATTAGAAGATATTATATATTCTAACTCACCTATTTTTTATTAAAATAAATTAATTTATATTATAATCTTATTTATTTTTTGGAAGTAAACCATTTATTATTCTTTTTCCACTTATATTTCTTGTAATTATTATCTTCCTTATTCAAGTCAGTGTTAATAGAATTATTATTTTAAAATTTACCAGTAAAATGACCATTGATTTAGAAATTAAATAATTTTAATGATCACTTGAAATTTTCTTTCCATTTTACCATTTGAAAATTATTTAAAATAAGGAAATTTTTTATTGAGGTCCAATTCAACATCTTTATCCTCAAAATCACTTGATTCTACTTTTTCTTAGATTCTGACTTTGCCGTTTATCATGGATTCAAATTCTATATCATCACTTTCCTTGTTCTTGAATGCAATTAATTTTCTCATTTCATATGTTATAAGAATATTATGAAGTTCATATTATGATATATATTATCAATCTTCTCAAGTTGAAACCATTAGATTGAATCTATTTGGAAAATTTCTCATCAACTTCTTCACAATGGTCGAGTCATGCAACTTCTCACCAAAACTTATAATAATACTAACAATTTAATTTAATCTTGTAAAGTAGTCATTAAAAATTTCATCACCACCCATTTTATATCTTCAAATAGGATTCTCCGTTTTTTTAACTTAGCTTATTTAACTTTAAGATTGACTTTATAACGTCTTGTTAGTTTATACCAGATCTTCTTCGTGGTTTAAAGACCCATCACATTAGTGTATAACTTTTTTAATAAATCCCTCAAGATTTAATTTTGATCCTTTTTACCCATTTCTAAGTTTATCTTATCTTCAAAATTCACATGAGTATTCTCATCATAGGGTAGAAATATCAATATGGCCGAATCTATTACTTCTTCCCGAAGTGATTGGAGATACAATATCATCCTATTTCTCTAACCATAATTATTTCACTATTGAAAATGGGAGGACCCCTACTATTTATTGAATTCATGTTCTCTATCCATATAATTGTATTGGATATTTTAGAGGCAACCTCGCTATGATTTGATATTTAAGGCCTGAATCAACGTGTGATCAATGAGAGGAGGAGGGGGTGAATCCGTGATCCATTTGTTTTATAAATTTTTTATTTTAAATTTGATATATGTGGATGGTTAATGGATAAATATACTCTTCTTATGTCTCTCATCCTCCCCTCAAATAGTTTTTTAAATTAAAGGCACTAAACACAAGGATTTACAAGGTTTGGTACAAATACCTACTCATTTACATGTTGGTTATCCCACCATCATTGATTCTATACTATATCAAAAGGTGATTACAAACATTAATTGGTTATACCCAAAATTAAAATCTGGTTATACCCCCAGATCTAATACACCTTCAATATTTGGTTATAAAATCAACTACACCTTATTCTCTATTGATTTTTTATACGCACAATCAAAATATTCTAGAAAATTGTTATACCCAAAACTACAACCTATCTCAATAGATGGCTTGATCCACTATAGAAATATTTATTAATGATCCTCCTCAGTCAGCGCTATCCATCGTCTGCACCAAACACAACGAAGTGTGGGCATAACCCGTGAGGGGTGAGTATAACGATACTAAGTAGGGACCCCGAGACCCTCAAGGTCTCACAAAATCCACAAAGGATAAACCAAGAAGCCAGATATCAACTGAAAACCCTACTTAGGTATATGACCATACATATACCTAAGTTATCAAGTATACCCATCTTAATCATGAGGAAACATAGAGTCCAACTCAAAAGCCCAAAGCTCAACTGTTCCACAAAGGAAGGAGTACCATGATGGTATGTACCACTCAGGTATGACACACAGAAGAATACCACCAAGATATTACCACAAAGGAAACTATCGCTCAGGTACGGACTCAGATCACACAAGGTATAACTTAAGTAAAAAAGTAAAAATGATTAGTCATAAAGTAAGATCATCTTATTCTGTCAAGAGGCTCTACTGCTAACCCACATAGGATCTCTAGGATCTGACCCAGATAGGATCTCTAGGTGCTGAACCACATAGGATCTCTAGATGCTGACCCACATAGGATCTCTAGGTGCTGACCCACATAAGAACGCTCGGTGCTGACCCACACAGGATCACTCGGTGCTGAACCAAATAGGATTGCTCAGTGCTGACCCACACAGGATCTCTTAGTGCTAACCCACACAAGATCTCTAGGTGTTGACCCACACAGGATCGCTCGGTGTTGACCTACACATGATTTGTAGGTGCTGACCCACACAGGATCACTCAGTGTTGACCCACACAAGATCCTAGAGTAGTCCTGCATGGAATCCTAGAGAAGTTCCATGTGGGACCCTCAATCACAGACCCACACAGGATCGCTAGGTGCTGACCCACATAGGATCTCTAGGTGCTGACCCACATAGGATCTCTAGGAGCTGACCCACACAGGATCACTCGGTGCTGACCCACATAGGATCGCTCGGTGCTGACCCACACAAGATCGCTCAGTGATGACCCATACAGGATCGCTTGGTGCTAACCCACATAGGATCGCTAGGTACTGACCCACATAGTATCGCTCGGTGTTGACCTACATAGGATCGCTAGGTGCTGACCCACACAGGATCGCTCGGTGTTGACCCACACAAGATCCTAGAGTAGTCCTGCATGGAATCCTCGAGTGGTTCACATTTAATTTAAAAAAATATTACATTGATTTTTTGGGTCTTTACATTCTCCCCACCATAGGGATTTACATCCCCGTAAGCCACAACTCAAAACTAGGAAAGAAAGTGGGATTACTGAGCATGAATCTGAGCCTCCTGCTCCCATATTCTCTCTTGGAGGTTCCCGTGCTACCAAAGAATGAACACCAGAGGTATCAAATTCCCATGAAGGGCCCGCTCCTATAGATCCTCAATCTCCACTGGAACCTCCATAAAAGTTTCCCCATCGTCGAAGTCCAGCTCTCCATGGTCGATGACGTGGGAAGGGCCATGCACATATCTCCTCAGCTAGGATACGTGGAAGACATCGTGCACCCGGTGCAACTGAGGTGGAAGAGACTAGTGGTAAGCCACCTCGCCAACTCTACTGAGGACCTGAAAGGGTCTGATGAACCTTGGATATAACTTTTAGCCTCGGGCAAATCTCCAAAACCTCTTCAAGGTGGGACCTGTAGAAAGACATGGCCGCCATCCTCAAACTGTAGAGGTCTCTGTCTCCTATTGACATATAACTTATTCTTGATCTATGTAGTCTTCATCTGGTCCTAGATGTTCTGAACCTTCTCTGTGGTAGCCCGAACCATCTCTAGTCCCACAAGTGCCGACTCCCCTGGGTCAGTGAAGCACAAAGGTGATCTGTAAGGTCGACCAAACAACGCCTCAAAAGGTTCCATCATAATGGTGGAGTGATAGTTGTTGTTGTATGAAAACTCCACCAAAGGAAAGTGACCCTCCTAGCTACGACCAAAGTCAAGGATGAAAGCATGCAGCATATCCTTGAGGGTTTGAATGGTCCACTCAGCCTGGCCATTCATCTGCGAATGGAAAGCGGTGGTCAAACGAAGCTGCATCCCGAAAGCCTCCTGCAACCCCTTCCATAGCTGGAAAGTAAAACCTGCATCACGATCAGAGACAATAGTCGAGGGTAATACATGTATCCACACAATCTCCTGCATATAGAGGCATCCCAAGCTATCTACTGAGCCCTACTCTATAATCAATAGGAAGTTGGCCGACTTGGTGAGTCAGTTGACGATCACCCAAATCGAGTCATGTCCCCTAGATGTACGTGGAAGTACTATCACGAAGTCCATGGATATCCCATCCCACTACCACTCTGAGACCTCTAAAGGCTGAACCAAGCCTACTGGTACCAGATGCTCTGCCTTCACTTACTGACAAGTGAGGCACCGAGAGACAAACTCTGCTACTGCTTTCTTCATTCTCGGCCACCAGTGCTGTTGTTGGAGATTATAGTACATCTTTTCCACTCCTGGATGTACCGCTAGAGGGGATGCATGGAACTCCCTCAACACTTTCTCCTGAAGTGATACTGGTACCATGGTACGTCTTCTGAAGAGGATGATATGATCCCCACCTTCAGAAAATCCATTAGGTTCCTGTCCTATGGATATCTAGGAACGTCCTATCTCGCAGTCAGTGTCCCCACACTGTGCCTCCCTAACTCCCTGAAGAAGTGGAGGAGTGACTATAAGAGACTGAAGAAAAGATGCTCCATCTCAATCCTCAAAGGATATCTGCAAAGCGGCCAGCTGCTCTATTGCCTCGCCTAGTAGTTGTATACCAGACCTTTTGCTGAGTGCATCTGCTACAACATTCCCCTTCCCAGGAGTATAGACTATCTCAAAGTCATAGTCCTAGAGGAACTCAAGCCAATGTCACTGTCTTAGGTTCAGGTCTTTCTAAGAGAAGATATACCTGAGAATCTTGTGATCTGAGTAGACTGTAATGCGTTTGCCCATCAGATAGTGTTTCCACATCGTCAAGGAGAAGACCACTACTGTTAACTCCAGATCATGGGTATCGTAGTTCTTCTCATGCTGTCTCAGTTGTTGAGAACCATATTTGATCACCGCTCGCTCCTGCATTAGGACACATCCGAGCTCGATCCCTAATGCTTTACAGTAGACTACATACCCTACTCCATCCTTTGGAAGCCTCAAGATGGGGGAACTAGCCAGCCTCTATCTCAGCTCTTGAAAACTCTGCTGGTATCTCTCTGACCACACAAAGGGTTTCCCCTTCTTCGTCAATGCTGAAGGTGGTGCTGCAACTCTGGAGAAATCTGTCACAAATCTCTAGTAGTATCCGGCCAATCCTAGGAAACTCCGTACCTCTGTCACACTCTTGGGTGTCTCCCAAACAAGTACCACCTCAATCTTCACTGGATCCACTGCAACTCTAGTCTCCGATATGACATGTCCCAGAAAGTGAACCTCTCGGATCTAGAACTGGCACTTCGTGAGCTTACCATAAAGCTGGTGCTCTCAGAGTGTGTCCAGTACTACCTGCAGATGATAATCATGATCCTCCTCAATAGTTGAGTAGATCAGAATGTCTTCGATGAAGACTACTACAAAGCAATCATGGTATGGATGAAAGATCCTGTTCATGAGTCCCATGAACACTGCTGGAGCATTGGTCGCACCGAATGACATAACCAAGAACTCTTAATGGCCGTACCACAATTTGAAATCCGTCTTCTACACATCCTCATCTCTTACTCTGAGATGGTGATAGCTTGATCTGAGGTCCATCTTCGAGAACCGTCATGCTCCTTTCAGCTAATCAAAGAGGTCGTCAATCCTCGGAAGTGGGTACTTGTTCTTCACAGTCGCTTGGTTCAGGCGCCGATAGTCAAAACAAAGCCTCAAGCTACCATCCGCCTTCTTAGTGAAAAAATTGGGGCTTCCCAGGGAGATACACTAGGCCAAATGAATCCATTCCCCTGCAATTCCTCTAGCTATACCCGCAACTCACGATGCTCCACGGGAGCCATCTGATATGATGGTGTAGATATCAGTGCCATCCTAGGGTACAAGTCAATGTAAAATTCCACCTATCTGTGAGGAGGTAGACCCAAAACATCATCAGGGAAGACATTCACATACTGTTCCACCACTACAGGATAACTTGGACTCTCCACATCAACTGCTTCGAGGGTAAGGCTAGCCAACTGATGAGTGATCTGTTGCACTCTCCTCCAGTTAAGTCCATCCTATGCTGCAAAGGCTCCTTCTCGCCGGTGAAGGTAAAACGGGTCCCATCTGTGTGGACACACTAAAATTTGAGCCTAATATAGTCTATCTAAGCATGGACTGTTGATAACCAGTCCATACCTAAGATGAAGTCATAAGGCCCCGACACCGCTACTAAGAGATCTCAGTCAAAGCTCTCACCTTCTAGAGTAAGGTCACACTGCTGGCACTAGTGCGTAATCATCAAATCCGCTCCCGTAGGGGTCTCTAGCTGTGAGGATCGAGCCAATGGCTCTGTCGGAATCTCTGAGATCCGAACGAGGGTAGTCTAAATAAGATAATTACTGGAACTTGTGTCTATAAGTACTACAACTTAGGTGGAATAGACACAGATCATTCCTCTTATCATCTCTGGAGCGCCATGGTCGTAGTACTCATCTTCCTAGAGCTGAGCTCGCCCCTATCCACTTACTATCTGTGGTTGTGGTGGAACACCTAGTGGTGGTGGTGGTATTATCTTGAATCGTCACCCACCGCCTGCTACATGGCATGCTCCTCTGCCACGTCTGTCTACTCCCTGCAGACCACCTCGATTGAACCTCTATCTCTACCTGGGAGGTCCTTTGACCATCAGCTGATCATATGTATGGTGGGACGGACAGTAACGATCCATGTGACCCTGCCCGTCACATGCGTAACACTACCCACTCCTGGCATGACTGACTCTGCCTCGGTGCCCCGCACTAACGACCCTGAATCATGCGGTCGTCCACCTGTAGGTCTGGTCCTTTTGGAGCTCTGTGACATATGTCTACTGCTAGCTATGGAAGACTCTGTTACGTGATGTATGATGGTGGGTCTCTTTGCTGGTGACTTCTCAGCAAGAAAACACTCCACTAAGAGGGCCCGCTCTAACACCCCTGCCTGTGTCGAGATGCTAAGAGAAAACATCAAATCCCTAATCTATCGCCTGATCCCCTGCTCGAAGGTCCAGGCCCCGAATAATGGGTCCCACACCATATAAGTGGAGTAGTGTGAGAGGTTAGTGAACCTCACTGAGTACTAAGCTATAGTCATGTTTCCCTACTGCAGATAAAGAAGCTCCTATATGCGCACTGCGTGAAGAGTCGCTGGGACAAACTCTTCCTGAAACAGGCTCTCAACGTCTTCCCAGAGAAGTGTCACCTCATCGTGAACTTGGAGCATCAAGATCCACCATCTACCTGCCACTGCTTGTAGAAGGCTGGTGGAAAGGATCACCATGAGATCATTTGGTGTCGCTACCAGTCAAAAGACTCTCACTACGGCCTCCAGCCAATCCTCAGCCGCCTGTGGGTCTATCTCTCCCTTGATCCTGGGTGGCTTATGGTGCTAGAAATCATGCAACATACTAAAGCGGCATGCACCCTCTACTACTGGTGCTGTTGGAATCGTTAGACCAATGGGTTATGGTACCCCTAGTGCCTCTGTTGGTACATCTACTGGAAGAAGGCCCTGTATTGAGGCCTCATCGCTCGGTGGATATCGGTGCATACAACTCTCGGAACCCTAAATGGATGTCTATGTGGAGGCATCCAGAAAAGAAATAGGTGTGCCATGGTCAATAAGTTATACCTGGTGAGATGACTCAAAATATCACAAAGAAAACTTTTGAAAACACACACACAATCAGTGTTTTCATGCACTGAGTCAGAAATCAGAAGTTAGGGTCCTGGTGTATGGATACGTCGGCTGCCACAACAACACTGGATTCCTTAAACTGATAACCACACTCACTACACTTAACACTTTTTCTGTTAAAAAGAAATATCAGAGTCCTATGTTATATAGTAGAAATGACTCCTCTGATGCCAATTTGTCACGACCCGTCCCCCGGGGCCTGTGCCGTGACTACCCCAAGCCCACCTTATATACATAGGCTAGGGGTTGGTGACTAGCACCAAAGGCGTATTCCCTAAAACTGGGAAGGAATTGCCTTTATAATCTATAAACACACACAACCAGGCACACAACAAGATATAAAATCAAGTAAATTGAATAGTAAATAGAGTGAGTACAATATGTAAAAGGGGCTAGAATACAAGCCCAACTTGAAAGTACAAGAAACCGAAAGTACAAGTAAACTGAAACAGTTACTGTGAACACCCGCCAAGGATCCTACCAGAAGGGTAGGTACATCCCTCGATCGGTCGTCTCTACGGTATGCCTTGTCTAAGGTCCACCTCCAAGCTACCTATAGTTCGGGTACTCTCGTCCTCAATCAGCACTGTTCGTCGTCTACACCAAACACAACGAAGTGTGGGCATAGCCCATGTAGGGGTGAGTATAACGATACTCAGTAGGGACTCCGAGACCCTCAAGGTCTCACAAAATCCAAAAATGATAAACCACAAATCTTGAAATCAATTGACAACCCAACATAGGTATATTCCCATACATATACCTAAGTTATCAAGTATACCCATCTCAATCCTGAGGAAACATAGAGTCCAACTCAAAAGGCCAAAGCTCAACTGTTCCACAAAGGAAGGAGTACCACGATGGTAAGTACCACTCAGGTATGCCACACAGAAGAATACCACCAAGATATTACCACAAAGGAAAGTATCACTCAGGTACGGACTCAGATCACACCAGGTATAACATACGTACAAAAGTAAAAATATGTAGTCATAAAGTTAGATCATCTTATTCTGTCAAGAGGCTGTAATACTGACCCACACAGGTTTGATCGGTGATGACTCACATAAGATCACTAGGTTCTGACCCACATAGGATATCTAGGTGCTGACCCACATAAGATCTCTAGGTGCTGACCCACATAGGATCTCTAGTGCTGACCCACATAGGATCTCTAGGTACTGAACCACATAGGATCGCTCAGTGGTGACCCACATAGGATTGCTCGGTGCTGACCCACACAGGATCACTCCGTGCTGACCCACATAGGATCGCTCGGTGCTGACCCACACAGGATCTTTAGGTGCTGACCCACACAGGATCACTCGGTGTTGACCTACACAGGATTGCTAGGTGATGACCCACACAGGATCACTCAGTGTTCACCCACACAAGATCCTAGAGTAGTCCCGCATGTAATCCTAGAGTGGTTCCATATGAGACCCTCAATCACAGACCCCTGAAGGATCTCTTTCTCATGTCACAACCAACTACAGGGTTCCCGCACTAAGCTTGCTCGTCTTCGGAAGAGTCCACTCCTCAAGCCACTGATCGATACTCCAACTTCCATGAAGTCCCACGAAGAAGTATCTAAAAGGACCGCCACGTCATAGGGGTCTCAATGCAATATACGGTGCATCAATCAGACACCCATTCTATAAGTTATTAGCCTTTTTGTATCGAGGGCCTAGTTGGATTCGTGCTCGATCCAAGCCGACTATACCCCAACTTTACCCAAAACTCCAGTGTGGGTATACCAAAGGGAAATTCTTAATCCAAGTTATACAGTTCCATTGAAGGTTTTTCAAACAGACACCTGGTGCCAAAGTTATGGCCGATAGAGCGAAAATCTCATAGCTGATCTGGGTCCGGTCCAACCCGGCCTGGGCCGACCTGACCCAGTTTAGGTCAACCCGGCCCGTGATGGGTGGTGCAGAGGCCACGAGGGCGGCACTGAGGCCATGAGGGTGGTGAAGGACATAGGGTCCGTAGAGGCCATGAGGACACGGAATGGTGGAGGCCGCGGAATGGCGGAGGCCACGAAATGGCGGAGGCCGCGGAATGGCGGAGGCCGCGGAATGGCGGTGGCCGCGGGGACTGCAGAGGGCAGTGGGACGGCGGGGCCATGGAGGTCACGAGGGCCGCTGGGCGGCAAGGCCGCGAGGGCCGCGGGGTGGCGAGGCCCCAGGGGCCACGATGCCACGGGATGGCGGAGGTCATGGGGATGCGGAGGGCCGCGAGGCGGCAAGGCCATGGGGGCGGGGGAGGGCCGCGAGGCGGTGAGGCCGCGGGGGTGGCAGAGGGTGGAGAGGCGGTGAGGATGTGGGGGATGTAGAGGGCGACAAGGAAGTGAGTCCATGGGGGCCGCGGTGGGCCATGGGACGGCGAGGCCACTAGGGCCACAGAGGGATGCAGGGCGGCGAGACCACAGGGACTGCGGAGGGCCGCGGGGCGGCGAGGCCACGGGGGCGGCGAGGCCGCGGGACAATTGAGGCCACGGGGTGGTGGTCCGCCATGGATGGAAATGTGGCACGGTCACGCACCGTGACTCCTATGGCGGTTGGCTGGACCGGCTGCCCTCCATTTGTCACCTTCTTTATGGCTTGCCGTGGTGCTAACCGCAGTTCTTGTGTTCCACCGATACCAAACGCCTACACTGGTCGCTGTCACTATCACAAAGAACACACAAAATAACCATATTGTTTTCAGAGGGTCGAGCCATGTTTGTTTGGCCCATACCCTCTGTGTTAGGGTGTTAGAAAGTGGCTCAAGGGGAAATATTCAATGTGAGAGGAAAATTAACATTGATCAATTTAAAATACACCCCTACCTTGTTCGTTGGTTGACGTCAATGAGGAGGGAAGGAAAATCATCGATTGAAGACGTCCCATGTTGGAGGATGTCCCGAGGATGAAGTTGAAGTCATGCATCATAATTCTTCATTGGAGGAGCGTTCTTCATTAGAGAATAATATTTCCTCTAAGTTTCTATCCCAATTTCCCTTTGCCAACACTTCCACCAATTCCACAAAAAAAAGAAAAGGTAGCCACTATGAAATGTTTCCCCAATTTAATTGTGTTCAAAAATTAAATTGGCATTATAATTGCATTGAGGTTGGCATACTAAATTTTGGAGAAACTAAAAGGTCACCTCCCTCATTAAAGAGGGAGTTCAAGAGGTTTCTCACATCAGGAGGGTTCGGGTGGTCCCCACCCTTAAATTAAAATTGGGGGTTTTAGGTTCGGTGGTCCCCACCTCCATAACCCCACATGGGAGGTTTAGTTCTGGTGGTCCCCACCTCTCAATAATCAAATGGGAGGTTTAGTTCTGGTGGTCCCCACCTCTTAACATCCACATGGGAGTTTAAAATGAAAATAAAATGTGGCACAATTTTATTTTATTTTATTATTTCATGAATAAGTGAAAAACTAACTTCCACCCCCGACCTACTATGGTTGAGGTGAAGGACTCCTTAAGGCTCTACCGACGTTGCGAGTTCAATGATACCATCAGATTTCAATTCCGAGCACCTGTTCAAAATTTAGAAAAACCCACTTGTACGCTTAATGAACGTACCCGAAAAAAAGTTTAAAAATACATTCTGGGCACTCTGGGCCCCGGAATCACGCACCGTCAATTTTCACATACTCAAAAAATTCCCATTTAATTAAAAAAAATTACATGGAATTTCTGGGTCTTTACACATTCATATAATAATTTTAATACTAATTATAAAATAGTATTCTAATCTTTCCTCAACTCCTCTTTTTGAAAATCAATATTTTCATGCTCTTTATTAATTCATAAACTTCATCAAATATTCATCATGTAAAATTTAAAAACATTTTATATGTCCTTATTCCTTTTCCAAATACTATTTTAAACAATTTTTCACTATTGACACAAGTACTTGAGATTTAAAATCAGACAAAAAATCATCAAAATACATTCAAAGATAATTTTTGAATCATGAAATACAATACCATTACATGAATCCAGAAAAATTATCCAAGCATCATCACCTCACATACTAACCCAATTATAAAAAATTACACTTGGTTTCAAGAATAACCATGAGGTTTTCTTTCCAAACATGGGTACTCATGGAAATTTTTTCTTAAAAAACATAATTTTCACCCTTAAAAGGGACATAAACAATCCTTTAGAAATAATATCATTTTATTACCTTATGAAATAAAAATAAATCCCTGAAAACAAATTTTCAATAATAGAAAAATAATATAGGTTCCCTGGTACATCATATTTATATCACACTTACAATTACTCTTATAAGCACACTTATAGATGGAATAACATACTCAGTTAATTCCAATATAATTCTCAAGAGAACATAATCCCTAACCAATATATTAGAGAGATATATCAATCTCAAACAACATCATTAACAATGTAAAAGGATAATAACATACATAAAACTCATATAATATTTCAATTACATCATATAATCTCATAAATTATTCCGTTTAACACATATGGACTAGATATTTTATGCTTCACATAAAAATAAGGATAAAAATATTTTTTATTTGAAAATTATTTAAATAAATATTCCTATAATAATGGGAAATGGAATATTGTTTTGAAAAACCATAAAAAATTGAATATAAATCTTCTTAAATAATAATTTTCACAACGGTGGGAAATTATACTCATGCTGTATATGTTAAAAAATACCCTATTCACACTTCTGTAAAAATTTAAAAATAACCCATTTAGAAAGTATTAAAAATGATCGTTTTAAAAACTTCATAAAATAATAATTTGTTTTTAAAATTAATTATAATACACATTTTATTATTATAATAACACACCTAAAATTTTTTAAATAACATGTATAGTTAGTCAAAATAAAAGAAAAACTTTAAAAAATTTAAAATAAGGTTTTAAAGAAAAATTACTTACCTAAAGTATGACTCTCCACATACTATATTATATAATTATATTTATTTTAAACTTTATTAATTTTTTTAATTTTATTAACTTATTTTTATCCATTTTATTTCATTTATTTTCATTCCTTACATAGTTATTAAATCAGTCAAGTTCATGTAAGACGTTTTGAGGACGTTTGGTTCATAATCGTAAAAAAAATTCAGTGGGTTAACCATGTTAAATGGGATCATTATTAAATCATATATATAATATAAATCATTAAATAATTATAATTTTTAAACATTAAATATAATTTTATAACCATCCATGAAATATGTAAATGAAAAATGAATCACATCGCTTCATGGAGGTGATAATCCACATGTATGCACGAGCGGTGTTATCGTTTTGAAATGAATAGAGGGTTAACAATGTAACTAATGTCTTATAATTAAATAATAATAACTATATCATGAATATAATATATAAATCCATTATAATTACCATCATTTTTAGGTGTCTATCCAAAATGAAACACATTGTTTCATGGAGGTGGTAATCCACATGTACACACGAGCGATGTTTTCATTTCCTATATGATGGAAAATGAGATGAAAAAGGGTTATAAAATAATAATAATAATATTTTAGTATATTTAATATAATTATATTATTATTTAATTATGTTTAAATAATATTTTAAAGAGGTATAATTATAAATAAACATGAAACACTCGGTAAATAATTATACCTATTATTTGGAAAACCTCCCTTGAATTACACCTTAAGCCTTCATAGGTCGGTCTTTTAGTAAGACTAGGACCTCTAGTACCTATAGAAAGATTTTTGGGTGAGATTTATCTTGATCTTTTCTAAGATATATTTCTCAAAATATGTTAGTAAGAGAGGAGAAATGGTTCCCTTTTATAATTGAGGGGAGTGGGATACTTGTAGTTTTTCTAAAATTTTAAATATTGTACATGTATTAATCACGGTAAAGTGTCTAAAAAACTATCATATTTAGAATATAAGGTGATAATGGTTAAAATAAACTCATAAATAATATTTAAGATGAATGTTTTTGGCCTTATATTAAAGTATTTACCTTAATTAACCCAATTTACCCTTTAATGTGGTGACATATTTTTTCCATAATTTCTATTCATAATGAACAAAAAAATTGTAATCATTAATAAATTTGAAACAACTTATTCCAAATATTTAATCCATTTTTCATGATTAAATTTTTATAATTTTCATAAATTACCTTTAATATAAGTGTTCAAAACACAATGAAAAATAGTTTTTTACAAAATTGTGTTTTTAAGCATAAAAATAAACTCATACCAAAATCTAATAAAATTTTTCTTATTATGGAATTATTTATATCATGTTTAATAAAATTCATTTTACGTTACTTTAAAACAAAATTTAAAATATAATTAAAATTTTAAATTAATTTATTTAAAGAAAAGACATAGTAGTTTTGAAAAAGTCGACATTATTCACTATTCACTTAAAAATAATTCTTTTTAAAAAAATCCCAAAAATTCAAATAGATATATATTTTATATAATGATATAAAAAATTAATTCCAATTTAAAAAATTTAATTTATAATATTTAGAAATTTAACTTTCAAATAAATCCATATAATTCATGGAAAAAAATTTAGTTAGAATAAAAATATTTATTTTTCAATTGAAAAAATACATAAAATTATTATAGTGAATATGAATATATAAAATAAAATCATGAATATTAATAAGACATGAAATTTATTTATTATTAACATTATATAGGCTGTCACATATATTAATAGTATGTTGTTGTTGTTGTGGAGTGACTTGGAATGGTGATGTAGGAATTAAGTGATTAATGATGTGAAGCGGTGGAATCATTGATGTGGGGGGTGTCATAGTTTCTAGGAAACATGGAAATTAAATAAATAAATAATGGTTATGGTGTAAAATAATTTTTAATGATGTTGAAATAATTTATTTTTTAATGGTTATGACTAAATATGATGAGTATATGACTGGTTAATGAAATATGGGAAAATATGATGGATGGTATAAATAATAATGATTAGAATTAAATGATTCATAATGAATTTAATTTTACTAGTAATGTTAAATATAGAAATTGGTAATTATGGTATCATATTGGGATTTTTGGTTTTTGAAGAATGTCTTGTGATAACGGTGTGCTTGATATATGTTGTGGTTAGTTGTAGCTGCAGTTGTTAGTATGAGGTGGTTGGGATGAAGTGGAAGTAGTAGGTCATACTGATAAATTTAATGTATCAATGATTTAACCATTAGATTACGATTTTATGATCAGTTATACTAATTTTATTTACATGTTATGTCTTACACACCACAAACTGTGTCCAATAACCTTAAAAAATAACCATATGAGGTCTAGGATACTGAGTGTTTTTCCCAACATATAGGATGGGGGTGAAACAGATGAAGGACTACTCTAACTTAGTATCTATATCTCTCTTTCTCTCTCTCCCAGACATAGTATGGGCTATAATGGATTGAGGTTATGGTATGCGATGATGTGATTATGATATGGGTATACAGTGGGGGAATACATGGTAGGAGGAGGGAATGAGGTTGATATCCTTCATAACTATTCACTTTACTATGTGGTGGAAGTGATGTGGATATAATGTAGTATGTGGTAGTGTTTTCAGTATAATATGGTTGTGGTATGTGGTGATGATGTTGTGGTTATAGAATTGATGTTGTATGTAGATGTGGTTATACAGATATAGAAGGAATGTGAGAACAATGATGTATCCCATTGGGGTGTGTGGGTGATTAGTTTAATTATGAAGTGGTTTAAAGTTACCACTTTAATATATTTTTTATGATATTATATATTGTATATATATTTGGTGACTTATCCTTGGTGATGTTGGGTAGTATTTGACCTAATTAGGTAACTAGTTGGTACTGCTATTTATTCACTGAGGAATTCATACGGTTCCTCCATATTTTCATGATATTTTTTTGGGGATGATCTAAGTGAGTATAAATATATGAACACCCGGTTACATATATATATACATATTATATTTTTACATATTTTCAGGATGGAGTTAGTGATTAGACTATAACTTATTATCTTAGGGAGTTCATGATTGGTATTGGTGCCATTAATCTAGGAGTTTCATTTTGGTATTATTTAGAGACATTTGTTTTATGTATGACATGATTTGAATTGTGTAATTTATTTTATTTTATGTTATATAAATTTTATTACTAGATTATTTATTTGGTTTCTAGTATTTATGAGGGTAATTCCTCCCATATATGAGTTTTTATACCCTTAATGTGAATCATTATGTTGTGGCCTATTAAAGGTGGGATTCATAGGTCACACTCATATTTAGTTCCATCCTATAAGGGGTTATAATTGGGATGGTTTATGATATAGTGTTATGAGAGATATGAATTAGAGTTAGGATGGTGTTTGGAGTTTGGAATTAGTGAGGATTTCATTGGGTTTGGTACGAGAACTATGTCAATCAAATCTGGCATGTGATGTTGGAAAGAGAGACCAACTATGGAACATGTGATTAAGGTCCCATGTTATCCAATACAAGGAACATAAGATTAATAAACACACTAAAATAGATAATGTTGATTATAGGGTAGAGACATGGGTGTGGTACATACATCATGTTGTTTGGGAACATGTTAAAATCAAGGTGGCTTTTAGGAAATTTAAAATAAAAATAATTAAGTAATATTAAATGAATTCTATGTTCTTGAGATTTGGAGTTACTTATTTTTAATTGTATATATGTTTGGTGGTAATCATATTTATATGGTTCATATTGGGGAGGTGAAGTAAGATACTTCAATTGATCATAGGTGGATCAATCTGGGGGAGGATGATGATTCTTAGTGGAATATGTTGTGTGAGTTTTTGAATCAGAGCCTATTGAAGTATGGGAGGACTATCTTCAATTGAGAGATAAAGAATTGGTTAGAAGATCTTAATATCACTATCAGTATGATTCATGAAAAGAAGGTGAATTGGATTCCATTGTCCTTATATTAGTTTAGGGGAGTTTCTCACAAGCGAAAGACCCTATTTCTTAGTGATTGTGAGGAGTTATATGTCTTGTGGGTTGATTTTTGAATGTAGTTTCATGTTTAGTTCCTTTATTCCATGTTGACTATAGCCAGGCAGAAAGATTTTATCTCATTAGTAGGTGATTTTGAGTGTATAAGATATTGTAATTTGGTTTAAGAATTTTATAAAATATACTTTTGATCGTATTCTCGATAAGGAAGTTAGGGATATAGATTTTTAGGAAGTGTTGCACCCAAATATCCATAAATAAGTCACATAATTTATTTTTTTAACATATCTTAAGGCACTAATGAAGATGAATGTGATAAAAAATATGCTTACATAGAAAAAATCATATTGAGATGGAATTTATTATAACTTACTGAGGAGTAGGTTGGTAGATGTGGGTTCCTAGTTGTCTCAAAA
Source organism: Viscum album (assembly GCA_963277665.1). NCBI lineage: Eukaryota > Viridiplantae > Streptophyta > Magnoliopsida > Santalales > Viscaceae > Viscum > Viscum album. The sequence goes on along the minus strand of OY728164.1, from coordinate 1,850,527,030 downwards.
ATCAATGTTTTGGCTAGTAGAAGGATAGTATAAACTTTATTCTTCCCACTTATCTAGATATAGTAGTTGTTCAACCTCTATCAAGGGCACATGAGTGGTTTTCCTTTCTTTTGGATAATGTTTCCATCAACAATTCTAGCCTCTAACCATTCATAGTGGTTAATATGGGGTAGGTGGTCAGTTTTCTATGTAGTCAATAAAATAGTTTCCTCTAAGGCCTTATCATCAGTAGAAGGGCCCTCAAGGTTTTGGGTAGTAGATAAGAGATGGATAATATAGAGTATAAACCTATAATGAACCATGTCATTATAGATTGGTGGAAGTCTAGGAAAATGTTATTGAGTTAAAATTTAAAAGAATACTTTGATATTGTTTAAATTGATAACTGAGGTGATAAATGGTAGGTGCAGTGCATGGAATAAGAAAAATATATTCAAGGTAAATGAAAAAGGAATAAATTAATGAAAACATAAAAACATATTGGGGACAGGGTAACAATTAAAAAAAGAACTAGGTCAGTAGGGGTAAATTTACCCTCTCACTTATCACTCAAACTCTCTCTTATTATCTCCCCTCTATATAAATGTATTCCATATTTTCTCAACCATATCTCCTTTGATATTGATCAGGATTATGCACCATTAGTGTTGTTGGATTCATGTTTATGAGTAGAATCTAATCCCTATTTTTTTTGTAGGAATCAAATTATTTTTTCCATATTTAATTAAATTTGAATTTCATACTCTGATTCTTATAGATTGAGTTTATTATGAATGAATCTTCAATTAACTTCACTTTTTAGTTGTGGAATAATACCCTGTCTTGAAAGTTAAATGAATTTAGGTAGGTTTCTCCATGAAGAAATCTTTAAATTTAAAACCTTAATTTATTTTATATATTTAAATCATGCTTGGGTTTCTTAAATATTATTCAATATGCACCAATTTATCATGGACCAAAGGTATTAGTTTTTATCCTGATTTTCATTCATGAAAATAGAATTTTATTATGTTTATAAGATCAAAACCTATTTTTATATAAATTTAGAACTATTTAAGTGTTTATTTAAAATTCCATGATGAAATTTTCTTAAAGGATATCAATTATAAAAAGGTTGATTTAGTTATTAATGAATTTTAAAGGGTGATTTTTTTGAGAAAGGTTTTATAAACTGAGATGTGCTTGGTTTTTATAAAATTTTCTCATTATAAATTTTTTTGGGATGTTATAATTATATTTTTTTGATATTTTTATTTGAGTGTGGGAGGTTAATTTTTATGAAAAAAAGTAATGTTGGTAAAATATTTTTCAAAATATTGTTTCATGATATAGTTTTCAAGAAGTGAATTCATAATTTAATTTTCAAAGTGATATTTCTAGAATTATAGTTGGAAATTTATAAAAATATTTGGGATTAAGATTAATTATTTTATGTATGGATATGTTTATATTTTTTGATATGTGAATTTGTTGATGATGTTTACATGTTATTATTTGATTAGGACAAGATGGTTTAGTAAAAGGTTGCTTGGAGAGGAGGTGAGAGGGGTTTTTGTTTGTCATCAATGTATTATGAGATTTTTTCATGATTTATGTTACTCAAATATGGTTATTATTTCATGAGAACCCAATAAATGAGGTAAGAAATATAAGGATTAAGTATAACTAAGTAGGCTATTACCTACTTATCCTTTAGACTATAGAGAAACACTAACTAAATAACACAATGATTTGGATGTGATTACTACTAGGAATTGACACAGTCCTACCAATAATCTTGTGAATGTGAAATAATATGGTTAGTTATGGATATATATGATTGGATTGATCACTACGATAGTACAAGGGTCCTATGTTTCCTTGAACTTAGTTCCATAGGTCCACTCCCATGATATTGGTTATATTCAGTTCTCTTATTTTATTATTTATATATTATTATTGCTATTTAAGTTTTGTTTTTTCATTTATCTAAGTAATTATACTATTATTTATACTTGTTTACTTTTCCTTAATTTGATTGGATACTATTGGTGTTTAATGTTTTTTTTCATGTAGTGATTTGTTCTTACTTGTATATTTCTTTGATGCTAGTTTTTTACTACTGTTTTATAAGTATTAATTATCTATTGAGAGTTTATTTTTAAAGTATAATTCTATCTCTTTAATTATTTCATAGTGAATTATGAAAGGGATATTACAATGTGGGGTTTTTTTAATTCCAAAATGTGGGTAGTTTTAAAGGTTTAGTTTTGAAACTGTTTCTTTTTCTTGTAATGCACATACTTTCTTGAATATTTTTTAATCTTTATTATGTTTTAATGGATAAATTTTCTACTATGTACCTAAGTGGATTTAAGAAATGGTTTTAAGTGATTTTTAATTAAAATTATATTCTTACATTTATACTTTATTCTCAAAATAACATGATAATTATTTAATATTAAAGGTTATGTATAGGGTGTGGGGAGGTTACTTACTTAGATTTTTCTCATAAAAATATATATTTTAGTTTCCCTTTGAGATACTATATGTTTTTCTTCTAACCTGAATTATTATTTTTTGATTTAAGATATTCACACTACTTTATTGTTCCTACCTTAGTCTGAGATCTAGGACTCATGGTAGATATAATTATAATTATCTTGGTGTTGACTACAATAATCAAACATCACTGTAGTTTTCTTGATGTGTTTCATGGTTATAAGAAGATGAAGGGGAAACATTAATCATTGAGGGATTTATTCTTACTATAAATACAACCATATGATGTCATCCTTAGAAATTATTTGTTGTATTATTTGCATTATATCATTGATTGATTACAAAGGATAGTTTTTTATTTGATATAAAATGTGACCATGTAGTGTTCATAAATGAATATTATTACTTGATAGATCACAAAAGTTAAGATTATATTTCATTTTAGCTATAATAATTAATGATGGGATCAATGGAAGTGCATACAATGGTGTTTTTAAGATTTATTGATGATTTTTTTGATTAGTTTAAGGGAGACAATTTATTTTCAATGATAGATCTGTGTTCTAGTTATCATTTGATGAGGGTGAAGGAGAAGGATATCCCAAATAATACTTATAGATGTCATATTGAACACTTTCAATTTTTTGTGATATAATTCATTGTCATAAATGCACTAATTTGTTTCATATTCTTGATGAACTCAGTGTTGTTAGAGTTCCGGGATCATTTTGTGGTAGTGTCTACTGATGATATCCCCGTGTTTTTGAAGTATGAGGTGGACATGGTGAACACATAAGTGTCATTTTGGATATTATTCTATGTCATCAATTATATGGAAATATGTCTAAGTGTAAGTTATGGAGTTGTGAAGTGAATTTACTTAGGCATGTTGTATATCAACAAGGTGTTTTAGTGGATCCATTTAAGATCAAAGTGGTTGTTTCTTGGGCATCCCTCAATAACATTGTATAGGATAAAAAATTCCTCGATTTCAAAGGAAATTATAAAAGGCTTGTTTCTAATTTATCTTTGATTATGGCCCCTTTGATAGCTTTGACCATGAAATGGAATGTATTCTTGTGAAAAAATCATGCGGCATTTGATTACCTAAATGAGAAACTAATCAGTGTAGCTATTGCCCATTTTTCTAGAACAGGGAGTCATGTGTGAGGTTTTATGTGATGATTCTCATCTTGGACTAGGTTATTTACTGATGCAGCATAGGGAGATGAATTCTTATGGGTCCCATAAGTTATATCCTACCAAATTAAATTATACCACCCATGATCTTGAGTTGGATATAGTTGTGTTTATCATGAATCCATGGAATCATTTACTCTTCCTTGAAAGATTTTTGGTCTTCACAAATCAAAATATCTTTAGGTATATTTTTTTTAAGTGGGGTTTGAAACTATTTTAGTAAATGTGGATGTATTTTTTTAGGATTATGAATTTGATATATATTACACTCTAGGGATATAGAAAATTATTACATATGTGCTGATCAAGAAGTTGTGTGGAGTCATTATTCAAGTGATGCATGGATGATGATGGAGGAGATTGTATCTTTACAAATTAATATAGAGAAATTTAGTTATTGAATTTTCTTGTATTAAACGATAGTGTAACAATATTTGTTGTAATAGGTGGATGAGTCTTAGTGAGGATATTTAAAGGTATAGGTGTGGTGAGATTGTGTTTTCTATGGTGATGCTCCTAAGGGATGGTTATAGGGCGTTACTTTGTGGAAAGATGTTTGTTTCACTAATGACGTAAAAGGTAGCTCCGAGTGGGTTTGATAGACCAATTTTGATTTGGTATCCTGATATATCCATGATGTATCATGCCTTTAAGTGTATGTTTTGTTGTCTATGGATAAAGTGATATGTGGTGGAGTTTGTGTTGGGATTTTTGGTCTGTCAGCTGGTGAAAGACAAACATCATGTTCCAGATCATTTTCTATATCCATTGGGTGTTCCTCCTTGGAAATAAGAGAATATATAAATGGATTTAATTGATGGATTTCATTTATCTCATGAAGGATATGATTCCATTTTAGTGGTTATGGGTTAGTTAATAAAGTCATCTCATTTCTTGGAAATCAAGGAGATGAGTGCAGCGGATGCCTTATCAAGGCTATATGTGGAGGAGATCTTGGTATTCACTATTTAAGAATTTGAAATTTATAAATTTATAAATCTAGAACTATTATATCTATGGTGGTCGGGTCATTCCCATAGGGATAATGTGTGTACATAATAGTAATGTACTCTTCATTGAATGTTTTGATAGATTGTATTTTTAGTGTGATAAAATCTAAAAATTCTAGAAAAAAAACTAAATAAAATGACTAAAAATATCTAAATCAAAGTAGTTGAAAACGATTTCATCAGATTTGTGACTCCTGTTTAACTTCATAAAATGAAAATTATTTTATTCTCACATCTGAATAGTTATTTATCTAATTATCATTGATTCCAAATTTTATTAAAATCTCATGAAGTCTAATTCTTCAATGTTAGTTAGTACTCTATTTTTTTCATGTAAATTATCTAACATCTCATTCTATGATATGATGAATAATTCATGTGAAACTTTGGAATTGAATTAATTGGTGAAATATCAAGACCAGTTTATAAAAAATTTAAGATATTTATCTATGTTAGGGACCCTCATGTGAAATTAATTATTAGGTATCACTTATTAATGTGTGTAAATAAATAACAAGAAATATTAATTTTTCAATTAATATATTTATTTATTTTCAATTTTCACTTGTGTAACTTATGATTCAATAACACACATGATTATATTAAAAATAAATTAATTATCTAATTATTTATCACCCATGTTTACTTATTATGTATCATACAAATAGGCACCAAATCACGTGTAAATATCCCATATCAACTAACTAAAACGTAGATATAATTTAATGAAAAAAATCGAACTAAAAACAATTAAATATACAATCAAACATGGTTAAAAAAATGGAACACAAACACAATAAAATTTACCAAAACTTTGACACAATAAAATTAGTCAACTATCACACAAACACAATATATAAAAGAAAGAATAGAAATAATTTTGTTTTGTTCAATGAAAATATCTTTAAAAGTCACCACTAATGATCACAAAGTGATAAAAATCACTATTATAATCAATGAAATAATAATGAAAACAACCACACACATTTCTCTCATGACCAAATTTACACCAAAAGAAAATTCATTGGAAACTATCACTAAATAATACCTACAATAATTTTCATGCACCAAAATCACATAAATTAATAAACAAATAAAAAAATATGAGCATAATAGTAATTGAGAATATAAACCATGGACACAAAAAACCACAAAACTATCATTCATGTGTTTTATGAAGTAATGGAAGGGTTGATCATATGTGGAATACTGGTTGGATGAAGATGGGATGATGCACTAGTAATGAAATGAAAATTATTGCTTGGTGAAATTTCTACCCTTGAGATGATATGATTTATAGCAAAAGGTGGATGTGAATGGGGATTTGGATGAACCAAGGTAGCCATAATGTATTTCATAGAATTGAGGCATGGTATAACAAGATAGAAGCCCAGTTTTGTACCATGAAACAAGCGGTGGAAGATCACACTATGCCTATAATAGGGAGGTACCTTCGGTAGAACGGTGCACTGTTGTAAGGGGAAAAAACCTAGCATACAGAAGATGGAGGTGGAGGCTGGTTAGTTCACCGATTAAGAGGGGAGGTCACCCTAATATGATTCATAGAGTGATGGGGTGATGATGGAGAATGTTTCTAGGGTTTTTTAAAAATGAGGGTGTGATGAAAATTAAAACTCTTTATAGATATAAGCTAGCACAGGGGAAGTGGAAAGTAGGATGATCGATATCCCATTCACACTACATACAACATTGAAATTAAAAAATACAAAAAAAGTTTAAAAGTTTAAAATAATAATAATTATTGTAACAAACTATCCTATGATGACCCGCCACGTCACCTAATCCAATAAAATAATGAGATCAAAGTGATTTATGGAACCACATGGGATAGAAAATAGTGCCTGGGTATCAATAACATACTCTTTAGGAAGGATTTCACCCTCTAAATCCAAATAAATACATCAAAAATCCCACTCAAAAATCCATTATAACCTATCCATGTATTATATTCCTATGTATTAGATAAAAAATATCAATAATAAAGAACCAGCAAATAGAGTAATATGAAGTAGTAATAATAAAACACTCATATTCCAAACCAATCCACAAATAAACATAAAATGGAAATCAATAAGGAAAAAGAAAAATCTTGGTTTGCAAGGCTAATACATAACCATCCTAAAAGAAAATAAAAAAAACTAGAACTACTATAAACCACCTTATCATGAATCATGATCACTCACCATATCACTACACCGTACAACATCATATAGACCAAATATAAAACCCCAAGGGAGACTAGAGCCTAATCACCTGAAAGAAAACTTGAGAGCTTCATACACCAAATGGTGTATGTAGGGTGTGAGATAAAAAATCATTATTTCATATCACCAATTAGTTTGTACAACTAATTTCAAAATACATTTTATTAATGTTATTTGGAAATATAAATAGGAAATAGTTTTTTCTCATGTGGTTATAATGAAACCAAATAATGTTCCATGATCAATTTTATTAAACACTCCCTTTCCTAGAGAAAGCATGGGAGAAATCAAAACCTATTTATTTAAAAGTGATTTTAAACTATGAAAATGGGATCCATTATTATATTTTTGAAAACAAAAACAAATAACATTTCTCTTTCCTAAAACATTTTCAAATATTTTTTTTATAAAACAAATATCAATTTACATTAAAAATCAAAATTAAAAACCATTACATAAATCAATTTGAAATTAATTATAAATCACAAAAAAAAAAACACTACATGTACTAACATATCATTAGAAAATGTCAAAATAAACAACCAAAGCAATGGTTACATGAAATGAACTCTAGAGTTAGGGGATAAAAAAAAGTCGTAAAATGGGTTCCCCTAAACAATCTTTAAGAAATAAATCATAATATGAAACTTTCTAGAACTCAAATAACACATACCATAATTGGAGACTAAAATTCTAGGTTGACACTAAGGAATCTACCAATATCTCAGTAGTCCCAAAGAACTAACTAGTCCATATAACCTATTTTAGGAGTTCTAAAGCTATAATGGGCCACATAATCCATCTTGTTATAACTCATCATATCTATCTGGGTATCATTTCCTAGCCCACACACAATATACACTTGGTTTTACAATCATACATGTAATCTACTAATTTAATAAGATTTTTATGACAATAACCAACAGATGTGATAAATCAACATGGCATTATTCCATTATATGATCAATAATAAAATATAATGAATAAAACCCACATATCACCAAAAACAACCATGCATGAAATATCCCATATCTATAAGCATAATAATCACCTAAACTTATAATAATATAAAATATTACATAGGGTTTAAAACCCAAAAAAAATCACATAAATCACAAGGGTACCAATCAAGGGTATCACATGTTTTATTAACACTTCCTTGAAGGTGAAAAATGGGATTTTCCTTAAAAACCGACTTGAAATTTCAATAAAATTTACATTATTTTAAAATATTACATTAAAACGTTAATTTAAACCAAACCAAGAAAAATTACATTTGAAATCAATCAAATAACCCATTCCCATTTCATTGAAATATTTTAAAAAGTCCCCAACAACCCCTTCATTTTCAAAGAACACTTTGAAAAGTAAATCTTTATTCATTTCAAACCCAAATGGGTCCGAATGCCTTTAATCATAAAAATAAATTTTAAACAAGCCATATTGAAATTTTTAGCAACACTTTTTATTCAACTTAATTTTATAAATGATAAAAACCTTTCAAAAAACATTTATTCCAATTGAGAAAAATTCTTGAAACAGTTATAAAATCAATAAAAATATCATATATAGGTTTAAATTGATGAAAAAATATATAAAATGACATTAATCACTAAATGAGATTCCAATTAAAGTAAAATTATAAAGAAACTTTCCTTGATCAAGAAAAAATAAAGGTGAAAAGCATCGCATTTTATGGGAAACACTAAACTAAGTAATAAGACACCCTCTCTAATCCCTAAAAACCTGAAAATCCCAATTAGAACCACCCCAAAACCTTAATATCAGACCAAAAAACCCCAGGGATTATAGGTGGAAAAGGTAACAAGAATAAATTTATATAGGGGATAGTAAAAAGGAATAACATGATAGAAAAATGGGTTTACCTCATGAAATCCACTTGAATTCAATGGTAATAGCTAAGAATCGAAGGAGAAAGGAAGGGGAAATCTCACTTGAATGAACCATGGATTTTTAGAATGAAATGGGGAAGAGGGAAGGCCACAAATAAGATTATACACATAGGATAAAAGGCATAAAATTACTTTAAAATGATTCTGGGCATCTTGTATGGTTAATCAAACTATGCGCCAACCGTGTCTCCGACACTAGACAAGAACAACACACTCATGTAGTTAACTGAAAATTTTATCAAACCATGAGACTAACATGAAAATAACCAATGATAAGAACTAAAAAATTAACCCATTATCACACACATGGTTTCTATTAACTATATGCAAGTTATGCATCAACACTCTAAGCATAAAAAAGACACACCTGGTTTACACTAGATTTTTTATGGTTTTGACTGAACCTTGCACCACCCATGAACATTAATCATGCATGTTCAAAATGATCATAAAAAACCCATACAAAATAATTCCCATATGGTTTCCCCTTACCATTTCATTCTAAACCATGCAATAAAATAAAAATTCTAGAAAATTCAAGATTTCAAACTGATTTTAAAAAAAAAAAATTAAATTACACAAAATTAATTTAAATTACAATAAAACCATGTCATGAAAGTGTAAAAATTCTCTCCACCATTCCAATTTATGTCACCATAATGTAATTGGTAAATTTATAATTAAAGGAAAATAAAAATCCTCAACAACTACATAAGAGGTGGGAGGGGAAAAGAATGTTTAACAAGGTTTAGAGGGAATATAATAGTAGAAAACCACACAAATACTCAATACGACATACACAATATTTATATATAAAAAGAATATCTAAACATGATCCATATTAATCCCACTATATACTGAGCTCTAAGACATTCTAAACCTATAATAGTCTCTCTACCATTTAGAATTACTCTAAAGTTGTGAGATACGGGAAGAACATTCTCATGAGAGAAACACTACCAAGATTCCAATGAAAAAAACCATATAAAAAAACATAAACATATATGAGTCAATATCATAAACTCAAATAGATAATAACACAAAGTACATCCAAACAATCACAAGGAAAAGCTACCCAAATCCACCACATCGCATATCACTAAAATGGGAAAATATACCTCAATCAAATATAAGACTTAACATGAAATGATAATGGATCCGACATTGGGTTATAAAAATATGTGAAAGGGGTGATATATGAACTCATACTCAAATCAAAATCTCATGATGATCCTAATAAGATCATAATAAACACCAGACAATGCATAATTTTAAATGTTTTCAAACTTGTCTTAGTCACCTAAAACACACACCCAAGGCCTTCCCATTCCCAAACCATAAAAAAACCATGGAAAGTACCAAAAACAATCCTCAAGAGATGAAATCGAACAATGGAGAATATATTAAACCAAAATAATAGACACATCACAAATGAGTAACCACAAAACAAAAAGGAATACATCCCATAAAAATCACATCAAGAGCCTTAATCCGATCTAACTCACAAGCACATGTCCCAAAATAAACAATTACCTAATAATACTATAGGTAATTAAATTTACAAGATTTTTAAGAACAACATAACCACTTAGTTGAATCAAAAGGATCATGGTAACTATGGAAGGATGTATAGTGTCCTAATAATTACTAGAACAAGGAAAATTCTTTCTCTACTCTATTCAATGTTTGGGTAGTGACCACAAACAAAATTGATAAATCCAAAAAAAGAGGATTCACCTAAAAAATCATTCTTGAATATATAATTTATACATTTACCCAATATCTTTCTTGGAGGCATAAACAAGAAGCACAAAACATGAATCTAACCCATTCACATTTCATAAACAAAATTAAAATGCCCCAATACACACTAGGAGACAAACCCAAAAGCACATATCACCAAATCAAGGAATATAACAATTGCCTCTTAAAAGCCTCCATTTTCTTCAAAACATACCCATTTTATAAAGAGTCTCAAACTAATTTCACTTTGAAATTGAACATATTCTTTTGAAACAATCCAAACCCCTATGGAAAAGTTTAACTTTAATTAAAAAACTCATGAAAAAACCTTTCTTTAAAATCACCATATTTCAAGAAGAGTCCAAAAATCATTTCAAAAAAGCACATAATTAATTTTAAACATTTAAATTTATTAAAATAAGAACTCATTTTAACTTTTTAAAGTTTCCTTTTTTATTTTATAAACAATTAAAGTGATCTAATATAAAACCCAAGCTTCCCTAAATCTCATTTTCATTATAAAATATATCTATGAAAATGAACATACATTTCAAAGAATTTTCATAAATTATACCTTAATTTCAAAAAACTTCAAACACTATAATGAAATCAACCACATTTGAAACACGCTATGATAATACAAAAACATTAATCAATAAACCATGAAACCCAATTTTTTTAAAAAATAAAGAAACTTTAAAAAAAATCCTCTTTCTTTAATACAAATCCAAAGAAAAAGACATAATATTTTCAAAACATTTCATAAACACAAAAATTTATTTTATCCTATAAAAAAACTAGTTTCCTAAAAAAACACCCCATAAGTGATTTTTCCATTTTAAAAATAATCTTTCCAAAATAAAAAAACAACCTTTTAAGACACAAGGGAAAAAAATCAAGGCATAATTAATCATTTTAATCATATTTTAGAAACATAAATTCCACATAAAACTCCCCAAATTAAATTCACATCAATGTAAAACACAATTGAAGTCAATTAAAGAAGTGAAAGATACAAGGAAACACACGTGGGTGAAAAACTAAACTATCGATGGTTTGGCCACACGGGTTGGAAAATCATGTTCCAACCATTAAAAAACCTATAAAATGGATAGTAGATTCATACAAATGGAATGTACATGGTTTTCTAAACAATGAAATTTTACCTTGAAATTGTAGTTCTTCGACCATTTTCACCCAAAAAAGTTTAAGGTGACCCCCCCCAAATCAGCAGTTTATTAAATGGGGATTATAATACAATAATATCATATAGAAACCAATAAAATATAATCAAAATAGAACTCAAAATCAGGATTAAAATTCCAAAAATCCATTGTAACTCAAGTCTCATCATGAAAGGTAGTGATCAATCACCTACTCGTGATTTACCTCTTAAGTTCTGATGATAATACTAGTATATCTTATAATAAGATAGACCCCAAGTAAAAAAGAGAGTATTTTATACAACTAGGGCCTCTTTAAGAACCAAGAATTTATTATCATTTATAACAAACCAACTTGGGATAACCTGGCATGTCACCCACCCCAATCCGATACTCAACTCAAAGTGCATTCCCAATCCCTATAGGTAGGAAACTAATTCTTGGGTATTAAGAATTCACTATTTGGGAATAATTTCATCCTCTAAATCCAAATAAACACACCGTGAATCCCACTTGGGAATCTGAAATAAGCTATCCATGTACTAGAATACCATGTACATGATAAACAGTCTTGATAACAAAGAATCAGAAAAATAGATAAATATAGAACAACAATAATAAAACACTTATAAACTAAACCATGTCATAATTAAGCATAAAATTACAATAAAAATAAAAAAATATGATGGTATAAAATAATGATCTAGGCTGAAAGGGATGATACATCACCACCCAAAATCTAAATGAAACTAAAACTTGAACCAATACAATCTTCCTTCTCATGACCCACAGTCGCTCACCATATTTCTACCCCATCCATCATTATATTTCTCAAACATAAAACTAAAAAAGTGACCATATCCTGAGAAAATTAAATAAAACATGAGAGATTCGTACACCTAATGGTGTATGCAGGGTGTAAACTAAAAAATCCCAGTATAATTTAGCTGATGAGTCTATAAATTTTCCATTCAAATGACATGTCATTAATTTTAGTTTGAAATATAAAAAGGAAATAATATTATATCATGTGGGTATAATAAAACCTAATAATGTGTCATGTTCACTTTTATAAAGCATCCCACTTCTTAGAGTAAGAAAGGGTGGAATCAAAACCTTTTTACTTAAAAACGTTTTTAAAACATGGAAAGAGGATCCTTTATTAATGTTATGAAAATCAACCCAAATAACTTTTCATTTACACAAAAAATTCACATACCTTTTTATAAAATGCACATCACTTTTATTTACAATACCATCTTATAAAACATTTTATAAATCAATGTGAAAGTAGTCATAAATCATAACTGAAACTAGAAGAAACACAATAGGTACTAACATATAAATAGGGAACATGTTAAAATAAAAAACCAAAGGAATGGTTTCATGAAATCAACTCAAGTGTCAAGGGATATAAACAAGGATTAGGATGGTATCTTCTAAATAATCCTCAAGGAATAGGGAATCATGGGAAACTCCCTAGGAGTTATGCAATACGGTCCTAAAATGGTGATTGGAACTCTAGGTTGGAACTAAATAATCCATAAACATCCCTGTAATCCTAAAGAAATAACTATGACATATAATCTATCCCATAAACCTACCATGAGTCACATAATACATAATGTTAGAACTCATCCTTTCTAACCTATAAATATTCCCTAGTTAGTGCATAATATTTACTAGGGATTTAACTCATCAAGGTTATCAACTAATTTCCTAGGATTCCCATAACATCAATCAATGGAGGTGAGAAAGAAAAAAGGCATGAGGCCATCACATGATCAATAATAAAACACAATTAAAAAATCCCACATATCACTTCTAATTACCTCTCAAAAAATAATCCATTTTCCACAAGAATAAGAATCACATGAAAATATAAAAATATAAAACATCCCCCAAGGGGTCAAAACCCACAATTGGAACATAAATCAGAGTGGGATCAACCAAAGTTCTCACATGTTTTAAAAAAAATTCTTTAAAGGTTCCAAACTAAATTTTCCTTAAACACTAACTTGGAATTAGAATACAATTTCCATAATTTTAAAAAATCTATTTAAAAAATTCATTTAAACCAAACTAAAGAAAATAACATTTGAAATCAATTAAGGAACCAATACCAATTTACTTTAAATATTTTAAAAAGTCTCCAATACCCCTACCAGTGTAACACCACAAACACTTCATGGTTTGTTTCTCTTAAATACATTCTAGTTATAGGATATATTTCATGAATCACTGAGCCTATATGGAAAAAAACATGGTTACTTATAGGAGATATCCATAACCTAGCCATTAAACTTATATTTCCCAACTTTGCAATTTGAATTTTAAAAATCTGACATACACGGTTGTCTTCAAGATGATTTTAGAGTATGATAGAATTAACTTAATATTTGGTGAATAGTAACCTACCCTTATGAATAGTAACCTTCCCTTATGAACATTAACTTACCCTTATGAATAGTAATATGAATTTTATGAATGGTATCCATACCCTTGAGTGTATAAGTGAATTTAGGAACCTTAAAAAATGAAGATGAATATTTTAAGTGTTTATATTTTTTGATTAAATAATGATTTTAATTAAATATTTAATTAATCATATTTAGAAAATTATTTTGGAAAAATGGACTTTATTTTTGGAATTTACACGTCAAAAAATGGTTAGGGAAATTTTTTGGGATTTTTCTGAAATACATAAATTTTTGATGAATAGTAAAATCTGATAATTCACAATTAATGCTAAATAAAGGATTAATTGAGTCATTGATGATGATATAATTATGTAAGCCCAATTGATTCGTATTAAAATGATAAAATTACTATTCTTTGTCATGGAAGACTCACTATTCCTTGTCTTATGGAGAAATAATTAATTAATGAGTTTTATATTAAGAAAACTCCTCTCTCCTCCACTATAAAAAACCCCCTTCACTCCCTCTTCTCATCACTCCTCTCAAGACTTGTGCCTTGAAAATATTCAATATATCCCCAATATCCCCCCATACATCCAAAATATCTTAGCCTCTTCAAAATACCAAAACCTCTCCCCTTAAGAGGTTCTCAAAGGAGGAAGTCTCAAGAGGTAAACTCCTCTTTCCAATTCCATCATTTCTTTTAAGTTCTTTTATTTTTGTTTCTTTCCTCACCACCCTTCACCCATTTAGTATGATAAATCCAGTAAAAAAACATGTAATGGAATGGATTTATGCTAATGATATATTTCATTATCTTCTCTCCTTTCCCCACCATTTATTTGGAAGAAATAAAAGCACCATTTGAGATGTACTAATTTAGCACATTCAAGGACAACAATTTATCAATTTCTATTATAATATTTAATTATGGTCATGAAACCATTTTTGTTATGGTTGAACCAGATTATTATATACGTATTATATCCTATTTTTAGTTATGTAATCCTTTTGTACAAATGGTATTAAGTTATAAAGCAAAACAAGTTCATTGTAATCAAACCCACTGTTTAACCAAAACAATTGTCACTAAGGTTATATATATGTAATAATTATACCTCAATATAAGTAAACAAATTAAATTTAAAACCATGTAATCTCCTAGAAGTTCACTAATGGAATATAACTTCATTTACGGACAACATCTTCCATCTTTCATATTTATCCAAACTTGAATATAAATGAACTGATCTTTTAAAAAAAAGTAATCAAACAAGCCCAAACAATGAAATTAAACATTATAACTAATAAAAAAGGCCTTTAATGAACTATAAAGGGTTATAATAAATCATTTAAATATATTAGAGTTTCTATAATTATGAATTTATAAGCCTAATTTTTTTATTCAGGCCTTTAATAACATGTCAAGAACACCTTCAAGCATAAGGTAAGGGATCCTCTCTCTCACTTTTTTTCAAGAATATCCCCTATGTTATGCTATTTTATTTTTAATTCCTAATGATGGGGTATGTTTTCACACCTCCCCCATACTGACCTTGTGACATATAAATAATGGAATACCCCTTTACCTCTCATTAAGCCCTCACAATAACACTCGTTACCATGCCGAAATGTTTGTAAGGGGTTTCTCATCTCACTTTCATTTCTGTGAGTTTTTCATTGTTTTCCACTCATTTCTTATATGTGGTATATGTGTACTTCCATTTTATATATAATAACATGGTTCTATTTATATTAATTTTATTCAATGATTCATTTGAGGGTTATTTATTTCTGGTTATATGATTCGACCGATTACATTGTGGTAAGAGACTTCGTCTCAACTACTATTTTGTTGTGACTAACTTTGTATTGTGAAACTAATAATCTTTATGTGGTGTAACTAATGCCCATTTGAGATCACTTTTCATTTGAAATTATATTTATATTAAATATCTACAATCTCATATCATTTATCGGACCTTCATACAGAGAACATTATATAAATCAAAATTTAAAATATTTATGAGAATACATATATATATTTATGTAATTATGATCACAAAAGTCATGTTAGGTTAGTGGTTGAGTCGTTCAATGATAAATGAGGGGTCCTGGGATCAAATCCCAGCGGATGTTTTATTTTTGGAATTTATATACCAACGGTTCCATTACCGTTGGTATAGATTTCATATTACCTATACCAACGGTTTTTGGAAAACCGTTGGTATAGACCTTTCCCAACGGCTTACTTGGCTACGGTTCTCCAAACCGTTGGTATAGGCTATACCAACGGTTTGGAGGCCTATACCAACGGTTCCAAAATGTTAGTAAAGGTTAGTTTTCCAGTAGTGAATGCATCGGTAGGTCTCATGAGACAAATCAATTTTGGCGACAAACCCTTCGAGTTTGTTTCCAAAAATCAGACAGGTTTCTACCCATAGAACTAAACCGTTTGAACAGTATTATGGTTTCATGTTCCTAATACATGACGTCCAATTAATAAGAATTCTATTTATTCATTATCAGTTTTTACTATCCATGCGGTTTTCACTATGACAAAATCTACGGATACGGTTTCATTCTCAGTTTATTAATTTCGTTAATTTTTCATTTATTCACCATGCCATATTGATTATGTAAAATTGATTATGATTCATATATTATTGTATTCATGATTCTGCTATTTGTAACCCTTATTGAGCATTTTATCTCACCCCTTTCATTGTTTTTAATCTACAGGTGATGAAGAGGTGATTGTTTATTGAGTTCCTGTGGTTGCAGTTTTTAGTTTTTGTTATGTATTGTATTTTGTAACATTTTCCAATGTAATTTGAGTTACATATATATATCTAGTTTATTAAAGACTACTAAACTGATCATTAATTTGAGATTTTAATTCCTTCTAACCATTCCAATATCACAAGTAATGCACCGGCTCTAGCCTAGAGGGGTTGGGGTGTTACAACCAGATTGCCCAAAGGATTCATTTTTTTATTGATTCTTGATAATACCATTTTTAATGGTTAAGGGGTAAACATTACATAGTCTATAGACCAATAGGAATTAATCCTTGAATACATGGTCATATTTCTGGCCCAAGAGAACTGACACCACAAGGCAATCCATCTGAACACATATAAATATATTTTTGATCAAAATCCCAACCTGGTTAGATTGCCCAGTTATTGCATAGTTATTGGTCCTAATGGTAGATACCATAGCCTCTTATACATCTACTCTGGTGACCCTACAAATATGGGGGTTTGTTGCCTGAACCTCATATGGACCTGCAACTTTTTTAGAAATCAATTCCTATATTTGTTTTGCTGATGATTCTACCTTCCACCATAGCCGATCCGTTCGCCTGATTCCGCTACATCTGTCGAGAATACCCTCACCAGACATGGCCCACTACTGTCAGCACCATATAGATGACCCACCCACATATTGACATCATGACGCTCCGCACATCCCGCCAATGTCAAGCTGGCTACTACCCAATGCTACCATCATCTTGCCTTAGTCACCGATTCCATGGTCAAGCGACTCAACCCTAAACCACACTTTCACTACCTAAGCCTTTTTACAAACCCAACGATCCTGACTACTCTTTCTACCTATAATAGCCAATATCCACCATGGGAATAAATACATCCACCCCAATAAATAGGAAAATTACAAGATTTGATCATGGGATTCGTAAGATATTATGGGGTGCCTTTTCCACTAGGACAGACCCCAACCGCCCCCTATATTTTCAACTCATACTTTAATAACTAAATCTTCATCCATTTTAATACCCAAATAGTTTAAAATTAATTTTATCACAAAAATAATTTTTAAATTGGACATATAATAATTTTTATCAACACTCGGAATTCAAAATCATTTTAGAAATGATAAAATTCATTTAAAAACCATTATTCCAAGAGAGAAATCCATTAAAAATTTATAAAATACATAAGAACTATAAAATATAAGTTTAATTTGATGAAAAAATGATTTAGAATACATCCAAATCTGAATGGAATTCTGAATAAGTAAACACACAAAAAACACCTAGCTCTGTCAAGTAGAAATAAATTTTCAACACATCTCCTTTATAGAGAATTCCAAACTGATCATGAAGACACTCTATCCAAGCCCTAAACACACAAAACTCCCAATTTGAACCACCCTAAAACCCTAATATCGACCCACATCCTCTAGGGTTTATCAGAGGAAAATGGTACATGAACAAATATGTGACACCCAAATCCCACTATTGTTTAATACTGTACATTAATGTTTGGTATTTTTTTAATGGTTTAGTTTGAAATGTAGAATTTTATATATTGTTCTCATGTTTCATGGTTTAGAACACAAAGTTAAGGAGAAATGATGAGAGAATTCATGAAAAGTGGTGCTTTTAGTTCATTTTTAATGTGCATGGTTAAGTTTAATGATTAGTGAATGGTTTAGTCGAAGCCATATGAAATCTAGTGTAAATCATGTGAGTCCTTTTTTTGTTAGAGTATTGATTCAAATAATCTGCTTAGTTAGGAGAAACCATGAGAGTGATTTTGTGATAGTGATGTAGTTCTTATGGTCAGTGGACAGTTTTGTAGACCATGTGTCTAAATTGCGTGAGTGTGTGTTGATTTCATTGTATAGGATACACGGTTGCCACATAGTTTGGTAAATCATGTAGCCCAAAATTGTGAGTTTCTTAGAATCATATAAAATTATTTTTACACTTTTCTCTACCATGGTTAGATTGATTTTTGGCCTCCCCTCCTCCCCTCCCCATAGTGTATGCAAGGGAGGTTTTACATTCCTTCTTCCTCCAATTCTTGGATATTTACATTAATTTCAAATGTATTTATTATAGTAAAGCCATATTTCTATAATATTATTCATTTCACCCCTTTTGTCTAATGTTATTACTTTTATTTTGTTTTTTCCTCACTCACATAAACCCTAGGAGACTTCCTAGGAGTTCACCCATCCCAACACAACTCCAGGACAAGCATGCTTAACTCTGGAGTTCTAATCATGTTTGGTCTAAAAAAAGGTGTATCTTGTTGACATGATTAGTAACACTTATCCTTTTAAGTCTCACTTTTATAGGGGTTCTATAATAATAATAAATAGTTATATAAAAATAATAATAATAAGTATAACAAAAATAGTTATTTTAAAAATAAATTTGGATAAAATTATAAATATAACTAGATAGCTAGGAATAATACCTGAAATTTGAAATATCAATAATTATCTATAATTATATTAATATAAATAATTATATAATTACATAATAGTGACACTAATAATAAAAATAAATGTTATATGGACTAGAAATAATAACACTACTAATAATAATGTCGATGATGATAATATTAATTATATCAATATTAATAATAATATATAATGTTACATAATATATAAAATTAATCTATACTAAAAATATTATTAGTAGCTAATATTAATATATAACATCCATATATTATAACAATTAACTAAAATACTACAAACTACAAAAATAATCTAAAAAAACTAACAATGGATAAAGTAATTAATTTAAATTAAGTTAAAAATTTATATCAAAGTTATTGATTTTTATGTGTACTAAATCCCCCACACTTAAAATTTTTCACTAATAGGAAAAATAATAAAAAAATACATGAATTAACTATAATTTTACCAAAAAACACCATTCTTCATTTAACATCTTTATTTTCAAAACAATTTCCCTTTTAATCACATTATTTTAAAAACAAGATTATATTATCATACATCATGTGACATACTTCACTATCACTCTCAACAATCAAAACAATTTTAAACAAAGTTATGCTCAATTTTATTAAAAATTAATGCTTACCATGATTTCCATGAATTTTATATCTCTTAGAGTTAGAAAAAAAATATTTCACTAATCTAGAGGACTTTACATTAGGTTTAAATGATATTTGAGGTTGTGAGATGGTGGGACATAGTTTCTTCTTCTTCTAATTTTAGGAAAATAGTAAGGGTTGAATCTTGAAATAAATACGTGATAAATATCAATCCAAATGTATCCCATAAAATTCCAACCTCCCAAACATAAAACATTTATTATCCCAAAGTAAATGAATCTATCAATATTCACAAGATGAAAAAGGGTACATTACTCACTCAAATAGAATGGAAAAAATAAATATGTGAGTATCCAATTTAAAACCCCAATAAATAGATACAAGACAACATCCCATAGAAAAGTACACAAGTAGATTGTACTCTATATAATCCTAGTAAAATTAAGTCATATAAAAAATAATCTATATCATGAAGTATTGGGTTATCACTTTTATAGGTATCCATTATGATGATAGTTACCACATAATAACTACAAATATACTTGTTGCTGGAACCTAAAAGAATTTATATTCCCATATCAAAATATGAATGAAAATAATGGATATTATATGAAAAGAAATAAAGATAACATGATGAGATAATTTTTATCCATGTGTATAAAATGAAACATTATTACTCAAACAAACATCTACATGAATGACCCACTCCCCACAATTATATTATCATAAAAATATTCAAGATATGGGTAGGGAAGAGTATCAACTATGGGATCATCCTAAAAATCAATCTTCATAGCTTATATGGGATACAAAATGGTGATAATTAAAGGGTTGATTTGTTGGTAAAAAAGGATAAATAAAAAAACAAATTCCCATGTCATTTAAGTGGAACTTTAAAAATTCTTATAACTTAGATAGCCAAATATGGAAAGTTCTAGAAGACATAACATGGATAAAATTCCCTTAAGAGAAATAGAAATAGGAAGTAATTTAAAAGGGGAGACATTCCTCTTGAATATGAAAATTTAATTCCAAAAAACACAAATGATATTGAGTGAAAATAAGTTTCTAAAAAATAAACAAGTTTTTGAAAAACATTTTCAAAGCATAGAATGATATCAACAATCATCTAAAACAAGGTATCAAGAATCAAAGAATTTCATCCAAGAATCACGTTCTTAGACAGATCAAGGATAAAAGTGGTATATCTACGAATATTATACTACATAAATATAGCATATTATATACCTGTTAAAAAATTATAGATATGTTAATTTATTAGTTATTATTTAGTTATGTTATATGTTTTTTTTGAATGTTTAAATAAAATATAACACAAAATGTAGCACTTCAATATGTAATTACATATAGAAACAAATAGGTTTCCTATGTCTAATAAAACTCTAGAAATTATGTTCCTATAAATATATATAAAGATACAAAACATTCTTTCATCATATAAAATAAATAACACTATAATTAGATAAGTTTTTGGATGATAAAAATATGTACGATGAATTCTGATCTACTTTAGTTCTAGGAGAAAAATAGATGCAGGTTAATACATGTTATTTTATTAACTAAAAACTAAATAAAATTAAACTAAATTTAGTGAAATAAGGAATAAATAATTATGGATTTCCTCCCATTGATCACTAAGTTTACTTTATCTTTTATTAGATATAGATGACACTTCATTAGGATCAAATGGAAATGTATACCATATATCAACTTTATTATCAATAGAAGTGTGGAAATAATCATTTAAGAAAATAATTATCTGTAGGAAACATAGTATCTGAACAAAAACTGGTTATCAAAATAGATTCATGTAATGAATGAATAATAATCCAACTTAAAAAGAGGCGAGTAAACCTCACATGAAGAAAAAATCACCTAATAATAGAAATTTGGGTAGAGTACATTAACATGAAGATTGAGAAGATTACATATTTCATTTTGTATAAGAGAATAAATTTCCTTACTAGAATCCCATGTTTATTTACTAGTATCAATTACATCCTTGAATTCATTGTTTGGGTTTATAATGTGTCAGGATTATTTTTTATTAATGGCCACCAAAATAGGGGAATCCACCAGTTTCTAACACAGTTAAAGATTTTAAATTTCATTGATTTCTCTTAGATCAAGAGTATTATTATCATCTATGGATGTTTTGAGTGGATTTTAATAAAACTCAATGTATGTATCAAGTGAGATGAGATCAATCAAAGTAAGTGACTACATTACGACAAGAACAATATTTTCTACTAGAGTTTATTTTATATTTTCTTTATCATATTTCACCATTGGAACATGTGTTACCATGAACATATAATCCTACATGGAATCCCATTCTTCCACTATTTTCAAAATTTTGTGGGAGTCCTCAACCACCACTACTAACTTGTTTTCTGAATCTTTCACTATTTCGGATGTTTCCATTTTGGGAAATGTTTGAAACTCACAATGATCCAAAAAAATAGGTGACTAAATTTAATTTTAAGTGATTCTAACTGGATTATTGTAATTCATAGTATCTTGGGTAAATTATGATTCTATCATATTAAATATGGGTACTAGTTCAAGTCCTATTCACCCTTAAATTAATTTTCATCCTTAAAATGTGGTAGTTAATATGAATTAAAGGAATAAATTCACACTTTGGGAAGTAATATTTGTTTACTCACAAGAGAGGGGCATGAAATCACATTTTCCAATGGACCATTATATTTAATTGAGTGTAAGAAAGCTCTCTCATATTATTAAAATGTGATTAGAATGGAAGAATCAAACTTTTATGGAGATTATTCATCTATTGTGTGATAGAAGTAAGGATCAATCAAATTAGACTCATTATCAAAATCAGAAAATGAATGTTGTTCCTATAGAACCTCCATTACACTCTCATTGAAAGAAATATTCTTGGTAGGGATGTGAAATCGATACAAGGAGATTAATTTGAAAAGTTTAATCATTGTAATTTATATATTTTTCCTTTAGAAAACTAAATTTACATTATTTTGTTCTTTAATTTCAAGAATTTTATTTACCTAATTAAACACGGTAAACATTTTTTTCTCTAATGTTGATGTTTTTGGATTAAAAAGTGAGATGTCAAATTGAGTATCATCCTATAGTGGGAAAGGTGGTTCAAATTCAATAGAATCTTGATATTGAGTAGTCATGTTTTAAAATTTATCTAAAATTTTTTATAACTTAGATACAGTACATGAAGAACTAGGGTCAAAATTTCATGAAATATCACGATTTTAAGAAAAATTATATTCATGTCATGAATTAAACATAGAACATGAAGATGAATTTTCACATGTTTCATTATATTAACTTAAATTATAACCATTAAAATAAAAATAATTACATGTATAAATCATGGGTAGTGAAAAATAATAATCCATACCATACATCATAGGTGGGTTGAGTGAGTATTGTTTGTAAACATGTGGTACTGCCCACACTATTTTGGACTTTTAGGGGTCTGGAATTATTTTGAAATAAAAAAAGTATCTAGAGTAGTAATATTATTTCTTTTTTGTTTTGTTTTCAACCTAAAAAAATCTCTATTTGGGATCTCATAATGCTATAATTTCCCTATAAATCATCACCAGAAATTTGATATGCACTATCACAGCATGCTAAAAGTAGAAATTTATAAACCTACAACTATTGTTGCAAAGGCAGTAGGATTGATCCCACATAGAGAATGTTTATAGTAATAAGTAATATCCTATTGAAATAATGTTCATGTAGAAAATGTTTTTAGTGTGATAAAATTTAAAAATTCTAGAAAACAAAGAATCTAAATAAAATTACTACAACCAACAAAAGTGAGGGAGATGAAAATGAAAGTGTCAAAGTTGTGACTCCTGTTAAAATACATGTGATGGAAATTAGTTTATTCCCACATATGAATAATTATTTATATAATTATCACAAAATACCAATTTAATTTAAATATAATCAATTATTTTTATCCAATTTTATATATTACTCGAATTTTTTTTTATGCAAATTATCCAACATCTCATTATCTGATTTGATCAATAATTGGCACAACATTTTAGAATCGAATCAATTAATGAAATATCAATATCTATTTTCACAAAGTAAAGATATATATATTTGTTTCTATTCAACACACAAGATTACTTATTAGGTATCACCTATTCAATTATGAATAGAACTATAATAGAATATAAATTTTCAATCAATATATTTATTTATTCTCAATTCGCTCACGTGAGGCCTATGATTCTCCCATGAAAAAAATTGAATTATAAATAAATAAGTTCTATGACGTCCTTAAAAAATGATTACTTATTATTTATCACATTAATGGGTACAAAATGATGTGTAAAGATCTTATATTAATTAAAGAAAAAAATATAATTTAATAAATAAATATCCAACTGAAGAAAATTTAATAGGAAACCAATCTTGGTTCAAAAATAATGGCATGACCACACCATCACAATCATAAAAAATACAACATAATGAAATTAGTCATCCATCACACAAACATGGCACATAAAATAATGAATAAAAATATATAACGACATGAGATTTTGGATCCTTTAAATTGATACAATCTTAGATAGCTTATGTCACATGAAACACCAAACCAACACGACACCTGATTAAAAAGAACCATGAAATATTAAAATAAAATTAATAATATAATCATTATTATATAAAAAGATAAAAAAATTAAAAAAATTACATTTTATTTTTTTCTTTTGATTAATATTTTTATAATGACACCTTTTGTAGAACCATTTAGAAAAAAGGTATAGTATTTTACCTTAATAAATTAAATTGATCACAACTAAAAATATATTATCATAGGTATTATTTATATTTATGAACTAATATTTAAACATTAAATTACATATAAATCTATATGAAATAAGATTAAGGACACTTGAAATTTAAAATTTATTTAAAAAAATAGTTTTCCTTTATATATTGCATTTTCATTTAAAAGCTAAATTTATAAATTTTAGAATTTTAATTTATAAAAATTATCTTTCTTTGGATTAAATATTACAATATTATTTTAGAATTAATTTTTTTTGAAAATATTTAATTTTTAGATGAATAGGGAACGATACTAATTTTTTAATACCGTCACTTTTATGACATTATCATAAAACAATAATGAATTAAAAGAATTTGAAAATTTTCTATATATAAATATTTATTAATAAAGTAAAATAAATTACTTAAGAGCACTATTTTTAATTTATAAAACCCATGTTTAATGTTTTGGAAACATAAGTAATTTTTTACTCTAAATTTTTTTTATTCACTTAAATTAAAAATTAGTTTTCATTTTCTGAAGAAACTAAATATTAAAAAATGCTATTATTATTTAATACCAAAATTTTTATATTATACAAAAAGTTTAATTTTATTTTTAACCATAAAATTATGATTTCTAGGATTAAAGTTGATGGCCATAATAATAGTAAAATGATTTTTTTCAGAGAATTAATTTATTAGCACTGCGTAATTTTAATCTAATAAAATAAATGATTCACTTCTAAAAAAATGACTTTTTTCATGACCCCCTCCCCAAAAAGTGTACCCCTCCTAGGTCGGCAATGTGAGAAGGGAGATAATGACCGCCGATTCCCGCCTCCAGTAGGCCCCAAGTTGGCGACTAACACCAAGGGTATAGTAAACACACCAATTGGAGGCATTATCCTCTAAGAGAACACATGCCGAAGAGAGAGATAAGACAGACACCAACCAAATCCAACTCAGAAATGAAATATAAAAGAAACCCAAGTGAACATATGTAATGCCATGAAAAATTACTACAACTGAAAGGGAAAAAACTGCAAGTAGCGAAAAGAAATTAAAACAGCAGCAACCACTAGCCCGAACAGCTCCTGCAACCCCAAGCTAGTAAACACCAGCCTGACCTCCAACCTTCTCCAAGTGACCTGAAAAATAGTTGTATATACATAGGATGAGTATAACAGTATACTCAGCAGGATCCTCCCCAAATCCTCTCGTACAAAAGTAAAGAAAGCATGCTAAAGCACAATGAACAACAAGTGAAACTAACTCATCACATAAATAGGTATACTAAGTTCCCAAACTCACTATGGGTACTCTCACCAAGTAATGCATACAAGAATATATCATATAATAAATAATATTAAGGGTACCCCGCTACTAGTTTCCCACTAGTTTATCCCTTTTCCCTAACGTCATACGTCCTAAGAATCTCTCTCCAAAAAGGCTTGCCCGCAGACACCTGGGCGAAGCACCACAACATGCACCTCATGTAACAAAACCACCACGTCCATGTCATAAAAGTAACCAGGTAGTTTCTAGGAGCTACCATAGCCTGCATAACGTGTATCATACATCAGGTATTATACCTCAATCCATTACAACCCATACACCGAGTAAGGATCCTCAATCCATCACAGCCTATACACGTTACACCTATAGTAGTCCATATGATACTATATCTATAATATATGTCTGTGAATAACCACAAGACATTACATCCCTCTACACACATATATGGGGAAAACTAACTGTTGTGCCTACCAACACAAGTAACTACCAAGAGAAGAAAGTGGGGCCAAAGGGGGTAGTCAGCCATTTATCCTCCCACTAAGATGTTGGGGAAAACACCCCCTAGGCCTCAGAATCCCCGAGGTGTCAGTAGCCCTTAATGACTGGGTGGAGTAGCGTATAGAAACAAAAAAAGTACAGGATATATTATATCTCACAACCACACTATGGGCATAACCTAGTATTAGACACAACTGCATCTAACGTCTCTCAGACTCCGGGATGCTACTTATAAGACTAGGCATCCTATAAGTACACAACCATTTAAAGAGGTTTATTAGATTACTTCATTCAATTTTTTTATCAGTTCCAATTTATGTTAATTAATTCTTTAAACATTAATTAACCATGAACAATTCCACATTAAGTTTCATTAGAATCACACCCAAAGTAAACTGTTCCTTCAAAATTACAACCTCATCATTATGTTCCAGCAAATGCCAACCCCATGGGTTTACACCATTTATTAAATTATTCATTATAGAATTACTTTCCCACATTCCCAGGCATTCTAGAAAAACATTCTATACTACTAAACACAAGGGGGCTCAACATGGTGAGTAGATGTACTACTCATCGAGTCTTTGTCGCTTATAAAAAGAGCATATACCCATCCTCCCTTGAGAAGCTAAATACCGAAAGCACGTGGCATACCCCGCGTGTCTTCGCCTCTTTCAGAAGAAAGTTAAGTAAGACCAGCTGTCTTGAGCAGTGGGGAAAAGTAAAGAAGATAAACGACCAAAGAATCAGCAAGCATCCAATAATCACATCCATCCTATTCCAACATCCCTAGTGTCCTCCCTGACACCCACATGCTTAAACCGATGAATATCGCCACTCTAAGCATCATATGATGCCACAACTAAAAGGCCTCCATGTCCCCACATATCACAACACCCATCCATGATCACATCACAACACAAACAGCAGGAAAAAAACATCACATCAATTGGTCTATTGGCCCTTTTACAATCAAGAGGGTAACTCAGAACCATTCAAGGAATATCAAACAATCAGTTCTTTAATCCATCTTGAATTAACAGATTTATTATTCGTAGGTTCCAAATTTGGGAAACCTAATCAGCAAGCTATAACAATTAATTAAACATTTACTGCGCCAATTTGATTAACATTAAATTACAACAAAAACCAGATTTGTTTACATGCCTCTTTATCTTTATCCAAACAATTATCAATTAATACCAATTTACGTTCTTTACCAATTTCTATCAAGAATGAATAGCTAAGAAAATTAAGCATAGATATCACACTATCTAAAAAAATAAGAGGAAATAACATACAATCAATATCAATTTATTTATCCGGTTAAAATATTTATTATGTAAATTCCATTGTCATCCAGTGGGATTAAACATGCTAACAATATAGTTTCACATAAAAGAAAAGAGAAGCAACGAATCCCCTACCTCAAATAGTTCCTCACATTCTTTATCCACACAACGGGTCATGATCCTCCTCTCACGACAACTACATCCACCCGAGGATGCTACGGTATGACCGTACTAGACAAACCCCAAGAAAAACCCCATTAGAAGAATGGAGATAACATTCTATAATAAGTAAAGGAGAACATGAGAAGATTATCCACAAAGGAACGATGATAAAACATACCTTATATCGAAGATTGATCGATACAGCTTGGTTGCATGAAAATAGAGCGGAACCAATCTGAGGAGTAAAGTTTGATTATGCAACTAATATGGGAAGGATTGAAATGTTCTAGCATCTCATAGCCTAGAACAAAGGGGAAGAACAAGGGAGGAAGACATATTGTACCTTTTGAAAATTTAATGGGGCGACGGTTTAAGCTACGCTTAATTCCCTATTAAAAGAGGATCGCATTAACCCACATGGTTTGACCAAGTAAAAACATCCCGAGCTATTAGAATAATTAATATATGATTTATGGCCTTTGAATTGGCCTTAAGATTCTTTAAAATAAGGCTTTAAATGTATTTTATGTCATTAGAAGCCTCAAAGGGGTGAAACAGTAGGAAGCTGGAAACACTGTACACCTACTGTTACTGTACACCTTCCATTACTGTACACCTACCGTTAGAGGTTACCGATAGACCTTACCATTATGGAAACACTGTTCACTAAACCTCACTGATAGAAAACTACTCATTGAACCTCACCGATATAACATTGTTCACTGAACCTCACTGATAGAACACGGTTCACTGAACCTCAATAATAGAATATTGTTCACCTACCATTATAGGTTACCGATAGAACTGTTCATCGATGGAACTATTCACAGAATTGGAAATTCAGCAAAGTGTTGGGGATAAGTCACCTTGATCTCCTAGAACACCTCAAACACCACATTTCCACAAAGTAATAGACTGGAGAGGTCTGGGCCATTACATCAGATACCTCTCAAAACATTATCATCCTCTAGAATTCAAAACCCACCTAAAGAGAAAAAAAAGAAACGAGGTCCAAACAACCACCCATCTTGATACCTCTCAAAAGAGAGAAAGACACAAAAGCAAAAAAAAGAAATACATAAATAAAACATGAAAGATCTAACCACAAAGGGAACATCGTTACATGAAAAGAGTTAAACATCAAACAACTCTGGGTACTGAGCACGTATCTGTGACTAACGTTCCCAGGTACTCTCCTCCATGCCACCATGTCACCACAAGACACGAACTAAGGGGATAGAACGCCCGCTCAACACCTTATCCTTGCAGTCTTGGATCTCCACAGGTTGCTCTTCGAAGGTTGCATCATCATCAACATTGATCTCTCCCCAATCGATGATGTGAGAGTCATCATGAAGATAACGACGGAGCTGTGATACATTGAAAACATCATGTATCACAATCATTTGTGGGGGAAGTTCTAATCGATACGCCACAGCTCCAACATGAGCTAACACCTCGAAAGGCCCAACAAATCGGGGAGAAATCTTACTTCCATGACCAAAACATCGCTGCCCACGACAAGGAGACACCTTTAGAAACACATGATCCCCAAAAATAAACTCTAAGGCTCTCCTTCTTTGATCAACATATGATTTATGATGATCTTACGCTATCTTCATCCTCTCACGAATCACCTGGACCATATCTGTTGTATTTTGCACTAGTTATGGTCCGAGAATTGCTAACTCTCCGACCCCAGTCCAGTACAATGGGGAACGACAGGGCCAACTATAAAAGGCTTCAAATGGAGCAATACCGATGGTAGAGTGAAAACTATTATTGTAAGATAACTCCACCAAGGGTAATTTACTCATCCATGAACCTCTAAAATCAAGAACACAAGATCATAACACATCTTCAAGAGTCTGGATGGTTTTCTCTGTTTGACCATCCGTTTGAGGATGAAAAGCAGTGCTAAGGCATAGTTGTGAAGGGAAAGCATGTTGGAGACCTCTCCGCACCCTGGATGTAAAACGAGGATCTTAATTAGAAATGATCATCCTAGGTACTCCATGAAGTCTCACCACCTCCTCTAGATATCGCCTCGACAAAACTTCCACTGAGCTTGACTCCTTGATTGGTATAAAGTGGGCCAATTTTGTTAAACGATCCACTACCACCCAAATAGCATTATGTCCTCCCGGAGCTTGAGGTAAACTAGTAATAAAGTCTATTGAGATGCCCTCACACTTCCACTGAGGAACATCTAATGGCTGGATAAGACCACTAGGAACACGATGTTCAACCTTCACCTTCTAGAAGACCAAACATCGAGACACAAACTCCACAACCGCACGCTTCATCCCAGGCCACCAAAACTGGCTCCTCAAGAATCGGTACATCTTTGTCCAAGCCAGGATGTACTGATAATGGCGAACTATGAAAATATTTGAGAACCATATTACACATCATTAAAGGAACAAAAATCATTCTGTGATATAACACTCGATGTTGTTCATCCTCAGTCCAACCATCAGGGGCCTCGCCACAAACAACTAAGTCTCTCCAGAACTCCACCTCAAGATCCCCCAATGAGGACTATTCCACATTCTGCATCAGGGATGACTATACCATCATTTGAAAAAGACATCCTCTACCCCCAAATTCTCCCATATCAAGATGTAATGCTGACAGCTCTTTTATTACTATCCAGGAATCACTGGATTCATGCACAACATCACTATGTGACTTTCGACTCAGCGCATTAGCTACAAAATTCCCCTTTCTAGGTGTATATGATATCTCGAAGTCATATTCCTGTAAGAACTCCATCCACCGACACTGTTGTAAGTTTAGATCATGCTGGGAGAAAACATACCTCAAACTCTTATGATCAGTGATAACCACAAAGTGATCACCAATGACGTAATGTCTCCAAAACTTCAGAGAAAACACCCTGAATACCAACTCAAGATCGTGAGTGGCATAGTTACATTCATGGGGACGTAACTACTGAGAACCATAAGAAACAACTGAACTTTGCAGCATGAGAACACAACCTAACCCCAGATGTGAAGCATCGCAGAAAACATCAAACTAAACTCCCTCAGCTGGAAGACAAAGAACTGAAGCACTTACTAAGTTCTCCTTTAGATACTCAAAAGTTATCTTGAACTGATCAGTCCATATGAATACCTGATCCTTCCTGGTCAAATCTGTCAGAGGAGTCACAACTCATGAGAAATTGGTTACAAACCTCCTGTAGTATCTTGCGAGACCAAGGAAACTTCGTACCTCTGAAACTGTCTTGGGGGCTTCCCAAGACACAACTACTTCTATCATTGATGGATCCACAACTACTCCCTGTTTGGACAAAACATGCCCCATTAAATGGAATTTTTGATCCCAAAACTCACACTTCGACAACTTTCCAAACAACTGATGTCGACGAAGAACTCCCAAAATGGATTATAGATGCTCTGCATGATCCTCTTCAGATGTGGAGTACACAAGGATTTCGTCGATGAAAGCAACCACAGACTTGTCCAATAACTCATGGAACACAACATTCATCAATCCCATGAATATAGCTGGAGCATTTTTCACGCCAAATGACATTACAACGAACTCATAATGCCCATGATGAAAATGGAAAGCAGTCTTTGGGATATCCTAATCCTTCACACACATCTGATGATATATTGACTGAAATTGAATCTTTGAGAAACAAATGGAATCCTTCAGTTGATCAAATAAATCCTAAATCCTCGGAAGAGGATATATATTCTTTATTATCACTTTTTTTAAGCGAAGATAATCGACACACAACTGCAAACTGCCATCAGCCTTCTTCACGAACAAAACTAGTGCACCCCACAGTGACACACTTGGCCGAACAAAACCGCACTGTAATAGACAATCAAGCTGTATACGTAGATCTCTTATCATAGAAGGGGACATTCTATATGGAGACACAGGGATAGAAGATTCTTTTGGATGTAGCTCGATCCCAAACTCGATCTCTCATTGAGGGGGTAATGCTACAACCTCTTCTGGAAAGACATTAGGGTACTCCTCTACGACCCTAGGAAATGCCTACTGCTGAACCTCTGAAGAACTCAGCATCATCTCAGCCATCATGGATGATAATGATGGAAAATGCCTATGACCCATCCGAGGATCTCGCTCACCAACAAACACCACTGGCTCTCCATTCGCACAAATGAAAACAACCTTCTTCATGAAGAAATCCATGATAGCATGCACCGAATACAACCAATCCATGCTGAGGATGAAATCATATGGTTGTATTCGTTAACATAGGAAATCTCCCCAAGAGCGGTGTTGCCCCAACACTAGCTCACAATCTCTACATACTTCAAACAAGTCAGTTCAACCTCCAAATGGCGTAGTCAATGCCAAGGGCACCTGAAGCCTCTCTACCTCAAGTCCCAAAGCATGGAAAAGGGTAGGTGATATGAAGGAGTGTATCACTCTTGAATCAAACAAGGCATACACTAAGGTGGAAAACAAGAAAATGGTACCTCGAACAACGTCTAGATCGCCTGGAGCTGGCAATGCTAGAGAATGAAGCTGACCACGACTTCCTCCACGACCTCTATGACCCTGAGGAAGACCACCACCACGGCCTCGCTCTGCTCTCTAAGGATGGGGAGCGTCATGGGCCTGTCCTGTGCCTACCCCATCTATCCTCTGCTATTCTAAAGCTGGTGCAATCAACTGTTGCTGTCTTGGCTAGAAATATCTCAACGGAGGAACCTGGAGCGTAGCGCCTGGTGCACGATGACTGCTCTGAAAGGTTGGGCACTCCCGCTGCTAATGACCACAACCACCACAAGAAATACAAGAACCTGATCCCTTAGCATAGGACTGAGAGTTGCTACCTCTGGATAAACGAGATGTAAAGGGCTGGGAACTACCCCCAGCTGAACAGAAACCCTTCTGCCCTGTAAACCAGGAACCCCATACCACAGCTCTACTCCATGAGGAATCATGCCGATTCCCCTCTCATGATGATCTGGTCCTGGAAAACGTCCTCTCGACAACCTCTGCCCTCTCCAACACCTCAAGATATGTTTTCAGCATAAATGGGGTGACCTGGTGCTAGATATCTGGATACAAAGCCTCCTCGAAATGCCTCACCCTGGCCTCCTCATCTGGCAGTAGGTCTGAAGCATATCGTAAAATGTTCTTGAAATGGATTCCAAACTCTCGAACACTGGAGCTCCCATGTCGAAGGGTAAGAAGCTCCTGGAGACTTGACGCCTTCGAATTTGAAGAAAGAAACTCGACTCTAAACCTGTCTCGGAACTCCTCCCATGAGATCGCTGACTCCTCACGATCCCCGAGGAACAAGAACCACCACTGCCTCATTGCTCCAGATAACATATTCACAACCAAGGACACCCAGTGCTCGTTCCAAGAACAGATCAAACTAAAGCCTATATCAACCTCCTCCAACTAGTCTTCCATGACTGAATCTAAAATGAATCCCTTATACTTCTACAGACTCTAGTGCTAAAACTCTCAGAGTGTCTTCCTCCAAGTGTCTTCGTCATCAACCTCTACCCTGCGGCGATCTGCTGGAATAGCCTGCTGGACATTTTCTAAGAAAACATAACGATGGCGTCAACCTGGGTTCATACCTGTAAAATAAAAAATAGTTAGAGCTCCTAAGCCTGGAATATGGAAGACTCCACATTAATTAATTAATTGTTTTCTTTTATTCATTTTAGGTTAACCTATGCCAAGGTCTACCCATTCAAACACAGGCACAAAGAATAATGATGCATGATCCTTTCCTAGGTCTCTACCCTGAAACTTGTATCACCTTATTTAGTATCCATTGTAAACTTTATGGTCCGTACATTAGATCATAGGGGGCCCTAAACGCCTATGTCTCAGCCGGTCTCCAGTGTTTACCTCACTTTTTAAACATGGATAACACCGTTTCCCTACCAACCCATGAAACCTCACCTATGCCTAACTCCAAAATCCATCCTATCCCTCAACTTCCTATGATAGCACTCTATCATGACTCCTCCCCACAAATTGTACCCCTACTAGGTCAGAAATGTGAGAAGGGAGATAATGACCCCCGAGTCCCGCCTCCAGTAGGCCCCGGGTTGGTGACTAGCACCAAGGGTATAGTAAACACACAAATGGGAGGCATTACCCTCTAAGAGAACACATGCGGAAGAGAGAGATAAGATAGACACAAACCAACTCCAACTCAGAACTAAAATATAAAAGAAACCCAAGTGCACATATGTAATTCCATAAAAAAATTACTACAACTGAAAGGGAAAAAACTGCAAGTACCCAAAAGAAAGTAAAACAAAAACAACCACTTGCCCGAACAGCTCCTGCAAACCCAAGCTAGTAAACACCAGCCTGACCTCCAACCTGATCCAAGTGCCCTAAAAAAAAGTTGTATATATATAGGGTGAGTATAAAAGTATACTTAGTAGGATCCTCCCCAAAGCCTCTTGTACAAAATTAAAGAAAGCATGCTAAAGAACAGTGAACAACAAGTGAAACTAACTCGTCACCTAAACATGAATACTTAGTTCCCAACCTCACCATGTCTACTCTCACCAAGTAACTCATACAAGAATATATCATATAATAAAGAATATCAAGGGTACCCCGCTACTACTTCCCCACTGGTTTGGTGCTTTTCCCCAACATCGCACGTCCTGAGCATCTCTCTCCAAAAAGGCTTGCCCGCAGACACCTAGGAAAAGCACCACAACATGCACCTCGTGCAACAAAACCACAATGTCTATGTAAGAAAAGTAACCAGGCATTTTCTAGGAGCCACCACATCCTGCATAACATGTATCATACATCAGGTATTATACCTCAAGCTATTATAGCCCATACACTGAGTAAGGATCCTCAAGCCATCACAAACTATACACATTACACCTATAGTAGTCCATAGGATACTATATCAAGAATATATGTGTGTGAATAACCACAATCCATTATATCCCCCTACACACATATATGGGGAAAACTAACCGTTGTACCTACCATCACAAGTAACTACTAAGAGAAGAGAGTGGGGCCAAAGGGGCTAGTCAGTCATTCATCCTCCCACCAAAATGTTGGGGGAAAACACCCCCAGGGCTCAGAATCCCCGGGGTGTCAGTTGCCCTTACTGACTGGGTGGAGTAGCATATATAAACAAAAAAATTATAGGATATACTATATCTCACAACCACACTATGGGAATAACCTAGTCTTAGACACAACTTCATCTAACATCTCTCAGACTCCAGGCTGCTACTTCTAAGACTAGGTATCCTATAAGCACACAAACATTTAAAGAGATTTATTATATTACTTATTTCCTTTTTTATCAGTTCCACTTTATGTTAATTAATTCCTTAAAAATTAATTAACCATGAACAATTCCACAATAAACTTTATTAGCATCACACCGAAAGTCAATTGTTCCTTAAAAATTACAACCTCATCATTATGTTATATCAAACGCCAACCCCATGGGTTTACACCATTTATTAAATTATTCATTATAGAATTACTTTCCCACATTCCCAGGAATTCTAGAAAAAAATTTTATGCTAATAAACACAAGGGGGATCAAAACGGTGACTATATGTACTACTCGTCGAGTCTTTTCCACTTATAGAAAGAGCATATACCCATCCTTCCTTAAGAAGCTAAACACTGAAAGCACGTGGCATACCCTACGTGTCTTCGCCTCTTTTGGAAGAAGGGTAAGTAAGACCAGCTGGCTTGAGCAGTGGGGAAAAGTAAAGCAGATAAATAACCAAAGAATTAGAAAGCATCCAACAATCACATCCATCCCATTCCAACATCCCTAGTGTCCTCCCCGACACCCACATGCATAAATCGATACATCTCACCACTCTAGGTGTCATCTGCTGCCACAACCCAAAGGCATCCATGTCCCCACATATCACAACACCCATCCATGATCACATCACAACACAATCAGTAAGAAAAACAAACATCACATCAATTGGGCTATTGGCCCTTTAACAATCAAGAGGGTAACTCAGAACCCTTCAAGGAATTATCAAACAATCAGTTCTATAATCCATCTTGAATTAACTGATTTATTATTCATAGGTTCCAAATTCATGAAACCTAATCAGTAAGCTATCATAATTAATTAAACATGATTAATATGCCAATTTGATTAACATTTAATTACAACAAGAACCTGATTCATTTAAATGCCTCTTTATCTTTAGCCAAACAATTATCAATTAATCCCAATTTACGTTCTTTACCGATTTCCATCAAGAATGAACAACTAATCAAAGCAAGCATAGATATAAAACTATAGAGAAAAACAAGAGGCAATAACATACGATCGATATCAATTTATTTATCCAGTTAAAATATTTATTATGTCAATTACATTGTCATACAGTCGAATTAAACATGCTAACAATACATTTGTACATAAAAGAAAAGAGAAGCAAAAAATCCCCTACCTCAAACAGTTTCCTCAAGTTCTTTATCCACGCAACGGGTCACGATCTTCCTCCCGCGACAACTGCATCCACCCGAGGATGCCACGGTACGACCGCACCAACCAAACCCGAAGAAAACCCCCATTAGAAGTATGGAGATTACATGCTATAATATGGAAAGGAGAACAAGAGAAGATGATCCCCAAAGGAACAACGATAAAACATACCTTATATCGAAGATTGATCGATACAGCTTGGTTGCATCAAAACAAAGGGGAACCAATCCGAGGAGTAAAGATTGATTATGCAACTCCTACGTGAAAGATTGAAAGGTTCTAGCATCTCATAGCCGATAACAAAGAGGAAGAACAATGGACGAAGATATATTGTCCCTTTTGAAGATTTAATGGGGTGACAATTTATGATATGATTAATTCCCCATTAAAAGCAGATCTCATTAACCCATGTGGTTTGACCAAGTAAAAACATCCCTAGCCATAGGAATAATTAATATAGGATTTATGGCCTTTGATTCGGCCTTAAGAGTCCTTAAAAAAGTCTTTAAATGTATTTTATGTCAAAGGAAACATCAAAGGGGTGAAACTGTAGGAAGATGGAAACACTGTACACCTACCGTTACTGTACACCTACCATTAGAGGTTACCGATAGACCTCACCATTCTGGAAACACTATACACATACCGTTACTATACACCTACCATTATTGTATACCTACCATTAGAGGTTTTTGATAGATGTTACCAATATACCTCACCGTTCTTGAAACACTATACACCTACTGTTACTGTACACCAACCGTTACTGTACACCTACCGTTAGAGGTTACCGATAGACCTCACCATTTTGGAAACACTGTACACCTACCGTTACTGTACACCTACCATTAGAGGTTACTGATAGAACTCACTATTCTGGAAACACTATACACATACCATTACTGTACACCTACCGTTACTATACACCTACTGTTAGAGGTTACCGATAGAGGTTACCGATAGACCTCACCATTCTGGAAACACTGTTCACTAAACCTCACCAATAGAATACTATTCACTGAACCTCACCGATAGAATACTGTTCACCTACCATTATAGGTTACCAATAGAACTGTTCATCGATGGAACTGCTCACAGAATTGGAAATTTGGAAAAGTGTTGGGGATAAGTCACCTTGACCTCTCGGAACACCTCAAACACCACATTTCCACAAAGTATGGGACCGGAGAGGTCTAGGCCATTACAACTTTTATATAAATTTTAAACCAATATTTAAATATAATGTCATTGATTCAATAGTTAATCAATAAAAAATAATATTAAGAACACATAATGGTGAGAATAATATTTTTCCTCAAATTTTATTTTCTATATATTAAATTCTTTAATTTAAAATTTATATTCCTCTTGTTTATAAATTGAATTAGGTTATATGAGGATTAAATTTAAGTTCAAAAAACCCAAATTGTTTAAGAGTTATTATTTTAAATTTTCATCAAAACATAAATTACTTAGTTAAAATTTATTTATCATGGTAAATCAAAATGAAAAAGTATAAAAAAGTGGTAAAAGGATTGAAATATATTTAAAATGTTGGTCAATGTAATGGAAAGATGAAAGAGTGATCTAATTTCCATTTAAAGAAAAATAAAACAATAGATGTGATAAAAATTTTCAATTGAGTGATAAAAATAATAATCAAATTAAGCATAATAGAATTGATAAGTGTTTTTAAATTCAAATGTAAAGTGCAATTGAATGAAATATTTATTAATCAAGAGATTAATTTATATATGTTTAAAATATTAATCGATTGATTGATTAATTTAAATAATCATATTAAAAATTAAAATATATAGAAAGTAAATAGGCCACACTATTTGTTAAGGATGTTCGACAATAACTCAATTATGTTCCCCTATGTCTCCCAACCTAGTGGATTGAAGATTTATGAATATATAAACCTTAAATTTAGAAGTATACAAGAAATAAAAAAATAAAATAAAACCTTTAATTTATCTTTATCTAAAAAACCTTAAAAAATAACATTGTTTTAGAGGTTTTCCAAGAACCATAAGAGAAAGACCTTGATTTTAGGGGTTTTCTATAAACCTGAAATGAGAGATAGAAAGGAAAGTTTCTTAGGAATAAAAAATTGAATAAAATATATCAATTATCTAAAAATTTATGTAATATTTAATTGATACAATTAAAGAGAGAAATGTGGATATCAAATTTTTTAAAGAAGGAAATACAAAGGGATCTTAAGAGGAAGAAATTTTATAGCCGATGCTCATTTATAATTAATATGGATCATTAAAATTCACAATTGATCAATATTATTTCTTAAAAAGACTCCCATGGGTGGAATTTATATCCAATGGGGGTAAAAGGGTCAAACTGGAGGTGTAATGGGGTCAAGGGAGCTGTTGAAGACCATCATCAGTGCATCCTTTGACTTGATGAATCAGTACCACCAAATAGCCACTCGATTCCACTAGATAGACAATGGTATTTTTGTAGGTCTCTAAGATTCTTCATTTTCCACTGGGTATTTGGTGAGATTTCTACAGTTCTTCATTTTGTTAAAAATCTCACTGGATTATTGATGAGGTCCACCGAGTAGCCCATGGAGTTCCAGCAGCTATGGTCCTTCTGCACAATGACACCAAATGTATGGTGGCGTTCCACTGGGTAGCTGGTGGTAACAGTTAATATGGGATTCTAATCATGACATTCACACTATATTTAAAGGCTACATTTTTATGAGACAACTCTATTACTTTATATCCAATCTTAATAACTAAAATTAAATTAGTTAAAAAGGATAGAACATAAAAAGGTGTTTGTGATCATTAAAAAAATCTAAGTGAGTGAGGTAAAATAATATCCACATTTTTATGATAAAAACACTTTAAATATACCAAATAGAATTTCAAATAGAATTTCAATATTTCAAAATGAAATGAAAATGAGATGATAAAATCATTTTCAATACTCAAGTGATTAAAAAAATTGAATTATAAAAATATTGAACATGATACAAGTTCAAAACAATTTATATTTAAAGGAGATTTACAAAAATAAATAAAACTTTAAAAATATAAAGTAACTTACCTTTAAAAAATATTCTCCATTTCTCCCCCAATTTTAAATGAGATTTAAAAAAATGAAAATTATAAACATAACGATGATACCATAAATTTCTTCATCAATTTAAAAGATATTTAAATAATTAATTTCCCCCTTTTTGATTATCAAAATAACACAATTTGGGTTATATAAAATAAATAAAAAATAAAAAATTAAGTTCCTCATCATTAATGACCCTTCAAGATAGATAAAAATATAATTTATGAATAATAAAATAATAATCCTTTTAATTTTAAAAAAATGTTTAGAAAATAGAAATCTTTTAAGTATAGGTCAAATTTAAAAGTTAAAAAAAGAAATAATGAGTATTCTCAAGATTGAAATAAAACAATTAAGTAATTATTTTTTATAAAAATAAGAATAATATTGAAAATTGATTTCTCCTATAGGAACATTTTAGCATTAATAAGATAATATCACACTTAATTTTTGAATTTAAAATACAAGGATCTATAAAATAATGAAATTCAAGAGATAAATGAAAAAAAACATTTTAACATCAATAAACTTTTTCCAATCCATCATTATGGCTTTTAAATATTGTATTAATTATCCAAATAATATTACTCAAAATTGTCAAACAACGTGTCCATTAAAGTCCCATATCACATTCCCAATGTGGATATTGAATTAAAAAACCAACCAACCCTTTTCGAGGTCATAACATCTATGTGAATCTGCACTATAAACATATCCAATTGTTTTTATCTTAACATGAATTTGTTTTATTGGAATATTACACTCACTTTACTAGAATTAATGTTTAGAAAATTTTAAAATATTACAACTTTCCAAAATAACTTTCAAGAGATTAAAATATTTAAAACAGTTGAAACAATTCAATATTTCCAAATTTAAAGAAAAAATTTCACAAGAACACCATACATAAATCATTCTGAATAAAGTCAAAATGATATAAAGTAATTGTATTTATAAAGATATCGACCAATTGAAGATTGGGGAAAATAAACTGAAGCACAATATTACATTTTTTGTAATTGATATATCAAAATTTTGTATCTATGGTCAATATGCTTAGTATGAGAGTTTTGAATTGATTTTTTTGAAAATAATAATGAAATTAATGTTTTCATAATTAATTGGTACATTATTTTAATTTATACCATAATTTAAGAGAGTGTATTTCATCCAAATAATTTGGGTGCAACAACTCTAAACGGCTAAATTAGAGTCCAAACATTATTCCTTGGTAATTGGTTTAATTCCTCTTAATTTTGAATTACCAAATTTTCATCATTAATTGAGTCATAAATATTTAGGGGTTTATTTTTGAAACAAAAAAAATGTACAACATCATTTAAAACTGCGCTTCTAATAAGAGTACCAACTTGAAATCTCCGTTTACATTTTCTATGGTGTGGTTATTTAGATCCTACTCATGCCTTAGGTAATTCATATATGGTGTTTCTTCCACAAATTCAATTTATTTAGATGTTGTTTGATTATGTAAGGTCAAACTTTCAAGTTCAACATCAAATTCATAAACTTCGGGATGAGGTTTTGGAAAATTCTCATCAAATATGATGTGAATTGATTCTTTTAAGGTCTTGGTTCTTTTGTTAAGGAAATGGTATGATTTACTTGAGTTATATTAACTAAGAAAATATCCTTAATTATATTTGGGTTCTAATTTTCTTAGGTGGTATTTGGTGTTAAGAGTATATAATTTATATCCAAACATATAAAGAAAATACAAATTTCAAATTTTAGTTTTTACAAATTTCACAAGGGACTTTTTTGGGAAGGCTCTTATTAGAACACAGTTCAAGGTAAAAAAATAGTATTAAATGTATTTAATTAAAAATTATAAGGGATTTTAAATTCATTTAAGATAAATCTTTCAATTTTGTGAATATTTTGATTCAATATCTCAAAAACCCTATTTTTTGTGGAGTACTTAGAGAAGAAAAATAATGATTATAACCTTGTGAAGTACAATCAAAATGTTTATTATCAAAATTTCCCCCCGGATCACTCCAAATGGATATAATATTATGAAAATTTTCCTTTTCTACCTTTTTTTGAATATTTAATAAAGTATTTAGAAGCCACATTTTTATGATACAAGAAATAGACTCATGTAAATCTTGTATAGTCATTAATAATTAAAAAGTGTAATATTTATATCTTATGCATGAAAATTGGGTTGGTCCAAAATGATAAATATGAATAACATCAATGGAATTAGATGAGGTTTATTACTTTTAAAATGTAATTTTTTTTGTTTCTTACCAAGTTATAAATGTTCACAAACAATGTTGTTTTTTAAATGAAATTTAGGTAAATATAATACTAGATTATTTCAATTGAGTTTGGAAAGTGTTTGAATGATATAATGAACAAGGTGACTATTCCAAATCCCTTAATCAATATCTTGTGCACTTAAACATTCATCATTTTTATTTAAAAGAGATTTTAAATCAATTACATAAACATTTATAAAATTAGAATCCATAAATAAAAGTTTTTCTTTGGAATCAAAGACTTTACAAAAATAATTCTAAAAAGATACATTAAAACCAATATCACATAATTTACTAATAATTAGAAAATTATTTTTTAAACCTTTAACATATAAAAAAATTTAATAATATATATTTTTTAAAAACCAACAGTACCTATACTAATGATATTACTCCTTTATTTATCACCAAAAGTGATGTGGCCTCCATCAAGATTTTAAAGTTGATTTAAGAAGGAGTATTCACCATGCATGTGCCTTTAGCACCCAATATCCAAGAACCATGTAGTTCTGTGGGTTTTTATCTACATAATAATAAAGTTACTAAATAATTTGGTACCAAAAATTTGGCTCCACTCTAGTTAGACAAAAGATATTTTGGAATCCATAGTTGTTTAGAATACAATTTTCCATAAGAATTCCAAAAAATTATTAGAAGAGATATGTATTAACTTAGGCCTAACGTAATGAGTATTTTTATAACCACAACCATAAATAATATTCATGTTTTTTCTATAATAATTAAATTGTTTTTCTTTTGATCAACCTTTTACAAAAGTGGTATTATTTTTTGAGGAGCTAGCTCGATTTGAAAAACCAAAAAAAAAATTATTTCTTTACATGTAATTGAGAACCAAAAATTTTATTTAGTTCTTTCTCACCTTGGGTGAATTTATAAAGGTCAATTTTGAGATCCTTAATATTTTATTCATGTTTCTATACATTATTTTTCACTTTTAATTTCAATGGTAAATCTTTATTTTCATTAGAAAGTTTATTCTTTTCAAAAACAACTTGATTATAATTATTTTTATGTTCTTTAAATTTTTAGTCAGATCACAAAATCCATTTTCAAATTCTTTATAATCTGATTGGATTTAAGTAAAAAAGATATAGAATAAATATAAGTGGAAGAATTAGGAGAATTAACTTCATCACATACTTTAATATCATCCTTGAGAAAGTTGACAGTTCTATCACTTAAGTCAGAATAAGAGGGGGAATCATCACATATACTACAATTAGATACTTTATGAGATTTATTGATTTTATTCTTTTATTTTACGTTGTTTTCATCTTTTTCATCTTTTCACTTAATGATAAACTCATAGGTCTTTTTAGGACCAATAAATTTCTCAATATAAATTTTCATAATGTCTTTTACATATTGAATCACCATTACCTTGGGTACCCATGAACTTTGAAAAATATAAATTAACTTCTTCATAAGTGTTTCTAAAGAAATATCACCACCAATAGATTTTTTACCATTTAAAATTTCATTAAATAAATTAAACATCTCAAAAATTGATTCATTAGAATGTATAATAAAACATTCAAAATCTTGTTGATACATGTCAAATATAGTATCTTTAACTTTATTAGGAACTTTATGAATAACTTCAAGTAATATCCAAATTTCATGAAAATTTTTATAATTAGATAAAATATAAAATTCATTTTGATCTAAGCTATAATGAAGAAATTTTTCAAAAGTGGAAATGCCATTGAGAGTCTACTTTTCTTATGATTCCTTAGTGGGTTTGTAACTATGTATGAAAAGTTTCCAAATAAAATATCTTATTCTTCATAGAAAAGTAGACTGCGAGTTTTACAATAACTATAGTCCATTATATTAAAATAGGTACATGATCCATTGAACATCCTTCAAGAGGACCTTAGGTGTTAGAGTTTGATTCCATTTTTTAAATATTATTTATTGAAATTGATTAAGATTTTTAATTTTTTTTAAAATAATATCTATTTTTTTTTAAAAATAAAGTGTCTTTTTTTTTAAAAAATTTCTATGATGATACCAATTATTGGTCTAAGTAAAATTTAGGGGGTGTGGGGGTGAATTTCCTTTAAAAAATTAGAATAATTGTTCCGATACAAATATTCAATTGAGAAATAAAAAAATAATCAATGTAAGCACAATGAAATTGATACGCATTTTAAAATTCAAAAATAAAATAATATAAGAATGAAAATATTGATTAAGTGAGAGATTTATTTATATAAAATTAAAATATTAAGTTATTTATTGATCAATTTAAATAACTAGATTAAAAACTAAAATATATATAAAGCAATTAGGGCACATAATTTGTTAAGGAAGTTTGGAAATT
Source organism: Viscum album (assembly GCA_963277665.1). Taxonomy (NCBI): domain Eukaryota; kingdom Viridiplantae; phylum Streptophyta; class Magnoliopsida; order Santalales; family Viscaceae; genus Viscum; species Viscum album. The sequence continues at coordinate 1,850,482,747 of OY728164.1, read as the reverse complement.
TCTCAATTACGAACCCTTAAATGTCCCACCCCAATATATTAAGGATTTATAGATATATATACCTTAAATCTAGTGGAAAATAATAAATTTGAAAATAACAAAAACCATTTTATTTAATGGTATCAAATAATCCTGGAAAAATAACTTGGTTTTAGTGGTTTTCCAAGAACATGAAGAGAAAGACCTTGGTTTTAGAAATTTTCCAAAAAACAGAAAAGAGAGAGAAAATGTGGTTTTATTATCCAAAAACCATTTGAATAAAACATATCAATTCTATAAAAATATATAAAAGATTTAATTTATAAAATGGTAGGGATAAATATTGATATCAAAGTGTTTAGAGAAAGAAAAATTAACGCATCTCAAGAGGAAGCAATTTTGTAGTCGATGTTCATTTCCATCTACTATAGATTGATAAAATTCACAATTTATCAAGATTTATACTTTTAAATACTCCAATGGATGGTATTTATATCCTTAGAGTGTCAAAGGGTCAATTTAGAGGTTTAATAGTTTCAAGGGAGCTGTTTAAGACCATTATCAATGCGCCATTTGACTTGTAGACTTGAAACCACTTAATATATGCCCAATTCCACTAGATAACTGGTGGGAATTTTTTAGATTTATTAGATGAGAAAAACTCAATAATTTAGTCACTAGATACTATCATGTAGCTAATGAGATACATATAATTATTCTATTATTCCAATATCTCACCATATGGCTGATGATCTCCACCAAGAAGTCAGTGGACTTCCAATAACTATGATCCTTCTTTCCAATTGAACTAGCTAGCTAGTGAAATTACTTTGGGTCACCAATGGTAACAGTTTGTGTGGGATTTTAAAAATTACCTACACAATCCTTTTTAATCCTTCCACATTCCTAGAAAACTCTATAACTTAATTTCCGTTTATTAATAACATAAATTCACTTAATTGAAAAGGTTAAAATAAAAAAGTCATTTGTGATCATTAAAACAATATATGAGAGTGAGTTAAAACATAAAAAACGTTTAAAAATGTCTGGTTGTGTCTTTATCAAACTTATCCCACCCACACTCTTTTATTTATCACTTTTAGAGCCATTTATTATTAAATAGTGTCATTCTATTACTGAAAAATAATGGGTATTCAAAAAAGTGTAATTTTCATCACTTATGAAAAGGGATAACTTCTATACTTTCAAATGCTCCACTTTTCCATAGATTTTTTTGAACCCTACCCAATTTTACCCTATTGGAAGTCCCTTTCACAACCTAAATTCCCCATTGATAGACACAAATTTGGTGCATTTTTTTATTCAAATTTCAATGGTTTTAAGTGTATTTTAAATAAATTAATCCATGATTTTAAATGTTTTATTAAACTTTGGGAAATTTAGAATGTGAAACAAAAATGGTGTTAAATGAGTAAAAGAATGGTTAATTTCAAGTTTTGAATTTTATTTATGAAATCTTGTTATTTTGAGTGTTATGAAATTTTTCTTTAACCCTTCTTAGGTGTTTTTCAAAAAAAAATTGGTCCAAGGGATAACCCTCAACTAAAGGGGGAGCCAGCCACCTAGCCAGCCCCAAGAGGGGCCGACTAGCCAAGCCACTCCACTGGGGAGAGCCTGACCAAGGCAGGTGTGTATGAGGGAATCATGCCCATTCACAAGGTCCCGTGGTAGTGAAATCCATGGGTCCAAATCTAATGAAAGGTGCAAGCACCAATGCATGGGAAAACTCCATGCGGTGGTGATAGGAGGGATTTATAATGTCCATGAAATTACATGTAATTTTTTTGTAAATTATGTGGGATTATTTTAAGACCAAGAGTTCAGAATACACTTGATTCTGAGGCCAGGTGATCCCAGAATAAGTGTTTGAACTTTTTTTAAGTTTATTTAAAATAACACACGTGAGCAGTTTTGGAAACTTCTAAACAGGTGACCAGATTAAAAATATGAGGGAACCATTGTGTCCAAAACTGCAACTTTACTTAAATGAGGACTTAACCTCGACTGGTTAGGGTTGAGGGAAAAGTTAATTTTCATAATTTTTAAGAAAATTTAATAAAAGAATTTTCTTAAGGAAAAATAAAATAAACCTTTATTTTTCTAATTTTTATTTTGAATTTCATTTCAATGAAACGATGTTGAAACCTAAGTGTAAAAGAAATGTTGTTTCATAAATGAAACAACATAAAGACACTACAAGTTAGCATAACAGAAATGCCAAAACACATTTTCTACATCCGATGGGTTAATCAAATACGGGATAATCGATACAATCCAGTATTGCTCTGAACTTGGATATTTTTCATTGGAGAGTGGCGATCAACGAATCACCCATGATGAAGAGAACCATTCTCCCTCAGCTCTTCCATCCTTAAAAGGATCTCCAACAACAATGATGGGTTTCGGATCAAGGAATGATGAATGAAATCAGTGCGTTCTTTTCCAATTAATGGTCCAACCTTGAGGTAGGGGTTTGATTCTATATGAATTTCCTTTTTCCTCATTCATGGATTTGAGTGATGAACACATGTTAACCCAAAAATAGGTGACCCAAAGATTGATCACTTATGCGGGAGGGTATCTAATTTTTGGGTTTGAATAAGATTTATCCATGATATTTTCTCAAAACACTTTCAACCTTGTTTTTAAATTCTAACGCGGGGGGATTGGACCGACACGAAGAAGGTATGGATCCATATGTTGGAAGAGTTCTTGTGTTCTTCTTGATCGAACCCTCAAATCGATGATAAGAAATATCGGAACACGTAGTAGTGACGATGATGACCCGAGGATCCTGAAGTCACTCGTGAATCAAATAATGGACCATCGGAGCAAGTCCAGTGGCTTGCAGAAGAAACCGCTGGCATACTTCAGTGGCAGAGTTACCTGCGTCATCAGAAACAGGGCAGAGGACAAGGACCGCCAACAACATCTAGCGGCAGGGTGTTCGATGGACATGGCATCGAGCCGCATCATGTGGCCAGAGGGCCGCAGTCCAATGGGAACGTGGTAGGAGGGCCTCACAGAGACTCGTAGGGTGGTGACGTGGCAAACCAACCGCATTGACCGAGAGAGGATACAAAGACTAGTATCACATAAAGGCGTGGAAAGCTGGCCTACTCACAGTGGAATGGGATAGAGAAGGCAGACCAGACCCATGGACCAATGGTTTGGGTTAGAACAAGACTGGTCCTGGACCCCACCGACCCCTTTTCACTAAAATGAGAATGACTTCCAAACCATGTGTTCGATTGATGATCCATTTATGGTGTTGGGACCCTTGTGAGGAGAAGGACCTTTTGGAATACTCTAAGTGAGTTTCTATGGAAGTTGAGATACGAACGATGTCTTGAGGAGTAGATTCTCCCAGAATCAAGTGCGCTACAAGCAGAAATCTTGTGACTGGCTGTGACAAGAAGGAAGTGACGCGCGGACCTCAGTGGCCCGATAGATGAGCAGACCTCAGTGGCCTGGTTGGAGAGTAGACCTTAGTGGCCCAACAGACGAGTGGACCTCAGTAGCCTAGTAGGGGAGCATACCTCAGTGGCCTGACAGATGAGCAGACTTCAATGGCCCAAAAAATGAGCAGAGCAGACCTCATTGGGCCAGTAGATGAGCAGACATCAGTGGACCAATAGATGAGCGGACCTCAGTGACTCATGAAAACCTTAGTGATGAATGGACCTCAATCGCCCAGTGGACGAGCGGACCTCAGTTGCCCAAAAGACCATAGTGACTCATCGAGGATGAGTCTCTCAACAATACAAGATGTTCATCTTTACGACTAATAGTATTACATTCTATAATTTATTTTATACCTATGTGATCCATCCATTACATCATATTTACTTTTCTTTATGGTCATTTATTTCTGGTTTGGGGTCCCTACTGAGTATTGTGTTACTCACCCCTACCTGGGCTTCACCCGTATGTGTCGTGTCTTGTGCACACGACAGATGTTTTGAAAAATACCTTGGTGGTCCAAGACCAGTGGGTTCCCAACAAGATCAGATAGGTGAGGCGTACTCCTATGACTTTTTACAGCTACTCTTCACCTACCCTTTAGGTAGGGTTTTCTGCCGATGGATTATCAGAGACCTTGTACTCCCTTGTTTACAACTTTGCTTTTGTTGGGTTTTTATTCTGGCCCATTTTACTTAAAGCTTGTACCTATTTTATCAGTGGTTGTCTTAGTGGTATACATGTTTTCCTTTTCATCATTATGGGTTGGGTTTGTGAGTGTGTGTGTGTACAAGTAATCGGAAAATGCCTCCCACTTTCCGAATAATTCCTTCAATGCTAGTAACCAGCCCCTAGCCTTTGGGAGGCAGGCTTGGGGTAGTTGCATCATGGGCCCTAGGGGATGGGCCATGATAAATTGGTATCAAAGGAGGTCAGTTCTACCTTAAGGACCAATAGTCCATGGATTTTATTTGAGGTAATAATTCTGAATGTCTTGATTTAGAATTTTAGGCACGGGGAGTCTAGTGTTGGTGCAACGATCAATGCATCTATACACCAGGATCCAAAATTCTTCTTTTCAACTCAATACATAAAAAACACTGGTTGCATGCATCATATAGGAATTTAGTGTTTCCTCATATTCTTCTTGAGTCAGAGTCATCTCACCAGGTATAACCTATTGACCATGGTTCATCTTGATCTATTTCAGGATGCCACCACGCAGACTGCCCGCAAGGATTCCAGTGCATGACCATGAGGATGGTATGCCTATTGATGAAGCATCAGTACAGGGACCAGTACTAGAGATGGACCCACTGGGAGGTTCACCAGTGTTTCTACCACCCATTGAAAAACTGTTGGTACTATAATTACTGGTAGAGGATACACACAGGCTCTATTCCTTAAATGAGTTCCAGAGGTAGAGACCTCATAGGTTCAGGGGTAAGACTGACCCCTAGGTAGCCAAGGATTGGATCGAGGTAGTTATGTGACTCTTATGCCTTGTGAGGACGCCTCTCAAACAGATGGAGATATTAGTTGTGAGCCTTATTTAGGGCTTGATAGGGATAAGTTGGAGCTTGACGATCCAAACACATGACGAGGTGAACCTCACCTAGAGATTCTTTGAGCGCCTCTTTAGATAGGAGTTCCTTCTAGTGACGTTTCACTCAGTGTGCATACAGGAGCTACTGTATGTACTGTAGGGTGGAATGATAGTGGGAGAGTATTTGACGAGATTCACCGAGCTTTCTCACTACTCCATGGACATGGTGCGAGACCCATTCTTCAAGGATCGATCTTTTGAGTAGGTATTACAATGGGAAATAAGGGTGTCCATGGTATCTATTTGCATCCCTACTCAGGCTGGGGTCCTGGAGTGAGCCCTACTCATGGAGAGCTTCCTGGCGGAGCAGACGCTAGAAAAAGAAGCTACCATTAGACACCAAGCTATAGAGTCTTTAGACATGGGTACCAAGAATCAGACATGGGGGCCCAAGAGGGCTATAAATTTTGGGGGATGACCCCAGGACGCAGGATCGGTTGTATGAGACCCCTTGGGTTGAGGGAGTTATCAGAGGAATAGGGTGCACTACTCATGCAACAGGAAGGGGCACATGGCTCGTGATTTTCCGACATGCTGCACAAAAAATTGGAAGATGTTCAAGATACCATTGAGGTAGAGGCATAGGTTCGACCGGGGGGGAGGGCACATGGTGGAAGATGTGGCAGGGGAGTCGGTAGAGAAACAAGCAGTGGGTGGAGGTTTTAAGTGCTACCACCACACCCCTAAGTGGTCCACCACGATATTCGGGAGCCGGTGGATAGGGGAGAGGCCAGTTTTAGGTGATGGAGGCCTATGAAAATAGTGCTATAGAGATGATTAGAGGTATAATATGTGTCTTCTCCACCTTAGATGCATTTCTTATAGACACAGGTTCCAGTTACTAATTCCTTACCACTAACCTTGTTCGGAGCTCAAATATTCCAGTGGAGCCGTTGGCTCGATCCTTAAAATCAGAGACTGCTACAGGTGGGGATTCGGTGATCACATATAGGTTCCAACAGTGTGATATTACTCTTAGAGGCAAGATATTTGGCTGTGATATCCTAGTAGCGGCATTAAGGCCGTATGATGTCATCTTAGGTATGGACTAGTTATCCACCATTCATAATCATATCGACTATTTTACGCGCATAGTGTGGGGTGTACGTGAATATGGGACCATGTTTCTATTCACTAGTGAAAAGGGAGCTCTTGCAGTACAGGATATACTTTCTTGGAGGAGGGTACAGTCGATCACTAACTAGTTGGCTAGCCTCACCCTCAGTGCGGTGGAGGATAAGAGTCCTCACTTTCCTGTAGTGGTGGATGAGTATAAAGACATATTTTCTGAGGATGTTATGGAATTACCCCATCGTAGGGAGGTTAAATTATGCATATATCTATACCTAGGAAAGGAACTGATATCCACACCAACATATTATAAGGCTCCCATGGAGCTTCATGAGTTAAAGGTACAACTAGAGGATTTGGAGAAGAAGGGGATTTGTGAGACCCATTGTTTCACCATGGGCTACCCTAGTATTGTTTTCTAAGAAGGTAGATAGGAATTTAAGGTTGTGTGTATACTTTCTGGCCCCTGAATTAGGTGACTGGGAAGAACAATTATCCACTTACAAGGATTCATGACCTCTTCAATCAGCTGAAGAGAGTGAGATGGTTCTCAAATATAGAACTCAGATCAGACTATCATCAGATTCTTATACGGGATGAGGATGTACTGAAGATAGTATTTAGGTGTTGATATGTCCATTATGAGTTCTCGGTTATGCCTTTTGGCATAATCAATGCCCACACAGTGTTCATGGGACTCATGAACAAGATATTCCAGCCTTACCTTGACCTATTTGTTATGGTCTTCATTGATGAAATCCTTGTGTACTCGGCATATGAGGAGGAGAACATGACACACTTGTGGATATGACTGGATACACTATGAGAGAACCATATTTATGGTAATCTCTTGAAGTGTTAGTTCTAGATTTAGGAGGACCACTTTCTGGGACACATTATTATGGAGGCTGGAGTTGTAGTAAATCCAGTAAAGATAGAGGAGGTGCTAGTTTGGGAGCCACCTAGAAGGGTGACTGAGGTGCATAGTTTCTTGGGTTTTTCTGGATACTAATGAAGGTTCATGTATAAATTTTCTAGGGTAGCAGAACCCTTATTGGATTTTACTTGGAAGGGACATACCTTTGTGTGGATGGAGAAGTGCTAGTATAGTTTTCCGGAGCTGAGGTAGAGATTGACGAGTGCCCCCACATTGAGACTACTAGAGGAAGGAATTGGGTATGTAGTATTCTAAGATACATCAAGAAACCAACTAGGTTGTGTCCTAATGTAGAGAAAAACAGTGATCACTTATGGTTCACAATAGTTAAGGAAGCACAAGCAGAATTACGAGACCCATGGCCTGGAGCTATCAATAGTGGTATTTGTTTTGAAGATTTAATGACACTACTTGATGGATGAGCAGTTTACCATCTACTATGAACACAAAAGTATCAGGTATATCTTCTCCCAGAAGTACTTTAACTTGAGGTAGTAATGGAGGCTAGAGTTCCTCCTGGACTATTAATTGGTGATATTCTATACTTCTAGGAAGGGGAACTTGGTAGCATATACACTCAGAAATAGATCCAGTTTTTAGTTTCTAAGTGGGGTGTTAGAGTAGTTAGATGTGATGAAGATATCCTTCATAGATGGTGATGGATCATCTCATCTTTAGTCAATGGCTATCACTCCCCCACTCTTACAGTGAGTTATGGAGTCACAACATGTGTATGTTGACTACAAGGACCACCATGCTCAGTTATCCTCTGGATAGGGTCCTGACAGGTATTTGATAGGTGGGGAGCACATCATCCATTTTAGAGGCTGCACCATTGTTCCAACGTCATTGAGTGATGAGTTTTTTAGAGATTTTCACATATCCCCTTTGGCGGTACATCTAGGAGTGGAAAAGATATACCGGGACCTCCGATGTCAGTACTGGTGGTCAGGGATAAAGAAGGCAATATCGAAGTTTGTTTCACGGTGCCTCACTTGTCAGCAAGTGAAGGTAGAGTATCAGGTTCCAACAGAATTGACTCAGCCTCTTGAGGTGCTGGAGTGGAAGTGTGATGGTATCTCAATGGACTTCATGACGGGTTTACTCCTCACATCCAAGGGGAGGGATATAATCTAGGTGGTTATTGAATGACTCACCATGTCTGCCCACTTACTACCCATCCGAGAGCAGGGTTCAGTAGAGATCTTGGGACACCTCTATGTACAGAAGATAGTTAGACTCCATGGAGTCCCATTGATGATAGTCTCGGATTGGCACACACACTTTATATACCGGTTGTAGAAGGGACTTAATGAGGAATTTGGGACTCAGCTACGCTTGATAATACCTTTCCACCCCCCAACAGATGGTCATACGGAGAAGAAAATCTAGGTTTTAGAGGACATGATCTGTGCTTGTATCTTGGACTTCAGGCACAGTTGGGAGGATCACCTACCGCTGGTGGAGTTCACGTACAACAACACATATTACTCCACCATTGGTATGTAACTATTTGTGGGACGATATGGGTGACCATGTAGGTCACCGTTATCCTGGACAGACTCATGGGAGTCAGCACTCATGGGTCCAAAGATAGTACGAGCTACCACTGAGAAGGTGCAGGTCATCCAGTTGTAGATGATGACTACACAAAGTGGGAAAAAATCTTATGCTGAAAGGATATGGAGGCCCTTGGAGGTTGAGTAGGGAGACCATGTGTTCTTTTGGGTCTCACCTCGATGGGTATTATAGAGATTTGGATGGGGAAACAAGTTGTCTTTGAGATTTATTGACCCTTTTTAGATTCTGAGCAGAGTTGGCTAGGTGGAATACTACCTATTTCTCCCCCCAAAGATGTAACATGTGCATAATGTATTCCACTCATCACAAACGAGTAGGTATGTGCATGATCCATCGCACATAATCGACTGAGGTGAGTGGGATATTGACGACGAGGCAACATTTTTGGAGTTACCAGTAGAGATTGAGGATCGATAGGAGAGGGCCCTTCATGGATGGTCGATTCCTCTAGTCTGCATTTGGTGGAAGCACATGAATCTATAGGAGATGACTTGGGAGCGGGAGGATCATATCTGAGCTCAGTACCCCCAATTTGTTTGTTTAGACCTTGTTTTGACTTATGAGGATGTAAATCCCTAATGGTGGGGGTAATGTAATGTCCCAAAAATTCCATGTAATTTTTTTAAATTATGTGGGATTATTTTGAGACCAGGAATTCAGACGACACTTGATTCTGAGGCCTGGTGATCCTAGAATAAGTGTTTGAAATTTTATTTAAGTTTATTTAAAATAGTGCATGTGAGTGGTTTTGGAAACTTCTAAATGGGTTCCCAGATTAAAAATATTAGGGTCCCATTGCATCTAGAACGACCACTTTACTTAAGGAAGGAATTAACCTCGACCAAAGCGGGTTGGGGGAAAATGTAATTTTTTATAATTTTTAGGAAAATTTAATTCAATAATTTTCTTAAGTAAAAATAAAATAAAGAGTTTGTTTATTTTATTTGAATTTTTAATTTCATTGAAATGTAACGACATTGCAACCCAAACATAACTAAAATTCTATTTCATAAATGAAATAACATAACAACGCTATGAATCAGCATAAAAAAATGATAAAATGAATTTTCTCCATTTAATGGGTTAATCAAATATGAGATCATTGACACAATTCAATATTTCTATAAACACATAGATTTTGTGTTGGCGAGTGACAATCGACAAATCGCCTGCGACGATGGGCACCATTCTCCCTTCGTTCTTCCATCCTTCAAAGGATCACCAACAACAATGATAGGCTACAGATAAAGGAATGATGAATAAAAATGGTGCGATATTCTCCAACAAATGATCCAACATTAAGGTAGGGGTTCAATTCTAAATGAATTTCCATTTTCTCCTTTCATGGATTTCAACAACGAAGGTGGGTCAAACGACGAACAGGTGACTCACGGGTCAATCACTTTTGCGAGAGGGTTTCTAATTTTGGGTTTTGAATTAGAGTTACCGATGATAGATTCTTAAAGCTCATTCCACTATGTTTTTAAATTCTAACGTAGAGGGATCTAGCCGACACGAACAATGCCCGAATCCCTTCATTGGGGGAGTTCTTGTGTTATTCATGATCGAAACCTTGGATTGATGAAGAGGCATATTGGAACACATAACAGTGATGGTGACATCCCGAGGATCTTGAAGGTGCTCATAGATCAAATAATGGACCACCGGATCAATTTTGGTGTCCTGTAGAAGAAACCGTTGGTGACGACCAACAACGGAACATGGCGTGCTACGATGGCGAAGGTCTACATCAGCTGCGGGGTGGCAGATAAGGGCTGCCAGAAATAGCCTAAGGTGGGGCCTTTGGAAGTCACGATCAGAGGGCTGCAGACCAATGGGATTGAGACAAGAGGGCCCCACAGTGATTCAGGAGGTGGTCACATGGTGACCCGCGTGTTGGTCACGTGGGGACCCGCATGCCAGTTACGTGAAAAACCTGCAATGTTGACTAGGAGGAGACATGAAGACCGCCGCCGCGTCTAGGTATGGCAAGCCGACCCGCTCACAGTGGGTCGGGTTGGAGAAGGCGGGCCAGACACACAGCCCAGTGGGCCTGGCTCATAGTCTAGCGGGCCCGGACCCGTGGCCCAGCAAGCCGGACCTGAGGCCCGGAACTGCGGCCCAAAGGGATAGACCTGGACCCAACCAACCCCTTTTCACTAAAATGAGAATAACTTACAAACAATTCGTCTGATTGATGAGCCGTTTATGGTGTTGGGACCCTTTTGATGATATGGGCCTTTTGAAATACTCCAAGTTAGTTTCTGTGGAGGTTGAGATATGATTTATGGCTTAAGGGGTAGATTCTTCTAGAATCAAGCACCTTACGAGCAGAAATCCTATGACTGGATGTGACAAGAAGGAAGTGACGAGCGGACCTCAGTGGCCCAATAAACGAGAGGAAATCACTATATCGGTAGGTGATAAGACCTCAGTGGCTTGAAAGATGAGTGGACCTCAGTGGTCAGACATGCGAGCGAACCTCAGTGGGTCGGTAGGTGAGTAGACCTCAGTGGCCCGACAGAGGAGAAAACCTCGGTGGCCTGATGGAAAAGTGGAGTGAACCTCCGTGGCCTAGCAGATGAGTAGAACTCAGTGTCCTGACAGATGAGAGAAGCAAACCTTAGTGGCTTGGTAGACAAGCGGACCTCAGTGGCCCGATAGACGAGCAAAACTCAGTGGCCCAACAAACCTCAGTGGCCCAGTGGATGAGCATACCTCAGTGGCCCGGAAGACCTCAGTGACTCATTAGAGATTATTCCCTCAACAGTACAAGATGTTCATCTTTACGTCTGATAATATTGATTTCTATACTCTAGGTTATACCTGTGTGAGATGTTCATTACTTTGTATTTACTTTTCTTTGTGGTCATTTATTTGTGGTATGGGGTCCCTAATGAGTATTGTGTTACTCACCCCTGCACGAGCTTCACCTGCACATATCATGTCTTGTGCAGAAAACCGAAATTTTGAAAGAGACCTTGGTGTTCCAGGATTAGGCGGTTCCTAGTGATATCAGACAGGTGAGGCATACTCCTACAACTTCCGATAGGTTCTCTTCAACTATCCTTTAGGTAGGTATTTCTACATATGGATTATCAGATACCTTTTAATCCCATGTTTACAACTCGTATTTTCTTGGGTTTGTATTTTGGGCCATTTTTCTTACAACTTGTACCTATACTCTCAGTGGTTGTCTTAGTGGTATGAATGTTTTCCTTTTTAGCATTATGGACTGGGGTTGTGAGTGTGTGTGTGTAAAGGTACTAGGAAAATGTCTCTGAATTGTAGGATAATACCTTCGACGCTAGTCTCCAACTCCTGGAATTTGGGAGGTGGGCTTGGGGTAGTCATAGCATGGGCCCTGGGGGACGGGTCGTGACCAGATTTACCATAGATAGGGAGATCCAGTAGCAGCAGGGGGAATCCTCCGACACCCCATCGACCTCATTGTATATGAGGATCCGTATCAAGCCTCATAACGGCTTGAAAACCATCCCACCATTTCTATATGGGATTGGGTTTCTTCTATGCTTCTCTGTGCTCCACCACAGCTCTACTTCTTCCGCTTAGCTCCACCGCTCTACCTCCATTCATGTGCCACTGATGTCATTGGACACCCCTCATATCACTCAAAAACACCATGATTTCTGCTCTTGATCTCAAAATTGAGCTCCATCTTCACTACTACTCCTGTTATCACCATGAACCATCATTTTTACCTTTCACCACCACCTTCCACACACACATGATGTCGGGCGCCACTAACAATCCCTATAGAACACCATGGATGAGCACCCTGAAGCTCATATCAAGCTCCATTCAAACTACTTAAGGAACCACTAGGTATTTTATTCTTCACCTAGGATGACTACCATGAAGCCTCATTCAGCCACTTCAAAGGACAGATGAGGAATAAGGGAGCCAATTCTAGCCACCACCCCCATGCACCACTACTCTTCACCTCACTCTCCACTTACTGCTTCTCCATTGACAACTCCCTGTGTATTCACTCCAAATAAAGAAGACCCATGTGGATTCATTCTATGTTAAACATTTAAACACCAAAATAATTTATGTGTTTCATACTTCATACCTGTGGGTCGCATGGGTGTAATTTTAAATAGATATATCCCTAAGGATATAGGCATTGAAAGAGGTCGAGGTTGGTTCTTGTTTTCCTATAAAAGGAGGGATCCTCCCTCTTCCAATGGATGAGCTAACACCCTAATAAGGTATACCATCATATGGTTGAATCTTCATATAATTCTTCTCTGTTTTTTTGATTTATTCTGTTTTATTTTAAATTTTATATTGTAATTTATTTTTATTTTTAGTTTAATGGCTCCTGAATTTTTTCATATTCTCTAAGTGTTCCACCACTTTTGTCTTCCTAATCCTCTTATTCTTTAATAATAATAATTATTATTATTATTATTTTTTAAAAATTATATTTTATTATATTTATTTATTTTATTTCTTTCTCTCACTCTCTCTCTTATCATCTCCCATTCTTCCATATTAATTTTATTCATTTTTATTATCACACTTATTTTATATTTTATTTTATTTATTCTCTTCTTATTATAACCACCAAAGTGATATTTTACTTTAAAAAATGAGATGCTGACCCGAAGTCTTGTCCCAAGGGAGGTCACCATGTTCTTGAATTTTTCTTGAAATTTATTTTATGTTTGTGATAGATATGAGTATCATGCATTGGTGAGATGAATATCCCCGATGGGGTGATTTTCCCCAAATGGAATGAAATGAAACTAAATCTATTTATATTATTTTGTTTAATCTATTTTACCTCCCTCTATTGGTTATTTCTTCACATAATTGAGTTAAGGCAATTAGTGGATGAAATGACATCGATAGAGTCGGGTCCTTGAAAATGACACATCCTAGACCAATGTGTGTCATCAACCTTGATTAAATGAGGATGTGGAATTGATATTTATTAGGCATTTAATGATTTACACAATTTATAAATAAAAATAATAGTAGTTAAAACATGAGATTTTATGGTAGTATTATCAAACTAAAATAAAAAAAATAAAGTAGAATAATTATTGAACTTAAAATCGAACCCAAAACCAAGTCTTGTCTTCCTTAAATAATTCTATTTAAACATTGCATTCTAGTTTAGATTTTTATACTACGTTCCATTCCATTATTCAGAAAAATAATCAAAAACCAAAAAATTTTTTCATTGTTTTCATTAAATATTAAAACAATAAAAAAACCAGTAAGGTGAATTATATTAAGTGAGAAAACAGACTAAGAATCCCCTAAAGTGAGATGGCCTTGGTCAACCATTATGATGTATTAGGAAAATAATTTTCATTTCCAAGCCCCATGACATATGTGCATCAAAACTGGCAATATTTCTAGGGAGATAATCATTAGTTCTCTTTACCTTTTCTATTTCCACTTTTTAGATATATTTTATTTCTTTTATAAAAATAAAAACTAAAAAAAATCAAAAATGTTTTTAAATGATCATTTTTTCAATTCAAGGAACAATTAATCTCAGGTGAAATAACCAAAATTTCAAAATGCTAAAGTGGGGTCTCTCCTAAAAAAGTTCAATGAACTCATTGACCTGGAAAAGCTTATGATAAATGGTCATAACACTAGAATTTTATGTCATGAACTGGTAGATATGGTTGATAAATTCAAAATAGATTATCAAAAACCAAAGGCCAAGAATGAAGTGCCACGAAAACTACCAAATTTCATTGAAGAAATCAAAGTGGTCAAGGAAAAACTCGAGGATTATCCAAATAAAAAAATACCATGATGAGCTAGAGTGGATTCATGATTAGGAAAACTTGCCTGCTGAGCTAACTATAGGTGATTAAAAATATCTAGATGACCTATGGAATGAGTATGGGGTGAAACTTGACCTCCCCAATCCTTACCAAGTAGAAGATCCAAAACCCTTGCATTTCACTCTATCCATGGAAGAGGAGGAAGCCATCCAAATGATGGAATTTGAATAAAGGATGGAGGATCCTGACTACCTACCTCCATTAATGAAGATCCAACTTCAAGAGGCACTTACCACTGAGATATTGATTGAACCAAAACTCAAATATATGATCTTTATTATTACTCTTTATTGTCTTATTTTATTCAGTATGAAGTGATCATAACAACTTATTGTTTTGAATTTTTATAATCGGCCAATTCATTCCATGCCTTAGAAGAATATGATGAACTTGTACATGCACCTACTGAGAAACACATGGATCTTCCTTATTTCAATTTACATGCATTTGAGGAATCCCATAAGATAATATAAGTGGATAAAAATGAGTAAGTTAGAAAATAAGCTACTCATATTGAAAGAAAAAAATTACTTATTAAAAATTAAAATTAAAATTTTATTCAAGTAAAAATACCTAATTATTTTCCCTTTGATCATTAAATTAATATAGCCTATGTGAATCTAGAACTAGAAGAGAAAAATAAGGCTGCACAAGTATCAAGAATGAAGGAGGATGATTTATACCTCATCCTAAACCCACCAAGAAAGCTATACGTAGTTGTGAAGGGGAGGATCTAGTATACTCTATCCATGGATAATTCCTCACCAAGAAGGATGAATCGCATGCTGGGAAAGGCCACAAGTTGTGGTTTAAATAAAACAAACTTCATCAACAAACTGACTTTGGATAAAATCCAGTACTACCCTCTGAAGGTAGTAAAAATTCATAGTCCACTTGGGGGATCATAACAAGACTTATACCTTTCATTTTCATTCTATGAATTTAAATTTAAATTTCAATTTTAGGAATTCGTTCACCATGCATACCACTCCCTCTTATCTTTTTTGATCTTAAATGACACGATCCTCGTGTTTAATTGAGTGATTTTATTTTGTAGGATCATGATGAAATAAGGAAGAACTTAAAGAACCAAGGAAGGAAATTGACTAAGATTCATTGGAAATAGAATTCAATTTTTTATGTTTATCTTTTAAACTCCTTACAAATTTTACAACAACATGTTTTTATATTTAAAGTTGAAATTTGATGACTATGCTTGAATTATTCTTTACTTGATTAATCTAAGAGACATGAGTGTTATAGTAACAATGTGATTCTATGTTTTAGATTTCAATGTTAATGATATTTAATGAGTAAAATAAGGAATTAAATGATTAAATTTAAGTATGGATATTAAAATGAGGACTCATGAATTGAGTATATTAATTAATTCGTGAAAATGAAATTTCCCAAACATTTTTCATTCTTTGAATTTCTGAAATTCATGTAAATTGATTTTTTATTTTTAATCATGCCTTTAGTGATTTTTTAATATCATATTCCCATTTGACCAAATACTTCCTATTTAATCTTGAGAATATTTCTTGAGTGATCTTGGGATATTCCACTTGATTGAACTTGAATTTGAACTTTTCAAAGCTATGAATGTACAAAAACACATTTAAAATTATTGATATATCTTTTTAAAATACCTTATCCCTAAAATACCACATGTAAATCAATCCTTGTTTAAGCCCATAGAATCCATGAATGACCTTGTTAGGAATGAGCCATGTTTCAAGACATTTTTTTATCTATTCATACACTCCTATTAGTACTCAAATGATATTTTAAAATTGAAGTGTGGGGGTGAAGGGAATAATGGTGTAAGGGATGATTTATAGTGTAAGGAAAAAAGTTTTGGGGGGTATTTATTGTGGGAATAATTTAATTTTTCTGATTCATTCATTGTACATTTTATTATTTTTCATCTCTTGAGAAAAAATAAAATAACAAAAGGAAACAAAAAATTAGAAAAATGCGTTATGATTGGGGAAAAAAATAACCATTACTAGATCTATTAATTTTATCATATTTGATTAGGTGGTGGATGTGAGATTTATTCTTACAAAACATTCAAAAAAATGGAAATTTTATTTGAAAAAGAAAAAAATGTATAAAAGTAGTGAAACATTCAAGAGGGTGCACCAATAATTCATTATCATTAAATTGATCATGATAAATACTTTGAGTTATTGTGGGAAACTGAGTGTTTTTAAAAATTTAAGGGGAGAATTTCATGACACCTTTACTTTTAATATCAAAATTTACGATTTGAGTGATAAACCTCTTCCTTGAGCCTTAAAAATTAAAATAAAAATTCCTACCAACCTTAAGCATTAGATACATTTGAACCATAATTGAAAGCCCACATGATTTAATCTTCCTTTTTTATTTACAAAGTTGATAAAGTATTTCATTTGAAATCCTTTGGATAAGAATCATGTATTCTTGATATGGGCATAAATCTACTTGAATTTTATCATGAGTGATGAGTGAAAGGATTCTAAAGTGAGGTAAATCATGATTTGGAATGTTTAATAATAATAATTTTAGGAACTTGAATGAATGAGAAGATAAGTTCAATAATTTTTGAAATGGATAAAAGTAAAATGATTGATTGGATTTTTCTTTTAAAATTAAGAAATTGAATTTATTTTTTTATGTGAACTTTCAAAATTTGATTTAACATTTAAAATTGTTTGATTTTATTACGTTGAAATTTGAATATTGATAGATTTGGTACCCTATTATCTGCCGTGTTAAGATTTTATTCTTAAGGAAAAACATGGTTTAAGTGTTGTGGTATTTAACAAATAAAAATTTGGTGCATTTTTTTATTCAAATATTTATGGATTTAAGTGTTTTATCAATAAATTAAGCCATTATTTTCAATGTTTTGTTAAACTTTAGAAAATTTTTAATGTGAAATTAAAGTGGCGTTGAATGAGTAAAATATTTGTGAATTTTTAATTTTATTTATGAAATATTATTATTTTGAGTGTTACGTAATTTTCCTTCAACTATTTTAAGAATTTTGTCTAAAAAAATTAGGCCATGGGCTATAACTCAACCAAGGGAGGATATATAGCCCTCAACCAAGGCGGTATATATCAACTATCCTGGCCCAAAAGGGCCTGACCACCGGCCAAGACTCCCCACTAGGGAGATCATTCCCAAGGAAAGAGTACACTTGGTGGGGGGAATCAGGCCCATACATTAGGGTCTGAAGTGGTGACTTATGTGGGTCCCATAGATAACACATGGTTCAAGTGTTGGCATATGGGGAAACTCCATGCAGCAGCAGAAGGAGGGTTCACTATGGATGGGGCATTCCAGCAATGGTGAGCGACATCCTTTGACACCCTGTTGACTTCATTACTAAGGGGAGATACATATAGACTTATAAAGGATCATTTCCTATCCCACTATTTCAATGTGGGATCGATTCACTACTGCGCTTTTCTATTCTCTACCACAGCTCCACCTCTACCGCTCAGTTTTGCCACTATCGCTCAGTTCTACCGCTTCACCTCTGTTCCTGCACCCCGATGTCACTGGATGCCTCTTCTATCACCTGAAAAGACCATGGATTCCAACATTGATCTCTAAAATGAGATCAATCTTCACTTCCTCCCTTGATATCACCATGAACCAACACTTCCAAATTCCTCTGCCACCTACTGCACCGATGTCGGCCGCCGTTGTCAGTCACCGGAGAATGCCATGGCCAAGATCCCTGTATCTTGGTTCGAGATCCTTTCACATTGTTGATGACCAGAACCACATTTTATTATCTTCTTCACCAAGTATTACTACCATGAAGTCTCATACAACCACTTCAAAGGCCGGATGAGGAAGAAGGGACTCACCACTAGCCATTTCCCCCCCATGCACCGCTACTTTCCACCTGCTACTTCTCCACTACCAACTACCTATGCATACAAACTGAAGAAATATACCCCACATGGAATCCTTAACACACATATTTTAAACGCCCAAAAAATGTGGGTGTTTTATACTTCATAACTGCGGGTCTCACGGGTGTGATTTCAAACAGAGAGATCCCCAAGGATCTCAAATTTGAAGGAGGCCATGGATGGTGCTTGTTTTCCTATAAAATGAGAGCTACTCCCTCTTACAAAGGATGATTCAACACCCCAAGGAGGGATACCATTGGAGGTAAGAAGCTGGAATTATTTCTTCTCTATTTATTTTTATTTATTTCATTTATTCTATTTTAGTTTAAATTATAAATAGTAATTTAATTTTAATTTTAATTAAATAATTCATGCATTTTTATTACTCTCCAAGTGATCCACCATTTTTATCTCTTTCTTCCTATTATCTTCTTCTTTAATAATAATAATAATAATAATAATTTTAACATTCTATTTTATTCTATTTTTTTATTATTTTATTTTATGTCTCTCTCCCTCCATCTCTTCTCATCCCCCATTATTCCATTTCTATTTTATTCTTATTTTATTCTCATTATTCTTTTATATCTTATTTTATTTATTATTTTCTTCTTCCATCCAAAAAAGTGTTCTGTTACCCTTGAAAATGAGGGGCTAACCCCAAGGCTTGGCCTAGGGGAGGTCACTGTGTTCTTGATTTTTCCTGAAATTTTATTTTATGATTGTGATAGATATGAGTATCTTGAATGGGTGAGACAAATTTCCCCAATGTAGTTTTTTAATCCCCTATTATCACTATGAAACACCACTTCCACCTTCCTCTGCTGCCTTCCACACCCACACGATGTTGACCGCCACTTTTGATCATTGGAGAACTCTATGTTCGAGCACCAAAAAGCATGAATCGATCTCCTATCACACTGATGAAGTCCTGAACCACCCAGGATCATATTATTTATCTATTATGTCTACCATGAATCCTAATTCATCCCCTTTGAAGGCCAAATGAAGAAGAAGGGATCTTCTATTAGCCACCATCCCCATGCATAGTTGCTTGCCACCTTGCCCACCACCCATTTTTTATCTCCTTCCAACTCCCCATGAATGCGCACAAAAAAATATGATCTATGTGTAATACTTACATGAACATAATTTTAATACCTAAACAATGTGGGTGTTTCATACTTCACACCTGCCGGTCTCATGGGTATGATTTAAAACAAAGAAAACCCCCATGATATTGGCTTTGAAGGAGGCAAATACTGGTGCTTGTTTGCATATAAAAGGTTGGATCCTCCCTCTACTAATGAATGAGTTGTCACCCCAAGGAGGGATACCATCATAGGGATGAAGTTGTATGTCCTTCTTCTCTATTTTTTTTTCATTTATTATGTTTTTTATATTTTAAATTGTTATTTCATTTTAGTTTTAATTAAATAATTCATGCATTTTTTCTTATTATCCAAGTGTTCCACCATTTTTATCTTCTTCTTATTTAATAATAATAATAATAATAATTTTAACATTATATTTTTTTATCTTTATTTCTTTTATTATTTTATTTTTTTCTATCTCAGCCTTTCTTCTCACCCCCCATTCTTCTATTTTTATTTTATTCTAATTTTATTATAATTCTTTTTTATCTTTTATTTTATTTATTCTCTTATTATTCGATCCACCAAATTGATCTCTCAACCTTGAAAATGAGGGGATAACCCCAAGGCTTGGTCTAGGAGAGGTTAGGATGTTCTTGAATTTTTCCTAAAGTTTATTTTATGTTTATGATAGATATGAGTAGCATAAATGGGTGAGCTGAATGTATCCAATGTGGGGAATATACCCCAATGACATGAAACTCAATATATTTCTATTATTTTGTTTAATAAATTTTCCCTATCTCCATTGTCAAGTTCTTCACATAATAGAGTTGAGATAATAAATGGATGAAATGATATTGATAGAGTTGGGTCTTGGAATATGGAACATCGTAGACTAATGTGTGTCATCAACCTTGATTATAGGAGGAGGTGGAATTGATATTTCTTAGGAATTAAATGATTTCAAAAATTTATAAATAAAAATAATAATAGTTCAAACATGATATTTCATGTTTGTATTATCGAACTAAAATCAAACAAATATAGCAGAATAACTATTGAACCCATAGCCAAACCCAAAACCTAACCCAAAACCAAGTCTTTTCTTCCTTAAATCATTGTTTTTAAACATCTCATGCTAGTTTAGATTTTTTTATATTGAATTTCTGTAACGTCTCGATTCCAGGTGCCTCCTAGAGGTGCCCTATACCCGGTTGGTCACATGGCCTCAAGCGCATTTCCCCAAACGCCCGAGGCCGCCGACTAGCAAAGAGAGAATTGGGCGTGATAATGGGAAACTATACCCTCATTAGAAGAGTAATGAAGTGGAAATAAATAGATAATAGGAGCGGAACTAGTAATAAAATGAAATAAGTAAACAACAGAAGACTGAAAGTAATAAAAAACTGGATAAAATATATAAATGATGCATGATACATATGTCTAGTAAAGTAGCCGAACAAGTCAAAATGCTGGAATACCATACTAAACCAATGTAAAAAAGAAAAAAAAATAAACTCCAGCATCATCACAAGCCTTATGTTGGTCCCATTCTCTCCAACTCCACCGCAGTCAAGTACTTAACATAGAAGAGAGCTTTCCCTTATCTATACATGAAACAATATAATCTGTTTAGGCCTAAAAGCACGACTTAAACAGGGTGTGAGACAAATTCCAGTAGGCTACCACCCAAAGATCTGTGCCTAATAGTCAGTGAATATATATGGCAGGCGATAAGAAAAATGAAGTATTAAACAAGGAAGTACTCAAAAGTAAACAATCCTACCATTTAAATTGCATTCATTTTCATATATCAGGTAAGTAGATAATAAAAAACAAGTAACCCTCAGGGATTAACTCATATCCCAACCCCTCTGGTTCAACCAACCAAACACAAGAAACCATATGGGAAGTACTCACAGTCTAACCCCTCTGTTTCATATTTAGAAAAGACTCTCTAAGGAAGCACTCACCAACAATTCCCCCTCTGGTCTTGTATCAGTAACTATAGACACTCTGAGGAATCAATCAACATCCAATTCCCCCTGTGGTCTCACAACGTGGAACTAAAAAAACTTTCAGGGAGCACAAAGTCCATCCCCCTATGGTCTCGTAATGTAAAAGTAAACTTACACACTGTAGAAGCCATCAGTGTCCATTCCCCCTATGGTCTACTACACCAGGTTCCCATAGCCCTGTGTAAGTCAATCGTGCACAACGGTGTTCCACATCCAAAGTAAACCTTAAGAACTACTTGGCTAAATGATTTTAAGAACTACTTTTCTAAACAGCTACAAGCATATTACAACTTCAGATAATATCAATCCATCCTAACAACACTAGTCATGGAAAACAATTAGCCTAATAGAAAATCTAAACCAAGTGGTCAATATCAAAAAAACATGGGCATCACAACCATAGATTGAAAAATAACCCTATTCACAATAAAAAACCTCTACTCATGCACAAAATGCATAACAAGAATTAATAGGGCTAAAATCCCTAAATACGCAATACCCTATTCTAGGCTATTTGGCACTTTTGCATATAATATTAAAATAATAACTATGAAAAGTCACAAACCACCTACATCGGCATTGTACGATCAATATACTTCAGTGTCAGCCATCAAATTGGCCTATAATGACGTAGATCTAAAAAAACATCTAAAAAGATCAACCATGGATATCTCACAAAAGGAGGGAAATCAGGAAACAAGGCTCTAGAAGAAGGAAGAAATCACTGTGTCAATTCCAACGCAATCGACGATGGTTGATTCAGAGGACAGATGGTGGGTCAGGGGCTCAGAAAATAATCGTCAGCTTTGGTCGCTCCTGCATGAGACGAGCTAAGAAGAAGTGTTTTCTGTGAAAGAGACGTGTCCCCGGTCTGATATAAAAATTGAAATGTATGTACAAGATGTGTCTTTTAAAAGTAAATGGCATGTATATGAATTTATCGGGCCCCTCTTTAGGTGGTCTCCAGGTCATCCCAAATGGACATGTACTCATCTGTTACATAGCCAGTACATGGTCACCCATAGAAATAGGGTACACAGCGTGTAATCCTATGTACAGGGCACGTACTCATTAAATTTATAGATTCTCCTCTTTTTCTCAAAAATAACAAACAAGAAAACTCAAACCTAAAAAGAAGGTCTGGGTTCTTACAAACTCCCCCCTTAAAGAAATTCATCCCTGAATTTCCCTAGAAAGGGGGTGTAGAAGAAGAATTCCTGAACAGCTTCATACATTATGATCGTACATCAACCTCCCCCTCCAAAGTATCATCCTATACTCGCCCGTGCTACCATAGCACTCGTACCAGATGAATAGACTAGCCATGGAGAACCTTTTCACTACGATCAACAATCTGGATAGGATGCTCCTAGAATGATGCATCCACCTCCAGCTCAACCTCCTCAAGTTGAAAAACATGAGACAGGTCTGTGAAGTAACACCATAGCTGAGAAACATGGAAGAAGTCGAGCATATCCCGTTACTTCTGAGGTAATAACAACCGATAAAAAATCAGACCAACTCTCTCCAAAACCTCAAATGATCCAACATATCTTCATGAAATATCTCCCTGTCTCCTAATTTTCCTATGTCCTAACCTCAGTGTGACACGTATGAATAATTGATCTCCGACCTTGAACTCTAGAGGTCATCTCCATTTATCATCATAAGACTTCTATCGTGACTGTGTAGTAGCCATCCTCTTCCGCATCAACTCCACCTGCTCTGTGGTCTCCTGAACAAGATGAGGTCCCAACATAGCTATCTCTCCTTCCTCTATCAAATATAAGGGTGATCGGCATGGCCTACCGTACAAATCCCCATAAGGTTCCATTTGAATAGTTTCTTGAAAACTATTATTGTAGGAAAACTCCACTAGAGGTATGTGTTTCTCCCAAGAACCTCCAAAATCTAGGACTCATGCTCGAAGCATGTCCTCCAGCACCTGAATCGTATGCTCAGACTAAGAATCTTTCTGGGGATGGTAAATTGTACTCAGAAGTACCTGAGTACCAAAATCCCTCTATAGTCCCTAGCATACCTGAGAAGTAAAATGGGTGTCCCTGTCTAAAACGATGGAGTACGGAACCCCATGTAGACGTACAATCTCCATTATATACAACCTTCCTAGATCATCAACACTAAAAGTCTCCTTGATCGGTAAGAAGTCTGCAACCTTCATGAGTCTATCAATGACAACAAAAATTTCATCGTTCCCTTGAGGTAACCTCGATAATCCTATCATGAAGTCTATCACGACATCATTACACTTCCACTCAAGAATGTGTAACTACTGCAAAATGCCTAATGGTCGCTGATGCTCTGCCTTCACCTACTGACGGGTGGAACACCTCATAAAAAAGCCAGCAACATTTTTCTTCATACCTGGCCACCAATACTGACAATGTAAATCTCAGTACATTTTGGTGACACCAGGATGAACTTCCCAAAATGAGGAATAAAAATCCCGCATCATCTCCTTGTGTAAGTCTATTGACACCCTTACGTACCCATGAAAATGAAAGACCTCATCCTCGCCTACGGTCCATCCAAGAATAGGGTCCTCCTCTAACACACTATCCTACAGTACAAGTCCTTCAAAATATAATAGTTGCCTCATTTGCACTCGATCAAGTAGAGTAGAGGTAACAAACACAGAAGAAAGAAACGTCTGCCTATGTCTGTCGTGAACCTCCAAATGCATATCACATAATAGAGTCATAAGTTGCCACTAACTGCTGGCCTATTGAACTACCTGTATCTATGTCCTCCTTCTCAACACATCAGCTACTGCATTTCCTTTCCCAGGCTTGTAGGAAAGCTCAATGTCAAAGGACTGAAGGTACTCAACCCACCTTCACTATCTCAAATTCTAATCACACTGAGTAAAGATATACTTGATACTTTTGTGGTCGGTGAAAACCACAAAATTATCTCCCAAAAGATAATTTATTCAACAACATAAAGAATGAACAAGTGTAGCCAACTCAAGATCATGTTTCGAGTAATTCATCTCGTGTGGCCTCAACTGCTGAGACCCGTACGCAATAACTCATTCCCCTTAATTAGCACTGCGCCCAGCCCGAAACCTGATGCATTATAGTAAACTGTATACCTCTTTCCCATATCTGGAAAAACTAATATCGAGGCTAAATTCAACCTCCCTTTCAACTCTTGAAATGCTGACTCACCTGAATCTTTCCATAGGTAGTTTGTGCCCTTCTTAGTCAGGCCCGTCAGTGGCACTACTAAGCATGAAAGTCCTATATAAAATGTATGTAGTAACCAACCAGCCCTATAAAAATATGTACGTCAAATATGTTCTTCATTTTCTCCTAGGAAACTACTCCTCTAACTTTCTCAAGGTCTACTGATACTCCTGTCCCTGAGATAACATGACCTAATAAGTGAATTTGGTCCATCCAAAACTGGAATTTTGAGAGATTATCACATAAATGATGCTCTCTCAGTGTACTCAAAATGATATCAAGATGTGTAGCATGGTCATGTTGAGTGTGAGAGTACACCAAGATATCATTCACGAAGACTACCATGAAAGAATCCAAGTATGGATGGAACACTCGATTCATCAGTGCCATAAAAACTATAGGCACTTTAGTGAGACCGAATGGCATAACCACATACTCATATAGACTATACCTACTCCAAAGGGCTGTAATAGGTATATAAGATGTTCTAATGTGCAACTGATAATAACCGGATCTCAATTAAATCTTTTAGAACACACAAGATCCTCAAATCTAATCAAAGAGATCATCAATCCTCGGAAAGGGATATCGCTTCTTAACCGTCAACTGTTTCAGCTTCCGATAATCCACAAAATGTATGAGGGTACCATTCACCTTCTTCGCAAATAGGATAAAAGAACCCAAAGGAGAAGTACTAGGTTGGATGAAACCCTTAGCCTGTAACTCCTTTAACTACTTCTTGATATCTTGAAACTTTTGTGTAGCCATCCTATATGGAGTAATGGACACCCGTGTTGCTCCTGTCACAAGAGAAATTGAAAAGTCTATCTCTCGCTCTAGAGGCAAACCTGAAAAGTCCTCTCGAAACACATCCCCTGAAACGATTGACCACTGGAAGAAATTCCAACTATGAAGTTCCATGGTCATCCAGATATAGACTAGAAATATGGGCTGTAACTCCTCCTAACCCATGATGCTCGGGTCCTGCTCTGCTTTCTTAGATATCCCATTCGCCTCTATAAAGAAACGAACCACCCTCTGGTGATGTGAAACTCACCCTATGATGATAGCAGTCAAACAAATCCTGGAAGGGAACCAACCAGTCCATTTTGAGAATAGCATCATAGCCTGTTGTCTCCAAGACATAGAGGTCCCATAGGAAGTGACATATGACGACCTTAAGAGGGAACTCCTTACATTGGTGTACACTATCCATTCTTGTCCCCAACAGTGTTTCCAACATCAAGGCATCAGTAGAAGTAAAGATATAGATCCCAAAACTCTCTAAAATAGTAACCGATATTAAACTATGGGAATCCCCTGTATCCCAAAGTACAGAAGCTAAAATTGAGGCAACTAGGATCGTACCTCAAATAGTAGAGGGTACGAGATCTTGATCCTATTGGGTCTGCTCCACTGAAAAAGTCTGGCCTGTACCGCAGCCATGTGACCCTAATTGACCATTCAGAGTTGATCCACCCTATTGTCGCTGAATGCCTGGTTACTGGATACCACGACCATGACCCCCAACTTGAACTGAATAGCTGGAATAACTCCAGTTCCCTGACTGATGAGAAACTAGTGGTCCTACTCATGAATGAGGAGTCATAGAAGTACCTCTATCACCCACTGTTTGTGAGATGATCTAATAGAAATGCTAAAGATGACCCATTTTTTCCACAAGATCGGCACTCAAATAGGTCTCTTCGGCAATGTGTCCTCATATGCCCGCTCTTCCCGCACTAGTAGCACACCACCTAGATTCTAGAAGAAGTATCCCACTTCCTTGGATCTTTGTGCGTAGATTCCCTATGATGATTCTTACTATTAGTTGGAGGGTTACCAACTTCGGATGCCAAGATGCCCTAGCTTAAAGCTCCAGAATCCCTCAGGTTACACTTTGTGATCAATGCCTGGTTGTCTATAGAAGTGATGGAAGTCAACTTGAAGATGTTCACTTGAGATCGGATGTCATGCCTAAGACCATCCTCAAACATCCTCACCAGAAATAACTCATAACCTCCTAGAATGGGTGTAAAGTGATGGATATCTATGAAGTGAGAATAATACTCCATGACCGAGAGAGTACCCAACTCCAGAATCATGAACTCTCGGGTTCGATTGACCCTCAATGTCTCCAGGTAGATGTAATCATAGAAAGTAGGATGAAACTGATACCAAGCTATAACCTGCTGGAGTCCCACCTATGAGATCACATCCCACCATATCTTGGAGGAATCCCGAAGAATATATGTATAGAGCTTCAACCTCCTCTACGGAGGTGTCTCCAGATGCTTGAAGATCAACAGTATGGATTCTAACAATGACTTTGCAGCCTAAGGTCCTCCATCCCCTAAGAAGGTGGGAGGATGCTGCAACTGAAATACCCAAATCAACTCATCCATAGATGGGGAATGATGAAGTGATACTTAGAAGGTATGCATGAACCTCATAAATCCATATCAGAACTATGAATCGACACTTGTATCTAGGATAATGGCTGGTTCCAAGACGGACATGACTGGAGGATCTGCTTGAAGTTCCTGATCTGCCATATCTGGTGTCCAGTCACATCCCTATAACTGGCATACAATGGGAGGATGTCTTGATGGCATGACTCTTCACGGTCAAACACACTCCTCATATCAATATTAACAAGGAATGAAACTTATAAGTTCAATAGGGGAAAATGAGAAAGAAATCATTCCAGATTTCTAAAAGGTGGATACACGGCGTGCACAACTCCTACATGGCGTGTTCCCTTAAGCTTTCACATGGGCGTGCACTCTTTCCAACCCTAGTAGTGTAACACCCCATATATATGGCATGATCCCCCAAGACACGGTGTGTACTTGAATCATTTTCCCTTTCTCGAGTTCTTTTACACGACTAACCCACACGGTTATCCTAGAAAAAGGCTACATGACGTGTTCACTCCAAACATGACATGTACTAGAAATAAATTCACCAACCCATGTTGTTAGTTAGACTATTGGTTACACGACTGACTCTACATGGCATGTTTTTTCCAGACACGATGTGTACTAACTACCCACAATCCACCCATGTCATTAGTTACACGGCCGAACACATGGATCCTAAGACACGACGTGCACATAGGGTATATAACGTGACCCACCAAAAATTTACCATCCCCATGTCTCTGACCACACATCCATTGAAACAATTAGAAACTACATGGATTGTACTTTATGTACATGACATATACTTAAGAAAAAAAGTTCCTGCCTGAATAGAATGACTCATGGCTTGTATTCTGCAATACACACTGTGTATTCTAGGTTTTTTTGGACAGTAAGCCTCATAAACTACTCCGGCAGCCCACAAAACACTGAAACAAATATCAAAGTTCCAAATTCGGATCCTTGGGGGCCCATACTCCCCACTAATCAAATCTTGGAATCATATTCATGTCATATACAAGGAATAACAAAGCAATGATCCACCAAATTCTAATCTATTAGGGCCCATAACTCCTAAAGAAACAAAATTTTATGGTCATTCAAATGAAACCTTACATATTAGCAATACCCTATCAAATAGTAGGTATTATATAGTGTAATCTATCACAAAAACATGCACATCTGACACAACAACTATCACAACAACATGTAATCAGTAATGAATCCTAAATGGCATGGAAATAATGCATGACATGTGATCTCTAGAAAGTTCCAATATGATGCATGAGATTTCATACCTTCATCTCATAGGGTGGCAACAGAAATAGAACCTCAATATTATCAAATTTAACAGCACAAAACATTTTAATCACCCAATGGTGAAATCAAATCAACTGTAAAAATCTCAAAACCATAAAAATTGCAATATATGAGGTAAATCAGCTTTTCCTTGTATATGGGTTAGCTACTCCTGAGCACAGCTTATTACCAAATACCAATTACTTATTATCCCTAGCTATAGGATCCAAACACTATGTCAAGAAGAAAAGAATTTCCTCGGATACCACTTTGTAATGTACCGGTCCCGAGTTCTTCCCAGAGGCGCCCCGTACCTGGTTAGTCACATGGTCTCAAGCGTATTTCCCTAAACTCCAGAGGCTGATGACTAGCAGCAAGGGACTTGGGTGTGATAATGGAGAAACTATGACCTCATTGAAAGTGTAATGAAGTATAAATAAATAGATAACAATTGTCGAAGCAGTAATAACATGCAATAAGTAAATAATGAAAGACTGAAAGTAATAAATAACTAGAGCACATATATAAATGATGCATTATACATATGTCTTTGAAAGAATCCAAACAAGTCACAATGTTGGAATACAATACTAAACCAAAGTAAAAAATTAAAAATAAACTCTTGTAGAATCGCACGGCTCAGCTTTGTCCCATGCTCTCCAGCTCTACATCAGTCAAGTACCTGACGTAGAAGGGAACTTACCCTTATCTATACCTACAACAATATAATTTGTTTGGGGCCAAAATAATGACCCAAATAGGGTTTGAGACAAATTCTAGTAGGCTACCACCCAAAGATATGTGCCTAATAGTCAGTGAATATATATGGAAGGAAATAAGAAAAATAAATTAGTAAATAAGGAAGTACTCAAAAGTAAACAATCATACGGTTTCAATTGCATTCATATTCATATATCAAGTAAGAAGATAATCAAAAACAAGTAACTATAAGGAAAGAACTCAAAACCTAACCCCTCTGGTTCAACCAACCAAACACAATCAACCCTCTGGGAAGTACTCATAGTCTAACCCCTCAGGTTCAGCTTTAACAAAGACTCTCTGAGGAAGAACTCACTGTCAATTCCCCCTGTGGTCTTGTATTGGTAACTATAGACACTTTGAGGAAGCACTCAATGTCCAATTCCCCATGTGTTCTCGTGACGTGGAACTACAAACACTCTGAGGGAGCACAAAGTCCACCCCCCTATAGTCTCGCAACGTAAAAGTAAACAGACACCCTGGAGAATCCCTCAGTGTCCATTCCCCCTATGGTCTACTACACCAGGTTCCCACAACCCTGTGTAAGTCAATCATGCCCAACAACCTTCAACATCCAAATTAAACCTTAAGAACTACTTGGATAACAACTTTCAAGAACTACTTGGCCAAATAGCTACAAGCATATAACAACATCAGACAATATCACTCCATCCTAACAACACTAGGCATGGAAAACAAGAAGCCTAACCGACGAGCTAGACCAAGAAGTCAACATCAAAAAATACAAGGGAAGCACAACCATAGAATGGAAAACAACCCTGTTGACAATCAAAAAACCTCAACTCATGAGAAAAAGTCATAGTAGGCATTAACAAGGCTAAAATCCCGAAACATGCAATACCCCGTTATAGGGTATTGGGCACTTTTTCATATAATTTTCAAAGACAAACTACGGAAGGTAAAAAAACACCTAACTTGGCATTGTAAGATCGATATAATCCAGATTCGGCCCTTGAATTGG
Organism: Viscum album; assembly: GCA_963277665.1. Classification (NCBI taxonomy): domain Eukaryota; kingdom Viridiplantae; phylum Streptophyta; class Magnoliopsida; order Santalales; family Viscaceae; genus Viscum; species Viscum album. The sequence continues at coordinate 1,850,452,546 of OY728164.1, read as the reverse complement.
ACTAGAATGATGTAAATCTACAAAAATGCCTAAAATGTTTAACCAAGGATATCTCACAAAAGGAGAGAAATCTAGAAATAGTGATCTAGAATAAAAAAGAACTCACTGTGGAGATTCCAATGAAATCAACAATGGTTGATTCAGAAGATGGATGAAAAGTTGGGGCTCAGAGAATAATATTCGGCTTCAGTCACTCCTGGATGAGACGGGCTGAGAATAAGTGTTTTCTATGAGTGAGACGTGACCCCAGTCCGATATATCAATTAAAAAAAAGTACATGGTGTGTATTTTAAAAGTACACGACATGTATATTCCATTATCGAGCCACACTTTAGGTAGTCTTAAGGTCACCCCACACGGACATGTACTCGGTCGTTACATGGCCGGTACATGGTCACCCGCGACAACTGGGTACACAATGTGTACTCATAAGTACACGGTGTGTACTCATTAAATTTCCAGATTCTCCTCTTTTTCTCAAAAACACTTAAAAAGAAAACTCAAACCTGTAAATAAGGTCTGGGTTATTAAAATTTCATTCCATTATTTAAAAAATTAATCAAAACAAAAAATATTTATCATTGTTTTCATTAAATACATAAAACAACAAAAACAATTAGTTAGTTGAATTATATCAAGTAAGTGAACAAACAGAGAAGATCGTTAAGTGAGATGACCCTTTTCGTCCATTGTGCTATATTAGGAAAATAATTTTATTTTTACACTCCCCATGATAGGAGTACATCACCCATTCACTATAATTCATCCAAATCCTCTTCTTTTTAAGGATACTCTAAATAGAATGTTTGATGTCCCAACATGAGTATCACTCAATTCTTAATATAATCATCTTAATATTCACCTTCCAAACCAATACTAAAAATAGTAATATAATGACCCTATTATAATTATTATACTTATTTTTAATTTTATTAATTGATCAACCATTATTTATTCCTTCCCAACCACTTATAAAAAAAAGAACACTGACCGTGTGTTTGTGTAAACTACCTCCTCCATGAAGTGATGTATTCTATTTTTCACCACTGTATCTCTTCAGAGGTTGTAATGATATAATTGAAAAATAAATATGAAATATATAATATAATTATAATTATTAAGATAAAGTTTTTAATTCACCTTATTTCCCTATCATTCATTGAGAAATGAAAATATTAACCGTGTATTGTGCAGACTACCTCCTGCACGAAATAACTTTTTTTTTTCAAAATTCCTCTTGATTTTCATTATTTATCCAAATATATTAAAATAGGATTAAATAAATAGAATTATATAAATAATATCATTATGATTTTTTTAATTATATTATTCCAATGTAAACCACTTTAATAACCATACTCATCCATTAATTACGGTATGTTCTTGTTGGGGTTGGTCTAACCACCTGCTTGATTGATGCCATAAAACTCAATCATGGATGACTATGAGAACTTAAATAATAATATTATAAGTTAATAAATAAAAAAAATATTATTTTTGGTTTCATAAATCTTATATTAAGTATTTAACTTATTATTAAAATATCATATTTGATTGTGAAAAATACTGAAATAAGCCAACACTAATTCAATTTTCATGAAAAACGACTAAAACACCTATGGGATGAGGTAATAGATTTATAAATAATTATAAGTTATCCATTATAGTAACTTTAATTATAAGTAATTTTTAATTTTTTTATCAAAAAATGGATACCAACATTAATAACATAAAGTATTAAGAAAATAGTTAAAGTTACAAACACTCAATGGTAAAAATAAGCTACAACTAACTAATATATTCATAATAAATGAAGTATGTAAAAGGTAATGTATGTTAATATGGTTTTAAAATATAATATTAAGACAATTTTTTATTATACATGATTTTAGAGAACATTCAAATAAATGGGAATTCCAGGTAAGATTTTCTTATCTCAATTTTCACACATTGAGACATATTTCTTATCATACAACATGTTTTATTTGGAATGGTGTATCTAATACCAAATTAATATTTTTATCATGATAATATCGTAATTAAATTTATTTAATGTTTTATTTTGAATTATATACTTCTTGGGGTTTTGATTCAAAAGTTTCTAATGTCGTAATGATTTTTTGTCTCATTTTCAAATCCACGAGACATGTTTAATATTACGAACCAACATTTATTTTATATAGTATATTCACTACCCCATTTAACTAAAGTATAATTAATATATTTACTTTAATTATATTTGAATTTAAATTTCATAGTATCAATCTTATGTTCATTTGATTCTTATGTTACCATTAATATAAATATTTCTTCTTCAATATCAATTTCAAATCAGGATTGTTTTAGAAAGACAATCCATATCGGGAATTTTTGTTCTATATGTTTCTAAAACCCCCCCATAAATTTCTACTCCTCTTATTATTTTTGTTGTTTTACATGTCTTCTCACTATTTTTCCCCCTTGACTAATTATTTACTCATTTTTAGGAAACTGTCCTCCCATATTATTTTCAGCCGGAAATCCTTATCTCTAGTGACTGTATTCATTGAATGATTTTAAGAATGCCCTTATATATTCCTTCAATAATTGATTAAGGTAATTTCTTAATAATTATTAATTATTTACAAATATTTTAATCATATACATATAAGAGAAAAAATCTATCACCTCTCTTGACTTTCCAATCCATACTCTATTATAAGGACAATTTTTCTTCCAATATTTTTTTTGTGAACACTCAATATTTCCTTCAATTTATTGAAGGGTATTCACCTAGATCTCATACATTGATTTATTAGGGAAATTATTAATTAAACCCATACCCTTTTATCTATACAGTGTAAATACCATGTACTCCATTGAATGATATCTATATATAAATTTATTTAGTATAATTATATTCCCATTAATATTCCATGTAACACCCCAAGATTTCATATTACGTTAGTTCTTCAAAGTAATTCAATAACTTACACTACACACAACATCGAGTTCAAGCGCAACACGAATTACCAAACTAGCTGTTCAGAAGTGGTTATGAAATGTATTAACTAAATTTTGAACTATATATAATCCTTATAATTTTAGAATCCATATTATGAGTTTCTTAGACATAATGTAAGAACTAATTCATTTTTTTTTCAGATAGAAGAAGTATTTTTCAAAAAAATATAATTTTACCACCTTTTAATGGTGAACCCTTTTTAAATCCAATATTTGAAACTTTTATATATTCAATTTGAAAAAATAAACAACTTCTTTAGAATCGGGACATAATAATTTAGTTTCAATAAATTTTTGGTGTTTTTCAGATAACTTTCATATTTGGGTGAATAGTGAAAAATACTATATTTTAACAGAAAACATCTTTTTTAATCAAAATAATTTATAGTCTTAAATTATACATTTTAATGGTTTGGAAGTATAAATAGATTATATTTTTACCATTTAATCCAATGCTGGTCATTATAAGTAATTTCACTTTGAAATTGGACATAAACAAGTGTCAAACTTTTGATAGTTATTATTTCTTAAAAATACGCCTTTTGGTTTTGACAGTGAGAATTAATTTTAAATTAATAATTTCAACTTCAATTTTTTTAATTTGGTAAAATATACTTCATTATTGAATTCATAATATCAAAATTATCTTAGGGTGAATTTTTGGTATTTCTCTGAAAACTTTTAATTTTTGATGAATAGTGAAAAACACTAAGTTATAGTTTAAAACCGAATTTTTATTTAAATAATTATTTATTTTATTTAAATTTATTTTAGGTAAAAATAGATACATAATACCGATATATGTTCAATTTAATTCATTGGAGTCAGTTTATAATAATTTTAGATATATAAAAATTTTATTGAACTTTTCACGGTCTTTTACCCACCTCCTAAGAGAATTTGTAAATTCACATAAAACATAATTTTACCACTTCTGTGAGTTGAATTTCGAAAATATTATAGACAAGTTTAATATAAATGAGTAAAATGTGGTTCAATAAGATAAAAATAATTTTTGGTGAATAGTAACTTTTTACTTTTATTTACCACGGTTAAAAGTAAATATGGTAATTAAGGGTAAAAATTATATTATTATTACCCTAAAACATTTCTTAATTCTATTGGATAAGTGTAATTCGACCAAAAAAACCTTAGGAATAAAATATGACCCTTTAGGTCCACTTGAATTAGATTAAAACATTTATTATTATTTAATTTAAAGAAGAGTTAAAGGAGTTAAAATCAAAGTTTAATAACTAAACCATTTTTTATATAGGTTTATACATAAGATAAATTTGACTATAAATATTCATTAGAAAGATAAAAATATTTCCTAAATAATGGTATTTTATTTATAATTTTTAAAGATTATATAATTAATTTTATTAATGACATAATGATGATGCATTAATTACCTTATTATTGAATGAATCAAATAAATGGTATTATAAATATTAAAATAAATATAATTTCGAAGTTTTTATTAATTAAACTAATTTTATAGGTTAATGTGACATGTTATGGTTGATTAAATGAATTAATTTAGAAGTAATAATGATGTTATAAAATTATCAATAACAAAATACAAAATAGTGTCAAAATTGACATAAAAGAGTTTTTAAAGAAAATATTATATTATTAATTGATATTCAATTCCTAAAAATCTAAGGTTCAACAAAGAGACTTATATAAAGATAGGTGTATCATTATTGAACCACTTGGGGTTCTCTTTGAAGTTTATAGTAAGTTTATTAGTCATATAATATAAAAATACAAAGAGACATGGTAAATGTGAAACTAATTAACTAAGAGTTAAAACTAAAATATATGGTTAATATAGTGATCAAAACCTGTCTAAAACCTAATGGTTGGGTGGTTTTAGACCCATACACACATTATCCTAGAAATAATTCACTTTGGATCCATTAGAAACCGAATATAAATTTATTATAAAATAATATTTCTAGCTTTTCCTAAGGTGCCCCTCACCCCTCTTATAAAAGGAAACTCACCCTTCTCTAAATTTCACACCTTCAAAGCTATTTGGATCATCCAAACCCTTCCTAACTATCCTAAAAACTAGACTGAATTAAACCTAGAGGCCTTAGTTTGATCATAAATCCATCCAAAGGATCCCTTTTGATCAAATCAAAAGGAAGAACCCAAAAAAGAGGTAATGATTTCACCACCCTCTTTCAAGTTCCTTTCTTCTTCCACTTATTATTTCTTTGATATTTCCATTATAGAATAATAACTACAGTATCTTATATATAATGTTATGTTATTATAAATATGGTACAACCATATTCAGTATTTTATCCATCCTTTGAATGACATGTCACCATACGTGCGTACGTACAGCTTACCGTCTCCACGTCGTGGTGTAATTGTCATTCAATACATTATTATTTGGATGGGTATAATAATGATGTCTAATTCATGTAAATAATAAATATAACATGATAATTATTCTATATTTATGATACACCATCCAATTATATATTATTTTAATATCAAAGGAATGATATTATCGCTCGTGCGTACGTACGGACTACCGTCTCCACGAACGCGATGAGATTCATTCCCCATCGTATCCATTGGAGACTAATTTTCATTTGATGATTAAAAATAGTTTTTAAAGACTTGATATCATTCTGGATATGAATAATATACAACCTATGGATAACAAACACGGCTTATGTAACAAAACATATAAAAGAAAATGAGTAAGTGAACACCCAAAACGACGATAATACTAAAATATTATTAACGAAAAAATATTAAAAGATCATATATGATAACATATTTATGTATATGATTATTCTATAATTTAATAACAATTATTTAACTATTATACAGGAGGTTAAACTAACCTTGACCAAGGAAAAGTACAAGGTAAGGGTTAATTTCACAATTTCTTTAATATCCGAGGTTGTTTTTACGTAAGTATCTACTTGGACCCCCTTTATCATCCACATCCATGTTTCTTAAAAATATATTTCAAAATTTTTTTACTATTTACTAGACAATGGGTTAAAGTCATTTATACCCTTATGTGTTTTTAATGTAATCTTTCCGTCATTTTCCAAACAAGGAACTTTTTGACTTTTTCGACAAATTTAAGGTAAGAATGTTTTTTAACTTATACGAAGGGTGTGGGAATTTTACGCCATTATAACATCATCAAAGATTCCCTTAAAATATTATAAGAATATTTTACAAATAAATATTTTCATTATAAATATGTTACTCTTAAATAATTTCAAAATATAAAGTGATGTTTCTCTAAAATGGAATTTGATTTCATCTATGTCAACATCCTTTGATGGATTTTAAGTTTATTTGAAGTTGATTTATTATGATACAAAGCTTCCATATTGTATTGAAGGTTTTGTGATATGTTTGACTTTGGATGTTCTATTTTTATACCATTCATGTTTTATGGTTAAATTATTGACATTTCATATGCTAGTTTTAATATGAATGTTTATGATATGTTTAAACATTTTCATATGAGGAGTGTATTAGACTTAGTAAGTGACTGATGGAGCCCGCTATAGATCCTAGATGCATCGGTAGGTATCATGAGACAACTAGATGTGGAATTGTCCGAGGCCCTTTCGCAATTTGATATATGGTTTTGGCCGAGGCCTTAAACATTTTTAGACGCTTTGGTCGAGGCCTTGAAAAAATGTTTCAAAATGTCCGGCATTATACATTCCCTCATTATGGAAAAAATATTGATGGTTCATGTGGTCATTCGACTAGTATAATACCCATGATTATGTTTTATTATGGAATTATTTACTCAGCTCATATTCTTTCCATAAAAGTATTCATTTTTATTATTGGTAAAGGCATGTGGTTTCAATTATTCACCATGCTTAATATTTATGTCATTTTCCGCTGTATTACTTGCTCTTACTGAGTGTTTGAGCTCACCTCTTTCTATGTTTTAATTTTCTCAGGATACCAAGAAGTTTATTATGATTGATAAGAAGGGTTAATCTAGGGGATTAATGGCATTCTCAAAGGATAATTTATGTTGTGTTTTATTTTCTAAAGTGTAATGTAACGTCCATGTATGTAATCTATTTTCCAAGACTGCTAAACCGATCAGTATTTTGGGACTTGATTCCTTGTAATCATTACAATGTATCAAAATAATGCACCAACTCTAGGTAACTGGGGTCGGGGTGTTACAGTTGGTCATATGAAGTTTAGTAAAAACCTTAGAAGCTAGATTTAGATAAACTCTGATTAGAGCACATATCCCTAAGATATACTTTGAGGATTAGTATAGAAGAACTTCCTAGAATATTGGTATTGTAGAGATTTTGTGACTTTTCCAAGCAATACATCCCTGTCTGGATACAAGCAGGTAGAGGCAGCATTGGCACAAATGTACCTAGGGGTAAAACCCGAAAACACCTCTTTGAGCTAGACTCCAACGGGAACTGGTGCATGACAACGGGCCTTGCTACCCTCTTGGTTACAACACTCCCAGGGGATATTATTAAGATAATTCTAATTTTCTTTACAAAACATTATGAAGGGTTTATGAGTATATAATTCCTTAAAGAAAGCATTTTTATGATTATGGATTATATCCATAAACTGTTAAATTTATGTTAAGTGTTTTAGAAGTTTGGAATTATGTATTTCGATTCATAAACTAATCTGTGTCTGCCATTGTATAGAAATGGCACCCAGTAGAAGGAATGTGAACTCCAGCAATACGTATGATCCAAGGAGTAAGAAGGATCATATCTTTCATGGTATTAAGCCAAGATTTAGAAGGGAAATTGTCTCCCATGTATTCTCAACATATGAAGAAATAATATCATGTTTTAATAAGATAATTAAATAATTCTCTGAGTCCTATGGCTTTGAAGGGAAGCAAGAGAAGAAAAGGATAGAAGAGACAAAGATGGATAAAGGGAAGAGGGAAAAGAAGAATTTTCTTATATGTGATAATTGTGGGAAGAAACACCCTAGAACTTTTCTGAAGGGAATGGGAGTTTGTTATAAGTGTGGAGAAAAATGGCACCAAGTATGTGACTGAAAGGGTAAGAAAAAGGATTCAAATGTACAATGCTTCATCTGAAATGAGTTGGGACACTATGCAAACCAGTGTTCAAATCATCAGAGTATTCCCCAAATGATTCTATTGGATAATAATCAAGTTATGACACTAACATAGATGATGAGGAATGATTAGAGTTCTTATTTTGTTATTAAATAATTATGTCATTTGAGTTTTGTATCAACGGTGTACTGGTTATAGTAATTATGGAGTATATAAGGATTGTACTGTAGTACAATTTCATTAAGGACTTGAGATCGTGTGGAACCAAGAAAAGTGACTCAATAATAGTTTAATTTTTTGGAAAATATATGATGAGAGAAAGATAAACCATAATATGGTTCTGATACCGAGGTAGTGATTTTGGAATAATTCATGATTGATTTGGATAAGTTATATTGGATATTCTTGACTACCTTGAAACTGATTAATGATTTGTATATTCCATCATTGTTTGAGTTTACAACATTTTTGGATAGAAGTAGTATATCCAGTATTCTATAAGGAATAAGGGATCATGAATGTAATCAATAATATTTTATGGAAAGTCAAGATGTTGCAGTGTTTTAAAAGAATACATGATGAAGGTGTTCACATGTTATTACGCAGAAAAAAGGATCTTCATTGTGTTTACCTTACTTATAAATTTTGTACTATGAGTTTGGACAGAAGTATTTTGGATAATTCTAGTTTGAGATTATTTTTGGATTTCCATAAAAGGACAATCCGAAGGTCGGGTGACAACCCGTCACGTCCGACAAGGCTGCGAGTCTTGAACCCGCAACCGAAGGGCGACAAGGGTGTATCACCTACCACTAGCCCACGTGATGTCCTGGATTGAATAATGTAGTTTTTTAAAAGTTCTTGTAGATGAATTATAAATTCATTTTTTTGGAACCCCATACAAATAGGATAAATGGATTTTTTAAGTTGTATTATCTTTTAGAGTGAAAGATGAGTTTGTGGTAGAAATTAGTGAAAGGATGGAACTATAATTGTCAAGTATATATATATATATATATATATATATATATATATTCTTCTACTCTTATTCTATGAAGAAATTAATTCTTAAACATTAGGAAAGGGATCTTAAAACTAAAAATGTGTTATCCTAATACCTTATGTTTTATTGAACCGATGATATTTTAAATCATCATAGATTGATGGCTTTGAGGCCCTCAATTATACAATTGTTTGTGACTGATAACCTCAACCAATCCCTATAAATATTTACATTTTCCCTCCAATTATGTGTCTTTAATTTCCACCAATGTTCTCCTAATCGAGATCATAATTTGGTGGTGACCCTTTCATTTCTCTTTTCCTCTTATTAAGACTAAATATTATTAACCAAATTTCCGATGTGGGCTTTCCCAAAAAGGTATTTTCTATTTTCAACCTTTTATTTTCAAGAAAATTTTCAAATTGTGAGGATGCAATTTATTGACGGAGGGAAGAATGTAACACCCCAAGATTTCATATTATGTTAGTTCTTCAAAGTAATTTAATAACTTACACTACACGCAACATCGAGTTCAAGGGAACCACGAATTACCAAACTAGCTGTTCAAAAGTGGTTATGAAAAGTATTAATAGAATTTTTAACTATATATAATATTTATAATTTTAGAATCCATATTATGAGTTTCTTAGACATAATGTAATAACTAATTCATTTTTTTCAGATAAAAGATGTATTTTTCAAAAAAATATACTTTTACCACCTTTTAATAGTGAAACCTTTTTAAATACAATATTTGAAACTTTTATATATTAAATTTGACAAAATAAAATTCTTCTTTATAATCGGGACATAATAATTTAGTTTCAATAAATTTTTGGTTTTTTTCTAATAACTTTCATATTTGGGTGAATAGTGAAAAATACTATATTTTAACTGAAAACAACTTTTCTAATCAAAATAATTTATAGTCTTAAATTATAAATTTTAATGGTTTGGAAGTATAAATAGATTATATTTTTACCATTTAATCTAATTCTGGTCATTTTAAGTAATTTGACTTTGAAATTGGACATAAACAAGTGTCAAACTTTTGATAGTTATTATTTCTTAAAAATACGCCTTTTGGTTTTGACAACGAGAATTAATTTTAAATTAATAAATTCAACTTCTATGTTTTGAATTTGGTAAAATAGACTTAATTATTGAATTCGTAATATCAAAATTATCTTAGGGTGAGTTTTTGGTATTTTTCTAAAAACTTTTAATTTTTGATGAATAGTGAAAAACACTGAGTTATAGCTTAAAATCGAATTTTTATTTAAATAATTATTTATTTTATTTAAATTTATTTTAGATCAAAATAGATACATAATACCTATATATGGTCAATTTAATTCATTATATTCACTTTATAATAATTTTAGATATATAAAAATTATATTGAACTTTTCACCGTCTTTTACCCACCTCCCAGGGGAATTTGTAAATTCACATAAAACTTAATTTTACCATTTCTGTGAGTTGAATTTCGAAAATACAAGAGACAAAGTTAATATCAAGGAGTAAAATTTGGTTCAATAAGATAAAAATAATTTTTGGTGAATAGTAACTTTTTACTTTTATTTACCATAGTTAAAAGTAAATAGGGAAATTAAGGGTAAAAATGATATTATTTTTACCCTAAAAAATGTCCTAATTCTATTGGATTAGTTTAATTAGACCAAAAACAATATTAGGAATAACATAAGACCCTTTAGGTCTACATGGATTAGATTAAAACATTTATTATTATTTAATTTAAAGAAGAGTTAAAAGAGTTAAAATCAATGTTTAATAACTAAACCATTTTTAATATAGGGTTATGAATAATATAAATTTGAATATAAATATTAATTAGAAAGATAAATATATTTCCTACATAATGGTAATTTATTTATAATTTTTAAAGATTAAATAATTAAATTTATTAATGACACAATGATGATGTAGTAATTACTTTATTAATGAAAGAATCAAATAAATGGAATTACAATATTAAAAGAAATATAATTTATAAGTTTTTATGAATTTAAATAATTTTATAGGTTAATAAAACATGTTAGGGTTGATTAAATGAATTAAGTTCGAAGTAATAATGCTGTTATAAATTTATAAAAAACAAAATACCAAATAGTGTCAAAATTGACATAAAAGAGTTTTTAAAACAAATATTATATTATTAATTGATATTCAATTCATAAAAATCTAATGTTCGACCAAGATAAATATATAATGATAGGTGTATCATTAATGAACCACTTGGGGTTCTCTTGAAAGTTTATAGTAAGTTTATTAACAATATAATATAAAAATACAAAGAGACATGGTAAATGTGAAACTAATTAACTAAGTTAAAACTAAAAGATAAGTTTAATATAGTAAACCAAACCTGTCTAAAACCTATTGGTTGGGTGTTTTACGACACATACCCACCTTAAGTTCGAAATAAGTCACTTTGGAGCCATTAGAAACCAAATATGAATTTATTATAAAATAATATTTCTAGCTTTTCCTAAGGTGCCCCTCACCCCACTTATAAAAGGTCAACCCCCTTATCACAATTTCACACCTTCAAATCCATTTGGATCAGAAAAAACCTACACAAATATCCTCCCAAAATCCCCCACTTCACCCTAGAGTTCTTATTTTGATCAAAAAGTCATCCTATGGATCCCTTTTGATCAAATCAAAAGGAACAACCCAAAAAAGAGGTAATGATTTCACCACCCTCTTTCAAGTTCATTTTTTCTTCCACTTCTTCTTTCTTTGATATTTCCATTCTAAAATAATAAATCAAGTATCTTCTATATACTTTGATGTTATTATAAATATGGTACAACCATATTCAGTATTCTATCCATCCTTTGAATGACATGTCACCATACGTGCGTACGTACGGCTTACCGTCTCCACGTCGTGGTGTAATTGTTATTCAATACATTATTATTTGGATGGGTATAATAATGATGTTTAATTCATGTAAATAATAAATATATAAGGATAAATATTCTGTATATATGATACACCATCCAATTATATATTATTTTAATATCAAAGGAATGATATTGTCGCTCATGTGTACGTACGGACTACCGTCTCCACGAAATGAGATTCATTCCCCATCGTATCCATTCAAGAATAATTTTCATTTGATGATTAAAAATAATGTTTAAAGACTTTATATCATTATGGATATGAATAATATACAACCTATGGATAATAAACATGGATTATGTAACAAAAAATATAAAAGAAAATGAGTAAGTGAACACCTGAAACGACGATAATACTAAAATATTATTAACGAAACAATATTAAAAGATCATATATGATATCATATTTATGTATATGATTCTTGAATAATTTAATAAAAATTATTTAACTATTATATAGGAGGTTAAAGTACCCTCAATCAAGGAAAAGTACAAGGTAAGAGTTAATTTCACAATCTCTTTATTATCCGAGATTGTTTTTACGTAAGTATCTTCTGGGAACCCCTTTATCATCCACATCCATGTTTATTAAAAATATATTTCAATTTTTTTTACTATTTACTATACAATGGGTTAAAGTAATTTATACCCTTCTGTGTTTTGAATTTAATCTTTCCGCCATTTTCCAAACAAGGTACTTTTTGACCTTTTCGACAAATTTATTGTAAGAATGTTTTTTAACATATACGGTGGGTGCATATATTTTCTGCTATTATAACATCATCAAAACTTAACTTACAAGCTTATAAGAATATTTTCAAAATAAATGTTTTATTTATAATTATGTGACTCTTAAATAATTTCAAAATAGAAAGCGATATTTCTCTAAAAGGGATTTTGATTTCATCTTTTTCAACATCCTTTGATGGATTTTAAGTTTATTTGAAGTTGATTTATTATGATACAAAACTTCCATATTGTATTGAAGTTTTTTTGATATTTTTGACTTTGGATGTGCTATTTTTATACCATTCATGGTTTATGGTTAAATTATTGACATTTTGTATTCTAGTTTTATTACGAATGTTTATGATATGTTTAAACTTTTTCATATGAGGAATGTATTGGACTTAGTAAGTGATGGGTGGAGCCCGATATAGCTCCTCAATGCATCAGTAGGTATCATGAGACAACTAGATGTGTAATTTTCTGAGGCCCTTTCCGAATTTGATATATGGTTTTGGCCGGGGCCTTAATCATTTTTAGACGTCTTGGTTGAGGCCTTGAAAAAATGTTTCAGAATGTCCGGCATTATACATTCCCTCCTTATGGAAATAATATTGATGGTCCATGTGGTCATTATAATTATAGAATACCCATGATTATGTTTTATTATGGAATTATTTACTCAGATCATATTCTTTCCATAAAAGTATTCATGTTTATTATTGGTAAAGGCATGTGGTTTCAATTATTCACCACTATTAATATTTATTTTATTTTCCACTGTATTACTTACCCTTATTGTGCATTTGAGCTCACCCCTTTCTATGTTTTAATTTTCTTAGGATACCAAGAAGTGTATTATGATTGATAATCAGGGTTAAGCTAGGGGATTAATGGTGTTCTCAAAGGATCATTTATGTTGTGTTTTATTTTTTAAAGTGTAATGTAACGTCCATGTATGTAATCTATTTTCCAAGACTGCTAAACCGATCGGTCTTTTGGGACTTGATTCCTTGTTATCATGCCAATGTATCAAAATAATTCACCGACTCTGGGTAACTGGGGTCAAGACGTTACATTCCATGTGTTCATTATGTTTATTAATGAAATTATGAATCGTTTCCATATATATCTCCATTAGGAAGACATATAAAAACCATTTTCATTCCATGGGTTATTTATGATATTATTGATTTTATGTGGAACACATATATATTGATGATGACATGTGGTGTCCTACATCACCATAAAAACAATTGGTTATGTTTTATATCTCATGATATAGTTATTCAAGGTCATAATTAGTTTTTCACATTGAGATGGGAATAATGTTTTTACTCAAATTTTTAGACATGGCCATAATGAGTTTGTTCACAATGGCATAATCATAATGAGTTTACCAAGAACGGTTTTCATATATTTATTATTATTCCACCATTCTAAGTTACCCTTATTTTTAGGCTATGTTATATTATAGGTTTATGCCTCTCTTCTATGACATTCAAAAATTATATGTTATTCCAGGATTTATGATCTGTAATTTTTTGGGTATAAATCTATAATGTATCCTAGTTATACTAATATTCTCATCTTATGATCACTTGTGATTATTGATTACCATCTCTTATGTTTTCCATTATCAAGAACCTAAACTCACAACTTTCTTATGTTTCCATTTCATTAGGTTATAAATATTAGTATGTCGTATAAGAAGTATAAAAGGAAGTATAGTGTGGCCCAATTATGGAGAAATTTTCACAATGGTTGTAAAATATGTTACCTGTGTAGTTAGATATCAAAGACACTAAAAATTTCACTCTTGATATTGTGTAAAACCCTAATATTTTATGGTACATTTTATTTTTAAATAAATTCAACTGCTTTCCTTGCACGAAATACTGAGTTCAAACGAACCACGATATATTAATTAGTGTCTGTTATAACATAGTAGTTAAAAAGGAGGGAATGAATAGTATTAAAAACATTATTAAATTGACATATTATATATTAAATAATTTTTTTTACATTCATCCAAAATGTTTTATAAGAATAAAATAATAATGAATCCAATTTTTCATATTAAAAGACTATTTTTCTAAAGGCAATTTTATCCTCTTTTAATGATGCACTTATTTTAAAACTAAATTTTAATACTTTTAAAAATTATGTTTGAAAAAAAATTTATTTCTGAAATAGAGATTTAAAAATTTAATTTTCTTAACTTTTTTTATTATTATGATATGTTTCATTATTTTATGAATAGTAAAAAATACCGCATTTTAATTGAAGACGTAATTTTTTTTCTAATTTATTCATACAGTAAAATACTATTTTAAAATATTTTTAAAGTATAATTAGTTCAATTATAAATCATTTATTCCAATTTTATTCATTGGAATCAATTTTACATTGAAACTAGATTTAAAAACATTTCAATATTTTGATCATTTTTATTTTAAAAACCCATTCTTTCACCCTCTTTACAGGATTAATCTTAAATTAATTTCTAAAATTTTGTGAATAAAATTATGAATAATGGATTGAATATTTGGAATCATAAGTTCCAAATTTGGTAAATAGTTCCCTTTTATTTTTTTGAAGAATATGAATAGTAAACTTATTACTTTTAATTACAACAGTTTAGGTTAAATCAGGTAATTAAGAGTTGAAAATAATATTATAAATATTATAAAATTACCCTAAATCTTATAATAATTTTATTGTATGATTTAGTGTAGAACAAAACCATCCTTGGACCAATTTAATGGCCTCATGGAGACACTTGGATTATTTTAAGCCTTATATAGTACTTTCTTTTATGAAAATCCAAATATTTCATACTCATGTTTTTAATAAGTATTACATTTTTAATATGAGGTGACTCAGAAAATATATTACAATATAAATATTCATTTGAAATATAAGTTTTTTTATATTAATCATGATAATTTATTTTGAATTTTTAATAAATAAATAATTACCTTAAAATATTACACAATGACGATGCATTAATTATTTAATTAATAAGAATGTCCAATAAATGATTATAAAAATATTAAAATAAATATATTTTGAGATAATTAATGTATTAATAAAATTTAATAAATAATTTTTATATATTACTGATATTTTAAAAGTTTATTTTAAAAGACACCATGTTTTTATGATATTTTAAAATCATCAAGTAATGAATAGTATCAAAATTGATATTAATGATATTCTATAATAAATAATATTTTATTAAATGACACAAAATTTAAAAAATCCAAATCATTGGTATAAGTTTCAATATTTTATAAATTATCCATATATAGTTCTTTTGACATTTTATAGTTACTATATTAACCCTTAAACAGTAAAAACACAAGTTGTCACGGTGAGAGATAAATGGATTAAATAAGGGTTAAAGCCAAAATATAAGGGTAAGTATATGACCTAAAATTGTATAAAAATTATTTATTGAGATTATTTATAATCATAATAATCTTATATTTTAAATTATTCACTTTTTAACATTTTTTAGA
This sequence comes from Viscum album, assembly GCA_963277665.1. Taxonomy (NCBI): domain Eukaryota; kingdom Viridiplantae; phylum Streptophyta; class Magnoliopsida; order Santalales; family Viscaceae; genus Viscum; species Viscum album. The sequence goes on along the minus strand of OY728164.1, from coordinate 1,850,436,268 downwards.
TGAAAATTAATTTATAATAATTTAATATTGTTTTAGTTTACAAAAGTGAATCTCGCCTCAATTATAAAAGGGAACCTCCTACCACACTTCCACACACCACTTTGAGATTTATATCTCAAAAAAACCTTTCAAATTTCTCTTCCAAAAATTCTTATACAAATTTTGGAGATCATATTCTTCCAAAAAATACCAACCCTAGATCCATTAAGAAGAGATCTAAAGGAAGTCTATCGAATAAGTGGTAATTATTTTTACAAACTCATCTAAGTTCATTTCTTATTCTACTTATTCATAATTTATTACATGATAAAGTAATAAATAAAGTATCATATATATTGTTATATGTTACTATGATTATGATAAAACTATATTCTACCTTTTATCCATCATACAAAAACAAGAAACATCATGTGTGTGTACGTACGGCTTACCATCTCCACGCCGCGGTGTAATCTATTTTTCATCACCACTTTACTTAGATGGGTATAATGACCGAAATAATGGATATATATGATAATTTTTACATGATATTTATTCAAAAAAATAACTTCCAATTCCATACCCTTTCACCATTAATGGAATGATATCGTCGCTCGTGCGTATGTACGACCTACCATCTCAACAATGTGTTGTGATTAATTATCCATGTAAACCATCAAAGAATGATTATAAAATTGTATATAATGAATAAATATGATATATATAATCTTAATATCATTATTGAGATTAAATAAGTATAACCTATGCATAGGAAATAATACATACACGTCAAAACATGTATATGAAAATAAAACAGTTAACACCCTCAACAAGGGTAATAATGAAATATTATTAACAAAATGATATAATAGGTTTATAAATGATATAATAAATATGGATATGTTTATGGTATAAATTAATAAAATTATTTAAAACTTTATAAATGAGGTTAAATCATGTTTAACTAAAGGTAAGTGCAAGGTAAGGGTTATTTTACAATCTCATTATTATTCAGGATTGTTTATGTTTAAGTATCCACTGGGGGACATTTTTCTTCTATGTCCATGTTTTTTAAAAAAACTATAAAAAGGTTTTTAATATTATCCTACAAATTTTTACATTATTTTTACCCATTTTATACATTTGATAAAACAATTTGAAAGGAATCTTTTTTTTGTTTTCCAAATAATGTACATTATGAAATTTTTGACAAAAATAAAAAAGGAATTTTTTTTTACTTATGAGGCATGGGTGTATTTTTCCACCACCACAATTCATTGATGTATTTAATATTACTTTAAATTTTTATAAGGTTATTTTCAATTAAAATGTTTTCTTTTATAACTAGGTGACCTTTTAAATATATTACTTTGATTTTCAAAAAGGGTATTTCTCTCAAGAATTTTCAGTGGTTTTATTAGAGTATTTTTATCTATTTCAGAATCCATTTTTGAATTTTATGCTTAATTTATATAGATATATAATTATATCATCTAATATATTTTATTTTTTATGATTATTTTGAATGTGAGTGTGCTATTTTGATACCATCCACCATATTTCTCATAGTGGTATGTGATTATGTTTACTAATTAGTTATGGTTATTTACATTTTGTATGTATATATTGTTTAGGTTTCACCCCTTCTATATTAGGAATGAATAGGATTTAGTATGTTATAATAGGGACAACTATATCCCCTTAATGCATCAGTTGGTCTCATTAGACAAACCAATTTGGGATTTGGATGAGGCCCTACCCATTTATTTTTAGATGTCTTAGATGAGGCCTCAACGGTATATTTCAGATGTCTATTAATATGCACTCCATCATTATGAGATTATTTATTGATTTACATGTGTTTATTTGGTTAGTATAATTTCCATGGATAATTTTTCACGCTCATGGTAATGTTTATATGGAATTATTTGATCATTTTTATACCATCCATATTATTCTCAAGTTATTGATAAAATAACATGTGTTTCGGTTTTTTACCTTGCCATAATTATTATTTATTTGCTTCCTCTTTATATATTTACCGTTTCTGAGAATCTTAGCTCACCCCTTTTTTATATTTTATTTTCTTAGGATGCCAATATATATATTAAAACTAAATTTAGGGTAGATCAAGGAGACTAATGGTGTTTCCAATAAAATTTATATCTTGTATTTTATAATGTATGATTCAAGCATGTACTTGTTTTAAAAAACTACTAAACTATTCAGTTCATTGGGATAAAATATTATGTACTTAATACCAATGTAATAAAGTAACCAACGACTCTGGGCTACTAGGATTGGGGTTTTTATAGTTAGTATTAGCAGAATTTTAGTAGAGAATTTAGAAAATAAATTTCAAAAAATATAGATTAGTGAAATGTAACCCTATAACGGACTTTGAGAATATTCCCAAAGTATCCAACCTTATAATTTTGAGATTATTTATACATAAATTTTCAATTTTTTTTAGGTGTTTTAATAGTTAAAAATTATGTATTATAATTCATAACACAATCTGTTTTTTTTTTCATTGTTTAGAAATGGAACCTAGTGGAAGTAATGAAAACCATATCAAGACACGTAATATATATACATATTACCCCCATGTGTAAGAGAATGATGTTAGATATGGAGATGAAAATGGTATTGAACAACTTATAACAATACTAGGAAAACAGAATCATGTTTTGATCAATAACGTTACCTGTATGGAGAATCCTGATCTACAACGTGGATGAACAATGTTAGACTGCTTCATGAGACAACAACCTCTATCATTAAATGAGATTAAAAATACATTTATAGTTGACCAATGTATAAGTTTCTTTGAAAATATATTTATCACTTTGGTAAGTAATTAAAGGGAAAAGGTTTTCATGGTAGTTTATCTTCTCTTTGGAGACATGGATCAATGGTGGTCATTAATTTAAAACACTAAGGATGATGAGGAAATAAAAAACATGAAATGGAAGTATTTTATGTAATTTTTCTTGGAAAAATATTTACCTCATAATCTATAAGTATACATGGAGATTGAATTCTTTTGTCTAATAAAAAAGAAGTATGATGATGTTTCTAATTAAGAATAAAACATTACATGATTAAGAATACATGGTACAAACCACATTCATAACCCAAAGAGTAAGATTTATTGTTTCTATGATGGGTTAAATACTTTTCTCTAGAAGGCATTAATCTCCCAAACTTTATCATCATATGAAGATACAATATAATGTGCTATAAAGATAGAGAAATAATTCTCCATGTATTATAAATTTAAAGGAAAGAAAGATAAGAGGAGGATGGAATATAAAATAATGGATAAAGGGAATAGAAAAAGGGAATTTTTTAGCATGTGATACTTGTGGAAGGAAACACCCTGGTACCTTCTTAAAAGGAAAGGGATTTTGATTCAAGTGTTGTTAGGAAATAAATTATGCATATATTGTCCCATACTTAACCTTCATGGATATTACATTATTTTAGATGAATATTTAGTACATTACAAAAATACATGCCCAAGGACTGTAATAGTACATTGTCTCAGGAAACTAGGAAACAAAATCCTCTATCTTAGTAAAAGATCTTCAACATCTCCCATAAAGATCTCCAACTTTAATGATTATAAAAAAAACCTTTATTCATAACCTCAGGGAAAAGAAAAATAAGAAAGGGGTGAGCTCATATTCTCAGTAAGCGAAATTAAAGGAAATGTATAAGTATAACATGAAAAAAAGGGTATGAAACATGAGAAAACCATTTGAATATTATAACCCACATATTAGAGATCATAATAAATATTGGTAGTTTGTAAGAAATGAATCATAATGAAATAAATAACACAATCCATGAAAGTATAACATAGGAATAAAACATGGAATTGCGGAAAAAACATATAAAACCACATGTCAAGGAAGCCTACCAAAGCCTTTATAACATGGTAGGCTCAGGTTAATCATCTGTGTACCTGCATAGGCCTTGGGATTCCCTCCCATGTACCCTCTTATTTCGGGATTGGGATGTCCTCCCATGTAACCTCTTGTTTTGGGTTTAGGATTTCCTCCCATGTACCCTATTGTTTTGGGTTTTAGATTTCCTCCTATGTACCCTCTTGTTTTAGGCTTGGGATTTCCTCCTATGTACCCCCTTATTTTGTGCTTGGGATTTACTCTCATGTACCCTCTTGTTTCAGGCATGGGGTGTCCACCCGTTTACCCTCTTGTTTTGGTATTGGGATGTCATTTAGTTTACCCTATTATTTTAGTCTTGGGATGTACTCCCATGCACCCTTTTATCTCATAAAACATTTATCATTACCCAATTCATTGGAGGGTTATATAGGTCCCACCCATAAAATAATTAAATCATGCATTATTGTTCCAAAAAACCATTCATCATATCATGGCCCATGAAAAGAGATGAGTTTTATAAACATAAAATCAAATCCAATGAAATGAAATGGGTATCATTAACATCATATAATAACCTATGTAAAGGTGATAGTTTTCATAATCATTTCATCAAATCATAACCCATGAATATAAGTGGGTTTCAAAATTAAATAACCCATGGTAGTGAAACAGGTGTCGTAAGAATTATTCCAATTAAATACAAACCATTCTAGAAATAATATAAATGGAACATTGGGATAATTTCATAGAAGGGATTGATTAACATCAGTAGATGTCATTTTATATGAAAAATAACTTGGAATGATATTTAGAAAACATTTCTTGATGAAAATTTCCTTTTGGTTTGAAAAGGGATTTTTAAAACCATATAAAACCTTTTGAAAACCATTTTTGTTGCAATAAAATTTAAAAAGAAAGCTTTAAAAATTTTTGACAACCATTTTACTTAAAAACATATAAAATATGTTTGAAAATATTTTGAAAATCATTTTCCTTGAAAACTTATAAAATAGGTTGAAAGTGTTTTTAAAACCATTTTTTTGAAAATAATTTAAAATAATGAATTTATAGAATGTTAGGGAATTTTTTTTAAAAGAAAATAAATTTTTAATCTTGTAAAGGAAGCTTTAAGGGATTGGAGGTCATGATGGTAGATAAATCTGTACATGTCGAACTTTCTTTTTACAAGGTAAAAATTTAGAAAGGTGCCTCGACTAAAAATTGACAAGAATTTTCCTTATTAAAAAACATTTGGGGTTAAAAAGTTAAAACATGGGTAATTTTTTTTAAATATATTAGGTTAATATTAGAATGTTTTTTGAATCCTTTTAGAAAACATAGTTTTGAATGAACACAAATTTCTAACTAGAGGGAGAGGCAAAGTTGGACTTTATTAAAAACACTTTCTTAACTATATTATGTTCCAAAGAGTGGAAAAATGGCACCAATACATGAATATATCATGAGGAATATATTATAATAAAATTAATTAGTGTTATTGATATATTAATCATAATATTTCATCCAATAAAGCATAATAATAAACATTATCAAAAAGTGATGAGATTATTTCAATAAACTCTTATAACTTGGTAACATTTAACCACACTCCCAATGTAAGAAAATGAAATTAAATGAAACTTAAAATATTATGAATGGAATTAAATTCATGATATAACATGTCAAAGTCAGTATATACACATCATATAAAAATAGAGGTGCATAACATGGCATGTGTCTCAAAGAAGAAAAATTGAGACAAAAGCTATTTTACAGATTTGGTTACTTTTGAGACCTAAACCCCATGATAGAAATATCATAAAATGGTTATATAAATACTCATATATTTAAATATAAAAGTATTATAATACATTAATGGGAAGTATTTACAAAACACAAAAGAAGTGAGTGGTGAATAAGGCATGTAACTCCAGAAAATAAGGAGTGAGATGAAATTCCTTTACCTTGTGTCTTGACTCTCATCATACTCAATTAAAAAATCCTATATAATAAATATAAATTTATTATAAATCTATAAAAAAAAAATATTATAAATTATAATACCATACATGGTTTTATTATGAATTTATATCCCCCGCTTGTTAACAATTCTATTTTAACGTTTCACTTCGGGTAATATCCGCTTTGTTTTTCACATGTGTATTAATTGGTTATATATTTGGTCCTTATATTTATATCATAAATTACAGAATTTAAACAATTAATTAAATATAATTTATATTCAGTATATTTTTTTTATAATAATCCTTATAATATATAAGTATGAAAGGAAATATACCATTCATGGAGACGGTAAGTCGTACGTACACATGAATGCTATTTCCATTTAATTGTTGTGTTGGATGAAAGAAATTAAAATAAATAAATAAATATTATTATTAAAGAATATTTATTATATAATATATATCATATATATTCACTAAAACCATTATTAATACATTCCATGTAGTGTATGTACGAATGACATTGCTTTGAGGGGGCGATAGTCCACACTTCCTCAAACGAAATTATCGTATTAAAAAAATGGAAAGTATAAATATATGTATTGTAATAAAAATAAATAATCTTAAATAAATATATAAATATAATATAAAAAATATATAAATAGAGTTTCCATCATAATTTCCACCATGATAGGATTTAAAGGAAAAATGAACAATCATCATTTAGTGAGGTGGTAGTCCGCCGTACACGTAAACAATATGTTCGTTACCCATTAGATGGAAGTGTGTATAAGTATATATCCAATACTTTCTAATAAGACATCCTAGTATATTGATTATAATTGTGTTTTAATACTATTATATAATAATAATATTTTAGGGAGTGTAGAAAGAAAATAAATGAATGGATTTTGGGGGAGGGTGTTACCCTTTAATTGGGTAACTCCTTTTGGTTTGTGCCAAAAGGATTCCTTGGATTGATTTATACCCAAGGAAAGGCTTAAATGTACAAGTAAGGGAATTTTTGGAGGTATTTTGGAAGATTATTTTGATCAAAAGTGTCTTGAGAGGTGTGTGGAAGTGGGAGGTGAGGAGGACATTTATAATGGAGGAGGGATGACACTCTTGTAATATTTTAAAAGAAAAGAACCCACACACATTTTTTTTATTAAAAGTGGATCCAATAATGATAAAAAGTTAATGAAATGGATTATAGGGTGTAAATATGTCCATAAAATGGATTTTGGATAAGTTTATATGTCATTTGTTTCCTTAAGGTTATGGTTTGGTCCCTTATTAAGCCTAATTTAACCTTAATCGTTGTAATTAAGTTTAATGAACTCAATAATATTTTTAGTCAAAAAATATGTTGAACTTATTATAAATTATAAATTATTATGATTCCAATTATGGAATCCATTTTTTCAAATTCAAAACACATAATGGGGATAATTTAATTAAAATTTAATACCATAGTTGGGTCAAAAATGTGGGGTTTTAAAGTAAAAATGTTTAAAATTTTTCTAGGTTTTTATAGTCAATTTCGAAATAAAACTCATTCCAATTACCTAGTTTGGATTTATTGATAAAAATAGTATCTAATTAAACTTTTAAACCAATTTAAAAAATTATTTAACTTTATAAATAAATTATATGAAAAATAAGTTTAGGACTAAAATACATTATTTTTCACTATTCATTTAAAAAATAATATTTCCTAGAAAAATACCAAAAAATAACCTTAACCTATTTTTTATTATTCGATTAAAAATATAATTTTTAGTTTTACATATAATAGTAATGAAAGTTCTAAAACTTTTATTTAAAATAGGTTATCCATTAAAAAGCGGTAAAATTGCCTTAATAAAAATATTGTGTTTTATGTGTTAAATTGGTTGTATTCTTATCTTATTCTTATAAAATATATAGTATAAATATCAAAAATATTTCCTTGGATATATACAATAAATATTAAATTAAAATTACTTAATAATTTTAATTAATTTAATTTATTACGATTAAAACAACTTTTGGAGTGTACTGATAGTTTTCTATAAAAATACTCATTTTATACTAAATATGTTCTTATGTTCATTTCTATATAATTTTTATCTAATTAATTCATTTCATATTTTGTGAAAACCATATATTTACATAATTAAGTGAATATTCATAAAATATAATTTATTGGCTAGGTTATATATATATATATATATATATATATATTATTGCTCGATAACACTCGGTCTTGCGTGTTACACAAACCATCAAGGAATGTCATCCTTGCATGAAACATAAGCTTACCTAAGTGTTTCGTAAAGAGTAATATTACAATTATATTGCATGTAGTGCAAGATTAACTTGTCATTGTGTGTAACTCAATCCAAACCTAGTGCTTTAATATATATATATATATATATAAAACTATTTTCAGTGTTACACGAAATTTAAAATATCAAAAAATTAAATTAATTTGAAGAAAATAATTTACAAAATCTCGATAAATATAACTATAATGTTTATGAATATTCACATAAAAACAAATACTAAAACGTCCCTTAGAAAGGGAAAGTTGGAAATATAATGTTTACCCAAAGTAACTCATAATGAGATACCCACATAGTAAAACATAAGTGGGATGTGAAAACATGGATATGGAAGATAAATATAACTATAATGTTTTGATGTAGAGTGATAGAGAACATGGTTATGAAAAAGATAACAATCACCATGTCATAAATCTGTGATGATCTATGGGGCCATTTGATTCATCAGAAATGAAGGTACTTGGACAACATTTTTTTATTGAAGATAATTTTTTGTTAAAGGTGAAGAATTTTCATGAAAATATATACTTTCATGGTTTCAGGACTACATCACCATTTTTTTGATCCACATAACCTCTTTTTTTAAAAAGGAAGGTTAATTTTTTATTCCTGGAGTACTAACAGATCACGAGATCCATGATATGCCATCCCATTAGTTATCATCAACATGAAGTTGTTTGAACATTCTATCCAATATGCATGAATATTCATATAGAGCGATAAAGATTTAATCATACTAACTTCATCTGAATATTAAATTAAAATTTCCATAAATTATTAACCATACAACCCTTTTAAAATATATAAATTCAAATATTTAGAAATAAATTCATGAAATCAGCTTAACATTTATCCCCATATATCACAAATTACCACTTGGTTGTCACATCCCAAACATGTGAATAACCTCATCGTATATTACCTTAATTACCATAAATCATTTTTGAAAACATTCATGCTTCCTTATTCAAATGATTATAAGATATTATCTTTAAATACCATAAGTTGTAAAATTCATCCTTGATGAAATAGAAAACTTCATAAAAACTCAATTATAGGGTAATCCATACCATCCAATTTACCAATTCATATCCAACATATCTTTATCAAAACATCATTATCTCAATTCCATGCATTAATTATGGGCTACCTTCCCTTAATCAAAATATCACATTGTTAATAAATTACTTTACTAGTCCATCATGAACGTTAAACATAAATATGTAAATACTGAGTGAGAAACAAAAAAATAACAATCCTTGTATATTTTATCATTCATATAACATAATTTTTGAACCCAAATACATAAAAAATTTGATTATTCAACTTCATCCATATGGAATAAGATGGATACCTCATCCTATTAAATAATAACTTTTTTCCTTTCACATTTTATATGTAGTGTCATCACCATCAACAATATAACCATCACTCATACCACCTTTCCAATTCTCTTCTAGATATTTTTTCTTGGGAAATTGAGTTGCATAGTGCCCATACTTTTTACATATAAAATATTCAATGTTAACTGTGTTTCTTCTATTTCTATCCATTGACTTAAACTAGAAATAACAGGGGTGAGAAACACATATCAAAGAACAAGATCACATAATCTTGAAAAATTACTTATCGTATGTCTAAATCATGACACCTACCTTTTAATCTACAACACATTAGGTTTATACTAGGTATTCATATTTATCTTCTTTTAAAATCCTTAATAATGGTTCCTAATTTTTTTTTGAAATTCCAAAGCATACCCCCCAGGAGTGTTTAACTAGGTGTAGAGCAAGGCCCGTTGTTGTGTACGAGATTACCCCAAGTCAAGGCGAAGACATCTTGTTGGAGTTATTAATCCTATGTACATCTATGCCAGAGCCACATCCAATTGTAGTATCCAGATAGGGATGTATTACTAGACTCTATCCTTTACTAAAATTCTAGTACATTTTACTAAAATTTAACTTTCCCTTATACTTATCCTTAGAGACACCCCTAGACATATCTTTATAAATATACCTAGGTATCTCACTAAAGTTTTCTCATCCAAGATTCTAAAGGTTGAATAAAACATTCCTTTAATACTGAATATAATGACCCAAGCTTAACATACATGGATATTACAACATTTTAGATGAATATTCAATACATTACAAAAATACATGCCTAAGGACCGTAATAGTTTAGTGTCTTTGGAAATTTGAAACAAAATATTCTATCCTGGTGAAAGATCTTCAGTATCTCGCATAAATACCTAGAAATTTAGTACTTATACATAAAACCTTTCTTCATAACCAAGGTAAAGTAAACATAATAAATTGAATATATTAGATTGTCATTTAAGTTAAATAAAGGAAATGCGTAAGAAAAACATAAACAAAAGGTTATGGAACTTGATCATAACATTTGAAGATTATACCCTACATATTAGAGATCATAATAAATATTGGTAATTTATAGGACATGATTCATAAGTAAATAAATAATATAGGCTATGAAATCACAACATAAGAATAAAATATGGAATTATGGAAAACAAAAATAAAACCCCTATATCAAGGTGACCTACCAAGGCCATTGTAACATGTTATTATTGGGTTAATCTTTTGGGTACCTACTTCAGGCTTGGGATTCCCTCATATGTACTATCTTTTTTTGGTCTTGGTATGTATTCCCATGTACCTCTTGTTTTGGGATTGGGATTTCCTTCTGTGTATCCTCTTATTTCAGGCTTGGGATGTCCTCCCATGTACCCTCTTGTTTCAGGCTTGGGATTTCCTCCCATGTACCCTCTTGTTTTGAGCTTGGGATGTCCTCCCATTTAACCTTTTGTTTCAGGCTTGGGATAACCTCCTATTTAACCTCTTATTTGGGGCTTGGGATGTCCTCTTGTGTACCCTTTGAGCTCAAAAACCTTTATCATTACCCAATTCATTAGAAGGAGATATAATTCCCACCTGTTACATAATGAAATCATACATTCTTATGCAAAAAAACATTCATCGTATCATGAACCATGAAAATAGATGAGTTTTATAAACATTAAATCCCTAACCATGAAATAAAATGCATTTCATTAACATCACATCATAACCTATTTAAAATATATAGGTTTCATAATCATTTTATCAAATCATAAACCATGAAGAGAAGCGGGTTTCAAAATCATATAACCCATGAAAGTGAAACGAATGTTGTAAAAATTATTCCAATAAAACATAAACCATTAAAGAAAGAATATAAATGGAACCTTTATAACATTTCTTATAATGGATTGATTAACATCAACAAATTCCATATTAGATGAAAAATAACTTGGAAAGATATTTTGAAAACATTTTATTGGGAATAAAACTTATAAATAAATATTAAAAAAAATTTACAATCATTTTAGTTGAAAAATTATAAAAGAAGTTTGAAAATATATTGAAAATAATTTTCCTTGAAAACTTATAAAATATCTTGAAAATGTTTTGAAAACATTTTTGTTTGAAAATAATTTGAAAAAATGAATTTACAGAATGTTAGGAAATTTTTTCTTTTTTAACATAAAATATCTTTTTAATCATGTAATGAAAGCTTCAAGGGAATTCATATCATAATGGAAGATAAATTGAACACACCGAACTTTCCTTCTACATGGTAAAAAGTTTAGAATGGTACCTTGATTAAAAAACAACAAGAAGATTCCTTATTAAAAACCATTTTTTAAAAAGGTAAAAAATTGGTAAAAATTCTTTTAAATATCACAGAATAATATTATAATATTTTTGGAAACCATTTAGAAAACATTATTTTGAATGAACATAGATTTCCGACCGAAGACAGAGGTATAATCGGACTTTATTAAAAATATATTGTTAACTATATTATGTAACAAAGAGTGTAAAAATGGTATCAATACATGAATATATCTGGAATAATAGAGAATAATAAAATTCATCAGTTTTCTTGAGATATGTGTCATAATATTTCATCCAAGAAATCATAATCATAAACAATCTTGAAAAGTGATGAGATTATTTCAACAAACTCTTAAAATTTGGTAACTTTTAACCATACTCCCCATATAAGAAAATGAAATTACATGATTCTTGAAAAATCATTAAAGTAAGATGATTCATGATATAACATTTCAAACCCAGTATATACACATCATATAAAAATATCAATTCATAACATGGCATGTTCCACAAAGAATGTAAATTGAGACATAAATTACATTACCGATTTGGTAAATTTTGAAACCTAAACCCCATGACCGAAATATCATAAAATGGTTTTTTTAAATACCCATAGATTTAATTATAAGTGTTATATAATATATTATGGGTAAGTATATACATCACATAAAAGAAGTGTGTAGTGAATAATGCATATATCTCACGAAAATAAGAAGCGAGATGAAATTCCCTTACCCTGTGTCTTAACTCTCTTTGTACTCATTCAAAAATCTTGTATAATTAATATAAATTTATTATAAATATATCATGGAACCATATTTTTAATTATAGTACCATACATGGTTTGATTATGGCTTCATATCACCCACTTTTTAACAATTCTTTGTTAAGGTTTCACTTCGGGTAATATCCGCTTTGTTTTTTGCATGTGTATTAATTGGTTATATCTTTGGTCCTTATATTTATATCACCATTTATAGAATTTAAAAAATTATTTAAACTTAATTTATATTAATTATATTTTTATTATAATAATCCTTATAATATAGAAGTATGAAATGGAATATACCGTTCATGGAGACGACAATCCGTACGCACACATGAACGCTATTTCTATTTAATTGTCATGTTAAAAGAAAGAAAGTAAAATAAATACTAAAAAACATGTATGTAATTATTAAAATAGATTTATTATATTATATAAATCATATATATTCACTTAATCCATCCTTAATACATTCCATGTAGTGTATGTAAGAATCACATCGCTTTGAGGGGACAGTAGCCCACACTTCCTCAAACAAAATTATCGTATTAACACAAAATGGAAATTATAAATATACGTGTTTTAAAATAATTAAAGAAGATTAAATACATAATAATTATAACATATAACATATATAAATAGAGTTTCCTTCATAATTTCCTCCATGAGAGGTTGTAAAGGAAAAATGAACAATCATCATTTTGCGAGGCGGTAGTCTGCCTTACACGTAAACATTATGTTCAATACCCATTAGATGGAAGTTTCTGTAAATGTAGGTAGAATCCTTAGTATAAAACACTATAGTATATTATGCATATGGGTTTTTTAATACTATCATCGGATAAGAATATTTGATGGTGCGAAGAAAGAAAATAAAATAATAGAGTTTGAGGGAGGGTGTTACCTCTTAATCAGGTAACTACTTTTGGTTTGTTCCAAAAGGATACCTTGGAATACATTATTCCCAAGGAGAGGATTCAATGTCTAAGGGAAGTGAGTTTAGGATATATTTGGACTTAATTAGACCGAGAAAAATTGGATTGATATGTGTGTGGAAGTGGGAGGAGAGGAAGCCTTTTATAATGGAAGAGGGGTGACACTCTTGTTAAAAGAAAAGAACCCCACCCTGGTTTTTTATTTCAATTTGATAAAATAATGATAAAATTTAGATCTAAGGGTGAATAGAGTCTAAATATTTCCAACCAATGGATTTTGGAAAATTTTATATCTATTTTTGGGCCTTAAGATTATGGTTTAGTCCCTTATTTAGCCTAATTTAACCTTAATCGTTGTAATTAATTTTCATTAATTCACTAAATTCTAAATATTGAATGCATTTTTCTAAATTTAATACTGCTATCGGGTCGACAATGCAGGTTTTTAAAGTTAAAACGTTCAAAATTTTGCTATGTATTTATAGTCAATTTTAAAATAAAACCAATTAAAATTACATACATTATATTTATTGATAAAAATATTATCTAATTAAAATATTAAACAAATTTAAAATATAATTTAATCTTATAAATAAATTAGATGAAAATGAAGTTCTGAACTAAAATACAGCATTTTTCACTATTCATTAAAAAAATAAAACTTCACAGAAAAATACCAAAAATAAAACCAAACCTATTTTTTATTATTTTATTTCACAGATTAATTTTATTTTTACATATAATATTTATAAAAGTTCCGAATTTTTTATTTAAAATTGGTTATCCATTAAAAGGTGGTAAAATCTCCTTAATAAAAATATTGGGTTCTATCTGTTAAATTTGGTTTATTATTATCTTATGCATATAAAATATAATGGATAAATATAAAAAATAATTCCTTAGATATATAACATATATATTAAATTAAAATTACCTTCGAATTGTAATTAATTTAATTTATTAGGATTAAAACAAATTTGTGGGCGTAGTGGAAGTTTTCTAAAAAATACTCTTTTTATACTCAATTGATTCTTATATCCATTTCTAAATAATTTTTATCTAATTAATTCATTTTATATTTTTTAAAAACCATATATTTACATAAGTTATTTAATATTCATAAAATCTCATTTAATGGATATGTTATATTATATATATATTAATAATATATTATTGTTCGGTAACACTCAGTCTTGCGTGTTATGCAAGCCATCAAGGAAAGTTAGCTTTGAATGAAATGTAATCTTACCTCAATGTTCTATATAGAGGAAGCTAGCCATTATATTTAATTTAGTGCACGATTAATATGGAATATCATATAACTAAAGCCAAACTTAGTGGTTTAATATATATAAAATAACTATTTTTTGTATTGTGTGAAATGTAAAATATAAAAAAGATTAAATTAATTTGAAAAATAATAATTCACAAAATCTTGAGGTGTTACAATGCTCAGGATTTCAAGGGAAATATAGAAGTTACCAATGTTTAATGCTACAATTTTATGGAGACAAGAAACTATGCTAATGATTGTCCTAAGCATCAAGAAAACATTCCCTAGAAAAGGCCAAGGGAGAAAGGCCAAGCTTATGTGATGAGAAAAATGATGTTGAAGTTTATAATTATGTGGTGTAAGGTAATTTAATCATATCCTAAAATTTATCTAACACTTTATTTGATTCTAGATCATCACACACTTTTATATCATCTTATTTTTCCATGAAAATTAGGCATTTTACTTTTGATTTAAAAAAGGATTTTTCAGTCAAAACTCATAAGGTAAGTCTCATTGCAATAAAGATGTGTCATAAAGTATCCTTAATGACACATAGACATGCTTTACTTGATACCCTTATCATCATACCTATGTTATTCTTTTATATAATCCTTAGTATTGACTAAATTTAAAAATAGGATGTGAAAATTTATTATAAGAAGAAGGAAATTAGGATTTCTGAGGAAGATGTAGAATTCCTTATCTTTAAAGAAGCAAAATTTATCATCTTATTCTTATCCAGATCCACCCCTAGTAGATCTACTGAATTAAATTCTTGGGCAAGAAGAGAAAAAAAATCTAGGGATGAATAAGGAAATCTTAAAATTTAGTATGTAAATATTGTAAAAGAATACATGACGTATTTTCGGAGGATTTACATGGATACAACCCAAAGCATGATGTTGATTTTTCTATTGATTTAATCCCTTATGAATGAACAATATTAAAGGCTCCTTATAGAATAGAAATAGTGAAATTAATGGAGCTGAAGAAATAAATTTAAGATTTAAGTATAAAGGGATTTATTTTCCCTAGTGTTTTTCTATCGGGAGATCCTATTTTCTTTACTAAGAAGAAATATAGATCTATGAGGCTGCATATTGTTTATTGTGTAATCGATGATATTACAATAAATAATAAGTATCATCAGGATCACATTGATGATTTATTTTATCAACTTTATAGAGATATTTTTTTAAGACTGGACTTCACTCTAGATATCATCAATTGTGAGTAAAGAAGGAAGACATTCCGAAGAAAAATTTTCAGATAAGGTATAGGCATTACGAGTTTATAGTAATTATATTTGGATTGACTAATGCACCCTCACTTTTTATGGATCTAATGAATAGAGTGTTCAAGGAATATCTTGATTATTTTTTATGGAATTCATTTATGATATTCTAGTGTATTCTAAAAGCTATGAAGACCATAATAATAACTTGAAGATCATTCTTGAGACTCTTAAAAGGAATGAGTTATATATTAAATTTAGAAAGTTTGAATTTTGGCTTTAGAAAATTTTGTTTCTTGGCTATATCATCTCCAAGGATGGAATCTCTCTTGATCCTATAAATACAAAGTCAATCCAAGAATGTACTGCACCAATGAGAATAGAAAGTGTATATAGTTTCATTGGTTTATCAGGTTACTATCATCATTTCATTTAGAATTTTTATCAGTTTGATAACCCATTAACTATGCTCACATGTAAAGGGGTTAAGTTTTAATGGAAAAAAGAATGTGAATAATGTTTTGAATAATTGAAGAGAAGATTAGCCAATGATCCAATATTTAATTTACCATTTTGAAATGGTGGATTTTTGATTTATAGTGATGCATCAAGGAAATGAATTTGTTTTTTTACTTATGAAGAATGATAAATTTATTTTCATATACATCAAGGTAGTTAAAAACTCATGAATAGAACTATCCAACTCGTGATCTTGAGTTAGTATCTGTAATAATTTCTATAAAGATATGGAGGCAAAATATCTATGGTGAAATATGTGAGATATATATAGATCACAAGAGTTTGAAATATATCTTCTAATAGAAAGAACTCAGCAAGAGGCAAAGGAGATGACTCATTTTACTAAAGGATTCTGATTGTTCAATACACTACTACCTAGGGAAGGAAAATAAGGTAGTTGATGCATTGATAAAAAAATCATGGAGTTTAGAACAAAATGAGGATTGATAGTGATTATGTGGTCATGGATATAGTAAATATTAATATGAGAATTATTATGGAAGGGGAAACATTACTCCTCTATCAAATGGTTTCCAAACCATATGTATTGTAAAATATAAAATTTCTTAGTATAATTATGAGAATTTATAAAATAAAATTAAAGCTATGAATGATGGAGAATTGGAATACCTCTTATGAGGAGATGATATTTTTAAATTTGGAAATAAGATTTGTGTTCCCTCTATAACCGAGTTAAAAAGTTAATTATTGGATGATGATCATAGATAGAATTTTTCTATACACTAAGGTAGCACCATGATGTGCATATATTTGAAGGAACATTTTTGGTGGGATAATATGATGTGAGAAATTGATGATTATTGGTTAAGATGTTTGGTTTGTCAAAATGTAAAGGATAAAATACAATATCCTAGAGGATTCATGCAACCTCTACCTATACCTACATTGAAATGGTATGACATTACTATGGATATTGTCACTAGATTACCGAAGATGCTGAGAAAAAAAAGATGTGATAAGGGTTATTGCTAATATTATTACCAAATCGACATATTTTCTTTCTATAAGAGAAGATTAACCACTAGAGAACCTTGAGTGACTCTATATTAATGATTATTTAAGACTTCATGGTGTACCTATTTTAATTTTTTCTAATTGTGATTCATGATTTACATCAAAATTAATTAAAAGACTTTAGAAGGCCCTTGATACCAAAATTAATTTAGGAACCACTTATCACCCTCAAACTGATGGGTTTCCATAAAGTTCTATCCAAAATTTAGAAGACATTTTGAGGTCCTCCTCACTTGACTTTCAAGGAATGTGGGATCATTATTTACCTTTGGTAGAATTTTATAATAATAATAATTTCCATTAATGTATTCAAATCGCACCATATGAAGTGTTTTATGGAAAGAGATGTCATACAAAAACTTCTTGGGATGAATATGGCGAAATGAAGCTTTTAAACCCCAAACAAATAGAGGAAACCACTGAAAAGGTAATGGCTATTCAAACCCATATCAAAGAATCTCAAAGTAGTAAAATGATCTATGCTAATAATTGAAGAATGGATTTGGAATTTCAAGTGGGAGATCATGTTTTTATGAAGGTATCTCTAAGGAAAGGTGTTATAAGATTTAGTAAGAATGGAAAACTGAGCCCCATGTACATTAGAAATTTTTTAAATTATAGAACACATTGGAACTGCAACTTATCATTTGAAAACAACATATAGACTTTGTGAAGTACATTTTGTGTTCCATATAACTTTTCTAAGGAAGTACATGCCAGACTCACCACATGTTATCACTTCTAATGAAATAGAATTGGAACCTGATTTATCTTATAGTTAATATATTATCTATATTATGGATACTAGAGAACAATTTTGGAGGAATCATATGACTCTTTTGGTAAAGGTGGTGTGAAAAAAATCGTAAAATAGAAGTTGTGATATAAGAACCTAAGGAAATTATGATGAAGAACTACAAACCTATTTTTAGGTTGTAATATTTTGGTAATTTTGAGGATGAATTTTTTTTGAAGTAGGGTAGAATGTAACAACCCAATATTTTACGATATGTTTTTTTAAATAAATTTAATAGATTGTGTTGTATGTTACATCGAGTTCAAATTAACCATGATATATTAATAAGTGACTATTATAACCTAGCCATTAAAATAGAAAGAATGAGTAGTATAAAAAAATTATGAAATTTAAATATTATATATATATATATATATTCAAAATCATTCAAGATATTTTATATGCATAAAATAAGAATGAATTCAATTTTACGCATTAAAAGGATATATTTTTCTAAAGGCAATTTTACCACCTTTTAATGACACAATTGTTTTAAAAATAAATTACGACACTTTTAAAAATTATATTTGAAAAAATAAACTTTATTTTTGAAAGAAAAATTTTAAAATTTACTTTGGTTAACTTTTTGGTATTTTTCTAATATCTTTAATTTTTTTACAAATAGTAAAAAATACTGCATTTTAATTGAAGATAATATTTTAATATAATTTATTTATACAGTTAAATATTAATTTAAATTGATTATAAAATATAAATAGTTCAATTATACATCATTGAATCCATTTTGGGTAATTATAATCAATTTCACATTGAGATTAGATATAAAATATTTCAAGCTTTTGAACACTTTTACATTAAAAACCCATTGTTTCATCCGATATGCAGGATTTATATTAAATTATTTTTTTTCAACTTATGTGTATGAAATTTTAAAAAATGAATTCCATATTTGGAATCATAAGCTCCAAATTTAGTAATCGTGTCCCTTTTATTATATTAGAAAATATAAATAATAAACATAATAATTTTAATTACCATGATTTAGGGTAAAATGGGTAATTAAGAGTTAAAAATAGTATTATAAAAATTAGAAAATTATTCTAACACATGTTATCATTTTATTATATGAGTGAGTGCTGGCTAAAATTAACGTTGGGCCAATTTCAAGGCCTCATGGAGCCACTTGGATGACATTTGGCCTTATATATTATATTATTTTAAGAAAATCCAATTATGTCATACTCATGTTTTTAATAAATAATACATTTTTAATATGAGGTCATTCAAAAAATATCTTCTACAATAATTTTTTTTATATTCATAATATTAATTTATTTTTACTTTTTAATAAATAAATAATTACTTTAAAGGATTACACAGTGATGATGCAATAATTATTTAATTAATAGTAATATCAAATAAATGACTTTAAAAATATGAAAATAAATACAATTTGAGATAATTAATGTCATAAACAAATTTTATAGATTACTTTTACTTTTTTGTGATTTCATAAATTTTTTGTTGAAGATATCATGTTATTTTGATAATTTTGAAAAGTCAAGTAATGAATAATATCAAAATTAACATTAATGATATTCTAAAATAAATAATATTTTATTAAATTATATTAAATTAATAAAAATATAACATTCAGCCAAATAATTGGGATAATTTGTTTTTAGAAAAAGTAACTATCAATTTATGGTTATTCTAGTATTTTAAAATAACTACATTAACCCTTAAGTCGTAAAAATACATTTTGTCATGGTAAGAGTTAAAGGGATTAAATAAGTTTTAAAGCTAAAAGATAAAGGTAATAATATGACATAAACTTGTATAAAAAATATTTTTTGATAGTATTTATATCCATACTCATCTTGTTTTCAAAATAAATTACTTTTTAAGATCTTGGAAATGAAAATTAATTTATAATAATTTAATATTTTTGGAGTTTCCAAAAGTGCCCCTCACCTCAATTATAAAAGTTCAACACCTACCTAAATTAATCACACCACTTAGGAACTTATAAATTGACAACCCCTAACTATTTATATTCCTAGAAAACTTATCTATGTTTTGGAGATCCTGGGCTTCCCAAAAAGACCAACCCTAGATCCCTTAAGAAGAGATTTAAGGGAAGTCAGCTGAAGAAGAGGTAATTGTTTTTACCAACTCATCTAAGTTAATTTATTCTTATACTTCCTCTTCATGTTTTTATCCATGATAAATTAAAATATCTAGTATAATTTATATGATTATATTTTATTATGATTATGGGACAACCATTTTCCACCATTTATTCATGCCACAAAAAATGAAAAAACCACGTTGTGGTGTAACCTATTTTTCATCACCACATTAATTGGATAGGTATATTGATGGAAATAATGGATATATAAGATAATTGTGACATGATATTGATTCTATATTAATTAATATACTATAAAATTATTTAACCTTTCACCATTAATGGAATGATACCATCAGTCGTGCATACGTATGTCCTACCATCTTCACGAAACGATGTGATTTATTTTCCATATTAACCATTCAATAATGATTGAAAAATTTATATAATGAATAAATATTATATAAATAAAATTAATATCATTATGTATAGGAAATAAATATATTCTATTCATAATAAATATATCTTAAATGATAAAACATGCATAAGAAAATGAAGTAGTTAACACCTGAAATAAGGGTAATAATGAAATATTATTAGGAAAATGATATAAGTGGATAATATATGACATAATAAACATGGATATGGGTTTTTTATAAAATAATAACATGATTTAAATAATTATACATGAGGTTAAATCATGTTCAACTAAATAAAAGTGCAATGTAAGGGTTATTTCATAATATCATTATTTTTCGGGATAGTTTAAGTTTAAGTATCCATTGGGGAAAATTTTTCTTCCATGTCCATGTTTTCTAAAAATGTTTTGAAAAAGGTTTTTAATATTATCCTACAAATGTTTAATGTATTTTTACTTATGTTTGACTTTTTATAAAATGGTTTTAAAGTAATTTTTTTTATCATTTTCCAAATAAGGTACTTTATGGATCTTTCGAGAAAAATACGAAAGGAATATTTTTTGAACTTATATGGAGTGAGCGGGTTTTTCCATCTTCATGACACCTAAATGTATTTAAGGTTACTTTAAAAGTTTAAAAGGTTATTTTCTATGAAAAAAGTTTCTTTTAAAATTGTGTGTCCTTTTAAATAAATGGTTTCAATGTAAAAAAGGGGTATTTCTCTCAACAATTTTCAAGGATTTTATTAGAGTATTTTCATCTATGTCAACATGATTTTTTGAATTTTATTATTCATTTAGGTCTATCTATTATGATATAATATACAATATTTTATAGTTTATGATCAGTTTGATTGTGGATGTACTATTTTGATACCATTCACCATATTACTCAGAATGGTTTTTGATTATATTTTCTGATTGAGGAAAGTTATTTACATTTCATATGTTTAGATTGTTTATGTTTATCCCCATTCATATTAGGAATTAATTTTAATTGTTAAGTGAAATTCAGGGCATACTATATCCCACAAAATTCATCATTAGTTCGCTTTGAAAAAACTTGATTCTGATTTGGCCAAGGCCTTACCCATAAATTTTTAGATGTCTTGGCCGATGCCTCGATAGTATATTTAAGATGTACAATATTATGAATTCCACAATTATGAGATTAGTTATTGATTTCCATGTGTTTATTAGATTATTAGAATTTACATGGATAATTTTTCTACCTCATGGGAATGTTTATATGGCATTATTTTAGCATTCTTTTATACATGCCATATTATGCTCAAGTTATTGATTAAGTAAAATGTGTTTCAGTTATTTACCTTCCCCTAATTGTTATTTCTTAGCTTTTACTATATATATATACCATTATTTAGAATATAATCTCACCCCTTTCTTATGTTTTATTTTCATAGGATCCCGAGATATATATTATGACCAATATAAAGGGTAAAGATATGAGACTAATTGTTTTTCCAATGATGTTAGTATATCGTATTTTATAATGTAATATTCAATCATGTATATAGTTTTCTGAAACTACTAAACTATTTTGTCCTTTGGGATATGGTCACTTATACTTAGTACCGATGTAATAAAGTAACCACCAACTCTGGGCTACTCGGGTTGCGGTCTTTAAAATTTTGTGATTATTTGTGATATTTAATGTTTAACTTATAGAAATGTTGTAAAATAAATATATTTTTATATTATTCTATAAAAATTTATAACATATTAGGGTTTAGTTATTTTTGAGAATTAGTTTAGTAACTTTAGAGATTATGATAAGATAATTTTAGTAAATATACTTGGGATAAGTCTAAGGGATAAGTATAAGTGTAGGATAACATCCTTATGTTTTAGTAAAGTAAAGATAGCCTGGTTCTTATTGAAATTACATCCCTGTCTGGATAGTAGTAAGTGAATGAAGCTATAGAATAAATACGACTAGAGAAAATCAACCCAAAAAAGGTTAGTTGAGTATCAACTCAATCTTCACTCTGGTTCATGGTGAGTATACCTAATACTACACATATGGATAGACAGTCCCATGGGAAATGCCTTAGCTAATTCATATTCAATTTATGAAACATTATGAAGGATTTGAAAATATTTAGGTTAGAAAACCTAATAGGGAATGAATTTGAATAACTTATATTATAAGATAGAGATTCATGTGTTAAGTTACATATTAATTAATCAGTTATTTTTTTGGATAAAGGGTAATTAAAACTTTGAGAGCATAGATTTCAATGATTTTCTGGTATAGTATATTGAAATATAGTTCATGATAATTATGGGACATTTATAATTGGAATTAGGCTAGAATTACAAGATAACCTAACTAAAATAGTAATATATTTAACTAAAAGTATCAAAGGATTAAATTAAGTTATCATTAATGAAGAAATACTAGGATTGTGTTTTTATATTCATATGAGAATTTTCTCTAATTTTGTTGATAACCATTTTAGGTTTTATTATTTGGTTGAAACATGATCATGGAGATGAAGCTGAGAAAGGTTTGTATCTTGAAACCATTATGACATATAAATGAATAAGTAAGCATACTTAAAATAGTTAATAATTATTGTATATGATAGTTATGATAGAAAATGTGAGTTTACAAGTTTTAACTAAGGTAGTGAGGTTAATATCAAAATAATAATTAAATCCTAATTATTTAATCTATTTTAATTAGTGTGTGATATTTATCAATGATATTCTCATATATTATAAATGTTATGAGTATTATGTGATATATAAAAGGATTTTTATATAGAAGTTTTGAATTAAAGGTTTGGAAAATATATTAAGTTGTATCCATAACCTTGAACAATGATTTTATTAAAATGATATATTTTTGGGGATAAATACTGAAGAACACATGATTTTATGATAAATAACTTATAAGTTTAATACATACCTGATGTTGAGATAAAAAGGGTTGATTTATTTTGAAAAATCATGTTATATAGTATTCATAACCTTGGGATTTATAATTTATTCATGATAATTTTTGGTGAAGTTCACCACATTTGTGAGATTGTTGTATATATTTTATAGTGTGTGATTTTGTGACCAAGAGATTAATACTATTTAAGGGTTAAGTACCGTGTTAATTTCTGGAAGAATATATTAATTTTAAATGGTTTTATGTCTTATAGATTTATATAGTTTTGTGAAAGGTATATTTTAGAGAATTTATAATTATGGTACATATATATAATTGATTATATTATTTTAAAAAATATTAATTTTGTTCGAGGAAATAAAAGTAACATAATATATCCTAATAGAGTATGATAGATGTTATATTAAAAGTTATATATTGAATGATAAGTATGTTAAAAATTCCCTTACATAATTTCACCAGGGATAAATAATTAAAAACTATGAGGAATTTTTTAAGGGGGTCTAATGTAACAACATGAGATTTTGGATCCTTTAAATTGATACTATCTTAGATAGCTTGTGTCGCATGCAACATTAATGAAACAACCAACTAAAAAAACGCCCAAAATATTATAATCACATGTAGAATATAATCAATAGAGGATAAAAAGACAATAATAAATTAAACTAAATTAATATTTTTTCTATTGATTAATATTTTAAAAAGGATTCTTTTCAAATGACCATTTTTAAGACAGTATAAGATTTTACCTAAATAAATTGAATTGGTCAAAGTTAAAGTTTTATTATAATATGTAAAATTTTAAGTTATAAACTAATATTTCATCATTAAATTATTTATAAATTTATATAAAATAATATTAAAGACACTTTAAGTTTAAAAAGGTCATTTTTTAATAAATGCAATTTATCTTTATATATTTTATTTTAATTTTAAATATGAATTTATAAATTCTATAATTCAAATTTAGAAAAATTAACTTCATTTATGGATTAAACCTGTCAATATTATATTAGGATTATTTTTTATATTTTTATAAAATAATTACTTTTTAGGTGAATAGTAAAAAATACCAATTTTTTTAATACTATCACTGTCATGAACCCCTCCATACAAAGGTACACCTCTTAGGCCCGAAATAAAGGAAGAGAGAAAATGAACCCCTAAGTCTGACATCCAGTAGGCCTCAGTTTTGCAATATGCACTGAGGGTATAAAAAAACAACATATGAGAGGGATTACCATCTATTTTAATATAGGATCAGGAGATAGGATAAACAACCACCAAAATCTACAACTCAAAACATAAAAGTAAACCCAAAACTATCCCATAATTCATGAATAGTGTAAACCAATACAAATATAAGTCTCTAAAAGACATGTACTATATAAACAACTCAACAATAACTCCAAACCCAAGCTAGAAATGTTCAGCTCGGTCCCCAATGTCCTCCTGGAAACCTAAAAAATATTTTATATAAATAGGGTGAGTATGACATGTATACTCAGTAGGATCATACCCAAGGTCTTAACTATACATGTGAAAAGAGCATATCATTGTGCCTGTAATTAAATAAAATAACAAAAAAGAACTTAAAAATGTCAACTAACCAAACATAGTCTCACCGTGGATCTCTCAACATGGAATCCCATTCCAGCCATATGATACATCACAACCACACTTATTTTCACTACCCATCCTATCACCACTACCTTTACACTATGTACCACATCGAACAAGGTAACCCAACAAGAACCACACATAAAAACAAATTCCTTCTTCTATAATTTATTAAGGAGATTTCATTAATTTACCTCATTATTTATCATGGGTATTATAAAAAACATAGATTTCATTGGGAAACCAATTTATTATCCATATACAAATTCGTAGCCTTTTATTCACTGTGATAACAAAAAACATCATATTAAAGGTCTCATATATATTTCATCTATAGAACAAACAAGTCTTTCAATATCTGTTATTCCAAGTAATAGAAAAAAATAGATATGAACATACCAATAATAACATCAAAGAAGTAAAATATGTGATTTATACCCATCCCTATAAATTTTAGATTTTCCATTTCATTATATTTATTAATACAACCCTTAATATCCACCCAATGAAAATAAAAATCATACAATTACCACACATAGTACATAAAAGGGAGAGAACGAGGACCCCTACCTAAAATGAATATTTCTAATTCACTACACGCTGTAAAAACAGAGAGTCCCACCAAAAATCACCAAAATGAAGAAAAAAACCCTCACTAACCTAGAAAACAACAAACACATCACTCTCTTACAAAAAAACATAAAAAACCAATGATTCCCAGAAATCATCACTCCATAGATGAAGAACTGTAATAAAAATTGGGAGAAGACAAAGAGGGAACTCACTTAGAAACACCAATGATCGATATCCCAAGGCCGGGGTTGAAATAAATTTAGAGGGTATGGATGAAATCCAAAGGATGCACTTGGGTAATCCATAAAATGAGAGAAAATTAGAATATAATATAGGGTTATATGGGGATTTAAGAATTTATACCCGGTCAACAAAACATGAGATCATTGAATGACATACAGAACAACATCAAAGAAGTACTGGAAAAGGGGTGAACTATGGTGTAGTGTAAAGGACCACCCTAAAATTTTTTATTCAAAGGTGTGTATGATATTTATGGCTATATCCATGTTTTTGATCTAATAAATTAGGAATAGGGCCATGATGTAGCCATGGACACCGTGTCATAGACTCCTAAAAACTAGAAAGGGAGTATGCCGCAGCCCAGCTCCATAACACAGCTACCTATAAAACAAAAGAACCCCTAAATGAACAAATCTTTGACTCTATAAATAATAAAACACCCCCAATACACATCCTCTTAGGTAAGAAACCCATATACATTCCACATATTCTCTCCTCACTGTAGTTATGCCAAAATTGGAAATAACTCTAAAACATTTCCTCAATGATCCAATTCCATAGACTTATCCTACACACTATAGTGGACCTAATTATGAAACAAACCTAAGAATACATGTTTTATAACAGTCATTAGCTGGAAAATCCAATTTCAACCTCCTTCTTAACTTCTAACACCCTCAGAACCTAGTCTAGACACCTCTTTCATTAGAATTTATTCAATGTAATAGAATGGAATGTCATGATCATTAAAATAGAAACCTATTAAATTATTTTCATCCTCTAGAATTAAAAAACCTTAAAAATAAGAGGAATGGGTCCAAAAAACTATCCTATGAGATACCTCTTAGGGTTCATGTTACACCTCAACATTACCACTATCCAAACATACCCAACATCGAATCCACATAACACCCTATATAACAATGCCATCATCCATCACCAGGCACAAAACTACACATCTAAAACCAAAAAAAATCCACCTATTTCCCACACAACCATCTTAACTTCCACATTGTCCAAGACAACCACTTACACAAACAATACACAACACTTTCCCGAGCACAAAAATCAAGGATTTCCATCTTCCATATCAAGATATTATCCACTTTGGGAGGCACTGAATCACCCATATGGTTTTAAACATGTCATATTATAACATATATTTATTATGAATTAGATTTTACCATATTCATATAATTGAATATTTATTACACATCACATCATCTGGGAAAAATAAATCTCATAAACATACAAGATCCAAACTTCTCAATAAAAAAGAAATACAGAACAAAGAAAAACCCAAAAAAACTCTAGCTACTGGGCACACATATGCGTCTCTCTCTTCTAATAACTCTCCTTGAAGATACCATTACTCCACAACATATGAACCAATGAAATGGTACATCTATGAAAAAACCTATCCTGGAGATCCCAGATATCCACTAGTCGCTCCATCAATGTAACATCATCCTCAATATCTAACACTCCCTGGTCAATGATGTGGGGGTCATCATGAATATACCGATGAAACTGGGAAACGTGGAAGACTTTGTGGCTCTTGTTCAATAATCGAGGGATTAACAACCTACATGCCACTACACCAACACGCCCTAACACCTCTAAAGGCCCAATAATCTAGGGAGAAAGCATTCTCCCCTTTAAAAATCTGTTTCCCTCACCATGGGGAGAATCTAAAGAAAACACGGTCTCCAATATAAAACTCACAAGGCCTCTACCTATGATCACCATGGGACTTATGACTATATTGTGCCTCCCTCATCCTCTCTCAAACCAACTGAATCTTAATGATCATGACCTACACCACACCAGTGTTGTCCTAAATAATGAATAATTGAATAATTCAAGATTACGTGAATTGAGTTCTTAAAATATTATTTGAAATATTGACCACCCACTTCAAAGTATGAACATTAAATTTTCTTCCTTAAGATTTTATGTAGAATAAATGAAAAACTTTCAAAAAGAAAATTGAACACAAATATTTTTAGTGGTTTGGGGAAAAAAATACCCTAGTCCACTTCATCAACACTCTACTCCTCGAGCATGATGATTTTCACTAAACAATCCTTTTACCAAGGGATCCCATATGAGTAAAAGTAGCTGTCACATAGTATAAAGGTCCAAGATCTTTCAACCAGGATATCTCTTCTCAGTACCTATCCTTGGTATTATACACTATTACATCGAGTGAAAACACAACAAGATAAATAGGAACTTGTGAGGTATGTTTGCAACATACAGTGTCAAGCAACAACTAACAGTAGATGAAGATTTATCTTGAGAAGATGATAGACTTAAACATAGCACAAGATGATCTTTGATGCAATTGATAGAACTGATAAGATCAACACAAAACTTATTGACTCTAAATATGTACAGATCTCCAATAAAAATGAATACAACATTTTATTCATTTTCTGTTCTACATATATCTATCTCTCCTTCTATCTATATATTAATATATCAATACTCAAAATTTCGACCCCTTTTTTTATGTTAATAACTGATCCTTACATAGGCTATTTATAAACTTGAGCATAAGATAACTGTAGTAGTTGAATGAGGTATGCAGGGATCCTGATAAGATAATAAATATAGAGTATATCAGTGCTTTCCAAATATGGAATATCTCTTGTGATCACCACATTAGAGGATTTCTCGTTCTATGAAATTTCATATTCATGGTAAGTATTTTATATTTTTATCTTTCATTAAATGAATAACCATCTTAGGATGTACTCAAAAAGTTTTAAATTTCTTATCAAGATATAAGAAAAGTAATCAGGACATTCTATAATATCATATCTTCATAGGATATCAACCGAACATACTATTCATTGTAGAATGTCTTTCATATGATAGAGAAACTTCTCTTCGTAAGATAATTAGTCTTTAATGGAGTTTAAGATAATTTTACACCATAAGATAATATGTTACTTTTCATCATAATTATTATATATATGAGTATTCTTCTTTAAAATAATAAAGTCCTTTCATATTATCATTCCAACTAAAAGATATTTAATGATAAAATCATTCAAAAATCATAAGATAAAGTCTTATGTGATACTTTATGATTCTGAGAAACTAGATATATTCTTCATATTTTATAAGGTAAATTACTTACATATATTGAGATTAGCATTTGATCACACAACATAAGATAACTATAATATTAAACACTTAAAAAACTTGTTAGAATAAAATTAAGTATTTTTTAAATCATCAAAACACACAAGATAGAGATATATTGAAACAATATACTATTTACAATAATCTCACCCTTTCTGATGAACAAAAAATCCATGTAATAGAATTTTTTAATGAAATCAGATTTAAAATTTTCAGAATGATGTTTCCTTTTCTTTTCTTTGAAATTTTTTTATTATTCCTTTTTGAAGAAAGAATGAATTTTGAAAATACAAGTGAAATTTTGTATTCACTTTTTTTATTCTCTCCCTTTTTGTGATATCAACAGAAATTATAATAAGGAAAAACATTTTATATATTACACAATTATTGATAATCATAGTTTTGGCAGAAAATAGAGGTCATAAACAAGAATTGGAAATCTATAATGTAAAAATATTAACATAAGAGTGTTAAGGCATTAATATTACCATCACGAGATAAACATTACATAAAAATTATAATAAAGTTAAGGTAGTAAGATAAAACCAATAATGTTAAAATATCATGACCATTCAAAAGAGATATTTAAAAAAATGATGCAAATGTTCAGATTCCATAAATAGTGTCATATTCAAATGTTTTTCAAATGAAAAACCATCAGGAAATTAACTTCACAAATGTGAAAATGATGGGTATCAACTTATTTTATAAGGATGACTTTTGATAGGTGGTTTCTTGAAAGATATGGGTGGGTTATGAGGTAAAAATTATGATGAAAGAGGAGTGTCAACTATTTTCCCAATAACATTTCCTAACATTAGTGAGGATTCTTGAGGACCAGCATGATCTTCTCAAGAAAACCTAATTAGTGTCAACAAAATGTTGTGAGCCGCTTGTTGTTCCCTCAAATAATCATTATTATCTTCATGATTAAAGTGTAGTTTAAAGGTAGTTTAGTTTGATAAAAAAATATATATTTATTTAACCTTTGATGTTACCTTTGGTGATACTCTGATGGGTCAAACATTTATTTGATAAGATGAGAGGTATATGGGTAACAATCAAAAATTTGAGATCTAGGTAGTCTTGTACCATGCTTTTGAAAGAGATATTCCACACAAGAATCAATCCTCTTGAACATGTCATTTTTTCAATAGTTTAGGATATTTGTAAAGCCATTCCATATCCTCTAAGAAAAGTTTCCATAGAAAATATGGAGGTCTCCTTTATTATCAAAACTATCTATCAAGTTACTTAAAACATAAAATTGATTGTATTAAATCAACATTATAGACACAATTTTCTTTTACTTAGAATGATCAACTATTTCTGAGCATTCTACAAACAAAAAAAATTCAACTTCACCATTATGAGAATCATTTTGACTGAGAATACACACCATATCTTCATAAAGGTATTCAATATTCTTTTCTACATCCCCCAAAATTTTTTAAAGGGTTTTAAATAAACTTTTTAAAAGATTAAGAATAAAACCTACATCCTTCTTGACTTCTAGAAAATTCTCTTGTGCGTCTTCAAGATTCTTGATAAGAGTATAACTAATATCTTTTATGGAAGTATCACTAGATACAACATATTATTTTATTGAATTATGAAATCTTTTGACTTCATGGACAAAAATTATTTTGAAGTTTTGACATACATCACTTCTCACAACTTCATATCTAAGAGAATCAACCTCTATAGTTATAGAATATACAATTTGAGATATTTCCATGAATCTTAATTGAACATCCAAACTAAGAGAAGTTCCATGTGGAGGTCATTATAAACATTTGTCCAAAACACACTATACCAATAGTATTAGTTATTGAATCTCAAATTTTGAGTCCATATGGTCAAAAAGAGTTTTTATTACATGATGTGATTTAGAGACTTGAGATATTAGGCTCTCTACATTAGATGATAACTTTGAGAGGCTCTGCTGAGGTCTTTTGGAAATAGTTCTTTTAGATTCTATAAAATATTCATTTCTAGTTTCATAAGGAATATGGGAAACCCTATCCTATTGGAATTAACCACTCTCTACTTTATTGGGTTGATTTTCCAAAACATTGGGTATGGAGTCCTCATGACGTGATTCTTGGGAAACAACTCTTAGGATTTTTTCTTCATCCGTTATCTCCATTCCTTGAGTGTTTGTCTTGAATATAAATGGAGAAAGTCTTGAACTTAAAAATATATTATTATATTGAAAAATTTATAATATTTTAATGATATTTGTTTATATCCTTTCATTACGAGGATTAACAGGTAAAGAGGTAGGAGTAGGAGAACTCTTCAGATGAACACCTTGAGGGATTAAAAAAATACCAATTTTAACTCTTCTTCTAAAATTAAGAGGTTCTTATTCCTTATCACAACTTTTTATTATCTTAGAATGGTGATATTATTATTACTCTACTATTGGTTTATGCAGACTATAATTCTCCCCCTGAGAATAGAAAGGGTTTAATTTGAGTATTAACTAAAAAGGAATCATATTTCTCAAAGAAAAATCCCAATTAAAACAACTTTTTCTCAACACACTTCTATTTGGATTTTTTAAAACAAGACAGTGTATTGCGTCATTGATATCCAACACAAATTCGATACTTTGAAATACAAGAGTTAAAATTCTTCAATAAGGATAGAAATTGAGAGACTTATTTTTGTATGTGGCACATGTATCTCCTGATATAGCTTGTTAATTTCACTGGTTTTTCAACCATAAACAAATAAAGTAATGAAGCATCTTGAATGAAAATTTCCTCTAGCTCACAATTTCTTTAAGCAATTATGCACATAATGAACTCGACCAAAATCTTTTGTTATGGCTCCAGGTTCTTCGCTTGTTTTTCTCGATGATAACAATTCCAAATAGTGATTTCATAGTCTCTAGAGGGGTTACTCCATCCATGTAAGATAAAGAGGTATAGAAGAAAGAGTATCCTTCATGTAGAACCTTAAAAATTTCATAAATATTGATAGAAGTCGGTGATAGTTCTTTATGTTTTATGGTTGCTGTGAAGAGATCTTCATCATCACCGAATTTGAAAACAACAACTTCATAGAACCTAAGAACTTATTTCTTGAACAATTTATATTTTAAAAAACATTATAAATGAATTCCCATAAATTATGATTAAAAACCTTATTTAATATCAAATAATTTCTGTCCATCCATTTCAAATCAATGAATTTTCGGCTTAGATGTTTTATAGAAATCCTTTGATATTTACTCTTGATAGATGAAGAACCATCAGATCCTTTCATTTTCTCCATTTACAGAGAGGTTTAGGGGTTGGAAGTTTCATAGGATTTGTTAACAAGGGTTAGAGCATAGATAAATGGGATTCAAAAGTTTTGTGAGTCATTTCATGAGTAGAGTTGATACTCAATCTTTATTTTTCGCAGAAATTGAGGGGTCACATAGTAATGTCAGAGAAATTATTACTAAATAAAAGTGACATGACCAATTGGATGTGATCATCACTCAAAATGGTGACATAAAAAAATATCTATGTAAAACATATAAAGTGATTACTGTATAAATGAGATATGTATAATGTAAAATATAACGTTGTAAAATTAAACATCCCTAACTCTGATTTAATAAAATAAAATATATCATCAGGAAAGGGATTAGAAAGATATATGCTAATTATTTTTTGGTGTAAAAAAATCTAAAGAGATATAATTTTTCTGTGCATATTATCTTAGTAAATGATTTCTTAAATCAATATGATTTATTCATGAATGGTTTATTAGATTCTTTGAGATGTTGATAGAACTAGTGTTATCACATCTGATTGAAACATTATTAAAGTTAATATCTAAAATCTTCTGAGGTGTGTTTTATCCATAACCCTCGTGCACAAAAAATTCCTTCAACAATATATTTAACTCCATAAGTTGATAGTGCTATAGATTTTTTCTTTTTTACTTGACCAAGACACAAGAGATTTACCAAGAAAATGATAGTTTATTTAAGTTCTCTGTCTATATAATCTATATTCATCAAAATAAGTATTCAAGTATAAAATTATATTAAAATAATAAGTTTTTGAATAAATAAGAGAAAGAGTTACGATTCCTTTTAAATATCTTAAAATTATTTTTGCAACATTTAATTGTGATTATTTTGAATTAGATTGAAATCTTGCAGAAAGAAATACTAAAAACATAATATGTAGTCTACCTGCAGCAAGGTACAACAAACTTTCAATTATTCCTCTATAAAACTTATTATAAACTAGTTTTCCATTTTACTTCAAGTCAAATTTGATATTAGAACTCATAGGATTTGAGTAAGTATTACCGTTTTCAAGTCCAAACTTCTTATGTAAGTAAAGTATGTATTTTATTTGATTTAAAATATTTTGGAAATCCTTTTGATAAAATTTAGATCCTAGAAAATAGTTTAGTTCACCTATAATACTCATTTCAAATTCCTTCTGCATAAGTTTTTAAAATTCATTGCATAAATTTTGATTTTTTGATAGAAAAAACCATCATCTACATATCTTTATAATAGTAAAATATCATAAAATAGGTTTTCTTAAATAACAAATGATCTTCTATTCCTACTATAAAACCATTTGATAAAATATAAATAATGTAATCTTTCATACCATGACCTTGGATATATTCAAAACTAGGAGGTTTTTCTACATAAACATCCTCTATAAAAAACTGTTTAAAAATGAATAATTTACACAAATATGATATATCTTAAAATCCATATAATATGCATAAACTAGAAGGATTATGATAGATTCTAATCCAGTTACAGGGGAAAATGTTTCTTTATAATCTAATTCTTCTTCTTGATTATATCCTTTGCAATCCAATCTAGTTTTTTTGTTGTTATTACACCATGACCATCTTGCTTGTTTCTAAAAACCCATTTTTTTACAATTACAATATATTTTGAGGGTCTTTCAACTAGTTCCCACACTTTATTTCTTTTAAATTGATTTAAATCTTATTTCATTTATAAGAATAAACTTTCATCTAATAAGGATTCTTCTACAGATTTAGGTTCTAATTGGGAAAAAGGCAGAGAATTCTACTAAATTTCCTACATTTATTCTGGTCCTTACTCCAACATCTAGGTTTCTTATAACTATTTCTAAAGGATGGTATTTATGGTTTATAGGTGTTCTAGGAAACACACTTTATGGTTCACTAGTGTCTTTCCTCATTAAATTTGGTTTAAGATAATCATATTCCAAATCATCACCCTTGTTGTCATGAAAGAAAGGTTTAGGTATCATATTTTTGACTTAATCATTTTGATCATTAATTTGAGTCATTTGTTTTACTAAAGGGATAACTATCATAAAATATCACATGAGATGATTCTTCATCAATAATTAGATTATTATTGAAAAATCTATATGTTTTATAAGCATTAGAGTATCCTAGTAAGATAACTATTAGAATTTCGATAGAACATTCCAAGATTATCCTTGGTTTTCAAGATGTAAACCTTACATACAAATACTTTGACGTATCCAACCTTGGGGTTTCTATTATTCCGCAACTCATGGGGTGTTTTCTTTAAAATAGGTCTTATTAGAAATATGTTAATGATATAACATGACGTGTTAATGTCTTTATCCCAAAAAATGATTTGGCATGTTATATTCACATAACATAGTCTTGAAAATTTCTTGAAAATTTCTATTAATACATTCAAAAAACACCATTATATTAAGGTATCTCGGGATTATATAAAATATGGTTAATTCCTTTATTATAGTAGTAATAATTAAATTCACGATTCTCAAACTCACCGCAATGATCATTTATTAAAGAGACAATTTTGAAATCTTTTTCATTATCCACAAGTTTAAAGAAATCAATAAACATAGAACAAGCTTCAATTTTGAGTCTTAAAATGTAAATCCATATAAATCTCAAAAAATCATAAAATAGCACATAAAAAAATGTCCTACTAACAAGACATTCAGTTCTAGTTGGTTAGAAAAAATCCATGTGGATAATCTCAAGAGGTCTAGAAGTAGAAGCTTCTTTAATTTATTTTAAAGACGATTATGTTGCTTGAACATTTTTTATGCATCACATAATTTCATTCTATACAATATAAGAATAGGAAAGTCGAGAATCAAATGATTTTTAGACAATTTTCTTAAGGAATAAACATTGTAATATCCAATCCTTCTATAAAAAATCCATGATTCATTAACTTCAGTATATAAAAAATTAAAAATATTTCTAAAAAACAAGTTAAGATCTATTGAGTAAACATTTTTAGTTGTGGGTGCTTTAAATTTGATTCATTTATCTTTAGAAACTAACCAGACATTGTTTGAAAAATAAACAGAATAAACATCATCACAAAGTTGAGAAATACTTATCAGGTTGTGCTTCAAGCCTTCAAAATAGATCACTTTTTTGTTAAGGATAAACTGTGGATTTACTAATGAACCAATTCCAACATTCTTTCCTTTTTCATTATCTCAAAAGTTTACATATCATCCATCTAATTAGGATAAAGGATAAAATTTAGAGTAGTCTCCACACATATTCTAAGAACAACCACTATCCATAAACCATTTGGTATTGTTGTTCATATGGCTAGTTCCCTACAATAAAAAATAAAACAATAAAGTTCTTTAGTACCCAAATTATTTTAGGTCTAAAAATGTTGGCTATAAAAGATCTAGGTATCCAGACTTGCTTCTGATTTCTAGAAAACATTTTAATTTGTATTTGAAAATATTTTAAAATATTTTTTTTTGATTCCACCAATTTTAGGATTTTTCAAATCACAAATATTTGTAAAATGTCCTATTTTACTAAAATAAAAAAATAAATATTGGAAGATATTTATTTTTTGAGGAGGTCAAAAAATATTTTCTATAAAGCTTATATTTTTCTCCTTTGTATAAAATTCAAAATCATTCTTTTTTAAGTTTATTTTTCCAAAGAATTTTGTTTAAATAGTATTATCCTTTTATAAACACACTTTTTGTATCCTTAAAATTTTTAACTCCCCTAAGTATGTTTTCAATTTTTTTCACTTGTTTAATATTCAAGACAATAGATTTTTATAACTGAATTCATTATTCTGAAATCTGATTATTCAGGCTTTCTTCCTCACCAATAATTTTATTATAAGAACATCAAAGGGATTTATTTTTCTTATTCAAGAATTAATACTTGATTTTAAACATGGTGCAATATTAATTTACTTATTTTTATGAGAAATAATCATTTTTTTTATTTAAGTTCATGCTCATAAGAGTAATAAGAATTTACCTCATCTGATTATGCCATAAAAAATATATTGGAATTTTTATTTGTAGTTTCATCTTCAGATTATGATGACATGCCTTCTTTAGAATCTTAAAAATCACTCCAGGTGGCCTTTATTTATTTCTTAGAATTTTTATATCTATTCTTCTTGAAATATTTATTTTCCGTATTCTTTTTGTCTTTGATTTTCATATAGTTAGGCTTGATGTGTCCAATATTCTTTCATTCATCGCATTTAAAATCTTTAGAGTTGTCACCATGATTTCTGTCCTTATTGAAGGATCCTCTAAAATCTCATATCTTGTTATATAATTTTTTGAACTTTCAAGAAAATTGATAAATATAATCATTTTATTTATCTTTTCATGAGATGTATTAATCTTCAGATGATTCAAAAATTTGTTCACTTATGATCTTTTTTTCATATTTATAAGTAGAGGATTTCAAGGTAGAATTTTCCTTTTGGATTATTCTAGGATATTCATTTTTAGTTTACATTTCATCTTCATACGTCATAATAGTTTTGATGAGATCTTTTATTTTGAAATATTTCACCTCTTTATATTGTCTGATTACTGTTGAGATTCCACTCCACTTTGGCGGTAATACTGTGAGAACCTTCAATGCCTTTTAAGGATCAGTGATAGTCATTCCTAGAGTGGAAATGTTATTCATGATATCAGGGAGTCTTCCATTTAGTTGGTTAATTATCTCTACTTCATACATATTGAATACATCAAACTTAATCTTGGATGCATCATATCTAAGAGATTTAACATCATTACTGCCTTCATATGCTACTGCTATAGTAGTCCACATTTCAGGTGATGTTTAACATTGAAAAACTCAGTTAATATCATCTAGTCCTAAACCACAAATGATATCATTAATAGCTTTAGAGTTTAAACCATAATTTACTTTAGTTTCATCATCCCACATTTTAGGTTCTGACTTAGGAATTTCGTTGGGTTAACTACTTTGAGATAGACATTCAGACCAAGATTCTTTAAATAAATTATCATACAAACTTTCCAACAACCATATTTCTCACCATTAAAATTATAAGCTCTAAACATTGACACACATTATTGGTTATCATCCATAGAATCTATTGGAAGATATATCTTTTGGCTTAAACTTTTGACAATTTTGAACTCGATGTCACTTGCTCTGATACCAATTGTTTTCCCAGATAATGAATGAATGAATAACTCTAGAGGGGGGGGGGGGTGAGGGTTAATTGAGATATTAAATTATTATTTGAAATATAGACCACTCTCTTTTAAGTATGCAGGTTCAATTTTTTTCCTTAAGAGTATATACATCGAAAATGAAAAACTTGCAGAAAGAAAATTGAACACAAAGATTTATAGTGGTTCGGGGAATGTAAATCCACTATTCCACTCCACCAATACTCTTCTCCTTGAGATTGGTGATTTTTACTAAAAAAACTCTTTTATCAAGGTCTCCCAGCTAAGTATAATAAACATTCACTTAGTACATAGGTTCAAGTTATTTTAACCAAGATCTACCATTTTAAGACCTATCCATAGTCTTACACACTCTTACACCGAGTTAAAAAACAATAAGATAAATAAAAAATTGTGAGGTAAGTTTTAATCACACAATTTCAAGTAGAAACTGATAGTATATAAATTTTCATCCTAAGAATATTATAGAAATCAACCTTGATTGGGTTGATCTTTAGTGAAATTGATAGAATTGATAATCATAGCACTAAATGTATTGATTCTTAAAATTTACAGATCTACAATGAAGAATCAGGAAATAAGTTCTTACTTTTCTTTAATTATTGTATCTATATATCCTTCTATATATCTATCAATTTATCAATCCACACTCTTTCAACCTCATTTCTTAATGTTGTTAACTACTCATTATATATACTATTTAAACTTGATCACATGATATCTCTAATAGTCGAATGATCCATGTTATAATCATGATAAGATAGGAAATAGATAGGGTATTCATGATATCCAAATATGGAATTACTTTTGAGATTTCTATATTAGAGGGTTTCTTGTTCTATGAAATTTAATATTCATGGAAATTCTTGTGCAATTCAATATTTCCTTAAATGGATAACCATATTTTGATGTACTCAAAAGGAGTGAAATGTCTTATCAAAAGATTATAAAAGTAATCATGAAATTATGTAATATCATATTTTCATAGGATATCGACTAAAAATATTGTTCATTATTGAATGTATTCTGTAAGATAGAGAAACTTGCCTTCATAACATCAATGGAATGTAAAAACAATTCTAACATAAGATAAGATGTTACTTCTCTTCAAACTTATTCTGTATATGAGTATTCTTCTCAAATGAATAATGTCCTTTAATATT
Organism: Viscum album; assembly: GCA_963277665.1. NCBI lineage: Eukaryota > Viridiplantae > Streptophyta > Magnoliopsida > Santalales > Viscaceae > Viscum > Viscum album. The sequence continues at coordinate 1,850,397,154 of OY728164.1, read as the reverse complement.
CTAATTCCAATTAAAATATCATTCACAAGTAACTTAGTCATACATTGAAAGATAAATTTCTATATGATACTTTTTGATTTCGAACAACAAAATTTGTTGTTAGTATTTTTAAGGTAAAGTACTTTTATGTAGTGAGATAATCATTTGAGCACACAACGTAAGAAAACTATAATCTGAAACACTTAAAAAAATTGTTAGATTAAAATTATGGATTTTTTGAATCATCAAAACATATAAGGTAGATATATATTGAAACAACATACTCTTAAGAACAATCAGAAAAAAAAATTGATGACTCCCCAACCTCCATCCAACATAATAGAGATGGACATGACCGACCATACAATGCCTCAAATATAGCCTTCACAATAGTCAAGTGGTAATATTTTTTGTATGAAAACTCATAAAAAGTTAGGTTCTATACCTATGTTTTACCAATGTATAAGATGCAATCCCACAATATATCCTCCTCTATCTAGATGGCCCACTATATCTTCACATCTGTTTGAGTGTGGAAAGTAATGCTAAGGAACAATTGAGAGAAAAAATAATTCCACAATACCCTCAAAACCCATGAGTTAAAATGATAATCCCAATCAAATATGGTAGTCCTCAGTACCCCCTGAAGCCTAACCAAATCATCCAAACACCACCTTACCAATAAATCCATGATACTCAACTCACAGTTCCCTTGAAAATGAGCCGACTTAGTCAGTCCATCCACTATCACCCAAGATATATCACATCCTCCCTGAGCCCAGTGTATCCTTGTGTTGAAGTACATATATATTTCCTCCCATTTAAACTTGAAAAGATCTATGGATTTCAATAATCCTCTAGGAATATGATGCTCTACTTTCACCTGCTGACAAACTAGACACCTCACCAAAAATTCTACCGCTAACAATTTCATCCATGGCCCCCATAGATGCCTCGTCAAGACACAAGACATATTTTTCATGCTAAGATGTACCACTAAAGGTGATCTATGAAACTCATGGTGAAATAATTCATGAATCACTTTTGGAAAAAACAACCACCCCAAGAACAATATATAATTCTGACCATCCTTTAACCATTCCTCATTAGCATCACTATGGAAAACATGGAACTATTTCAACTCCACCTATGAGTATCCCCACTAAGACTCATTTTCCTACGGTATCAAAGATAACTCTTTGGTAATTTGAAAAAGGAAACCTTGACCACTTCTCTCCCAATCATCAAGATGCATCATTGCAAGATATGACACCCCTTTCCAAATATCTGCAGAATCCCAATCCATATCTTCTTAGGAATTTTGACTCAATGAATTTGAAACCCATTCCCCTTTCCTGAGGTGCAATAGATCAGAAAATAATAATCTTGGAGAAACTCAATCCACCTCCACTAGAATAGATTCATATCCCACTAAGAAAAGTCATATTTCAGGTTCTTGTGGTCTATGGAAACCACAACGAACTCACCTATGAGGTAATTACACCACAAATTTAGTGAAAACATGGATTCCAAAAAATATAGATCATGTGTGGCATATTTACGCTCATGGTGATATATCTTCCTAGACCCATAAGATACAACTACTGGCTATTTATTTAACATGCATCCCAATTCCTGATGGGAAGCATCATAGTAAACCACAAACCTCACACCCTCCTTTGGAAACCAAAGCATCAAATCACTTAAAAACTTATCATCCAAATTACCAAATTCTACTTCACGCTAACCAGTATATAAAAATACTAGTCCTTCCTAGTCAAATTGGTCATAAGGGATGAAACCCAAGAGAAATTAGACACAAAACTCTAGTAATAGACCATAAGAATAAGGAAACTATGAACCTATACCACATTAATGGGTGATATCCAATAAAAAATGCCTCAAATGTTGATAGTTACATGACCACATGTTGTTGGGATGCCACATGTCTGAGTAAATTCACCCCTAATGTCCATAACGTTCACTTGGATATATTTTCGTAGAGTTAGTTGTGTTAATGGACCAACAAGGAAGCTTTTAGTTTCTTAGCATACTCCTCCTCTAACTTTTGGTAGATATAGATATCATCAATGAACATGATTATGCACTAGTCTAGTAACTCTAGTAACATAATGTTTATAATCCTCACAAATATAGATAATGCATTGGTGAAATTGATTGACATGAAAACAAAATCTAAATGACCATACTTGAATCTAAAGGTGATCTTAAGATATCATCCTCCTTAACCATCAATTGTGGGTATATAGATTGTATTTAAATCTTATAGAACCTACTATACCCTCTCAAATGGTCATAAAAATCATCAATCCTTTGAATATGGTAACGATTTTTGACCGTCAGCTAATTTAACTTTTAGTTGTTTATGCACAGCCTCAGACTACCATCCTCCTTGATGAACAAAACTGGAGCACACCAAGGTGACACATATGGCTGGATGAAACCCCTCAAATTAGATCATCAAATTTTAGTCTCAACTCATGAAAATCCATAGGTAACATTTGATAGGGAGCCATAAAAATTGAAGATGTTCCCAGTTGCAATTCTATCCCAAAATCAACGTCTCATTGAGGGGGTAGTGTCATAACCTCATCTATGAAAGCTTCCAAGAGCTACTACACAACTTATGGAACATCCTCCACCTGATATTCCACTATAATATTTCATATATAAGATAAAAGTGGATCCACTTTCCTACCACTGATTTGATCACCTTTATTATCAAAGAATGCCACTCACATACCCTATACATCAGGAAACAATACTCTCCTAAGGAAGAAGTATATGATTTAATTCATGGAATATAACCATTATATGACAATGATTACATAATATAGCTATTTATATAGTAAGAATAAGTCCCCCACTAACTAGTGCTACCCCATCACTAGCCTACATCCCTAACACACATAAAATAAAGTAGTCTGACCTCCAATCAGTGTAGATAACCTTCGGGGAACTAGATGCCTCTCCAAATATAGTCCCAAAGAATAGACCAAGTTAGGAGTAACAAAGGAGTGTGAGGATCCTAAATCAAATATTGTACACACAAGATTAGATGATAAACTGACTGCACATTGGAAAAATCTTAGTTCTGATGGCATCGCCACCTGTAACACATGTATTTGACCACACCCATATCCTCTACCTATTTTCTTTAGACCCACACGCCCATGATCTATCTAAGTTCTCTATGAATGGGACTTTCATGATGATTACTTTTTCCAACACCATATTATATTTTCTATTAAGTAAGAGTGGAAGGTCCCTACTATTGAAAATTCCTTACATAAAATTATTGCTTCTATCAAAAAAATTATTGATAACCCTTATTAAACTAGCCTTCATAAGAATCCATATATTTATCCTACTACTGGAAAAATACCCCATAGAAAAAGTATAAAATAGGAATCCCCTAGAGAGTTATTGGAATCCACCTATCTTAAATGTCTGAGAGAGGATCTAGTGCAGCTAGATCCCCTCCAGTCAAAAACCCGACTGCATGAACACTTGAAACCCACTACCAAAATCTCTTCTACTTGAGATGCCCTACTAACCACTCTCTTAAGGTTCAAATATCATAGAAAGAATATTCTCGGTAACCTATTCCTTTTTTTCATCTCTTGTTATGTTGGGAGTGTAAATGGGGTGACTATATGCCTGATTGCTAGGCACAAAGGCTCTTTTAGACACTAAAATCTAGAATCATTATTTAAAAACATATTGAGTAAATTAAAGGATGTGATTTAACAAAATTAAAAGATCCCAAAAACTCAGGATCCCCTACTAAAGAGAGAGAATATCCTACGTCTTGGATACACTAATTATGTATGGTAGTAATTCCAAATGGAACTCCTTATGACATTCTAGACAACACACATTTTCTTTCTTATGCTTCCTAAGAAATAGCATCCACCACTGACATGAATATCCCTGAAACTGACTAACTACGAACGATATCCAAAACTCATCCCATTATCAAATTAAAAGGAAATAAATTTGAAACTCCTCCAACCAATGATCCATATATAGATCGGTGAAATTACCCACATACTTTCTGCAAATGTACTACTAATAGTCACAAAAGGCCCTCTTCCATTCCTCATACTCCTCTATTGGGTCAGTCAACCAAGTATCAACTCGATCAACCTACAAAACCACCAATACCAAATCATGATTCATGTGACTCTCCTAGGTATCTATCCTACAATAAGGTCCACCTACCTTGGCCATTAAATAAGTTTAGATTCCATGCACTAGATCACATGGGGTCTTAAAATCCTATTTCCTGATTGGTCTCCTTGGCCTATGTTACACACCAAGATCAACTGGAACTCTTTCCCTACCAACTCATGCAATCTTCATGGTTACTAACTTCAAACTCCATCCTATATCTAAACTAAAATCTACGATAGCACTCTATAATAACCCCTACCCAAAGGTACCCCTCCTAGGATAGTAATGAAGTAAGAGAGATAATAAACCTCAAAGCCCCACCTCTAGTGGGTCCTACATAAGAGATAAATACCGAGGGTATACAAATTTCACATATGGGAGGAATTACCCTCTATTTTATTATAGGAGAAAAAGATATGATAATAAAATCCCAAAAAACTACATAATTTAATATAAAAGTAAACTTAAACCATCCCATAATTCATGAAAAATGTAAACCAATATAAATAAAAGTATTAAAAATACAAGTAATATAGAAACGACTCAACAAAAACTTCAAACCTATACTATAAAGGTCAATCTCAGCCCCCAAAGTCCTCCTGGAAACCAAAAAATAGGCCATATATGTAGGGTTAGAATAACATGTATACTCAGTAGGATTACACCCAAGGTCTCAAGAACACATTTGAAAAGAGCATTATAATGTTATAGTGAACAAACAATAGAACCAAGAAGCACCTAAATTGGAAAACTAACCAAACCCAATCTCACCATGGGTATCTCACCAAATCAAACATCCAATATAGTAGCATAGTATCAAAAGAATAAAAACCAAGGCTCTTTGCTACCACTTCCCCACTGATTTCTCTCTTTCACACCCAGACATAGAACATCCTTTGCTCCCATACTTTCCAAACATATCACATCACAGCTATAACATCAAATCTCACCCAAAGACACCTGGACCATCACATCACATATCTCCCAAAGACATTGAGGCCATCACATCACATCTCACCACATAACCAAGTTTACAGGGTATCATGAACATGAAGGACATAAACCTCGTTCCCTCCCACCACACATGACCCTCACCACATATCCCTACGACATTACCACTGGGTAATATCAACCCCCACACATATCATCACTACAAAAGGAAGAGTGGGGAAGTGGGGACATTCATCCATCTATATCACCACTATATTAGATATTAGAGAAAACACCCAAAACCCAAAACCATTGGGAGTTGGAAATGATATCAAACTTGGGTGGGGTGTTTATAATGATAACATAAAATATATGATATATAGATAACACAAAATACCCAAAATATGGCTTAAAAAAATTTCACAAGAATACACCACACCTCCACCAGCACACCACACTCTAATTGTCATAATTTCATCCCCCATAATGTACACCACACCACACAACCACCACACAAGCTACACATATTACCACTTTAAATTATAGGTTCCATCATTTATATTTAGTAATCTATTTCATTCAAATTTACACAACCCTTTTATTTATTCAGTTTATTTAAGCCAGACACTACACATTAATTTCATCCCAATTCAAAATTCATCTACCAACTCATGGTAAATTCATTTTTTACAATATAATTTATTCTAATGCTAACTAGGAATCTAAAACAACCACACCACACAACTTCTCACCCAACCTACATCAACCAATGCCACAACACCACACATCCACCATCATCACTACCCCACACTGACCAAACCATATAGATACAATAACCACATATCACAACCGCCGAAAAAATCCACCACCACATACCACAACCATAACCACATCACACTCTACAACCAAACCAAACTTCTCCACCACTACAAAACTGCCCACATCGCATAGTGGAACCAAATCTAGACCACACACCATAACCACATCACACATCTCCACCACTTTACAACTGACCGCATCACATCCCATGTTATCTATATCACACACCAAAACCACACTTATTTTCATATTCGAGTTGGTCACCACTATCTTCTCACCATGGACCACATTAAATAAAAAAATACAACAATCACCACACAAAATAAAACATTTTTCCTTATACAATTTATTCAAGGTATTTAATTACTTTACTTCATTATTTATCATGAGTATTCTCGCACAAACAATATTTCCATGGGAAACTAATTTATTAACCACATATATATCTTAAAATTTTAGTTGATGTGATAAAAATAAAAATCAAATCAAGGGTATCACATACATGTCATCTAAAATACAAACAAGGTTCCCAAAAACCATTTTTTAGCAATGGAAACAATATATATAAAATTTGTATCAATAACACCAAAGTAGTAAAACATGTGATTTCTCCCCATCGCAATCAATATAATATTTTACATTTTATTATATTTACTAATATGAACCTTACTATTCAGCCAATGGAAATAAAAATCACATAGTCCCCACACTTAGAATATACAAAAGAGATAATGAGATCCCCTATCTCAAATGAAGCTTTTTGATTTCCTACAAAAGGTTGAAACAAGAGGGGAAAACCACGAAGCACCACAACAAAAGTGAATACCACTAATGGGATAGAAAAAAACAACAACATCATTCTATTAAAAAAAATAAATAATATATTATTCATATAAATCAAACCTTCCTAGATGAATAATTAGAAGAAAAATAGGGAGAAAAAATAGGTAACTCACCTAGTAACACCAATAATCGATCACCCAAGTTTGGGGTTGAACGACAATGAAAGTGGATGAAATAAAAACGAAGGATACACTTGGGTAACCAAAAAAATAAGATAAAATTTGGACAAAAGTTAGGGTATTATGGGATTTAAGAATTTATACTCAATCAGAAAACACAAAACTACAACATATCCTACAAAACCATGTTGTAGAAATGATAAGAAAGGGGGGACCATGTGAAAGTGTAAGGTACCAAATAATAACCTAGTGGGTTAAATATGAATTTGAGATTTATTTATTTCTCCATGATGTAGATTTGATAAAACATAGAGAAGACCACAACACAGTCAAGGACACAGTGCCATAGAACTCTAACAACTAGGAAGGGGATATGCTGTGGCCCATATCTATGGTGCATCAACCCTGAAAATGATCGAACCCATGATTTCACACCTCTCTTACTCCACACTGTATCCTACACCTTAATAGTCTCTTGGGTAAGAAAACCATATGAACACCACAACCTCTCTCTACACTCTAACTATGTTAGAATTGGAAGTATATCTAAAAGTAACCTCTGAGGATCCCTACGCTGCATCTAGATCCTCCACACAACAACATACCTCATTACAAAAAATCTATATGAATCAAAACCACATAAATATACTCATCTAGAAAATCCAGCTACAACCTTTGGTTTATCCTCTAACTCCCTCCAAAACTCCTATAGACACCTCTACAACTAAAATTTATGCAAAGTAATGAGTTAGAAGGTCTTTCCCGTTACAATAACTGTTATGAAATTATCATAAAACAATAATGATTTATAAGTACTTTAAAATTTATTATATAAAAATATATATTTATAGAGTAAAATAATTCATTAAGAACACTATTGTGAATTTATAAAACCTAGGTTTTATGTTTTGGAAACTTAAGTAATTTTTTACTCTAAAAACTATATTATTCTCCTCTATTAAAAATTAGTTTTCATCACTTGTAGAAACTAAATCTAACAAAATTTATTAAATATTTTAGATAAAAAATTTCATAATATGTAATAAGCTCAATTTCATTTTTAGGCATAAATGTATAATTGTTATGATTGAACTTAATAACCACGGTAATATTAAGACTATAATTTTAAAAGTATTATTTTATTAACATTGTGTAAATTATACCTAATAAAATAAAGTAATCACTTCTCAAAAATGAATCTAATATAATTTTTAAAGCTATGCTTAAATATATTATAACTCATTCAGTTGGTAAATAAGATTAAGAACACTTAATAGTGAAAAAATGTTTTTCTATAAATTAAATGTTTAAATTTAAAAGTTAATTTTATATTATCTAGAAATTGAATTAGGTTATTTATGGATTAAATTTATGTTCACCACAACAATTTTTTTTAATATTTTTTATCTTATATTTTTATTAAAATATAAGTTACTTAGTTAAAAACAAGTTAGCAAGGTAAAAACCAAAAATGGTAAAATGTAAAAATCAAGTGGTAAAAGGAATGAAACTTGTTTAAATGTTTGAAAATGATAGGTAGAGGATTTATAAACCTTATTTCACCACACAATTAATTATTTATAACTTATGGATCCATTGAAACTTGAATAGTTTCATTTCATTATTTAAAAATAAAAGGTATTGAAAAAGTTCCATTTTCTTCACTTATAAAAGGGGATCACTTCAGGACTTCAAATTCCACCCTTTAAATTCAAAAATTCCTAACAAAGATACCAAATTTTCCTATAATATAATCTAATTTCACTTCTTAAATTCCTTGGTAGCTAAAATTTACCCTAAGCACTTCATTTTTAAGGATACTTTCAAGAGAAAGTTCTAGGTCCAAACATGAGTATTACTTAATCATTAACAATTTCTTCATAATATTTCCCTTAAAAACATATAATTAACTAGTAATATAATGAAATTAGTATAATAATTATACTTAAATGTAATTATATTAATGTAACAACCATTATTTATTCCTTATCATCCAATTATAATGATAAAGAATGTCGATCGTGCATTTGTGCAGACTACCGCCTCATGGAGAGACGTCTTCCATTTTTCACCACCACCTATCTTTACAAGATATAAGGATGAAATTGAAGAATAAATTTAAAATATAGGATATAATTATGACTATTAATAGATAAATTATAATCCACCTCCATTCCGTATCATTTTTTGGGAAATGAAGACAATAACGATGCATTTTTCCAACTACCACCACTATAAAATAACGTTTATTTTTAATTTTTCATATATATGCGAATTATTTATCAAAATATGTTAAAATATGAGTAAATACCCTAAATATATATTTATATTATCATTATTATTCAATAATAATGATATTATTCTAATAGAATCCACATTCATAACCATAATCGTACATTATCTATGATATGTTCATGTTTGGGTTGGTCTAACCACCTATTTGATCAATACTATAAAACTCTATCATGGATGAATATGGTAACATAAATAATAATAATATTATAAGTTAATAATAAAATAATTTTTTATAGTTTGTTAATGGGTATATTAAGTATTTAACTAATCATTAAAATAACATACTTGATTGCTAAAATTCCTGAAATAATACTATGCCGATTCAATTTTCATACAAAAAAACTATAACATGTATGGAATGAGATAAGAGATTTATAAAGAAATATAATATATTTATTAAAACAAATTTACTTATATAGTAATTACTAACTTGGTAATAAATAATGGTAACTAAAATCAATATCACAAATTAGGCACATAACAATGAAAGTGGCTAACACCTGATGAAAAAAATGAGCTACAACTAACTAATATATTCATAATAAATGAGAATAAATAAATTATATAAAATTTAATATATATGAATAATTTTATTAAATATAATATTAAAATATTTATTTTTTTATATAGGATGTTATATCATGTTTGAATAAGTGAGAATTTAAGGAAATGGTTTCTTATCTTAATTTTCATCTATTGAGACATATTTCTTATTATACAACATGTTTTATTTGTATTGGTGTATATAACAGCCCATTAATTTTTTTTATCATGATACTCTCTTTATTAATGGTATTTAAGGTTTCATTTGAAATCATATCCTTCAATGGGTTTTGATTCAAAATTTTTTGATGTTGTAATGGTTTCTTTGTCTCATTTTTAAATCCATGAGACATGTTTGATATTGTGCTCTATAATTTATTTTATATTATTTCCTCACTTCCCCATTTACATTAATTATAATGAATAAATTAATTTTTAATTATATTTTTATTTCCATTTCATGGTATCCCTCTTATGTTCTTTTTATTCTTACATTACCATTACTGCAAGGGCTTTTTATTCAATCTCAATTTCAAATCAGTATTGTTTTTGAAAGATAATACATATGGAAAAATTTTATTCTTTTTTGTTTCTATAACCTCTATCATTTTATCCTCATATTATTATTTTTGTGGTTTTACATGTATTATCACTATTTAATTTTCCTCCTCGACTCATTATTTTCCCATTACAAGGAAACCAAACCTACCTCTTATTTTCAATCACGAATCCTTCTATTTTGTGACCATATTCATTGGATACATTTGATAATTTTCTTATGTATGTATTAAATAGTTGATTAGGCCATTTACTATTACTTTTTATTTCTTTATAAATATTTGAATTAAATATCTACAAGGTAAATGATCCATCACTACCTTTGTTTTTCCAAATCATCCACTATTATAAGTATGATTCTTCTTCTAATTACTTTTATTTATGAACACTATATATTTCCTTCCTTTTATTTAAGGGTGTTCACACATATTCCATACATCTATTGATTGGTTAAATTATTGAGTAAAACTTATACCCTTTTATCTATACGATTTAAATACTATATAATTCATTAAATGGTATCTACCTAGAATGTTATTCAATATCATTGGATAACCATTTATATTTTATGGGTTTATTATGTTTATTAATAGAATTATGAATTTTTTCATTATATTATTATTATTTAAAAGGATATGAAACCCATTTTATTTCCATGGGGTTTTCATAATATGATTGATTTTATATGGAATATATATGTTTGATTGATGATGGGGGGACTATATTTCCCCTAAATTCATTAATTATGTTTGATATCTCATGGGATAGTCAGGACTGAACATAATGATTTTTATACATAAAAATAGGTATAATGATTTTGCTATAATTTTTAGGCATGGGAATTATGTGTTTTTTCAGAAAGGCATGATATTAATGATTTTTATCACAAAGGTTTTTCTATGATTATGTTTGTTTCAATTTTTTAAGTTGCCTTTTTATTTTTATTATATGTTTTATTTCTTGTTTGTGACAAATTTTTATGATATTATACACTTTTATGTTATGCGATGATTTATGATCTATTAATTTTTGGGTATAAATTTCTTATGTATCCTAATTCTTCCCATATTCTCATCTTATTCAAACTTGTGATTTTATAGTTTTATCTCTTATGTTTACCCTTACTGAGTATATGAGCTCACACCTTTCTTATGTTTCCAATTTTCAAGGTTATGAAGATGAGAATAACATTTAATAAGTATTAAAGGGTGTCTAGCATGACTCTATTATGTAGAAATATTCACAATTTTTGTAAAATAAGTTTCTTGTATATTCTGTCTTCAAAAACCAAAACCTTTCATTCTTGGTATTTTGACATTATTTATGAGCTATAATGTCTACCTTATGAAAATATTGTAAAATAAAGATATTTTTATCTAGAGATAATATAAAATCACCATGTTTGTGTAAATGAAAAGATCATTGAAAGTCATCACTGATGATCTCTAAATGATAAATATCACTATAATGATCACTAAAATAATAATTTGAATCATAATTCACATTGAAAATACATGTGAAATATTCTAATAAAAATGAACCCATTGTTTTCATAGAAGAATACATCTAACACTTATCATACACCTAAATTATATATCAATCACCATTTTAAAGATCACTAGAACAATATAAACTATTCACCCAAACCGTAGAAATATAGAATAAGGTGAACTATCATTCATTTATTGTATGAAGAAAAGAAAGGGTTTTCTAGATGTGGCCTATTGGTTGACCTAAACTAGGAGGATTCACTTGTAGTAAATCAGTATTTATGGATAGGTGAAATATTTAGGCTTAGGTTGAAATTATTTTTAGCATAAGGAGAATGTGTAGGGGGACTCAGGAGAACTAGGGTGGTTGACCTAGAGTGCTTGAAATGGAGGTGTGGTCTCCCAAGATGACAAATTGTGGTTGCACCATGAAATTAGAGTAGGGTGTATGTACTGAGCTTGAAATAGGGAGGGACCTTTGGAGGGATGGTGCAGTGATAGATGGGGAATAAACTTGGTGTATAAAAGATGGACGCGGAGGCTAGCTAGTTCACCGAGGAAGATGCTAGGTCTACTTACGGCAATCTGAAGTGTGATGGGATGATGAGGGAGATGACTCCTTGGTTTTGTGATGAGGAGGGGGTGATGAAGATGAAAACTCCCTCAATATCTGGGCTAGTGCAGAAGAAGGGGTGAGTGGGATGACATATATCACCTTTGCACTGCATGAAACATTAAAATTAAAAAATATTAAAAAGTTAAAAATAATAATAATAAAATATTTAAATGTAAATAATTATTATAAGTTTAATAATATTAGTTACTATAAAAATACATCTAGATAAAATTAGAAATATAATTAGATAGTTATGAATAATACCTAAAATTATAAATCTAAATAATAATTATTTGTAAATACATTAGTATAAATAATAATAATATAATAATATAATAATACTAATAATAGAAATAAATGTTAATATAGATTAATAATAATAACAATAATGATACTATTAATATGATAATATATAATGTTAGATAATATATAATGTTAATTTATTTCAAAAATAATATTACTATCGAATATTTATATATAATAAATTATAAATTATACAAAAATAAATAAAATACTAAAAACTATAAAAATAAGCTAAAACATTATAAATAGTTAAACTAATTAATTACAATTAAGTTGAAATTAAAAAAATAGTTAGTGATTTCTATGTGCATCATGGAATCATGGGGTTCCAATTATAATAATTACTGGTGGAGATCTTTAATTCACATCATTAGTATGAAAATAATTTATATATGATTTTGGATCTATGTTATTCCTTAACACTTCCTTATATCCATAGATGGATGGTCAAGAAAAATAGATGATCCAGATGCTAGAAGACATGTTGGATGCTTGTTTACTGAATTTTGATGGTTAATGGGTGAAGAATTTACCTTTGATTGAGTATGCTTATAAAAATACCTATCTCTCTTTCATTGGTATGGATACATTCAAAAAAGTATCGTGGTGGACATATAGATCTATGTTATACTAGACTCATGTTAGAGAGTTAGTGATTCTTAGACTAGTACAGAGCACTTCTGAGAAGGTGTGGGTGATTGATGAGTGGATAAAGGCTTTTAAAGATCTTTAAAAGTCTTACATTGATCAATGGAGGAGACATCCATAATTCAAGCTTTACGATCATGTGTTTCGAATTTTCTTCCCTCATAATGAGATATAGAGTTTTGACCAAGGTAGTGAGCTTTCCTCATAGTTTATTGGTACTTTCAAGGTATTAGATCATGCCAGTGAAGTAGGGTATCCATTTTTCCTTCCTTAATAGTTAGATCAAATCCACGATGAATTCCATGTGAAAAAAACTTTGACAGTATCATTATGACTGTTATTATATCATTGATTGGGGAGAATGAGAATTTTAGGATGATGCAATGTACATGGAGAAACCTTTTAAGAATCCAGATCATTATGAAAAGTTATAACACGGGAATAAAATTGAATTGGTTAATGTCTTGTGAAGGTATGGTGGTTCAAAGGAATACATGTTTGAATGTGAGCCTCAAATACCTGATAAGTATCTCAAGTATTTTTTCATATTTTCTTTATTGTGATGATGAGATGTTTTATTTTATGATGATATGATGGAGGTTTTTTCTTCTTTTATATTTCATTGTGCTTTATTAATGTTGAGATTCTAATTTGATAGCTATCTTATATGGTGTTTGGGTGTTTTATATATCTTATTCTTATATTTTATTTTGAATGTCTAGGATGATAATTGTTTGATTTGTGTCCAATAGAAATATCTGAAATTTTTTGGACCTTTACCTTATGTTTTTAGGGAGTTGGAGGGGTTTAGGGTGCATTTAAATAAGGATGGTGGAAAGAGTGGTAGAGTTTTGTATGAAATTTCAATTTAAGAATAAGACCATTCCATATAAAATAATATTATTCTAAGATTGGTTAGATTTAGGAGAGGAGTTTTTGTGTCTTGGTATGTTGTGTAATGATCAGTGAGGTTGCAGCTTGGGGAGATGCATTACGTTGTGGATCTTGGTCCTTGAACATTTGGTGTAACATTGGATGGTTGTGTTTTGGTCATCGGGTTGTGGCTATTTTGATTGTGTTGTATGGTTTGGGACTGTAACATAGGAGAATGTGTTGTTCCATAGAATCCTTGTTTGTATAATATCTTATTTCTCTTATTTTTGGGATTATTTCATAATGGTGGTTGTGTTGTGTTGTGTTCTTGGTTATGGGGTTATTGGGTTTGAGTTAGAGGTCATGGTTTCCATCACGAATCTTCATGGTTAAATAATTATGTCATGAAGGTACCTACTAAAACATGACCTTTTTTATATAAATTTTAAATGGATATAGCACCCATATATTTGCAGATATCACTCCATGATTCTCAGATAGGGTATCTTTTTCTTAGTGATGATCTCTATCATGAGATAATGTTATGTTTCCTAGATTTTAAAATAAATTCAATAGTCTTATAAATTTTTATTCAGCTCCTATGATCGATTTAAAACACTATGTGATCTATGGATTCTCTTGGGTTTGTTTTAGTCATCCCTTTATGGATGTTGATCCTTGTCTTGTGTTACTAATATTTTGTGATATGATCTGTGATTATATTCCCCTTTAATTTGTTTCTTCTCCTATTGTTTATTCATGAGGAGAATTAGGAAGTGTTATTGGTTTTGTTTTGGTGATTTGTATTCATGGTATTAATGAGTATGGTCAAACTTAGGTTTTGTGTTGAATCCTTGCATGTTTGGTGGTTCTTGACCAGCATTACCTCATCATTTATGTGTTGCGCTTATAGAACATCTATTTTGAGGTAGGGAAATCAAGATATATCTTATTTTAATTATTATTGAATGGGGTAATTATCATGAATAATTTTTTATTAGGAAAGTAGTTTGAATTACCTTAATGAAGATAATAACAATATGGATTAAAAGAATTGAAAGGGTAAAAGTGAAACACATGTTCTTTAAGTGATTTTATATTCTTGTATATATATTGTTTCTTGTATTTATTGATATGGACTAATTTTATATCATTTTTTTATTGTTATTAAAAAGATATATCACATTCATATTTTTTTACATCATTTAAATATGGTAAAAAATGGTAGCATAGAAAAGTGGAATTTATATTAATAATGTTTATGCATGTAGTGGTTGGATAAATATTAGGGTATGAATAAAGAGGAATGATCAGTGTTTTTGATGTAGTAATTAAAATTTTAATATAGAAATCATGTGGTTGTCCATATTTTATTTGTATTGGGGGTGATGATATGTTGTTATTGTGGTAGTGGCTTGGTATAGTTGATAAAAGAAGGGAGAGATTGATGTTTTGAAGAGGTGGAATAATTGATGTGGTTATGTCATATTTTCCCAAAAATAAAGAATATGGTTTGAATTAATGAAATTATTAGTGGGTATGGTTTGTATTAATATGGAATGATGAAAAAATAATGAAATTATTAATGACTATGGTTTATTTTTTATAATAAAAAAAATGATTAATAAAATATGTGAAAACTAGGTGGTTGGTATATAATAATAATAATTAGAATTAAATGTGAATAATGAATTTAATGTTGCTAGTATTTTTAAATCTAGAAATTTGTTATGATGTGATCCAATTAGAAGTTATTATTATTGTTTGGATGTCTTGTGGTGATAGTGTGATCAACACTTATTGCGGTTAGAAGTGGAAATTATTGTTGGTGTCTGTGTGTGTGGGGGGGGGGGTGGGTTATAATAAAGTGGAAGTAGTAGGTTTTAGTAATAAATGAAATGTATCTTGGTGTTGACATTAGGGTTAGTCTTGTTCGCTACATTATATTGATTATATTTTCATGTTATTTCTTACGCATCCCTTCTTGATTCATGTAACCATATTAAATCCTATATGAGGTTATGGGGTGGATGTACTTCCTAATAATATACCTTTTTTTGCAAGGTAATCATAATCATATACCTTATCACGAGGAGGAAGTGATGTGGACATGATGTGGTATGTTAAAATGTTTTCAATATAATGTTGTTATGGTATGAAATAATGATTATGTGGTTATAACTGTGATGTGATATGGCGATTTGATTATGCGGATATGGAAGGGATGGGAGTGCTATGAGATATTCTATTGGGGCATAAGGGTGACTAGTTTACTGGGGTACCACTTTGATATATTCTTTGGATATTATGTTACTATATCTTGTATGGGGATTTGGTGAGTGACCCCTAGCGAGGTTGGGTTTTAGATAACCTATTTAGTAAATGACTTGGTTCTTCTATTTATTCATTTAGGAATTATTATAATTCTTCCATATTTGGTTGAAAGGTTTCAATAATGATCCTACTAAGTATATATATATGATAATAACTTTATATATATATATATGTGTCATATTTTTATAGATTCTCTAAATGAAGTTAGTGATTGGGTTGGACCTTACTAGATCATAGATTTTAAGATAAGTATTAGATCCACTATCATTGGAGTTATATTTTTGTATTATTTGGAGACCTTTGTTTTATGTATGAAATTAAAGGAATTGTGGTATTAATTTTATTTTATGTTATATGGATTTTATTGATAGTTTTTTTTTCTGGGATTCAGGATGGTAATGACCCCCATATGTTAGTTTTCATACCCTCAGTGCTAGTCACCAACTCATGGCCCATTAGACAAGGTATTTATGGGTCACAATCATCTTTACCACCAACCTATGAGGAGTTCTAATGGGGGTGGTCCATGACAATATATTTGATAAAACCATCATATTATGACATTTTTGTACAGTTATTTTACTTATCAAAAAGTTTTGTATAATATCAATTGTTATCATCTATCATCATTGTAATTTGATTAATATAATCAATGAAACCCATGCTGTCAGTGTTTTTTATGTAATTATTCATTTATTTAATTTACCATTGATCTTTAGATTTGGTGTAGAAATACAAAATTCTTAAAATAGTTTCTAAGATTCATGATTTTTTTTCATGGTATCCCAAACCATGATTAGGGTAATAAAAGCTAAAAAATTAGTTGCTCTTAAAAAATTGATTAATGTCCTATCTAAAAGTATTTATAGACTATAAATAACTTTAAAATATAAAATATTTTTTTAATAAATCCTTTTTAAAATTTTAAAGTCTTTGTTATCTTCCCCATTTTTTTGTAACTCTCTAGGATTTGATGCCCATTGGATATCCCATTATTCATATTTCTCCATTGTAATTATCCATCATTTGGGTTTAATCTTAAAGTTAGTTCCTATAAATCATATTCTCTCATCTTAACCATTGTTATTCAATGCTATTTCCCTAATATGTCCACGTAATCTAAGGGACCTCGTGATAAATTATGACTTAGGGTTTTTTAATGATAGTGTTTGGATTCTCATTTTAATGATAGCTCTTCACATCTCTTTGTAAAAGAGCATCTTTTATCATTGATTTCATTCCTTTATAATTTGTGGTTTTATAATAATTTATTTAGCTAATGCATGGATGCTTAAATTATTTAAATAGTATTTTTATAAAATTAAAATCTATATATAACACCTATTTTAGTTATGTATTGAATTATTTAGTGTTTCTTCATGATTTTCAATTTCCTCAGACATTTTTTAATAGAAATTTATAAATTCAACTTGAATAAAAGTTTTTCACCCCATATATTGGATAAAAGTTTTATGTAAATTTTTACTAGAGTAATCTATTTTTTTTCTAGGAATGATTTATTATGAATTTTAATGGATGAATTTAATGATTTTTTTGAGGTTATATAAAGATAAAGGCATGTTTAATGTGACTATCAGATATGTTTTAATATGGGAGAAAAATCTATCTTTTTATTGCATATTTTTTATGAAATTAATGTATATATATGGGATTATTTTCTCTGGATAAATTAATATTGATATTATTATTAGGGGGTTTTTTATTTGATGGGTCAACGATGATATGTTTGTTTATTAATGAATTTTATTAAATTATTTGATAATGTTTATTTGGGGAAAATCATGGGAATACCTAGTGTACTTAAGGGGGATTCTAGTTGAAATTAAATTTCTAGGTTGTAATTCCATTCTATCTAGACACTCCCCTTATTTTTGATTCCGATCTGATGAGGATAGAGTAGTTTATGATCCCACTATGGCTAGTTCAATTACATATATCCTCATTATTTTAGGATTCCACTTTAACTAGTGTCTCACTTGCAAGTTTAATATTTTTCATTGACTAGTTTCCTATATATAGATCATTTATATATTCAGTACAAGGATCCTAGAATCACATTTATTAGTCCTATTAGTGATATCCGATGATGATTTATGAAATGAGTATGTGATGTGGTTATTAAAACTTACTATGTGATAAATGTAATTAAAGAACTTTGATTAAATTTGGTTATTTTTTTCATTTAAACTTTAATTAAATATGAGCATCTCATTTAATTTTTTTTCAAAAAATGGAAATTGTATTTTTTTTATGTGTATTTCAAACTAGAATACAATGGTTTATTTTTTTAAAGGATGTGTATAGAACATTGGTGTTATCCTACCAGGATCTTTGTTCACAGTATATATACACAATTTATGTATATATAGACTTGGTTTTAAATGATACAGTTAATGGAAAATATTTAACAAATGTTCGCTTTCTTTTGTTCAGCCTTGTTGAAGGTAAAAAGTAGAGGGTGCAGACTTTTCAAATGAAGATAGAAAGTTTTTTATTATTTTTGGGTCTATATTTTTAGTACTCTAATATATTAAACTAATTTAGATTCCCATCCATTTATTCCTCATTTTTGTTTTATTTTTGATTTTGGATACATCTTATATTGGAGTTCATGGTTTTTAATGATTAATGATTTTCCATCTTATGGATTTTGATGAGTTATTATTTATGTAATACCTTGTATGGATATAGATTATTTCAAAAAGAATTTATTTATTATATATGATATCTTCAAGATGATTAATTTTTATGAATGATTTATGGATATAAATACTATTTTTATTTTACTTTTAACTTATAAAAATAATTTATAAAGGATAAAACTAACAACTTTTGCACTTGTTTCTAGCCCATGGCGACTAGGAACATTTTTTGGGCTTTGTTTTGGGCCAACTCAGGTATCTGGACTAGGTAGGATAGTCTATTTCATTAAAAAATGGTATCAATGCCAGATTTTGATTATGTTATTTGAGAAATAGGGTTGATAGAATATTGTAACATCAAAACTTGAGTGGTAGGTTATGAGGATTTTCTCACCAACACTTTTCATGAAAATCCTTGAGTTTCCATGGGATATTGAGAAATTGCGATTTGGTATAATATTTATTTTATTAGTTTTGTTCCAATTTATTTTATTTAAATATTTTTATTGACGTTTTTATTGATTTTTCATAATTTATTTTTTCAAAACATGGTTGTTTAGAGTTAATATCGGAAGAATTTATAGGTTACACAGTCTACCTGCATAAGCTATAAACGGTGAAAGGACTGTACACCTCACTTTGAATGAATATGGTAGTATATGCATGGTCGATATGTGATCCTAGGATCATGAAATCCTAGTATGTTTATTCAAAACATTCCATTTTATTTAAAACATTTTCCTCTTTGATTATGTTTTATTCCCTTTGTGATTTATTACTTGTTTGATACAATTTTATAGTATATTTTAGATCTATTTATGTAATTTATATATATTTTATTTTATTTAGGCACTTTATAAATGTTGAAATACAGTTCTAATGTATTTTATTTTTCTTTTATGGGACTTATTGAGTCATTACACCAGGAAGAGTCCTAGAACCATCAGAATGGAGAGATGTATAATTTTCCACAAAAAAACCCTATTTAATTAAAGTATTATCAAGTGATAGGTTATACTATCTCATCCATAGAAAGGGAGGTTGATCTTGAACTATTTATATCTAGATATAAATATCAATAATACTATCATAATAATCCACATTCTCTCTAAGTTGAAAATATCTTCAAGAAATAGAGGATTGGATGGAGAATATAGATAGTATTTTTGAATTACAAGAAATTTATGACACCTAAATGGTGAAATGTGCCGCATTTATGTTTGAGGATCCTAAAGGGAAGGCATGAGAGCCCTTAGTGTTGGATAAACTATGTGATAATTAATTTTTGAAGGATTTTGAAACCATATTCACTCAATAGTTTTATCTTAAGACGATAAACTTAGAAAAATAATAGGATTTTGTAAGTATTATCCAATGTAGTTGGATAATTATAGAGAATATAAACCAATTTTATATGATAGTAAAATTTGAAATAGGGGTTATCACTAATGGAAATATAAAATATGGAATATTTTAGATGGGTATTTACCTTGATAATTGGTTAAAAGTATTCTTATTTAAACTACCTTCTTATATTGAAGTTTTGGATAAGCCATTGAAGGGAAAAATGAATTAGTCTATATTATATAGTATAACTGGTTATTCTTATGTCATATATAGTAGTTATAGATGATTCATATATAAGAAGATGAATCTTGATGAGTTCACATGAAAAAACAATGATAGTTTAAAAAAACCATCCCAATCTACTTATTCAAAACCCATGAGGAATGAGCCTCTCATATGTTATTAGTATAACAAATAGAGACATTCTATGCCTCTACATCAAAGTTACCTGAGGTTTTTCATATTTGTGTTTGTATGGGTCATCTATAGATGTTTTTTGGTATATATTTTCTATAGAAAAGGGTGACCATTTATTTATCTCTAAAATGATCCCAAATACAATCTAATACCTTTAAGTTAGTGGGATATTATACATAAGAGTATAGAGGTAAAGAAAATATCACTCTTAGTAAGTGCCAACTAATATGTGAGGCTTATCTCTGTGGGATATCATAAATAAAACTTGAATTTAGTCATTTATTTTTAGCTAATAAAGAACTTATGGAATTTAAATTCAGACATACTATGATGTAAAGAACTATTCTTATCACACCATTGATTGTTATTACATTGTTTATATTATAACCCTTAGATGTTACTTTATCAATTACATGAATTGAAGACAATATTTCATTACATAAATTCGCAAGACATTTTAGTTTTATATTTTTAGAGAATAATGATAAAACATTAACTACAAAACTCATGTATTTTTCATCCAAGAGAGAGTTTTCCCACTATATATAAAACTGATTAATCTATAAAAAGTCTCCAATATATCCAAAAAAATCACTATAAAAAATACTATTCAAGACAAAATATAAGTATCACTTTCCTTCATAACCTTGGGAAATGAAAACATAAGAAAGGGGTGAGATTAGATTCTTAATAAGTGTTAATATTAGCAATAATAATCAAAGATCATAACTGATCATAATATAAATATATGGGTATAATCAAGATACATAATAAAGTTATACCCAAAAAATCAAAGATAACAAACCACAACATAACATAGAAACATATCATGAAATTTACACAAATTAAATAAACAATCCATTCTTGATATTTTTTGGAACAACTGTAGGTATAGGGAAACATAACCTTCATGAGTCACACACTTTCACCCATGCTTATGAGACAATTTAATTATACCCTTGTATACAGCACCTTATTGAGTCACATAATTGCACCCAAACTTGTGAACATTTAAATTTTTACAATGTATACATATCTCATGAGATTTAAACTTTTAACTAATGAATTTGAGGGAGATATAGTACCCAACAATCTTTATACATACATATGCATACCACCTAAAAATCATTAACATTTCACATCATAAATAACCCATAGACAAATTTTTTTTCATAAAACTTTCAAATGAAAATCAAAGACTTTTTATAGCATAAATAACCCTTTGAAATAAAATGTGTTTTATATCTCTTTTATATGGAATCGCATAAAAAATCATGAATAATTATATTGAGATAACCCCATAGAAAATAAATGGGTATCCAAAGATATACAATAACTCACTAGTTAAATACCTTTAAATTAAGATAGTAAATCATATGATATTTAAATTATATAGGTAAAGGGTATGTGGTTAAGATAATAATTATTGCAATAAATTTATGCATGTAATCTAGGTGAATACCTTTAAAACAAAGGAATAAAAAAATAGGGTATAAATAGAGGAAGGTCATTAGAAGTACACTAAAGATGATTAGAAAATAAACAAGCTATGATGAATCATTCCTCCAAAATTAAAGTATATAATATATTCAATATAGTGAAGAAAGTTGTATAGTATAATTTCAAAAATATCCTTGATCAAGTATCAGATATGTCAAATAATGAATACTTAAGTAAAAAAACATTTTTAGGAATTATGTAAATGAATTAATCTAGAAATAATAAATATCTATGATATTTTGTAATAATTTTTAAAGAAATAATTTTTAAAAATAAGAGAAAAATAATTTGTATTGGAAACCATTAATACATATTTATATAGTTTCATCTAAAGTTATAAATTTAGTGAAAAGATATTTTCTCTTGGAAAAGATTAAAATGATTTGGTTTTCACACTTTCATGAAAATAAACCATAAAAAATATTATTAAAAAATTATTTAAAACATTTAAATAAGGTAAAGTAGTAGAAAATTACCTTAAGGAAATATTTATGTATAGATAAGGAAATTATAAAAATAAACCAATGAATATGGACATGTAAAATGGGAGGTTCCAAATCGAGAATAAGATACATGGTTGGTTTCACTTATAAGAAACTCTGTGGGTAAAATATGAGTCATGGGGAAATAAAAATTTGAGGTCACATGTAAATACCCATTAATATACAAATATAATAATGAAAAGTTTTATAAATAAAAAAAATTACATGACTAATTATCTTTCAAAACCAATATAGATTTGGAAATAATATTGGAAACAAAATCCTTATGATTTGAGTAGCATTTTAATCAACCACCTTCAATTTTGGTTTCTTTTGAATTGAAATACATTTAAAAGATAAGATGATATGGATATTAAAAAACAAATGATATGGTAAAATACATTCACTATGAAATAATCAAACCATATTAAATATATCATGGCGAAGAATAAGAATTATGTCTCAAGAAGTTAAATTTAAGGCAAATAACCCCTTACCACTTTTGTAATTTTTGAGTCAAACCACCAAGAGATACGGAACATGGAATATAATATTTTAAATCATGAAATATAATGGAATTATGATAAAAAATATTAAATAGTATTATATAAACCATTCCAAATAAAACATGTTTTATACTAATATGTATTTCCCAAGGGATAAATAATTGAGATAAGAAACCCTGAACTTGTTTCTTTACTTAGTCGAATGCATTATAGGCTCCTTTATAAAAATATTTATTTATCACATATTTTAGAACCATTTTAACATACATAAATCTTTATAAACTTCATTTATAATTATTTTACACATGAATATTAGTTTGTTATTATCTATTTTCAATATCGAGTGTGACTTATCTTGATCATTTTCAAATTGATTCATATTAGTGGTACTATTATTCAATATATTCTCTAAAATTTAATCATTAAAAGATCATACATGTTACTTAAATTTATGTTTTATACTTATTTATAATATTATAATATCATTCTATTGGAGTTTTTTTAGTATACTTGAATATAAAATCAAGGATGAATATGTTTATGTGATTTTTAATGAATGTATGTTAGTATCTTAATTAATGAGTTTTATAATATTTTTACCATTAAATAACAAAAAATAAAATACATATTTACTTATATAATATATTATCATTAATTAATTTCTCATATTTATCCCTGATATTATTTTATATAATTGTTCAAGTGGCTGGTTAGACACACCCAAACATGAACATACCATAATTAATGGATGATTAGGATTATGAAAGTGGATTATTTTAGAATAATATCATTATTATATAATAATAATGATATTATTTAGATAATTTTTTATTTGGTGAATATTATTTGAAGATATTTTATTAAATAATAAAGAAACTAGATGAAAATCAAGGTAAGTTACTTTATGGAAGCGATAGTTCACAAACACACGATTAACATTTTCATTTCTTAAAGAATGAGCAGGAAAAAATATTGATTATAATTTGTCACTTAATAATAATAATTATTTTATAAATTTCAAATTTATACCTCAATTTCACTTTTATAATTATAAAATAAAGGAGGTGGTAAAAAAGATGAAGTTGTCACTTCTGGAGGTGGTAGTCTGCACAAGGCATGACTACTGTTTTTTTTCTTAATTAAAAAGGGAAAAAATGGATAATATTTATTAACTAATCATAATAAAATTAAGTATAAAACTAATACAGATGAATTTATATGATAATTAGTCCATTATATTTGGAAAATTAAGATATAAAGGAAAAGAATTTTGGAAAAAGGAGTACTCATGTTGAAATATTGGTATTTTTTCTTGGAGGACTACTTAGAAATGGAGACATTAATCCAATATCTTGTGACCAGAGGCTCAAGGAGAAGGAATAATATTAAAAATTAATGAAAATTGAATATTTTAAAGATTAAACCTAATTTTTAGGGTGGTTTTTAAGGCATGGTGAGAGGGCCCTTTTATAAGTGGGCAGAATGACATTTTTGTAAATATTTCAACTTAACATAAAGAGAGAACATGTTTCACATGTTAAGAAGACTCAAAAATAGAAAATAATTTATTAGGGGATGATATAAGGTTGATAAAACCTAAACCATTAATTTTTAAACATTATTTAACCATTTTGTATCTTTTTTACCCTTATAATATTCACTTTAAACATTTTTGGTTTTA
The DNA here is from genome assembly GCA_963277665.1 of Viscum album. Lineage (NCBI taxonomy): Eukaryota > Viridiplantae > Streptophyta > Magnoliopsida > Santalales > Viscaceae > Viscum > Viscum album. Next base: position 1,850,372,011 of record OY728164.1, on the reverse strand, counting down.
CCTTGGTAACTAGTTTTTCCATAAGTAATTTTATTTAAATGACTAAAAATAAAATGTAACTTATTGAATATTATTAAAATAGTGACTATAAATATTAAATATATTTTAATATATAACATTTCAATGGGTAAGAATAATTAATTCTAACATTTTCACCTGTAATGTGTAGAAACCCATTTTTTGATAAAAGTATATTTTAGGATTAAAATTTATGTGTATAGTAAAATTATCAATCTATTTTATTTTAATTATATAAAATTAATAATTATAAAAAAATATAATTTATTCTTATTTAAAAAAAATCCAAAACCAAATTTTACAAAAAGAATATTTAATTAAAATAATAGACATAAAATAGTTTTTATTAGAAAATATTAATTAAGTCCTTAAAATGTTATTAATAAGTTTTCCAAATTTGAAAAAGTATTTTTTGAAATTAATAGTTCTAATTATTAAATACATATTTTACAAATTAATTTTTTTTATAAAATTTTATCTATTTCTTATATAATTAAAATGTAACTGTTGTGGTAAACACGATATTTTCACTATTCACAAAAAAATTCAATTATTCCAGAAAAATAGAAAAAGTTTATCCAAAGATAATCTTATTATTATAAGTAAAAAAAATATGTTACTTTTTTTAAATTAAAATAAAAAAAAATTAAACTTATATTTTAAATACAAAAATATAAAGAAAAACTATTTTTATAGAGAAATAAACTTTCTTTTTTTATTTTAAAGGAAAAAATATGAAAAGTGTGAATTAAGTGTGATAAATAACTTATTAAATTAATAAATACATGATTATATCATCCTAATTTCTAGTTACATATCTACTTAATATCTCTGCATAATATCTAAGCATAAAGAAAGATCTGGTGTCAGATGAGGGTAGTGATTTTGTTAGTGTATATTACAGAAATTTTCTTCAGCTTAAATTTCTCTCACATATGATTTCTCTCATACCATAATTTTTTTGAGGTCATATTGGGATTGTTCTAAAGAAAAACCTAGTGAAAATAATTACTTTAAAATATTGGACAAATGATCTTCATAAGGGAGACATTTTCTATAGAATTCCATTTCTTTCCTTTTTTTCTTTATAGGTTTCATAATATGGTTACTTCTTTTTGTACATAATAATTTGACAAATTTATTATGATGATGAATTTTTGTTTTAATATATCATTGTTTTGTTTTAATTTGGTTTTGTGTTTATAATAGGCTATTTACAAAATATTTATTTAAGGAAAATATGTAGTGAAATATTAGGTTATTATATTCTCCCACATTAAATAAATTGCATCCTCAAAATTTTAATTATTACTAACTAATAAAATTATGTCAGGTTATTATTAAAGTATTAATAATTTAGGATATAACTTCTTATATTACATCTACCCTACTCTCATAGACTATATCAAGTTACTTATCTTTCTTCATTAATCATTTATATAATCATATACGCATTTATACACCATATTTATATATTATCCTTAACATACCTTTCACAAAACCATTTTATTATCCAATACATTAAACCAAAATAATATTATATATTCATATAAAAATAAAATCACTCTTTAAACCTAAAAGGTATTAATCACTAGTTCATAAAGGAAAAAACTAGTTAATATATATCATAATCTATAAAATTAGATATATTTCACTATAAATAGCATGGATCAACTTTTCATTAAATAAATAATCAATTCCAAGGAAATAAATACTATATAAATACCTTTTATAAAAATAAATCAACCCTTTATAACCTCACCATTAAATATACATTATACCTAAGATTCATCCATACCTCAATCACATGTTCTTCAATAGTTATCCAAAAAATATTACCTTGTCCTAAAATAAATTTTCAAAGTTATTGAAACCATTTAATATATGTTTACAAACATTTGAAGAGGAAATAGTAAATAAAAATACTTATATGTTTCTCATAATAATCATAAATTTTATAACAAACCAGAATATTATTGATAAATATCACTCACTAATGAAAATATCAAAGAGTAACAAGATATAATTTCTATTATGATATATACCTAACTACATTAGGAAAGACTAAGAAACTCATCTTTTAAATCATAATAGTAATATATTAATATTATATAAAATTTATGTATTCTCCCTTATTCAATTATAAGACATAGTGGTTTCTAGATACAAACCTTTCTTAGACACATTTCCATGATCCTATTTTAACAAAATTCTAAAACCGAAAATGGTTATCAATAAAATTAGAGAAAACGATCATATGAATATAAAAAAAATCTTAATATGTCTTATCTAATGAAACCTTAATTTTATACCCTGATACTTTTAATTTAGTCTAATTTAATTTATGTACATTTCTCTTATATTCCTTAGCCAAACCCCAAAAATAATAATTCAAAACTTATCATGAGCATTCTTACAATATTCTAAACCCAAAAATCATTGAAATCCATGATCATAGAATTTGACATGCCCTTTATCCATAAATGCACAAATTGATTAATATATACCTTTACTCATGAATATATATGTTTTAATCAATGTTATATATAGTCATTCCCTATCAAGTTTTCCAAACTGAATATTTTCAAATCCTTCAAAATGTTTTGTACAGATAATGTGAATTAAACAAAGAATATCCCCCGAGAGTGTCTAGCTATGTGTGAAGTATTAATTCTACTAATCATGAACCAAAGTCAATATTGAGTTGATACTCAACCAAATTATATTAAGGTGATTACCCCTAGGTGCATTTTTACCATAGTCACATCCACTTTGCATTATCTAGATACGAATGTAATTTCTTGGAGAATTACCTGATATCTACTTTAACAAAAATTTGGGATGTTATCCTATAGTTAGAAAAAACCCTTAAGAATGTCCCAAGGTTTTTCACTAAAGTTATATTATCTTAATCCGTAAAATATTCAATATTACCTCAAATAACCTAAAGGGTTATATATACCTTATAAATCATGATTTAACTTAACTTCTCAACCATTAATGAAATTTACATCTCTTAAATTATCCTTAACCAATAATATCCCAATATATAATGTTATCTAAACATTATCTAATACCAACCATGATTCCCCATGGATGCGACTATCTCAATTGCATGACTTGATGAAAATATTACACCACACATATTCCCAAGACAATCTCGGTTTATAGTTTTATATAATTAAGAAAAAACATTAACTAAAAAACCCACTTATTTTTCAATAATTTTTCCCACTATATCAGCAACTAATTAATCCATAACAAGTATTCAACATCTCGAAAAAATTATCCATACAAGAGTAATATCAAAAAAACTATTTTAGTTTTTTTAAATTATATGGAATTATTATGATACCACATGCTCTAACGACACGTGATTTAGAGGCCCGGAGAGCCTAGAATGGAATTCTAAACTTATTTTAAGGTACGTTCAGTAAACATGAAAGAAGGTTTTTATAACTTTTGAACTGGTGCTCTGATAAAAAATATGAGGGAACCATAGAACTTATAATGCCAAGATTCGCCTAGAAATAAATTAATTTTGTCTCGTAAGGGTTGATAGGAAAAGTTATTTCTCAAACTTTTTGAGAAAAATAATAAAAGAATTTAAAATAATTATTTTATTTATTTCCCACCATTGAGTGTCAGACGGTGACACTATGGTGAAACGATGAGGTGACTATGGAGTGAATTAATGGAACTCATCAATGGCCCATATCATGTAGCATAAAAAAGAAATAAAGGAAACATAATAGAAATGTTGTTCCATAAATGAAATGGTGTAACGACGCGATGTCGCATCGTAACTGAAACACTGTGATGTGTTTCCTTTTTAATTGTTTGACACGTTGGTGGAACAAGGACTAAACCTTGGAGATTCTCTAACTAACCTCCAATATTCTTCCTATCCAACAAATAATGATGCATTGGAAGATCATCACCAACTTCAAAAAACCTCAAAGAACAAATCCGGAAGCAATGAGCGACGTTGACATCTTGAACCCTCAAGGATGAACGCTACGACATCGAACGTCTAAGAGGTAGGGGTTATTTGATTTTAAAGTTATTATACATTATTGTTTCTAGAAATGATGAACACAGATCAACCCATGAATTGGTTGATACGAAATTCGTGCATTTATGTGGGAGGGTGAATTTTATTTTGGGGATTCTCTATCTCAGATTCAAACATCACTTGTCTTGACTGAATAAAAACTCCTTGGACCTCCCTTGATTATAATACTCTAATGTAAAGGGAACACACCAACACGAACAAGGCCCTATAACCTCTTACTTGTGTGTTCATTGTTATTGTACCCTTGAAATAGAGGCAATCTGAATCTGAGGTGACACAAGTGGAAGAGGCGACCCGATAGGACCATAGGTGCATACATATCAGAAAATAGACCACCGAAGTAACTTCTGTGGCCCGCGGAAGGTGCCGCTTGTGCAGAACCACCAGTGACGGTGATCGGTGGTGGTTAATGTCCCACGCAGTCCATATAGATGGGGAAACGCCAACCGACACCGTGACGATTGAGGCGACTGGCCTCACCGGCCGCACTAGAGGACGCCTGCGCGCCGTAGAGGCAGGGGACCAAGACCTGCTGGCCGCAGTAGCCTTAGGGTGACGCGATGCTAGGAGGGCACTACTGGGAGGGGTTGGCCTACATTTGGGCCACCCGAGTAGTGATGAGACGTGGTCTCCCGACCACGGATGGAGGAGACCCCATGTCGACGGGGCTAGCGGAGGCTAAACGCGGCGCGACTGCCGTGTCCCAGTTGGATGGTACACCGCCAGTCCACCCCCTAGTGGACTGTGCTTCAGGCTAGCGAGACATGACCCCTACCAGCGGGCTGGGCTAGTCCCTCATCCAGTGGGACAGAAATGCACTAGCAGGTCAGACCCGCACTCGGTGGGCCAAACCTACGCCGACAGGCTGGACCCATGCACTTCGGGCCAGACCAAACTAAACCAGGTTGCCAAGAAAACTGATAGGCTGGACCCTCGACCAAACCAGGTTGCGTCCAGTGAGACCCATTGGGTCTCGCCCACTTTCCAGATCAGACCAAACCGACCCATAACCGAACCGGGTCAAGTCAAGTTAGTTGAATTTAATTTGGGGTACATGGGACCCCCATCTCGGTTTGGTCGGGTCAGTCCGTCTAGTTCGGACTAGGCCCAAACACAACCACCCATGTTTACTAAAACACCCATATCCTGCAAACCGTGTGTCCAATTGGCGAGTCGTTGGCAGCATTGGGACCCACGCAATGGGGGTAGTTATTTTGGAATACCCCAAGGAGGCATTCATGGAAGTTAAGATGGGACGAATGGATTGAGGAGAGGTTCTCCCAGCTGTGCTACGTATGGAACCCTGAGGATGGCTGAGACATGAGGACTGCTGAATTTTGACTCTGTGAGACTCGACTATGGCCTAGTGGAAATAAATTCTCTGTGAATTTGTAGGTCTACGGTGGGAATCACTTCTGTGTCACTTTGCATGCCCACAGTACACGACGAGGGGGAGTGCCTCAGTTGGTCAAGATTAGTGGGAAGCACTTATGTGTGACTTTGCAGGCCCATAGTACGCAGTGGGGAGTTGTACCTAAGTAGTCCAAGGTTTGTGGGAAGCACTTCTGTGTGACTTGGAAGGCCCACTGTACTCTATAGAGGAGGATCTCTCTAGCAGTCGAGGTGTTCGATGATGTGACTGATTATTCTTCTATCACTACCTAAATGTATACCTGATGTGAGTTGTAGTTTGCATCATTATTTACATTGAGGACTGATGTGTGGTCTTTCCCTTTTTCTTTGGGATCCCTACTGAGTACTTGTTACTCACCCCTGCATGGGTTTCACCCGCACGTGTTGTGTCTGGTGCAGACAATAGATATTTCGACAGAGACTTTGGTGGACCGAGACCTAGAGGTGCTTAGGGGGATGGGACCAACATACACAACAATGTTGGACTTTATGGTCTAGTACCATGAGGGGCCCAGTTTTATCGGGTGAATAAGATGTTATACTTTGGGTTCTATATTCTACACTACTCTCACGATCCGATGGGTGTTTCCATAGATAGCCCTCAAGGATTCCTTTTTCAACTTTGTTGTCTTTAGTTCTTTTGTTGGGAATGTATTCTGGCTAACTTATATTAGTTGTACTTGTACTCAACTTTTTTAGTGATACTTGTTTTTTGGTCAATGTGTGGGACTTGGATGGGTGTGTTTGTGCGTACAGGTACTCAGGCAAATCCCCCCCCCCCACTTGTAGGTCGATGCCTTCGATGATAGTCACCATCCCCTGACCCTTGGGGGGTGGGATTGGGGTAGTCATGGAACGATCCCTAGAGGATGGGTTGTGAAAAAGTGGTATCATAGGATGGTTGGTGCTACCATAAATACTAGGAGTCTTTTGTTTTGTTTTGGGGAAATAGTGGTAAGTGTTGTGAGTCTGACTTTCGAATTCGGGGAGTCCATTGTTGGGGCGGTGACTGACGTATTCATACACCAAGACCTTGAATTCCACTTTTCATCTCTAAACATGAAATAATTAGTTGCATAAGTGTCTCTTTATGTTTTTTGGAATAAAAGTTAGCTCACTAGGTATAACCTTCTAACTATGGTATATCTTGATCTATCTCAAGATTCCTCCACATAGACGAATAGCCAGGACCCCAATACGAGGTCATGAGGAAAGACCGCCTAGTGATGAGGTGTATGTTCAAGGACCATTTCTAGAGATGGCCCACTAGGTGTTGCACCGGTGCTACCACCACCCGATGGTCAGCATCTACTGCTCGTAGTTTCGGTAGAGGACAAGAATAGAATCAGTGCCCTGCATATGTTTTAGTGACAGAGACCTCCCAGGTTCAGGGGAGAAACAGATCCTCAGGTCACTGAGGACTGTATGGAGGCAGTGATGTGGGTCTTTAGATTAGTTAAGACACCACCTGACTAGATGGAGATCTTAGAAATGAGCCTTCTGTAGGGCTCGATAGGGAGATGGTGGAACTTGACCACCCAGATGCATGATTAGGTTACCCTTTCCGGGGTAAAATTCAAGCAACTTTTTTGGGAAGAGTTTTTCCCCACTACCTTGTGCTCTGTGCACATTCAAGAGATGATTCACCTTAAGTAGGGCAGAATGATGGTGGATGAGTACTTTGTGAGGTTCATGGAGCTTTTGTGCTACTCTATAGACATGGAGAGAGACCCTTTCTTCAGGACTTGGGCCTTTGCACAGGGACTCATGCGGGAGATCAGGGCATAAATGTTGTCTCTAAACATCCTTACCCAGGCTAGGGTGTTGGAGTGAGCCCTTTTTATGGAAATATTTTTGGAGGATCATGTGCCGACAGCTAGCGCTACCCACAAAACCCAGGTAGTGGAGTCTTCGATAGGCAGCATACAACAAATGAGAGGGCCCAAGTGGGCCAGGTCTTTCATAGGAAGACCCTAGGACTCAAGGGTGGTGTTACGGGGCTCCCAGTCTAGACGGAGTTAGCCAAGAGTCAGGCCGTGCTTCACGTGCGGCAGGCTAGGACACTTGGTGTAACGCCCCGACCCCAACTACCCAGAGTCAGTGCATTACTTCGTAACATTGGCATGATCACAAAAGATCAAGTCTCGAAAGACCTATTAGTTTAGTAGCCTTGGAAACACTAGATACATTCATAAGTCTTTCATTACATTAAAAAGTAAACAAACTACAATAACATGGTCTTCATAGTCCACAATCATATCCCTTTCTGACTACCCCTGTACTTCTTCACATCCTGGAAAAATATTAAAACATTAAAAGGGGTGAGCTCAGATGCTCAGTAAGGTTAACAATATAGCGGAAGCTTTCATAAATAAACATTAACATTTAAGTCAATGTATAACTAAAACAAAAGCCTTTTAAACTTGAACTTCAACATAATATGGAAAAAGTAAAATGAGATAATGCCATTTACTTCTTCACATGGATATTCTACTGGTCGAATAATCACATGAAATATCAATAACCACTTTCATAATGATGGAATGCATAATGCCAGACTATCATAACCATGTAGTCAAGGCCTCGTGCCAAGACCACAAATAAGATTTTGTCAAGGCCTCGTGCCAAGACACTAGTTTGTCTCATGAGACCTGCCGATGCATCGAGGAGCTATAGCGGGCTCCACCCGTCACTTATTAAGTCCATTGCATTCCTCATATGAATAGGTTTAAACATATCATAAACCATAACATAATCGTATCACATAAAACATGCATAAAGGAAACATAACTTTTCCACATTTCAATCACAAGATATAAATACAACACATTGATATAATAAAAACGCTTTCAAAACCATTTTCAATACCAAAATAAAAGAAAGTTAAAACTTTGTATTTATTTTTCATTAAAAAAATGATGGCTTGTAGATGAAGTCGAAACTCAAATAATGGTCACGGCGGCGGAGAAGTAGTTGTCGCCGCATAAGTACGGAAAGAAAAACATTCCCTTTTTGTCGTTTAGTAAAACGCTTCGTATAAAAAATATTCCTTTTGAATAAACGTAAAAGTCAAAGGGGTTTATACACCGTATAAAAGAAAGTTGTGTATAAAACCAAATATGACTCAATGAAAGGAGATTGAGACGAAGTCCTTAAAAAGATCATTTTTAAAATAAAATAGATCTATTATGTGTATTCACTCTAGGTACACATAAATAAAGTAAAAATACAAAATAATACATAATAATATCATGACATAATTGGAAAGTATGAGATTAACCCAAAGAATGGAAGTTGGGTTAAGAAGTTCCCTTACCTTGCGTCCTGTCCTGACTCGACCGTTCTTTAACCTCCTGAATCATAAACTAGAGTTAATTTATATTTACTTAAGAACCTTTTTCATGTCCATTATTCCTTTTATATCCCTTATTACCATGTTATGAACATTATTTAATTATTTAAGTTAATAACGGTCGTTTTGTCGATCTTTGGTACTTGAGTTAAAATAAACTTCTTATAATTACAAGTTGTTCATGTGGTGAAATATCCATTATATCCATAATTATATTCATGATGTAGATATCATATATATCATATATATACAATATATACATTCATTCATAATGTCACATAACATTTAGAGGTAAGAAATGAAATGCACCGTTCATGGAGACGGTAAGCCGTACGTACGCATGAACGCTACTTTCATTTCTATTTTGTATTTAATGGAATGAAATCATAATGATATAAATGTATAATATAATTCCAGTATAAAATAGTGTATAATACCATTTACTCCATCCTTTATACATCCCACATATGGCATTAACGATTCAAATCACTTTGAGGGGGCGGTAGTCCGCACTTCCTAAAATGAAATTATCGCGTTTTACCCATAATGGAAATTATAAAGTATGCCATAAATGAGAAATACAGAAGCATAAGTAAAACATAAACATATTATATATCATATATAAAAATAGTGACATCTTAATGGACACATTTGAAGGTGTTATATGAGTGTTGAACAATCATCGTTTCGTGAGGCAGAAATTCGCCATCCACAGAAACCGTATGTTCTTTAACCATTAGATGTAGGTGTGTGTAAGTGTAGCTCGAATACTTCTTATAACAACATCCTAGTATATTGAGGATACTGGTGTTGTTACAAAAGAAATGAATAAAAAGAGTTTAGGGGGTTGGAGAAGAAAAATAAAACAAAACAACATTAGAGAAGACATTACCTCAAAATCGGGTAACTCTTTTTAATTTGAGCCAAAGGCTTCCTTGAGAAGTTTTCTGCCCAAAGTGAGGCTTCTAGGAGTAAGAGAGGGATTTTGGGAGATTATTTGGGCAGAGGTTGGCCGAACCAAAAGGCTTGAAAGTGTGAATAAGGTGATAGAGGTGGGGGCCTTTTATAAGAGGAGAGGAGGGGCTCTTTTGGAAATATTGAAATGTTACATTATTATACCATGATTTTAGGATTATAAAGGTCCCAAACTTATATAATTCGTGGATAAGGTGATAAGGGTTCGAAATCTCTTCATACAATAGGCTTTGGACAAGTGTAAGCCTTGGATTTTGCATTATCTTCTCATTTTATTTAAATCGTTAAATAATGAGGTCATCGCCACATCAAAATGATGTCATAAATAATTTAATTTATTTAATGTCTAAAAATTATAAAAAAATACTATGATGTAGGAAATTATTTTAGCTTTCTAATGAATATTTATAATCAAAATTTGGACTTGTGTAACCCCACTAAAAAACTATTTTAGTAAAATAACTCATGTTTGTGTCAATTTAATTTTAACATTAAATAAATATATATTAATGTCATTTTCCAACTAAAGTGGCTCCATGGGGTCCCCAAGTTGACCCATGGGTTGTCTTGGTCGGCCATGACTCATCCAATATGAGTAGGATAAGTGTCATGCTCATCTCATATTATTAAAACATTATTTGTATCTTAAACTACACTAATTACCTCTAATCGCGATTAAGAACTTAAAAGTTACTATTCACCAAAAAATTATTTTAATCTCATTGAACCACATTTTAATTCTTAATGACAACCATGTATGTCGGATTTTTGAAAATCAAATCACAGAAGTGGTAATATTTCATTTAAATGAAAAATCAGTTATTTAACTACCACTTAGTGGTTTCACTATTCATCAGAAATTGAAGTTTTTCAGAACAAGGCCAAAATTTCACCCTAAGCTATGATTGATATTCCGAATTCAAAAATGATGTCTATTTTAAAAAATTCCAAACATATAAGTTGCATTAATTAATTTTATAATTAATTCCCGCTGTTACGACAAATACCGTGTTTTTATGAAACAATTTATATCAAAAGATTGGCAATTGTTTATGTCCAATTTCAATGTTAAATTAATTCTAATGACCACCATTGGATATAATGTTAAAAATATATTATAATTATACCTTAAAACCACTAAATAGTATAATTTATCACAATAAATTATTTTGATTAAAAAATTTGTTTTAAAGTATTTTTCACTATTCATAAAAATTAGAAGTTCTCAGAAAAATACCAGAAATTCAACATAGGCTAATTTCGATATTCCGAATCCAAAAATGAAGTCCATTTTGAAATATAAAATTTCTATAATTTTAAAAAGTGGTTATTACTATTCATAACGGCTACTTTGATTAGTCGCGGTGTTTTAGAACTCGAAGTTGCGTACAATGCAAGCTATTGCATTATTGAATGAGAAGCGTACCGTGGAAGCTCGGGGTGTTAAATTCTCCCCTCCTTCAATAAATTGCGTCCTCGCAATTTGAAATTTTTCTTTGAAAATAAAAGGTTGAAAAGAGAAAATACCTTTGAGGAAAACCCACATCATAAATAAGGTTAATAAATATATAACATTAAAAGAATGCAGGATAAGTACAAAGGTCACCCGATATAGCCCATTCTAGGATTATATGAAAATATGGATATGGAGGAGAAACAAACCATCAAGGTCTGATGGAGAGTTATAGAAAACAAGATTAGGAGAAAGTTTAACCACAAGAAAATCACAAACATGTGATTGGTTAAACGGTCATTGAATCCCCAGTTGGAAAAGTTAACTGACAACATTTTTTTTAAGTTACCTTTTATAATGTTGAGGAATTTATTTAGGAGATTTACTAAGAACGTAAGGGAATATACATACTTGTTATGTATAATTTCATTCATTAATAAATTTTTACCACAAACCCAACTTTTACTCCAAATGGTAACGGAACTCAAAAATATTCTATTTATCCTAATTGTATAAGGTTAAAAATGTTAACACATACCATTTAGATTAGTAAATCTATTTTGTAATAACCAGGGACTTCCTGTAGGCTAGTGGTAGGAAATAAAGGCTTGTCGCACTATGGTTGTGGGTTCGATTCCTGCAGCTTTGTCCGACGCGACGGGTTATGCCCCACCCTGCAGGTTGTCCTTTTCCTAAAACAATAGTATTATAATATTCCAAAAATAATCTTCAGAAATTCTTTAACCTTAAACAATACTATCCATGGTTCAACTTAATCCATTCCAACCTTAATAGTTATCCAAAATACCTCCATCCAGACTTTCTCTAAATGGTCTCTAAATTCCAAAATCAATTGTAACATCAGATTCCCCAAACAAAGAAAAGTTTCTCTTATTGTCACATACTAAAAATATGATTAACTTAATCATATTAAAACCTTTCTGAAATCAAAAAGTACTGCAGTACAATCCATATATATATATCACATTATTCTTATAACCAGAATATAATCCTTGAGTCCAAAAGCACCAATACATTAATTATTCCGCTTCAACTATAGTCACAGCATAAGATTGGCCTTGATCCCTTGGCCTTTCCTGATGTAAGTTTCCCTGACGCTTAGGACATTCATTTGCATAATGCCCTGTTTCCCTACAATTGTAGCATTCAACTTTGACAGCCTCTTTCTTTCCCTTGCAATCACGAGCCTGGTGACCTTTTTCTCCACATTTATAACAAACTCCCATTCCTTTTAGGCAAGTACCAGGGTGATTCTTCCCACAATTATCACATAATGGAAAATCCTTATTTCCCTTTTTCCCTTTATCTGTCTCTTGTTCCACCGTTCTCTTCTTCTCTTGCTTTACTTTGTTGTCATAAGACTTAGAGAATTCCTTTTCTGTCTTGATAGCACACGAGACAATATCTTCGTATGATGAGAAGGATTGTGATACTAAAGCTCGACGGAGAAATGGTTTTAACCATTCAAAGAAATGATCAATCTTACTCTTTGGGTTACGTATATAATCGGCAGCATGCCTCGCTAACCTTGTAAAGTTAGCCTCATACTTTGCGACATTCTCATCCTCCTTCTGCCTCAAACTCAGAAATTGCCTTTCCATATCTGCTCAATGGTCACGAGGAAAATATTTTTCTAAAAACAGATCTTTGAACTCCCTCCATTCCATATTCGATACGTCATCATCTTCCTTTGTGTTTTGAATCAGCGACCACCACTGATCGGCATCTCCAGTGAGGCGGTAAACTGCCATGACAACCTTCTCCCTTTCGCTACTCCCCAAGGCATGGAATATTTTCTCTAAGGAGTTTATCCATTGCTTAGCTACTAACGGATTTGTACCCCCATTGAAGGTTTGTGGTTGTTGCCTCATGAAACGGTCTATCATTGATCCTCCACGTTGCGGATTAGGGTGCTCCATACGAGTAAGGTTATTATTCATAACCTGAGTAAGTTGTCCCAGTATGGTGATTAGCTGTTCGGCACCAGTTGCATCACCAGCCCCACTATAATTATCTTGAGCAGGAGGGAAATCCCTACATGGAGTGCGTGCATTGATACAGTTTCCATTTCTTCCACTAGGCGCCATTTCTAAACAATTGCATAAACTAGATTAGTTTATGAAATAAAATACATAATTCCATATTTGTAAAATACTTTACATAAATTGACCTATTTATGGATATAATCCAGAATCATAAAAAGAAATGTTTCCTTTGAGGAAGTATATACTCATAACCCTTCATAGTGGTTTGTAAAGAAAATGAGAATTATCCTAATCATATCCCCCGGGAGTGTCGTAACCAAGAGTACAGCAAGGCCCGTTGTCGTGCACCAGTTCCCGTTCGAGTCTAGCTCAAAGCGGTGTTTTAGGGTTTTACCCCTAGGTACATCTGTGCCAGAGCCGCCTCTACCTGCTCGTATCCAGACAAGGATTTATTGCTCGGAAAACTCACAAAATCTCTACAATAAATTTTTTTTAGGAAGTTCTTCTATACTAATCCTAAAAGTCTATCTTTGGGCTATGTGCTCTAATCAGAGTTTATCTAAATCTAGCTTCCAAGGTTAGTAATAAACTTCCTATGATACCAACTGTAACGCACCGACCCCAGCTACCCAGAGTCGGTGCATTACTTCGTAACATTGGCATGATCACAAAAGATCAAGTCTCGAAAGACCGATTAGTTTAGTAGCCTTGGAAACACTAGATACATTCATAAGTCTTTTACTACATCAAAAAGTAAACAAACTACAATAACATGGTCTTCATAGTCCACAATCATATCCCTTTCTGACTACCCCTGTACTTCTTCACATCCTAGAAAAATATTAAAACATTGAAAGGGGTGAGCTCAGATGCTCAGTAAGGTTAACAATATAGCGGAAGCTTTCATAAATAAACATTAACATTTAAGGCAATGTATAACTAAAACAAAAGCCTTTTAAACTTGAAATTCAACATAATATGGCAAAAGTAAAATTAGATAATGCCATTTACTTCTTCACATGGATATTCTACTGGTCGAATAATCACATGAAATATCAATAACCACTTTCATAATGATGGAATGCATAATGCCAGACTATCATAACCACGTAGTCAAGGCCTCGTGCCAAGACCACAAATAAGATTTTGTCAAGGCCTCGTGCCAAGACACTAGTTTGTCTCATGAGACCTGCCGATTCATCGAGGAGCTATAGCGGGCTCCACCCGTCACTTATTAAGTCCAATGCATTCCTCATATGAATAGGTTTAAACATATCATAAACCATAACATAATCGTATCACATAAAACATGCATAAAGGAAACATAACATTTCCACATTTCAATCAGAAGATATAAATACAACACATTGATATAATAAAAACGCTTTCAAAACCATTTTCAATACCAAAATAAAAGAAAGTTAAAACTTTGTATTTATTTTTCATTAAAAAAATGATGGCTTGTAGATGAAGCCGAAACTCAAATAATGGTCACGGCGGCGGAGAAGTCGTTGTCGCCGCATAAGTACGGAAAGAAAAACATTCCCTTTTTGTCGTTTAGTAAAACGCTTCGTATAAACAAGATTCCTTTTGAATAAACGTAAAAGTCAAAGGGGTTTATACACTGTATAAAAGAAAGTTGTGTATAAAACCAAATATGACTCAATGAAAGGAGATTGAGACGAAGTCCTTAAAAAGATCATTTTTAAAATAAAATAGATCTATTATGTGTATTCACTATAGGTACACATAAATAAAGTAAAAATACAAAATTATACATAATAATATCATGACATAATTAGAAATTATGAGATTAACCCAAAGAATGGAAGTTGGGTTAAGAAGTTCCCTTACCTTGCGTCCTGTCCTGACTCGACCGTTCTTTAACCTCCTGAATAATAAACTAGAGTTAATTTATATTTAATTAAGAACCTTTTTCATGTCCATTATTCCTTTTATATCCCTTATTACCATGTTATGAACATTATTTAATTATTTAAGTTTATAACGGTCGTTTTGTCGATCTTTGGTACTTGAGTTAAAATATACTTCTTATAATTACAAGTTGTTCATGTGGTGAAATATCCGTTATATCCAGAATTATATTCATGATGTAGATATCATATATATCATATATATACAATATATACATTCATTCATAATTTCACATAACATTTAGAGGTAAGAAATGAAATGCACCGTTCATGGAGACGGTAAGCCGTACGTACGCATGAACGCTACTTTCATTTCTATTTCGTATTTAATGGAATGAAATCATAATGATATAAATGTATAATATAATTCCAGTATAATATAGTGTATAATACCATTTACTCCATCCTTTATACATCCCACATATGGCATTAACGATTCAAATCACTTTGAGGGGGCGGTAGTCCGCACTTCCTAAAATGAAATTATCGCGTTTTACCCATAATGGAAATTATAAAGTATGACATAAATGAGAAATACAGAAGCATAAGTAAAACATAAACATATTATATATCATATATAAAAATAGTGACATCTTAATGTCCACCTTTGAAGGTGTTATATGAGTGTTGAACAATCATCGTTTCGTGAGGCAGAAATTCGCCATCCACAGAAACCGTATGTTCTTTAACCATTAGATGTAGGTGTGTGTAAGTGTAGCTCGAATACGTCTTATAACAACATCCTAGTATATTGAGGATACTGGTGTTGTTACAAAATAAATGAATAAAAAGAGTTTAGGGGGTTGGAGAAGAAAAATAAAACAAAACAACATTAGAGAAGACATTACCTCAAAATCGGGTAACTCTTTTTGATTTGAGCCAAAGGCTTCCTTGAGAAGCATTCTGCCCAAAGTGAGGCTTCTAGGAGTAAGATAGGGATGTTGGGAGAGTATTTGGGCAGAGGTTGGCCGAACCAAAAGGCTTGAAAGTGTGAATAAGGTGATAGAGGTGGGGGCCTTTTATAAGAGGAGAGGAGGGGCTCTTTTGGAAAGATTGAAATGTTACATTATTATACCATGATTTTCGGATTCTAAAGGTCCCACACTTATATAATTCGTGGCTAAGGTGATAATGGTTCGAAATATCTTCATCCAATAGGCTTTGGACAAGTTTATGCCTTGGATTTTGCATTATCTTCTCATTTTATTTAAATCGTTAAATAATGAGGTCATCGCCGCATCAAAATGATGTCATAAATAATTTAATTTATATAATGTCTAAAAATTATAAAAAAAATACTATGATGTAGGAAATTTGTTTATCTTTCTAATGAATATTTATAATCAAAATTTGGACTTGTGTAACCCCACTAAAAAACTGTTTTAGTAAAATAACTCATGTTTGTGTCAATTTAATTTTAACATTAAATAAATATATATTAATGTCATTTTCCAACTAAAGTGGCTCCATGGGGTACCCAAGTTGACCCATGGGTTGTCTTGGTCGGCCATGACTCATCCAATAGGAGTAGGACAAGTGTCATGCTCATCTCATATTATTAAAACATTATTTGTACCTTAAACTACACTAATTACCTCTAATCGCGATTAAGAACTTAAAAGTTACTATTCACCAAAAAATTATTTTAATCTCATTGAACCACATTTTTCTTCTTAATGACAACCATGTATGTCGGATTTTTGAAAATCAAATCACAGAAGTGGTAATATTTCATTTAAATGAAAAATCAGTTATTTAACTACCACTTAGTGGTTTCACTATTCATCAGAAATTGATGTTTTTCAGAACAAGGCCAAAATTTCACCCTAAGCTATAATTGATATTCCGAATTCAAAAATGATGTCTATTTTTAAAAATTCCAAACATATAAGTTGCATTAATTAATTTTATAATTAATTCCCGCTGTTACGACAAATACCGTGTTTTTAAGAAACAATTTATATCAAAAGATTGGCAATTGTTTATGTCCAATTTCAATGTTAAATTAATTATAATGACCACCATTGGATATAATGGTAAAAATATATTATAATTATACCTTAAAACCACTAAATAGTATAATTTATCACAATAAATTATTTTGATTAAAAAATTTGTTTTAAAGTATTTTTCACTATTCATAAAAATTAGAAGTTCTCAGAAAAATACCAGAAATTCAACATAGGCTAATTTCGATATTCCGAATCCAAAAATGAAGTCCATTTTGAAATATAAAATTTCTATAATTTTAAAAAGTGGTTATTACTATTCATAACGGCTACTTTGATTAGTCACGGTGTTTTAGAACTCGAAGTTGCGTACAATGCAAGCTATTGCATTATTGAATGAGAAGCGTACCGTGGAAGCTCGGGCTGTTACACTTGGCTCGTGACTACCCGACGAACCGTACAGATCACGAGCAGATGTTCGAGGGGAAACCAAGACAACGATATCAGTTCAAGTGAGGAGGTATGTAGGTTGGAAGAAATGGAAGGGGAGTAGGCCGAGAAACTGGCGGTTGGCAGTGGTTCGAGGTGTTACCACCACCACCCCCCGGTGGTCCACCCCAAGCTCAGGGAGCATGCAGACATGGGCGACCGTAGCTCTAGGCAGAAGAGGCTTATGACCACGACACTCCAGAGATGATCCGAGGTACAATCTGGGTCTTCTCCAACCTAGCTATAGTACTTATAGACATGCACGCTAGTCACTCCTTCCTTTCCAAAAATATCATTCAGAGCTCGGATATTCTGGTGGAGCTGTTGGCTCAATCATTACGACTAGAGACTCCTATGAGAGGGTATTCGATGATTAAACATTGGTGATGATAGTGTGAGCTTACTCTAAGAGGTGAGAGATTTTGCTGGGATATCCTAGTAGCAATGTCGATGCCTGACGATGTCATCTTGTGTATGAACTGGTTATCCACATTCCATGCTCAGATCGACAATTAGGTATACAATGCGGTGTGTCTGTAGAGATGGGACCAGGTTTTCCTTCACTAGAAAGAAGGAAACCCTTGCAACATAGGACATACTTTCTCAAATGAGGGTGCAACTGATTACTCACCAGTTGGATAACCTCACCCTAGGGTAGTGGATGAGAGGAGTCTAATCTTTCATGTAGTGGTGGATGAGTATGAGGATGTTTTTACTAAGGATGTTCCAGGACTACCTCCTCGTAGGGAGGTAGAATTTTTCATTGATATTTACCCTGATAAGACACCAATATCCATACTGGAATATCAGATGTCTCCCACAGAGCTTCGTGAGAAAATGGTACAACTAGAGGACTTGTAGAAGAAGGGGTTTGTAAGGACCAACGTTTCACGATGGGCAGCCCTGATGCTTTTTTCCAAGAAGGCATATAGGAGTTTGAGGTTTTATGTGGACTTCCAGTTCCTGAACCTGGTGACCATGAAGAACAATTATCCATTACAGAGAATCAATGATCTCTTTGACCAGATGAAGGGGGAGAAGTGGTTCTAAAAGATAGACCTCAGATCAGGCTATCACCAGTTTCAAGTATGGGATGAGGATGTATCGAAGTCAGCCTTCAGGTGCCGATACAGCCACTATGAGTTTTTGGTTATGCCTTTTGGCATGGACAATTCCCCAGCAGTGTTCATGGAACTCATGAAAAGGATCTTGCAACCTTACCTGACTGGTTTCTTGTTGTCTTCATTGATGAAATCTTGGTTTACTCAGCATCATATGAGGAGAACACTACACACCTACAGATGGTCCTGGATACACTCTGAGATCCCCAACTTTATGGTAAGCTCTTGAAGTGTTAGGTTTGGATACGAGAGGTCCACTTTCTAGAACATGTCATATCAGAGGCTGTAGTTGCAGTGGATTCAGAAAGGATAGAGACAATTCTTGCTTGGGATCCACCGAGAAGCATGACTGATGTGTAGAGTTTCTTGGGGTTGGATGGTTACTAATGGAGGTTCGTGCCCAACTTTTCCAGAGTAGAAGCACCCATATAAAATTTAAAATAGAAGGGGAAAACCTTCTTTTAGATAGATAAATGTCAGTAGTGTTTCTAGGATCTAAGGCGAAGACTGACTAGTGCCCCAATATTGAGGCTACTAGAGGAGAGCGTTGGGTATGTAGTTTACTATGACACATCAGGGACCAGACTGGGTTGTGTCTTGACATAGGAGAGAGCAGTGATCACCTATAGCCCACGCCAATTGAGGCAGCATGAGAAAAACTATGTGACACATGTCTTAGAGTTATCAGCAATGGTCTTTTCCTTGAAGATGTGGCGACACTACTTGATGGGTGTAAAGTTTATGATTTACTCCAACCACAATATTTTTTGGTATATATTTTACATAAGGACATGAAATTGATACATCAGTGATGGCTAGAGCTCTTCCAGGACTATGACTTTGAGATTTTCTATAATCTTAGAAATGGGAACATGGTAGAAGATACACTCAGTAGGAGGAACGGTTTGCAGCTGCTAAGTGAGGCGATAGAGTAGTTAGCCACAATGCAGATATCTTTTTTGGATGATGGTGATGCTTCTTAACTTCATTCGATGACTATTACTCCCCCAATCTTATAGTGAGTCAAGGATGAAAAACTGGTGGATGTTGATACGAGGCCCGATGTGATCAGTTTTCCTCAGGATGGACTCCAGATGGATTTTTGATAGGTGGGGATAACGTCATCCTTTTAAGAGGGTGTACCATAGTTCCAGTGATGTTGTATGAGGATATGTTGAGGGAGTTCTATACATCCACTTTGGTGGTATATCTTGGAGTGGAAAAGATGTACTGGGACCTCCGACGTCATTACTGGTGGCCAGGGATGAAGAAAATAGTGGTCGAGTTCATTTCATGTTTCCTCAAATGTCAGTAAGTGAAGGCCAAGAATCAGGTTTCTGTAGGCTTTGCCCAACCACTTGAGGTACCATAGTGGAAATGGGATGGAATCTAGATAGAATTTGTGATGGTGTTATGGCGCACGTCCATAGAAAATGACTCTATCTAGGTGATCGTTGACCAACCCACCAAGTCGGCTCACTTCCTAACAATTAGAGAGCAGGGACAAGTAAAGGGCTTGGGACATCTCTACGTCTAAGAGACAGTGTGGCTTCATGGGGTTCCTTAAACGATCACCTCAGATCGTGACGCTCACATTACATCCCAACTATGGAGGGGATTGTAGGAGGAATTCAGGACACACCTATTCTTGAGCATAGCTTTTCATCACCAGATGGATGGTCAGACAGAGCAGACCATACATACCTCGAAGGGAATGATTCATGCTTGCGTCCTTGACTTTGGTCACAATTGGTAGGACCACCTTCCTTTGGTGGAGTTCTCATAAAATATCATCTGTCACACCAACATTGGAATGGAACTGTTTGAGGCCTTGTACGGGAGGCCTTGCAGATCACCCTTATGTTGGACAGACCCAAGCAAGTCGACACTCTTGGGTCCATAGTTGGTACATGCTACCACCAAGAAGGTGAAAATCATATAGGAGAATATGAGGACTGCATAGAGTAGGTAAATGTATTATGCCGATAGGAGACAAAGACCCTTGTAGTTTGAGGAGGGCGATCATGTATTCTTTCAGGTCTCACTGTGTTGAGGATTGAATAGATTTGGACAGGGAGTAAAGCTATCTTTGAGGTTCATCAGACCTTTTCAGATCCTGAGCAGAGTTGGAAAGGTGTTGTACGACCTATCTCTTCCCCCACAGATGTACTAGGTGTACGATGTTTTCCACATGTCGCAGTTAGGGAGATACATGCATGATCCGTCACACCTCATCGACTGGGGTGAGATGGAAATTGAAGATGGGGCGATGTTTGTAGAGTTACCGATGGAGATAGAGTATCGATAGGAGTGTGTCCTATGCAAGCATTCGATTCCTCTTGTGCGAGTTTTGTGGTAGCATAAGAATCTCCAAGAGAGAACGTGGGAATGGGAAGCTCAAATTCGTGCTTAGTACCCCCAACTGTTTGATTAGTTTCTATTTTAGCTTTCAAGGATGTAAATCCCTAATGTGGGGAGAATGTAATGTCTTAGAAATTATGTGTAATTTTTTTTAAATTATATGAAATTATTCTGAGACCAGATGCTCTGACGACATGTGATTCCAAGGCTCGGAGTGTCGGGAACATAATTTTGTTATTTTCTTAAGGTAAGATTAGTAAACATGAGAGGGGTTTTTTCTAACATTTGAACTGGTACTCAGATCGAATATCTGAGGGCACCTTTAAACTAAAAACACTAGTATTCACCTAGAAATGACTTATCTTTGGCCATCTTGGGGAAAAAAAAGTTATTTTTCATTTTTTTTGAGAAAAATAAAAAAATAATTTTATTTCTTTTCTCACCATTGAGTGGAGGATGGTGACGCTATGGTGCTGTGATGAGGTGGCAACACAGCACATTAATGGAATACCATAATGGCCCATATCACATAGTGTAATGATGAAATAAAGGAAGTGTAACATAGATGTTTTTTCATAAATGAAATAGCATAACGATATGACATCGTGATGTAATTGAAATGCTGCAACATGTTTCCTTTTTATTTGTTTAACGTGTTGGTGGAATGAGGATTAAACCTTAGAGATTATATGACAAACTTCCAATAGTATTTCACTCTGACGAATAATGACGCACCAACAGATCATCACTGACATCGCAACACCTCAATGAATAGAGCTAGAACCGACGAGCAATGTCGACGTCTTAAACCCTCAAGGACGAGAACTACAAAATTGAACGTCAAAGAGGTAGGGGTATTTTATTTTAAAGTTCTTCCCCATTATTTTTTCAAGAAATGACAAACACGAATCAATCCATGAATAGGTTGATCTATGATTCATGCGTTTATGTGGGAGGGTGACTTTTCTTTTGAGTATTCTCTATTTGGGATTCAAACATCACTTGTCTTGACTGAACAAAAACTCCCCGGACCTCCATTTATTATAAACCTCTTTTGCAGAGGGAACATTCTAACACAAACAAGGCTCGAGCACCTCCAACTTTTGTGTTCATTGAGACTATACACTAGAAATGGCGGCAATATGGATCTGGGGCAAAGGTAGTGGTGGTGGTGACTCGAGAGGCTTGTTGGCATAGAAGGATCAGGAAAAAGACCACCGGTGTAACTCTAGAGGCCTGTGGATGGTTCCACCGGTGTGGCACCACTGGCGCGGTGGTAGTGGCCAGCCCACCCCAACTGCGTAGAAGGGGCCGCACCAACCAGTGTCGCAGTGGGTGAGGTGGCCAACCCTCGTCGGCTGTGCTGGAGGACATTGGTGTACCTGTTGGCGCACCTCGACAGGAGGAGACCGTAACCAGCTAGCTGCAGAAGATGTGGGGTGACGCTGTGGCAGGCGGGTGCCACATGAAGGGGGTGGCCTATGTCCGGGCCACCAAGGTAGTGATGATCCACAATCGCTTGACCATGGCTAAAGGAGTCCCCACATCCGTGGGGATAGTGGAGGCTGGACACAACGCAACTTCCACATACCGGCTAGACAACGCACCACCGGTCCACCCCCTAGCATACTGGGCTTTAGGCGTGCGGGCCGGACCTGCACCTGGAAAGCCGGAACTGCACCTAGTGTGTCAGACTCACACCCGGTGGGTTGTACCTGCACTGGTGGGCCAGAACCACACTCAGGGGGGCTGAACCCAGTTTGACAGGCCAGACCTGCACCCTTCGGAAAGGACAAACTAAATTGGGTCACCAGGCGACCAGGTGGGCTCGACCCTAAACCAAGTTCGGCCAGGTCCAACAAGGCCCATTGGGTTTGGCCCACTGGCCGGACTGAACTAGACCGACCCAGACTCGAACTGGGTCAGGTTGTGTCAGTTGAATTTCAACTGGGTTATGTGGGACCCCCGAGCCGGGTTGGTCAGGTTGGTCTGACCAGTTTAGACCGGGCCCATACACAACCAACCCTTGTTTACTAAAACACCCATATCTTTCAATCTGTGTGTTCGATTGAAGATCTGTTTGCGGAGTTTGGATCCTCTCGATGAGGCAGATCTTTTGGAATTCCCCAAGGATGATTTCATGGAAGTTGAGATGCGATGAATGTCTTGAGGAGCAGTTCTCCCAGGTGCGCAACATATGGAGCCCTACGGTTGGATAAAACCTAAGGAATACTGACTTTCAAATCTCTGAGACTCGACTATGGCCCATTGGGGAGAAATTCTATGTGACTTTGGAGGCCCACAGTGGGATGCACTATTGTGTGACTTTACAGGCCCACAGTATGCAACGAGGAGGAGTTCCTCAGTTGGACAATATTAGTGGTAAGAACTTATGTGTGACTTTATAGGCCCATGGTACGCGATGGGGAGGTGTACCTAAGTAGTCTAAGGTTAGTGGGAATCACTTCTGTGTGACTTGGCAGACCCACAATACTTGATAGAGGAGGATTTATCTAGAATATGAGGTGTTCGATGATGTGATTGATGTTTCTTCTGTCACTAACCTAAATGTTTACATGTTGTGATCTATCTTACACATCCTTCTATACTTTGAGGATTGTTGTGTGGTGTTTTTATTTTTCTTTGGGATCCCTAATGAGTACTTGTTACTCACCCCTACACGGGCTTCACCCACACATGTTGGGTCAGTGAGGATGATCAACGTTTCAACAGAGACATTGGTGGATTGGGACCTAGAGGTGCTTAGGGGGATGGGTCAGCCGAATGCTACGATGGTGGACTTGGTGGCCTAAAACTAGGTGAGTCCCATTAGTATCGAATGGACTTGACATTCTACTTAAATTTCAAGTAGCTACACTACTCTCACGATCTGGTGGGGTTTTTTGCGGATTTCCATCTGAGTTTACTTTTTGTACTTTTTTGTTTTTAGTTCTTTGGTTGGGTTTTTATTTTGGCCCACTTTTATCATTTGTACTCGTACTCAGCTTTTTTAGTGATACTTGTTCCTTTTTCAATGTGTGGGAGTTGGTTGGGCATGTGTGTGCATACATGTACTCAGGAAAATGCATCCCACTTGCTGGTTGATGGCTTCGGCAGTAGTCGCCAGGCCCTGATCTTCGAGAGGCAGTCTTTTGGTAGTCACAACATGCGCCCAAAGGGATGGGTCATGACCACAAGATACTATTATAGATACATCACATATATTATTTTCCATGATAACCTGAGGAAATGGAAACATAATAAAGGGGTGATCTTAAATTCTCACTAATAATAAACATAATTGATAATAATTAAATATCACAAGTGAGCATAAAACAATCATATCGGTATAACCATAGTTACAATGAAACATCACCATGGTGAGTCACACACTTTCAACGATTATTATGAGACAATTTAATTGTATCTTCTTATAAACCACCTTCACGAGTCACACACTTACACCCACACTAGTGAACAAATAAATTGTTCTTGTTTATATGTATATCATGAGATTAAAACTACCGAAAAATGAATTATGGGGATAAATAAGACCACAACCATCATTATAAATACATATGAGTGCCATATGAAAATCAATCACCTATCACATCATAAAGAACCCATGGAAATAAGATGTGTTTAATAAAACTTTCAAATGAAAACCATTTAGTTTTATAATATAATGAATAAATAGAAGTAAAATGGGTCTCATATCCTTTTCAAATGGAATCACATAAAGAAATCATGAATAATCATAACCAGATAAATCCATTGAAAAAATGGGTATCAAAATAACCTTTAATCAATATAGTAAAGCATATAGTATTTACATGGTATAAGTAAAGGATATAGGGTTAAGAGAATAATTTACACAACCCATCGATGTGTGGAATCTATGTGAACACCCTTAAATAAAAGGAATAAAATATAGGGTATTCATAGTTAAAAAAAATTGTAATATAAATTATATTTATACACTAAATATTATTAGGGCAAACAAAGGAAGGGATGGATCATTCCTCCAAATGAAAAGGTTATAAAATAAATCATCCCATTAAAAACAATATTATATTTTTTTAATAATTATCTTTATTAGGTCTAAGATATGTTAATAAAAAATAAATTATTAAAAAATAATTCAAGAGTTTTAGAAAAAAATTACTTCATAAATAATAAATATACACGATATTTTGAAATAATTTTTAAACAAATATTTTATAAAACTAGGATAAAAATAATTTCATTTATAAAACCTGAAAACATATAGAAAATGTTTTTATAAAATGGAAAATGTGGTGGAAAGATGTGTTCACATAATTTTTTTTAAAAAGATATGATTTCAAAAAATGAAGGAAAATGATCCATATTAAAAATGTTAAAAATTTAAATAAAACATTTAAAGATATCCAAGAAGTAGAAAATGAACTCAATGAAATATTTAGGCATATATGTGAACATTTTCAAAATTATACAATGAATATAGACATGGAAATATGGAGGTTCATGACCAAGAAGAAGATATGGGGTTATTTTCACTTACAAGAAACCCTTCAGGTCAAATAGGAGTCAGGGGGAAATAAAAATTTGAGGGTAAATATAAAACACATGAATATAAAATGAAAATAATGAGTGGTTTTATAAAGAATAAAAATTCCCTAGATAGATTGCAGTTTTAAGACAATATTGATTAAAAAATAATATTGACAATGAAACCCATACAATTTGAGTAATATTTTAATAAAAAAATACCTTTAAACTCTATTATCATTTGAATAAAAACAATTTAAAAGAGAAATGATAGGGATCTTCAAAAACCCATGAATTTGGTAAAATAAATTCATTAGTAAATAATCCACCATAAAAAATATATCATGGTTGATAATAAGAATGATATCTTAAGAAGTTAAATTTGAGACCAAGAAACCCTTACAACTTTTGTATTTTTTTAGACAAAACCTCATTAGAGGAGGGAATTGGAATAGAAAATAGAAAATAGTTAAATATAAGCAAACCACTATACAAATATTAAAGGGTAGTATATAAATCATTACAAATAAAACATGGTGTATAATAAGAAGTATGTCTCAATGGATTTAAAATTGAGACAATATACCCTTACCTTGTTTCCCCGCATAGTCAAATACATTATAAGGTCTTGTATAAAAAAAATAAATATCTAAATCACCAATTTAAGAACCTTTTTAATATAAATAACCTTTTATAAACTAAATTTATAATTTTTCTCTACTTTTTTATTTGTTACTTATTAACTATTTTCAATATCGGGAGCAAGTAATCTTGGTCGTTTTGAACTAGTTCCATATTAGAAGTGTTGTTCTTAATTTTTATTCCAAAGTTAACCAATAAAATATCATAAAATATATTTAAATTTATGTTTTATAATTATTTATAATTTTATAATTTCATTCTATGTAATATTTGGTTATGGTCCTTAAAAATGAAATCGATGATGAGTATGTTTCCTTGATTATTAAGGAACAAAATATTTGTATCTTAATTAATGAGTTAAATATTAATGTTACAGTTATAAAAAAAAATAAAATAATTATTTACTTAATTATATCTTATATTATCATAAATTAATTTCTCATAGCCATACAAGATATTATTTTAAGACATTTTTGAAGTAGGTGTTTAGGCCGACCCAAACATGAACACACCATAATTAATAGATAATAGTGATTATGAAAGTGGTTTATTTTGGAATAATATCTTAATTAAAATATAATAATGATAAAATTTAGATATTTTTATGGTGTTAAATCATATTTTAATATAATTTAATAAATAATGATGAAACTAGTTGAAAAAATTGATATCATACTTTATTGAGGTGGTAGTCTGCACAACACACAATTAATAGTCTCATTTATCAAATAGTGAGAGAGAAAAAAGGTGGATTATAATTTTTATCTTAATAAAAATATAATTATATTATATATTTGAAATTTATCCCTAAATTTATCTTTTATAACTAATTTATATAGGCGGTGGTGAAAAAATGGAATCCATCGCTTCATGGAGGCGATAGTCTGCATAACACACAAATAACGGTTTTGTTTTTCTTAATAGAAAAGGGGAAATATAGTTAATAGTTATTAAAATATAATAATAAAATTCCTCATAAAAGAAATATTTTTTCAATTATATGGGAATTAAAAAATTATATTTTGCAATGTATGATAGATTTGAAAAGAATTTTGGAAAACAATGATTGCTCATGTAAAAATATTTGAATTTTCCTTGATGGAATCATCGATAATGGAGGTATTAAGACAATATATTGTGAAAAAAGGATCATGTAAAAAAGAATATTATTATCATTTAAGGAATAATGGAAGATATTAAAGAGTAAAACAAAATTTTATGGTGGTATTGAAGGGGTGGTGAGAGGCTCCTTTTATAAGTGGTGATAATGAAATTTTTGTAATTATATCAACTTAATATAAAGAGAGGATATGTTTTACATGTCAATAAGACTAAAAAATGGAAAATAATGGAGTGTGTGATGATATAAGGTCTATGAAACCATAAAAATTAATTTTAAGACATTTTTTCTACATTTTTTAAGTCTTATACTCTTATAATTTTCATTTTTACCATTTTTGGTTTTACCCTGGTAACTAATTTTTACCCAAGTAATTTTATTTTAATGACTAAAAGTATAATATAAATTTTTAAATAATTTTAAACTACTAATTAAAAACCTGAAATGAATTTTATTATATAAAATTTCTATTTGTAAGAAAAAATAATTTTAACATCAACCCATGTAACCCATTGAAACCCATTTTTAGAAAACACGTATTTTTAAACATAAAATTTATGTACGGGGTAAAATTATCAATGTATTTTTCAATGATATATATTTTTTTATTATAAAAAAATTAAATTTATTTAGAATTAAAATTAATCCAAAAAAAAATTCCAAAATAATATTTAATTAAATGAAAAGGCCAAAAAGAGTTTTTATTAAAAAATATTACTTAAATTCTATAAAATGTCGACCATAGGAATTAGAAATTCAACATAGTATTTTTAAAATTATAAATTTTACATATTAAATTTATATTTTACCAATTAAATGGTTTTATGCACTTATTTATCTTTCTTATATAAAAATGAAGTTATAGTTTTAGTAAAAATGATATTTTCTCTATTCACCTAAAAATTCAATTATTTTTGAAAAATAACAAAAGTATATACTACGTTAATAATTTTATTATAAGTAAAAGTTTTTTGCTAATTATTTTTAAATTAAAATATTAAAATATATAAAATTTCCTTTTAAATATTAAATATAAAGGAAACATTCTTTTTAAAGAAAAATGAACTTTTTTTCTTTTAAAATTAAGAAATAAAATGTGTAAAGTACATGAGATGAATAACTTATTAATTTAATAATTAATAAATTATATTATAAAAATTTATATTTAAATATCCTTTCATGATCTCTAAGTATGATCTAAGTATATGGTAAGCTCTGGTGGCAGTCAAGGGTGGTGATTCCATTAGCACAAAAATTGTGGGGATTTTCATGAGATTGAATTTCACTCACTTCTGATTTATCTCCTACTATAATTGTTCATGTTTAGCTTGGTATTGGTTTAATGAAAATCTTAGTGAATCTACATCATTTAATATCTTAAAAAGATGAGATTCATAAGGGATAATTCTTCCATTTGATGTAATTTCATTCCTTTTTCTTCATAGATTTTCCCATATTGTTTCTTCCTTTTATATCCTTTAATTTAACGGTTATATTATAATGGTAAAATTTTATTTTAACATATAAAAATTTCATTTTAATACAGTTTTGAATTTGTAAAAATATTTTAAAATAATTTTTATTTAAGGAAAATACATAGTGAAATTTTGGGTAGTTAAAGTTTAATACATCTTCTTCTCACTCATTTCTCTTTGCTCAAACTATGAAATTATTAGATATTATCTTTAATCCAATTCCTTATAATGAACCAAACCAATATACCCATAATATTACCTAATAAGGTCTATCATAAGGTTTTAATCACATTATCAATCACCATGGGCTTCCTAATAATGTTAGAAAATCAACCATAGTCAATGAGAAATCATTTCTATTGATAAATTTTAGAACTAAAGAGTTAGTTAATCTCATAAAACCAACATTAAAATTCCATATTTTGTAATTTCACACATATAAAATAAACTATTTTTAATTGAAATAGATAAAAAAACATATCATAACATAAAAAAACTAAATATCCATAAAACACAATAACATCAAAATGAAAATAAAATATAATTAACATGGTTAATAAGCATCCAAATAATACCAATACCAAACCAAAGTACATAAAAAATAAAGGATATATTGGATGGGAATCCAATGAGAGTAAAAATATAATAGAAACTAAAATACACAACCAAAATATACACCGTATCTACCCATATCCATTTGAGAAGTGATCTCCCTCATCCAGTTACCTTATCAACCCTAAAAATAAATATAAAAATACTCCATATCATTAAAAATTTCTTTCCTTTCAACTATATCAAATAAGGAAAAACCTGCATACTCAGAAATTTTATATGTAGGGTGTGAGATTACATTCCTAGAAGGATTACTCCAAATGATCTATATATAACCTTTAAAAACAAAACCATGTTATATGAGATTATACTACAAATATAAAAGTACTAGTTTTATCTATTATAAAAATAAGTAAAAAGTGAATAAAATTACACATAAACATATGTGAAATTATAAATGGAAGTAATTTGATAATAATATTTATGTAAAATAATCACGGGGATGTACCTATGGAAAAAATTTAATGAAATCAAGGACCCTTGTACTCAAAATCAAAATAATCAGTGCACAAACCACTAACAATATAATATTATCATTGATAGTCTCCCGCCCATGGCTTATTTGAGTTGATATTTATGGGTAATATCATATTAACTATAGGCTTAGGAGGAGTTTCCAATTGGATAGTTTTGTAAAAAGTGGTATCAGATCTATGGATAAGAGTTAAGATAGAGTTTCAAGTTAGGAACTTGTGGGGAATGCATGGGTTTGGTATGGAATCAATGTTAATATTACATAGTGTGTGATTTAGAGAGGTAGATCAGATATGATACAAGATATTAGGCCCCCCTCAAATATAACACAAGATATTTATGTTTACTAAACACCCTAGGTGTGATAATTGTGATAATATATTAGAATCCTAGATAATGTACATGCATCATGCTTGTTTTCACTTTCATTTGACTTGGTGTAATCTTAGGGAAATTAAAATAAATCTAATTAAATGATTTTTAAGTGACTTATAGGCGATCAAGATTAGTATTTTTCCTTCTTATTTATGTTGATTCCTTTTATTCACCATCCTCATGCTGTTTAGACTGGTGATGTGTAATGGGAATATATAGTTTACCACTACAGGATTGATCTATTTGAGGAGAACAAGTATTGGAGAAAGATGATGTGTAATTTCTAGCATCAGGTATTGATGAAGTATGAGGTGAGTGTTTATAATTTAGTGGTGGAGTTCTAGTTGTAAGAGGTCAAGATTTACTATAGTTTGATCTATTCCAGGGTTGAGTATTGGGTCTTTCTAGTTGTTAGTTATATGAGATGAGTTTTGCAATAGTGATGGAGATGGTTTCATAAAGAGTTCAATGAGTTTGAGGTTTTAAGTAATTATTTTTAGAAGTCGTGTTGTATTGTTCTTTTTTTATCAACAATGATTGTAGTGAAAATGATGGAACTTCTATCCATTCAATAATAGAGAATGAGCGTTAAAGAGATCAAGATCAAATTTATGGATTTAATTTGTTTTTCCCCCAATCTTTTCCCCAATGAAGATTCTAAATCATGGAATTTATAGGAGGCACTGCCACTAGTTATTCTATAATTAGTTACCCCATTTATATCACATATGTATTTGGAGGTAAAAAATAAGGAATAGTTTATCAATAAGATTCATGTGTAGCTGGGGTCATCTTAAGAGGGGATTTATCAAGGCTTCATAACGGTTTGAGTTGTAGATGGAGGGTCCCTAGTGTTGGGATAATCGAGGTTCCAACCAATAGGGAGTGTGCCTAAAAAATATTCTGAATGATTCTCTAGAGTTATAGGTTACCATACATCCATATGATGTATGAACCCAAATTATTTTCTTATAGAGGCCATGGTCATCAGATATTTTAGTTCTCGACCATTCTTAGAGACTAACATGGTGCAAGATGTCTGTTTATGTTCTAGCCTTAGTAATATGTTCCTTATAATCCTTAGTAGTAGTAAAAATTTTAGGGATTCAATATGTTGAAAATATATAGAGTATGAAAATGGTATCCGTGATATTTTCCTCACCCTTAGGGACATAAGTTAGAATGATAATGTGGAGGTGGTCATCAGAAGGGGTTGGTAGGAAGAGAGGCTATGCATGGTCAGCTGAATTCCATGGAGATACCAATTTTATATGGACCACATATTTTATGATATACCATTTATTTATCAGATACATTGGTTTATAATTTATTTTGTTTTTAATAATTTCATTTTATCATTTAACCCACCATGGTCCGCATTATGGGATTCAAGGTGGAGAGGCTTCTACTTCCACTGGTGTTTACTATAGTAGTCAAAGGCCAGTTGAGTCTGTTAGATATGTTTCAGGGTTGTGAGATAATGATGGGGAAAAATAGTAATTATGGGATTTGTTCTTACTTTTGGTACAAAGATATGATTTAATCCTTATCATGGATTGGTTGTACTCTATGTTCACTATAATTTATTTTTTCTAGAGGAGAGTTTCATTTTATGACATGGATGGACAACATGGGGCGTTTTTTTGAGATAATGACCATTAAATAATCTATATGAATCAAAATAATCTATTATCTTATCTAATTTTACTATTGTTGGATTTATTGGAGGCACATGTGACATAGATTCTATATGATTTTTTGGAATTTATTGATTTTTTCCTCAAAGAGTTTGTAACCCTACCCCTCAACATAATATCATGTTAGTAATAGAGTTAAATCTCAATTCCTCTTTGATATAAAAAATAACCCTATTAAATGGAACTTTATGAGTTATGTGATTCTATAATCAAGATTAAATATTTGATGTAAAAGGGATTCATCTAGACCATTATGTCATCGTGGGGTTCTATGATATTATTCTTTAATAAGGTGGATGGTTATTTGAGGTTTTCCATAAATTACTAGTTACTAAATCAGGTAATGGTTAAGAAAAATTATCCCATTTAAAGGTTAAATAACTTTTTTAATCAGTTTAAGGTATATATCAATTTTTTTAAAAAATGTTGTCTGAGTGTCATCATATGAGGGGGAATGAGGTGGAAATCTCAGTGACAGACTTTTGGTATCATTATATGCACCTAAAATTTGTAATTATGTAATTATATGTAATGAAAACCTTGTCACATGAATGAATTATTTTAAAGGATTTTTTCGTTTAATATCCATTTTGGATTTGTTTTGGGTGTTTCCCAAGCATTTTAGTGGAAATGGTGGGTTTTCAAAATTTGGTCCAAACCGTGAGCTCAATTCCAGATTTAAAAATAAATTTTGTTTATTTTATAAATACTTCATTTTTCTAAATTTTTTATCTATTATAATTCCTAATTTTCATCCCATGACCTATTAAGATCACTATGTCAATTTTTATCTTTAATAATTCCATAATCATGGTGTATTTGGGGTTTTATTTAAGGAGTTGAGCCAGCCCGGAATCCCATTTCCAGTTTTACAAAAAAAAATTGTTTAGTTAATATCTTATTCAATTTTAATGGTTTTTTCAGTGTTCATACCTCTAAAACAATTCCAATAATCCTAGGATATTCCCCATTCACTTTTCCACCACTTTGGAACTCATTTTCCTCACGGTTTAGGTCAAAACATCTGAAGCTTTCACATTTCATCGAGATTTAAAAAGGTAATTTGATTCCTTCATAACTCCCTAAATTTTCACTCTACCCCCCCCATTTTTGTTGTAAATTAACCTTATATTCCTTTTTCAAACCTCAATTCAATTTTTGGCTATTTTCAAATTCATATACTAGTGCATTTGGGGCGATTTCGTCAACATTTTTCTAGTAAGCAGGTCTCTATCATTCTTCTTTAATTTTTCTTAGGGTGTCATTCAATATGATTAGGGGTTCTTCGCTTATCCTTGAAGTCCCAAATGACCAGAGTGTAGGGTTTCAAACCTAGGGTTTAACCTTGGGCTTTGTTGGTCCAATATTTTATTTTTATGCTTGATCTACCCTCCCTGAGGTGCGATGATGGTGCGCTTGAGTTTTTGCACAAAGGATTCAGGGTTTTCATTACTTTGGCTGGTGATTGCATTGTGTGTGAAATTTTGTGACTTAGATTGATTTTTTATGATATTTTCTTGTTTATTTAATTTGAATTTTTCTGTGAAAATTGGGTTTAGTTGTATTTATAATGCATATGAATTTTTGGTGCCACTTTTATGTAAAATTTGGGGTTTTACAAAGAAGCCTTTCATTGAATCACTTAGGGATACCATATAAATTATTAGTTGATTTTATTCAAATTTATTATGGATGAAAATACTGATTTTAATTTCTAATCCATTTGGTGGTTGTTGCGAAAATCTGATTTAATGGTGTTTGTGAAACACATAAATTTTTAGGTTCCATGTTTTTAAAAAATAGAGGTTTTACAATGTTATCATTTCTTCAATTATATGGGTATTCCCTAATATATATTTTTTGGTTTAATTGGAAGGTTTTGGAATGATATTTTTTGTTTTTGTAACATAAAGTGTTCAAATGGCGCGAAAAGTGGGGGTTTCAAGGAGTTTTGGGCACAAAACAAGACAAGATTTTGAGAAGTTGTTTATTAAAAATTAAAATTGCTTTGTTGTGTGTTTTAAGTGGTATAAAGTGTTTGTAGCTAATATAATGTTTTTAAGTGACAATTAGTGGTTTTTTTTACATCCAAAGGGATGTGTGTTGTTTGTAGAAATTTTTTTGAGCACAAAAGGGGAAGCCTGGGTACCTAGGTGGGCAGATGTATACTAGTACAACTAGTGAAACAGATGAGTGTTGTCACTGTTTCACTGAGAAAATGGATAAATACAACTCTAAATAAACTATATATACGGTTATGGGGGACCAATAGGTTATGGGTATGTTCCCTACTAGTGGCTCGTGCATGAGAACAGATTTTTCTATGGTTACCTTTCACCGAGGTACGAGGTGCATAGGGCCAGAGACTATCTAGTTGCCTAGGGGTGTTCTCGATTTTGGTGATCATTGGAATTGTGGTATTTAACCATGTATTAGGGCATGTATGGATTCAATTTATAGTGTATAACTTTTATTATTTAATTGTGTTAACATTCTGAAATTTTTAGTTTAAAAATTTGTTTCAATTGAAAGTTACACTACTTGGAATTTATCATCATTTTCTTTACATAGTAAAATTGCATGATTTTAACTTTGTATTGCATACACATTGGAATATTTGGTTTGAATACTATGGGGATTTGGATCACACTCTACTTACACCCCTTGTGTGTATATAGACTTCATTATGTTTGACTTAGGTAAAGGCAAAACCTTGGGTGAAGGTGGTTCGGGTTGTTAGTCCGCTCTCCGCACGGTGTTGTAGATACGGCTCGGGGGTGACGACCCCTTGTTGTGTGGAGTTATTGTGGATGGCTTTTTGTTGTTTTTATTATTATTTGCAAATTTTTTTCTTTGTTCAAAACCTTGTATTTAGTTTTGGTTTTGTGAAGACTTATTTGGCATGAAAATTTAAGATTCTTATTATTGATTGTTTTTAATGTTTTATGCTTTCATACTTAGGTAAATCATTCCCAAACCTAATTTATTGATACCTAGGAACTTGTTCCAGCATTTGGGGATAAGTAACGTCCTTCGGTAATCTTCATGGGATATATTTGGTGTCGGTGTTAGTGGTGACCATATCCGGTTCGTGAAAAAATGGTATCAAAGTCAGGCTAATGTTTTCGGGTTATCTTGCTATTTTGGGATAAGGCGGGATACATAGAAGCTAGAACTATCGGGGCTAGAGGTTTTGGTCATGAGTAGGGTTCCTGGACTGCACCTCTCATGGAAGACCTTGAGTTATGAGGGGGTATTGGAATTGACTGATTCACTTCACTTCCAGGTGAGATGTGTGGGCTGCAGACCACACATGGACATCAGGCGGGGGGTGGATTACTTGATTCTTTTATTATCGTTATGTGTATAGATTATTTATATTTGATGTATTTGATTAATTTTTTTTAAAATTTTGGTATTTATTATAATTTTTGTGACTATTTCATTTTGTAGCTACATGCTTCCCCGAAATGCTCCCATGCGCCCATGGGAGGAGGCCGGAGAGAGTTCTTCCACACCTATTGATAAGAGGATATGAGGTCGTGGTCCAGGCTATGAAGGCTCTAGGACAGGGACCATCTCCTTATCCATAAAATGTTAGAGAGGATGAGACTGGTCCTATAAAGGAAAAGGACCAAGATATCCTAAAAAATAAGCCACCCACCTTCCGAGGCAACATAGAACCCCAGGAAGCAGAGGCATGTCTCGAGAAGATTGAGCACATATTTGAGTTCCTGGATACACCTAAGGAGCTTAGGGTCAAGTGTGACTCCTTTCTATTGGAGGGTCCCAGTCATAAGTGGTGGTAATCGGTTCTTCAGACTGGGAATAATGAGTTGATGTGATTGGGAAATTTCAAGGCTGTTTTCATTGAAAAATATTTCCATGAGGTCTTGGCATATGCCAGGTCTCGAGAGTTCATGGACCATGATCAAGGGAATCTATGTGTGATGGAGTACGTCAACCGTTTCACTGAGTTGGTTCGATATGCTCCTAAAATCATCTCTAATGAGTAGAAAAAGACCCAGAGGTTTTAGAAAGTCTTGAGACCAGAGATATACTCCCATGTGTTTTTATTTAAGATGTGGACCTATGCTAAGGTCATTGACTATGTGTACATGATGGATATTGACAGGAAGTTAGAGCTAGTTTCTCTGAATCAGTATCAGTAGTGGGCAGTGGTAGCTCTTTAGATAAGAAAAGGATGCAAGAGGAATAGGTGAAGAAGGGAGGTGGTAGTTCTGGCCACTCCTCCAGGCAGTTTTTTTTCTATGGTTTATAAGGCAAGATCAGTCGTATGCCACTAGTGTGGGAATCCATGGCACATTCGACAAGCATGTCTTCTTCCTCTAAACCCTTGATACCAGTGTGGAGGTATGGGGAATTTGCAGTGCTTCTGCATTGCGGCACGCCCACTTCCAAGTGGGTAAGGGTTAGTGGATTTAAGAGGAGTGCCAGCACAGTTCGAGCCGTTGAGGACTGTGAGATCTCGATTTCGCGGCCGTGGTGGTAGTGCTAGGCCATCTTCTGGTAAGATCTAGTTTAGAGCATAGACATAGACTAGAGTTTATCCTTGGGCAGAGACTAGACATCTACATGAAGTGGATCATGCACCTGCAGGATTAGAGGGACTGTCAACAGTTCGAGGTACCATTTTGATTACATCTTCTATAGCTGCTACTCTTTTTGATACTAGTGCCTATGCTTCATTCATTTCAACCCATTTTGTGATCATGATGATTTTTCCAACCGAGTTTTTGTCTTTCGCTATGGAGTTGGAGACACCATGTGGAAAGAAGGAGCAGGGCCTCAAGTTCCCCACGTGTGCGCTTTCTATGTTTGGGGTTGAGATGGAGTGAGACCTCTAGGTCTTAGATATTTATCTTTTTGACATAATACTAGGCATGTATTGGCTTGTACACTTCCAGGAACACATTGATTGGTACAGGTGGAAAGTGAGTTTCATGACACCTGATGTGAGTCATCAGGTTTTTTATGGAGAATGGGATCCTTAGTCAGGCCGCGCATGACCTCCACTTCCAAAGTTGGGAAGTATTATCTTCCAATTATTGTCTCTCACACTAGGGGAAGATGGTCCTTCCTATGAAGGTGCACTACATCATGTAGGGAATGTGTTTCTCGAGGTATTACCTGATGATTTTTTAGGTTTTCACCCAGAGCGGGATGTGGAGTTCTCGATTGATCCGGCGTCGAGAACACATCCAATATCTCCCCCTCATGTTGCATGGACCCTACCGTGTTGAGGGAATTAAAGATACATTTAGACGACTTGGAATACAAATGATTCATTCCCTCGAGCATCTCTTCTTGGGCTACTCCTGTGTTGTTTGTGAAAAAGGCCGAAAGATCCCTCCGATTGTGCATTGACTTCCGGAAACTGAATAAGGTAACAATTAAGAACAAATAACCTTTGCCCATAATAGATGATTTGTTCGATGAGTTGAAGTGGGAAAAGAAGTTCTCAAAAATCAAGTTGCATTCGAGATACCATTAACTCAGGGTGAGAGAGTCAGATATCCCGAAGACAGCCTTCCAAAGTAGGTGCTTCCACTTTGAGTATTTGGTTATGCCCTTCATATTGACCAATGATCAAATGGTATTTATGGCACTCATGAACCGGGTGTTCCACCGATATCTCAATCCCTCCATTGTGGTGTTCGTGGATGACATTCGGGTATACTCTGGCTCTGAGGAGGAACATGAACATCACTTGAGGATCATTCTGGGCACCTTTCGGGATCACCGCCTCTATGAAAAATCTTCAAAGTGAAGTTTCTTAATCATGGAAATAAAATTTATGGGGCATGTGATCTCGGATCAGGGGGTTTTAGTGGACCCCGAGAAGATCAGTGGAGTTATGTCATGGGAGCAGCTGAAGAATGTGTTCAAGATCAGGAGTTTCCTTGGCCTGGTTGGTTATTATAGGTGGTGCATCTGGGATTTCTCTAGGTTTTCTTCATCGATGACTGGGATCACCCGGAAAGGGGTGAACTTTGTATGGGGCCCAAAAAGTTAGGCATCATTCGAGGTGATGAAGTGATGGTTGTCTATCACCCCTGTGCAGATTTTGCCAGAGGCTGGGAAGGGGTATGTGGACTATTGAAATGCTTCAGTTATAGGTCTTGGGTGTGTGCTTATGTTGGATGATCACATGGTGGTGTATGGATATCACCAACTAAGACTACATGAAAATAATTACCCAACCCATGACTTGGAGTTGGTAGTGGTGATACATGATTTGAAGACTTGGAATCAATATCACTTTGGGGACAAGTTTTTTGTCTACTCTGATCACAAAATATTGGCCTATATATTCTCACAGAAGGACCTCAACTTGAGGCAGCATCACTGGATTTAGTACTTTCAGGGGTTCAACTTTGACATTGTCTACACCCCAGGAAAGGGTAATGTGGTGGCCGAAGCCTTGAGAAGAAGAGTTCTAGTGCATGCTTTGAGGAATTACAGTGATGAGTGGGATTTTATGGGACTCTTTGCTCAGATGCATGTGGAGACTAGGGAGCACAGTGGAGGTGCATTATTGGTGAGTGTTCATTTGACTCCTCTCTTAGAGTTTATTCAGTGGGAATAGCCTAGTGACGATCTTTTTCAGCGGTTGAGGTACTTTCTTCATGGTGGGGAGAAGTCCACTAATTGGTCTCCATCTCCCAAGGGAATCTTATGCTTCAAGGGACACTCAGTAGTGCCATCATCTCTACGGAAGGTGGTGATGGAGGATTTCCACCAGTCTTAGTGGGCTGTACATCCTGGTGTAACCAAGATGTATTATGATGTTCGATGGCAGTTCTGGTGGCCAGGTATGCGAAAAGACATAACAGAATTTGTTTTGAGATGCTACACATGCCATTAGGTGAAAACAGATCATCAGAGGCCCTCCGGTTTGCTCCATCCATTAGCCATTCCTATATAGAAGTGGAAAATTATTTCCATGGACTTCATTTTTGACTTGACTCATACACCTTGGGGTAATAATTCGATTTGGGAGGTGATTGATTGTCAAACCAAATCAGACCACCTCATTCGGATCATAGATACAACTAAAGTGGATGAGTTGGGCCGTTTGTATCTTAAGTAGGCGGTGAGACTCCATGGTGTTCCATCAACCGTTGTCTTATATAGAGACCCCCATTTCACTTCTCAGTTATGGGAAGGCCTTAAGAAGGCCATGGGGTCTCATATTAAGATGAGCACGACATACCATCCTCAGACAGATGGTCAGATAGAGCGAGCAAATACGATTTTGGAGGACATGCTTTGTGCATGTGTTATATACATTGGAGGTTCCTGGGATATCTATTTTGGATTGGTTGAGTTTTCTTATAATAACAGTTACCAATCCTCAATTCAAATTCCCTTTTTTGAGGCGCTCAATGGTCAGCCTTGTCGGTCCCCCCTATGTCGGGCTGAGGTAGGTGAGACCTCACTGCTGGGGCCGAGTTTGGTTCAAGAGACTTTTGAGAAGGTCAAATTGATCATGCAATGGTTATTCACATCTTAGAGTCACCATAAATCTTATGATGACTGGAGGCATCGAGACGTAGAGTTTTCTGTGGGTGACATGGTATTTCTGAAAGTGGCCCCTTGTCTGGGCTATCGTCGATTGGGAAAGAAAGGGAATCTAACGCCACAGTATGTTGAACCTTTTGAGATCACTGAGCATATTGAAAAGGTAGAATACATGTTGGATTTAACTTCTCAGTTGACATCCATCCATGACGTCTTCCATGTCTCCTAGTTGATGAAATACAATCCAGAACTATCCCATGTGCTGAGTTGGGAAGAACTAGAGATAGAGCCTAACTTGTCAGTTTTTGAGTAGCCAATTAAAATAGTAGACTCCCATGAGAAGGTTCTTTAGGGAACGTTTATTCTTCTAGTCCTGGTTTTTTGGCATCATTGTAGTGATAAACTTAAGACAAGGGAGCGGAAGCCATGGCTTGACGAAGAGTATCCGTTCCAATTTTCTGATCACGCTTCAGGTTGACTTTCCGGGATGGAATGTTTTCATGGTGTGAATAATTTTTACATGAATGACTTATTTTAAAATGTTTCTTCATTTAATTTCCATTATTTCTTTGTTTTGGGTGTTTCCCATGCATTTTGGTGGAAATGGTGGGTTTTCAAAATTTGGGCCAAACCGTGTGCCCAATTCCAAATTAAAAAAAAAAAAAATTTTATTCTATAACTCCTTCATTTTTCAACACATTTCATACATTACAATTACTACTTGGACTCCCCTGACATATTAAAACCATAATGTCAATTTTTATCCTTTATAAATCTATATTCATGGTGTATTCGGGTTTTTATTTAAGGAGTTGGGTGAGCCCAAAAGCCCATTTCTAGTTTATTTTTTTTTTGTTTATTTAATATATTATTAAATTTTAATGATTTCTCGGCTATTCAACCTATCACCCAATCCCTCTAAACCTAGGCATTCCCCCATTCACTTCTCCCCAGCATTAAAGCTCATTTTCCTCATGGTTTAGGTTGAAACATCTGAAACTTTCACATTTCTTACAGATTTAAAAAGGTAATTTTATTCCTTAATAACACCATAATTTTTCACTCCTTCCCCCCATTTTAGTTCTCCATTAACCTTATATTCCTTTTTTAAACCCCAATTGCATTTTTGGATGTTTGAAAATTCATCTACTGGTGCATTTGGGGTGATTTCTTCAAGATCCATCAAGTAAGTGGGTCTCCTTCATTCTTCTTTCATTTTTCTTAGGGTTTAATTCAATGTTATTTGGGTTTATTCCCTTATCCTTGAAGTCCCAAATGACCAGATTTTAGTGTTTTTAAACTATGGTTTAACCTTGGGGTTTCTTTGTCTAGTATTCCATTTTTAGGCTTGATTTACCATCCTTGAGGTACGGCAGTGGTGCGATTGAGTTTTCACACAATGGTTTCAAGGTTTTCATTACTTTGGTAGGTGATTCCATTGTGTGTTAATTTTTTTGACTTATCTTTCTATTTTCATGTTTTTTTCATTTGTATTTTGCTACAAAAAAGTTTTTGGTTGTATTTATAATGCAAATGAATTTTTGGTGTCACTTTTATGTGAAATTGGGGGTTTTACAAAGAAGCATTTCATTTCCTCACTTGGGGATACCCTATAATTACTTAGTTGATTTTATTTAAATTTATTAGGGCTGAAAATACTGTTTTGAATGTCTAACTCCTTTGTTGTTTGTTGCAAAAATCTGTTTTAATGGTGTTTGTGAAACACATAAATTTTTAGGTTCCATGTTAGTGAAAAATGGATGTTTTACAATGTTATCATTCCTTAAATTATGTGGGGAAGCCCTAATATTTATTTTTTGGTTTCATTGTATGTTTTTGGAATAATAGTTTTGTTTTGGTAACTTAAAATGTGAACATGGTGTGATAAGTTGGGGTTTCAAGGAGTTTTGGGCACAAAACAAGACAAGATTTTGAGAAGCTGTTTATTAAAAATAAAAATGATTTGTTTTGTGTTTTAAGTGGTATAAAGTGTGTGTAGATTCTATATTGTTTGTAAGTAACCATTATTGGTTTTTTTTACATCCAAAGGTATGTGTGTTTCCTTCAGAAATTTGTTTGAGCAGAAAAGTGGAAACCCAGGTACCTAGGTGGGCGGATATGTAGTAGTACAACTAGTGAACCAGATGGGTGTGGTCCCTATTTCACTGAGAAAATGGGTAAAGAAAACTTTAACTAAAAAATATGGATGATGATGGGGGACCATTAGGTTATGGGTATGTTCCATACTAGTGGCTCGTGCATGAGAACAAATTTTTCTATGGTAAATTTTCACCGAGGTACAAGGTGAATAGGGCCCGAGACAATCTAGTTGCCTAGGGGTGGTCTCGATTTCGGTGCTCATTGTATTTTTGGTATTTACCCTTGTATTGGAGTGTATGTTGATTAAATTTATAGTATATAACATTTTAAATTTAATTGTGTTAACATTCTGAAAAATTTATTTTAAAACCTATTTTCTATTGAAAGTTGCACTACATGGAATTTATCGTCATTTTCTTTACATAGTAAAACTGCATACTTTTCACTTTATATTGCATACCATATAGAATATTTGGGTGGTATACTACTGGTCTTAGGATCACAACCTACTTAAAAACATTGGGTGTAAGTATACTTTATTATGTTTGACTCAGGTAAAGGTAAAACCTCGGGTGAAGGTGGTTTAGGTTGTTAGTCCCCTCTTGGTGCGGTGTTGTGGAGACGGCTCGGGGGTGACAAACCCTTTTTGAATGGAGTCATTTTGAATGGATTGATTCTTTTTTTAATTTTTATTTGGACCTATTTTTCTTTTTTCAAAACCATGTATTCAGTTCTAGTTTTGTTAAGACTTATTTGGCATGAAAATTTTATATTCTTATTATTGATTGTTTTTAATGTTTTATGCTTTCATACTCAGGTAAATCATTCCCAATACTAATTTATTGATACCTAGGAACTTGTTCCAGCCTGTGGAGATAGGGAATGCCCTTCGGGACTTATCATGGGCTGGATTTGGTGTCAGTGTTAGTGGCGACCCGATCCGGTTTCTGACAAAATGGAATCAAAGGCAGGTTAATGTTTTTGGGTTGTCTTGCTATTTTGGGATGAATCAGGATAGAAAAGAGCTTGGACTATTAGGGCTAAAAAATTTGGTCATGAGTAGGGTGCCTTCCCCGAACCTCTCGTGGATGACCTTGAGTCACCAGGGGACGTTGTAATTAATTGATTCACTTCACTTCCAGGTGAGACGTGTGGGATGCAGACCACACATGGACATCGGGTGAGGGTGGAGTAGTTGTTTCCTTCATTATCGTGATGTGTTTAGATTTTTTATATTTGATGCATTTGATTAAAATTTTCATAATTGTGGTATTGACTATCGTTTTTGGGACTATTTCATTTTTTAGCAACATGCCTCCCCAAAAAGCTCCTATGCGCCCACGGGAGGAAGCCAGAGAGAGTTATTCTAGAAATATTTATAAGAGGATAGTAGAAACTATAGTCTGGGATATCAAGGATCTAGTAAGGGGACCATATCTTGTTCCATCTCATGTTATAGAGGATGAGACTGGTCCTAGAAAGGACAAGGCATAGGAGTTCCTAAAAAATAAGCCTCCCACCTTCTGAGGTAGCATAGAACCCCAAAAGGATGAGGAATGGCTCGAGAAGATATAGAACATATTTGAGTTCCTAGATAAACATTTGGAGCTTAGGGTGAAGTGTTCCTCCTTTTGGTTAGAGGTTCCCAGTCACAGGTTGTTGGAATCGGTTCTTAAGACAGGGAAGAATGAGCAGATGAACTTGGGAGATTTCAAGGTTGTCTTCATTGAGAAATACTACCCCGAGGTCTTCGAATATGCTAGGTGCCAAGAGTTCATGTAACTTGTTTAGGAGATTTTATCTATGATGGATTACGCCAACTATTTCTTTGAGTTGGTTCGGTATGCTCTTGAAATCGTCTCTAATGGGTAGGTGAAGGCCGAGT
The DNA here is from genome assembly GCA_963277665.1 of Viscum album. NCBI lineage: Eukaryota > Viridiplantae > Streptophyta > Magnoliopsida > Santalales > Viscaceae > Viscum > Viscum album. The sequence continues at coordinate 1,850,328,410 of OY728164.1, read as the reverse complement.
GGTTTGAGAAAGGATTTCGACCAGAGATATACTCCCATGTGTTCTTGTTTAAGCTGAGGACTTATGTTATGGTCATTGACTGGGCGTGCATGGTGTATATTTCCCGGAAAGGCAGGGCTAGTTTCTCTGTATTATTATCAGTAATGGGAAATGGAAGCTCTCTAGATAAGAAAAGGATACAGGAGGAACAGGTGAAGAAGGGAGGTGGTAGTTATGGACACTTCTCTAGATAGTTTTCATCTACGGATTCTGATGTGAGATCAGTCGTATGCCACTAATGTGGGAAGCCAGGGTACATCCGACCATTATGCCTACATCCTCTGAAGCGTTGTTACCAGTGTGAAGGTATGGGGAATTTTCAGCGCTTCTGCGTGGTGACACTTCCACTTCTGAGTGGGTCTGGTTTAGTGGCTTCAAGAGGAGTGTCAGCACAGTCTGAGCCATCGATGACATGGGTATCTTGATTTGGTAGCCATGGTGGTAGGGTTGGGTCATCTTCTGGGTAGATCCAGTTCATGGCACAAACATAGACTATCGATCATCCTCATGTAGAGACCAGACATCTACATGTAGTGGATCAGGAACTAGTAGGATCCGAGGAAAGACCGTCGATAGTTCGAGGTACCGTTTTGATCAAATCTTCTATATATTCTACTCTTTTTGATACTGGTTCCTCTGTTTCATTCATTTCTTCCCATTTTGTGGACACACTGAATTTTCTATCTGAGTTGTTTTCTTTCATGATGGAGTCAATGACACCGTTGGGAAAGAAGAAGGAGCAGGGCCTTAGGTTCCCCTCGTGTGAACTTTCCATGTTAGGTGTTGAGATGGAGTGGGACCTCTTGGTATTATATATGTAACTTTTTGACATAATACTTGGAAGGGATTGGCTAGTACACTTTCAGGAAGACATCAATTGCTACAGGCGACAAGTGAGTTTCACGACACCTAATGGGAGTCGTCAGATTTTTTTGTGGATAATGGGATCCTCGGTCAGGTTGCGCATGACCTCACTTCCAGATTTGGGAAGTATTATATTCTTTTTATCATCAATCATGCTAAAGGATGATGGTCCTTCTTCTAAAGGAGCACTACCTCAGGTAGTGAATGAGTTTTCGGAGGTATTCCCAGATGATTTTTTTGGTTTTCCCCAGAGCGGGATGTGGAGTTCTTGATTGATATGGCCCTGGGAACATAGTAGATATATCTTCCCTCATATGGAATGGCCCCTACTGATCTGAGGTAATTAAAGATACTACTATATGACTTGGAATACAAAGCATTCATTCTCTCGAGCATCTCTCCTCGGGCCACTCCTGTGTTGTTCGCGAAAAAGGATGACGGATCCCTCCCGTTGTGCATTGACTAACGGAAGCTGAATAAGGTAAAAATTAAGAACAAATAACCTTTTCCCATAATAGAAGATTTGTTTGATCAGTTGAAGGGGGAAAAGTGGTTCTCAAAAGTAGACTTTCATTCGGGATACCATCAACTCAGGGTGAGAGAGATAGATATCCTGAAGACAGCTTTCTGAAGAAGGTACGACCACTTTGATTATTCGGTTATTACATTTGGATTAACCAATGATCCAATGGTATTTATGGAACTCATGAACCAGGTGTTCCACTGATATCTCTATTCCTTCGTTATGGTGTTTGTGGATGACATTATGGTATACTCTAGCTATGAGGAGGAACACAAACATCACTAGAGGATCGTTCTGGACACTTTTTGGGATCACCAACTCTATGGAAATTTTTCAAAGTGAACTTTCTAGATTAGGGAAGTGAAATTTATGGGGCATGTGATCTTGGAGTAGGGTGTTTTAATGGACCCCAAGAAGATCAGTGTAGTTATGTCATGAGAGCAGCCATAGAATGTGTTTGATATCGGGAAATTCCTTGGCCTAGTTGGTTATTACTGGTAGTTCGTCCAAGATTTCTATTGTCTTGCTTCACCTATGACTATTGTCACCCAGAAAGGGGAGAAGTTTGTATAGGGCCCAAAATAACAGGCATCGTTCGAGGAGCTGAAGCGGAGGTTGACTACCACCCCCGAACAGATTTTTCTTAAGGTCGGGAAGGGGTATGCGGTCTATTTTAACACTTTAGTTATGGTTTTTGGGTGTGTGCTTATGCAGGATGATCATGTAGTGGCATATGGGTCTCTCCAATTAAGACCACATGAAAAGAATTACCTGACCAATGACTTGGATTTGGCAGTGGTGATGTATGCTTTAAAGACTTGGTGTCACTATATTATTGGGGAGAAGTTTTTTGTCTACTTTGATCACAAAATCTTGGCCTATATCTTCTCATATATGTACCTCAACTTGAGGCAGCGTCGTTGGATTGAGTACTTGCAGTGGTTCAAATTTGACATTGTCTACACTCTAGGCAAGGGTAATGTGGTGGCCGACGCCTTGACCAGAAGAGTACTAGTGCAGGCTTTGAGGAAGTCTAGTGATGAGTGGACTTTTATGGGACTCTTTTATTAGATTCATATGGAGACTAGGAATCACAATGGAGGGGTGTTCTTGGTGATTTTTCAGTTGAATCCTTCTCTCTTAGAGTTGATTCAGCAGTAACAACCTAGTGACGAGATTTTTCAGTAGTAGAGGTAGTTTTTTCATGGTGGGGAGATGTCCACTAATTGGTCGTCGTCTAATGAGGGAATCTTGTGCTTAAAGGGATTCTCAGTAGTTCCATCATCTCTATAGAAGGTGGGGATAGAGGATAGCCAAAAATCTCAGTGGAAGATCCATCCGGGTGATACCAAGATGTATTATGATGTTCGACGACATTTTTGGTGTCCAGGTATGCGATAGGACATAGTGTACTTTGTGTTGAGATGATACACTTTCCAGCAGGTGAAAACAGAGCATCAGAGGCCCTTCGTTTTTCTCCATCCATTACCCATTACTACCTGGAAGTGGGACATGGTTTTCGTGGACTTTATCATTGGCTTGCCTCATACACCTCAGGGTAAGAATGCCATTTGGGTGGTGATTGATCATCTGACCAAATAACCCCACTTCATTCTGATCAGAGATATAGCTAAAGTGGATGAGTTGGGCGTTTGAGTCTTCAGGAGGTGGTGAGACTCCATGGAGTTGCATCAGAAGTTGTCCCAGATAGAGACCCTCGTTTCACTTCTCGATTCTGGTAAGCCCTTCATAAGGCATGGAGGTCTCATATTAAGATGAGAATGATATAACACTCTCAGATGAATGGTCAGACAGAGCAGGCAAATACGATTTTGGAGGACATGCTCCATGCATGTGTTCTAGAATTTGAAGGTTCCCATGAAAACCATTTGGGATTGGTTGAGTTTTCTTATAATAACAGTTACCAATCCTCGATTCTAATGGATCCTTCTGAGGTGCTCTATGGTCTTCCTTGTTGGTCCCCCCTATATTGGGATGAGGTAGGTGAGACCTCACTATTGGGGCCGAGTCTAGTGTAAGAGACTTCTGAGAAGGTCAAATTGATCAAGAAACATTTATTTATATCTCAGAGTTTCTATAAATCTTATGCTAACTAGTGGCGTCGAGATGTGGAGTTTTTTATGGGTGACAGGGTATTCCTGAATGTGGCCCCTCGTCTGGTCTATCGTCGATTGGGAAAGAAAGGAAAGTTGATGTCGCAGTCTATTGGATATTTTTAGATCACCGAGTATATTGGAAAGATGGAATACATGTTGTATTTACCTTCCCATTTTACATCCATCCATGACATCTTCCATGTCTCCCAGTTGAAGGAATATAATCCAGATCCGTCCCATGGGATGAGTTTGGAATAACTGGAGATAGATCCTAACTTGTCAGTTTTTGAGCGGCCAGTACAAATAGTGGACTCCCAAGAGAAGTTTATTTTGGGGGAAGTCTATTCTGTTGGTCTGAGTTTGTTGGCATCATGGTAGTGATACAAATGAGACTTGGGAGTGTAAGTCATGGGTTTAGGATGAGTATCTGTTCTTATTTTTCGATCTAGCTTCAGGTTGACTTTCTCAGATGGAAAGTTTACATGGTGGAAAGAATTGTCTCATGAATGACTTATTTTAAAGGTGTTTTTAATTTAATTTCTATTCTTTATTTGTTTTGGGCATTCCCCATGCATTTGTGTGGAAATGGGGGGCTTTTAAAATTTGGGACAAACCGTGAGCCCAATTCCAAATTTAAAAATAAATTTTGTTTATTTTATAACTCTTTTAATTTTCAACATTTTACATCCATTCCAATTTCTACTTGGCCTACCCTGACCTATTAACACCATCATGTCAATTTGGAGCCTTCAGAAATCCATAATCATGGTGTATTTGGGTTTTTATTTAAGAAGTTTGGACAGCCTAGAAGCCCATTTCTAGTTTAATTTTTTTTATTTAATATCTTATTCAATTTTAATGATTTTTTGGTGATTCAACCTCTAACCTGATCCAACTAAACATAGGAGTTCCCCCATTTACTTCTCCTCCTCTTTGAAGGATCATTTTACTCACGGTTTAGGTTGAAACATCTGATGCTTTCACATTTCATCCAGATTTAAAATGGTAATTTTATTCCTTCATAACCCCTTCATTTTTCACTTTTCCCCCAATTTCAGTTCTCAATTAACCTTATCTTCTTTTTTCCAACCTCAATTTTATTTTTTGCTGTTTGAAAATTCATCTACTAATGAATTTGGGGCGATTTTTTCAAGATCCCTCAAGTATGTGTGTCTCATTCATTCTTCTATCATTTTTCTTAGGGTTTAATTCAAAGTGCTTAGGGTTTCTTCCCTTATCCTTGAAGTAACAAATGAAAAGAGTGTAGGGATTTGAAACTAGGGTTTAACCTGGGGTTTTCTTTGTCCAATATTCTGTTTCTAGGCTTGATCTACCCTCCTTGAGGTGTGACAGTGGTGCGTTTGAGTTTTCGCACAAAGGATTCAAAGTTTTCGTTACTTTGGTATGTGATTCCATTTTGTGTTAAATTTTGTGACATATCATGATATCTTTATGGTATTTTCATGTTTATTTATTTTGAATGTTTCTGAAAAAATTGTTTCTAGTTTTATTTACAATGCAAATGAATTTTTGGGGTAACTTTTATGTGAAATTGGAGGTTTTACAAAGAAGTATTTCATTGCTTTCCTTGAGGATACCCTATAATTACTTAGTTGATTTTGTTGAAATGTATTAGGGAATAAAATACTGTTTTTCATGTCTAAATCCTTTGGTGGTTATTGTGAAAATCTATTTTAATGGTGTTTGTGAAACACATAAATTTTTAGGTTCTATGTTTGTGAAAAATGGAGGGTTTACAATGTTATCACTTCTTAAATTATATGGGGATGAACTAAGATTGATTTTTTTGGTTTCATTGTAAGGTTTGGAATTACATTTTTGTTTTGGTAACTTAAAGTGTGAACATGGTGTGCAAAGTGGGGGTTTGAAGGATTTTTGGGAAAAAACAAGATAAGATTTTGAGAAGTTGTTTTTAAAAATCAAAATGATGTGTTGTTTGTTTTAAGTTTTATAATGTTTTTTTAGCTACTATATTATTTTTAAGTTACTAATATTTGTGTTTTTACATGAAAAGTGATGTGTGTTGCCTGCCAAAATTTTTTTGAGCACAAAAGGGGAAGCCTGAGTACCTAGGTGGGTGGATATGTACTAGTATAGTTAGTGAATCAGAAGGGTGTTGTCCCCATTTCGCTGAGAAAATGGATAAAGACAACACTAACTAAACTATATGGATGATTATGGGGTACCACTAGGTTATGGGTATTTTCCCTACTAGTGGCTCATGAATGAGAATAGATTTTACTAAGGTTACTTTTCACTGTGGTACGAGGTGCATAGGGCCAGAGACTATCTAGTTTCCTAGGGGTGTTATTATTTTTGGTGCTCATTGGATTTGTGGTACTTAAACTTGTATTAGGGTGTGTTTCGATGAACTTTACATTATCTAACATTACTTATTTAATTGTGTTAACATTCTGATTTGTTTTGTATAAAAATTATTTTCAACTGAAAGTTGCACTACTTGGAATTTATCGTCGTTTTCTTGACACAATAAAATTGCATGCTTTTGACTTTGTATTGAATACCCTTTTGAGTTTTTTGGGTGGTATCCAAATGTTATTTGGATAAAACCCTACTTACACCTCTTGTGTTTAAGTATAATTCAATATGTTTGACTCGGGTAAATGCAAAACCTCGGGTGAAGGAAATTAAGGCTGTTAGTTCCCTCTCGGTGCGGTGTTGTCGAGACGACTTAGTGTTGACGACCCCTTGTCCTATAGAGTCATTGTGGATGATGTTATGATGTTTTTATTATTATTTGTTCCTCTGTTTCTTTGTTTAAAACCATTTATTCAGTTCTGGTTTTGTTAAGTCTTATTTGGCATGAAAATATCAGATTCTAATTATTGATTGTTTTTAATGTTTTATGCTTTCATACTCGAGTAAATAATTTCCAAACCTAATTTATTGATACCCATGAACTTGTGCTAGCCCGTGGGGAAAAGGAAAACCCTTCAAGACTTTTCATGGGAAGTATTTGGTGCCAGTGTTAGTGGTCAACAGATCCGGTTTGTGAGAGACCCTAACTGTTATTATGGGACTCTTGAACACTATATTTTGTGAGTTTCGAGATTAGTTCATGGTAGTTTTCATGGATGAAATACTCATGTACTTGAATTTATAAGAATATCATGTGGTGTATCCGAAGGCTATTTTATAAGTCATTCATGACCATAATATCTATAAAAAACATTCATGTGTTTTTGTTGGTTTCATAAGGTACATTTACTTGGGTATTTGGTGTCCCAACTGAGAGAAGTAGTCAATCCTTAAAATTTGAGGTGGTTATTTTATGGGATGTACCCAAGAATGTTATAGAGGTTTGTCATTTCCTTTGTCTCAAGTGATATTATCTGAGTTTCATGTATGATTTCTCTCTAAGTAAATTTTCATTGAACACCTTAATCAGGAAGGTCCAATATTTTATATAGATTTATTAGTGTCCAACATCTTTAAAAAACATAAATTGAAAGTTGATCTATGCTCTCATTATTCGGTTTCTAGAGAAGGGAGTAGTGTTTTAGTTTCTTTTATGCTTCTCACTATGATTGGGGTTGTGTCTTGATTCATTAGGGGGAGGTGATGTCATATGGGTCTAGGTAGTTTTGTATCCATGAGAATAACTATTCCATCCACAATATTGAGTTGGAGGAATCCATGTATCTATGAAGTTGTGGGGACATTACCTCATCAACATGCAGTTTTTAATCATCAAAAATCACAAGAAATTGAGGTATATTTTCTATCTGTGAGATTTGAATATGCATTAGTTAATGTGGATAGATTTATTGCAAGACTATAATTTTGAGATCTATTGATGCCCAAGAAGAGAAATGTAGTGGCATGTGTGAGGGGTAAACATTCATTGGGAGATATTGTACAGAATTGTTTATATGATTAGAGAGAGATGTAGAAGATTTTAGAAATGAATATCAATGTTGAGGAGGCTAGTAGTAAGGGTTTCCTATAGCACATCATAGTGAAATCTTCCTTACTATAGTAGGTGGATGATTCTCAGTGGGGAAACTTAGAGGAAGAAGTGATATAGAATCATGTCTTTCTTGGTGACTCTCCTTAGGTATGGTTATAGGATGATCAATATTGGATGTTGTTTCAAGGGATTTATTTTATCCATTAATGATTCATGAGGAGGTTCTCTATGAGATTTATATATCACCTTTGGTAGTATATCCTGGTATATGCAAGATTCATCATACCATAAGGAGTTAAATCTGTTTCCAGGGATTAAGTGGTCTATGGTGGAGTTTTTGTTGTTAAGTTTTATCTACCAGTAAGTGAAGGAAAAAATAATATTCATGGTGGTTTATTGCATCCATCATATGTAACCAAGTAGATTTGGGATGAAATATAAATTGATTTAGTCAGACGTTTCTCTTGAGCTCAATGGGGATGTGATGAAATTTTGGTGACTGTGGATTGGTCAATGAATTCATCTCATTTATTATAAATCAAGTAGTTAGGTGTTGTGGATGTTCTAGTGAGGTTATTTGTGGATCATATAGTGAGGATTCACAAGGTATCGATAAACATTATATTTGATCAAGATTCTTGATTTACATCATGAGTTTAGGGATATATTCTATATTCTTTTGGCTATCAACTATATCTTATAATTTATTTTAATCTTCAAAAGGATTGGTAGGTAGAGTAGAACATCCATATGCCAGAGGATATGATGTGAGGAAATAGTTAGGATTTCGGTGGATGGTGGGTAGAGAACCTACCCTCTATTGAGTTTTCTTATAAAAATAGTTATCACTCATCCATTAGTATGGATCAATTCCAGGTGTTGTATGGGTGTCTCTATAGATCTCTGTTGTAGTGAACTGAGGTCAGGGAGTCAGTGTTCCTTAGAAAGACATGGTTTAGAGAAAAACCAAGAAGGTTTATATGATTTTTAAGTTAATGAATCTAGTAAATGACCATAATATTTATCATGTTTATCAGAGGATGATACCTCCATTGTTCTAGGTTAGAAATCATAAGTTCTTCAGGGTTTCCCCTCATCATGGGAAATATAGGTTTTGTAAAGGGTATAAAATTTATCCTTGGTTTATCTCTCCTTTCTAAGTGGTGAATCTATGTCATTGAGGTGGGTTATTGGTTAGAACTTTATACATAGATAGATTTGATCCAAATTATCTTACAATTGTCATAATGTTTCTAATATCTTCATAAAGATTCTCATGTCATCATATAGGGAGAGTTACATGTGTAGAATGTCATGAAATTCATGATTTTTCTAGTTGGGAATCAATATTATTGAGATAATGTGTTTCATAGGTGATTAATTCCTTTGTTCATATTCTATAGAGGTATGGTGTCTTTGTATGTTGTATTATGTTTTGGTGATGGTGTCATCCTGTTTGGGAGGTATCTCTTGGGGAGTGTTGGGTTTTGGTGGTTTTTGTTTCTTTTTTATGGATTGGTTTATATTATTGAATATGATAATAATTTGAGAGGTATATAATTTAATTTATTATACCTTTTCATTCTACATTACCTTGTTTATTTTAAGTGTTGGGGGTTTTAGGAGAAGTTTTGATGGAGAGAGGTGAATATTGAGCTAAGATTTTGGCTGAGGAAGTTGAGTCGCAGTATGGGGGTATATATCATAACATGGAATGTTCATTGGAAAACTGTTTGTTATAATGTGGATAGGTATAGTGAATTTTATTTTTTTCTATGATAGTTAGAGTTTGTACTATTTTTAGGATTAAAGTGAGGTCATTCCATGGTTAGAATGGTCGTGAAATGAAGGATTATGAGAATGATTTTTGGTAAAGTATAAAACATTATGTTTTATAGGGGACTCTTATGAATTGTTTTTATTTCTATTAAAGTTCCCTTTTCTAATTTTATTTTCATGAAGTGATGGATTTGGTAATAGAATGAATGTGTTTTTTGTGATTATTTTATTTTTCTATTAATGGCCTTTACAATATATCCATAGATGCCACAATACAAAGCCCTGAGGATCTAATTTACTAGTTCATCCTTTTCAGTGTCATTAAAATATAGTTATTTAGTCATAACATAACCCTCCTTTGAATATATGGAATTAGTTTATTTTCCACAAATGTATTGGTGGAGATAAAAGGATTTATGGCATGATTTTCGGAGGTTTGGTGTACTTAACCCCATTATGGCATGACCACGATATGTTGTTCTGTGACACTTTAGTTTCTGGTGTATGTATAAATTAACAATCCCATTCATTTTTCTTCTTTAATTTTACAAGATCTACATGATTCATGAGGTTTTACTTATATACCACTTTATACTCATTGATTGCATTTGGACCTCAACTTTTAGAGATTGATCCATTATGATTTGAGGTGAGATACTCATCCCTTTTTCATGGTTTCCTCTCCATTCTTCATCTAAATAAGATTATGGTAGTGTTATCTCATATGATCTTGGTTATGTGATCATCCATTTACTTATTTTAGTGTATCAGTTGTTTTAGGATTCGATTTAGGTAAGGGATTTGAGACTTATCCCTTCTTTTTGGGTAAATTTTGGATGTTTTAGTATTATTTCATTTTGTGTATGGTAAGAATTATCTTAATAAAGATAAATAATTGAATTAGTTAAATGTAAGGGGGAAGGGTGATTCACATGAGTTGACATGTTTCCTTGATATTTCTTATGTGATAGATAATTCTTTATTATTGTTGCTAAAATTTATTATTTATATTGTGATATATTTTTTGTTTTTTTGATTCAATTTTTGTAATAACATTTCTTTGATAGGTAATTAATTAAATATGAAAAATAATCTATTTTATGAAATATAAATTATTGTGTTATCACCCATGCAAGATATATTGAATTTCATATTAATAAATACCATGAAAATGGATTTTTGGAAGTGATTTGTTGCTAGAAATGGTTTTTGTATATTGTGGGTATGTTTTTATTGTCATTATGATTGGTGTGGTGATGGTTGTGGATTGTTTTGTTTGGTTTTGGGTTGTCAGAATGAGTGGTGCAGTGGGTGTTGCACCCAGTTTTCCAAGAATAGAATGGGGAGGTATGGTTATTGATTTGGAAGGGATGAAAGTGTTGTTATGTGATATTAAATTTGGGGGAATGGATGCTTTCTTGGACATAGGTGATGGTTTTCAGACCATTTTAGGGTCCATTGGCATGTTTTCTGAGGTGTCATGTGTGGTGGTTGGTGGCATTTTTTTGCGATGGTATTATAGTTTTTGATTGGTAATGGAATTTGAATGGTAATAATGAATATTATAATGGGAGAGGGGTTAAATTTTATAAACCATAGATTGAAAATGAATTGTTAAAGCTTGAAATTAATGGGAATTGACTGGGATAAACAAGGATAATTATTAAGTAATGGGTTTTTATTAACACAAAATTGAGATGTTTGATGGATGTAATTTGGCAGGTTAAATGGTAAACCTATACATGGTAAAATTATGTTATTAAATAGGGAATTTTGAATGGCTGTTGTGGTTTTTTTGTGAAAAGAGGAGTTTACTTGTGGTATAGAAATTAGTAGTGATGATAGCATGTGGTGGGAAGAGTGTGGTGGTTGAAATGGGTGTGACAATATAAACTTTGGTATGAATTTTTAGGTTTAGATTTTGTGTGGATTTATGATACTTATATTTTCTTGTGATTTCATACACTGCCCACCCAAGTAGTATTATCTTAATAAAACCCAAATGTTTTGGGTCTTGAGGGTTTTATTTGAATATCTAGGTTATAAAGGGAAATGATGAATGACTATAACCTATCACTCACCAACCATTATAGATGTGGTATAGATTGTGATGTATCATAGTAGGTATATGAATATGAGTTTTAATGGATTAATGTTATGGTATACTTGCTGGATTGGTTATGAAAATGTGATGTTCATAAATGGTGGGGGTCATGTATAGTAGGAGGAGGGAAATAGGTTTACATTATTCATGTTCATAATACCCTACTTCGATGGATATTTATAATGTGGTTCTAACATGTGATTGGGATATGGTATGTGGGGGAAGATATGTGATGATGATGATATAGATGAGATATGTGGGAGGATTTTGATATGGGATATAGTGTTTTGTGACATGACTGTGAAAGGTATTAGGAGAAATATGATGTTTACCATAGGGTGTGAGAATGAAAATGGAATGGGGAAGTGGCTTCTAGGTATATTTTTCTTATATATATTCATATGATATTATGATATTATACTTGAGTGCAATATTGGGCGAGTGATCCTTAGTGAGTTTGGGTGATAGTTGAGCTAGTAGGTGTATTTTGGTGTCTTTGTTTATTCACTGAAGCATTAGTATGATTGTTACTCATTTACATGAGAGGAATTGAGGAGGATCCCACTGAGTATGAATTTATACTCACCCCTAAATATAATGTTTTTTCAGGTTTCAAAGGAGAGTTCTATGATCAGGTTGGTATTACTAGATAGGAGCTAGGATCAGTGGTTGGATTTACTGGTTAGGGTTTCATTTTAGTATTTTTTCTTATAAACTTGTATTTTTATGAAGTTTCTATACATTTTAGTTTATTTTGGGATCTTGGACTTATTTATTAGGTGGCGTTGATTTGTTTTTTCATTTTTTGTTCATTAGATTTTGAGGGTAATGCCTCAAATTAGCTTTATTTATACTCTCAATGACAGTAAAAAAATCATGGATTATTGGAGGTGTGATTTAGGTTTCACATTCAACTTCATTGCAGGCCTTTGAGGGGTTTCTAGCAAGGGCAGTTCATGACATGAAGAGATTAATAAAAAATTATATGACATAGTTATCTAACCAAGAATTTCCATACATTAGCTTAACATTATTACAATTCATGGTTTTGAAATCCTTCATGTGTTTGTTTTAATATTTTTGGTTCTTTATATACTAACCTCTTGGAAATTTATTGAGGGATTAAATAGGAATTATAAAGGATGTTTTAAAATTATTTTTTAGACTTGTAATGGTCTTTTTTTACTTTATTAAATGTTAGAGGTGTATATGTTAAATTAAATCAACCAAAAATGATAAAATTGAAGTGAAAAAAATTTGTAACAGTAATTTTAAGTTTCAAGATAAGTTAAAATCAATTAGTAAATATTGTATCATTTATTTTTGTTATTTTATTTTTTCAGGATTCATAAACAAATATATCAACTAAAATAAGTATACACTTATTCATTGAAATTGGTAGTGATTATTATTTTCATTTTATTGAAATTGAACATAATAAAAATTAGAATTAAACTTTAACTAAAATAAAACATTATTTAAAGATGAATATTTTAATCAAAGATAAGCTATCAAAATATATTATAAAATCTAAATACATTTATGATTTAGGTTTTTTAGTTTATAAAACACCATTTCATTTATGATTATACAACAAAAATTATGTTATTAGATGAATTTTTTTTTGTAATTGGTGATGTTTTTCATCAAATGAATTAATTTACAATTTTTTTATGATAATTGATTTTTTATGAATATTGATTTGTTATTATTTTGTTTTTTTTAATTTTTTTCCAAATATATATATTATTTATATACATATGGTGCTACTGAATTCTATGATATACATCTTATTTACTTATTTAATTTTCTTGATTTTTTTTGTTTAGAAAATATTTAATTTTTAAAAGATTAAAATTTATTAAATCCAACATAAACCCATAAATTTGTTTTAATGTCATTTTTATTGGATCATCTGCTAGTTTTGGTTTTTGTATTAATATTATTGGATTATAATCATTTGATTTAATTTTTTTCCTAAATTGGTTAAAACTAGTCATTCACACCCGTAAGAGATGTTTTATCTTAGTTTATATTTTTTAGGAAAGTGAGGTTAATCCTTTGATTGTATGGGTAGGATTTATATCCTTATGTTACTTAGGGTAGAGAGTTGGGTTATTTTGTAACCATTGTTTTAAAATGGGCTGAGGTATGAGAGTTTTATCTTTTAATACTTGTTTATATATGAAGGTGTTCAAGAGGGGACCAACATGAGATCATTGCGTTTCATGAGTTATATTAGTTTTTCTATTTAATTTTGATATTCTCTCTTCTAGTGACTCCTTTACATTTTCCATCCGGAAAAGAAACAATGAGTGATGAGTCCCTCTAGGTCAAAGTAATGTAATATTCCTAGTATACTTGGATATATTTTTTTATACTTATCATGAAGATAGTTTATATCCAAGGGGATTCATCAAGGAAAATCCATTACTATGATAATATTTTACAAGATACATGTGAAATGATGTAATCCAATAGGATCCATTAGAATCCAACCTAAAGGGTGGGTATTGTTAATACTATAAAATGAGTGGGGTTATCCTATGTATTGATAACTTAGTTTTGTGACTATTTCTATTTATGGTTTCCTTTTAGAATCATGATTCAAAAAGTTGTGACTGACTCAATATTTGATGATGAAGTCTTATTAGGAAGTGTTATTCATGATGTTATCAACTAAGAGTGTGGAGGTATAAGGAATTTATGGACTTTGTCTTGTGAATTATTAATCTGTGATAATATTGGTGTTTGGGTGTAAGCATCTGGTTTGTCCTTTTGGTAAGACTAGAGAATTTGAGTGCTGGTGTTGTACATTAACCTCAATTATGATTTTTTCCATCTATATATTACTATTTATTAATATTATATTATGGGGGTAGTTTTAGATTCACTCACCACATACATTTCCATATGCATCTACATTTGTCACACTAACCTAGAGGTGTTAATATAAAGGTAAAAATATATAGTGTCTTAATACTAATCCCCTATCCATATGCATTTTATGGTTTCTAGTGTGTATGGGAAGATCTTTGATTTCTATGAAAGTTCATATCAGGAATCTAAGAGATATACCAGATATCAAGGTTTAAATACTTTTGAAACATAAGATCAATATGTAATGGTATATTGAGTAATAGGTTATGTTTTTATACTTTGGATTTTCATTAAACTTACAAACTAATTTAATTATTTTGAGGATTATTTCATATTATGAACGTTATGCTTGATTTCATATAAGAATTTCATTCTGATGTCTTATTTTTTTATATACATAATGGAACAATTCCTAATAATGGATAGACATTTTATTTTTTTACATAGGTTAGAATATCGAATACACACACACACACACACACAGATATATATATATATATATATATATATGTGTGTTTTTGTGTGTGTAAATACCCAGAAATTCCATGTAATTTTTTTAATTATATTGGAATTTTACGAGTCCGTGAAAATTGACGGCATGAAATTTCGAAGCCCGAAGTGCCCGAAATGAATTTCTAAACTTTTTTTCGGGTACGTTCTGTAAACGTATGAGTAGGTTTTTGTAAATTTTTAACCGGTTCATATAATTGAAATCCGAGGGCACTGTTGAACTCGCAGTGCCGATATTTGCATAAGGGGACCTTCACCTCGACCGTAGTCAGACGAGGGTGAAAGATAGAATTTGGGTTTTTCGTGAAAGAATAAAATAAAATAAAATTGTGTAACATTTTATTTTATTTGTAACTCCCATGTGGATGTTGAGAGGTGGGTACCACCAAGAACTAAACCTCCCATATGAGGTTATAGATGTGGGGACCACCAAGATTAACCTCTCATGTGGTTTATGGTGGTGGGGACCACCCGTGGCTAAAACCCCCTTGAACTCCCCTTTTAATGGGAGGAAAATCTCTTGAACTCCCCCACTATATTTGTGCCACCCCCTTAATTAATTATACAAAGTAATCAATTAATTAATTAAGCTGATTTAAAATTAGGCCAAGCAACATAATAGATAACTTGGTTCTATTATGTGAGCTACTTTTCATTTTGGTGGAGTTGAGAGGAAAGGGTTGGCAAGAGGAGAACTTGGAAGAACACAACCTCCAACGAAGAACGCTGATGCACGACTTAGACTTCTTCCTTGAGACATCCTCCCATGGTGGACATCTTCAACAACGAAGAACCACCACCATCGAAGTGCATTTATCTGATGAACGATCTCGGGATCAGAGGTGTGTGGCAGACGCGACGAACGTCGATAACTTCAACTTCTCTCATCGACATCAACAATCAAACTAGGTAGGGGTGTGTTTCAAATTGATAAATGTTATATTCCCTGTTACATTGAATCATCTTCCTTGTTCCATATGCTACTGCCCTAACGTGGAGGGTACAGTCCAAACAAACATGGCCCGACCCCTCCACAAATCTTGTGGATCTTTTGTGTGATCTTCGCGAGGGTAACGGAGACCAGTGCCAGCAGTTGGCACCAGTGGAACTCGAGAACCATGATGAAGGAAAAAAATGGAGGGCGGCGGTTCAATCCGGCCGCCGGTGAAGGTATGGGGCATAACTGCACTGCATGGCCCGCCATAGTGGATCACCGCGCCGCTGTCTCACCGCGACGTCCTGTGGCCGTGACGCCCCGTGGCCTCGTCGCGCCGCCCGCGACCACCGCCGTCCAACAGCCTTGCTGCACAGCCACGCAGCCTCGCCGCCTGCAACCACCATCGCCCCGCAGCCTCACCGCCCAAGGCCACCCCCGCCCCGCGGCCTCGCCACCCGTGGCCCATACCGCCCCACAGTCTCGCTGCCCCACGGCCTCGCCGCACTGCCTTGCTGCCTTCCACGCCTCCCCGTGGTGCTCCGCCTCCCTCGCGGCCCCTTGTGGCCTCACGCCGCCCCACAACACCTGTGGTCTCATGTTTTCCCGTGACACACATGACCTCGGCTGCCCCGCGGCCTCGCGCCGCCCCGTGGGCCCCGCGCCATCTGCCGCCAGGCGGTACCCATGACCTCTGCCACCCCGCGACACCCCCGACCTCGCACCTCCCTGCAGAACCTGTGGCCTTGTGCTGCCTCGTGGCACCTGTGGCCTCCCGCCTCTCCATGGAATCCACCGCCCCACGACCACCAGCGGCCTTCTCAGACCACGCGGCCTCCGCACCACCCCGCGCCACCTAGGCCAGGCCACCAGGCCAGACCGCCCAACGTAGGCCGGGCCGCACTGTAGGCCTTTCCAGACCCAGAAGGTCGAACCGGGTCGACCCAAACTGGTTCGGGATGGGCCGGGTCTGTCCAACTGGGTCGGACCGGACCCGGACCCACTGGGACCCATTCACGCTCTTTTGGACATAACTTTGGAACCAGACGTCCGTTTGACAAACTGTTAGCGGTGCTGGAAACCTTGGAGCGAGGCAGTCCTTTTGAGTATAACCCACTTGAGATTTGGATAAATATGGGATACAATTGAGTTATATCGAGCACAAATCCAAACAGGCCCTTGGGACTAAAAGGCTAATAACTTACAGACTGGACATCCGATTGACGCACTATCTATTGCATTGAGACCCATATGATGTGGCGGTCCTATGGGATAATTCTTCGTGGGACTTCTGAATAGTTGGATTACTGAACAATGGATTGAAGAGATTACCCTCCCAGAAACGTGGAAACCTAGTGCGGGAACCTTGTACAGGTTGTGGCGTGAAGAATGAAGAGCGATCCTGTGTGGGTCTGCACCGAGCGATCCTGTGTGGGTCAGCACAGAGTGATCCTATGTGGGTCAGTACCAAGAGATCCTATGTGGTTCATCACTTAGGGATCTTTCATGGGTCTTCCTCTTAACAGAGTAAGATGATTCAGTAGTTACATCTAATCATCTCTACTACTATACCTAAGAAATACCTGGTGTGAGCCGAGTCTGTAACTTGTGGTATTTTTCCTTCGTGGTAATACCTTGGTGGTATTATTCTCTATGGAATATCCATGTGGTACTTTCCTTCGTGCCATTCTTTCCTTTTTAGAATAGTTGAGCTTTGAGCTTCGAGTTGGACTCTGTGATTTCCTCATGATTGAGATGGGTATACTTGAAAACATAGGTATATGTATGGTTATTAGACACTAAATGAGGCTAATATTCATTGTTAAAATATATAATATTCATGTTATTTATTATTCATAAACACCATTTTAGTTCATTTTACACTTTGAACATCATTTCACATTATGATTGTAATTCTTTCTTAAAATGCACTATTATGTGGTACATTTTTTAACATCATTTAAAGTACCTAATGATTCATATTATTATAAGGAATGTTATTATCCATATTTTAATTTTTTATTTTGGGAAATGGATCTACACTTCAATATGAACATGTTTTATTCAAGGATCAAAGGAGAATTCATGGAAGAAGATGGAGATATTTTATGATGAAAGGAAGCGATTATAGAGAAAGCGGATTGGCCACCAGCCCACTGATGAGAATGTAGGACCCACATAAAAAACCCAATGAGGCCCAAATTTCCTAAGATTATATAATAAATATATAGGAACAAATAATTCTTCATGAGATAGTGTTAATTATGCTTCCATGGAAGTCATTAAGGTGGCCCAATTTGGAGATAAAATTTGGGCCAGATTCTGTTTCCCAGAAAAAAATCCTACCAATATAATCTTATCTCAGAATCCACTAATCCAAATGAGCCCAAATTTTACAGACGGTTAGGATACATGCGGGGATCCATTTTCTTATTCTATGTCACACTCTAATTCTTCCATCTTGAATGTCTTAAAAGCGCATCTGTTTGTTGGATGAAAGCCAGCTTCCACCTTGGGTCAAGGGTGGAAAAATCAACTCTCGCTCAACTTTCCACCCACCTATGGCCAACCATAATCAAGTGGGATGATTTTTACTGTTGGAGGCTCAACCCAAGGCTCAAAAAATTTATTTAAGGTAGTTGTTGTGGAGGATTTATCATCTTTGGTGCTTTTTTCAATTGTAATGTTATGCTGCGATTTTGTTGTCTTGAGTTTGTCTTTCACATGTAAGTTGTTCAATTCACTTTAGTTTCTTAATAAAAGATCTTATTTTACTCTTATTATGTTGTTCTTCATATCAATTTGATACTTTTGGATCAAGGTGTGAATTTATTCACACCAAACCTTGTGACATTATTCACACAACAGTGGGGTGATCATTTTCTTTTTATTGTTTTCTTTACTTCTTCAATTCCTCCCTCATGAGTCTACTTTATACTTCCATTGAAACCATAGAATCAATGGAGGGCTAACCCAATTATGGGATGATCCAAGGAAGTTGAAAGGGGCTTTATTGGATGTAATTTATCACCCCATTAATTTCTAATCACTTCTTTAATTTAGGTTTTTATTTGATGATTTTTAAACTCCATCGTCCTTATTGAATTTAAGGCCACACACTTCAAGTGCTAATACGAACCATTACCTTGAAGTTCTCAAAACTTTGATTCTTCAAGTTTATAGGTGATTAGTATTAAAGGTTTTAGGTATTAAACTAGTAATTGATGATGTTATTTTATCTTCTCAAATGAACCCATCTCAATTATAAGAAATTGAAATCATTGAAAAGAAAATATGTCCAATCCACCCCAAGTGATAACCTAGGATCAACTCACTCTTTTAAATTTAATTCACTTAAGTCTCATAGAGTTCATTTAAAACCATATTAAATCAACCTAGGTTGTCCACTTCATATCCAAAAACAATACATAGAATGTTCGTGTCTGTAGGTTACTTCTTAGGTCTCTGACGATTCGATAACCCAACCTAAACTACAAGGACTGTTCTACCCTCATCTCTTGGGTAAATTTGAGCGTGAATAAAATTTTAGTGCCGTTTACGGGGACCTAAGTAAGTTATCTTAGACATTATCATCCTATTTTTCATCCCTCTTCTATGTTCTCACCCCTCACTCTTATGGAATTCAATTTTGAACAAGTCCAAACTTGGGAAACCTATCTCTACTTTGATAACCCAACCCCATGTGTGATGTACAATTACCATCCTAATTTATACTTGTAGAATCATCAAAAACCTAATGAACCACAATGTTTTTACTCTTATTATTCATAAAACATCCCAAAATATATTGAGTCTCAATCCCCAAAAAGCCAATCTGAACACCCTCTTGCGTAATTCCAACAACTTAATAATCCACCTGGAATAGACCATCTTTCTCAACCACTTGACCATCATAATACACAAACATTAATTGAAAAATTATGTCAAAAAATGGATAAAATGAATTATGATGATTCATCTTTGAGGTTAGAACTACAAAACTTTAAAACTTATGAGGAACACATCCCTACACCAACTGTCCCTTCTATTACCTTATGTGACGTTTCTTGTTTCCCACGAACCCCACATGAATTTATTGAATAACCAACATTTGGATTTGGGATACATGAAGAGTATCAAGGAATTGTGGAAGAGTCTTTAAATCCGAAGGAAATTGACTTTTTGGACTCAAAAGAGGAGAATTTGACATCATGGATCGAGTCTCTTAAGTATAACTCCATTGATGAATTTTCAAAAACACCAACCATTGAACCATTGAGAGAAATCACACAAATTGAGTCCAGAACCATTCCTAAAATTGATCTTTCCAATTTTTTGGAAGAATATTCTATTCAAAAGGAACCAATTCTATTGAGAAGTTTTGAAAATGAAATTGAGTTTGATTCAAAGTCCCAACCTATGTCTGAAAGTGTTAGCCTTCCCAAACTTGAATGAAAGTACTTTCCATCCACCCTATACTTTCCATTCATTGGGGATATCCAAAAACTTCCAATTTTCACAATTTCTTATCTTGAAACCAATAAAGAGTTAATGATTCTTATTGTGTTTGGAAAGACTAAAAAAGAAATGGGATCAACCATTTCTGATATTCCTTGGATTTTACCACTCATTATAGAACATAGGTTTGCACACGACAAAAATTATAAACAAAGAATCAATCTCAATCTAGTGGAAATGGAGAGACATGTGGTCCTTAAAATTTTGAAAATTGGTATTGGGTAAGTTAGGGGGTTGATGTCGAGCTGATGACGTTAAACAAAGCGCTGCATGGGAGGCAACCCATGGTTTTCAAGTTTCCTATAATTTTGTTGTTTTAATAAACTTTATATTTTAAATAGGATTAATTAATCATTTTGATATTTAATAAAAAAATAGACTGTTGACCTATTATTCTATTATGAGTATAGATGGGTATGAAAGGGGAGAATCATATTCATCTGTGTCACGTGGTGTGATCCTTGAGTAATACCTTACCTAGAAATTTAAAAAGAAGGCAATGTATCATCAGTTTATTTTATTTTATTTTTATGTGTATGTAGGTTAAAATAAAAATAAAAATAAATAAAAAAAATATAATAAAAAAAAGGACACATCGTAGGTCGGGGGTCAAACCCCGTCACAACCGGTGAAGCCGCGGGGATTCGAACCTGGGACCAAAGGGAGACAGGGGCGCGTGCTTACCACTAACCTACGACTTTTTGTGCTTCCTTATTCTATAATTTTTATATACATACTTATATTTTACATTCTTTATTATATATATATATATTGTGTTGTTTCTTTTTGTTTTTCTTCTTCTTTCTTTTTTCCTTTTTCTACTAGGGAACTCTGCAAGTGACGTGGTTATCAGAGGACTAAATTGGAGAAACAAGAACTTCAAATTCAACCACCAGGTGACTTCATTCCATGATCCTCATCTTTTATTTTCCTTTTTTAACTTCCCTTATCTGCCTCTATTCCTTCTAAATTTTCATTTCTTAAAACACTGGGGACAATTTTGTTTTAAGTTGGTGGGGGAGATGAAATAAAAAAATTGCTTTTGTGAAAAAAAATGATTTTGAAAAAAAATGTGTGTAAATGGAAGGAAAAATTTCTTTAACTTTGAACATTTTAATACACATTTCACACTTTGAAAATGAATATCAAATAATTTAGCACGCCCTGATTTTGATTTTAATCCTTGTATAATTTCATGAGCATAGATTTTGGAAAGTGTGGCTATCCAATGTGATATTTCACTATTTATATTTTCATCCAAATAAAAAAAGAATCACAATGCACGTCTATTGGAGAGTGGGGTATTATTTTGAGTTTATGGGGTCCCCCAAATAAATAGCATATGTTTGGTGATCATTTTAGTTTTAATATGAGTATTAAATAAAAAAATTAAAAAAATAACGATAAATTTGCGCATAGAGAAATGAAATGACCTAATGCGTGACTTTCGGCACTTGGTGATCATGACTCCATAGTTGTCTGTCCCAGAGTTAGTAATTTTATATCTATTTTTGTTAATTTAAATTTGTTTTTGACAGAGTTAACTCGAGATGATTCCTGAGTATGTGGGATTCACCTAGTTCCCTAAGGTCTTTGAGCCTGAGAGTCATCGGCAGAGTCTCGATACAGGGGTTGACTCTTTTAAGTGCAATTTCAATTACCATGGAAAAATTGAAAAAAAAAAACAACAAAAAAACAAAAAAAATATAATACAAAATAAATTAAATACTCATTTTAAAATTGAAATATGATTCCACCTAGCGCTTTCGTCATTTACCCCTTGAATAAAGATGAACCCCCATGTCTATTGTGATACACAACACATCCTCATACTTAATTGATATTGGATGAAATATTGCAATGAATTTGAATAAAGGAATGAGCTTGGTATTGGGATCTGCGTATGAAATCATCATGTATTAAAATATTTTGATGTATTTAATGATTGTTTGGTATAAGGTTTTTTGGTGATCATTGTGTATTAAAATGTTTTTGGAAAAGGAAATTCAAATTTCATATCGTTGAGATATATTTTGCTCGGGACTAGCAAAATTCAAGTTGGGGGGTGTGATTAGACACTAAATCTGGCTAATATTCATTGTTAATATATATAATATTCATGTTATTAATTATTCATAAACACCATTTTAGTGCATTTTACACTTTAAACATCATTTCACATTATGATTGTAATTCCCTCTTAAAATGCACTATTATGTGGTACATTTTTTAAAATCATTTAAATTTTCCAATGATTCTTCTTATTTTAAGGAATGTAATTATCCATATTTTAATTTTATATTTTATTAAATTGATCTACACTTCAATATGAACATGTTTCATTCAGGGATCAATGGATAATTCATGGAAGAATATGAGGATATTTTATGATGAAAGGAAGCAATTCTAGAGAAGGAAGATTGGCCACCATCCCACTGATGAGAATGTGGGACCCACATTACAAACCCAATGAAGCCCAAATTTTGTGGGATTATAGAATAAATATAGAGGAACAAATCAATATTCAGTATCTTGTGCTAATTCAGCTTCCATGGTGGTCATTAAGGTGGCCCAATTTGGAGATAAAATTTTGGGCTAGATTCTGCAGCCCAGAAAACAATCCTACCAATATAATCATATCTCGTAATCCACTACTCCAAATGGGCCCAAATTTTACAGAAGGTTAGGAGATAGTCGGGGACCCAGTTTCGTCTTCTATGGCCCACTCTAATTCTGCAATATATAAGGTCTACCAAGCACGTCTATTCGGTGGATGAAAGTTGGCTGCCACCTCGGTTCACGGGTGGAAAAATCAACTCTCCCTCAACTTTCCACCCACCTATGGCTTACCATTATCAAGTTGGATGCTTTTTACTATTGGGGGATTGAATCAAGGCTTCCAAAATGCCTATTTAATGTACTGGTGGTGGAGGAGTTTTCCATCTATGGTGCTTTGTTCAATTGTAATGTTATGCTATGATTTTGTTGTCTCGAGTTTGTCTTTCACATGTAAGTTCAATTCAGTTTAGTTTCTTAATAAAAGATCTTATTTTACTCTTATTCTATTTTTATTAATATCACTTTGATACCGTTGGATCAAGGTGTGGATTTATTCACACCAAACCTTGTGAAATTATTCACACAATGGTGGAGTGATCATTTTATTTTTATTGTTTTCTTTACTTCTTCAATTCCTCCCTCATTAGTCTACTTTCCGCTTCCATTGAAACCATAGCATCAATGGATGGATAACCCACTTATGGTTTGATCCAAGGGAGTATCAAGGGGATGGATTGGATGTTATTTATCAACCCATTAATTTCTAATCACTTCTTTAATTGATATTTTTATTTGATGATTTTTAAACTCCATCGTCCTTGTTGAATTTAAGGCCACACACTTCAAGTGCTAATATGAAACTTTACCTTTAAGTGCTCAAAACTTTGATCCTTAAAGCGTATAGGTGATTAGTATTAAAGGGTGTAGGTATTAAACCAGTAAGTGATGATGTTGTTTTATATTCTTAAATGAACCCATCTCAATTATAAGAAATTGAAATCATTGAAAAGGAAATACGTCCAATCCACCCCAAGTGATAACCATGGATCAAATCACTCTTTTAAATTGAATTCACTTAAGTATCTTATAGTTCATTTAAAAACATCTTAAATCAACCCAAGTTAGCCACTTCATAGCCAAAAAAATCTATAGAATGTACGTGTCTGTAGGTTACTTCATAGGTCTCTGAGGATTCGATAACCCAAGCTAAAATACAAGGACCATTCTACCTTCATCTCTTGGGTAAATTTGATCATGAATCATATGGGAATATACCTAAGTAGGGTTGTTAGTTGATTTCATGCAGTGTGGTTTATCCTTGGTGGATTTGGTGAGACCTTGTGGGTCTCGGGGTCCCTAATGAGTATCATTATACTCACCCTTGCACGGGCTATGCCCACACCCTGTTGTGTTTGGTGTAGACAACAAATAATGCTGACTAAGGATGAGAGTACCAGGACTAGAGGTGGTTCGGAGGTGGATGTTAGACGAGGCGAACCGTAGAGATGGTTGTTCGTGAGATGTACCTACCCTTCAGGTAGGATTCGTGGTGGATGACCCATGAGCTTCTTTTCAGCTATTAGTTGTCTTGTACGTTCCAATTTTCCTTGTACTTTATAGTTGGGCTTGTATTCTGGCCCCTTTACTTACTATACTCACTCTATTTACTATTTAGGTTACTTGAGTTCGTATCTTTCTGTGTGCTTTCTTGTGTGTGTTATAGGTTATAAAGGCAATTCCGTCCCAGTTTAAGGGAATACACCTTCGGTGCTAGTCGTCAGCCCTTGGCCTATGGAAGGCGGGCTTGGGGTAGTCACGACACGAGACCTGGGGGATGGGTCATAAAAAATTGGTATTAGAGGAGTCGGTTATACCATAGAACATAATACTCTGATCAGTATTTTTAACAGAAATAGTGATAAGTGCAGTGAGTGTGGTCATCAGTTTAGGGAATCCAGTGTTGGTGCAGCGGCCGACGTATCCATACACTAGGACCCTGACTTCTAATTTTTGACTAAGTGCACAAAAACACTGATTGCATGTGTGTTTTGAATAGTTTTATTTGTGATATCTTTGAGTCAACTCACCATGTATAAATTTTTGACTGTGGTGCACCTGTTTCTTTTTAGGATGCCTCAATGCAGATAGCCAGCTAGGCTTCCAAATATAGTACACACTGATATCCCACTGAGCGATGAGGCATGGGTACAGTGCCCTCTTCTAGTAGAGGCAACAGCGGAGGCACCAACGGTACCATTACCCATTGGGCCACCGATTCCACCAGACCTAGAAGCAGATGATGCACGCTGATTGAGCGTGTTGCACGAGTTCTAGTGCCAGAGGCCACCCTAGTTTAGGTGCGAAACGGACCCACGGGCAGCTGAGGATTGGTTAGAGGCCGTTGTGAGAGTTTTCCGACTGGTAGGAACCCCAGCTGATATCCTGGTGATCCTTGTCGCCAGCCTTCTTCAGGCAGAAACATGCAAACGGTGGAGCTTGATGCTCCAGGATCATTACAAGGTGACACTTCTCTAGGAAGATTTCGAGAGCCTGTTTTGGGCAGAGTTTGTTCCAGTGACTCTTCACACAGTGCACATACAGAAGATTCCTCATTTGTAGTAGGGCAGCATGACTGTGGCTCAGTACTCAACAATGTTCATTGACCTCTCACACTACTCCACTGATATGGTGCAGGACCCATTATTTAAGGCCCGAACCTTTGAGCAGGGTCTCAGGCGAGTGATCTGGGCTTTGATGATTTCTCTTAGCATCCTGATGCAAGAGGAGGTGTTAGAGAGAGACCTCTTAGTGGAGAGTTTCCTTACTAAGCAGTCACCAGAAGCATTACCCACCACCAGTCATCACATAGTAGAGTCTTTTGTAGCTGCAGGCAGACAGATGTCGCAGAGATCCAAGGGGACCAGACCTACAGGTGGATGACCTCAAGATTCTAGGTCAGTTGTGTTGGGCACCTGAGGTAGATCCAGTCATGCCAGGAGTGGGCAGTGTTACGCATGTGGCGGGTAGGGTCACATGGATCGTGACTATCCGACCCGCCATACTGATGATCAGCAGACGGTCAAAGAACCACCCTGGCAGAGATAGAGGTTTGACCGAGGAGGTCCACATGGAGCAGGTAGATTTGGCAGAGGAGATGGACGTGTAGCTGGCGGTGGGCGATGATTCGAGGTGTTACTGTCACCACAACTAGGTGGTCCACCCCGACCACAAGGAGCAGGAGGACATGGGTGAGCTCAGCTCCAGGCAGTTGAGGCCTACGATCACGGTGCTCTAGAGATGATGTGAGGTATGATCTATGTCTACTCCACCTTAGATGTAGTACTTATAGACACATGTTCCAGTCATTATTTTATTGCCACTACCCTCTTTCGGATCTCAGAGATTCTGACGGAGTCTTTGACTCGATCCTTACAGCTAGAGACACCTACGAGAGTGGATTAGACAATTACCCACTGGTTCCAGATGTGTGAGCTTATATTAGGAGGTGAGAGCTTTAGTTGGGATCTCATAGTAGCAGCATCGAGGCCTTACGACGTAATCTTGGGTATGGATTGTTTATCTACTGTCTATGCTCGTATTGATTGTTCTAGGTGAAAAGTGTGATGTGTCTACATGTATGGGAACAGGTTTACCTTCACCAATGATAAGGGAGCCTTTGCAGCACATGATGGACTTACCCGGAGGAGGGTGCAGCTGATCACTCATCAGTTGGATAACCTTACCCTCAGAGCAGTTGATGTGGAGAGTATGATCTATCCTATAGTGGTGGACCAGTACGTGGATGTTTTCCCTGATGATGTTTTAGGTTTACCTCCTCATAGATAGGTGAACTTTTACATTGACTTATACCGTCAGACGACACTAATATCTACACCAGCATATCAAATGGATCACACAGATCTTGGTGAGTTACGGGTACATCTAGAGAACTTGCAGGGGAAGGGATTCATACGGCCCAGTGTTTCTCCTTGGGTAGCTCTAATTTTTTTCACCAGGAAGGAAAATGGGAGCTTGAGGCTTTGTGTTGACTATTGATGCTTGAACCAGGTGACTGTGAAGAACAAGTACCCACTTCTGAGGATTGCCGAGCTCTTTGACCAGCTGAAAGGAGCACAATGGTTCTCAAGGATAGACCTCATATTAGGCTATCACCAGCTCAGAGTATGAGACGATGATGTGCAGAAGATGACTTCAGATGTCGGTATGACCATTCTGAGTTCTTGGTTATTCCATTCGGTGTAACCAAATATCTAGAAGATTTCATGGGACTCATGAACACAATATTTTATCCATACCATGATCGCTTTGTAGTAGTCTTCATCAACGATAATTTTATCTACTAAACTACTAAGGAGAAGCATGCCTAACATTTATAGGTAAAACTAGACACACTCATTGAAAACCAGCATTATGATAGGATCTCAAAGTGCATGTTCTATATTCGAGAGATTCAATTTCTGGGACATGTCATCTCGGAGGATGGAGTTGTAGTGGATCCAACAAAGATTGGGGCGGTACTTTCCTGGGATCCACTGAATATTGTGATGGAGATACTGAGTTTACTAGGTTTGGACAGATACTACTAGAGATCTGTGCCAGATTTCTCTAGATTTGAAGAACCACTATCGGCGTTGACGAAGAAGGGACAAACCTTCATGTGGTTAGAGAGATGCCGGTGTAGTTTTCAGGAAATGAGGCAGAGGCTGACTAGTTCCCCCCATCTTGAGGCTTCCAGAGGAGGGCGTAGGGTATGTAGTCTATTGAGACACATCAGGGAACGATCTCAGGTGTGTCCTGATGCAGGAGCAAGCCGTGATCACATATGGTTCTCGATATCTGAGATAACATGAGAAGAACTACGCTACCCATGACATGGAGTCAGCAGTAGTGGTCTTCGCCTTGAAGATGTTGTGACATTACCTGACGGGTGAGCGTTTTATAGTTTACTCAAATCACAAGAGTCTTAGGTATTTCTTCTCTCAGAAGGACCTGAACCTGAGACAACAATGTTGTCTTGAGTTCCTCCAGGACTATGACTTTGAGATAGTCTATACTCTTGGGAAGGGGAATGTTGTAGCAGATGCACTCATCCAGAGATCTGGTATACAATTGTTAGATGAGGCAACAAATCAGCTAGCCAATTTTCATATATCCTTTGTTGATCGGGATGGAGAAGTTTTTCTTTAGTCTCTTACAGTCACTCTCCCACTTTTCAGCGAGTCAGGGAGGCGCAGTGTGGGGATGCTGATCACGAGGATCGACTTGCTCAGATATCCACAAGACATGCACCTGATGGATTTACTGAAGGTGGAGAGAATTTTATCCTCTTCAAAGGACGTACCATGGTACAAGTGTCACTTCGGGAGGAAGTGTTAAGGGAGTTCCACACATCCCCTCTAGCGATACATCCAGGAGTGGAAAAGATGCACCAGGACCTCCAATGATAGCACTGGTGGACGAGAATAAATAAAACAGGAGTAGAGTTTGTCTCTTAGTGCCTCATTTTGCAGCAAGTGAAGTTAGAGCATCAGGTACCAGCAGGCTTAGTGCAGCCTTTAGAGGTCCCAGAGTGGAAGTGGGATGTGATATCCCTGGACTTCATTACAGGACTTCCACGTACACCTAGAGGTCAAGAATCTATTTGGGTGATTGTCGACCAACTCACCAAGTCAGACCACTTCCTACCGATTAGAGACCAGGGTTGAGTAGAGATCTTGGGACTCCTCTATGTGTAGGATATTGTATGGCTTCATGGAGTACCCTCGAATATTGTCTCTGATCATGATTCTCATTTTATTTCCCGGCTATGGAAGGGGTTGGAGGAGGCTTTCGGGACACAACTTCATTTGAGCACTGCCTTCCATCCTCAGACGGTTGGTCAGAATGAGCAGACCATTCAGAACCTTAAGGAAATGTTGCGTGATTGCATCCTCGACTTTGGTCACAGTTGGGAGGATCACTTTCCTTTGGTGGAGTTTTCATACAACAACAACTATCACTCCACCATTGGGATGGAACCTTTTGAGGTGTTGTATGGGAAACCTTGCAGATCACCTTTGTGATGGACTGACCCAGGGTAGTCAGCACTCATGGGACAAGAGATGGTATGGGCTACCACACAGAAGGTGCAGATCATCCAGGAGAGGATGAAGATAGAACAGAGCAAGCGGAAGTCGTATGCTAAAAGGAGACAGAGACCTCTAGAGTTCGGGGATGGTGACCACGACTTTCTACAGGTCTCACCTCGATGAGGTTTGCAGAGATTTGACCGAGGTGTCAAGTTATCTCTGAGGTTCATTGGACCCTTTCTGGTCCTCAACAGAGTTAGAGAGGTGGCTTACCGCTTAGCTCTTCCACCTCAGTTGCACTGGGTGCATGAAGTCTTCCACGCATCCCAGTTGAGGAGATATGTGCACAACCCTTCTCACATCATCGACCATGACGAGCTGGATGTCAACGATGGGGTGAATTTTATAGAGGTTCTAGTAGAGATTGCGGATCGGCAGGAGTGGGTCATTCATGGGAAGTGGATACCTCTGGTGCACGTTTGTGGCAGCACAAGAACCTCGAGTAGAGCCCATGGGAGCAGGAGGCTCATATATGTGCTCAGTACCCCCACTTGTTTACCTAGTTTGTGATGTGGCTTATGGGGACGTGAAGCCCTCAGGTGGGGATAATTTAAAGACTTGGAAATTCCATGTAATGTTTTTAATTATATGGTAATTTTACGAGTTCAAAAAAATTTACGGCGCATGATTCTGAGGACAGGAGTGCCCGAAATGAATTTCGGAACTTTTTTTGGGTATATTCAGTAACCATACGAGCGGATTTTTGTACCTTTTGAACCGGTGATCAAAATTGAAATCCAAGGGCACTGTTGAACTTGAAGTTCTCATATTTTCATAAGGGGACCATCACCTCGACCACAGTAAGTTGAGGGTGAAAGATAGAATTTGGGTTTTTCGTGAAAGAATAAATAAAATAAAATTGTGTAACATATCATTTTATTTGGAAATCCCATGTGGATGATGAGAGGTGGGGATCAGCAGAAATAAACCACCCATGTGAGGTTATGGAGGTGGGGACCACTAAGATTAACCTCCCATGTGGGTTACGGTGGTGGGGACCACCCAAGGCTAAACCCCCTTTAACTCCCCTCTTTATGGGATAAAAACCTCTTGAACTCCCCCAATTTATTTGTTCCACCCCCTTAATTAATTATACCAACTCATCAATTAAATAATTAAACTAATTTGAAATTACGCCAACAAACATAATAGATAACTTATCCTATTATGTGGGCTATTTTCATTATGGTGGAATTGAGAGGAAAGGGTTGGAAAGAGGATAACTTGGAAGAAAACATCCTCCAAAGAAGAACGCCGATGCACAACTTCGACTTCTTCCTCAAGACATCCTTCCACGATGGACATATTCAACAACAAAGAACCGCTTTCATCGAAGGGCATTTATCCAATGAATGATCTTTGTATTAGAGGCGTGTGGCCGGAACGACGAATGTCGACAACTTCGAATTCTCTCATTGACGTCAACAATCAAATGAGGTAGGGGTGTGTTTCAATTTGATCAATGTTATATTCCCTCTCACATTGAATCA
Organism: Viscum album; assembly: GCA_963277665.1. Classification (NCBI taxonomy): domain Eukaryota; kingdom Viridiplantae; phylum Streptophyta; class Magnoliopsida; order Santalales; family Viscaceae; genus Viscum; species Viscum album. The sequence continues at coordinate 1,850,297,992 of OY728164.1, read as the reverse complement.
CCTTACTTGAGCCGTATGTTGAAGCCTTAACATGGAGGGTACAAGCCAAGAAAACATGGCCTAACCCCTCTGCAAATCCTATGGATATTTGGTGTGATCTTCACGATGGTGACGGTGACCGGTGCTGGTGGTTGGCACTAGTGGAACTCGAGAACCGCACCGAAGGTGACGAATGGGGGGCGGCCGGTCATGATGGCCGCCAGTGAAGGTACGGTGTGTGACCGCACTACACGACCCACTACTACTGATTTCCCCCCATAGCCTCACCACCCACGGCCACACCGCTCGCGGCCATGACCACCTTGCGACCTCACCGCCCGCGGCCACCACTCCACTGTGGCCTCGCCCTGCCGCCCTTTGGCCTCGCCTCCTGTGGCCACCACCGCCCGAGGCCTCGCCGCCCTACGGCCGTGCCACCCTGCGGCCTCGTTGTGCTGCCCTGTGGTGCTCTGCCTCCCTCGTGCCCCCCCCCCCCCCGCAGCCTCACTCCACGCCACAGCACCCACAGCCTCGCGCTGTCCCACGACACCCGTGGCCTCCGCCGCTTCGCGGCACCCGTGGCCTCCACCGCCTTGCGGCCCCCTAGGCCGCACGCCGTCCCACTGTACCCGCGACCTCGCGCCGCTCCATGGCCTACACCACCCCGCGACACCCGCGACCACCAATGGGCTTCATGGCCCACATAGCCTCTGCACCGCCCCGCGCCACCCATACCGGGCCGCCAGGCTGGACCGCTCGGCGCGGGCCGGGCCACATCATGGGTCAGGCCGAACCCAGAGGGTCGGGCTGGGTCGACCCAAACTAGGTCGGCCCAGGTCGGTCTAACCGGGTTGGATTGGACCCGGACCCACTTCGACCCATTTACGCTCTTTTGGCCATAACTTTGGCACGAGATGTCCGTTTGACAAACCGTCAGTGGCGCTAGAAACCTTGGAGCAAGACGATCCCTTTGTGTATACCCAACTTTAGATCTAGATAAATTCAGGATACAGTCAGGTTGGATCGAGCACAAATCCAACCGAGCCATTGAGACTAAAAGGCTAATAACTTACAGTCCGGGCGTTCAATTGACGCACCGTCTGTTTCGTTGAGACCCCTATGACGTGGATATCCTTTGGGATACTTCCTTGTGGGACTTTGTGGTTGTTGGAGTATCAACCCAGGGCTTCAGGAGCGGTCCCTTCTGGAAACGAGCAATCCTAGTGTGGGAACACAATAGCTGGCTGTGACGTGAAGAATGAATAGTGACCTTGTGTGGGTCAGCACTGAGCGATCCTATGTGGGTCACCACTGAGCGATCCTGTGTGGGTAAGAACTGAGAAATCCTATGTGGGTCAGCACCTGGCGATCCTGTGTGGGTCAACACCAAGCGATCCTATGTGGGTCAGCACCTAGCGATCCTGTGTGGGTCAGCACTTAGGGATCCTTCATGGGTCTGCCTCTTAATAGAGTAAGATGATTCGGTAGTTACATCTAATCATCTCTACTACTGTACCTAAGAATTACCTGGTGTGAGCTAAGTCTATACCTTGTGGTATTTTTCCTTCGTGGTAATACCTTGGTAGTATTCTTCTGTGTGGCATACCTGTGTGGTACTTACCTTTGTGGTATTCCTTATTTTGTGGAATAGTTGAGCTTTGGGCTTTGAGTTGGACTATGTGCTTTCCTCATTACTGAGATGGGTATACTTGATAACTTAGGTATATGTATGGGAATATAGCTAATTAGGGTTGTAAGTTGATTTCATGTCATGTGGTTTATCCTTGGCGAATTTTGTGAGACATTGAGGGTCTCGGGGTCCCTACTGAGTATCATTATACTCACCCCTACACAAGATATTCCCACACCCTGTTGTGTCAGGTGCAGACGATGGACAACACTGACTGAGGATGAGAGTACCAGGACTGAAGGTGGCTCGGAGGTGGATGTTAGACGAGGTGAACGACAAAGACGACCGTTCGTGAGTTGTACCTACCATTCAGGTAGGATTCGTGGTGGATGACCCAAGAGTTTCTTTTCACCTATCAACCATCATGTAATTTCCAGTTTTCCTTGTAATTTCCAGTTGGGCTTGTATTCTGGCCCCTTTACTTACTATACTCACTCTGTTTACTATTCAGTTTACTTGAGTTTGTATCTTGTTGTGTGCTTGGTTGTGTGTGTTACATGTTATAAAGGAAATGCCTTCCCATTTTAAGGGAATACGCCTTCGGTGATAGTCTCCAGCACCTGGCCTATGGAAGATGGGCTTGGGGTAGTCCCGACACAGGCCTCGAGGGACGATTTGTGATAGTGTGTGTGTGTGTGTCAAGAAAATTTTCAATAAATTATAACATGATTCATTTTATTTTCTTAATGAGGCAATAATATTCCCTACATTATAGTAGGGATCCCTCTACTAGTTGATAACCTCTTTAGTATGGGAAATAATGTCTTAGATATGTGATTTCACCTGACATAGGATCATGGAATTTAAGGTTGGGGTATTATAAAATACCATCATATCATTTGATATTTTAGGGAGGAGTTCATTTGAGGTAGAGATATGATGTTGTAACTTGAATAATATATTGCATTCATTCCATTCTAACACACTAGTGATTTTAAACCAAGTTTCAATTGGAGTACATGTATTAATAGTAGGAAATCTAAGTTGATTTAGATATAGGTTTATAAATCCTTGTTATGGGATGGACTATGCATTGTGGTATAATAATATAGATTGAAACAAAGAAAATTATTTCATTAATCACTTTCAATTTTGGTGTTATATAATGTTTAAAAAATCTGTGTCCCTATTTTGGATTGATTGTATTTACTACTCGGAAAATGTTTCAAGTGTTGTAAGTTTAATTTTTTTTTCTTGGTTTTGGATTTTTTTTCATTTTGGGAAAAATTTGTTGTGTGATGTAAGAGATATAAAAAAATTGAGTGTAAGATGGTTTTTTGAAATGATAAATTCTTTTGAAAATTTTGGTAAAATAATATTTTTATTTTACTATGAATTGAGAATCAAAATTAAATTTTCAATAAATAATGGGACTAATTTTGAGGGAGATATATTTTAAAAATAATTATTTGAATAAATATTTTAAAAACAATATTTAGGGTTTTCAAAATGATAAAAATATACTTTAAAAAGTATTTACTAGATTTTAGATTTTTAAGAGACGTGGTATTACTCAATCCCTTGGGATACCTAAGACTTCAAAAAAATACCAAGGGTTTGATTTTGTGTTCAAAGAATAATTTGGTGATGGGTTTAAATATAATAAGTAGTTGATAATTATTGTTTATACATGATATTTAAATAATTAAGAGATGTTTCATACTAGATGTTTTAAAGGGTTTATTTTTATTGATTGTCTATAAGTTGTGTTTGAGATTGTTTTATTGGGGTTGAAAATTAGTTCTTTACTAGAGGATACGTTGAGGTAGATTTTGTGTTATTCATTCTTAGGTAGGTGGATTATTAGTGTGGGGACCACTACAAGGTGGGGTAACTCAAGAGAAATGATGTCAAAGGTATAATATTTGGTGGGATGATATAAAAAGTATATTGATCCATGAATTAGGTGAGTCTAATGATAAAGATAAGTATACAATATGTTTTTATTGGTTTAAAGTGGAAAAGTATTAGATTCAGTGGGAACATCAATATAAAAATATTAACATATTTTTAGGGGTCATTCTAAAATGATCAAGTTATGAGTGATTTATTTTTTTTTAAATTTCATAGGAAGATAAATCTTTATGGTGTGGATTTTATAATTCTGTATATTTTTTATAATTAAATTATACTATATTTATATGTTCCCAATGGATATATGGATGGTTAATTTGTAGATATTATTTTTACGTTTGGTTTAAAGGAGGCCATATTTTCATTTGGATGAATTTTAGATTTTAGAGAATCCTAAAATAACCTTATGGATTGATTTTTTTTGGAATTTATAATGTGTTACATGAAGTTAGGTTATAAAAAAGAATAAAATGAGAGGTTTGTGGATATATATATATATATGATAAAGGTGAATAGTCCCAAAACATTAAGAATAATGTGTGAGATAATGAATCTTGATTGTTAATCTATGTGGTTTATAAATAATTTTACCTAACAAAACTTTTTTAATGAGATGAAATATTTTGAGTCACCCATCCTTTATCTGTCCCATATCTTTCTGTGCTTGACCCACACAGATCTATGAGGTCCTATCATCACAATTTTTTTATCTTGTCTTGATGGTTTTCAGTCATTATTTATATGAATCAAGGTAATATTACTCAATTACTTCTACAACCATATCATTTATTCATCTTCTATTATTTGGGGAACTAATGTGCTTTGATTTTAGGTTTTTTAAGACGTGTGTTTTTCCAGAGTAGGGAAAACCCATATTAATGATGTGGATTTTTATTGAGATGACCAGAAGAGGTTTATAATAGTAGATTAAAAACTACTCTATGTTCATTTGGTATCGAATCACTACTTGATTATCTTTTTATAATTTTTTATTTGTTTAATGACTTTTAAAAGGGTTGATTAGATGATATAAGTGAATATTTTGGTTCAAAATTTTTTAAATGAAGAATATGGAAGTTAAAATGTATTAATATTTAATTTTAGAATCATCCTAAGGTATATAAACGTTATTTTATATGTATTAATTGATAAATAATTAAAAATGTGATTTATTTACTAATTAATCAATGTTTTCATATTGTGTTATTTATAATTATGTGTGGAATTTTTTTATAGTAAAGTAAAATGAGATTATATCAATTAAAATACATATATAATTATATTAGTATTTTTAAATTTTTATTTGGGTTTATGAGTTTATTTTACATATAAGAATTGGATATTTTCACAAGCTAGTGTTTTCAATGGAGTAATTCCCAAGAGGATCATTGTAGACACTTGAGGGGGGGGGGGCTGAATTTGTTATTTCCTATTTTTCCCAAATTACAAATTATCCTAAAACCCATTTGGAATTAAACTCACTTTTCTTGTTAGTTCATATGAATCTATTTTTTTAAATGCGTATCCATCTACGACATGCAATGTAAGTAAACCAAATATAGAAAGACGAACTATTTTTACAAGGTTCGGTACAAAGACATACTTCTTGACTTTATTGGTTGTTCTACTAGTCAAGGATTCTATACTATAATATAGGAGACCAAAATGGGTTTAGTTTTTACCACACCTATAATTACAGAGACTCACTATACTTAGAAATGTCCATTTCAGACAATAATTTCTTAATACATTTATCTCTATATTCACTAAGTCACACTATTCTCTCCCTATATACCATGAATCACCCAGGTTCTATGGATTCCCACCATATATATAAAAGTGTTACATTGAATTTATTCTTGTAAGTAGATCTCCAGTTTTGTATAGGATAATTTTTTACTAATGTAATAAATCTCCTTGAACTCAATAACAACTTCTTTGGATGCCTTCCATTCTTCAAGAATAATACCTATAACTCGGTCAATGCTATAGGTTATCTTTAAAATCTTTTAGTGAATATGATCATCTAGTTGTCTCACTCAATGATATAATTTGTTCTTAAATCCCAATATCTCCTCATTATTCACCAAGTGCTTCAACACTAATAAATGAAACCATACACATCAAGTCAAAATTTCTTTATTTTATTCTCAAGATTCCACAATAATGGCTATCAAATGAATATATTATCCCACATTTAGAATAAATACCGATAGGATCTAACTCCTCAACCTAAGCTCGAATCCTTTCTCTTCTTCTCTTTTAAGAATGATCTTCAAAATATCACACAACTAACTATCTCTCATATGCTTAATTCCAAACAACACAAGTATATCTATTTATTTTTTATTTTACATAGAGGTCATATAAATCATATTTTTTTAATTTAGGAATAAGGAATATCTCCATAATTTTCCCCAAGTTATAATTTAATTAGTCACATTTTTTACATGGATTCACCCCATAATCCTAATATTTCTTATTTTTTTCATCTACTGGATGTATTCTATACAATTATAAGAACACCCTTTCTTTTTAATTTCGTATTCTTTTCACATTTTTCTAATTTATTTATCATCTAGAAAACATGTATTCTATAGACTTCCATTTGCCTCATGATCACAATTTATTCTTTCTACAGATCAATAAAAACTCATCTAATTATTTATTACTAAACCTAGAAGAACGATTCTTCTTCAACCAATATAACTATCATGTAAATCTTCCTTAACATAAAAAATCCTTCAAAAATTTATACATCAAGATCGACTCAATAATAAATATAGAAATCACATAATTCTCAAAGAACATGACTTTTATGAAGCTCATAATTATTCAATATAATATTTAAATATTTATTATTTTACCCTTATGTAGGTAGTATAAACATGGGTTTACCTTAACATAGGGTTAACTTAAGCATAAGTGGGATTTGGAAACTCTTATCTACTGTCAAGTGAGATTTTTGTTGAATTTTACACAAACCTCAAAATAATCAACTCAAATTTATGTAGATACTATATTATATTCCATCCCTTTATATATATTTGATATAAACACATTGGTTAGATCATATGACTATTCTGAATACTATGAGTTTGAGTAAAAAACACATATATAGATTCTGATCAACAATACATACAATGTAGTTCCCAAGTCGATTGACCATTCTGTAGTGGATTTACTCCATGGATTAGAGGATATACCACATGAAATAATGACTAAACACATTATTTAACGACTGTGTAGTCAATTAATCAAATATATAAAGGGAGACTTAGTGGATCAACCAAAATATTCTAGATTCAATTTTTTTAGAATTTCTTCTTTCATTTGGTGGGCTACTTCATACCTCCTCCATCCATTCTCAAATAATTTCTGTGAATATATGAAATACTTGAAAAATCGTTAGTCATATTCCAAATAACAGTCATAATATATACTCAACCATGAGTATCAACAAAATTCCACTACACTTCAAACAATATCCAACCCAAAATTTCTTCAATGTTTTGTTCCACACTGATTTTAGCATACCTTTGTAACATCACACTAGGATAAATTATACTAAATAGTTGGGTATTCACACCCTAACCAGCTATCCTTTTAACATTAGTTATTTTATATCTTCAAAATTTTCACAACATAATAAATCTATTTTATCGTCATTCAAAAAATACAGGAAACATATATTTTATGTATTGGGTGGATGTTCTAATCCATCACCCATATCATCAAATTTTCATAATGATAATGAAAATGAAAAAAGATACAATAATAAAACCAAGGGAACTTCAAAATCAACAATAGGATTTGTTTTCAATTCCATATTTACATCACCACATTTAAATCACCATATTTACATAAAAAGTCAATGTCATTCTTCCCAAACTAATTGAAAATTAATGAAAATGAGTAAAAAAAATTTCTCAACTTATTGATATAATAGGAAGGATATACTCAATCAAACATCTAGTCACTCTTTACAAAGTATTAAAAATATGAGATTCTTATTATCTCATAATGACTCTTAACATATTTCACTTGAGAAAAGGGATTCATTTTCTAGATACCAATTGAAACTTATAAATCCTAATACCATTTTTGAATAAAACTAACTTCACACATGATGGTATACCCTTCTACTTCTTTCCAACATCTCCATAAATTTCTTAAGAGAAGGAATTCATCTTGAATAACTTTTTACCAGCTATAAAAGACTATATACAATAAAAATAATCTTAAGAATCAACCGAATTTATGTATATTGCATGTTACTTAGAAGTCTGTCATTAATAAACAAAATTAAATTCCCCATGGAAAAATCTGATGTGTAAACCATGAGTGATTAATTAAGACAAACAATTTATCCATAATTTAACCAATATGTGATACCAATCAAACCATTTCTCTAAATAGGGGATAATCAAATAGAATTTCAAGAGATTTTTTCAAACTTGCGCTCATATTCACAAAACTAATTAGAAATTTCAAGCGAAGGTTAAATTATTCCCCATTCATCAATTTAATAACCTCAACCCTTTAGAACGAGATTTATTATAAATGGAAACAAATATTGGAAAGTGATGGTCATACCTCATTATTCATTTGTTGTTAGGAATTTCTAGATTCCATATTTGAATAATTTAAGAAATCATTTGCAGACTTCACTTCTTTAGTTTCTTCACCTCAAGTAATGCATTTCATACTTCATCACTATGAGAGTTTTATTCTATAAATAAATTTCATAAAATTATGATACCAGTTGAAAATATGATACCAATTCAAAATTAATTCCAAATAAAATTTATGTCTATAGTGGATTGAATTTCTTATAGATTCACCATCAATTTACTCTTTAATGAAAAATTATCATAATGTGGGAATGAGGTGAACTTAATCACCTCCTTAGTTGTTATACTGGGGTTGATACTTCTTTCTTAATCCAATTTCATTTTTATTTGAAGATATTAAATTTAGACGTTTTTTCATTCTTGTATCCTCTTTAGATTTGTATATTTTCACTACAATGGGTATCATGGTCTTCTTTTCATTTACAACTTATTTCTTAGATGTAATAACATTTTTATCTATCACAATAGTTCCATATTTTAAATACTTTATCTATCCACTTTCTTCTTCTAGTTTCTTGAAACATACGATCAAAATATAATTTGGACCATGATACTATTTTTTATTTGGCCTGGAGATTTAAAATGTAACACCATGAGATTTTAATATATGACTTACTTTAAATTATACAAATGTATTTGATGGATTTCTCTACACACAACACCAAACTTAAATGAAACAATTATATATTTTCATAAAATATAAATATTTATGTATGATCATTAAAACAAAACTATTGAATTAAAAGGTAATGAATAAGAGTAATCGATTTATGAATATATATATATATATATATATATTTATATAAATACTACTTTTAATATGAATTAAATTAAAATTGTTTACACAAAATGAATAATATCATTTATTGTTTAGAAAATTATTTTTTAAAAAATTTCCTTTTAGGAGATATGGATTTTTATTTTAAGAAAATTATGACTAATAATGATAAAAAATGTTTTATATTAATAATTTGTTAACACTAATCTAGTCGGAAATGATATGAAATATGAATAATAATAGTTAATATTTGAAAAGAATCATTTTCCAATAAAAGAAGTTTTATCATTATATTTTATGATTTTATTCAAATACAGAATTTATAATGTTTATAATTTAAATTTGAAGATATTATATTCATTTTTCAATATATAATAAAAATATTTTCTTAAGATGGATTTTTGGTATTTTTTTGAAATAATTGGTTTTTAGGTGAATAATGAAAAATAGCAATTTTGCTAAAAACTGTTACTTTTATGTCATTATAGTAATACAAGAATGAATACGTTTTTTAAAGTTTTTTATATAAAAAATATATTTATAATTAAAATAAAAAATAAAAAATTAAAATGTTTTTTATAAAACCCTTGAATATCATTTTGGAAATATAAGTAATATTTTATTCTAAAAACTGTTTTAATTATATTATATTAAAAATTACATTTATTTTTTCTAAATTAAATATATAAAAATAAAATTTTTATTTAATATAAAAATGATAATATTATTTGATATGTTTGATTTAAAAATTTTGAAAGTGTTATTATTACTAAGATTAAAGTTAATGAACATGATAATCGTAAAACCATTATTTCCAATGAATTGTTTTATTAATATTTTGTATTTTTATTCAATCAATTAAATTAAATTTTTTCAAATGATAAATATATTATGATTTTTTATCAAATATATAATTATATTACCACAAAATTAATTGGTAACTAATTTTAAATAATATTAAGACCACTTAATGGCTAATACACCATTTTCTGCAAAAACTATTTTTCTGTATATAAAATGATTTAATTTAAAAGTAAATTTAATATTATTTATAAACTATATTATTTTAAAGATATAATAAACTTATGTTCATCACACCCAAATTTTTTTTATGGTTTGTTATTTTTTATTTCCAGTAAAACGTAAATTTATTAGTTTAAAACTAGTTACCAAGGTTAAAATAGGAAAAGGTAAAAGTTAAAAACCTAGGAACAAGTAACTTAGAGAAAGTTTAAAACTAACGTGGAAATACGTTTTTGTGTATTTTTTACCCAATATAACCAAAAAATCCATTATTTATATCTTTTTGATTATTTTACCCTTGAATAATGTAATGATATCATTGAAAATTAAATGGTGTTCACAAAAATTCCATTTTCTTCACTTGTAAAAAGGAAAATTATTAACATTAATGGAAAAACCATTCTTAAAAATTACTTCCATAAAATATTCAATTTTAATCCTCATATAATAATTTATCATGTTAATAATCCTCTTATCTCAAATATATATACCAAACACTTTCTTTCTAAGGGTAATTTTAAGAGAAAGATCAAAGTCCCAATGAGAGTATTACATAATCCTTAACATTTTCTTTTCATTATTTCTCTTCTGAACCAATAATTAACATAGTAATATGATAAAATCTATATCATTATTATACTTAAGTATTATTATATTAATGGACCAACCTTTTATCTATTTTTTTCTATCCACTTAGAAAAATAAAAGGTTGTTAATTGTGCATCGTGTAGACTACCACCTCCATGATGTAACATTTTCCATTTTCCATTTTAATTTTCTTTATTAAAAAAAAAATAAAACATGATTAATTTTTCTTAAAAATAAAATATAATTATTCTTATATTCTAATGATATTATACACTTCCTTAACTACATTCACCCATTGATATATAACATATTCATGTTTGGGTCTGTTTAACCACATACTTGAATAATTCTATAAAAATATATCATGGATTACTATATGAAGATAAATAAAAAAATTATTATAATTGAATAAAAATTATTTTTTGGGGTTTAGGAGTGTTTATATTCAATATTTAACTTATTATTAAAATATAAAATTTGATCACAAAAATCACTGAAATAGGCAAACACTAATTCAATTTCCACTCAAACATAAGAAAAAACATTATAACAAATAGAAATCATATGACAACAAATGGAACATATTAAATAAAATATAAAATAATATGTTTTATAATAAGGTATTTAATAAAATTAATTTTATTATTCACGATGGTAGGTGCATGCACAGAATGATTTTGGAATAATGTATGGGTTTTCGTCTTAAATTCCAATTTCTAAGGCATGTTTGGTATTATTCAAAAAATTTTATTTTTTGTTCTATGTATTTATTATTTGGGATATCATATGATGAATTATATTTAATCATAGTATTTGAAGTTCATTTATAATACCACTCTTTAAAGGGGTTTGGATAATAATGTTACTCATGTTGCAAGGGTTCTTTGTCTCAAAATTTAATACCTTATGGCATGATTATAATATACACCATTTATTCCTTTTAATGATGAATTTATAATTATAAAAGAATTTCACAAACATATATTATATATTTTTAGAATAAAATTCAATATATTACATAAGAACATCCCTGAGTATCATAAAGTTATAGTGCCTTTGGAAACTTGGAAACATAAAAAACTGATTCCGAAGAGTTCTACATCATCTCCCACTTAGTTCCTCAAAAATAAAACCTTTATTAGACATATCACATGCAATAACTATCATCATAACCTATGGAAAAGAAATATAAGTATGGTTAAAATGTGAAATTTGTAAAAATAATGTTAGTATAAGGGTATGAGAACATGAGAATAACATATGAATACCATATCCTACATATTAAAGATCAAAATATTGAGTCATGGAAGAGAGATTGGAAGTTTTTAATTCATTAATAACAAAGTTATAAAATAACATAGGCCATGAGATCATAAAATTTTCATAATACATAGAGTTTTGAAAAAAAATAAAAATATAAAACCTTATGTCAAGGCTACCCACCAAAACATTCATAACATGTTAGGATTTGGCTAACAAAATGTTCGCCTAATTCAGGCTTGGGATAATCACCCATGTACCCTCTTTTTAGGATTAGGATAACCTCCTGTATAACCTCTAAACTCATAGAAAATTAATCATTACATAATTAATTAGAGGGAGATATAGGTCCCATCCATCACATAATCCATATATTTGTATTCCACAAGATTTTAAAATATTAATCATATAAAACCCCATGAAATGAAATGGGTTTCATAAACATTTCATCATATTATAACTCACAGTAATGAAATAGGTTCCATAAAAAATTTTTATCATAAAAATAATCTATATAGAGAAAGACTAAGAATGGTATCATTTGATCATATCCCTAGTAAATCAAAATTAACATCAATGTTTGTCATCCTAGAAGGTAAATGATTTTTATAAGACACTATAAACATTTCTTTAATAAATAAACTTTATTTAAAAACAAATTTTTAAAACTAAAAATTCATATAACATTTTTGAACTCATTTTCTTTGAAAATAAACTTTGAGACTTATAAAGGAATCTTTAAAACATTGAGTGGTCACGATAGAAGGAAATTTTATTCATGTTAAAACAAATATTCATTTTATATTATTAGTAAAATACAAATGTGCCTTGTTTTTAAAACTATATGAAGATTCCTTTTAAGACATTTTGTTAAAATTCAAACAAGGGTAACAATGACTTTAAAAAATTCAAGAGGAATATTAAAACATTTATGAAAACATTTTTAGAAAACATAGATATAAAAGAATTTTTTTTACCATATTTAGAAAGATATTTAGTTTTCTATAAAAAAATTCATTCGGAACCATGAATACATAAAGAGAGGAAAATTAAGGGATCATTTTATTCTAAATAAATAACCAGTGGAGAAGAAAATTTATGAGTTTCAAGAAAGATAGTTCATAATATTTACTAAATAGAATAATAAATATAAACAATCCTAATAAACTATGAAATTGTATGATAAAAAACCTACCACTTTGTTTACTTTGAATCATAATCCTCATGAAGGAATAACATTAAATGAAACATAAAATGTCATGAGAATAAATAAAGTCATGATATTATATGTCAAAGGTGTTGTATTCACACCTAATAAAAGAAGATAGGCTCATAACATAACATATGTATCAAATAATAAAAATTGAAGAAAAAAAACCTTATATTATGTTTTTAATTTCTTCATACACATTCTAACATCCAGTATAAAAAAACACATCTCTTAGCGAGGCGGTAGTCCTCCATACACACGAATGATTTTATTGTATCTCCTACAGAATGAAAAGTAAGAAATTATATGTGGTATCATAATTAAATAAGTATAATTATGTTATAATTACCATATATATTCATTTAATCTATCCTTTTACCATCTGAGTAAAATAGAAATAAAAAACAAATCACAACAGTTCGTGAGGCGGTAGTTCGATGTAGTCACGAGTGATGCTATTATTTTCCAAAGGGATGGGAGGTAATAAGGTATAAGTGGTATTATAATTATAGAGGTATAATAATATAATAAATATAATATATAAACATGAAACACATTGTTAAATCTATCCATGCGAGGTGGTGATGGAAAAAAATAACAATAGTTCATGAGGCCATAGTCTGTTGTACACACAATCTAAAGTTTCATTTACCACTTTATAGAAGAGGATATAAATATAAATTATTAAATTATAATAATAAAATTTAATTATTTGGAATATAATAATATTATTATAACTTTATATTAAAAAAATATTTTATAGAGTTATAATAAAAATTAAAACAAAAATGTAGAGTTTAAAAAATTACCTCTTCTTTAGAGAAAATATTTGGCTTAAACTAATGGCGTAGTAGATTCAATTTATGATATAAAAAATAAAACAAGGTTGTGGGTAGGGATTTAAGGTAGATATTTGTTTGGACATTCACCAAACCAAATGGTTTTGGAAGTATAAAGTGGAGAGGAGAGGTGGTGGATTTTTATAAATGGGGGAGGTGACATACTTGAAATGTTTGAAAAGAATGAAGTGTAACCAAGTTTTTTACATTCAAAAAAGCTAAAAAATGGGTCATTATATAATCTTATATGTGATATGATCTAAATATGTCCATTAAATCGGTGTTTGTAAAAGTTTTTAGGTTATTTTGACCCTTACATTTTTAGTTTAACCCCTGGTAAACTCTTTTTAACCTTTTTCATGTAAATTAAATTTTACTAATTTTACTGTTAATTTTGACCAAAATGAAAGCTGAACATGTTTTTAAATATAAATTATGCATGTTATAAATATGGAATATATTTTTTCCATATTCAATTCACATAATTTAAAAAACCCAACTTAAAATCAAACCCACAAACGCGACGAGAAAGCGATTTTACAAAGAGAAAGTGTTCAAAATTTTAAAAAAAATTTACATGAAAATTAAATATAAAATTGATTACAATAACCTAAATTATAAATATTTAATTTAACTAATTTATCTTTTAAAACTGTTTCAAAATAACAAAGTTCTTTCTCCAAATTCATCCCAACACGTTGGATTTATAAACTTATTTTTATAGTGGGTTTCATAAGGAGTCATCTAAATTCTTGAGTGAAAGCTATTTATGTAAGAAAATTATACTAGAGGAAAGTGTTGATCCCAAAAACATTTAAATACATATAAAAAGTTCTCAAAATATTCTATAGGATTTTATTTTTTCTCTTTGTCTGACCATTTTTCTGAGGATGATTCACAACACTAAAACTCAACTATATATCAAGAGTTTGCTGAAGACTTCGCCAGAACATTGAGGTAAATGTTGGATCCTAATCTTATACAATAGAATGTGGTACTCCATCAAACCATAACACATCCTTAATATATACTCTAGAAATATGATCAAGAGATAATTCTTCTCTGATTGTGATGAAGTGTGATGACTTTGTAAGGCGATCAATTATGAACCATATAGTATTATTCCTTTTAGAAATTTCACAGAGTCCAATGAAAAAATATATGGTAATTTTTTCCATTTATATTATGGTATGGTTAATGATTGTAATATCCCCTTAGGATTTTTCTCTCAGCATTAAGTTTCTAATTTACCAAGCACTGAGATACAAACTCTATGATATATCTCATTATTCCACCGCACCAAAAAAACTCTTTCATATATCTATACATCTTCACAATTCCAGGATGAATATAGAAGGATGAAATATTTGATTCCTCTAAAAAATACTTCTTCAAATCTGGTATGGATAGAACACATAAATGGGTCCGAAACCATATCATTCCATCACAATCAAGGTTAATATTAGGAATATTTCTCACCTTCTTTTGCAGATCCATATCTTCCTTCAGTGACTCTTTAGTCTTCATCGAGATAGATGGTGGAACACTAATTTATGAAATATGATATTTATCCCCTTTATTCAGACTTTCTAGATATATCCTTTGAAAATAAATAAATATTTTATATTTTGTGATCATCATCATGAATAATCTATCATGATCCTTTTGACTAAAAGTATCATCCACCTGGTTATCTTTCCTAGGGTAATAATGTATTAAGCATTAATAATCTTTAATAAGCAATAAAAATATTCTGTAGAATATGTTAAACTTCTATTTTTGGATTATATACTTAAACTTTTTTATCATTATATATATCAAATTTCCTTCATAAATAAAATTCCTCTAAATATTTAAGGAAAAATTAACACAACTAACTCTATATCATGAGTTTCAAAAAATTTATCGTAAATCGTTAATTGTCATGAGGCATAATTTAGAATCATGTCATTTTTAATAATATTAAATCCCAATAATTCTTGGATCCATCATTATAGATTACAAACCCTTATCCACTATAGGGTAATGTAAGAATGGGTGCACCAACTAATCTTCTCTTTAGTTCCATGAAAATTTCCTATCATTAATTTGTCCAAAGGCACTTAGGTTCCTTCCAAGTTAACTTGGATAGTGGATTAGATAGTCTTAATAAAGTATTTTAAAAAATTCAATAATATCCAGCCATACAAAGAAAACTTCAGATTTTAGTCACTAGGGTTGGTCTAGTTCAACATTCCACAACTTGCATCTTTGATGGGTCCACTGATATACCCTATCTTGTGATTATATTCCCAAAAAATGAAACCCTTTATAGCCCAAATTTACAATTTATAATTTTTTCAGTAATTCTCTCTTTACTTAGGATTTGTTGTGAAATTTTAAAGTGATATTTACGCTTTTACTCACTCTTTAAATAAAAAAGAACCTCACCTATAAAGAAAACCAAAAACTGATCATGGTAATAAATAAAGACTCTATTCATTAAATATATAAAGTTAGTCGGGGAATTATTAAGAAAAAATGTAATTACTATATACTCATAGTTTCTACATGTTGTACGCAATGATGTCTTGGGTATAACCTCTATTTCAATGGAAAGAAGGCAACAACTTAAGTGAATTTGTTTTGCCCCGATGGTTGATTATCGGGGTTTTGACTTCTTGCTCCATCATTGATGTCAGTTCACCACTTTTGTTCTTA
Organism: Viscum album; assembly: GCA_963277665.1. Lineage (NCBI taxonomy): Eukaryota > Viridiplantae > Streptophyta > Magnoliopsida > Santalales > Viscaceae > Viscum > Viscum album. The sequence continues at coordinate 1,850,281,437 of OY728164.1, read as the reverse complement.
ATATACACTCTCAATGGTTCCCACATACATAACTAGGTGTGTACTTGCTTTACAAAGGAAGGTGACCAGTTGTGGTTTCAGACCCAATGTAACTTAGGATCTCACATTGGTCGAGAGGATGAGAGGTCCGACTTATCACACCCTTGGGGGGGGGGGGTTGCCTACTCTAGGACTCTATTATTGTTCAAATATATGCTATTAAATATATTCCTAATCCTGGTATGGGACCAGTTACCCTAACAAAATGACCGTCAATTGACCCTCTTCCACAATCCCGATACAGAACCAGTTACCCTCACATAATGACCATATGATAAATCACATTTATACATGAGTGGGAATATTTTAGTGAATCCATCTATAAGTATACAAGTTTATTCATCCATTTAACCTTATAAGTGGATGCGATATGTTGAATCATAATCGTTGGATGTCTCAGAATTTTATGTCACATAGGGCTGCGTTTAATAAGTTGAGGTTGGGATTGATCCATTATGAAGCATCCTATGAATCCCATTTATAACAAGAATCAAATCCCACATAGTTTTATAAACACGTACTTGTTAATGTCATGTGAAGAGGGAATATGTGTGGGCTCTTAGGTATCGAGTATTTGTGATCACTACGAGAAAAATAGCTTTTTACGACAGTCTATTTACGATGGGATTAATTCCCATCGTAAATAGTCCGTCCCATTGGTTATTTGCGAAGGGGGGTAGGTCCCGTCTCAAATAATTGGTTATTTGAGATAGGATTTGGGGTCTCGTCGCAAAAGGTAATGCACGGTTTGGCACGGTCTGCGCGCCAAATCGCAGGAAGGTTATTTACGATGGAGGGATTCTCCCATCACAAATAGTGCGTTGGTCGGAGCGTATTAACAATGAGACCTGTTGAAAATACCGACGGTGGTAAATTGGTTTTTGCGACGGGATGTTGTCCCGTTGCAAAAAGTGTGTCGACAGGAAACTATTTGCGACGGGTCCCATTGCAAATACCTTTTTAACTGTTAATAGTAATTAATGCGGGAAAAAGTATTTGCGACAGGATACCCATCGCAAATAGTACCGTCACAACTAATCTAACATATATATACCCCCATCCGTTTTTCCTACTCTTCCCCTCAATTCTCACTTCTTCTCTCTCTCTCTAAACTCTATTTTTAGAGTGAAAATTTCTCTGAGTTTGTTTTTTTACGAAGAAGTTGTGAAGTCGTCTACATCAATAAGAGATCAAATTTAAAGGTATTTAAATTTTATTTAATTTTGTATTTATTTCATTTTTTATGTTAAATTTAATTATTGTTGATTGGTTGTAATTAAATTAGATTTAAATTGTTTATTATCAGTATTTATTTGTAATAAAAAATTGAAATTATTAGTTCTAATTATTAATAATTAGTAATAATTAATAATTATTAATGATAATTAGTATTGTATATAAATAATTAGCGGTAATTAGTAATTAGTAGCAGTAATTTGTAGTTATTAATAGTAATTAATGCTAATTAGTAATAATTAGAGGTAATTAGTAATAATTAGGGGTAATTTGTAATAATTTGTGGTAATTAGTAATAATTAGGGCTAATTAGTAATAATTAGCGGTAAATAGTAATAAATAGTAATAAATACTAATAAATAGGATTAATTAGTAATAAATAGTAATAAATAGGAATAAATAAGAATAATTAGTAATAAATAGGAATAAATAAGAATAAATATGAATAAATAGGAATAAATAGTAATAAATAGTAATAAATAGGAATAAATATGAATAATTAGTTATAAATAGGGATAATTAGTAATAAATAGTAATAATTAGTAATAATTTGTAATAGTAAATAGGAAAAATTAGTAATAAATTGGAATAATTAGTAATAAATAGGAATAATTAGTAATAAATAGGAATAATTAATAATAAATATGAATAATTAGTAATAAATGAAGAGTAATAATAAGGAACAAAATATAATAAATAGGAATAATTATTAATAATTAGGAATTATTAGGAATAATTAGTAATAATTAAGAATAATTAGTAATAATTAAGAATAATTAGTAATAATTAGGAATAAATAGTAATAATTATGACTAATTAGTAACAATTAGAAATAATTAAAAATAATTAGGAATAATTACTAATAATTAGTAGTAATTAGGAATAATTAGGAATAATTAGTAATAATTAGGAATAATTAGAAATAATTAGTAATAATTAGTAATAATTAGTAATAATTAGTTATAATTAGTAATAATTAGTAATAATTAGTATTAATTAGTTATAATTAGTCATAATTAGAAATAATTAGTAATAATTAGTAGTAATTAATAATAAATAATACTAATTAGTAGTAATTAGTAATAAATAATACCAATTTGTAGTAATTAGTAATAAATAGTAGTAAATAGTACTAATTAGTAGTAAATAGTACTAATTATTAGTAAATAATAATAGTTAGTAGTAATTAGTAATAATTTGTAGTAATTAGTAATAAATAGTAGTAATTAGTAATAAATAGTAATAAATAGTAATAAATAGTAATAAATAGTTACAATTAGTAATAATTAATAATAAATAGTAATAATTAGTAATAAATATTAATAATTAGTAATAATAAGTATTAATTAGTAATAATTAGTAATAATTAGTAATAAATAGTAATAAATAGTAATAAATAGTAATAAATAGTAATAAATAGTAATAAATTGTAATAAATAGTAATATATAGTAATAAATAGTAATAATTAGTAATTATTAGGAATAAATAGTAACAAATAGCAAGAAATAGTAAAAAATAGGAATAAATTGTAAGAAACAGTAAGAAATAGTAACAAATAGAAACAAATAGTAATAAATAGTAACAAATAGTAACAAATAGTAATAAATAGAAATAAATAGTAATAAATAGGAATAAATAAGAATAATTAGTAATAATAAGTAATAATTAGTAATAATTAGTAATAATTAGGAATAATTAGAAATAAATAGTAATAATTAGCAATAAATAGTAATAAATAGTAATAAATAATAATAAATAGTAATAAATAGTAATAAATAGTAATAAATAATAATAAATACTAATAAATACTAATAAATACTAATAAATAGTAATAAATAGTAATAAATAGTAATAAATAGTAATAAATATTAATAAATAGTTATAATTAGTAATAAGAAATAAGAAATAGTAATAAAAAATAATAAATAGTAATAAATAGGAATAAATAAGAAAAAATAGGAATAATTAGGAATAATTAGGAATAAATAGAAATAGTTAGTAATAATTAGTAATAATTAGTAATAATTTGTAACAAATAGAAGTAAATAATGACAAATAGTAACACTTAGAAACACTTAGAAACACTTAGTAACAAATATTAACAAATAGTAACAAATCAGAACAAATAAGAATACTTAGGAATACTTAGGAATACTTAGGAATAGTTAGGAATAATTATGAATAGTGAGGAATAGTTAGGAATACATTGGAATAGTTAGTAATAGTTAGGAATACTTAGGAATAATTAGGAGTAATTAGGAATAAAATCAATTGTAATAAATTGTAATAACTTGTAATAACTTGGTACGATTTCTAGTGGATTGGCGACACTACTTTTTCTCGATGACACTTCTCCTTTAAACTTTCACCGACTCAAAACATTATGAAAAGTTTACTTTTACGTATGTATATCCAATATCATATGCATGAGTTTGATTATGAATTCGTAGGACCACATTTTTCATAGTGTTTTCAGGTAGTGACAATTACAAGAAGATGATTCATCTATGAAAAGGGGGATCTTTTCTCCGACGACTCATTTAATTGCAACTTTCTCACACTGAACTCACAGTGAAGAATCTGCTCGGTGGTACGCTTATACAATCTTGAATGCATGAGAATGAATATGTGTTCCTTCAAGAAGATTCCTCATAGTGATTTCAGTGTGATAAAGTTGCAAGTAAATGACCTGTCAGACAAAAGGGGAGCCGTCAATCCATGGGAAATTATGTCACCCATAAATAATGGTAATTATTAAGATATAGTTGTAATTTTTTATCTTCTTTTTCAGATAGTGTTTTTATAATTTCAAATGATTAAAAAATGGAAATGATTTTATATTTTGTAGAAAATTATGGAACAAGGAAGTTGACACCATTCATTATTAGATGATCATGCTTGGATAAATTAGCACAGAAATATAAATGGTTCTGGTTTAAATCATGTATATATTTATGGTGTTGAATCTTTCTTATCATTTTCATCATCCAAACCAGAATATGTTTCAGAAGGCACAATAAAGTGTCCTTGTAAAAAAATTTCTCTAAGAACGTTTGACACATTTGACAAGGTTGGGGGACATATCTTTTGGTTTGGTTTTCAACAAGATTATGTTTTTTGGTATCAACACGGTGAACGCAATTCCAGAGAAGAGACTATTAACTTGATTCCGGATCCATTACAGTTTCAAAATTTAGTACATGATGCTGCAGGTCTATCTATTCAACAAACTAGAACTCAAGATGATATTGATTTAACTCTTGAGTTGGCACCATACAAATTTTTTGAGTTGTTGAGGTATACTAAGGATGCATTATATCATGGTTGTAGGATAAGAAAATTAGAAGTAGTTGCAAAATTTATGGCTATTAAATCAGATAACTCAATGTCAAACAACTATTTTGAGAAACTATTTTCTTTAGTTAAAACACTATTACCTAAAGGAAATGTGTTTCTTTCAAATTAATATGAGAGAAAGAGTCTAGTTTGTAATTTGGGCCTTAGTTATCAAAAGATTCATCCATGTCCAAATGATTGCATCTTATATTCTAGTGAAAATGAGTCATTGGATAATTATCCCACATGTGGACAATCGAGGTATAAAGAAGCTTAACCAGGGAAGTATGGATCGACTCCTATAATATAGTTGAGATATTTCCCCCTTACACCCAGGTTGCATCATTTATTTATGTCTTAGAACACATCGTCAATGATTTCATGTCCCAAAACTAAGATTTCAATTGATAAAATCATGAATTATCCATGTGATGGTGATTCATGAGAACATTTTGACAGTCTGCATCCATCTTTATCTTTAGAATCCCGAAACGTTTGATTGGTTCTTTATACTGATAGTTTATGTCCGTTTGGTTCTTATGGTAGTCAGTATTCATGTTGGATTATCTTTATAACTCCGTACAATTTTCCTCCATGGATGTTGATGAAGGATCCCTATATCTTTTTGACCTTATTAATCCCAGGACCTCCAAAAAAAATATTGATGTTTATTTTAAACCATTTATTGATGAGTTAAATGCATTGTGGAGTAATGGTGTTAGTGTAACACCCCGAGATTCCACGGTACGCTTCTCTTTAAATAATACAGTAGCGTGTGTTGTACGCAACTTCGAGTTCTAACACACACCACGACCAATCAAAGTAGCTGTTATGAATAGTAATACAAAATTTTTAAAATTTTACAAATTTTGTCTCTCAAAATGGACTTCATTTTTGGATTCGGAGTATCGAATTTAGCCTAAGGTGAAATTTTGGTACTTTTCGGATAACTTTAATATTTTGATGAATAGTGAAAATTACTAAATTTTAATTAAAAACAAATTTTTTAATCAAAATAATTAATAATTATAAATTATGAATTTGAGTGGTTTTAAAGTATAATTAGAATATATTTTTACCATTTTATCCAATGGTGTTCATTAGAATTAATTTCACTTTGAAATTGGACATAAACAATTGCCAATCTTTTGATATATATTGTTTCTTAAAAACACGCTATTTGTTGTGACAACGGGAATTAATTATAAAATTAATTAAATAGACTTATATGTTTTTAATTTTGTAAAATAGACATCATTTTTTAATTCGGAATATCAATTATATCTTAGGGTGAAATTTTGGCATTGTTATGAAAAACTTCAATTTTTGATGAATAGTGAAACTACTAAGTGGTAGATAAAAAACTGAATCTTTCATAAAACTTAATTTTACCACTTCTGTGATTGGAATTTTGAAAATCCGAGAGACACGGTTAATATCAAGGAGTAAAATGTGGTTCAATGTGATGAAAATAATTTTTGGTGAACAGTAACTTTTTACTTTTATTTACCACGGTTAAAAGTAACTAGGGAAATTAAGGGTAAAAATGATATTAATATTACCCTAACACATGTAATAATTCTATTGGACAATTTTATCTCGACCAAAAACAACCTTAGGAATAAACTATTATCATTTAGGTCCACTTGGATTAGATTAGGACATTTATTATTATTTAATTCAAAAAAGAGTTAAAAGAGTTAAAATCAAAGTTTATTTACTAAAACATTTTTAATATCGGGTTACACATAAGATAAATTCGATTGTAATATTCATTAGAAAGATAAAAATATTTCCTACATAATTATATTTTATTTATAATTTTTAGACATTAAAAAACGTAATTTATTTATGACACAATGATGATGCAGTAATTACCTAATTAATGAAAAATTGAAATAATTGATATTATAAATAACCAAATAAATGTAATTTGAGACGTTTAATAAATACCAATAATTTTGTAGGATACTATGTCATGTTAGGATTTATTTAATTAACTTTTTTGAAGTAATAATTCTGTTATAATTTTTTTAAAAATCAATTATTGAATAGTGTCAAAATTGACATAAAAGAGTTTTTAAAACAAATATTATATTATTAATTGATATTAAATTCCTAAAAATCTAAGGTTCGGACCAAAGACTTATATCATGATAGGTGTATCATTAATGGACCACTTGAGGGTCTCTTAGATGTATATAGTATGTTTATTAACCATATAATATAAAAATACAAAGAGAAATTGTAAAAGTGAAACTAATTAACTAAGAATTAATACTTGAAGATAAGGTTGATATAATGACCCAAACCTGTCTAAATTCTATTGTTTGAGTGGTTTTCTACCCATACCCACCTTAAGCTTTAAATAATCCACTTTGGAGCCATTATAAACCGAATATGAATTTATTATAAAAAAATATTTCTAGCATTTCCAAAGGTGCCCCTCACCCCTCTTATAAAAGGGAACTCTCCCTTCTCATTAACTCACACCTTCAAAGCCTTTTGGTTCGCCCAACCTCTTCCCAAATACCCTATCAACTTCCCTCACTTAATCCTAGAGGCCTTCCTTTAGTCAGAAAGCCAAATTAAGGATCCCTTTTGATCAAATCAAAATGAAGAACCTGAAGAAGAGGAGGTTAAACGTACCCTCGACTAAAGGAAAGTGCAAGGTAAGGGGTTTTCATCTCACCCTTTATTCTCACGAGATTCATGCCATATTGCCACTATTAACTTTTTTGTGGTGTATATACTTCCCATAATTGTATTATTTGTGTAATAAACATTAATTTATGTATATTTACAAATTCATTGTATGATACCTCTTTCAAGGGGTGTATGTTTCACAAGTTACCAAATTGGTAAGGGTTTATTTCGCAATCTCTTCATTATCCGAGGTTGTTTATACGTAATAATCTACTGGGATTTCATTATCATCCACATACATGTTTTTAAAAATGTCTTTCAAAACATTTGTACTATTTAATAGATAATGGGTTAAAGTCATTTATACCCTTATTTGACTTTATATGTTTTGAAAGGAATCTTTCCATCGTTTTCGAAACAAGTTACTTTTTAACCTTTTTGACAAAATTAATGTAAGAATGTTTTTTTAACTTATACAACAGGTGTGGTTATTCTCTACCGTTATTACACCTTTGAATCTTCCTTCACAAGCTTATAAAGATATTTTCAAAATAAAGGTTTTCTCTATAATTATGCGACTTTTAAATGATTTCAAAAAGAGGTATTTCTCTCAAATAGTATTGATTTCATCTATGTCAACATCCTTTGATAAATTTTACACTTCTTTCAAGTTTAATTATTATGATACAAATCATCCATATTGTATTTGAGGATTTGTGATATTTTTGACTATGGATGAGTTATTTTTATGCCATTAATGGTTTATAATTAATGTTTTGACATTTTGAATGTTAGTTTTAATACGAATGTTTATGTTATATTTCATCCGCTTATTAAGATGAATGTGTTGGACTAGTATGTTCCGGGTTGGGGACCGGTAAAAGTAAGCCCTCTGGGTTGGGGTCCAGTTACAGCAGACCCTCCGGGTTGGTGTCCAGTTATTAGAGGCACTCCGGGTTGGTGTCCGGTTATTAGAGGCACTCCGGGTTGGTGTCCGGTTAATAGAGGCACTCCGGGTTAGAGTCCGGTTATTGAGGCTCTCCGGGTTGGGTTCCGGTTACAGTTATACCTTAGGTCTTGGCACACGGCCTTGACACAGAAATTAATGTTCGGTATTATGCATTCCATCATTATGGAAGTGGTTAGTGATATTGCATGTGATTATTCGATTAGTAGAATATCCATGTGAATAAGTAAATGGAATTATTTCATTTTATTTCTGCTATATTATGCTGAAGTTCAAGTTTAAAAAGGCTTTTGTTTTAGTTTTATATATTTACTTAAATGTGTAAGCTTATTTTTGAAAGTTTCCGCTGTATTGCTGACCCTTACCGAGCATTTGAGCTCACCCGTTTCTATGTTTTATTTTTCCCAGGATTCCAAGAAGTGTAATGTGATTGATATGCAGGGTTAAGACAAGGGAATAATGGCATTAATAAATGATTATTTATGTTGTTTTGTATGTTATGAAGTGTAATGTAATATTCATGTATGTAATCTATTTTCCAAGACTGCTAAACTGACTGGTTCTTCAGGACTTGGTTCCTTGTAATCATGCCAATGTATTAAGATAATGCACCGACTCTGGGTCACTGGGGTCGGGGCGTTACAGTTGGTATCAGAGAAAGTTTAGCAATAACCTTGGAAACTATATTTAGATAAACTCTGATTAGAGCACATACCCTAAGATAGACTTTGAGGATTAGTATAGAAGAACTTCCTAGAATTTTGGTATTGTAGAGATTTTGTGAGTTTTCCGAGCAATACATTCCCGTCTGGATATGAGCAGGTAGAGGCGGCTCTGGCACAGATGTACCTATGGGTAAAACCTGAAAACACCGCTTTGAGCTAGAATCGAACGGGAACTGGTGCACGACAATGGGGCTTACTGCACTCTTGGTTGCGGCACTCCCAGGGGATATGCTTAGGATAATTATCATTTTCTTTACAAACCATTATGAAGGGCTCATGAGTATATAATTACTCAAAGAAAACATTTTTATGATTGTGGATTATATCCATAAACTGTTCAATTTGTGTTAGGAATTATTCATTGAAATTCATAAACTGACATAGTTTATGCTATTGTATAGAAATGGCACCCAGTAGAAGGAATATGAACTCCGGTAATACGTATGATCCAAAGAGTAAGAAGGATCGTATCTTTCATGGTATTAAGCCATCATTTATAAGGGAAATAGTCTCCCATGTATTATCATCATAGGAAGAAATAGTATCATGTGTGGATAAGATAACTAAAGAGTTTACCGAGTCCTATGGATTTGAAGGGAAGCAAGAGAAGAAAAGGATGGAAGAGAGAGAGATGGATAAAGAGAAGAGGGAAAAGAAGAATTTCCCCATATGTGATAACTGTGGGAAGAAACACCCTAGAACTTTCCTGAAAGGAATGGGAGTTTTTTATAAGTGTGTAGGAAAAGGGAACAAAGTACATGACTCCAAGGGTAAGAAAATGGTTTCAAATGTACAATGCTTCATTTTCAAGGAGTTTGGACACTACATGGACCAATGTCCCAATAATCAGACTATACCGCAAATGATGCTATTGGATAATAATCAATTTATGATACTACCACAGATGAAGAGGAATGACTAGTGTTCCTATGTTGTTATTTTAGAATTATTTCATTTAAGTGTTGTATCAATGATGTTATGGAAATAAATAAGGATTGTACTGCAGTACTATTTAATTAAGGATTTGAGATTTTATGGTACTAAGAAAAGTGACTCTACAACGAGTTAATTTTTTTTTGGAAATTACATGGTTGAAGGAAAGATAAAACTTAATATGGTCCTAATATCGAGGTAGTGATTTTGGAATAAGAGATGGTTGATTTTGGTAATTCAGGATGTTGTGGTGTTTTAAAAGAATATATGAAGAATGCGTTCACATGTTATTACCTGGAAAAAATGATCCTCATTATGTTTAACTTCCTTGTAAATTTTGGACTGTGAGTTTGGATAATAGTATTTTGGATAAGTCTAATAGTTGGAATGGATTAAGTTTGAAAGTTTTTTTTTTGGTTTTTTATAAAAGGACAACACGCAGACCGTGTGACGACCCGTTGTGTCAGACAAAGCTGCGGGAATCGAACCCAAAACCATAGTGCAATTGGGATTTATCGCCTACCATTGTGCTATATGATGTTCCTAGATGGTATAATGTAGTTTCATTACATAAAGGGTCTGATATTTGAATTATAAATTCATTATATTTGGAACCATATACGATTAGGATAAATAGAGTATTTTTGAGTTATATTATGTTTTGGGGGTGAAAGATGAGTTTGTGGTAGAAATTTATTAATGGATAAAACTATAATTCTAAATTAAGTATATCTCCTTATGATCTTAGCCAATCTCATAAATAAATTCCTCAACATTAAGAAAAGTAACTTAGAAAAAAAAATATTGTTTTAGATGATACCTTAGATCATCACTAATTTATGGCTTTGGGATTGTTGGAATTTTTATAGCCATGTTCTCTACCACTCTCCATCCGATAATTGATGGTTAGATTTCTCTTCCATATCCATATTTTCCTACATGGAACCCTAGTATGTGTTATTTTCGGTAATCTTCATATTTTCTACACTTTATTTTAAATAGAGGCCTCATTAATTCATTTTTCCGATGTGGGATTTCAACTAATATATTTTGAAACGTCAAAAATGTGTTATCCTAATACCTTATGTTATGTTGAACTGATGGTATTTTAAATCATCATAGATTGATGAATTTAAGGACCTCAATTTTAAACTTGTTTGTGGTTGATGACCTCAATAACTACCTATAAATATTTACGTTTTTCCTCCAATTATATGTCTATAATTTCCACCAATGCCCTCTTAATCGAGATAATAATTGTTTGGTGACCCTTTCATTTCTCTTTTCATCTTGCTAAGACTAAATTTTATTAACCAAATTTCCGATGTGGGTTTTTCCACAAAGATATTTTCTATTTTCAACCTTTATTTTCAAAGAACAATATCAAAATGCGAGGACACAATTTATTGAAGGAGGGTACAATGTAACACCCTGAGCTTCCACGTTACGCTTCTCTTTGAATAATATAGTAGCGTGTGTTGTACGCAACTTCGAGTTCTAACACACACCACGACCAATCAAAGTAGCCATTATGAATAGTAATACATACTTTTTAAAATTTTAGAAATTTTATCTCTCAAAATGGACTTCATTTTTGGATTCTTAGTATCGAATTTATCCTAAGGTGAAATTTTGGTACTTTTCGGATAACTTTAATATTTTGATGAATAGTGAAAATTACTAAATTTTAATTAAAAAAAACTTTTTTAATTAAAATAATTAATAGTGATAAATTATGAATTTGGGTGGTTTTAAAGTATAATTATAATATATTTTTACCATTTTATCCAATGGCGTTCATTAGAATTAATTTCACTTTGAAATTGGACATAAACAATTGTCAATCTTTTGATATATATTGTTTCTTAAAAACACGCTATTTGTTGTGACAACGGGAATTAATTATAAAATTAATTAATGCGACTGATATGTTTGTAATTTTGTAAAATAGACATCATTTTTGAATTTGGAATATCAATTATATCTTAGGGTGAAATTTTGGCATTGTTCTGAAAAACATCAATTTTTGATGAATAGTGAAACTACTAAGTGGTAGATAAAAAACTGAATTTTTCATAAAACTTAATTTTACCACTTCTGTGATTGGAATTTTGAAAATCCTAGAGACACGGTTAATATCAAGGAGTAAAATGTGGTTCAATGAGATGAAAATAATTTTTGGTGAATAGTAATTTTTTACTTTTATTTACCACAGTTAAAAGTAACTAGGGTAATTAAGGGTAAAAATGATATTAATATTACCCTAACACATGTCTTAATTCTATTGGACAAATTTATGTCGACCAAAAAAAACCTTAGGAATAAAATATTATCATTTAGGTCCACTTGGATTAGATTAGGACATTTATTATTATTTAATTCAAAGAAGAGTTAAAAGAGTTAAAATCAATGTTAATTTACTAAAAGTTTTTTAATATAGTGTTATACAAAATATAAACTCGATTGTAAATATTCATTAGAAAGCTAAAAATATTTCCTACATAATGATATTTTATTTATAATTTTAGACATTAAAAAATTAAATTTATTTATGACACAATGATGATGCAGTAATTACCTAATTAATGTGAAATTGAAATAATTGATATTACAAATACCCAAATAAATGTAATTTGAGACTTTTTATAAATAACAATAATTTTCTAGGATACTATTACATGTTAGTATTGTATTAAGTATCTTTTTTGAAGTAATCATTCTTTTATGATTTTTTAAAAAATCTTGAATTGTGTCAAAATTGACATAAAAGAGTTTTTAAAACAAATATTTTATTATTAATTGATATTAAATTTCTTAAAATCTAAGGTTTAGAAAAGAGACTTATATCACGATAGGTGTATCATTAATGGACCACTTGGGGATCTCTTGTATGTATATAGTAAGTTTATTAACCATATAATATAAAAATACAAAGAGACACTGTAAAAGTGAAACTAATTAACTAAGAATTAATACTTAAAGATAAGGTTGATATAATGACTCAAACCTGTCTAAATTCTATTGGTTGAGTGGTTTTCTACCCATACCCACCGTAACCTTTAAATAATTCACTTTGGAGCCATTAGAAACCAAATATAAATTTATTATAAAATAATATTTCTAGCTTTTCCAAAGGTGCCCCTCACCCCTCTTATAAAAGGTCACTCTCCCTTCTCGTTAACTCACACCTTCAAAGCCTTTTGGTTTGGCCAACCTCTACCCAAATACTCTTTCAACATCCCTCAATTCATCCTAGAGGCCTTCCTTTAGTCATAAAGCCAACTTAAGGATCTCTTTTGATCAAATCAAAAGGAAGAACCCGAAGAAGAAGAGGTTAAAGGTACCCTCGACTAAAGGAAAGTGCAAGGTAATGGGTTTTCATCTCACCCTTTATTCTCATGAGATTCATGCCATATTACCATTATTAACTTTTGTGTGGTGTATATACTACCCATAATTGTATTATTTTTGTAATACACATTAATTTATGTGTATTTACATATTCATTGTATGATACCTCTTCCAAGGGGTGTATGTTTCGTAAGTTACCAAATTGGGAAGGGTTTATTTCGCAATCTCTCCATTATCCGAGGTTGTTTATACGTAATAATCTACTGGGATTTCTTTATCATCCACATACATGTTTTTAAAAATGTCTTTCAAAACATTTTTACTATTTAATAGACAATGGTTTAAAGTCATTTATACCCTTATTTGACTTTATATGTTTTGAAAGGAATCTTTCCATCGTTTTCGAAACAAGTTACTTTTTAACCTTTTTGACAAAATTAAGGTAAGAATGTTTTTTTTAACTTATACAACTTCTATGGTTATTCTTCGCCATTATTACACCTTTGAAGCTTCCTTCACAATCATATAAAGAAATTTTCAAAATAAAGGTTTTCTCTATAATTATGCGACTTTTAAATGATTTCAAAAAAAGAGGTATTTCTCTCAAATAGTATTGATTTCATCTATGTCAACATCCTTTGATTAATTTTACACTTGTTTCAAGTTGAATTATTATGATACAAATCATCCATATTTTATTTGAGGTTTTGTGATATTTTTGACTATGGATGAGTTATTTTTATGACATTAATGGTTTATAATTAATGTTTTGACATTTTGTATGTTAGTTTTAATACGAATGTTTATGTTATATTTCATCCTCTTCTTAAGATAAATGTGTTGGACTAGTATGTTCCGGGTTGGGGACTGGTAAGCCCTCTGGGTTGGGGTCCGGTTACAGCAGACCCTCCGGGTTGGTGTCCGGTTATTAGAGGCACTCCGGGTTGGTTTCTGGTTATTAGAGGCACTCCGAGTTGGTGTCCAGTTATTAGAGGCACTACGGGCTGGAGTCCGATTTCAGAGGCTCTCCGGGTTGGGTTCTGGTTACAGTTATACCTTAGGTCTTGGAACGAGGCCTTGACACAGAAATTAAAGTTCGGTATTATGCATTCCATCATTATGGAAGTGGTTAGTGATATTGCATGTGATTATTCGATTAGTAGAATATCCATGTGAATAAGTAAATGGAATTATTTCATTTTATTTCTGCTATATTATGCTGAAGTTCAAGTTTAAAAAGGCTTTTTCTTTAGTTTAATACATTTCCTTAAATGTTTAAGCTTATTTTTGAAAGTTTCCGCTGTATTTCTTACCCTTACTGAGAATTTGAGCTCACCCCTTTCTATGTTTTATTTTCCCCAGGATTCCAAGAAGTGTAATGTGATTGATATGCAGGGTTAAGACAAGGGAATAATGGCATTCATAAAGGATTATTTATGTTGTTTTGTATGTTATGAATTATAATGTAAGATTCATGTATGTAATCTATTTTCCAAGACTGCTAAACTGACTGGTTCTTCGGGACTTGGTTCCTTGTAATCATGCCAATGTATTAAGATAATGCACCGACTCTGGGTCACTGGGGTCGGGGCGTTACAGTTAGTACATATGATGTTACAATGAAAAATAATTCATATTAAAAGCTGCATTAATGTGGACAATTAGTGACTTTACAGCATATGACATGTTATCTGGCTGGAGTACACATGGTCTAAAATCATGTCCTTACTGTATGAAAGACAACAAAGCCTTTATGCTCATTAATGGAAAAAATCCTTTCTATTTTGACTGTCATCATAGTTTTCTTCCAACCGATCATCCTTTTTGGAGGAACAAATCTCATTTCAGAAAAGGCACAATTGAAAGGGATGAACCTACAAAAATGATCTCAAGTACAAAGTAAGAATTATTTGTATTTTTTTTACTCCCATCACATTTGGGACAAAATTAAACCAATATAAAATTCATGGATTTGGGAAAGAACATAATTGGATAAAACTGATCATTTTTTGGGATCTACCATATCGGCTGGATTTTTTGGTTCGCCACATGTTGGATGTGATGCATATTGAGAATAACTATTTCGATAGATTATTTCATACTGTTTTGGATACACCAGGTAAGACCAAAGATACTATAAAGTCATGATTAGATCTTGCCCAAATTTGCAGGTGACCAGAACTTGAACTATTTGAAAATGTCAGATCACAGAGTTTAATTAAGCAAAAGCATCTTATACATTGTATAAAGAGAGCCGCTTATTATTTTGTTAGTGGATTTCATATTTGAGAATTCCATATGGCTATGCTTCCAATTTAGGTAGATGTGTTAAGAATGGTCATATTACCAAATTAAAAAGTCATGATTGTCATGTTATAATGGAAAGAATTATTCCAATTGGATTTAGAGGTTTGTTGAATTCTATTATTTGGTATTTGATATCATACATATCATATTTTTTTCGAGACATTTGTGTAGTGACAAAAGACTATGATGTGCTAATAAAAATGGAAGAAGATGTTGCTGTAATTATATGTAAATTGGAAAAAATCATTCCACCAACTTTCTTTGTCTCAATGGAACATATGATATTACATTTTCAACATGAAGCTAACTGTGGAGGTCCAGTACAGTTTCGATAGATGTACCAATTTGAGAGATGCATGTAGAAATTGAAGAAAAAAGAATGTAACAAAGCATCAGTTGAAGGCTCAATTGGTGAAGCTTATTTTCAAGAGGAAATTACTTTTTTATGCTCTCATTATTTTGAATATGAATATAACTCAAAATACAACCACATGGGAAGAATGAGAGGAATTTTAATGATGAAATGGACAATCAATTATCAGTTTTTAATCAGCTAGATCTTGGCTTCGGTGGAGTTAATAAATGATGGATTTCAGATGATGAACATCATAGAGCTCATACATATGTTCTTATCAACTGTGAAGAAATGACATCATTTGTACTGTGAGTACTTTTATCAATTATTCTATAATTTATGTTACAGTATAAAAACTTATTTTATTTTTAGGTTATATGATAATATTATCAAGAAAAAACTTCCACAAATTACAATAGGTGCTCTTGAAGAACGCAAACAAAAAATTTGTCTCAATGGTTTCAAAAAATGGTAAATTTTTTTTTGATTGTTTAATATCAATTCAGTTTATTATTTATTATGTTGATAAATATTTTAAAAACTTTTAGATGTCTCAACATGCTGATAAAATTGATAAGAGACTGTGTATATTGAGTAACCCACCATCAAAAATGGTTAAATATTATAATTAATATGTGGTGAATGGTTTTCGATTTCATAAACATGCATATGGGGAATAAAAAAACAATGAACAACAGAGTTTTCTTGAGAGGATCACATCATAGAGAAACTGAAGTTGACTTTTATGACATTCTGGATGAAACTATTGAGCTGTGTTATCTAGGACAGAATTACATAATGATATTTAAATGCCAGTGGTTGGATACTCAGATAGGATTGCGTGTTCATCCGACTCATGGAATCGTCGATATTAAATATAAAAGTCTTCTTGCAGTAAATAAACCATTTTTACTGGATCAACAAGAACATCAAATTTATTACGCAAAGTACTGTGCTACTTCAAGAGACCTGAGTGATTGGTGGAACATAATAAAAATGAAATATTGGGAAAATTAGTTTATTCAAACTGAATGTGGTTCTACTGATGTAGAAGGAATTGAACTTTTTAAAGAGACTACTCAAAATCCATATTTTTTAAAAAGAGACATGAATATCGATGATGACACACCACAATTAAGGGTCGATGGTGATGAAGATGTAAATGATGTTACAAATTAATTTGAAATGACAAGAGATGATGAAACTGAAACTAATATAGATATTGATGATGCCGAGGAGGAATATGAAGACATTGATATCATTAGATATGATGATGATGAGGATGGTGAACATTGACACAATTAAATGCTGGTTATAATCATAAATAATAAATATCTATATATAATAGTTATTTTAAACTATCAGCTAAAAACAATCATTTTTGTGTTTCAGATAGACCTGGATCGATTTCGTTAGTTGGAGGAGGCTGAGATACCTTTGGATGAGGTGGATTTTGGATCATCTAACCCTCAGCCTATTGGTGGTTCAGGGGGTATGCGGAGGGGGCATGGTCTTGCGCGACTGATGATTCCTAACCCTATCCTTGAGTGGCGTCCACATATTGGCTTTGATCCACGCACATAGAGGTATGTTAACCTATATATTTTAGTTAGCTTTCATTACTCTATTTATATATATACTAATTGTTTGATTATTTATTTTTTTCAAAGTTTTGCATATGTAGCTGTTGGACAGGGGAGCGCTATCTTGTGCAATAATTTTTCTAAGCCTTGGATCATATGGGCATAGATTCATGTAGATGTACAGATCGACATGTTCAATCATTGGATGGTACGTAAATAAATAATATTTAATTTAAAATTTATTTTATTAATAACTTGATATTATAAATTATTTGTAGGGTTTATGGTATCCCATCGATGATAACATGCGTGACACTATCCACGCAACATGGCAGGTGTCTATGCATGACCGTTTACATTAGTTTTTGTACAATTTGAGAAGGAAATACATTAAGAAAGAAGGAGTGACAAAATTTGATGATTCATGTTGAGCCCACCAACAAGAGTACATTTCAACTCACATTTGGGATGGATTATGTTTACACAGGTTGGATGGTGGATTTTAGAGGAGATCTTCAGTGGGTTGGCAGAACTGGGGGAGACAGGAGGAGATGCATCGAGATGGTAGCCATACATTCAGTACACATAGAGAGAATCTAGTAAGTATCTTTTTTAAATATTTTATATAACTTTAAATACAAACAGTTTATTTTATATTTCTATAGGCATTTGAGAATCCCGATATTACGGAGTACGACGTTTATCAGATGATGTATAGTGATCTAGCCACTGGAGAGATTAGAGGTGATTGCCAACGTCAGATTGTGGTTAGTATTATTTTTTTCTTCAGTTTGATAATTAACTACATATAATGTTTTAACAATTTAATTTAAAATTTGAATTGAAGGAGTCATATGAAGTTTCGACCTCTCTGACATAGGCTGAGAGTCAGGACAAGACGACTGATCAAACCAGTTCCCACCATTTCGATGAGACGACATGGATGTAGACGACTCAGTATGGCTTTGAGAAGGGAAAAATAGTTGGCATCAACTCTCATTTTACTCCTGATACTTATTATGGTACTACTATGATGTCGGCGTCCAGCTCAAGAGGAGATCATGGAGAGTCATCATCTTCTTCCTCACACTATCAGGAGCAGTTGCAAACTCAGACTGAGCTTAGAGAGAGTTTGTAGAAGTAGCATGAAGAGATGTTTTAGCAGTAGAAGTAGTAGTACGAGGAGGATATGCATCGATGGCAGCAGCAACGGCAACATCATGAGCAGATGGAGTACATGCGTCGTCTGACTCATAGTTTAGGGATGGAGTTTCCTCCACCACCTCCTATAGCTCCTCCAACTTCTCTTGAATACGACCCCAATGATTTTTTATGTTAAGTACATTTGAATTCAAGATTTGTCGTAATATGAACTATTTACAGTTTCTGACTTTTATATCGGTGCGAATATTACATAATTTATTTTTTTTTTAAAATTTTATTATTTATTATTAGTATTAAATTTTTTAATGTTTGTTTATTTTACTAATAATAATAATAATATTTTACGATTTTTTATAATTTTTTGTGAATATTGGGAATTTTATTTTATTATTAATTTTAATAATATTAATATTATTTTTTCAATAATCATAATTTTATTAAATATATTATTTTAGAATTATATTTTTTAATGTTTTTTTATTTTAATAATAATAAAAATAATAATAATTGATGATTCTTTTATATTTTTTTGAGAATATTGAGAATTTTAATATTTTTTATTTTTTTTATTTTAATAATACTAATATTATTTTTTCATTAATCATAATTTTATTAAATATATATTTTTTACTTTGTTTATTATTTTTGATAGGACCTGTTGCGATGGAAGCCCATCGTAAATAGTTGAAATATATATTTTTATAGTAGTATTTGCGACAGGCCCATCAAAAAAGATATATTTATATATAATGTATATAATTATAGGCTTATTTGTGATAGGCCCATCGCAAAAAATAGTATTTTCGATACCGTTTTCTCTAACGAGCTATTTGTGATGGGACCCCGTCACTAAAGCTTATTGGCGACTGGATCCCATCGCAATTATCCCGTTGCAAATACCTCAAATTCCTGTAGTGGATTGATTCTCAAGGAGATATCCTATGTCTCCTAGTTTTTATTGGAATCATTGTTTTCGTTGTTTATTCAAGACATTGGGACTCACCCCAAGGTATGTTCCCTTATGTAGAGGTAATCAGATCATGCCACTCATAAGGTATTATACACTGTGGTTTCCCTGGATGGTGAATATTCATGATGAAAATGATATGACAATTACAATTACTTAATCCCACAAAAGCCATGCTCAATGTGAGAAATAATGAATGACAAGTAGTGAGTCTCCCTGCATTTGGATTCCAGAATTACGTAACAGTTCAACCCTTTTGATGTTTTAATATGGAGATTTATCCTTAGGAAGGTGTCCTACATATCTTGGTAATGGAAGGAATAAGAGTTATTGTAGTTTAGTTTCCTTCTCATTCCATTGATTGATGAGGTAGAAGGATCATCCCATGGGAATGATTGGGTCCCGATGGTTAAAATGTTAGAGACATGAGGAGACTTTCATTGAAGTGGATTTCCATTTGAGCTTGTCCCTTAGGAAGGAATCCTACATATCATGTTTATATATGGAATCAGAGTTATCATAGTTCAATTTTATTGGGGCTTACACACTTAGGTTTCCCTAGTATTGTGGAAATAATATATTATTCCACTGATTAAGGCTTACATGAGAAGGTTTCCCTATTATGAAGGAAGTTTTATTATGATTCTAATTGAGGATTACACACTAAGGTGTCCCTAATTTGAATTACATGATCATTGAAACTACCTAGGCCCATGTGAGCTATTCTTGGTGTGGGAAACAAGGCATGTAATATAATTAGCATCACCACTTGTGGATGTGGGACTTATGTGCTAGGAATTCCATACTGAGGTGTTTTAATATAGATCTTGGGACATAGGAATGTGTTTTACATATCCTCGTTATAGAAGGAATTAGAGTCATTGTAGTTCAGTTTACCATGGCTTACACACTGACCTTTCCCTTATGACCTGGCCTGGTTGTCTATCAGACCTGCATGACTACCAACAAGATAAGAAAAATTGTCTCATTGATATGACAGAGGATGTTTATACATGTCTGTTTTTATTGTGAACATGTCAAAATATAATCATATGATCTAGTTGGCTTGTATAAGGGACATCACATAACCTGGATGGAATGTATAGTGGTCATTACATGATCAACGATGAATTTTCTGGAGGACATCGCAATACCTAGATAACTTTTCCTCGAAGACATCGCACGATCTAGGATTTATTATCTAGAGGAAATTGCAAGACCATGACCAATTTTCTTGGAATCCATCACATGATTTCAGATCACATGCTCAGATGTTGTTGAATTATATGGATGGATTGTCGTAAAATCAATTGCACGATCTCATCTTTCGGGATCAGAGGGCGCCACATGATCCAAAAGACCTTCCCTAGTGTCATCACAAAATCTGGTTGACACGCTTGGAGGGTGTCATGAGAGTCAATGTGAAATTTTTTGAGGGGGATTCATGATCCAGGTTAATATGATTGGAGGGAACCACAGAATCCAACTAACTTTTCCAGAGGACATTATAAGATCTAGCTAGCATGCCAAGATGACATCGTGAGAGTCAATTGACATTCCTTGGTGTTATCGCGAGACTCAGTAGACATGTACTATTATCTTCATATGATTTGGGTGACATGTATGGAGGAAACAGTAAGGCCTGGATGGTGAGCCCAGAAGGTTTCATTAGACTTGGGTGGCATATCAAAGGGGAATAGTGTGACTTGCCCTGACATGCCTGCATGGACTACACATGATCCAAATAGTATACTAAAGGAGCATCACATAATTTGGGTGACATGGCATGGTGCTGTTGTGTGACTAGGGTAGTTCATATGAAGTTCATGAGGATCAACATATGTGTTATTCACATAAGTCTCCCATATTTTTAGTCTTTTTTCCATCCTTTTATTGCATAAGAATTATATTTTTTTAGTGTCATCTTGTTTAAGTCTCACACGACTTAACAAAAACGCGGGATGTTCTTCACATAACCCACCATAAGTCCTTCGTGTGAATTATTAGTGATGATGTGAAGTTATTATACATGCTGTATGTTCTCTATGGTTGTTCCTCATATTTTAACTGTCGGAAAACCTTTTCAGTTTTGAGACGATCTTCTCTGAGAAATCCATTCTGAAGCATGAGTGCACTGGTGGAATTTATAAGGCCCAGCCTTAAACATTACATAATCTTGAATTAATTTAATAATTCCCATTTAGGATCTTTCCAAGTTTATATTTTTAGATAATTAGGCCATAACATTTACATTAAATCTCAAATAATACGAAGTAGACACTTCTACTAAGTATCCATTTTTTCCATAAAATAAATACTCTTAAAAGAAAACAAGAACTATTTTCTTGATATAAATATTGTTAGATTCTTCATTTCTCTTACCCTACCTTATATCCTCTGAAAAAAATTTCAAAAACTTGGGATGAGAAAAAAAATATCAGTAAGGGTTATAAAAAAAAGATGGAAAACATTAGTCCATCATTATATACAAAAAATAATCTCCTTAACACAACTCATGAAATCATAATATTTATGAATAACACATAGTAATCACAAATCATAAAGGTAACTTGTGGCATCCATAACGTACTTATGTTGTAGCTTTCACAGCTACGTATGGAGTTACATTGGGAATTCCCATCATAGTATATTCCGTAAATATCGTAGGAGAAACATTAACTTTTACCTCTATCATGTTACCCTATGAATTGAAGAGCTATCTCGTGATCAACTTCCCTAGGTTTATCACGGAACCACCCATATACGAAAAAAAATTCCCAAGAACCATAACATAATCATAACACATGAACATGAATAAATGAAAAATAAAATTTCCACATTGAAATCACAATATAAAATTTCAATATATTTTCACCATTAATCCATTATTAAAACCATTTTCAATACCAAAATAAATAAAAAGATTATATGTTATTTATTTTCCTTTTCAAAACATTACAACTTGTTAAGGAATCCAAATACCAAATAATGATCGGGACGATGGAAAGGTTATTGTCATCGCATACGTTAAAATGAGACATTCTTTTTTTTTCATTAAAATGATTTTTAGAGAAAATATTCCATTTGAATGAAATTAAAAGTCAAAAGGGTTTATAAACCGTATAAAATAAAGTCTATTATAAATCAAAGTATGCCTCAATGAAAGGAGATTGAGACGAAGTCCCTTACCTCGTGCCCGAATTGACTCGTTTGATCATAAATCTCCTAAATAATAAACTAAAGTTAATTTATAATTTCTAAAGAACCTTTTCAAGATTATTATGCCTTTTACATTACTTATTACCATGTTATAAACATTATAAAATCATTTAAGTTAATAATGGTCGTTTTGTTGATATTTGGTACTTGAGTAAAAAATGAACTTCTTATAATTACATGTTGTACATGTGGTAAAAATTTAATTATCTATAGAATGATATTCATGTTTTATATATCATATATATCAAGTATATATATATATAATTATAATAGTACATAACATTTGGAGATAAGAAATTAAATTCACCGTTCATGGAGACGGTAAGCCGTACGTACGCCTGAACTCTACTTTAATTTTTATTTCATATTTAATGGAATGAAAACTTAATGATACATGTGTATATTATACTTACAGTACAATATAATATATAATTTTAATAACTTAATCCTTTATATGTTTCCCTTATGGTATGAATGAGTCATATAACTTTGAAGGGGCGGTAGTCCGCACATCCTCAAATAAAATTATCGTATTTACCCATTATGAAAACCATAAAGGTATTCTATAAATGAAAGATACATAAGAATAGAGACAATATTAATATAATACATCTCACATATAAATACAATTTCATCTTAATTGACACCATAAGAGGCTATAGGAGATAATTGAACAATCATCATTTTGTGAGGCAGTAGTACACCGCCCGTAAAAACAGTATGTTCCTATCCATTAGGCAAAGGTGTGTGGAAGTGTATTTTGAGTATTTCTCATAAAAACATCTTAGTATATTGAGGATACTGTTTTTATTATAAATGACAGGAATAAAAAGATTTTAAGGGATTGGAGAAGGAAAATAAATGAAAAGAACTTGAGAGAAGATGTTACCTTTGAATTGGGTAAATGCCTTTGATTTGAACCAAAAGGCATTCTTAGAGTGCCTTCTTACTAAGTTAAGGATTCTAGGTGAAATATTGGGATGTTGGGAGATGATTTGGGCAGATTTTGGATGATCCAAGGGGGCTTTTTAGGTGTGAGTAAGGGTTGGAGGTGATGGATTTTTATAAGGAGAAGGAGGGGCTGTTGAGGAATGTTTGAAAGTATTAATTTATTATAAAATTATTTTTTATTTAAAATGGTCCAAAACTTATTTAATTTTAAGATAAGGTGAATATAAGTCGAAATAAAATCTTCCAATAAGAATTGGACCGGTTTTGAATGTTTTTAATCCTTATATTTTTTGTTTAACCATTTGTAAACTTATTTAACTTTTACCATGTCCTCTTATATATTCATAATATATGGTTAATATATTTACTATAAAATTCCAAGCAACCCAAATTGAATCATTAATGAGCCACTTTTTAGGCAAATGAGCTAACTCTCTCTAGGATTTCTTTGGGTCCAATGAATGTTGAATTCAATTTTCCCTTCTTGCCGAAACACATCACACTTTTTCATGGAGAAAATTTGAGAAAGACAAGGTCACCAACCTCTAAATAAAGATCCTTCCTCCAATTATCTGCCTAACTTTTCTGCCTACTTTGTGTTGTTCTCACGTGTTTCTGAATTAACTGAAATTTTTCTGCCATCTCTTGCACCAATTATGGTCCCATTAGTTTCTTTTCAACTAAATCATTCCAAAAAGATGTATTTTGACACCAATTTTCATATAATTCCTCAAATGGATCCATATATATATTGGAATGAAAAATGTTATTATAAGAAAATTCAACCAAAGAAAGATGTGGGTCCAAAATTCCCTGGAAATCCATTGAGAAAGATTTTAGTATATCTTCCAATCTTTGAATGTTTCTTTCTGACTGCCCATCTAATTGTGGATAAAAAGCTGTACTAAAATTTAATTCAGCACCCAATGACTTCTAAAGTCCTTTCCAAAAGTTAGATGTAAACCTAAGATCGCAATCAGATATAATGGAGAGGGTAACTTCATGAAATCTGACTATCTATCTCTTTAACATACAACTGAGAAAGATGATCTAGAGAAACAGTATTTAGAATAGGAAATAAATGAGAAGATTTTTCAATCTATCAACAATAACCTAGATGGAATTATTACCTCGAGAAGTCTTTGGTAATCCCATAACAAAATTCATGGAAACATTTTCCCTTTTCTACTTTAGAACCGGTATAGGATGAAGCAACCCTTTCGGTAACAGCCACTCTGATTTAACCTGTTGATAAGTAAAAGAATTTACAACAAAGTTAAAAATATCTCTTTTCATTCCATCCCACCAGTAATACTCCTAAAGATCTCTGTACATCTTAGTACTATCGGGATGAACTGAAAACAAAGAACTACAAGCTTCACATAACAACTCATTCTTAAAATATGAATCACAATGCATAGATAATATTTTCCCAAATCACAAAATACAATCATTATCAATACTAAAATCATGCAACTTACCCTTTTGAACCAAATCTACTTTTTTTGCAACTCATTGTCCTCCTTCTCTGCTTGCTTAATTCTGTCTGATAGAGATGATTTCGCTGAATCCTGAAACAAAATAGTGTTATTTCCTACACCAAAAACTTTGATACCAAATTTAAATAAATCTTTAATAAAAGGATCTTGTTCCGAACATAACATGGGTAGTGTAGCATTACTTTTCTGATTCAATGAATTGGCCAATTTATTTTCGTTTCCTGGATGGTAATGAATTGTGAAATTATAATCCTTAATTAATTCCATCCATCTCCTCTATCTCCTCTTCAATTATTTTGGAGTGAATATATATTTCAAAATTTTATGGTCAGTATATATTTCAAATTTTACTCTATATATATGATGCCTCCAAATTTTTAAATCAAAAACAATAGAAGCTAATTCCAAATCATGTGTTGGGAAATTTAACTGCAGAGGTTTCAACTAATGTGAAATATAAGAAATTATCGGATCATTTTGCCTTAGGAAACGACCAAGTCCTTTCAATGATTCATCAATATAGATAACAAATTCCCCATCTCTGGAAGGAAGTGCCAAAACTGGATCATTCTTCAATCTTTTTTTCAATTCCTGAAAATAATCATCACATTCTTTGGTCTAATAGAATGTAACACCTTTTCGAATTAACATAGTCATTGGGCTAGATAACTGTGATAATTTTCCAAGAAACCTCCTATAATAACCAAATACACAAAGAAAACTATAGATCTCAGTTATATTTTTGGGTCCTGGACATTTTTCAACAACTTTTTTTAGCAGGATCAACAGTTATGCAATTTTTTAAAATAATGCGACCAATCAATGAAATTTTTTGTAACCCAAACTCAAAATTTATGAATTTTACATATAGTTTATTTTCTTTTATGGTTTTCAAGACAACCCTTAAATTAAATTATTAATCCTATTTAATTTTGGAATAAACCAAAATATCATCAATAAACACAACCACAAACTTATCTAAGAACTCACCAAAAATTCTATTCAAAAGACCCATGAATATAACAGTTTCATTGGTAAAACCAAAAGCCATAACTGAAAATTCATAATATCCATATCTAGTACAAAATGCGGTCTTCATAATGTATACATTATTTACTTTCAACTAATGGTACCCCGAACTCAAGTCATTCTTCGAAAAATTTTGAGCTCCCTGGAGATGATCAAACAAATCATCGATATGGGGAAAAGGATATTTCTTCTTAACAGTGATGTTATTCAATGTTCTATAATCAATAAAAAGTCTCATTGAATCATATTTGTTTTTAACAAACAATATAAGATAACCCCATGGTGATGTGCTAGGGAAAATGAAACCTTTATATAATAACTCCAACAATTGGTTCTTTAAATCTAAAAGCTCAATTTGAGCTATTTGATAATGGGGTTTTGAAATTTGTTTAGCATCAGGAACTAAGTCAATAATAAATTCAACATC
The DNA here is from genome assembly GCA_963277665.1 of Viscum album. Taxonomy (NCBI): domain Eukaryota; kingdom Viridiplantae; phylum Streptophyta; class Magnoliopsida; order Santalales; family Viscaceae; genus Viscum; species Viscum album. Next base: position 1,850,254,702 of record OY728164.1, on the reverse strand, counting down.
TCAATTAGGTATTATAATAGGAAAATCATCATGAAAAACATCACGATAATCATTTACCACTATAACATCATTAATCTGAACAGTTCCTTTGTTTTCAACAATATGTGAAAGGTAACATTAATTTCCATATTTTACTATTTTCTCAGCTTCCGATTATGTTATCAAAAGTAAGGGTTAATTCTTGTACACAAACTGAAATTATTTATGAAAAGAATCGTCCTTATCTCTACAATCATTCTTAGTGTGATAAATAGAAATACAATCTATACCCAAAATAACATCAAACTCTACTAGAGGAAAAAAGAGTTTTCAGGTGTTTCTTTCCACACGCATGGTAAAGAAGCTTATTATAATTTCTTTTTTGTCTCAAAATTTCTACCCAGTGTTTTTAACATAATTTTAGGATTCATATCTTGATATGGAATTCTTAATTTACTAGAATTTTTTTTATAAATGAATGAATGTGTCGACCTTGAATCAAAAAACACATTGGAATAATCTGAAAAAATATAGTGTACTTGATACTACTTCATTCGATGGCCCAACATCTGCTGAAGTAGTTTCAAAATATTTTACCACCCCTTTTTTCTTGTAGTTCGAATTCTTTCCCTCAGTTGAATTCTTCATTGTACACTCATTTCCATAATAACCCATTTCGTTTCACATATAACATTTTACTGACTATAAATTAGATTTTGTCTTACCATTACCCTGATCATTTTCAGTGAAATTACAAGCCTTATGTCCCATTATACCACATCAGTATCACTTACCAGAATTCAAAAGACATTCCCCATCATGATTTTTACAAAAAAAATTTACAAAATTTAAAATTAAGTTTCTCACCATCATACTTTTTTAAGAGTTATTACTTTTCTTCTGCCACCTCGTCCTCTTATTTTGTTGTTTTTCAAAAAAACACTTGATCATCGACAAACTCCATTTCCGCCTTCTCTGCACATAGAAAAAGATTTTTAAAACTTTTGAACTCATGGGAAGATAAATCCCTTCAATAATTTGGCTTAAATCCTATGTAAAAATAGTTGATTTTTCTATCAAGATCTCGTATGAAATTTAGAGCATACCTTTCCAGTTGAGTGAATTTTTTTTCATAATCAGCCACTGATTCATCCTCCTTCCTCAATTTTAGGAATTCTTTTTCTATCCTAATATGAACCACCTTAGGAAAATATTTCTCAAGAAACATAACTTTTAATTCATCCCAGTCAATATCATCAATCTTCTCACTGTCCCTGATATTTTTCACCATCGACCACCACTAATCGACATCAACTTCAAAATAGTAAACAACAAGACTAACCTTTTGATGTTATGAACACCCCATGACATCAAAAATATTCTCCAGTGCTTTAATTCACCCTTCAGCTAGCACATCGTCAGATGATCTTTTGAGTGATGGGGGATTCCACCTCATGAAATGCTCCACTACTAACATGTTCCTTTGTGGTTCATCTAGATAATCTCATGCATGGATACCATCACTATTTATAGCCCAAGTCAATTATTCCATCACTACAAAAAACTACTCAGTTCCAATTCCGACTATCATAGGTTTCTGGTCTAAAAGGTTGTTTTCCTCTTAATGTCATCCCATCATATTTTCCCTATTTCCTCTGTGGAAAACCATTATAAACATATAAATATATTAGTAAAAGAAAAATAGTAATCTGTAAATTCTATATCAATTCAATCTTAACATAAATTAATTTATGGAAATTAATTTAACAATACCCAAACTCTTAAGGTTTTATAAACTTACCATTGATACAAACTATAATTCCCTAGCCTTAAACATCACATAATCTTGAATTAAGTTAATAATTCAAATTGAAGATCTTTTCAAGTCTAAAGTTTTAGAGAATTAGGCCATAACTATTACATATCAATTATTACAAAGTAGACACTTCTACTCAATATCCATTTTTTTCGTTAAATAAATCCTCCAAAAATAAATCAAAAATTATTTTCTTGATATAAATCTTCTTGAATTATTAATTTCTCTTACCCTGCCTTATATCCTGTGAAAATTTTTTCCAAAAACTTAGGATGAGCATAAAAAGATCAGTAAGGGTTATAAAATAAAGAAAGAAACTATTAGTCCATCATTACCTACAAAACATATACCTTTTAACATACCTCATGAAATCATAAAATTTATGAATAACACATAGTAATCACAAATCATAAAGGTAACTTGTGGCATCCATAACATACTTATGTTGTAGATTTTACAACTATATAGTGAGTTACATTTGGAATACCCATCACAGTATATTCCCCAATCCCTTTAGGAGAAACATTAATGTTTACCTATTTAACATTACCCAAATCATTGGAGAGCTATCTCGGGCTCACCCACCCTAGGTTTATCACAAAACCACCAGTATATGAAAAACAATGCCCAAGAACCATAACATAATCATAACACATGAACATGCATAAAGGAAAAATAAAAATTCCAAATTTCAATCACAATATAACATTTAAATATATTGATAAAATAAATCCATTGTTAAATACATTTTCAATACCAAAATACATAAAAATATTATATGTTATTTATTTTCCTTTTAAAAACATTATGGATTGTTAAGGAATCCAAATATCAAATAATGCTCGCAGTGGTGGAAAGGTCGTTGTCACCACATACGTTAAAAAGAAACATTATTTTTGTTGTTTAGTAAACTGATTCATAGAGAAAGTATTTCCTTTGAATGAAATTAAAATTCAAAGGGGTTTATACACCGTATAAAATCAATTTGTGTATAAATCAAAGTATGCCTCAATGAAAGGAGATTGAGACGAAGTCCCTTACCTCATATCTGACTTGAATCGTTCGTTCTTTAATCTTTTAAATAATAAACTAAAGTTAATTTCTAATTTCGTAAGAAAAGTTTTAAATTTTATTATTCCTTTTATATTACTTATTACCATATTATAAACATTACCTAATCATTTAAGTTAATAATGGTCATTTTGTCGATATTTGGTACTTGAGTCAAAAATGAACTTCTTATAATTATAAGTTGTCCATGTGGTCAAAAGTACATTATCTCTATAATTATATTCATGATTTAGATATCATATATATATCATATATATCTAGTATATATATGTATTTATAATAGTACAAAAAATTTGGAGATAATGAATGAAATGCACCGTTGATGGAGACGGTAAGCTGTACGTACGCATGAACGCTACTTTCATTTCTATTTCATATTTAATGGAATGAAAATTTAATGATATATAGATATATTATAATTCCAGTATAATATCATATATAATTTCCATAACTCCATCCTTTATGCATTCCATTAAGGTCATGAACGAGTCATCTAACTTAGAGGGGGTGGTAGTCCGCACTTCCTCAAATGAAATTATTGTATTTACCCATTTTGGAAACCATACAGGGTTGCTATAAATGAACAATAAGGAAGCATATAGACAATATAAATATAATAAATATCACATATAAATATATTTCTATCTTAATGACCACCATAAGAGGTAGTAGGATATAATTTAACAACCATCGTTTCACGAGGTAGTAGTTTGTCGTCTACCGAAATAGTATGTCTTTATCCATTAGATAGAGGTGTGTGGAAGTGCAGTTTGAATCCTTCTCATAACAACATCCTTGTATATTGAAGATACTGGGGTTTTTATAAAATAATGGAATAAAGAGAGTTTATGGGGTTGGAGAATGAAAAAAAAGAACTTTATAGAAGACGTTACCTTAAAATTTGGTAACTCCCTTTGGTTTGAACCAAAAGGCTTTCTTGAAGTGCCTTATTCCTAAGTTAAGTATTATAGGTGGATTAGAACGATATTTGTATCTTATTTAGGTATATTTTGGATGAGCCAAGGTGGATTGAGAGGTGTGAGTAATGGTTAGAGATTATGGCTTTTTATAAGGGGGAGGAAGGGCTCTTTAGGAATGTTTGAAAGTATTATTTTATTATAGAATGATTTTAGGTTTAAAAAGGTCCAAAACTTATTTAATTCAAATATAATATGCATATAAGTCTAAATAAAATCATCTAAATCTAATTGGACAGGTTTTTGATATTTTTTAATCCTTATCGTTTTTGTTTAACCCTTTGTTAACCTATATAACTTTTACCATGCCCTCTTATACATTCACACTATATGGTTAATATATCTACTATAAAATGAGAAGAGACCCAAAATGTATCATTAATGAAAATTTTAACATAATATATTCCATTTGGAATAATATTATATTTTTTAAGATTATTTTATTATTTAATAAAATATTAATTGTTTTAAAAACCCATTTATATAAATATATAAACTATTCATATCAAGACTTTTAAAAAATATTTAACAACTTTATTCTTTCAAAAAACCTTCATTAATTCAAATATAACAAGTCATTATTATCCTTAAAATTATTTTATGGAATAAAAAGTTTAAAAATAAATTTATTTTAATATTTGTAATATCATTTATTTGAATCTTTTATCAAGGAAGCAATTACTACATCACCATTATGTCAAAATTAAAATTATTTATTTAATGTCTAAAAATTATAAATAAAATACAATTATGTATGAAATATCTTTATCTTTCTAATAAATATTTATAGTCAAAGATATCACTTACATAACCCCATATAAAGAGTTTTTTAGTAAAAAGATTCATGTTTATGATATTTTTATTTTGAATCTTTAAATAAAAATTCATTAATGTCATTATCTTACCCAAGTGGCTTTAAAAGGAAAAAAGTCTCACTCAATTATTGTCTTTGTTGACCATTACTCATACAATATGGTTAGGACAAGTGTTAAGGTAATTTTATATTATTATAATTTTATTTTTACCTTGAATTACCCGATTTACCTTTAACTGCGGTAAATAAAAATTAAAAGTTGTTATTAACCAAAAATTATTTTCATCCTATTTAACACCATTTTAATTAATGATGACAACAATTTATGTCATATTTTTGAAATTAAATTCATAGAAGTGGTAAAATTTTATTTAAATGAAAAAGTTGTTTTTTTAACTACTATGTTCTGTTTTTCACTATTCATCAAAATTGAATGTTTCTAGAAAAATACCAAAAATTCACCCAAAGTAAATTTTTATGTCCCAATTCTAAATAAGACTTTTATTTTTCAAATGGAAAATATAAAAGTGACAAAAACTATATTTAAAAGTGGTTCCCCATCAAAAGGTGGTAAAATAACCTTTTTAAAAATATTAGAGTTTTTCATGCTTTAAAATCAGATTCATTCAAATTTTAAGCCTATAATTTTTTTTAAATAAATGTAAAAACATTTAAAAAAACATGTATATTCATATTGCAGTTAGTTCTTTTCATTACCACCAATACATTGGTTAAATGGTAACAACAATTTAAACTAATATTATAATATATTTTTTTTCAGTACGACTCAACATTGTGTCCAACATGAGATTTCGAAGAAACCCATTATTGCGTGTCAGGTATTCCATAGAACATAGCATCCCCTATAAAGTAAAATTAATATTTAATTCACAAATATTAGTAAATATGAAAATATCATATTCTTTATTTTCCTAGGATGTTACACAAGGTTTAAATAAAAGTCCAGGAGTTTTCCATTATGGAGTGGGGGATTTATAGGCATATCCATCCAAATTATATGCTTCTATGCATGGTGAGTATTTCAAAAATATAGACCAGATTCAGAGGAGGGATTTGGGATTATACATTTCGCAAGATTCTACTGTAGTTCATTCCAGAGGTGTCACATGATTTTAGGAGGTTTCAAGACCACCCCATCAACACCTCATTTATTGGATTATAGCTAATCAACGTGGTCTTTCCTAATGATGAGGACATGTTAAAGGGTTTTGTCATAATGTCAGACCGACATGTGTAAGGCCCTTCAAGATATCCAGATTCCTATTGAAAGGCTCTCATGTTATCTATATTGACTTGTCCAAGATCTTTCATGAGAAAAAGATGAATTTTCATGGGGATTTCGTGAGATTAGGCCATCATTCCGAAGGGATTTTATTAGGTATTTTGGATTAGAAAACTGCATCACATGAAGTTTACAAATGTAAGAGGATTCTTCCTTTTCCCCCCTCTATTTTCCTTATTTATTTTACAAAGGTTGGGAATCTCATGAGTTTTTATGAGTGTTGTTGAAGACAAACACTCTCCCCATCAATGATTAATCACATGAAAAAAAGGGTTCTATGATAATGTGTGATAATTTCATAGAAATACCCTTATGTTTGTCTTTAGCGCAAGAGGGGGAGAACAAAATGACTTGGATATGCCTGTGGCCCTTCGTGTGATGAGGGTGGCATATCTGCAAGTTCTTGCATGGAGAGGCAGACACATTCCATAGGTCTTGCGATGTTTCATGAGATGTATGGGCACATCACATGATTTTTAAAAACATAATAGGATCACAAATTTTGGATATTTACCCCCTTATTTTACAAGTATTTTTTGGATGACTTGTCAGGTGACTACTAGTTAAAGAATCACGTGACTCTGGGAAGCTTATCTCGATTCCTATGCGTGATTTGAGAATATATTGGACACCTTTGAGAGACTTGAAGGACTCATTAGTGTGGATCTGTGAGATCTCCCATAGTTTATGCACTTTGAATAATTGCTCGCATGACCTTATGAAGGTCATACAATTACGTGTCTTCTGGAGGTCCATGTCATTCTCATGATCTAGGACACCATCTTATTCATTTTCTTTGCGGTGAAAATAATACCCATTTTAGGTATTTCTTCCCTAATATATTTTTTATGCTTATTTGTTGGGCATCAAAAAAATTCTTCTTGAACCTCAATTGATGATATCCCAAATAGTGGTCAATCATGGAAAATTATTAAGCTCCGTGTAGTTGATCAAACAAGTCATCAATGTGGGGAGAAGGATACTTTATCTTGATCATGATATTGTTCAGACCCTAATAGTCTGTGTATAGTTTCATCAATTCATATTTCTTTTTAAAAAAATTAATAGGTACAACCCATGGTGACACACATGGATGAATGAATCCCTTATCAATATTCTCATGGAGTTTCTTCTTCATTTTTTTCAATTCAATCAGGGAAATTCTGTAGGGAGTCATTGAAATAGGTGTATCACCATGTATAATTTCTATTGAGAAATTAAACTCCCAATTTTTTGGAAGACATTAAAAATATTTCAAAAAAACATAAAAACCCCTTACAATAGGTATATCATCAATGATAATTTTCTCCCCAACCATATAATATAAACTCTCCATTCCAATAGGAATAAAAACCCTCACAATGGATTTTATTTCCATAAAATGTTCATATTTATCATTTCACTGATAAATTATCATAGGTTGATTTATGATATAAAACACTATATCCCCTCATTGTTAATTAATGTTGGATTTATTTATGGAAATCTAATCAATTCCTAAGATAACATCAAATTCAACTAGAAGAATAATGATAAGATTTTCCAGATGCACATTCCCATAAACTCCAATCAGAGAGGAATCATATAATTTTGATTTTTATCATAATACTATTTGTGATTTTCCCTAATAATATAACATTTAATCATTGAGTTTTTATTTTTGTTCCCTTATAAAAATCTACAGATACAAAATAGTGTGTAAATAAAAATTCAAATAAGGCATTAGTAGTTCAAGAGTAGATAGTAAGTTTACATTTCATCACATTATCATCACACCCCTAATATAAAATAGGGATAACATGAGATTTACCGTTTTCCATCATATTAAAAGGATGTTTATATTGATCATTGTCTAAACCCTCAGATTTAATCACTTGTTAGAATATACCCGAACTCCTTACATTTAAAACACTGAAGTGTGGGAGGTAAATTATGTGGATATTTCTCTTTATTCATACCATTAGATAACTTATTCCCATAAATTAATCATTCGTCCAATAGATGGCCTTTCTTTCCACCCTTAAAACATCCAGTAGTCACCTTAATAAAATTTCCTCCATGTTTCCTTCCACACTTTGAACCTGAGGGAAAGACCATCTTCTTTGCTTCATGATTTATAGAGTTTCCCTTCAATTCCATATTTCTTTTTGCATCAAAACCATGGGATTTATGGGTCACTCCAATATATATTTACTCCATTATAACATAATTAATGATTTTTTATAGAGAGAAAACTTCCTTACGAATACCTCCCTTTAGAGACTTGGTTTTAAGCCATCGAATAATTGATCAAACATAATTTTAGGTTAGATTATAACACCCGAATTGCATCTTTCTAGTAGTGTAAAATTTTCCTCATAGAAACCAAGATATTAATCATCATTATAATCTTGATCAATTCATTACTTCGATATTTTCATATAAATAATACGAGGGAAGTACTTATAAAAAAATAAGCACATAAACTCATCCCTCGCAATAGATTTAATTTCATATTTTGGCCTCATATTATCGATAGAAGTCCACCATTGATCTTCTTCTCCATCCAAATGATAGATGGAAAAAATAAAATTTTAATGTTATAAAAACTATAGAATGAAAAAATATTTTTAAGGGTACTGATCAATTTCTCATAAAATAATGGATTAACAAAACCAATAAAATAAGGTGGATGTTTCCCCATGAATGACTGAATATAATTTTCTTCCCTCATTTTATCATTCATAAGTTCATCATGATTCATATCCTAATAATGTCATTTGATAATAAGAAAAATATATTTCATTCATATCCTATAAAACTTGGTTTATCAAGATGGAAATCATTGCATTTTCCATTTTAGTCATCATTTACCTGGTTCTTCAGGCTCCAACCATTGAATAAAACAAAAAGGAATAGTGTCAGCAACAATAATAATAGAATTATCAATACTAACCATAGTGGAAAACCATATAATCATAAAAATCACTTAAATTATGTTTAAATCATGAAATTTTCTTTTCAATCTATGACACCTTAGGTTTAACCTAGGTTACTCCTGATCATTATTAAAATCCTTAATTATGGTTCATAAAGAGTTTGTGAATATTAAAAATCATATCCATCAAGATTGTTAAACTAGGTTCATAGTAAGGCCCATTGTCACATACCAAGTAATTCTCAAGTAAAACCCTATATGCCTTCTTAGAGTTATTACCCTTAGGTAAATCTATTCTAGAACCAAGTCTAGTTGTTGTATCCAGATAAAGATTTAATCACTTGAAAACAACTTTCTCCATCCTTACACAAAATTCTAGGATATTTTCCAATACTTAGACTTATCCTTATGGTTCTCACTAGTGTTTTTTAATAATAGTTTCCAAAGGTTAACTAAAAAAATCCTCTGATACCAACTATTACGAACCAATATTTTCATACAAAGATATCAAATATTTTTAGATGAACATTCATTACATTATACAAACACACTCCAAAGGATTGTCAAGGTATAATGAATTTGGAATCTTAGAAACATAAACAACAAATTTATAAGTATTTTACATCATATATCACTTAGTTCCTCATAACTAGCACCTTCTTAGACATATCACACATAATACCTATCATTATATACTGAGGAAAATAAAAATAAGAAAGGGTGATATAAGATGATTAGTAAGTATAAACATGGGAAATCGGTAAATATAATTCAAGTCTAAGGGTATAAGAATACAATCATAATATATGAAAACAATACCCTTCATATCGAAGATGAAAGTCTTAAGTCATGGAATAAAGTTTGGAATTTCATAAGACATGAATAATAAAGGAAAAAAAGAACAAGTCCAATGAGATAATAATATTGGAATAAGATATAGACTTGTGGAAAACACATAATTATATTAAAAATTTTATCAAGGTTATCCACCAAGACCTTCATAACATGTTAGGATTGGGTTAACAACCAGTGTACCTGCTTTGGGCTTGGAATAGAAAAATACAACACACAAATACTTCGACACATGTTAATAAAAGGGATAAGATGATAATAACCCATATAAAGGAAGGATATGTCTGGTTAAGAAATACATAGTTAACTTCCCTGATTAATCAAAAAACATCCATAATAGAATAAAAAATAAATAGATTTTCAATAGTTTTATAATAATTAAATAGAATATATTTCTATATAAGCATCCCTAAAGATAAAAACATATCATGTAATACATTTATAGGAATAATATGGATGGTTTCAAAAGAATGTAACCCTAGTGTAATAGAGTAAACATTGATGAATGTTGACATGGATGAAATATATCCTAGAAAAAGAATTTTTGAACGATACCACACAAGAAGGGATTAGGTATTAAATGTTTTGGTAGTGTGAGTTCATTAAAAAAAATATATACATATTCAATATTAGGTTAAATCATTTTGAAAATGAAAATGTAAACAAAATTTTATCTTAAAATAGTTTTTTTATAAAACCTTTTTAACATTGATTTAAAAGATGATGTTATGGTTGACTTACACAAGTATTTTTCAGAAGATGATGTGAAAAATATTTGAAAAATATTAAATTTAAAAATAATATTCAATAATAGGGAATTTAATTGAAATAAATTTTATCTTGGAGAAATTCATAGGGAAATGAAAAACATATGAAAGTGAAAGGAAAACCCTTTTAATATCTAGAAAAATACTTTTTTTTAAAACTCACATAGTTAAAAGAGTAAAAAGGACATATTTATATTACAAATTCATTTTAACAAAGAGGATTATAAAATATAATATAACAAAATACTAGTCAAGGATAACCCAAGAAATTTAAAAAATATGTTAATGATGAAATAATACAATTCAAGGAAAGGATAGTTGAGTTATCAATATCCCTTACATGCAACATACCCCTTACAGTAAGAAATATTTCAATAAAGTGTATTTTATGATAGAAATATAAATTAATAAAAAAAATAATACCACATAATATAATAAATTTTTATATTGTACTAAAATATTAGGTCCAAGATGATGACCATTACTTAATTAATGAAAATTGAGTTACCAAAAATCTTTACAACTAGGGTAATAATTGAGTTAATTTCCTTTAATGAAAAGGAACTGATTTTTATTAGTATTTATCTTGAATAAAAAATATATGATAAACATACATATATAATAATTTAATAATATAACACTCTTATATTTTATTAAATATTATTTTTTATAATATATTTATTTTTTTCTATAGCTTGCGTTACATGCAACACTGAGTTTTAACAAATCACGTTACAATTTTAATTTTATTATTTAGAGATGAAAATTATTATAGAGCCATTAAAATTGGTGAAATGAACAGGAATAATTTTTTTAAGTATTATTCACAATGTTTTTCAATAAATAAAGCATTTTTAAAAAAATTACTTAATTATTTATAAAGTCTTTATATGTTTTGAAAATACTATTTTCTAAAAAAACAATTTCTTATGAACACATAATAAAAGTTTTTTTTTGAAACTATTTGAAAATTTATTTTAATAAATAAAATTAAATTTTTAAATCTAAATTTCTAAATTATCTTTGGTTTATTTTTTGTAATTTTTCTAAAAAGATAATTTTTTCAATAAATAGTGAAAAATACTAGTTTTTATTGAAACCTGCCTTTTCCATTAAAGAACTCATAAGATTAATTTAGTTTTATAATTGTTTTAAAAGTAAAATTATAAAAATATATATTTATTAATTTAGTATTGGTCATTGTAATCTATTTTATATTTAATTTTTATAAAAATATTTTTAATCTTTTGAACATTTTCTCTTCGGAAAACCACTTCCTCATCATGTATATGGGATTAATTTTATGTTAAAATTTTCCACTTATGTGAATGTAATTTATAAAAATGGATTCCATATTTGGAATAAAAATAAATTTTATTACATGATAAGGTAAAATTAATTATTTGATCAAAATGAATAGTAAAAATAGTAAAACTTATTTACAATGGTTATGGTTAAAACAGGTTTACTGGGGGTTAAACTAAAAAGATAAGGGGAAAACGACATAAGAAATTTAAAAAAACCCTTTTCATGGAAATATCTCTAAATTATAACCTCTAATATTTCATATTTTCTAATTTTTATGAATTTTTCATGTTAAAAACTTGGGTATAATTTATTCTTTACCAATCTTCCATGTGTGTCCTCTACCTCATTTATAAAAGGACACCCTCTCTCTTCTCCACTTCACACTAAAAAAACCCATTTTATCTAATAACACTGGACCAAATATCTTCCTTAAAAAACTCCCAGCATCATATAGGACTTTTTGAGATCATAAAGAGAATATAAAAAGTCTTTAGGTTAAACCTAATTTGGTTTTCCGAAGAAGAGGTAATGTTTTAAACTATGCGTTTTTGTTTTACATCTTATTCTAACTCCTTGAAATGTTATTAAATTATTATGATATAATAACACCAGAATATAATATACTTAAAATTTATTATATTAATTTCATAACATATATCCATCACATCTTCCATGAAATGAAAAAAAAATCCATCGATCGTGTGCATGGAGGACTACCACCTCATGAACTAATGCTATCCATTTTTCAACACCACCTCTATAATATAGATATAACTACGGATTTAGTTTTTATATATTATATTTATGATATTAGTATAACTATATAATTATAATATCACATCTAACTTCTTACCACCCAACCCGTTGGAAGACAATAACGTCGCTCGTGTTTACAGTAGACTACAACCTCGCGAAAAAGTAATGCCTCGCTAAGCGGTGAGATTCGTTTTCAAAAAAGTTTTGCATGAAAGGTAATTAGAAAAATAATAATTAATATATGTCATATATATGATTTAAAAATTATTCTATAATGTTAATATATTATTTAAATTTCTTTCATTTAATTCATCAATAATATGGAGAAAACTTTGATGTATACATACGACCTACCGTCTCCACGAATGATGTATGTCATAATATATCTATAAATTTAATGGATTACCATAAATACATATATAGTTAATATATTTGATATTTATATCATATTTTAAATTAATTTTAAGATTCAAACCTGATCAAAGTAAGAGGACTGAAACTAAAAAAACAAAATAGACACAAAAAACAAAGTAGTTTTTGCTCGAAATATGATTTTAACATGGAATTATTAATAAATGTGTAATAAAAGGTCATAATTAAATCATATACGGTATGAAAGAAAGTTCTCTGATTTTTAGTTAATCTATAATAAAAGTATATCTATTATACATAAGTATTGAATGTATATAAATTATGTTTAGATTTAAGGAAAATGATTTTTGTCTCAATTTGTCTTTTTTGGGGACATGTATTATGTTATGAACCTATCTTTAATTACAAGGTGTGTATAAAACCCCTTTGAAATGTAATATAACTAATTTATTTATTATAATTATATTTTATGTTTCATTTAATGTTATTCATTCACATGGCTTACAATTCAAAGTTACCAAAGTGGAAAGGGTTTTATGATACAATCTCTACGTTTATTGGGATTGTTTATGTTTATGCTTCTAGTGATGAAATATTATGAAATATATCCCAAGAAACTCATGATTTTTTATTCTATTGTAACGTCCCAGATTCGGGTGCCACTCCACGGGTGCCCCGAACTCGGTTGGTTACATGACCTCAAGCGCATTTCCGAAAACCCCAGAGGCTGCTGACTAGCATTGAGGGCCCAGGTCTAATAGTGGAGAAACTATTCCCTCATTTATCAAAGTGTAGCACAACAGAATGCAAGAAAAAACATACAAAATTAGCGGAAGAAGTAAAATATATATAACTGAAATGAACAACTTCAGTAAAAAATAACCAACAATTATATAGATAATGATGCAACATGTCTCTAGTTCTAAGAAAATAGCCAGAACATATTACACAACAATATAATACAATGTAAAGTACATGTACAAAAAACAAAGCAAAACAATGCAACAGGAACTCAGCAGCATCGCAAGCCTAAGCTTGGTCCCATGCTCTCCTACTTCTCTACAAAAATCAAGTTCCTGTATAGGGACCCTTTCCCTTATCCACACCTGCAGAAATATAGTATGTTTGGGCCGAATACATGACCCAAATAGGGTGTGAGAAATGATTCCCAGTAGGAACCCACTAAAGGTCCATGCCCAACTGTAAGTGTAAATGTGCAACAACAGTGTGCCGTAGTAAATGCAATAAACTAACCATTACTCAAAAGTAATTAACTGTACCAGTTATATTACGTTTTTTAATATTCATTTAATCATTCAATATAAGGAAATCACCATAGTGAATTTTCTATGAAAAAAGTCAGTGTCCTCAGGTACGTAAACCCTTACCCTAAGGTAAAGAGAATCCAAACCCACAAGAATCTGCCCACAAGAATATCAAAAAATGCCCATAGGCATACGAGGTGTCTCCCACAAGCACCAAATCTATTGCCCGCACAAAAGAAGTTTCCCTCATGCTGAACAGAGCACTGCCCACAGGCTAATCACAACACTACCCTCAGGCTAAAAAGTAACCAGGCCATTCACAATATATAAACAAGAAATTTATATACAATTACTCTCAAGGTAATTTAAAACATGCTAAAATTTACGGTATACCCTCGGGTAAGCTGGCCAAATGGCTAAATAGAGGAACACACCCCAGGGGTGGTCCTAGATCCAAGCAGTGATCCCAAAAAGCAGTTTTTCAATTTCATTAAATTACCTATGCAATTATCAGTATTTAAAACAGCAAAGGCCTCAACCACATGACACCCCAACAAGGATTCATTGCACATTGTTACACAAAAACACAGAACAGTTGGAATTTAAACACCATACCACCTACCTTGATCGCCCCTGATCGGTATACGTGAACGACGCTCCTCGAATCGCCCAAGAACGTCATAGATCTGAGGTAAAATAATTCCCGTTAAAACGTAAATAGCTTCCCCTCAGGAAATAATTCGTAAGAATGGATCAAGGAGAGGGGAGGGCTTACCCATACGATTCCAACGAGATTGACGGAGGGAGAATCAGATTCCCAGTGCTTGATCGGGTGATCTCTAAAGCTTCGACCATCCTCCCAGGCTCTCCTCCAGTTCTAAGCCTTCTCTGTGAATAGGGGAGGCTACTGCACATTTTATGTGAAAAAAACAGACTACACGACATGTACAATTGAGTACATTGCGTGTACTTTCCATTTTTTAACTGTTCCTTCGGCGGCTTCTTTCCACTACGGCACTGTTCATCTGTAGACAAGAGTACATGACGTGTAATACATGAGTACACGACATGTACTATCGCTCAGCTGGCGGCTGCCTTCACCACCTTACTATTCATCTACTGACTGAATACATGGCATGTAAATACCCTATACATGGCGTGTAGTCAGTTTTTTCACCCATTATCATCGACATGCCTACACGCCCTGTGTACTCATTCCACACGACCAAAGTAAATGGTGTGTGGAAAAGTACACGACGTGTAGTCATAAAATTGAGGATTTTATCCCATTTTCCTTATTTTCACAAAAAAACATAAGGAAAAGAGAAAAGAAGAAATCCGTACCACAAGAATAAGAACTGGGTTCTTACAAACTCCCCCCTTAAAGAAACTCGTCCCCGAATTTCCCTTCCAAGGGTGTTAAAGATAAAGCGCAAAACAACTCTGGCCACTGAGAACGTACGTCGGTCTCCCACTCCTAGGTTTCATCCTGCACTCGGCCATGCTGCCATAACACCTGTACGAGAGGAACTGAACAGCCTCGTAGAACCTTCGTGCTGTTATCTACGATACGAATCAGATGCTCCTCAGAGGACACATCGATCTGAAGCTCAACCTCCTCGTGCTGAAAGACGTGAGATGGGTCTGAATGATAACGGTGCAGCTGAGATACATGGAAGACAGCATGCATGGCCCAGTACCTCTGTGGAAACTTCAACCGATAGGAAACCAACCCGACTCTCTCCAGAATCTCAAATGGCCCCAAATACCTAGGTGAAAGTTTACCATGTCTCCTAATCCGCTTATGTCCTAACCTTGGTGAAACACGCAAGAAAACCTGATCCCCAACCATGAACTAAAAAGGTAGTCTGCGGTAATCAACATAAGATTTCTAACGAGACTGTGCAGTATCCATCCGCTTCTGAATCAACTGGACTTGCTCAGAAGTCTCCTTCAGGAGATGTGATTCCTGTAAAGCTACCTCACCTGCCTCCATCCAGCACAAAGGTGATCGGCATGACCTACTATATAAATCATCGTAAGGTGCCATCTCGATAGTGTCCTGAAAAATATTATTATAGGAAAACTCGACTAGGGGTATATGCTTCTCCCAGGATCCCCCAAAGTTGAGGATGCATGCTTGCAGCATGTCCTCTAGCACCTGTATCATACGCTCTGACTAGCCATCAGTCTGAGGGTGGTTAGTTGTGCTCAGAAGCACCTGTGTACCCAGTGCCCTCTAAAAACTCTTCCAGAAATGAGACATAAAACAAGTGTCCCTATCTGAAACGATAGAATGAGGGACTCCATCAAGATGTACAACCTCTTGGATATACCACTTCCCGAGCTCGTCAACTCCGATGGTCTCCTTGATTGGAAAAAAGTGAGCTACCTTTGTGAGTCTGTCCACAACAACCCACACGACATCATTGCCTCGAGGCGACCTCGACAACCCAGTCACGAAGTCCATCGTGACATCATCCCATTTCTACTCTAGAATGGGTAACTGCTGTAACAGTCCGACTGGCCTCTGATGCCCTTCCTTCACCTGCTGACAGATGGACCATCTTGTAACAAAACCAGCCACTTCTCTCTTCATACCCGGCCACCATTACTAAAGTCTCAAGTCACGGTACATCTTGGTAACTTCGGGATGAACTACCCAAGCTGAAGCATGAAACTCCTGCATTAGCTCCTCGTGTATATCCCATTGAACCCACACTCATCCATGGAAATGTAGTACCTCTTCATCGCCTATCGTCCAACGAGGAGGAGGGCCCTCACTTGCCACCGACTCCCATATAACTAGGCCTTCTGAATCAGATAGTTGTCTCATTATTACTCTATCCAAGAGGGTAGAAGTCACAGATAAATATAAAATATATGTTTTTTATTGACTATCGTGAACCCCCAAATGCATCTCAGAGAAAAAAGCCACTAGCTGCCATTAACCACTGGCCTCATGAACTTCCTGTATCTAAGTCTTCCTACTCAGTGCATCAACAACTGCATTACCATTACCGGGTGTATAGGTAAGCTCAAAATCGAAGGATTGAAGGTAATCAACCCCCCTCCGTTGTCTCAAATTCAAGTCACGCTGAGTAAAGATATACTTGAGACTTTTGTGGTCAGTGAAAACCACAAAATGCTCTCCCAAGAGATAATATCTACAATAGTGTAACGCATGAACAACTGCAGCCAACTCAATGTCATGCGTTGGGTAATTCATCTCATGTGTCCTAAAATGTTGAGACCTGTACGCAACTACTAGATCACCCTGCATCAACACAGCTCCCATCACAATACCTGACGCATCACAGTAAACTATTTAGCTCTTTCCCTGCTCTAGAAGTATGAGGATTGGTGTTGATTTCAACCTTCCCTTCAGCTCCTGGAAGGTTTTCTCATAAGATTATGTCCAAATGAACTTCAAACCCTTCTTAGTCAAACCCATCAACGGTGCTGCTAAGTGGGAGAAGTCCTGGATGAAGCATCTGTAGTAACCATCCATCCCTAAGAAACTCCATATCACAAACACGTTCTTAGGCTACTCCTAGGAAACTACTGCTCTAACCTTATCTCGGTCAACTACAATTCCTGCCTCTGAGATGATGTTACCCAGGAAGTGAATCTAGTTCATCCAAAAGTGTCACTTTGAGAGAATAACATATAGCCGATTCCCTCTCAGTGTACTCAGCACGATCTCAAGATGGGTGGCATGGTCGTGTTGAGTGTGAGAGTACACCAATATATCATCCCTGAATACTACCACAATAGAATCCAGATAAAGATGGAACACAAGATTCACCAGAGACATGAAAACTGCTGGTGCATTCGTGAGTCTGAATGGCATAACCAAGTACTCATATAGACCACACCTACTCCTAAAGGCTGTGAGAGGTATATCAGAAGGTATAACATGCAACTGATGATATTAGAATCTCAAGTCAATCTTCAAGAACACTCGTTCACCTTGAAGTTGTTAAAAAAGATCATCAATCCATGGTAAGGGATATCGGTTCTTGACGGTCAACTGGTTTAGCTTTTTATAATCCACACAGAGTTTGAGGGCACCGTCCACCTTCTTCGAAAAAAGGATTGGAGAACCCCAAGGAGATGTACTGGGTCAGATAAAACCCTTTAACTGTAACTCATCTAACTATCTCTTGAGCTCCGGTAACATAGGTGTAGCCATCCTATAAGGAGGAATGAAAACCGGTGCCGCTCCTAGAATAAGATTAATAGATAAATCCACCTCACGCTCTGGAGGTAGACCTGAAAAGGCGTCCGGTAAGACATCCCTAAAATGATAAACCCCTGGAGGGAATTCCTTCTGACAAGTCCCCTGATCATCCAGATATAAAATCGCATTCTGGGCTGTGACTCCACCTTGCCCACGATACTTTGGTCCAGCTCGACTCACCTGAACATCCCACTCACCTTTGTAAAGAAACTCTCCGCCCTCTAGTGACGTGAAACACACCCTGCGACGATATTAGTCTACAAAGTATCTAAAGGGAACCAACCAGTCTATCTCGAGAATGAAATCATAGCTCGTCATCTCGAAGAAATAGAGGTACCAAAGAAAGTGACACCCACAGACCTCAAGGGGGCACTCCCTACACCAACACACACTAGCCATTCTAGTCCCCAATGGAGTGTCTAGATTTATAACATCAGAAGAAAGAGAAACACAGAGCCCATGGCTCTCCACAATAGGAACAGATACCAAGCCATGTGTAGCACCCGTATCAAAAAGTACTAAAGATAAGACAGAAGCTTCTAGAATAGTACCCATGACAGTAGAAGGTCCGGGATCCTGCTCTTGTTGGGTCTGTTGCACTGCATATGCCTACCTAGTTTCATGGCCCTACGACACAACCTAGCTACCCTGAGTTGTCCTACCCTGCTGCCTCTAATATCCTGGTGTCTGGATACCACGACCATGCCCACCATCTATGCCTGCACACCATGATGTATTCCAGTTTCCCGACTAGTAAGAAGCTGTAGGTCCTGATCTCGCATGTAGAGTCTGCACAGAACCCCTCTAACTAGACACTGGTGGAAACGCCCTGCCAAAGCACTGCAAATGCCCCATCCTGCCGCAAGCTCAACATTCCACTAGGTCACGTGGAAACTAAGGTCTCTTGTGCCCCTCATTTACCACACTGGCAGCACATGAACTAACCACCAGAAACATTCTTCTGGCTGGTACAACCACCATGAGAGATGTCCATCTATCTCTTCCTCTTACTGGTAGAAATAGTACCAAAAACTGGTGTTGAACCACCCAGGCCAAAACCACTAGCTTCCCACAGATTCCACTCAGTAATCAGTGCCTGGTTCACAATAGCATGTACAATAGGCAACATGAAAACATTCAATAGTGCTCAGATGTCATATAGAAGACCATCCTCAAATCATCTGGACCTCAACGTCTCATCAACCACCAGAACGGGTGCAAAATGCTGAAGCTCGTTGAAATGAGCAGAATAATCCATCACTGACAAAGCGCCCTGCTGCAGATTCATGAACTCTCGAGCTCTATCTTACCTTAGCATCTCTGGGAAGAAGAAGTCATAAAAAGTTGTCTGAAAATCTTCCCATGCCATGTCTCTATGATCCTCTGTCTGAGTGGTAACATCCCACCACCTCTTGGTGGAATCACGCAACATATAAGTTGCAAGCTTGACCCTCCACCCTGGAGGCATCTCAAGATGATCGAAAATAGTCTGCAATGAATCCAGCCAAGTCTCCGTAGCCTGTGGTCTGCCATCCCTTGAAAATGTAGGCGGATGCTGCTACTGGAAGATACGAGTTAGCTTAGCCAGTGATTTGGCAGCCGACGGTGCTCCCTGAAAGGTCTGCATGAACCGCATGAAGCCTTCATGGAACTGTGCATCTACGCCTATGTCTGGTATAATGGCTGGTGCCACATATGGCTCTGCTGGAGGATCCACTACTAGCCCATGGCCTACCATTTCTAGAGTATAATCGGTGCCGCTCTCTTGGCGAACAACGCATGGTCGTCTCGGTGGCATGACTCTACAAGGTCAAACGCACACCTTAGGTCAAAATTATCAAAACCCGAAACAAAGAGTCAGGAGAAATAAAGTCTTCAAGATTTACAAAACTTTACTTCACGGTGTGTATAAATACTACACGGCATGTTCTCCAATCCTTCTTCCCTACCCGAGTCCTTCTACATGGCTAAGCCACACGACTCACTTTGAACAAGATTACACGTCATGTATCTCATATACACGGCGTGTATGGTTTAACTTCCAACTACCCGTGTTGTTTGTGACATGGCCGACTACTTGGATGACACCACACAATATGTTACACCTACACATGGCGTGTACACCACCCAGTTTCCCCAGACACATGGCTAAGTCCACACGATCTCCCACCGGTAAGGACTACATGGCGTGTCCCTCAGGTACACGACGTGTTCAAGGAGAGGTAACACCAAACCATGGTTTTTAGCTACATGGACAGGTCCCCAGGTCAGACTACACGACGTGTTCCAATGTGGACACATCGTTTATGTCTCAAGGTCTCCTCTGTCTGTGTGGTTAGTTACACAGGCAGACTCCGGGACAACACTAAACGACGTGTACATCCAGTACAAGACGTGTTTTTCCCAAGCCTTTCCCTACCCCGTGTCCCCACCCACACGGTCTATGATACGAGAAGAGACTACACGGCATGTACTAAGGGTACACAGCGTGTACTCAATATTTTTTTTTCATTTCTTCCTGAATAGAAGAACACACGGCGTGTGTCCGAGGAACTACAGGGCGTGTATCCTGGGTTTTCCGGACAGTAAGCCTCTGAAACTACTCATAAACCTAGTAAATACTAAAAAATAACCCCTAAGTGCCAAATTCCAATCCATAAGGGCCCATACTCCCTGCAAATCAAAGTTTGGCATCTTATATATGTTATACACAAGTAAAAAAGTTATTAAACCACCAAATTCCAGTCATTGAGGGCCCATACTCCCCAGAAACCAAAGTTTGGAGTCCATCTTATCAACAGGCTCACACAAAAATACCCTATCACATAGAAGGTATTTATTGAAGTATCTATCATAATAGCATTATTTTCTAGCACAAAAACTATCACAACAACATTCAATTTCTAATGTGCCTACATGGCATGGAACTGTGCATGGCATGTGATTTCTAGCCTGTGCCTAAATGATGCATGAGATGGCATACCCTCATCTCATCAGGTTGAAACTAAATAGAACCCATGGATAACATATAAATAGCACAATCACAAGTGTGTCACCCAATGGTGAAAATCAAATCAACTGTAAAATTTGGAAAATCAGAATAATTTCAAAAATAAGAGGTGGACTAGATATTCCATGTACACGGGTTAGCTACTCCCAGGAAAAACTTATTACCAACTACCATTTCCATAATATCCATGAATAAGGATCCAAATAGTATGTCAAAGAAAAGAAACCTCCTTTGATACCACTTTGTAACGTCCTGGATCCGGGTGCCACTCCACGGGTGCCTCTAACCCGGTAGGTCACATTACCTCAAGCGCATTTCCCCAAAGACCAGAGGCTTCCGAATAGCAGTGAGATCCCAGGTCTGATAGTGGGGAAACTATGCCCTCATTTTTCAAATTGTAGCGCAATAGAATGCAAGATAAAATATACAACAACAACAGAACAAGTAAAACATACATAACTGAAATGAACAACTGAAGTAAAAGAGAACCAACAATTATATAGATAATGATGCAACATGTATATAGTTCTAATAAAATAGCCAGAAAATGTTACACAACAATAAAATATAATGGAAAGTACATGTACAACAAAAAAAGAAAAACAGTGAAACAGGAACTCAGCAGCATCGCAAGCCTAAGCTTGGTCTCATGCTCTCCTACTCCTTTGCAACAACCAAGTTCCTGTATAGGGACTCTTGCCCTTATCCACACCTGAAGAAATATAGTCTGTTTTGGACAAAGACATGACCCAAATAGGGTGTGAGAAATGAATCCCAATAGCCACCCACCAAAGGTCCATGCCCATCTGTTAGTGTAAATGTGCAACAGTAGTGTGAAGTAGTAAATGCAATAAACTAAGCAGTACTCAAAAGTAACTAACTATACCAGTTATATTGCGATTTTTAATATTAATTTAATCATTCAACATAGTGAAATCAAAATAGTAAATTTTCAAAGTAAACAGTCAGTTTCCTCAAGCATGAAAACCCTTACCCTCAGGTAAAGAGAATCCAAACCCACAGGAATCTTCCCACGAGCATATTGAAAAATTCCCACAGGCATACGAGGTGTCGCCCACAGGCACAGAATCTACTACCCACAGGCACGAAAGAATTTTCCCTCAGGATGAACAGAGCACTGCCCACAGGTTAATCACAACACTACCCTCAGGCTAAACAAGCAACCAGGCCACGCCCAACATATAAAAAATCAATTTATATACAATTCCTCTGAAGGTAATTTAAAACTTTCAAAAATTTATGGTATACCCTCGGGTAACCTGGACAAATGGCTAAATAGAGGAACATACCCCACGGGTGGTCCTAGATCCAAGTAGTGATCCCAAACAATAGTTTTATAATTTCATTAAATTACCTATGCAATTATAGGTATTTAAAACAGCCAAGGCCTCCACCACACAACACCCCAACATGGGTTCGTTGCATAATGGTACACAAAAACACACATTAGTTGGAATTTAAACACCAGAAAACTTACCTCAATCACCCCTAATCGGTATACGTGAACTACGCTCCTTGAATCGTCCATGAATGATGTAGATCTGAGGTAAAATAATTCTCATTCAAATGTAAATAACTTCCCCTCAAGAAATAATTGGAAAGAAAGACTCAAGGAGAGGGGAGGGCTTACTTGTACGGTTCCAACGAGATCGACGGAGGCGGAATCCGATTCTAGGTGCTCGATCGGGTGATCTCCAAAGCTTCGGCTGTCCTCCCAAGCTCTCCTCCGGTTCTAAGCCTTTTCTCTGAACAGGGGAGGCTACTGCCCATTTTAAGAGAAAAAAACAGACTACACGGCATGTACTATTGAGTACACAACATGTACTTTCCATTTTTTAACTGTTCCTTTGGCGACATCTTTCCACCACAGAGCTGTTCATCTGTTGACATGAGTACACGACATATAATACCTGACTACACGGCGTGTACTTTTGGTCAGCTAGCGGCTGCCTTCACTGCCTTACTATTCACCTACTAACTGAATACACGACATGTAAATACTCTATACACGGCGTGTAGTCGATTTTTACACCCATCATCGTCGATAGGCCTACACGCCCTGTGTACTCATTCCACACGACCAAAGTACACAGCATGTGGAAAAGTACACGGCGTGTAGTCAAAAAATTTAGTATCTTCTCCCATTATCCTTATTTTCTCAAAAAAACTTAAGGAAAAGAGAAAAGAAGAAAACTGTACCTCAAGAATAAGAAACAGGTTCTTACAACTATGGTTATTTTCTAAGAATACATGTTTTCCCTTCATTTTCCTCTCTTTATGTACTCATGATTATGGAAGATTACTATAATGAAAACTGACTTTATTTCTCTCTTCGGCCAAAAACCGTTTTTTCTTCCATATACATATTTTCTAAAAATCTTTTCAAAAATTATTTTAATGTTACTATGGTATTTGTAAAGTCATTTTTATCATTCTTTTACTTTATAAAAATTTTTCTAAAAGGGATCTTCGCATCATTTTCAAAATAAGTCCCATTTGAATTTTACTGAAAATGTGAAAGGAATATTTGTTTTAATATGTAAAACAGTTACCTCCATCATAACCATTAAATGTTTTAAATAATCATTTATAAGATTCATTTTTAAAAAAAAAATCTTATCCAATTTTTAATTCTGAATTTTTAGTTTTAAAAAGTGTTTTTCAAAGAAAGTTTATTATCCTCAAAAATTATTCCTAGTGTCTATTGAAAATTATTTCCCATTTTATGGAAGAGGAGATAAAATAATAACATATAATTATATTATAGATATCATTTTTTTTATATAAACATAATTGAATAATACTTTAAAGATTCAGAAGAAGAATTAAAACAAAAACACATCATTTAAAATTGAACCTCTTCTTCGAAAAACATCTTTAGGTTTAACCTAAAGCCTTCTAATATTGGATTTTTGATCTCAAAAAGTAATATAGGATGTGAGGAGGTATCTAAGGAATATATTTGGGATGGTATTGGTAGAGAAAAATTAGTTTTTATGTTTTAATAGGAGAGGAGAGAGGTTTTCCTTTTATAAGTGGGGGGAGGAAACACATGGAATTTTTGAAAAGAATAAAGTATAACCACATTTTTCATATAGAAAAATAAGAAAATGAAAAATTATAGAATATTATAGGTAATAAAGACTAAATATTTCTATAAAATGTGTTTTGTGAATGTTTATAGGTCATATTACCCCTTATTTTTTTTGTTTAACCCCTGGTAAACCTGTTTTAACCTTAACCGCAATAATTATTTTTTACTATTTTTACTATTTTTTAACCGAAAATCAATTTGAAAATATTATATAATATAAATTATTACGATTCTATATATGTAAGAAATTTTATAAATTCCATTAATAGAAGTGAAAAATTTTAATTTTAAATTAACCCCGAAAACGTGACGAGAAAGCCGTTTTCTAAAGAGAAATTTTTTCAAAACATTAAAAAGATTAATATTAAAATTAAATTTGAAACATTTATAATTACATAAATTGTATTAATAAATATAAAATTAATCTAATTTTTTCTTTTAAAATTATTATAAAACTAAATTAACCATATACATTTTTTAAAGGATACGTTAATTTTTAATAAACACTATTATTTTTCATTATTCAATTTAAAATTCATCATTTTAGAAAAATCCCAAAAATTTATCATAAGATAAATTTGAAAATAATATTTAAAAAATTAGGTATATTTTTTCAAATAATTTTTTATAATGTTTCCAAAATTACTTTTATTATTTTTTGATATTTTTTTGGGAAAATAGTATTTTGAAAACATATAAAGACTTTAGAAAAAATTATGTACTTTTTATAAAGATGATTTATTAATTTAAAATAATTATAGTTAATATTTATATTATGGTTATTACTATAAATTTTACCAATATTAATTTCTAAGTAACAACAATCATTTTTAAATAATAATATTAAATGTTTTTTTACAGTTCGTTAAAAATCAGTGTTGCATGTAACACAAGCTATCAAAGAAACTAAACTTATTAAAAAAAATTAGTATTTCATAAAATATCAGTGTGTTACATCATTCAATTACTATAAATGTATTTTTATCAATTTTTTTTTATTTATGAGAAGTAAAAATTCAAATCAGTTCCTTTTCATAAAAAGACATTTACTCAATTGTTACCCAACCTATAAATCTTTTTGGTAACTCAAATTTCCTTCACCGAGTTATGATAATCCTCTTGGAATTAAAATTTTGGTACATTAAAACACTTTATTATATTAAGTGGTGTTACGTTTTTATATTAATTTACATTTCTACTACATAATAGACCTATTTGAAATATTTCTTTCTTTAAAGAGTAAGTTTTATGTAAGGGATTTTGAATCTACTTTCCTTTCCTTGAGTTATTTTGTTTTTTCATGAAATTAGTTTTTATATGATTTGTTTCTCCAAAAACAATATTTTAATATGTTCTATTTTATAATCCTATTTTTAAATTTTTTGTTAAAATGGAAATTATTTCTAGTTACTCTTTTTAAAATGCGAGTTTTGAACAAAATTATTTTTCCAAATATGAAAAGATGTTTTTCTTTTACTTTTATATGTTTTAACTTCCACTCTAAGTTTCTCCAAAAAAAAAACTTATTTATTTTAAAGGGTATATTATTTATTTTTTTGAAAATTATTGTTTTTAAAATAGTTTTCACATAGTATTTTGAAAAATACCTTTGAAAGTGACCCATTACATATTATTTTATGTAAATGATAATTTTTTTCCTACAAAAAACTATTTTAAGATTTCAATTTTGTTTAACATTTAATTATCAAAATGATTTACCCTAATAGGGTATGTATAGTAATTATTATAATTATATATATTTATATTTTTGTGGAATGAAATCAACATAATAGACATTCGAATTCATGGTCCCTTATTGGGTTGTATCGCTCAAGCATTCTTTTGTAAGGATATATTTCATCCTTATCTACATTCTTCTATGTTTCCATTATTACACTAGAGTAATGTTTTTTTTTGAAACCATCCAAATTCTCACTCTAGTTGGATTACTCCATATGGTTTTATCTTGAGGTACTATTACATAGAAATCTACTCCATTTATTGATTAGACTACTATTGAAAATATGTTTGTTTTTTATTCCGATATAGATGTTTATTAATTACTCAGCGAAGTTAGCTGTGAATTGATTAAACAACCACATTTTTTCCTTCAGATGGGTTATGATAATTTTATCCCTTTTATTGACAAGGGTAAAAGTATTATTATGCAATATGTTGTTATTATAGTTAGGATTATTATTGGAAAGTTGACTATGTATTATTTTACCATCTACCTTATTTATCCCAATGAGTTATGATCATGTTATCCCTTTTTTTGAAATAGGGAAAAGTATTGAAATTATATTTGTGGTTATTATAATATAAATGATGAATATCATATGTGATTATTTATTGTTTATTAATTTTATTATATAATGAATGCACTAAACATAATCCAGTGACATTTGAGGAATGATAGTAAATTTTACATCGATACATTGATTGGTCTCACAAGATAAACATGTTTGGGTTTTTTAGTGTGTTCCTGCCCAAAAAAAGATATTTCCTTGATAGTAAGGTCATGATGTCTTATCTTATGGCCTGAAATTCACAGTATAGTTTTATGAATTTCATTAATAAGGAACTAGTTATTTTTGTCTATGTGATTTATTTATTCTCATTATAATATATATATATATTATGCTTTCAGGATTAATTTATTATGAAGTTATGATGATTTATTATTCTTTATATAACATTTATTTAATATTTATACCATTATTGGATCATTTGTATATTTTCCCTTACTAATCATTTGAGATAACCCATTATTATGTTTCAATTATCTTATGTTATAATGAAAATTATTACACATGAAATGTATAATATGATAGCCTATATGTATAATATTTGGGAGATATTTAAGACTTTTTATTGATTAAGAAGTTTATTATATATTTGAAATAAAATCTCCTTTAGTTGAAAAGGACATGTAATTTTTTGGTTGATGTTTTATCCCAATTCTATAAATGAGTAAAATTAAAAGGTCTTGGTAATGTATGTAATGAAATGTTTTCATTAAGTTATAAAATTATGGGACATTTTTGTATAGAAATATATATTTAGTTTTTAATATGGTATTTAAAGTCCATGTTTAAGGAACATGATTTGGTAGTGAGTGTCTAGGGTTCCATATTTGGTATCAGAACAGGGTTTAGATAACTTTAGAGATATTGATATTTATTGAGGTTAATTTAGGGTTTGATAAGGTAGGGTTGAGCATAATTTCAAAGGTATATATAAACTTAAAGGATATTATATTATTTAATTTTATCGCAATAATAAACTTTTTATTTGTGTGTTAGGATAAGGTAACTCTAGTAAAACCTTTAGGGATATGTCTAAGTGGGAATTCTAAGTACAGGATAACATTCTAATGTTTTGGTAAGGTAAATATTTTGTTGTTCTTATAGAAATTATATCACTACTAGTGAATATAAGATCAGACACATATGTACCTATGGGTAAAAACCATGAAATTGGAATATTGTTTATTTAATATATTATCACTTGATGCACAATAAAGAGACCTAATTACACAGTTGGATTGAAACTCATGATGGATACGCTTTGGTTAATTCAAATTCTATTTATAAACCATTATGAGTGATTCAAATATGTTTAGGTTAGATAACCTAATAGGAAAGTTACCATGAATAACGTATATTAAAACATAGATAATCATATGTTAATGTATATATTAATTGATACATGATTTCTTGGATAAGGGATAAGATGGATTTTTAGAGCATAGATCTCAATGATTTTTTGTTTTAGAATATTTTATGAATGGTCAGGGTAATTTGGGATCAATATTTTTATTATTAGGTTAATAATTATTAGAGAAACCAACTCAAAGTAAGCTAGGATGAACCATGATGATATAGGTTAAACTTATCATGATATAGGTTAAACCAAGTATAATAAAAGTTGAGTTATAATAATTATAGGCTAACATGATAGTGTTATAAAGTTAGGAATCTTACTGTTAAAATTTCTTATATATTTTTATGATAAAGATCTCATTATTATTTTCAATAATTTTAACTATTATGGTTTTAAAAATGGCTAAAGCCTAAAAGAACAAAATTAACATTGAATTCCATAGACAATGTGAAAACCATCCCAATGAAAAACCTAATAGGATAAGGGATGTAGTAGAGAAACATTATGATTATACCAAACCAAGTAACAAGAATTATGATTAACAATATAAACATAGTTTAAATACTAAAAACACCAAATAGGAGAATAATATAATCTTATAGAAATTTATGTGACAA
Organism: Viscum album; assembly: GCA_963277665.1. Classification (NCBI taxonomy): domain Eukaryota; kingdom Viridiplantae; phylum Streptophyta; class Magnoliopsida; order Santalales; family Viscaceae; genus Viscum; species Viscum album. Next base: position 1,850,225,854 of record OY728164.1, on the reverse strand, counting down.
AGATGATGAAAGAATGAATATTCAATTTCCTACATGTTAAAAATGTCAGAAGAATAATGGAGGAAAATTCATTAAAAGGACATGTAAATGATATATGTGTGGAGATGAGGCTCATCAAACTCACAAGTGTAAAGTAAATAGAGAATCTAATTTTTTTACTTAAATTGCAAGAGAGTTGATCATTATGTGTCTCAATATCCCAACCTAAGAGCCAATGATTGTAATATTGATGAAAAACAATAAAAATAAGGATAAAACTTTGAAAATACCACTAATGTAAAAGATAGTGAGTTTTTACTCTATATTTTATAGTGTATTATATCATATAAGTTTACACCAACTACTAGTTATTGAGTTATAAATTAAAACCCCAAGTGTTATGATTATCATATTAATCATATTTATGGTTTATGGAAGTTATTTCTTATGGATCTAGATCTTACTCCCTAAGTTAAATTCTATGTGAAATTAAGAATTAATTATCTCTTTTTATAACGAAATTATAATTTTTTTTCTCATATAGATAAGCCTCTTTCCACAACCTAATTAAACCCCTGACCATTTAGTAGTGTATGGTTAATTATAAGGTCACTATAAAAATCACATTAATATTATGTGTAAAATTATAAGGAAAAAATTTATTTAATATAGGGAGAATGTGATGACTTGATATTTTAATATATGAATTCCTTCAAATGATCCAGATGTGTTTGATAGGTTGCTCGGTAACTTAAAAAAAACTGTGATATATTAAGATAAAATAAACATATTTTAGTATGACCATTAAAACCTTGACATTGAATTAACATGAATGAATATGAGTAATATATTTACGAAATATATGCATAAAAAAGTAAATTATACTTTTAATATGAATAAAATTCAATTGGATTACCTAAAATGATGAATAATATCTCTTATTATTTAGAAAAGTATTTTTCTAAAAATTAACTTTTTATGTGATATGTATATCTAATTCAAGAAACATATGATTAATGATGATTAATTATTTTTGATAATTATAATTGGTTAACAAAAATTTATATGGTAAATGATTTGAAATAAGAATAAGAATATTTAATAATTAAAAATGTCATTTTTCAATAATTTTTATCATTATATTTTTTGATTTTATTTAAAAATTTTATTTAAAATTATTGAATTTTAAAATATTAACAAAATTAGTTAATTTATAATCAAAATATTATCTTATAATGATTTTTCTGGATTTTTCTGAAATAATTGGTTTTTAGGTAAACAGTGAAAAATACCAATTTTGCGGAAAAAATCACTTTTATGACATTATCATAATAAATGAATGAATTAAATGTTTTTGAAATATTTTTCTAAATAATATATGTTTTAAATTAAAATAAATCCTTTAGAATTACTATTTTGTTTTTATAGAACCCATGTGTATCATTTTATAAATATAAGTAATATTTTTTTCTTAACAAAGTTTTTATTCACTTATATTTAAAATTTATCAATCACTTATAGAAACTCAATTTATAAAAATAGATATCATATTTTTAATAAACATTATCATAGTATGTAATAAGTTGAATTTCACATTTTTTTATAAAATTACAATTTCTATGTTTGAAGTTAATGACCATGATAATGGTAAAACTATTATCAACAAACAATAGTTTTTTGTAACACCCTAAAATTCTAAAATATTTAAATTTTGATATAATATGCAGTATTCAACAATAATATTAAACAACCCACATAATATATTTATTTAAATTTAATCTCTTTGATACCTTGTGAAATATGCAACCCCAAGTATAAATAGAACTATAATATAGTATACCTTTATAACCAAGATTTGAAATTATGATGTATGAGTACTAATAACTAATTTATAGAAATAATGAATATTTATTAATTATAAATAAAATAAGAATCACTAAAATTAAAAATAAATGTTTTTTTGAAAAACTTTATTTTTTCTAAAAGATGGTTTTTTGTGCTTTTCATACATAATTTAAATTTTTTACCACGTTTATTAAATTTATTTGAAAAAATAAACCTAATTTTTTAAATCATCATATAAAAATTATCTTCAAGTGAATTTGTTTCTGAAAATATTTTATTTTTCAATGAAGAGTAAAAAATAATTAATTTTAATTAAAAACTTCCTTTTCATTTAAATTATTCATAAAGTTAGGCTATATTTTAAATTGGTTTCAAAGTGACATTAGTATAATCATATATCAATTAATATAATTTATGTAACATTAGTCATTTTCATGTTGAACCATGATATAAAAACTCTGTAAACTTTTGAACATTTTCTCCTTAAAAACCATATTTTCATGGTGTATGTGGGATTAATTTTAAACTATAATTTTCTTATTATTATAATTAAATTTATAAAAATATATTCTATATTTGAAATAATAATAATTTATAATTTTAAATAAGTTCAACATAATTTTTGACCAAAATTAATAGTGAAAACAGTATTAATTAATTATCATGGTTAAGGTAAAAATAGATTTACCTGGGGTTAAACTAAGAATATAAAGTTAAAAATGACTTGAAATATTTTATAACACCCATTTTATTGACATATTTTGACCTTATGTCCAATATTTTCTAGAATGTCCCATTTTGGAGGTTTTTTTGAATGATATGAATGTGGTTATGATTAAATATTTTCATAAAAAATTACAAGTGTTCCACTCATGTCACTTATAAAAGGACACATGCCCTCCTATATTATTCACACATTCACACCCTTTTGGTTCATCCAAGTCCTACCAAAATCACTTACCCACTTTCCACCTCCTACCCTATCAGCCTTATTTTTTGTATAAATCTAATATAGTAAGGCTTTGGTGAAAACCTATGGAGGAATCTCGAAGAAGAGGTTACATTATTCAACATGAATTATTATTTTATTTCTTCCTTAACATCCTTAAATTATTATTAAAACATTCATGTGTACGGTGGACTACCACCTCACAAACCAATGTCATTTGTTTTTCCATTACCACGTATCACAGTTGGTGTGATGATGGATCTAAAGTATATATACTATATTTATATTGTAATTAATTATATGGAGTCATTATATCATATATACCTTTTTTTTTAATTTCCATTTCTTAGGTGATACAATAATTTTTCTCGTGTGTACAACACACTACAGCCTCGCGAAGTGATGTGATCCATATTTCATTATTTCTTAACATAGAAGTTGATAAGGGTAAATTTAATAATTATAATTTATGTATATGAAATAATTATGATATTAATAATATATTTATAATTATGAATATATGATACATCATTTTATTTTAAATATTTACACTCACTGAAAGATGATAATGCCACTTGTGTACTTGCAGACTACCGCCTTCCCAAAGCGATGTGACTCTCTTTTCATCACCATGGAACATTAATGATATATAAGTATATTTAAATAATTAATATTGTATTTTTTATACTAATAACATTTTAACGATAAAATATTACATACATAATTTATATAATTAATACTGAAAAATGGTAATGTTACTCATGTGTATGAATGGCCTACCATCTCTATGATCGTAACGTACTTCCATCCATCAAAATTTAAATTTTTATTAAGCCATTTTAAGGGAAAATGGGAAACCATAGTTCACAAAAGGACCTCTACGTGATAAAGGAGATGAAAAAATGATTAAAAACAAGACTAATGTTACTGGAATCAGCTACTCTATAGAGTTCCCAGTGCAGCGAACTTACCTTAGATTCTGAATCCTATCTGATAAGTTCTTCTAGGTGAGAAATCATCCTTTCCATTAATGATTTGTATTAAAAGTATAATTAATGTATAAAATTGATAAGTATTTCATGATTATTATTATAGATATGGTGAATCTTTATAATATTCATATGAACTAAAAATTTAATGACGAAGCACGAATGAGAAAACAAAGCAATTAACACCAGATACAATGGAAATAATAAAATATTATTAACAATAGTGTGATAAGATGTTATAAAAGAATAATATATGTTATTATAAATATTAATATGGTTATTTGATAAGTTAATAACATTTTTAAAACAACTATAAACGATTTGAAATCCTATTCAACCAAAAATAAGCGTGAGGTAAAGGATGTCATCTCATTTTCATTTCATTGAGTCATATTGTAATGTTCTGCACTTAACTTCTTTTATACAGTGTATTTAATTCCCCTTTGAAATGTATATAATTATTAATTAGTAACTAATGTTATTTTATGTTTCAATTCGAATTATCTCATTCTAGGGGATTTGAATTGAAAATTACCAAGTGGTAAATAATTTCATAACTCATTTTATTTTCATTGGGTTATATTAATTCTTTATTCCCATTGATATTTTAATATCATGTGTATCATGAAATTTTAATATTTTATATTGTATTTAAACTTATTTCATGCGGATTTAAATTTGATATACATAATTGATTCATTGATTTGTAATATCTTGTTACAGTTTCTAGGTATTCCTAAACCCCTCTTTTTATCAAGAATTGGTTGGGTTTCATTTGGTGTTGTTTTAGGTGGAAATTTAGAAATTTTTAAGGTTTATGTGCTAGTGAATGGTTAGTGAATAGTTTTACCAAACCATGTACCATCTCAGTAGAAACTGTGCAAACCCGAACAATGGGGTATTTCATAGTTATCGCATGGTTTTCCAAACCATGAACCATCAAGGAGAAAATGTGCACAAGGAGTAAAAGGGGCACATGTCTAGGGGGAACGGTTTGTCTAAACCATGTGGCTCTGCCCAAATAACACTATGTATGTATTTTTATTAATCCAAAATTAATTTTAAAACACTCAAATCCTCTTTGTTAGTTCCCTGATGAACCTATACAAACCCCAATCAACTTCTCCTTCCAAGAGAGCTCCCAAGAGAAGATTTTGGACCCTTGGAACCCTCCTAGAAGTGGATTGAATCTTAAATAATATTACTCAATCTTCTCCCAGTTAGTTTCCTCTTACCATTCTCTCTCTGTTTATATCTCTCTTTTCCTCCCTAGGGGTTTTAGATGTCCTTATTTATTGGAGGATCTATTACCCTCTATTATAGATATTATATCTATGTGTGATTCCTAGATTCCATTTTCATTGTTCTCCATTAGAAAATCCTAATTATGGTTTGGAGTTTTGAGATCCCATGATCCCAATGTAGGAACTTCCATTACAATAACCAATGTTTATTATCCTTAAATTGCTCGATTTAATTAAATTTATTTCAATTAAATGTGTGAGATTTGTTTCACTAAAAATTTAATTTTTTTCAAACCCAATTTCATTGAAATGGGTGGATTTGGTTTTGAAAATTCTTTTTGGCATGAAATTAGAAAATCCATCAATTTTAATGAATTAGGTTCCATCTGTGAAATTTATAGAATTTGGTTGAATAAAAATTGTGCAACTGATGGAAATTATTTAAATTAAATTATTGAATTTAATTGTGAGAATTTAAATTGAAAATTGAATTTTTATTTGATTTCAAATTCTTAGATGAGAAAAATGGATTAAATTTTTTGGGATAAAATCCACTGGTTTTATTGTGGAAAAGTAATGTTTTAATTAATATTTCGTTTGGGTTTTTAAATAGAAACTTTTAATTTTTGATATGGAGAATGGGATGAATTTTATTTTAAACAATATTTAAAATAAATTTCCCATTCTTGTTTTGTACTATAGGACATGTAAGCCTATGTAGTTAGTGAGTTATTAGGGGAAAACACGCTAAGATATGAATTCCCTAGCACCAGATTGACATTTTATAACTGTAACATAAAAATTATTTACCACATAAAATTCCTCAATATGATTCCTATTATTCTTCTCTTTTATATGTCGAGGGATGTGTGTACACATTGTGGTTATTATCACATAAGTTAGTGAGGATCCCATAACCTGGAACTATCGTACCTTTTGGTAGATGAAAATGTTGCTCTATTTTTTATATTTTAGATATAAATGTATTCCAATGTTTATAAACTATTTTGTATGACTTATGAATTAATAAAAACTTATTTATATAATAAGTTTGATTAATCCATTTGTTTAAAAGTATTTCCATCATTTGAAATGTAAAGCATGATTTTTTTTAATTATGATTTTTACATTTCTAAACTAGTTTAGTTAAAATTGAAAGATATATTTGGTTAAATACATATTGGTATCTTATTGGGAAATCCTTTGTGATAAGCTACTAGGTTTTTATCTCATACCCTATGTATTCTTCTAGGTGTTTGTTGATTATATCCTTCCAGATTCGAGTAGAGGAAGAGAACCACTTGGAGGAGGTTCAAGCTTTTGAACCATGGACTTAGAGTTGCATCTGTTAGGACTTAGGTTTTTATCCTATTTTTGATATATTTATTTAGTACATTGGGTTATTTATACCCATTTTAATTTGGTTACACTTCTACCTAAAAGAGTTTTCTTGTATGCATATTGATTTGTTTCACTTACTTCTACATTGCTTGTGGAAAAATCTTTCCCACATTCATTTTTTTATGATGCTAGGTGGTAGTCACTAACCCGTGGGGATTGGGAAACCTTTTAGGATATGTTAGTTTCAGATTAGTTATTTGGTTACTAGGCTACCTAGGTTGATTTGTGACAAATTATTATCAGAGCTCTAGGTTGAGATTTGTTTCTTGAAGTTAGTATGAATTTATGTGATATTGTTGGGAATTAAGTGGTATTTATGATTGATTTCTTGGCTAAATATCACCGTAATGAACCTTAAGTCACTTGGGGTGTTTGGGGAAGGACTTCTTGAGGATTAGTTCTAGTCATTTAAGTCCTTTTTATTTGGATAAATTGAAATCAAAATCTTGTTTATCTATATGTTGGGACTAATTTCCATTATTTCTCTATTTGAGAGTTAATATAATGTATTAAATGTTGTCTGCTGATGTTGTGTAGTATCATACCTATGAAAATATGTGAAAATCGAATTTAGGAGGAAGCTACTGATGAACCTTAGTAAGAAAATCCTCTCATGGACCCAAGTCTGGTTGAGGTCATCATGTATACTATCCAAAATTTCGGACATACACCTGTGCCAGTTCATGTTCAGGCTCTAGCTCTAGACCTTCAGACATACGTTCTCCAGATTAGTTCTCAAGAGTTCCTTTACTAGAATCCATTACTGTTCAATGGATAAAATGATCCTCAAGTGGTTGAGTAGGATGGGGAATTTGTTTGGGTTCTTGGAGGAACCCGATAAAATGAAGGTGAAGTATTCCAACGTCATGATAGAGGGACCAATCATGATATGGTTAGACGTGATGGTGACAGTGAAGTAAAATGAAGGATTAGAGTGGAAAGAGTTCATGGTTTTTTCATAGAAAATTTATATATAGATTTGATGATATTGTCCAAGGCCATTAAGTTTTTCAAACTTGAGTAGGCTAACATGACTGTGACATAGTATACAAACTATTTTTCTAAGATTGTGTAGTCTTCACCTGGGATAGTGTCAAATGGGAATATGAAGTCTCAATGGTTTGATTCAGGATTACGATATGATATTTCTTCTCAGGTTTTCTTCTTGAAACTTCTTTCTTATGATGATGTGCTGGATAGAGTACTAATGGTCAAAATGGACCTGGATATCAAGTAAAGGATGTGAGGAGTATCTCTCTCTACTATTGGAAGTGTTCACTTCACTAAGGGAAAGAGGAAGTGTGATGAATCGCATGGTGGTTCTCGATAAAATGGTCATTCTAGACCTCTTTCAGTGCCTAGTAGAGGTCCCTTGATTAGTTACCAGTGTGGAAATATATGGAATTCAAAGAGGTTTCTCACCAAGGAAGCAAAGAATTATGGATCCTGCAAACATACAATGAACTTTAAGAAGTTATTCCATGTTTATTACACTCTTTATAGTGGAAAATGACAATAAAAACCTTCTAAAACTATGGTGTAATCTGATACTTAATGTTTAAAAGAGTTCTGGCCACATTTATCAAGAACAAAGCTTCTTCAGATTGTAAAAGAGTCTCTAGAGGAAGCAGATACATGTCCATTAACATTGAGATGTAGCATTACTATAACTTTATCATTAGTGACTCTTCTATTTGATACTGGTTCATATCATTCATTTCCTGAAACCTATATTGTTAATATGAGAAATCCTCGTAGAGAGATTTTGTCTTATGTGATGGATACTACTGTACCCCTTGGTACGAAGAGAGAGTAGGGTCTCTATAGTTCCGATGGTGTTTTATCTCTCTCAAATGTTGATTCTTCTTGGTGTTTTATAGTTGTCAATATGAAACCTCTTGACATAATCTTAAGGAATAATTGGATAATTTCCAATAAATCCCGGATTGACTATTATCTTCAATGGGTCTCCTTTACTACACCAGATGAGATGTTCCATATCTTTCAAGCAGAATGTTACCCAAGGTTGACTAATACTGGACCTTATTACCTAGTGTAAGGTAAAGTGATATATGTGTTCTATTTAGATCTAGAGTGGGAATATTTGGGTGGTGATCTCCCCTAGTTTCCCTTGAGTTTCCAAACATGTTTACTTCCAACATCTCTGGTTTTCCATGGGTAAGATAGGTGGACTTATCTGTTGAATTAATGCTTCACACTCAGCCGGTCTCTATTCCCTCATACCACATGGAACTAGATAAAATGAATTATATAAATAATTAATTGGATTATCTTCTAGTTAAATTTTTAATAATATTGGGTGTGTCAATTGGGATAGTTCCAATTCCTTTTTCTATGAAATTTGATGCTTGACTCTGTATTTGAGTTAATTATCGAAAGATCAATCGAGTTGTAGTAAAAAAAAGTACATGTTTCCGTAGATTGGTGATCCATTTGATTGATTAAAAGGGTTAAATTGGTTCATGAAGATTGATATTTAATATGGTTACCATCAGTTATCGACAAAGGATTATGACGATCATAAAACCGAATTTCTGAGCTGGTATGACCATTATGATTAATATTTTCATGCCCTTTAGTATGACCAATTCTCATGTAGTTTTCATGGATTTAATAGATAGGATTTTCCATGTGTATATTTATTCCCTCATAGTAATATTTGTGGATGAAATATTCATTTACACTATGTAGAGGGAGGATCATGTGTTTCATTAAAGAATAGTTCTGAGTTTCTTGATAAATCAATGACTTCATACCGAGATTTTGAATTGTTATTTTTGGATTTGGGATGTGAATTTTTTTTTAAAAATGGTGTCGTAACATGGTATTTCAATTGATCCTAAAAAAGGTGAAGGCCGTAATGACATGATAACAAAAAAAAATGTTTTCATTATTCTATGATTGTTGGGTTTAGTTGGATATTATCACCGGTTCTTTAAGGACTTCTCAATGTTGGAGTTTCCTATGACTGCACTAACTCAAAAGATAGTAATGTTTTCTTAGGATAAAAAATTTCAGAGTCATTTTGATGAAATGAAATGTATTTTGGATAATATTCCAGTGTTGACTCTTCTAAAGGTTGTGCATGGAAATTTTGTCTTTTGTGATGAATTAGGTTCAGTTTTGGGATGTGCTCTTATGAAAGGTGATCATGTCATTTCCTATGGCTCTTGTGAGCTTAGGCTACATGAGACGAATTATCCAACCCATAAACTTGAACTTGCAGCTATGATGCACGTGCTTAACAGTTTATGGAATTACATTTATGGATAAAGGTTCACCATGATTTTAGTCCATAAGATCTTGAGTTATATGTTATATAGAAATGATTTGAATCTACATCAAAGGAATTGGGTGGAATAAAAACAATAATCCTACAATGACATCGCATATACCTCAGGGAAAGGGAGTTTTGTTGCATATTCTTTGAGCAGGAAACTTACATCACAAGCAAAGGAGGAATCTTTAGAAGAGTTGAACTTGATAGTTATATTTGCATAGTTTCATATTAGAGTATGTGAATTAGGGGATGAGGCTGCTCTGTCTAGTGTTTAGTTGAAATCCCCTCTTATATAATTGATTATCCAAGAATAAAAGCTTGATGATTAGTTTCCAAAAATAAGGTAATATATTTATTGTGGGGAGACTGTACCTAATTGGTCATTATCCACAGAGGGAATTCTATGATATCATAATCATTTTTCTGTGATGTTAGTGTTAAGGGAATATATTAGGGGGGATTTCCATAATTCTTAGTGGTCATTTCACCCAGGAACCATGATGATCTTATATAACATGTGATGAAAGTTCTAGTTTCTAGTTATGAGATGCAAAATTGCTGATTTTTTCTCTCGTTGATGTACATTGCAATAGGTAAAGTCCGAGCACTATAAACCTTCTGGTTTTCTATATCCACTTCCAGTACCAATATGGATGTGGGATGACATCTCTATAAAATTTGTGGTTTGGATTCTATGTAACTAAAAAAAGAAGAATTTGATATAGGTTGTGATTGATATCTTGAAGAAATAAGATCATTTTATACCCATTCATGATATAAAAAAAGTTGAGGAGTTGGTAAATCTCAACATGAATGATATTATTCAATTTCAAGGAGTTCCATATTGTATAGTCTCTCATAGAGATCCTCAGTTCACTTCTCACTTTTGAAGAGTCCTTCAAGAGGCACTGGGATCTAAGGTCTATTTGAGCATGATATAACATCCATAGTCAGATGTCTAGGGAAAAATATCTATATATATTATTGAGGATATTCTTAATTATTATGTTCTAGAATTTGGTAGAGATTGGGATGATCACTTGGGGATGGTTGAGTTTTCTTATAAAAAAAGTTATCGGCTTGAAATCAGAATGACTCTTTTAAGGCCTTTAATGGCCAACATTGCAGATCTATGTTGTGTTAGTAAGCGATTGGTGAAGGTAACTTGGTTGGACCAATCTTGTTTCATGGGAAAACAATAAATATTCATTTTATTCATTATATAATGATTATATAATGGAGACAGTACAAATCTTATGTTGATCGTCACTGTAGACTGTTGGAATTCTCACTTAGTGGCCATGTGTTCTTAAAAATTTCACCTTAGTTGGGTTGTAGATAGATTAAGAAGAAATATAAACCTGAAAATTGTTTTTTGGGACCTTTTTTGGGTAGTTGATAATGTGGGAAAATTTTATTACTAGTTAGAACTTCCACCAAATATAACATCAATACAATATGTGTTCCATGTATCTCTGCTTCCAAAGTATCTCTCTGATCTATCTCATATTCTAAGCTAGAGTGATCTTGAGGTTGAACTTGATTTATCTATGAATGATTAACTAGTTAAGATAGTTTATTTTGAAATCAAGGTACTTCATGAGAGGATGATTCCTCTGGTTCATGTGCTATGGTGGAACAATTTTGATTCTAATGAGATGTGGGAGAGGGAGGCACTAATGAGAGATTAGTGACCTTAACTTTTTGGCCTGAAAGATTCTCCATAGGCAATCTGGGGATAGAAAATTTCAATAGTGGGGATATTGTAACATTCTATTAATGTTTTAATGTATTTATAAACCCCTTTCTTTATCAATAGTTGGTTGGGTTTCGTTTGGGGTTATTTTGGGTGGAAATTTGTAAATTTTGAAGGTTTCTAGGCTAGTGCACGGTTGATGCACAATTTTCCCAAATCATGTTCCATATCAGTAGAAACCATTCAAACCTAGATAATGGGGTTTTCATAGATAAAACACTTTAAAAAACAATGCTCCAATAAGAAGAAACTATTCACCATGACAAAAAGGGGTGTACAACTAGGGCACATAGTTGTTTATAAACCATGAGTCTCCAACCAACTAACAATGCATACAAAATTTTTTTAATCCAAAATTAATTTTAAAACACCCAAACCCTCAATTTTAGGACACCAACAGAACTATATTACCCCAAATAAATTTCCCTTTCCAAGATAGCTCCCAAGATTAATTTTTCTCCATTTAAACCCTTCTATAAGTGGATTGAAGCTTGTAGAATACTGTTTGATCTTCTCCTAGTTAGTTTCCTCCTACCATTATCTATCTCTCTTTCTATCTCTCTTTTCCAACCAAGGATTTCTTAGATATCCTTATTGATTAGAGGATCTAATACCCTATGTTTTGGATATTGGATCTAGGTGTGATTCCCAAATTCCCTTTTCCCCATTATCCATTAGCGAATCCCGATTAGGTTTTGGAGTTTTGAGATCCTTTGATCCTGAGGAAGGTGGTTCCATTATGATTCCCAATTTTTATTAACCCTAAATTGATTGATAAAATTAAATTTCTTTCAATTGAATATTTGAGATTTGATTATATTGGAATTTAATTATTTAAAAATCCAATTACATTTAATTGGGGGATTTTTCTTTGGAAATTGGTTTTGGTATGAAATTTGGAAAACCCCCTATTCCATTTAATTGGGATGATTTTTTGAAATTGAAATAATTTGGGAAAATTTAAATTAAATTATTGAATTTAATTGTGAGAATATAATTGTGAATTGATTTTAAATTATAATATGAGAAAAATGGATTATTATTTTTTGAATAATAACCATTAGTTTTGTTGTGGAAAGGCATGTTTTTATTAAATACCCGTTTTGGGTTTTAAATGGAAAATTGGATTTTTTTGGAATGGAGAATGGTATGAATTGCATTTTAACTTTTTTTAAAAATAAATTTCCCATCATTGTTTTGTACTGGAGAATATGAATGCCAGTGAAGTTAGTGAGTTATTAGGGACAAACACGCTAGAATGGGAATACCCTAGCACCAGATTGAAATTATAGAACTCTGACATAAATATTATTTTAAACATCGAATTAATTATTAGGATACCGATGAGTCCTCTATTGAAAGTGTTGAAGAATGTTTATACACATTGCAGTTATTATCCCATGAGTGTGTGAGAATCTGATTACCTAGAACTATTGTACCTTTTTGAAGATGACCATATTGCTCGATTGTTTATATTTGAGATATAAATGTATGATAATTTTCGTAAACTGTTTTACATGCCTTATAAATTTATATAAACTCCTCTATATAAATTTTTGATTAATAAATTTGATTAAAAGTATTTATATCATTTGGAATGTAAAAAAATAATTATTTTAATTAATATTTTAGAATTACAAACCTTTTTATTGAAAATTTAAAGCACTATTTGGTTAATTAAATATTGGAATCTTATTATGGAATCAAAGGTGATACCCTACTGGGATTTTATCTCACACCTTACTTGTTTCTTCAGGTTCTTGTAGATTATCTCCTTCCAGGTTCAAGTAGATGAAAAGAACCACTTAGAGGTGGTTCTAGTTGTTGATTCATAGACATAGAGTTGTGTATATTGGAACATTAGATTTTACCTTTTTTGGGTTATTTTATATAGTTAATTGGGTTTTTTATAAAAGTTTTTCTTCTAGCACACTTCTCCCCCATTGAGTTTTTCTAGTATGCATAGAGACTCATTTAACTTACTTACATAATGTTTATAGAAAAATCATTCCCACTTTCATTTTATATGATGTTAGGTGGTAGTCACCAAGACACGGAGATCAGTAATTCCCTTAGGACTATTTCAATCCCGGCTCAATTATCAGGTTATGAGGGTAACCAGTCTAGTTTATGGCATGATTAATTCTCACTTTAATGTTATTATCATTGTAATGGTTTATTTCAGAATCTCATTCTAATCAATATCGTTTATTATTAAATTTTAGTGGAAGAAAATTATTTGATAATTATCTAAATAAACCCATTTAATTTTACTATACTCTGGTTATTCTTGATTTTTTCATGTAATAGTACCATTTTTACAGTTTTAGTTACTTAAAATAATTGATAAAATGTTTTTTTGAAAATATGACTTGATTTTTCTCTTCATACTAAAATCTATTTTCTTCAAAAAACCACATTTTATGAAAATGTTTATAAAAATGTTTTGATCCAGTTAAAAATTATTTATTAAATAAAGTTTTATCCATTTTTTCTTTTTAAAAAATGTTTTCAAAGGAATATTATTTTCATTCTTCAAACATGGCACTTCTCTAACATTTTTTAGTGTAAAATGAATGTTCTTTCTAACTTGTGTGGCATGTATGAACTTACCCATAAGTATCATCGTCATTTATTTGAAGCTTCCTTTACAAGTTTACGATGTTATCTATAAATAATTTTTTTCCTAATATTTTGGAAATTACTAGTTTTTAAAAGTTATTTTCAAAGAAAATGACATTTACAATGTTTTAAGGTGTAAATAGTGATTTTCACAATGAAAATGATATTTTCCTCAAAAATGTTTTAAAGGATATTTTTATGAAAATTCTATTAATCAATGACAACAACCATTTATTTAAAATATACACCACATGGGATATGATGTATTGATACCATGCTTATTATTTATTTGGATGGTATATCATTATTTTGTCCAAGGATAGTATTGATATTCACTTACTTGATTCCTTTTTAAAATAAATAACTTTCCCTTTATATGATCAACTTCTTCTGATCATTGCACAATAAATTTCACCTAAATATCAATATTATTTAACATGGATATATTTATTTTTTAAACTGTATATCATTTCTACATACAATGTTCTAAATTGAAATTTATTTATTTATCTGGGTAAATATAGATAAATTTTTATTCTTTAATCGATAAAGATATTTGATGATAAGGCACATTGTTTATGAATTAAATTGATTATTCAATATATGAGGAATTTTTTGACATGAAATACATGGGTGTGGCCTTGTTATAGATATCCCCTCGATGCATTGGTAGTCTCATGAGATGAACGAGTTGGCTATCCTTAGTTAAATGGGTTTCTACCCATCAATTTTAATGTGTCTTGAGGATAGATCTTGACTGTAGAGGTTTCACTTTCCCAGGAAACATAACATCTAATTATTAAGAATTTCCTTCATTAATTATTTAGTTATTATTCCCCATGATATTTTCACTATGATATTATCTATGGATGTATTTAATTATTAGTTTATTGATTGAATGGAATGTGTTTTAAGTTATTTAAATTTCTATGTTGACCATGCCTTGTCCAATTATTATAGTCATGTTATTAATTAAATGGCATCTATTTCAAGTTATTTACCTTTCCATATTTATTAAACCAGTAAAATTATCTAAATGGAATTATTTTTTTAGTTATTTACCTTTCAAAATATATTATACAAGAAATTTTTTTAAATGGAATGTGTGTTTGGTTATTTTCCTTTCCACATTGATTATTCTCATATATTAATGATTGATTCTATTGTACTTAACCCTTACAGAGCATTTGAGTTTAGCTTTAATTTTTTCCTTTCCCAAGATCCATTAAGTATTCTATGAAAGCTGTTAAAGAATATTCTAAAGGAAATAATGATATTTTTGAAAAATAATATGTTTAATTTTTTAATTCAAACTTAATATGGGAATAATGAGTCCATCTAGTCTGAAAAGACTACTAAACTATTCAGTCATTTGGGAGAAAATTCCATTTATATTAGGACAATGCATTAATATAGGCACTGACTCCAGGCTATTGGGGTAAGTGTCACTATGTATGGTTAGAAAAAGTTTTTAGAAACCTTGAGAACTATATTTAGGAAAGCATGGATTAGGGATCATAAACATATGATATAATTTGAGAATAAGTATATAAGAATATCCTAAATTTTTTGTAAGGTAAAGTTTATGTGGGGTTTCCTTGTAAAAAATTCCTATATGTATTCTAAAAGTGGATGTGGTTCTAGAACATATGTACCTAGGGTTAATAACTTCAAAAAGGGTACATTGGGATTGACCTGATCTCCACCTGAGTCATGACAATAGGCCTTAATACACACCTTGTTTGGCACTCACTATGGACATGAAAAGGGTAATCCACATTTTTATTAAAAAACTATTACAAAGGATTTGAATACATGGTCACATAGAATTAGTTACTTTAAACCTAATATGTCTTATATTTAAAATAATGTACTGTGGTTTAGAAATCCTATACATTCTAATATGGTTTTCCCACTATGGACATTATTGATCACTCTATGATTTTTTGGTTTACTAAATGGATAGCACCTGAAGGAATCATATTATAATTTTACATGAAGTAAAATATAGTGAATATGAAAAATGAAATGGTATGATGACTGGAGGGAAACATGTTATGATTTTACCTAATCAATTTCTCTAATTATAATTAACAACATATACCTTTACAAACTCCTAGACTCATAAAATAATTGATCGATGGAAGTTTATAAGTTCTTGATTAGTGGAGACCATGGGGGAAAGAAGGATCGATTTCCATCATGTATGAAATGTGAAAAAGACACCCATGAATTTTTGTCGATGGAATGGGAAAATGATTTGTATGTGGAAAATAAGGGCACAAAGAAATGAATTGTTAAGGAAAAATAAAGAGTAATATGGAAGGAAATTAATCCCATCCTAAGGTTCAATTTATAGTTTGTTGTCTTAAATGTGGAGAACCTGGAAAATATCTGATTCAATGACCAATTATAAAGGTTAATACCATGACCATAGAAGGGAATATGTTAAAATAAAATAGATTAAGTATTTGTGTATTGTTATTCTAGAATTAAATTGTTGAAGTATATTACCAGTGGGTTTTTGGTTATAACAATCATGAAACATCTAAGTATTGTGTTAAATTTAGAAAGCACATGTGTATTTATCAAATTAAGTGTTATGAAAACCATCATGGGATACAATTCTATGATTTATCATAAGTTCAGTGTTTTAAACACATCTTTTTAGGGTTTATGTAATGGGAGTCTATCAAGATTAAAGACATTTTAAATTTTTTTTAGAAAGTATATGTTTTAGTGGAAATGTTATTTCATAAATAGTGCCTTTACATATTATAGACATAAGTTTAAATGCATTGATAGCCTTTAAGGTTAATATGATCATTAATTAAATTGAAATAATAGTCAAATAATATTATTAGACTTTGTGAAAAAATAATAAATAAATAAATAGTATTGAAAACCATTGTTGAAAGGTTATTTAATAATTAATTATATTTAAAAGATGTCTATAATATATTTTTTTGAAAACATTATAAGAATTATATTAATATGGTTTTAGAATAATTATAACAAGTATGTTGGGTGAAAAACCATCACGTATAAAAATGTGACATATATTGAACCCACAACCAAAGGACGGTAAGGAATTAACAACAACCACTAACCAATGAAATGTCCGGGTTAATATGTCATTGATTTTAGTTAAAATAATTGAAAAATAAATATTAATGATGAACCAATGGTGTTACTTTTTAGGTTTAGAGATCAATGTATTAAATTGGATAAATTTTTACAACCATATTGGTTTTTGAAAATAGTTAGAGACATACGCAAAAGATTTCCACTCTTTTATGAATCTTCTGATCTGTTAAAAGTAAATTTTATCACTTGAGCCATACAAAATTAATTTTTGGATATTAATTTCTTGGTGTAAATTTATAAATTGTAAATTGATCAAATCACAACCAAAGGATGAATTTTTTCTTGTAAAATGTAAACATATCAAGTAAGTATATTTCATTATATTATTATACAGCAAATGAGCCCATTAACCCCAGGAAAAGGACATTAATTTTTTTAATCCTAATACCTTTATACCCAATTAATAAAATGTTCCTTTATATCATTATATATTTATGGTTTTTAGGCCCTTAACTTTCCATTTACCATTCACTTTATTGTGATCAATGACCTCAATCACTCTCAACCATTATTTACATTTTTATTCTATGTCTATATATTAACATGCCACAAATGTTATCCTACTTATAAAAATAGTTATATTTTATTCCATATGACCTTTTACATATATTTCTCACTTACTAAGAGAATATTTTATTAACTCTCTTTACAAGGTGGTTTTCCAACAAAAATTATTTTAAAATATCAAACCCCTGATTATCGAGATCAAGTTTAAATTATGAGGATGAAAATTACTTGAAGGGAGAATGTAACACACTAAAATATTAAAATAATAAAATTTAATTTGATATCATTTGTGACACACAACATTTTTATTAAATAATCTTGAAAATATATTTCTTTAAATTTATGCTCTTCGATAGAATGCAGAACACGCAACCCCGAGTCTAAACAAACCATAATATAATATACCATTATAACCAAACTGTTAAATTTTTGGGTATTAATATAACTAACTAAATTATGAAAATTATTTATCTATATGTATTAGAAATAAAATAATAACAATTTAAATTAAAAATAAATATTTTATGAAAAATTGTATTTTTTCTAAAAATGTTTTAGTCACTCTTTTCACACATAATTTAAAATTATTAATTTTTACCAAATTTAGAAATATTTATTATGTAAAATAAAAAATATTTTTTAAATTATCACATAAAAATTATTTTTGGGTCAATTTTTGGGATTTTTATACAATATTACATTTTTAATGAATAATGAAAAATATTGAACTTTAATTGAAAACCGTCGTTTCATTTAAATTATTTATAATGTTAAACTATACTTTAAATTAGTTTAAAAGTAAAATTAGTTAAATTATATGTCAATTAATCTAATTTAGGTCATTGGAATCATTTTCATGTTGAATTTTTATATAAAAACATTTTAAACATTTGAATGGTTTCTCTTTAAAAACTCAGTTTCACGTTGTGTCTGTGAGATAAAATTTAAATTAAAATTTTCCACTTATATGAATTTAATTTATAAAAGTGTATTCTATATTTTAAATTATAATAATTTCTAATTTATAATATTTTAAACTTATGTTTTGACCAAAATGAATAGTGAAACAGTAAAAATTAATTACCACGGTTAAGATAAAAATAGATTTATCATGTGGTAAACTAGAAATATAATGGAAAAATGATCTACTAACTTGAAAAAAAACTTTTATAGAAATATATATACCTTATAAATTTTCTTGTTCAATAATTTCTCATTTTTTAGGCGTGTGGAATGATAAAAATGTGGGTATAATTGAATTTTTAAAAAAATTACAAGTGTGCCACTCACCTCACTTATAAAAGGACACCCCCTCTTCTATATTCTTCACACATTCTCACCCATTTGGGTTGTCCAATACCTGCCAAAATAACAATAAAAATTCCCTCCACCCATCCTAGAATCCTTATTTTGGTTATAAATCTAACCTAGGATGTCTTTAGTGAAAACCTAAAGTGGATACCTGGAGAAGAGGTAACATTCTTCAATGAGCATTTTTATTTTATTTCTTCATCCACCTCCTTCAATTATTATTAAAACATGATAATATAATAATATATGTATATAAAATATAATTATACATTGTTATGTTATGTTCATGAAATAAAACCATCCACACTTACATGAAATGGGTTATGAAATCATCCTTCGTGTGTATGATGGACTACCGCCTCACGAACAGATGTCATTCCTTTTTCCATTTTCAGTTATCACAGTTGGGTATGATGATGGATATAAAGTATATATATTATATTTATAACATAATTATAGCTATTTATTAGTTATATCACATATAACTTTTTTTATTTCCCTTTGTATAGGGGATAAAATAATGTTGCTCGTGTGTACGACATACTATCACCTTGTGAAGCAATGTAATTCATCTTTCACTAAGTCTTAACATGGAAGGTGATAAGGATAAATTTAATAATTAAATGTGATATAAATGATATAATTATGATATTAATGACATATTAATCATTATTAAAATATTATACATCATTTGTTATACATTTTCACTCACTGAAAGATGATAACGCCACTCGTGTACGAACAGACTATCGCCTTCACGAAGAGATGTGGCACTCTTTTCATCAACAAACCACATGGATGCCATATATAAGTATATTTAAAGATTTCATATTTAATTTATGAAATTATTATCATTCTGTAATGATAAAATATTACTTAACTTATTTTCATAATGATCATTGAGAAATGGGAATGTTACTCATGTGTATGTATGACATATCGTCTCCATGATCGTAACATACTTTATTTATCAAAAAAATATTTCATGATTAGCATTAAAAGAATAATTGATCATTATTATTGTTTTTTAGATAATGAAATATATTATATACACATGAATAGAAACTATCGTGACAAAACATGAATGGTAAAACAAGGCAATGTACACCTGAAACAATGAAAATAATGAAATATTATTAATGAACGATTGATAAGATGTTATAAAAGTATAATATATATGATGTTATAAATAATGATAATGTTATATTTTATGTTAATTTTTTTTTAAAACCACTATACATGTTTTTAAATAACATTCAACCAAAATGAAGCATGACATAAGATATTTCATTTTAATTTCATTTAATTGAGGCTTATTGTAATGTTATGAACCTAATTTATTTTATATTGAGTGTATACTACTTATTTTACATGTTATATCATTATAAATTGATAATTAATGGTATTTTATGTTTCAATATGAATTATTTCAACCACGGTGTATTGACTTGAAAATCACCAAGTGATAAAAAATTACATAACTCAATTTCTTTTAATTGGGTTCTATTACATCTTTATTGTAATTGATATTATAAGATTATATGTATAATAAATTTATCTTATATTATGTTGTATTTACACTTGTTTCATGTTTATTTACATTTTATACCGATAATCAATTCATTGATCAATTCTCACATCAACTTTATGATCATTATAAGAGTTTTTTTCACAATCTTAGTATAATCATGATTGTTTACTCTTGAATTTTAGTCAAAGGAAATTAATTTATCATTTTATAAATAATAAAAATTTTATTTTATTCTCATTTGGGGTTTCCTAATATTTTCAAGTAACAATAATATTTTATCACTATTTAGTTCTTAAAATAATTGATAAAATGGTTTTAAGAAAATCTGACTTTATTTCTCTCTTTTTCCAGAAATATAATTTTTTACAAAACTATGCTTTCTAAAAAAAATCTAATATATTTTAAACATTTTAAAAATAATTTATCAAAAAAATTTTTACACATGTTTTCTTTTTATTTTTTTAAAAATAATCTTCTTATAATTTTTTGAATAATGAACATTTAAAACATTTTTATAGTGCAATTTTTTTTTTATTTTTAACTTGTACATCATGTACGTAATTACCCATCAATATGACTATCATTTATTTAAATACTAATTTGAATCTCAATAAGGTTATGTTAACAAAAATTCCTAATATTTTAGAAGTTTTTATTTTTTTAAAATTGTTTTCAAATAAAATGATTTTAAAAACATTTTATGTCTTAAAATATGATTTTAAAAACTAAAATAATATTTTATTAATGAATGATTTTAAAGATATTCCTATAGTAGTTCTATTCATCAGTTAGAAAACCCATTTATTTTAAATTTACTCCACTGGGGATATTTTTTTTTGATACCATCCTTATTATTCCTCTGGAAGATTTATGATTATTTTTAATAAGGATAATATTTACATTCACTTCCTTGATTCATTTTTATAGACAATAACTTTACCTTGAAATTTTCAAATTGTTATAATCACTAGAGGGTAAATTTACACTTTAAATCCATTTTATTTATCATGGATATTTTTATTTCTAAATGGTATATCATTTCTACATACAATATTCTACATTGAAAGTCATTTGTTTGATTGGGGAAATATTGAAAAATCCATATTCTTTACTCAATATAGATATTTGATGATATGGATCATTTTTTATGAATTATATCAATTATTAGATATATGTTGAATTCTTTGGAAATTCAAGACATGGGTGAGGCCAAGTTTTAGATATCCCATTGATGCATTAGTAGTCTCATAAGATGAATCAGATGGATAGACTTTGTTAAATACGTTTCTAACCCTTAGTTTTAAACTTCATTGAGGATAGATCTTCATGGTAGAGGTATAATGTTCCTAGGAAACATGAAATACAATAATTAATCATTTTATTCATTAATATTTCAGTTATTATTATCCATGTGATTTTTATTATGATGTTATCCCTGGATGCATTTCATTATTAGTTTATTGATTAAAGTGAATGTGTTACAATTCATTTAAATTTCCATATTGACTATGAATTATCCGGTTATAATAGTTATGTTATTTATTAAATGGAATGTGTTTTAAATAATTTACCTTTTCATCTTATTATTTTATCCAAATTATTCAAATGGAATGTGTTTTCAGTTATTTACCTTTCCAAATTGATTATGATAATAAAATTATTTCAATGGAACGTGTGTTATGTTTTTTACCTTTCCACAATGATTATTCTCATTGATTAATGATATATTCCTTTTTTACTTAACCCATAATGAGACTTTTTTCTCACCCTTATTTTTTTCTTTCCCATGAATTTGTGATGTGTACTATGAAAGATATATAAGAATATGCTCGAGGGAATAATGATATTCTTGAAAAAAATTATATTATAATCTGTGCATTCAAATTTAATATAGAAATAATATATGTATATGGTTTACCAATATTACTATAATATTCAGTCATTTGAGATATGGGTTTTTGTAACTTATACCATTGAATTAATGTGTGCATCGACTCTGGGCTACTGGGGCTGGGGTCACTACAGTTTTATTAATATTGTGTAATTTTTATCTAATAAATTAAATAATTTCTTTAAATGATGAATATAATATTATTTTAAAATGAATATATAATTATATT
Source organism: Viscum album (assembly GCA_963277665.1). Lineage (NCBI taxonomy): Eukaryota > Viridiplantae > Streptophyta > Magnoliopsida > Santalales > Viscaceae > Viscum > Viscum album. Next base: position 1,850,203,152 of record OY728164.1, on the reverse strand, counting down.
TACACAACCAGGATGTAAAGCGTGCATCACGGTCTGAGACGATCATAGAAGGCACCCTGTGTATCCACACTATATCTTAGAAATAGAGGTGCCCAAGCTCTCTACCAATCCCTGCTCTCGAATGGGTAAAAAGTGAGCCATCTTGGTGAGTCGGTCAACAATCACCCATATAAGGTCATGGCCCTTGGACACGCGTGGTAACCCTGTTAAGAAGTCCATATAGATACCATACCTCTCCCATTCTGGTACCTCAAGTGGCTATGCCAAGATGGTTGAGACCTGATGCTCAACCTTCACTTACTGTCAAGTGAGAAATCATGAAACGAACTATGCCACCACTTTCTTCATCCCTGGCCACCCGTACTGATGTTGGAGGTCCTGGTACATCTTCACCACACCATGGTGTACTACCAAGGGGGATGTTTGGATATCCCTCAACACCTACCCCCATAACGTTACTGGTACTACGGTGCATCCCCCCAAAAGGATAAAGTGATCCCCACCTATCTAAAATCCATCAGGAGCCTGTCCTAAGGATATCTGAGCACGTCAGACCTTACAGTCAGCATCCAAAATCTATGCCTCCCTAAATTGTTGTAAGAGTTGGGGCATGATTGTAATTGACTGAAGGTAAGCTTATCTATCATCATCCACAAAGGATATTTTCATTGAAGCTATCTTCTCTATCCCCTCACTCAGCAGCTATAAACTAGACCTCTTGTCGAGCACTTCATCCACCACATTCCCTTTACCAAGAGTAGAGACTTTCTCAAAGTTAGGGTCTTAAAGGAACTCTAAAAATCGTTGTTGTCTCATGTTTAGGTCCTTGAGGGAGAAGATATACCTGACACTCTTGTGGTCCGATTATATGGTAAACTACTCACCCATCAAGCATTTCCACCCCATATTCAAGGAAAAGACCACCGCTACTAACTCTAGGTCAGGGGTCACGTAGTTATGCTCATGATGCCTCAAATTCTGTGATCCATAGGTGATCACCACTCTCTCCTGCATCAGGACACAACCCAGTCTGGTCCCTGATGGGTTGTAGAAAACTACATACTTAATTCCCTCTTATGGTATTCTCAAGATAGGGGAAATCGTTTATATCCACCTCAGCACTTGGAAACTCCGATAACACTTCTATGTCCACCCGAAGGGATATACCTTCCATGTTAAGGCTGATAAAGGTGCTGCTACTCTGGAAATGTCAGGCACTAACCTCCGATAGTACCAAGACAACCCCATGAAAATCCGCACATCAGTCACACTCTTGGGTGGCTCCCAAGAAATAAATTCCATTATCTTCACCGAATACACCAAAACACTAGCCTTCAAGATGACGCATCCCGGAAAGTGGACCTCCTAAATCCAAAAATGTCACTTCAAGAGATTACTGTAAAGTTGGTGTTATCAGAGTGTATCCAAGACTATCCATAAGTGTATATTGTTCTCCTCCTCCGATGCCGAGTACACAAAGATTTCAACAATGGAGACCACCACTAAATGATCTAGGTAAGGATAGAAGATCCTGTTCATGAGTCCCATGAACACCACTGGGGAATTGGTCACAACGAATGGCATCACCAAAAACCCATAGTGGCCATAAAGACATTGAAGGTTGTCTTCAGTACGTCATCATCCCATACCCAAAGATGATGATAGTATGATCTAAGGTCAATCTTCGAGAAACACCACTTTACCTTCATCTGATCGAAGAGGTCATCAATTCTTGATAGTGGATATTTGTCCTTCACAGTCACCTCGTTCAGGTTCCAGAAGTCTATGTATAGCCTCAAGATTTCGTCTGCCTTCTTTTCAAACAATACCTGGGCTGCCCATGGTGAAACGTTGGGCCTTACAAACCCCTTCTCCTAAAAGTCCTCCAGTTGTACCCTTAACTGACGAAGCTCCACGAGAGCCATCCAAATAGCCAATGTACATATCTATGTTGTACCAAGGTAAAAGTTGATGCATAAGTTATTCTCCCTACAAGGAAATAGTCCTGGAACATTATCAAGAAATATATCCTCATACTCGTCCACCACTACAGGAAAGATCGAAATCCTCTCGTCCACCACACCACGATTGAGGCTAGCCAACTGGTGAGTGATCAGTTGCGCCCTCCATCAAGAAAGTCCATACTATTCTGCAAAGGTTTCCTTCTCACCAATAATGGAAAACCTGGTTCCATCCTCGTGGACACACCACACTTTGTGCCTAAAATAGTCGATCTAAGAATGGACTATAGATAAACATTCCACACCCAAGATGACATCATAAGGCCTCGACATTGCTACTAGTAGATCCCAACCAAAGCTCTTGCCTCCTAGAGTAATCTCACAATGCCTGCACGAGTGAGTTATCATTGAATCCCCCCCGTATGAGTCTCTATCCCTAGGGATCAAGCCAACAGATCCACTGGAATCTCCGAGTTCCAAAAGAGAGTCATGGAAAAGAAAAGAGTGACTAGAACCAATATCTTTAAGAACTAAAGATAGGGTGGAGAGGACACATATCGTACCTAGAATCAAATCCGGTGTGCTGTGGTCATAAGCCTCTATTGCCTAAAGCTGAGATTTCCCCTATCCACATGCCCCTTGAGGTCGGGGTGGACCACCTGAAGGTGGTGGCAGTAGTACATCGAATCGTCGACGACCGCCTACTGCTCAACCAGATCCACTACTACGTCTGCCACCCTACGGACCTCCTTGCTTGATCCCCTACCTCTATCTATGTGGTACCTCGACCATATGATGATCGTATGCATGATGGGATGAGAGTCACGATCCATACCCACCACACGAGTAGCACACCATGCTCCTCTACTATCTCCCACCGTCCTGATGGCCTCGCACCATCGATATTGAGTCCTGGGGTCATCCACTAGATGATATAGCCTGTTTGGAAATCATCTCTATCTGTCAGATAACTTCCATGGATTGATCAGCCACTTGTCGCCTTGTGGTGGCACCCACTATTGGTTCCTGCTCTACAAGGAACGTCTCCACTAGTATGCTCGCTCCAGCACTCCAGCCAACGTGAGGTTGCCGAGAGACAACACGAACGACCTAATCTATTGGCATAGTCCCTTCTTGAAGGCTCAAGACCTAAAGAAAGGGTCTCACACCATGCCCGTAGAGTAGTAGGAAATCTCGGTGAACCACGATGAGTACTCAACTACCATCATGATGCCCTGCTGAATGTGAAGCAGCTCCTGAATGTGCACCGAGCAAAAATTTTTTGGGATGAACTCCTCCTAAAAAAGACGCTCGAAGTCCATCCAGGTGAGGGTCGCCTCATCATGAACCTATATGGTCAAGCTCCACCATATTCTTGCTGAGCCTTGCAGAAGCCTTACGGCTAGGACCGCCATCTGGTCGGGTGGAATCCTCACTAAGAGGAAGACCCACATAATCACCTCCAGCCAATCCTCAACAACCTGAGGATCTGTATCTCCCCTGAAAATATGAGGTATCTATCTTTGAAACTCATGCAAGGAACTGAGTCTGCACATGTCATCTTCCGATACTTCTGAAAGTAGATACTGACCAATGAGTGGTGGTAGCACCGGTGCATCACTCGGTGAGGCCATCTCGAGAAATGGTCCCTGAACGTACGCCTAATCACTAAGAGGGCTATCCTCTCAACCACGTATCAGAATCCTGTCTGGTCGTCCATGTGGAGGTATCCTAAAATAGATCAAGATGAACCACAATTAATTAATTATATCTAGTTCTCTAAATATTATACAAAAGTACATAAGGATAAACTTATGAAACTAGTGTTTTCATGTATAGATCCGAAATGTAGAATTTAGGGTCCTGGTGTGTAGATACGTCGACCCCCGCACCAACACTGGACTCCCTGAATATGAAATTCAATCTCGAAACATATAGCACTATTTCTCCAAAACAAATAAACAAACACTCAATATATGAGGTAGAACCAAATACCATTGATACCACTTTGTCACGATCCATCCCCCCCAGGGCCCTTGTCATTACTACCCCAAGCCTTCCTCCCGAAGGCCATGGGTTGGTGTCAAACTCTGAAGGTGTCAACCTAAAAGTGGGAGGCATTTTCCTAGGAACCTGTACACACACACACACAACCACAACCCAAAAACTATAAAGGGAAATAAGTATACCACTAAAAAAGTGATGAGTACAATTACAACTAGAAAATAAATTGTTGAGAATAAAAACCCAACAAGGACTAGCTGGAAAAAATGAAAATACATGAGAAACTATGGATATAAACCCATTGAAAACCACACATGGTAGTAAGAGTAAAGTATCTACTTGATGTTGTAAGAGTATTACCCATCTGCCAGATCTCACTAGGACCCGTTCGGTCCTAGGACACGAAGTCCTCCGTTGAAATGTATGTCATCTCAACAAGACATAACATGTGCGGGTGAAGTCCTTGCAGGGGTGAGTAACACAGTACTCAGTAGGGGACCACAGTCCACAAAGAAGAAATACCAGAAAACAACCATAATGAAAAACCATAAATTAATACTATAAAGTAATGACAACTCACTCCAGGTATAATCTAAATCATAGGAAGAAGGTTAATTGGTTATAGTGAGGAACGTTTCATACTATTGAGGGACTCATCCCTGATGAGTCGCTGAAGTCATCCGATCCACTAAGGTCCACAAAGCTTCTTGCTTGTCTATCAGGCCACTATGGTCCACATGGCTCTACTTGGACACCGATTTCAACATATCTTCTAGTCTTATAGGTCATTGAGGTTCACATGGCTACTGGTGTGTTGGGCCACTAAGCTCCATAGGACTACTACTCATTTGCGCGCTAGATCTTAAGAGAAATGCTCCCCAATTCCATAAGTTGAAATTAAACATCATTAGAAGTATCTTTATAGTATTCCAAGAGAACCACCTCATCGTGAGGGTTCCAACATTGTAGATGGGTTTTCAATTGGATGCATGGTTTGTAAGTTATAGACATTTTTCCAAAAGGAGGTTGGTTTGGTTTGTGTTCGCTGACCTGACCTGAACTTTGCCCGACATGGGTTCAGCCCATTGGGTCGTGGGCCCGTTGGGCCGTGGGTTTGGCACAACCTGATGGGGTAGTTGAAGCCTCGACCGATGGGTTGGGTCCATCCTACTAGGGCGGGTCTGACCTGCTAGGGCGGGTCCAGCCTGCTGGGGTGGGTCCGGCCTGCGGTTTCTCTCAGTCCGCTAGATGCAGACAGGAGATAAAACTGATTGGGATGTGGCTGGGAGTCACGTATGGAATCTCTACTACCCCGCGGATGTGAGGCCTCCCATATTCCATGGTTGAGTGACCGTAGCCTACCGCGTGCCACACCGCACGCTGCATCTAAAAGAGCCGAGTGTTTTCATCCTCCGTCACTCACTCGGGTAGCCTAGACATGGGCCGCCACCTCCACACAACGCTGTATTTCCATGCTGCCATGGACAACCATCCACTGCTTTCTGCTGCCACAATGTGCCGTTTCTGTCCACCCACAGCTGCCACCACAGACCACCGTCGGTCGACATCGGCACCGGCATGCTGACGGTTTCTTCTGCGGGCCACCTGAGTCACTCTGGTAGTCCATTTTTTGAACCTTATACACCTATGGGACCGTCAGGAAACCATATTACCTATGACATCCTTGATCGTTCCTTGCTACCATTTCAAAAATTCATCCACCAAGAATGCACAAGGAAGAGGGGTTCATGCCTTGTTTGTGTCAGCCCACGCCCTCCGCTTTAGAGGTTAAAAGCATCGAAGGCTATAGATTACAATTATATCAATAAAAAAAATAATTCCGTATAGAAAACCCAAGAATGACACCCACCAGAAAGAATAAACGATCTGTGGATTAACTTGTTCGTGGGTTAATCTGCGTTCACCATTTAAAATATGAACTGGGAAAACATTAAATAATTCAAACCCCCACCTTGAAACAATTTGTCATGGGAGTGGTCCACCCATGATGATTCATAAAGATAAAGGTGCTATTTCTTCTTGGCTCTGTTCATCAAGTTGCATCGACGTTGAGGATATTCCTCTAGTGCTCATCATTCTTCATTAGAGATTAAAAGTTCCCGAGGTTCGTTAGATAATTACTGGAAGTTTAATTCTTTTTTCCTCCAATGCATTAGTTTAATAAAAAGAAACACATCCTGGTGTTTATGTTATGTTACGATGTTTTTTCATTACACTTTCACAACAAGCCATTAAGGGGATTCCTTAATTCCGCCATGTCGTCACCTCGTTGCCTCACCGTTGCGCCGTTGCCTACCGCTCAATAGTGAAAAATAATATAAAATAACCTTTTTTAAGGTTATTTTAAAATTTTTCAAAAAATTCCTTAAAAATAGATTTTCTTTCTAACCCTTACCAGTCGAAGTTATGTCCTTTCTAGGAAAATATCGGCATTTTAAGTTCAATAGTGGCCTCAAATTTTTGATCTGAGCACAGGTATAAAAGTATGAAAATAAAACGCTCACACATTTACTAAACGTACTTTAAAATAAGTTCAAAATTACATTCTGGGAACCCAGGGCCTTAGAATCATGTTCCCCCAAAGTGTGTGGCCTTAGAATAATTCCATATAATAAAAAAAATACCCATAAATTCAGGGACATTATAATCCAATTAATGAAATTTTCAGTACATGTAATGAATTGTTACGCCTTCCAAAAACCATTTCTCCATATTTGGCTTACTACTCTTAGTAATGCTTTAAATCTCATCATCAATAATATCTTTTGTAAGACTCCAAACATGAGACAAGGTACATCCCAGATTAATGATTTGGTTTATGGAATGTTTTCTCGGAGTTGGAAAATCCCCGACGATGTCTTGGGAGTTTAGGGCATGTAAATGTAGGAAAATAGGCCAATATTTACTAAGATCATTGTGGATGCATGAACAGTATTGATCATGCTCCATAACCATGTGAACTATAGATGGGATTTTCATGGTTAGGGAAACCATGAAGGGAAGAATAGAAGACTCTGTGTCATGATCTCTCCTAAAAAAGTTACGAATACACAATCACTATACAGTTAGTCAAACCATGTGGGTGACTAGGAAATATGTGTGGATCATTTTCCTCTTGGACATAGGGAACCACACAGTTGGTGCACGATTTGGAAAATTGTGCATCCAAACCATGCTCCCCATTAAAAGTTATTTTCCCCCTTTTCCCTCCCGAACTTAAATTTAACTTCCCTGATTTTCACCCCTTTGGACACCCAAAAGTTTGGGTGACAAACCAGCATCCTCTTCCTCTTGCATGTCTAATTCTCCCTCAATTATTAGTCATTTGGAGTGCCTTTTTTTGGGAATCTATGCTATAGGTAAGTCTTAAACTATATTTCATTCCCTTTTCAAGAAGAGTCTTTATTTGTTGTTTTCTCTCCTTCCAAATTTATGAACTCTTATTTTCTAGGGTGTTCCTTATTATGGTGTTCGAGGTTGGTTTTGCTACTATCAATGGACAATGATGGACTATTTTATGTCTAAAAGCATGATGAAGGTGATATTTAATATTTTTATAGTACTCTTGATGTTTTAAATGTGAACGTATTTTTCCAAGATTCTTCCTTGCTATTTTTATGTCTTTAGAAGGAAAAGTAATTTGGGAGTTAATGTGATGTGTGATACACTTCACATACCCATTGTGTGTGTTGAAGATTTGAAATTGGACCTAAAGATACCCATGGGGTATGTCAAACCCCTAATAATGGTGAAAAAATTTGTTAGAGTTGATATAAGGTAATTATAGAAGGGAAAAGGTTTTGAATTATGATTTTAAGGTGGTATTGGGGAATGGTTTGATTAGAATTGTTATTTGTTAGATTTTTTGAAGTGCCTAATAGAATTTTGAAATGTTTGAAATGATGTGTATTTTATTTTAATCTGTTTATGGTTTCTAATTAAATAAAATGACATTTTGAAATTTTGGTAATGTTTTATAAATGATTTGTTGACCTAACAATGATTGGAAAAGGGTTTCTTATTAGATTTCCAATGGTTATTTGAATTGTGTATGTGGTTTTACACTTCTAAAATTACATGGTAATTTATTTTAATGAATTTAATAGAATGATTGGTATTTGTTCATGTTTTTATTTTTAAAGATAATTAATGTTATCGAAGGTTATTTTTTGAAATTTTTTAATGTAGTGAGTTATTTTTTAAGGCCCTCAAAATGTTTAAGTGGGGTTTTTGAAATTATGAAAGTGGGGTTGGGTCTTATTGTGATTTTTTTTTGGTTTTAAAATGTTTGTTGGTGTCATGGTAAATTAAGATTGAATATAGATAATTAAAATTGATAAAAATATGTGAAAAATATTGAATTATTGATAATGGAATCGTTGGGGATGGTTAGACATGACGTGTTGAATCGGGGTTGGATTCACAGACTGATTCTCCATGTTTTCTGACATATGAAAAATAGTTTTTGGATGGTGGAGTAACACTCCACTCTCCAGTTTTGGGTGGTATAGACTAATTCTCTAGGTCCCATCGTTGTATTTCATGGTTTAGGATATTAGGCCATGGTACCTCATCTTTGGGGGAGGGCTAGACCGATGCTCTATGCCCAACAATTTTTTTTGACTATTATATTAGTCTGAGGATCATTATCCATGGGTCAGGTTATACTGATGATCTAGGAATCACCAATGAAATTCATGTTTTGGGATGTTGTAATGAAGCTATATGATCCCAATAAATGTATATGTTATGGTTACATAGACCGATTCTCTAAGGTGAATGGTTAAATTGAATAGATAATTAATCCCACTTTGTGACTAAAAGTGTGTGACCCATTATGCTTTGGCTTAAGCTCTCAACATGGATGGAGTTGGTAGGGTTGGTGAGATTTTATGATAGAATATAAAAGATAAAATGGTTAATTAATATTTTTTTAAAGTGAAACTTGGTTCCCTTGTTTTCATATCTATTTACTACACCTTGATTTATCAGAAATCATTGTTGTGTAGACTGGTTATCACTTTAGACACCGTAGGTGGTGGTCTGCTGGGTTTTCCCACACCCTGCTTATGCCTAAATAGAACTTGGGTATCTATGAAGATGCAAATTGTTTTCTAGTACAGGTTCAAGACATAGACCTGATGTTTGGTTTGTACATGGGATGATGTGTTGGAGGATGAGTTTTCATTACCAGTTTGGGAATCATGACCACATATGAGATATTTTATTGTTTTGGAGTCTAAGTTCTTAGCTATATAACTACAAAAAATTTAATGTACCCATCATATTGTTATAGCATGAATTACATGGTTACTTTTAGAATCATTTTTCATTTGTCTACTTATTTTTCATGTTGGTTATTTCATATATTAACAATTCTTCTATTATGAATTTACTATGATAAGAGGGTATAGTCACCCCATGTTTTTCTTTAAACATACATTGCTAGTTAAAAGCCTTCAGAATATAGGGAGTCACACCTGAGGTCTTGTGGTGAACCAGCATAGGGAACTAGTTATAGTGTCTCCTTGGTCAGGGTGTTATAATGTGGTATCAAATATGGTGTCTTTTTTATTACTATTTGGAAAATGTATACATGATAATAGTATCTTGTCAGATCTTGGTAATAAGATCATGCTTGGGTACCTACAACCCCACATAAGAAAAAATACAAGATTCCAAGGGTGGGAATTGATATTCTGGTTTTTGATTTTATGGTTTCTTGATATTTCCCCCTTGAGTGGAACAATTGGATGTGATGTTACTTATTTATGATGATTTATATCATTCCCTACAATTGTAATATTGGGGGGGTATTTATGCATAATAATAGTCACATAAGAGTAATAGGTAATATTTACGTTTTTTGTGATTTATAGTTCCCTTGGATTTATTTTCTAGTAGTGTGACTTATATTTATGGTTCATGCTCGTTGATATTTCTTTGAAATGGTTGTCCATGAAAATGTTTTGAAATATAAATTTGAGAAAAGCTATTATTTTTTAAATTTTGGGTAAGAAAATGGTTTTGGAAAGTGTTAATCCTTGTGTCTTGAAAATGGAATGCTTTTAAATGGGATTTTATGGGTTTTAAGAATTGTAAATATTAATTAAAAAGGAAATGTTAAATAATATAATTTATATGGACACTAGAAATGGGTATCCCTAGTGTTGTGATTGGACCTTGTATATGGATGGTTTGGGAAGTGAGAGTGTGTTAATTTTGAAACCTTGTGTTAGTGGATGTGAGACATTAATTGGTTGCTTGTGCAGGCTAGTGAGATATTGTTTTTTGTGCCATCGGTTAAGTCATAAACTTGAGGTTGTGAAATACCATGCATTGATTTAGATGTAGTAATCATGGTATGTGATCATGTGGGTAGGGTGATGGACTTAAAAATGGGTTAATTAGACTGTGATGTTGTTCATAGTGGTCGTGCTGCACTGGGCATGAAACCTTGAGTGAGTTATTGCTTTTGATGCATTGGAAATCATTTGTCTGGAATAGGTGTAGGATTTATACCAGTGAGTAGAGAGTTTTTGGAGGCTTTATGTGTATGGATTAGAGGGATATCTAGTGTCCTTTTCTAGGTGTGACAAAATTTTAGGGAGTTTGTGTTTTTTGACCTTTGTGGACGATGTGTGAGATGGGTCGACTGAGTTACTAGTGATTTTTGGTTGGTATAGAATATGTGGATGTTTTGGACTCTAATATTGGTACATAAAGAGTGTTTTCAAGAATGGGTTTGGAATAGAGTGATATTTAGGAACGTTAGTGGTTTTGGAGTTATAACTAGAGTTATGGTTATGCATCAGTGGTTCTTGGAAATCAAGGATAACCTCCATGGAGGATAGCCCAATGTTACAGGTGCCTTGGAATGTGAATCATGAGTGGGAACTTTAGATGTGTAATTGATGCGCAGTAGGTGCTACCGATTTTTTGTAAAAAGAATGTTCACCCCTCAGTTTCTTTTCTATGGGAACAACCTTGAGTTATTGTGGTTTGATTTATAATCGGTTTCGAAGTGGGGACATGATCATTCAGGTGTCTGACCCTACTATGATGACATTGTTCGATGTGTGATCGATGTTAAATCTATATTTATTTTTTGATATGTTAGTGAAATCCTAGGTAAGGGGTGGTCACATGGTTGGGATTCATTGTGTGAATGTTTGGGTTATTGTAAGTGAACAATGTGACTGCCTTGAGTCTGATGGGGTCAACAGACTAAGAGGCATGGATAATTGTGTGTGTGGGAATTTGGTCCCATCTCTATGGATGCATGTTTTATGGGATCATGATTTAAGTTCAATGGGAAACAATAGGATGTTAATGACCTCTAGGGTCCTGATTAGGACCCGATGTCGGGAACATACAAGAAATAAATGATGCATTTGGGTTACATAAACATGATGTTCATAAGTGAGTGTCTTTAATTTTCTGTGAAACTGAAGTGGGAAGTGCTGGTTATGAGAGAGACTGCTTGGTTTTGGATTGCTGTGATAGATTAGGTGTGTTTTAGTTATGACTTGTTCGATTCTTGTTTTAGGACCTTGGGTAGTGTGGTTGAAGTTGCATCTTAGAGAATAAAAAATTCACGAATTCTTGGTAGAGAGTATTGAGGTGATGGTGAGTTTTGGTTAATGAATCCCTCTTGAGTTGTGGTTGTTTCATCAATGACATCTTGGTGTATTTCAGACTTGAGATGATCATTCCCAATATATTGACATCGTCCTAGGTACACCAAGAGGGATTTTTATATATTCCAAGCTACACAAGTCTATCTTCTAATGGGATGAAGGGACTTCTGGATGGTTTCTACCTTATCTCAAGTTAAAAGTGAAGCCGTGTGGTGGGTGGTACACCACTATCTATCTCCGAGTGAGGTTCTTGGGGGTGGGTGTGTGGCGGTAAATGTAAAGGTGTTGTTCTTGGAATCTGGGAATGAGTGATGGTTAATGTTTCACTTGGTCTCTTAAGTTAGGGAGAGATGGCCATGACCACTTCTAGGGAACTACAATTATGGGGTGGAGTGATCCGTGGTGGTTGTGATTGCTTGAGGAAAGCGATGTAAATGAAACTCCTAAGGTGGGGAGAGTTATATTAGTCATAGATGTATGGATCAGACCCTAGGATGGACATTGCAACATCATGGTGATAATGAGGAACATATGAGGCATATTTTTGAATTATTTTGAAAGTACAGATGGACCTCATATGCTATGAGCCTAGAAATAGTCTCAGGATTGAAATGGTTCTGAATGATTAGCTACTGTTGTTGTGTCAGACATGATTCAAGGGATTCTTTGACAGTTCATTTTCACTGGGAGTTAGGGATAGATTCTGTTAGGTGAGTTTTGATGGAGGTGGTCTGCCTTAAGTGAGAAAGTGTCATAACAAGGTAAATTGGTAGTGTATTGAAATTTGTTAGTTGTGAACCAACTTTGGTGAATATTTTTTAGTGATTAATGTGTTTTGGGTATGGTAATGGGTTTTAATGGAAGCTATGTTGTCATTAGTTGTGTATAGAAGGTGGATGCGTGTCCATTTTAGGTGGTTTCAATGGAAAAGATGGATTCAAATTTTTCATGGTGTTCTTAGGGATGTCTGGGCCCAATGATTTTGGAAACGCATTAGGAATGTTGTAGAAGTTTAATTGAGGATCTAGTGGTCCTTTTAAGATGATGGAGGTTCGAAACACAAAAAGATAGTGGGTGTGGCCTAATATATATGGGGGAGCACCATAAAGGGAAAGTGGTTGAATGATTATGTGAGCAGTGTTTGGGGTTGGATAGGCTCAGGTAAAATCCATCTTGGTGTTTTATTTTTGAAATGGGAATTTTCTTAGGTTTTGAAAAGTTAAATGGTTGAAAAGAGGGTTATTTTCATGGCTGTTTTTTAGGTGTTTAGGTATGGACCGAGTTCATTAGGTCTTGATATGTGGAATGAGATATGTTGGGGAATGTGGTCAGTTATTGTATTTTTATGGGTGATGGAATGTATGGATCCTCATTGAGTTTAGAAATAATGGCATGTTGGTAACATGGTATACTGGGTTGTATAACCATATGGGGAGAATTAGACCAGAGGAGTACCAATTTTCTATCCTAGGGTGGTAGTGCTTATTTTTATGCCCTTTTGTGAATTAATTTCAATGTAATAAGTTGGAATTTATTATGTGGTAGGTGTTGATGATATTGATTTGAGGTTGATGCGTCCTTTAAGGAGCATCAGGTTTGTGTTTTGGTTCATAATGGGGATTTTTTTCCCGGTCGAACTGTTTCTTTGGTCCAAGTGTTGTGATGACATGAACATGTTCAAGAGGAATATTGGGAGATAAAATTGATAAATGGGCCTCGTGGTTGGACCAATTGTTTTGGTGGCTTGGTGATGATGGGGAAATAAGATCGAGGATGAATTGTTATAAGGATGAGAGGTTGTAAGTTCCTGACCCTATGATAAGGTATATACCAGATTAGATTTTTGGTTTATAAATTGTTTATTTTGAGTAAGATAGGACTCAAGGGTGTCTTAGGAGTTAAGGTCAGAGGAAATTAGTAAAAGAGTAAAATCTATGTTGGGAGTTTTTTTGGTTCATGGTTAGTAGTAATTGTGCATTGTAATCATTTGACTTGTTGAAGGGCTGTGCATGGTTAGGGAAACTGTACAGGGTGGACTAGGAGACTGTACAGATCAATATCCCCTTAGATAATGGTGAATTCCTGGTTACCACACAGTTTTTCAAACCATGAAGGTTACCTAGAAAACCATGCGTCATGGTTTCCTCTTGTACATAGTGACATTATAGTTTCCCCATTATTTGAAAAATAGTGAGACCAAATCATGCACCTCATTAAACATGAAGTTTTAACCACATTCTTTCCATAACTTAAATGTTTCTTCTTTGATTTTTCACTCCTTTAGAACCACTATAGTTAGGATGATGAACCAGCAACATCCTCCCCCTCCTTAGGTGATTTTACCTCAATTCTTAGGTGTTTAGAGTGATGTTTAGTGAAAATTGAATCTATAGGTAAGTATTCAACTATGTTTCCATCCATTATTTTGGAAGGGACATTGTTGTTTGTTTCCTATCATATTGAATATCTAAAACCTTGTTTAACATAGTCTTCTTGTTGTAGTATCTATGGTTGTTTTAGCTCAAATGAAAGTCCATGGTTAGACATGTGGATTTCTATGAGCACGAGGTTAATGGTATTTAAACCTACACATATAGTTTTTTATGTTTCATTTGTGAATGTAGTTGTTAAAAGTTACTTCATGGATTCGTTTTTATGACTTTGGATAATGAAATTAATTTGGGAATTAATGTGATGTCCAAAACCCGGTGTGGACCCTTTTTGTCTGTTGACGATTTTACACTAAGCCTAGGGATACCCATAGGGTATGCCAACCCATGAAATTGGTGAAACAAATTGTTTAGAATTGAGATTGGGTAATTATGGAAGATAATGGGTTATAAGTTGTTATTTTAATGAGGGAATGGTGAATGGGAAAATTGAAATGGTTAATGTTAGATTTTATGAAATTATTAAGAGGCTTTTGAAATGGTTTAAATGATGTGTTTTTTATTTTGATATGGTTACGGTTTTCAATGAAAGAAAAATGATAATGTGAAATTTTGGTAATGTTTTAGAAATGAGGTGTTGAACTAAGGGTGATTGGAAAGGGTTTCTTGTTAGATTTAAAATATTTCTTTGAATTGTGTTAATTGTTTTACACTTCTGAAATTCAATGGTGGTTTATTTTAATGAATTAATATTAGGTCCACTAGGATAGATACCCTGAGAGTGGGATGAATCAAGGCATGATAGATTAAAACAACTTTCCCTTTGGATCTTGTTTTTCGGTTAGAAAAAACCCTCTTCTCTCTCCTTCCCATCGTAGAGTATGAATAAACCTTAAAGAAGACACATGGAACAACTAATTTTACTTGGTTCACCCTCACTCGGCTACGTAAAAGGAGCATACACCGAAAATGTTCTGATGTACCAAATCCACTATTACCGCACTGCTGTTTAAATATTCAAAGTGGAATCACTGTCCCTTCTGGTTTATAACCAATCACTATATAAAAGCTCACTAATCTCTCCACTAAAGTGTGATCAATACATCTTCAGAATATCCATTCACATTTTATATACATGTAGGTCTCTTCATTATCACTAATTAAATCTACATCTTTACCTGTTGATAAATGCTCTATTGAAGTTCAACTTTCACCCGCAGATGAATCTCACTTTGCACCGGGTGTACCAGGAAACCCCATGTTTTATGAGCAAACTTAACTATGACTTGTGCGCAATTATATATTATTGCATAAAATTCATTTTTTGCACAACCTTCCTTTTACACGCAACCACCACAATTACACGCAACCTTTGATTTATACGCAACACCCTTCTTTACGAGTAGTCATGGATTTCACGCAACCACTCGTTTTACACACAGCCTTATCCATTAACATAAAACCTTTCATTACATGAATTATTTATGTTTACATAAAACTCCCTTGAGAACTCCAATTTCATGTGCTACTGCTATGATATTCTCTTAGTCTTGAGCTCTCTCGAATGAGGGGGTCACTTCATATTTATATGCAAAATCGACCCCTGTGCGAAAAACCGTCCTTTAATGCATAATCCTCATTGAGCATGAAAAACAAATATTCCGTGCAATGCCATATTTCGCGCAATGCTCCAATTTTTCACGCACCTCATGCCTTTGTCAATTATCAAGCTTCTGATATTGAAATACCTCTTCCGCAAAAAACAACATTCCTATATTTCGTGCACCATGCCAATATTTCATGCATCACTATCTTTTTTGCACATCACTCAAATTTTGTGCACACCTCCCTTTTCTAAAAACACATCTCTCCATTTTCTGTTTTTTATGTCCAAAAATTTGGCAAACATTGGAAAACGGTGCCACCTTGTATCTTCTATTTTTAAACTGCCTCTAGATTGTCCATTCCTTTATAGAGGTTCTTCAATCAATCATGGATTGTTGATAACATCCCTTGAACCCAAAAAATCACCATGTAAACCCCATTTTTCAACAAATTTTTACATTGTGGTTTTATTTTTCAACAAACACAACATGGTGGCCCACATTCTCAACAAACACAATCACCTAAAAAATGCTTCAATGTTACCTTGAGGGATTTTTTCCAAACAATTGAAAGGAATGGTCGGAATTTGACCATGGTTTACTATTTAAAAAGAAAGACACTTATTGAAGGGTATTTTTAAATATTTTAATGAAGTGTTTTGTTTTTTGAGTCCCTAAAAATGTTTAAGTGGTGTTTATGAAATTAGGAAAGATGATTTGGGTCTTATTGCGACGTGATTGTTTTTAAGGGTTTGTTGGGATATTGGTAAATAGATAATTATTAAGGATTTTAAAATTTAATAAATAATATGATAAATATATAATTATTGATAACAAAATGGTTGGGGATAGTCAGACATCTCGTGCCAAATCCCGATTTTATTCATGGATGGATGGTCTATGTTTGCCGACCTCTGACTAATGGTTTGTAATGTTGGGAGGATGCTTCACTCCCATGTTTTGGGTGGGATAAATTGATGCTATAGGACCCAACAATGTATTTCATGGTTTAGGATTTTGAATAAAGGATCCTCATCTTATGTGGTGAGATTGACTCATGCTCTAGGCCCCACTGATGTATTGTATGACTAAGATGCTGGACTGAGGCTCCTCATCCCCAGGTCAGTCTAGACTTATTCTCTTAGGACCATCAATGTAATACATTGTTTGGGATGTTAGTATGAGTCTCTAGGATCAAAATAAATTGATATGATATGGTTACTTGAATTGATGTTCTAAGGTGTGTGAGTAAATTTAATATACAATGAACACCCTTTATGACTAAATGTGTGTGAACCCTTATTCTATGGATTAGTCTCTTGGAATTCCTAATGCAAGAAAGGTTGGTTGTATTAAACGATTGAATGTAAAGAATAAAATGGTTAATTAATATTTTTTGAGAGTGAAACGTGTATCCCTTGACTCCCTATCGATTTACTACTCCATGATTTATCTACACATACTGTTATTTAGACTAGTTATTGTCTAAGACACCATTGGTGGTGGACTTATGAGTTTTACTCACACTCTACTCAGGCCTCCAAAGTAATTGGGTACCCTAGAAGACACTACTTGTTTTCTATTAGATTTTTAATCTAGTTATGAATTTTCATTACAGATATCCTTGGTAAAACCAAGTATATATATAAAAAATTGATCATGAATTTTTTTAAATAATCTTTGGTACGAGAGTAAATTTCATTCATTGCTTTAAAATATTTGTGCTTTACATAGATTCAACTAGAGTTATCTAAATGATTCTTATTAATAGATTATATTGATATTTATATACCACATTATTGAAATTCAAGAGGTGGTTTATCCCTTTACGTCATATTTTTTTCTTACCTATTTCTTTATATAGTTTTCCATAGCCTTGAAAGATAAATCAACTTCTATATGAGTTTGATTGAAACTAGATATATCTGTCTAAGGCAATAAGAACATATCAAATATACACTTCATTAAACTAAATGAAATTCATTGGGAATTAAAATTAGATCCAATAATTGGTAACATTTTTGTTCAAACTAATTGAAATTCTCAATAGGATCAGTGTAGACACCTGAGAGGAGGGGGGTGGGGGTGGTGGGGGGGTGAATCAGCTGTTTCATATTTTTTTCAAAATATAAATTATAATTGATCACATTAATAATTTAACCCATGTTATCAGTTAGTTCATATTGATTTATTTTATATTTAACCTAAAAATCATCTACCTCATGCAATTAAAGTAATGGAAATAAATAAACACACTATACTTTTACAGGGCTCAGTATTAAAACCTACTTCTTAACATGATTGTATTTTATCTCCTATTCAGGGTTATTCACTATAATTAAGGAGAATTAAATGGGTTTAGTGTTTCCCACACCTATAATTCAAGAGTATTACTGGATATAAAAATTTATTTTTCACATCATACTTCCTTCAAAATATTCTCACTATATTAACAGAGCCACACTATACTCTCCCTCCATACCTTGAGTCACAAAGGTTCTACAGAGTCACACCTTCTCTATGAAAGTGTTTCTTTTAATTTTTTCTTGGAAGTAAATTTCTAGTTATGTATTGGGTTCCTCTAAACCAATGTAATATATATTCATCAATTCAATTGTAGATTCTTTAAAAGCCTTCAGTTCTTCATGAATAATTCCTATAAATTGGGAAATGATATAACTCAGTTTTATAGGTTTATAGAAAATTTAATCATATAGACACCTCACTCAAATATCTCTCATTATCTTTAAATATATTAACTTCTCATCAATTTTACGATTTATTTGACACCAAAAAATGAAACCAAACCTATCAACATGGCCTTTCATTGTTTTGTTATAAATATTCTATAACCATGGATGTCATAGGAATACCTTCTTATATCATTTACACTGAGATGTTCTAACTCCTTATAATAGTCTCAAATAGATCTCTTATTCTCCTTCAAGAGTGCTCTTTCAAATATCCCACAACTTACCAGATCATAGATTCTTATGTTCGAAAAACATAAGTCTCTATCTTTATTTTTCCTTTTATATATTGGTCACCTAAAACTTATTTTTTTTTTTATTAATATATAAATTATATAAAAAATTAAGTTCCCATGATCTCATTTAATTTATCCCCATTCTCATTTCTAGTTATCCACTACGATCCTCGAATTCCTTTTTTCCTATAAGGGATACCTCAGGCGCACTTTTAAGAATTTCCTTGATTTTAATTTAGTTATCTATTTATAATTTTTTATAATTTATTTCTCATAAAACAATAGGTATTCTCTAATATTCTAGAAACATTGTGATCACCCTTACTTTCTTATTTAAACCTCTCAAAAAAAGATCATTCCATGAATTCTTACTGAACAGACATAAACAATTTATCTTCAACCTTAAAAAATATCCAATAGTTCATCATTTTATTAAAAAATTATATAAATTATTTATTAGGTTTGGATCACTCATTTAACTTTATATCTTTCATCAATCATAGTCTGTGTGATATTTATAACAATATGGTACAAATTTTTCGTCTTTAGATTAATTCATATTAATTTCTTAATTTTTAATAAATCAATATTTATGTGAATATTTCATAATTTATCTTACCTTTGATATTATTCACCAATGTATTAATACCAACTTTTCCAACATTTTATGTCTATATCACAATCTTTAAGTGATGTTTTTATCATTAATAAATAACAAAATCATTAGATCATTCGATTCCATCTTCCGATAATCAATTTAGAAATATCATAATTCTAAAATAACTTAATCTATATGTATATCTTGATTAGTAAATTTCAACTTTAAATAGATATTATTTTTTCCATATGTAGGTATTAGAAACATTTTACTACCTTTATGTGGTGTTAAATTACCCTTACATAGGTGTTGGAAACTCCAATCCACATTTTCATGAGTTCTTTGCTCACTTTTGTGGATCCTTACAAAAATGTACTAAAATTTGTGTTGATATTGAATTAAATTCCATAACTTTATAAATAACTACTCTAAAATAAAAATATATACCACATGATCATTCTAATGACTATGTGGCTAAAGCAAAAAATCAACCTTGGATGTTGATCGAATGCACGTACAAAGTACATATCATGTTGATCCACTATGAGAAAGAAGATCGACCACATGAATTAGATGATCAACAAGATAAATTAATAAAAAAAACATTATATAATAATTTTGTGATTAGTGGATGGACCATATTAAGAGAAAATCGATGGATAAACTATAAGCTTCCCGACTCAGCCAATTTTAGTATTTCTTCAATAAAATTTTAGGATCTTTTATACCACATCCTTCCATTCTCTAATCACCTATGGTAATGTATAAAACTTACATAAAATCATTATATCCATTATAAAACACTTATATCATATATAATCAACCTTGGGTACCAATATAATTTCATAACACTTTATAATCCATCCAACCTGAAACTTTATGAATGTTTCATTCCACACGAATTTCAGCACACATCTATATAAAAAAACTAGGATTTATTATTCTAACTCCTTGTGTTTTAAATATATCCTTATAACACCCTCTATTATGTCTCTTCAATATTATAACTACAACCATAGTTTACTCTATAATTTTTAATACAATTTGGTCAGAATCACCTTCATGTATTGGTTGGATGCTCTAATCCATCACCTATATCATCACCTTTGTTTAAGTAAATTTATAGTGGTGATAAATAAAATCATAAATCCAAGGTAAATTCAAATGGTAATGGTATATATCATTCATATTTCTTTTAAATATATTTTTTTGAAAGAAAATAATAATTGGAAAAGTGTTTAAGCGATTCAAGGGATTGTTTAAAGATCATTTTTAGTTTAAATATGATTATTTGGTTTTATTTATTTTCATTATATACAAAAAATATTTTTAATGGGATTTGTGTTTTAAAATAAGGTAATTTGATTTTTTTCACCATTATATAAAAATAAAAGGGTTGGTCTAAATTATATATTTTTGGTTTGGTTTACATTCTTAAAAAAAAGGATTTCATTTTTAATAAATTTGTATAATTTATCTTCATAAAATCAAAGAGAATGAGTTTTGTGGATGGTATGTCATTATTTTGGGGTTTTAATAAGGAAGATAATAATTTTATTCATTTAGAGATATGGTTTTTTTATATATGGGTTTCCCTTTTTTCACATGGAGTGTCAATTATGTTATTTGATTATATTTTAGGATACAAGGGTATATGATAAGGTTTTTTAGTTAATAAGTCAGTGAATTGGGATATTTATTGAATAATATTATAATTGTGAGCATTGGATTTTAAATTAATTTTTAATAACTTTATAATTTTTCTTTAGGTTGGTCTTAAGGGGAAAAAGTTTTTATTTTAGGTTTAATTAATTGTAGGGATGAGTTTTGAAGAAAAAACATTGAAATGAGAGTTAATAAGAGGTCATACGATGATAAATGGTTTTTAGATCCTTAATTATGGTCATAAGGAATAATTATCTAAATATGCATATCAATCAATGTATTGGAAAATCATAGATACATAGTTTGGGAATTATTCTTCCTAAACATGTACTTTTTATTTTATATTTTTAGGTTATTTGGATACCCAATATATTAGGAATATATTGAGTGATTCATGAAAATTAAAAGATATGTTTTAGATATATTCAATACCAATTTAATGGTATTTTACCCTTTTGGTGTGGGGACAATGTTACTTGGTTTATGTTATCTTGGAGGAAAATGAGGTAACTATTTTGATTTTATGACCATGATTTATATCCTTATATTTTCTAAGGTCTTGATGTATGTTACAGGGTGAAAATTAGTTTAAAAATGTGACTGTGTATGGATGTTTTATCTTTCATCAGTTGTTTTCATGATAAGTTTTCATGGTTTGAACACCTGAGTTATCAATGGGTTTAGTGGGTTAGAATAATTTTTTAATTTGTTTTTTATATTATCATGGGTAGTGACTCTTATCTATGTGTGGTCCCGAATAGACACAATACATGATGATCTCCACTAGTAAAGAGAAGCTATGTAGAGACCCAAAGATTGACGTACATGGAAATTAAATTACTTTCGTGGAAAACTTAATACATGAATAAAACAGACGCCCAATGACTGTATTAGTTCAGTGTCTTTCGAAACTCGGAAAAAAACCTTCTAATCATGGTGAAATATCTTCAACATCTCCCATAAAGTTCTTCCCATTTTTTTACCTAAAACCTTTATTTATATACTAGGGGAAAGAAAACATAAAAAGGGTGAGCTCAAATGCCTAGTAAGGGTAAACATGGAGAACATAAAACAATCCACAAACATTTAAACGTAAAAACATGAGCATAAAATATAAACATCAAAATCTTGAGCAATGACATAAAACATGGCAGTACATAAGGAATATATCATAAAAGAACATTAATAATGACAAAATATCATGGTAATACAACATGGAATTGTGGAAAACCCTTAAGAACATGATATGATTTCCATAGTAGCCAATGCATTTCTGCCAAGACCATCATAGTGGACAATGTCCATTATTGAACTGGGTTTACTTTCCGTTCCATCCATGTCTATCTCAATAGATATAAATCTTTACCCAATGCATTGGAGGTAGATATATGTCCCACCCATCTCATAATGAAATCATTATTTCATGTGCCACAAAATAAACATAAATCATTCATCATAACCCAAAGAATAATATGGGTTTCAAAAACATTCATCCCATCATAACATAATCCATATAAAACAAATAGATATCATTTCATCATATGAAAAATAAAACCATGTAAATAATAGAGACATTATACTTGAAACATAAACATACTAAATAACGTCATCATACATGGAAAATAGTTTTGATAATACACTAGAAATGAATTCTTTAGTAAAATATCGTATCTTCTTCAAAATAATTTTCTTTTCACAAAATGCCATGAAATTTTAAAAGAAAAGGGTTTTTTTGAAAATAATCATGAAATATTTTAGAGTAATCTTCATGAAAATAAGGCATTATAAAACCATAAAAATCTGTTCATTCCTTATAAGTTAAAAAGACATTCTTCTCGTACTTTTTCCGGAAAATTCATAAAGTACCTCGTATGGTAAAAAAAAGAAATATTCCTTCCATACCATTTGGTAAAAAAAGGGTAAAAGTGGCTTTAAACATAAATTTAATAATATTAAACATTTCATGAAAACATTTTGAGAAAACATAGACATGGATGATAAACACAACCGTATTAAATAGTTACGAATAAATAATCTCGAATATGAACGAGCTTGGAATAATTATCCCTTACCAATTATAATCAGTGGAATCAAATGTGTCAAAATATAAAGAAAAGTACATAAAAATGAAAATATAATATCCTTAATAATAAAAATATTAAAACATTCATGGTAATCATAAACACCATACAAAATAAATAGTTGGTGATTAAGGAATATGTCTCACAGAAATAAAAGTGAGACGAAATAATCCCTTACCTTATGTCCGATATGATTTTTAAGTATCCAAAACTCCTGTGTAATGATTTAAATAATGTCATTGACTTATTACAGAATTATATTCATTGTTATGATATCATATATGGTTATATTCTTATCTTCTTATTAGTAATATTAAATTTCTACTTGTTATTCGGGTGTTCATTGCTTTATGTTTTTATAGGTGTTTTGTCGAATAAATTGTTATTCCTATTTTTAGGTTATAGATAAATCATTTAAAGAATTGTATTAGTGTAATATATATCATATTTATTCATTCAATTCATTTATATAATCATTATTCGATGGATATCATCTAGAATGAGTCGCAACACATCGTTGAGACGGTAGACCATACATACGCACGAGCGATGATATCATTCCCATGATTGGGGAATTGTATTGAAGTGTATGGTGTATAATATTTTATAATAAATATCACTTTAAAATAATAATATATAGTTATTTCTTTCATCCTTATACCCATCTATGTATGTTAGTGATGAAATAAAAGATTACACCGCGTCGTAGAGACAGTAAGTCGTACGGACGCACAAGTGGTGATTTCATTTTTTTCATAGGATAGAAAGAAGATATAATATTATTTTCTCATATTAATAATAACATATAAGTATATAAGTGATACTAAAGTTATTACTTAATAATTAAACAACTCATATAGAGGAATTAGGAGATGAAATAAGTTAGAAAGAATCGGTAAAGAATATTACCTCTTCTTCGACGTGCCATCTCTTAACCTCCTATTAGGGAACTAAATTTGGTATTTGAAGAAGACCAGGACCTCTATTAGGTTTCTAGGGAAGTGTATAAGTTAAATGTTCAGGTTTTAGAAGAATTTGAAAGCTCAAAAATGGTGTGATGTGGAGTGGGATGAGGTTCCCTTTTATAAGGGAAGAGAGGGGAACCTTTTGAAATCTGGATAATATTAATTTATAATAAATTAAAACAACACTTAAAAAACTCAAAAAATGACTAAATTAAAATATGAGATGAGATAGGGTTTTAATCCCATCAACAAATAACATTTATACATGTTTTATGTTTATTTTAAACCTTATCATTTTGATTTATCCCTATTTAATCTTTTTAATTTTATTTGTGGTAATAATATCCTAAATTTTAAATTGTTATAAATACATACTTATATATTGTCAATTTTACATAATTGGATACTTTATTATCTTTGAGACCATATAATTTTCAATTTATGATTTTTATATATTTTTATTATTTTTAAATAATTTAACAATATGTTATTTTTATAAAATACCAATAGTGTAAATTTTGACACTATTCATTTATTTGAATTTAAATAAAATACATACAGAGAATATATTCGAAAAAAATATTTAATAGGTTCCTAACATGTCATATTATTATAGAAAATTCGCGGAGCATATTCATTAGTTCATATAATATTTATTTTAATATTTTTTAAACCATTTATTTGATATTTCTGTTAATAAAATAATTACTTCAACATTTTTGTATAAT
Organism: Viscum album; assembly: GCA_963277665.1. Lineage (NCBI taxonomy): Eukaryota > Viridiplantae > Streptophyta > Magnoliopsida > Santalales > Viscaceae > Viscum > Viscum album. Next base: position 1,850,178,509 of record OY728164.1, on the reverse strand, counting down.
TATTTAATATATTAATTTATTGCATAAAATATAAAAATAAAATACTATAATGAATATAAATCTAATAGATTTCATAATAACACTTATAGTCATATTTAACTTCTAAAACACCCAACTATTAAAATGATATGTTTATTAAATTATGAAGGTGACAACTTTGACATCGTTTAAAATAAAATAATATAAATGTGATTATCTATTTTGTAAGGCTTAAAATGGTCCAGAAGTCATCCCATGGATTCTTAGGGTATTTATATACACCTTAAAAACGTATTGGTCATGTTTTTGGTCTTTTGATGGGTATTATTATTTTAATAAAAATTATATTCTTGATTTTTCACTAAATAAATATTTCTTGCATCATTAATGAATAATCTATTAAGGTAATTATATATTTTTTAAAAATCACAAATAAATTACCATGATGAATAAAAAACTTCTATCTTTCAAATGTGTATTTATAATTGAAACTATATTATGTATAACCTTATATTAAAAATACTTTAATTATTAAAGTTTGCGTGAGACATATTTCACTTTCCTTTAAATAAAATGAATTAAAGGTCTTAATCACATACAAGTGGGTTCCAAAAGATACCATTTAGACCCAATTATGTTTTATATAGAAATATAATAAACCTTTGATATCAATACAAGTGTTAGTGTTATTTTATAATATTATATTTATCCTTAATTACCCGATTTATCTTTAACTGTGGTAAATAAAATTTACCGTAGTTACTATTCATAATGCCCATAAATAAAAAGTAGCCTATTAACATAATATGAACCTAATGATTCCAAATATGAAATCCATTTTTTCAATTTCAATACATAGAAGTTTCAGTATTTAATTTAAAATTAATCTCGTTGTCGAAAAAAACAGGTTTTTGTTAAAAGCATTGCCAAAGATTGATTGATTTTACCTATAATTTCAATGTCAAATTAATTATAATGATATAAATTATATTAAATGGTAAAAATATATTATATTTATACTTTAAAATAATTTACGATTATAATTTTACAATATAAATTATCTCGATGAAAAAAGTTGTTTTTAAGTAAAATTTAGCGTGTTTTTACTATTCATCAGAATAAGAACGTTGTGAGAAAAATATAAAAACATTATCCAAGAGAAATTTTTATATCCTGATTCAAAATAAGAAGTTTAATTTGTAAAATTGAAATTATAAACTTGTCAAAAATTAGATTTAAAATGGGTGCGCCCTCAAAAGGCGGTAAAACTGCATTTTCTGAAAAATATTTATTTTTCCTGAAACAATTTATTTTATTCACATAGCATGATCTAGAAAATGTGTAAGATTAATGATAATGTTATAAAATCCTAAATTTAGTTAATACTATTAACAATTTCTAGTTCATAATAATATTATAATAATATATCGGTCAGTGAAACTCAGTATTGTGTACAACACACACTATCGAGGAAGGTCGCTCTTGCATTTAATGCAAGCCAAGTCAGGGTAGCGTGTAGTGAAAGCTTCATTTGGTGTTGTGTATAACATAATAAAAATATAGTTCATTTATATATTGATCAAAATCTATACTTGGTGTTGTGTAAAATGAATTTTATTCGAAAGAACTTGAAATTGTGTGCAACACAAGCCAAGAATAGTGTTGCGTATACTACAAACAAATACGTTGTTGCGTATAGCACAAGATATTCTTGGTGAAGTGTACAACACAAGACAACAAATAAATTAAAAATAATATTTATCATAATATCACGGGGTGTTACATTCTACCCCCCTTAAAATGAATTTCTCCCTCGATATTCGTTGGGATTATAAATGGTTTTCTACTTGAAATTTTCTTTCATAGAAACCCACATCGTAAAAAGTAATACTAAAAATTAATTTTAAAAAGGAAATTTAGAAATATAATGATCACCCAAAGTAACTCAGCACTGGGTTTCTACATAAGAGAATATAGGTGAAAATATGGATATGGAATAGAAATCTAACCATCCAGTTCTGATGGAGAGTGGTAGAGAACATGGCAATGAAAAATCCAACAATCACAAAGCCCTAACTTTGTGATAATCTAAGCTACCATCTAATTAATCAGATATGATGGTACTAGGACAACATTTTTGGATTTCAAGGTCATTTCCCTAAAGTTGATGAATTTTTGCATAAGCAGAAATACTTACTTGATTTTAGTGTAATATCATCGTTTGGCATTCCATGAACAATTTCCACATCATCTCATATTTAAGGAAACGAGGTTTAATTTGTCATTCTTGAAGTATTAGCAGATCATGTGAATGAATGATAGGTCATTCCTTATGTCTCAAACATAAGGTTCAAAAAAGTTATTAAATACACATCAGTCCATCTATGGTGAGATTAATCGTATATGGTTCAAAAAATGGACTTATACTTCATCTATCATACCACTTAATAAAATAAAACTAATTTTTACTAACTAGGGACGTCCTTTAGGCCTGTTGTAGGTGATAAAGGCCTATCACACTTTGGTTGTGGGTTCGATTCCCGTAGCCCTATCCGACGCGACGGGTTGGCGCTCATCCTACGAGTTGTCCTTTTTCTAAAACTATACTATTAAAACATTTCAGAAATAAAATAAAAAAGTTAAATCCTTACATAATACTATATGATGTCTAAATTAATCCATTAAAACCTTTAGGCTTATCGAAAATACTTCTTTCCATGCTCATAGTATAAATAAAATGATTACTAGAAAGGTCATCTACCAAGCATGTGAATACCATCATTTATTCCCCATATTTCATAAGATATATATTGTTGTTGGTCACATTTCAAACATGTGAATACCTTAATCATGTATTCTCTTGAAAAATGAATACCCATTGAACCTTAGTGAAAAAATGAATGCTTTCAAAAGTTAACTCTTTCCACATACCAAAATCCCAAAATTTCTATATACTCAAACCATGATATCACTTTGTCCTTATATCATTCATGAGCTCATTAATAATATCAAACATATTATTTTCTCCTTCTCCCTTCATTATGCACATATCATATACTTTCCAAAAATATTTCAATCACTTTTCATGGTTACGAGTACCATATAATTATTGAAAACCACAATAAACCAATACATAGATATTACAATATTCCACAATACTATAAATTAGATTTCTACAACATTATTTTAGAATCCCATTACATAAACACTTAATCATTCCACCACATCGTTGTAATACTCAACATCACCAATAGTGACCGCATGTGAATTCTCTTTTTACTTTTCCTTAAGAAGTTGTTGATGTCGATCATCATTAACCCTTGGATTAGGGAATTGGTCAGCATAATTCTCCATTTCCTTGAACTTACAACACTAAAGTGTTGGTGGTGCGTTCTCTGTAGTCTTTTCTCTATTCACATAATTAGCTACATTTTTCCCATTACTTAGACACTCAAATGATCAATGACCTTCTTTTCCACACTTAAAACATTTTCTATTTCCTTTAAGACAATCTCCCCCATGCTTATTTCCACAATTCGAGCATAAAGAAACATTCGTCTTCTTTTCACCATTGTTTTGAGATTTTTCCTTGAAATCCATCTTTCGTTTCTTATCAAAACCATGTGATGGATATGTAAAAACAACTTCCAGTTCTACATTGATATCACAATACACAATTTCTTCATAGCTACTGAAGTATCTTATAGCTAATTCCATTTGAGGACTTGGTTTTAAACCACTGAAGAATCGATCAACTTTACTTTCATGTTGGATGATAAATCCAGATGCATACCTTTCAAGCCTTGTAAAATTTGCATCGTATATACCAACATATTCATCATCCTATTTCTTAATCTCAAGGAACTCTTTTTCCATCTTTTTTCGAAGACTACGAGGTAAGTACTTTTTGAAAAACAAGTTCTTGAACTCATCCCATTCAATGGATTCAATTATATCTTGGGGTCTTGTATTCTTAATTAGAGTCCCCCACTGGACTGCTTCACCTTCTAACCGATAAACAACAAAATTAATTATTCATGCTCTGAACAACGAAGTTTGGAAAATATCAATTCAATTGTACTAATCTATTATTCAGCAACAAGTGGATCAAGAGACCCCCTGAAAGAAGGTGGACGTTGCCTCAGGAAGGACTCAATAGAATATTGTTCCATTCTATGCTCATTTGGAAGCCCGGAATGATTCATAGCTTGTGTAATTATAGTAATAATATTTTTCACTCCATCTCCCATAACATTGGTTTGTTCATAAGGACAATCTTTGCATTTTCCATTACATCGATCAATATGGTTCCTTTGGGTTCCATCCATCATCTAAAACCCAAAAATAACAGTGTGATAGGAAAAAATCATACTAGGAAAAAAAAACATAATAAAGGGGGGATATCTAACATCTTAGTTTTAATTCTAAGATAATTACCATAATTCTAGGACTATAACCTATACGTATACTAATCCTTAGGGCCATCCCTAGACATACATTAGAAATAACTCTAGGGATATCACCAATGTTTTCACAACCTAGTTCCCAAAGGTTGACTAAAACTTCACTCGGATACCAACTATAGAGACCCAAATCTTAACGTACATGGACATTACATTACTTTTGTGGAAAAATTAATACATGACAAAAACAAACACCCAAAGACTGTATTAGTTTAGAGTCTTTGAAAACTCATAAAAAAAATCTTCTAATCATGGTGAAAGATCATCAACATCTCCCATAAAGTTATTACCCTTTTTTTACCTAAAACCTTTATTTGAATCCTGGGGAAAAGAAAAAATAAAAAGGGGATCTCAAATGCTCAGTAAGGGTAAACATGGAGAACATAAAACAACCCATTAACATTTGAACATAAAAACATGAGCATAAAATGTAAACATTAAAATCTTCAGAAATGACATATAACTTGGAAGTACATAAGGAATAGATCATAAAATAACATTAATCATGATAAAATAGCTTGGGAATACAACATGAAATTGTGGAAAACCCTTAATCACATGATATGATTTCCATAGTAGCTAAGGCATTTCTGCCAAGACCATCATAGTGGACAGTGTCCATTACTGAACCGGTTTTACTTGTCGTTCCAGCCATGTCTATCTCAGGAGATATTAATATTTACCAAATAAATTTGAGGGAGATATAGGTCCCACCAATATCATAATGAAATCATTATTTCATATGCCACAAAATAAACATAAATCATTCATCATAACCCAAAGAATAATATGGGTTTCATAAACATTCATCCCGTCATAACATAATCCATATAAAACAAATGAATATCATTTCATTATAAGAAAAATCAAACAATGTAAATAACAAAGACATTATACTTGGAACATAAACATACTAAATAATGTCATCTTAGATGGAAAATAGTTTTGATAAAACACTTGAAATGAATTCTTCAGGAAAATATCCTTTCTTCTTCAAAATCATTTTATTTTCACAAAATGCCATGAAATTTTAAAAGAAAAATATTTTTTTGAAAGTAATCATTAAATCTTGTAGATTAAGCATAATGAAAATAAGGCATTATAAAACCCAAAAAATCCGTTCATGCCTTATAAGTTAAAAAACACTCTTCTCGTACTTTTGCCGAAAAAGTCATAAAGTACCTTGTATGGTAAAAAAATAAAGATTCCTTCCATACCATGTGGTAAGAAAAAGGGTAAAAATGAATTTAAACATAAATGTAAGAATAATACACATTTCATGAATACAATTTGAGAAAACATAGACATGGATGATAAATATAACCACACTAAATACTTACGAATAAACAATCTCGGATAAGAACGAGATTGGAATAATTATCCATTACCAACTATAATAAGTGGAATCATACATGTCATAAAATAAAGAGAATTACAAAAATATTTAAATATAATATCCTTCAGAATAAAAAAATTAAATCATGCATGGTAATCATAAACACCATACAAAATAAATAGTTGGTGATTAAAGCATATGTCTCACAGAAAAAAAGTGAGACAAAATAATCCCTTACCTTAGGTCTGATATGCTTTGTATGTATCTGAATCTCCTGTATAATGATTTAAATAATGTCATTTACTTATTCCAGAATCATATTCATTGTTATGATATCACATATAGTCATATTATTATCTTCTTATTAGTATTATTTCATTGCTACTTATTATTCTAGTGTTCATTGCTTTATGTTCTTATGTGTGTTTTGTCAAATAAATTCTTATTCCTATTTTTAGGTTATAGATACATAATTTGAAGAATGGTATTATTGTAATATATATCATATTTATTCATTAAATTCATTTATATAATCATTATTTAGTGAAGATCATGTAGAACGAGTCGCATCACATCGTGGAGACGGTAGGTCGTACGTACACATGAGGGATGATATCATTCCCATGATTGTGGAATTGTATTGAATTGTATGGTGTACAATATTTCAGAATCAATATCACTTTACAATAATCATATACAGGTATTTCTTCCATCCTTATACCCATCCAAGTATGTTAGTGATGAAATAAAAGATTACAACACGGCTTGGAGACGGTAAGTTGTACGTACCCACGCGTGGAGATTTCATTTTTTTTCATAGGATGTATAGAAGATAAAATATGGTTGTTTCATATTTATAATAAAAAATCAGTATACCCGTTATAATTTAGTTATTACTTAGTAATGAAACAACTCATATAGAGGAAGTAGGAGAATAAATATGTTTGAAAGAATCAGTAAAGGATATTACCTCTTATTCGACGCGCCTTCTCTTAACCTCCTCTTAGGTCACTAAAGTTGGTTTTTGAAGAAGACTAGGACCTCTAGTAAGTTTCTAGGGAAGTAGAGAAGTGAAATTTTCAGGGTTTTGACGAAATTTATATCTCAAAAAATGTTGTGAAGTGGAGAGGGAGGAGGTGCCCTTTTATAAGGGAGGAGAGGGGCACCTTTGGAAACCTAAATAATATTAATTTATAATAAATTCAAACCCCACTTAAAAACCTCCCAAAATTACTATACAAGAATATGAGATTATATAGGGTTTTAATCTCCTCAACCAATAAAATTTAGACATGTTTTACATTTATTTTAAACCTTATCATTTTGATTTATCCTTATTTAAACTTTTTATTTTTATTTGTGGTTATAATATTCTAAAATTTAAATTGTTATATATACATACGTAAATGTTGTCAATTTCCCATAATTTGATAGTTTATTATCTTTCCAACCATATAATTGTAAATTTTTAATTTTTAAATATTTTTGTGATATTTAAATATATCAATAATATGTGATTTTTATAAAATACCAATAGTGTAAATTTTGACACTATTCATTTATTTGAATTTAAATAAAATAAAAACACAGAATATATTTGATAAAAATATTTAATAGGTTCCTAACATTTCATATTATTCTATAAAATATTTGGATTATATTATCTATTTCATAAAGTATTTAGTCTAATATTTTTAGAACCATTTATTTGATATTTCTCTTGATAAAATAATTACTACAACATTTTTGTATAATTATTTAATATACTTATTTGTTGCATAAAAATTAAAAATAAAATCATATGATTAATATAAATCTAATATCTTTCATAATAATACTTTTAGTCGAATTTATTTCCTAAAACACCCAAATTTTAAAATGAAATGTTTATTAAATTATGAAGGTTATAACTTTGACCTCATTTAAAATGAAAAAATATAAATGTCATAATCTATTTTTTAATGCTCCAAAAGGTCCACAAGTCGACAGTTGGATTCTTAGGGTATTTATATACTCCAAAAAAAGGATTGGTCAAGTTTCTGGTCATTTTAATGGGTATTATTATTTTAATAAAAATAATGTTATTGATTTTTCACTAAATAAATAATTTCTGCATCATTAATGTATAACCTATTAAGGTAATTATATGTTTCTTAAAAATCACAAATAAATTACCAATATTAATAAAAATATTCTCTATTTAAAATGAGTATTTATAATCTAATTTATGTTATGTATAACCATATATTAAAAATACTTTAATTATTACAGTTTGAGTGAGACATATTTCACTTTCCTTTAAATAAAATAAATTAAAGGTCTTAATCACATAAAAGTGGGTTCCAAAAGATACCATTTCAACCGAAGTATGTTTTATAGAGAAATATAATCAACGTATTATATCAAGACAAGTGTTAGTGTAATTTTATGATATTATATTTATCCTTAATTTCCTGATTTACCTTTAACTGGGGTAAATAAAATTTACCGTATTTACTATTCATAATTCCCAAAAATAAAAAGTATCCTATTAACATAATTTATACCTACTGATTACAAATATGGAATCCATTTTTCCAAATTCAATACATAGAAGTTGCAGTATTTAATTTAAAATTAATCCCGTTGTCGAAAAAAAAAAGTTTTTGTTTAAAACATTGCAAAAGATTGAATTGATTTTACCTACGAATTCTATGTAAAATTAATGCTAATGACATAAATTATATTAAATTGTAATAATATATTATATTTATACTTTAAAACAATTTAATATTATAATTTATCCATATAAATTTTATTGATGAAAAAAGTTGTTTTTAAGTTAAATTTAGCTTGTTTTTACTATTTATCAGAATAAGAACGTTGTTAGAAAAATATCAAAACATTATCCAAAGTATATTTTTTTATCATTATTCAAAATAAGAAGTTTATTTTGTAAAATTGAACTTATAAAATTTTCAAAAATTATATTTAAAGTGGGTGCACCATCAAAAGATGGCAAAACTGCATTTTTTGAAATTTATTTATTTTAACCAAAAAATTTATTTTCTTCACACATCATGATCTAGAAAATGTGTAAGATGAATGATAATATTATAAAATCCATAATATAGTTAATAATATTCATAAATGCTAGTTCATAATAATAATATAATAATATATCATTCAATGAAACTCAGTATTGTGTACAACACACACTATCGAGGAAGGTTGGTCTTGCGTGTAATGCAAGCCAAGTCATGGTTGCGTGTAGTGGAAGATTACCTTGGTGTTGCTTCTAACATAATAAAAATATAGTTCATTTATAAATTGATCAAAATCTATATTTGGTGTTGTGTAAAATAAATTTTATTCGAAAGAACATGAAATTGTGGGCAACACAAGCCAATAATAGTGTTGTGTATACTAAAAACAAAAATGGTGTTGCGTATAGTAGAATCTAATCTTGGTGAAGTGTAAAACACCAGAAATCAAATAAATTAAAAATAATATTTCTCATAATATATCGGGGTGTTACAGTTTATCACTACCATTATAATTGAATATATATATATATATACATATCATATAAATGTTTTATCTGTTAGGGGTACATGGAGGTAAGTCCATGAACATGATTTTTTTAGGAAAAGTTAAATGATTCCTTTTTGTTTAATAGTTGTGATCACATTTCACACATCAACATATTATTATTGATAAATAATAACAGATACATAGAATTAATATGTTCCTAAAATATAGTATAGGGAAGATAAAAAACAATCTCCATCAATATCTGTCAATATTTAGTCATATACCTCAACTTCAACCAATTTTAGATCAACTTTGCACCCTCATTGTTATTTTAAATCCCATCCAATTCTAATTTGTAATACTCGTTGTACTTTTTGGGTAGCTATCTCAATTATTTGTCACACATTTCTAAGAAAATATCAAAATATTTATTGGGATTTAATATCATAGAATAATGGTCAGTAATACATTTCAATCTATAATCAAAATTCTATTAAAAAATATAGCAATCAAATTGAATTATAAACTCCTTTAAATATTAAATTAATTCATAAATTCCACACATATATTTATCTTGTTGTAGTGTAATGAAATTATTCACTTGATAATTATTTATTCATCTAGTTTTCCTGAAAACTATTCAAATTCATAGTGGCATAAATAATAAAAATATGTCATAAAAATTTAGCTACATAATTATAGTATAAATATAAAAATTTTATGGAATGGATATTTAAATGTAAAATAAACTGCTATATCCGTTAAACATAGGGACAACTTATAAGTGATAATAAATAAACCTAAACCCTTCCTAATCTCCTCAATATTATAAAAAAATCATGACCATGTGTGGTGGTGGGACACTTATGTATGAGTGAGGTCATAATACTGAAATAAGTTCCAAAGACACAACTAAAATTAACTATATTGTGATTATCATATCTGTGAGAAACTATTTATATCATCAATTGATTGATCATACAAAACATGCTTCCACAAAATTATTTCCTAAAACTCAATAAATCATCATTCCTATTAAATAAAAATAACTCTTATCAGTCTATAACTCAAAAATGAGCATATTAAAAATAATCACAATATAAAAAATAATTAAAAATATCTTAAATGAATAATTTCTAGAAACTATTCATTGGAATATCTTAAATGTGAGAGTTATTTAAAAATTAAAATTTTTAGTAGAATAAAATTTCTAATATTTATCCAAATATTGGTGTGAAAATCCATCATATATTAACCAAGCCTCAATTGAGGTCTTCATGACCCCTCTTTACAAATTCACCTCATGAGGGATATTTAAATCTCACTATCTCTGAGGTTTCTATAATATACCCCCTTTTAAATTTTTTGGAAACATGATAAATATTTGAGCTAAAAAAATCCAAGCTACCAATATTGTTTTGTATCCCCCTATAAGGAAACTCCTTCAAAATTTTACCCTTTTTCTTAACCTACATCAAATAAGAATCCATCTCCTTTATAAGAAAAACTAAAAGATATTCCCCCATTTATCAAAAAACCTAAATGAAATGAAATGGTAAAATTAAATCAATAAATTAACAACAATAGTTTAAGGGAATACACCCCAAAAAAAACTCTCAAGAACTATAGGTAACCAGTCATCAAAGTATTAATAAAGATATATGCTAATTTATCCTTTATTGAAATATATTCCATGTTAATCTTCAATATTTAACCTTATCATGAAGGATTTTATATCTAATATTAATATTTTTTGACCTATAATATGTCAAAATATTGTTTGAAAATTTTATTTCACTTTGGTTTCAAACATAATCATCAATAGATCTGTGAAAAATTCCTACATGTTTTTGAGTTGGGACTTCATCCACATTATTTGAGTTGTGACTTGTAATGAAATAATATACTCAACAATTTTGGTGCTTAATGGGATAACATATAGTTTATTTAATTTCCAATAAATTAATCTTAATTATAATAAATAATTTATCTCTTAAAGTTTTTTACATCCCACATCACCAATAAAATCAGTATAATAACATATATAAAATTTTAAATTTGTATATTTGTTATGCCTTAAGACAAAATAAATAGTTCCTTTCATATAGTATAAGACTATTTCACTTAAATAAGATTAAAATATTTAAAAATTATTTATAATTGATTAATAAGTTTAATACACATAAGATATATATTACTAACACTATTAAGTAAATTAGGATTATAGTTATGCTTCTAAAATTCTTTTGATTCACACGCATTTCTTTCTTATCTAAGGTAATCATAGTCCCATGTTTTGTAGAAGTTGAAACTTATCTTGATTAATTCATTATAAAACTTTTTAATAACTCACATAAATACTTTACTTTTTAGAGAAATATATAATCTACCATGTTCAGAATTTTAAAAACCATTTTTTTCATTTCACTCATGAAAAAAATCAAAAATAATATTTTCATTTGGGTAAAAAATTCCTCACAAGAAGTTACTTCTTTGATTGAGTTTGAGACATCTCTATTGACATACATATTACTATACAACTTTAATTTCTAGACATGAATGATCTTAATAATGTTTTACAATTCAGAATACCTTGCTTAAGGTGCTTATTTAAGCTCATAATGAGCTTTCATTACCTTATATTATTTAGAAAAATCAATGTCAAGGATAAATATTCAAGGTTGCTCAATGTAGACCACTTACTCAAGTTCCCCATTAATAAATGTTTAATTTATATACATTGAGAAAAATATGTAACTATTTTGAAAAAATATCACAGGAAAAATACAAATATTTGTGACTAGAGAAAATTTATCATAAAATTATATACCTCTATTGTGAGATTAAAATTATCAAACTAGATGTTCTATATTTAATGCTAATCCTCACCATAAATTATCTTAATTTATGAAAAACCATTTTATCCTAATTATATTTTTCTATTTGGGATTCAACACTAACTTCCATGTGTTATTATTCTTGTCTCAATTAATTCATATTCTATTAATTCCATCCAATCCTCACATTGTAATACTTTATTGAAATTATTTGTTCCAACCTATGAAATCAAGAAATTTGGATAATAATTCATCCAATTAATCCTAATTTAAATTCCCATACAATTATCTATAAAAAAAATTAGGATACACTTTCCTTAAAAGGATATAGAACTTTGTTTCTCCTATATTTATGATGTATTTATCACTAGAAACATCTAAATGAACTAGGATATTATATCAAAATTGTTATTATAAATGAGTTGTTACCCTATTGATAATCATTTTCTCATTTATATTATTTAGTATAATAATTAATCAGAAATTAGTTTCATGATGTACCATTATCATCCATTAATATCAAATCACACCCATCAATGTTATTTTTGAATCCCTTTTGTAGCACTGAATACTCTATCCGCCAGGTTTATATCCAAGAAATATCCCCTTATCCTCTCAATCAATAAATTTTGAAAAATATAATCCTTTTATTTTTATATAATATTAGAATAAAAATAATTTAAAACCCATCAATTTGGGTTTGTTTGGAAACAACATATTATAAGGTTTATTGACTAAATTTGTAAAAAGAACTAACTAAGAATATAAAAAATGATGTTGTGGATTTTTTCCAAAGGTATTTTGAGATTATATGATCTAATAAATTTTTCAACACAAGGTCCACAATGATCGATTTCTTTCTGTCAACCAATCATTTTTTATAGTCCATGTATGAATATTTATATTCCTCCATTATTCTTTAAATATAAGGATAATACTTGAAGTATTCATTCTTGTATCAAGATGAATTTTTATATCCAAAAATGTTGATTAAATACCCCATTTAACTTTTATAATGTCATAAAAAATATTGAAAATAAACAGATAGTTTAAGTCACTCTACATGAAATAAATATAATTAATATTGGTAAAATCTTCAATGAGAGCAATGAATTACTTATCTCCATTGGTTTAATTCAAGTTTATTAGGCCACACACATCTAACGGAATCAATTCAAATGGCTTAGTCATTTTGATATCAAAAATATTATGTCTCTTGTTCACTAAATTTTCAATATGAAACACATCACAAGAATTGATTATTTGACAATACAACTTTAGTGAATTTCCCACAACATTATATTTGAAATAATTTATAGGTTATTTTTACCCAAATGGATAGGTATTTTATACCAAAACACATCCAATTCCTTTACACATATATTGGAAGTGTTTTGATCATTAAAGATATCAAATATATTACAAATTGTTTCAACTATCTTTTCACGATGATAGTCCATCCATCGTCATTCTAATGAAAAATATATTCCTATAGAAAATAACCTCATTCCATTATTACAATGTCATAGAAAATTGATGAGGTTATATATCTACCTTATATCAAAGTTAAAATCATTTGATTTGTATTTCTTATCATCATTTTATGTTTTTCCAAAAAAAAAATTCAAATTTAACAATCCATCATTTATCAAAGTTAAATATCCTCCATCACATCTATAAATGTCATAAAATTTATGTTTTTTATCATGTGTGATGAGAAATTAGTATCCAATACCCATGTAATTTATCCACTCGAAGATTTTTGAACCACCTTACCAAATTTTTTTACTCTGTATCATTCTACCACTTAATAATTTTATAGATTTAATCTTCTTAATCTGAACATGTGGTATATTTAATGGTGGTATATCGTATTTAATCATACCCACAAAAAGTATCCTTAAGAGCTTCAACAATATTTTTTAATTTTAAATTTTCTATTGGTTTTTGTGATAGTTTTACATCTATTTCTTTAGATTATATCCCCCTAAAACCATATCCTCTCACTGATTGGGAGAAAACCATATTTTATTAACACACATATGGTTTTACCCTACACTGAAAAACACCAAAATACCTTTTCAAATAAAAATTTCCTTATTGTTTTTCAAATTTCCATTTTAAAATTTTATTCTTGACTTTTATCTATATTTAAAATCGTTGAATTTTCAAAAATCCTTATTATGCTTTTAATTTCCATCTTTTGCCTTCTATTTGAACATATAATTCACCTCAAATTACTTTTCTCCCACAACTCACTATTTTGTTTATAATTTTTATCACAATATGGTTAAAAATGGGTGTATCATATTTCATTGGTGAAGTTACTACTATCTTTCCCTTATTTTTAATGTTATGAAAAACTTTTTGACACACTTGAGCAGATAAAATGAGTGTTATATTCTTATAAATATAATAATAAAGTTTATTATTTGATGAAAAAACATTATACATTGATTTAAAAGATTCTATATCCTTATTAATAGAATATATAAACTCATAATGAAATTTTTTCAATACATTATTCGGTTTAATAAGCCTTTCCTCAAGGACTTTGAACTCCTCATTCTTGGAAACCATGATCACTTTTCCATGATCAAACATATTATCTATCAATTTAATAATGATATTTAGATCACTAATTGTTCTCGAGAATCAATCTTCCTTCAGGACAGACTCATTGAAATTTAAGGTATTAATGGGATTCTTAAAATATTAATTTTCCCTTTATATGGATTCCTTTTACCTTTCATATTTCATAAGAAAACAATGAAGACCATTCATAGGTGGAATTATTTTGTTTATATTCATAATTTTTATTATTTTCTATGTCATTTTAAATTTATAAAGAGAAAATTAAAAATATTTAATTAATTTATAAAAGTATGAGAAGCTTCATCATAAGATGATATATCCTTCTTTAAAGGAAAATTTATATTCTTGGATGAATTAACATTTCCATTTACTTTATATTATTTCCCACTACCAATATCACATACCAAATTATTTAAAATTGATGATATATTAGATTAGTCATCCTTTTCCTCTTTATTTTCCTAGAGAAACTAGCTGAAAAGAGATCAATGTTTCCAGAATTAAAACACTTAAAAATATGTTTTCTTTTAGACTTACCTTTTCAGCATTATATTCTATTAGATAAAAGTGATATGAAATCATTTAATTTTTTTGTTTTATATTTATATTAGTATTAGTATTCAGGAGAAATTTTATATTCAAGGGTCTTTTAGAATTTAGTAGCTTTTAATGCATTCTCCTTTTCATATTTCCCTTTATGTCTTAAGGCTATCCCCCATTTTTCACATAAACTATCATAATGTTTTTCGGAATGTTACTAGTATACTCTTCCAAATATTAATCCCCTAATGTTGAAATTTTATCATCAAACTTGTGGGGTTGAATTCTCATCAATTTATTTACAATTTAAAAATATTCATAAAATTATGTGAAAATTCATATCAAGTTAAAATTTTTATTCACATTCAAAAATAAATCATCAATCAATCTATATTTTACGATTGAAATAACCTGAAATTTTGAATGAATTATTTGTAATCATGACTCCCTACCCTTTTTATGACATTTATAATTATCATAAAGATCTATTAAAATGGTGTTTTCTATTTTGAAACCCATAATTTGTGTTAAATATTTCTTAGAGAGACCACCGGTTTTAATATTTTTGATGTCCTACTAAGTAATGGATGCAGTAATTTTTACTTTATAAACACCATTCATAGTGATTTTATATACATTATAATTGTGAAATACATGTTTTATCCTCAAACCTAATCAACTTTTATTTGGAATGGTCATTTTTAATGTTTCTTTATATATATCAATAGTTTACCCAACATTTCAAATCAAAACTATAAAATTATAAGGGGATTAAAAAAATTCCATAATACATAACATTACATTGTAATCTCTTATTAAACATTGATTAAAAAGGTCATGGAATTAAATCACATATTAAACTCCCTAAATCAAAACTAGATTTAAAAAATCTAAACATATATTGAGACAAATGAGGCCAAATGAATTTATTCATTTTTTGATTATTTGAGTCAACCAATTTCCATAAAAACTCTAAAAATTTACTATAGCATGAGCAATAAAACTATGACATGAATCTTTAGCTATAAAATTTATGTAGACAATTTTAAAATTATACACCCAGAATATTATTTATTTAAATCCACTGTTATGAAATATCAAATTAAAATATTGACTGAAAACCATAATAAAATAAATATTGATACACCAATCCTTAACTTCTCTAGTCCTTAAAAATCCATATCCATGCATTATATTGTGACACTTATATATAAATGAACTTATAATACCTTTTTAGGTGACCATCACATAAAAATAATGAGTTTTAGTGTGATTTACATACATTTGTGAAATAAATTATTTATTTGAACCATTATGGAATAACAAACAACATTTCATAGAATTATTTTAAAAAACTCATGAAATTTTTATTCCTTTGTAATCGGTAAAGCTATAATATATCTTTAACTATCCATGATCATGTTCACAATAAATAAAACATCAAAAAAATATAATAAAAAATATTTTGAATTAATAATAATATGAAAGTATCCATGATAAGATCATAAATGTGATATTTATTTCAAACCATTATATTGGATAGAATAACGAATCTATGAGTTCTACGACTCTTTGTATGATGATTAAAAATAGATTAATTAAGGACTTCACAACCCCCATTTATAAATTCACTTCATGAGGGTTCTTAAAACTTCCCCATATCCAAGTATCATTATAATTGAAATGATATTGTTATAAGGGTATAAATTACTAGTTACCACAGATATCTAGACCCATGAATAGAAATTGATAACAAAATGGAAGGAATTATTTCATATTATGTATTGTTTTCATAGGTTTATGAATATTTTTTCAATGGGTTTTATTTGGGGTTTTGATTTGATAGATTTGTATTGTCTCGTTATTTAATGGTTAAGAGTTGTTTGGAAGTAATAATCAGGATGTGATCACTTCTAAGTGGGATGAGCCAAGAGAGTAAAATTATTTTCATTTATGAGTTGTGAATCTATTATAATATTGGGTTGGGTTTTTAGTAGGATTTGGGATTTTAAGTGATGGTATTGGAAATTTAGATTTGTTATGTATTTCTTCCATCTATATTTATTTATTTATGTATCTTATATTACGACGTTGGCTGAGATAAAATTACCATAAATATTTCTATATGCATCCAAGTTTATCACACTCACTCCGGGGTATTAATTATAGAGGGAAAACATATAGAGTTGTTGAAGTCATAACCTACCCATACACAAGGTATAACATTCAATATGCTTTGGTATATCATTGATTGACATGTTAGTGTATGTTATGAATCTATAAATGAGACAATTGCTTATGGAAAGTAATATTTTGGTATTTAGGGATTGAAATTTAGTGGTCTCTTGATTTAGAAGAACTATTATTGTATTCTATACCTATATCGACCACATTGATTATTTTATTTATTTTGAGGATTATTGTGTATTATGAATGTTTTGGTTAGAAAAAATAAATTCATAAGATATACTAATTTGATTTTTTATACTATATGTTCAAAATCCTATAGCAACAAAAACATTAATATATAAATACTAAATATGAGTAGAGGAATATTCATTACTTATCAATACAATCCTTTCTATAACCATAAGTGTTTAATATCTTTGAAAACATATACACATAAAAAACTGACACATAAAAGATCTACATTAATTTCCATTATGTTATTAACAACAAGAACTATTATTAGACATATCACACATAAAATCATTATTCATAACATGGGAAGGGGAAACATTAGAAAGGGTGAGCTTAGTTCTCCATAAAGGTAAACATAAGAGATATCAATCTATGACTATAAGTGAGCATAATATAATAATATGTGTATGAAAATATGATACCCAACTAGTCAAATATCATTAATCATGAATCATGGAAAAGGCATTTTCAATCAAAAGGGATAATATATAAGAGTGTAGAATCATCAATAACCATTCGTGAGATATGAGAACATATCATAATGATATAAAATATGTTTTTGGCATACACATATGAATAGAAAGTCATTTCCTTAGTATATATTACTACCAAAACTATGATAGCGGATTGGGTTCACTCCCCATTCCATAATTTTCTTATTCAAGTTTCACTCCCAAGACTATATTATTGGAAAAAGTCTCTAATTGAACTAGGTTCACTCCCCATTCAAGTATTTATTATCTCATGAGATATCCATATTTAACTATTTAATTATAGGGATATATAATTATTTTATCACCCATCAAATAATTAAATCCATACATATTTGTGCCCTAATATCACAAAACATTTATTATAAAATTATATCATAACCCATGGAAACAATATGAGTTTCAGGATCATTTAATCATAATAATTATAAACCGTAAAGATAAAGAATAAATATAGTAACATTGGGTTTCATACATAATAAATCATAAGAAATATCAATTTATGTTGTTAAATTTGAAAATAACTTTGAAATATCAGTAGAACCATTTCTTAGTAATATTAAAATTAAATATAACTCATGATGTCATGAATGTCTGTTCATGCATTGTGCTTTAAATACATATTAATTTCATATTTTTGTTAAAACATTAAATGTAAATCATTTAGAAAATGACAAGATGATTCATTTAAAAGATTATTATATTATTTAAAAAAATGTTAAAAATGACTTAAATAAGTATTTGGATAATGGTAAAAAAATCATAAAAACATTTTAATGAAAATATGGACTTAGACGAAAAAACTTCTGGCCGAAGAGAGAAACAAAGTTGTTTTTATTAAAAACATTATTTCGGTCCCTTAAGTAATTAAATAATGGAAAATGAAAGGAAATTTAATATCTATAAATAAAAATATTATCATTAAATACATAATACTAGGTGTATTTACATATCATATAAATTTATCATCATAATTTATGTATAAAAAATCATGGTAAAAATGATATTGTAACGTAAAACCCTTAACTGAAGTCTATGTCGCTTCAAAATCTATTTAACCAGTTTTATAAAAAATTAAAAGTTATTATAATTATATAATAGAACCATATTAATACCTATAATATCAAAAAAAAAATACTTATAACATCGCATCACTTATTCATTAATGTTCCTTTATCATCAATATCATTTTGGGTGTTAACTGCTTCAATTTTTCATGTATGTTTTGGTTCGACAGTTATGACCCATAAAACATGATCATAGTTTTCTTATAAAAAGAATGTAAATAAATTTATAAATATAATATATATTTATTATATATATATACACAACCATGAATATAATATTTTGAGTAAAAATGAATTACATCATTTTGTGGAGTCGGTAGTCCGTATATACACATGAGTGATGTTTACATTTAATCGATGAATTGAATGAAATAAAGGTAAATAATTTTACAAGATTACAAAATAATTATTATATTCAAAATAATATATATATATATATATATATACAAATTACATATATCCTTATTTCTATCCATGTAAAGTGGAAATGAAAAATGAATCACATCGCTTCATTGAGGTGGTTGTCACATAAATGCATGAGCGACATTATAATTTTTCAATGAATGAAAAGGTAATAATATAGATATGATATTATAATTTTAGTACAATAATTATGTATAAAATAAAATATTTAATAATTTATCCCATATAACAACCATCCATGAAATATGGATATGGAAAATGAATCTTATCGCTACACGGAGGTAGTAGTCCACACGTATGCACAAATGAAACTTTCAACTACCATTTGATGGAGAAGAGGTGGTAAATGGTTTCACATCATTATAATAACATATTAGTATATTGGTAATACAATAATAATCTTGTTTTTATGGATAAAACATGTTTATAGGATGTATAATAAGAAATAAAATTTGAATTTTTTGGTTAAGATATATACATCTTCTTTGAGAGACCTAATTTGGGTTATACGTTAAGCCTTAAAGGGTTGTTTATATAATAATAATAAAAGATATATGATGAATTTAACGATTATAGGAAGTTTATTTATAATTTATTTTTATAATCCAGAGGAATAAAATGGTGTGAATAAGGGAGGAGAATAGGTTCCCTTTTATTAGTGAAGGGGGGACACACATGGAATTTTATAAAATATTCTAGGATATAAAATCAATATCATGGAAAAGTGGATCCCAATAGAAAGGTATTATAATTTAGGGTAATAATAGGTTGAAATACCTTCAATAAATAGGAATTATATAGGAGTGTGTGATAATACTACCCTTATCTCTCATATTACCCCTAGAAACCCTGTTTTAACCATAACCATGTTAACAATATTTTATTTTTTAGGATTAAATATGGAAAAAAATTAAGTTAACCCTATTAAATTATATTAATTAAGATTATAAAAAAATAGAATCTATTTTACCAGATTAAATTTATATAAGTGGAAGAATTTAATTTTAAATAAGAGCACAACCCGCAATGAAAACCCATTTAAGAAAAATTAATATTTAAGCATAAAATAAAATTATCTTAGTTTAAATTAATCATAAAAACCATCAAATGAATCTAAAATATATTTTTGAATATATAATCTAAAAATTTCATTAAAACCATTAATTTAATTATATTAATTTAATTTATTATGAAAAAATAAATAGCATGCATAAAAATAGTTTTTTATAAAAATATGTTTTTAAGCCTAAAAAAAATTATACTCAAACCAACTGTAAAATTATTATTATTTAATAAATTAGAGTATTATTATTTAATAAATTAGATTACATTTAATTAAAGGAGTATTATTATAATTTACTAATATATTCAAAATATAATGTGACTTTTACTTGAAAATAAAAAAGAGTTTTTTTTTACAAAAAATGGTATTTTCACTATTCATAGAAAAATATATCTTTTAAGAAAAATCCTAAAAATTAACCCTAATATAATATTTACATGATGATTTAGAAAATATTTTTAATTTATTCATATAAAATTTCTTATAAAATGGGTGAAATTAATTATAATTTCCACATTAATAAAATATGATAAAAACATTTTTTCACAAAACATATTTTTGAAGAATATAATGAATTTACAAAAAAATTGAGTAATTATTTATTATGAATTGATTAATAAATTTTTATTTATTAAAAAATTTATACATATTTTTCATAAGTTGAATAGTACTCTTTAAAAACACTAATTCAATAGTAAGGTAATACTAATTTACTATATCATGGTTTATTTAGACTTGAGATTGTGTATATGGTAAGATATCAAATAAATAAATTTCATTTGAAAGGAAATACACTTAAAATATTTGAGTGTTATATTCTATCCCCTTAAAATTATTTTCTCCCTCCAAATTCTACACCTTTGATATAAAATGGGGATATCTCTACTCCATCACATATTTAGGTTCCCATATAGCTTCCTTAATTTTTTATTCCTATAAAAAACATTAACCAGGTGTGTAGTATTATTCCATAGAACATTTGGTCTATGATATAATATTTTTATAGATTTTAATTTATGAATTTTCATGCTCTAATTTAATAAACTCTATGTTCAATACATGTGAAAGATTGGGTCTGTACGTCCAAATGAGATATACATGGAACACATCGTGAATGTTATGTCCCTAAACCAGAATCCACTAAACCGGTGCTCCGAGCCGGGTGGTTACATGACCATAAGTGTACCTCACCGTACGCCAATGGTTGCTGTCACGACCCGTCCTCGGTGCCCATGCCGTTACTACCCCAAGCCCGCCTTCCATAGGCCAGGGGCTGGCGACTAGCACCAAAAGCATAAATCCTAGTAAAAGGGAAGGAATTGCCTTTATAAAAGTAAAAAAACACCACAGAGTATGCAAGTGAAGTAAGCACTAAGTAGAGCTGAATACAAAAGTAAGTGCTGGAAAGTAAATGGGCCAGTATACAAACTCAACTGAAAGTACAGTACAACTGAGAAAGAAAGTACAACAACAGAAAAGTAAAGCGACAACCACTAAGTCATCCTCCAGAAATCCCACCTAATGGGTGGGTATAGATAGTCTCGTCAGTACCTCAGGTCCATCCGTACACTCCATGTTCATCCCGCCAGGTGATCTACCTCCGGATACCGACCAGCTCATCAAGTCTCAATCACAATCAGTGTTGTCCCTCGTCTGCAACCAACACAACGTAGTGTGGGCATTTCCCATGCAGGGGTGAGTATAAAGATACTCAGTAGGGACCCTGAGACCCCCAAAGGTATCCTAGAATCCACGAAGGATAAACCACAAAAGAAAGACACAAACACGAAGTATCAACCAACTCTACTTAGGTATATGCCCATACATATAACTAAGACATCAATCACAGTTCGGCTCCAACTTCTGAGCCCAAGCACAATCGGGTCGACACAGGAAAGAACTCAATCACATTAATGATAATGATTGAAAGACAAGATTCATCTCACACATGTATACTACTAACGATGATGGGTGGAGATGATTAGATGTACCCTCTAAATCATCTCCTATACCGAACCCACGTAGGATCCAAGTACAAAAGTCGTCGCTTCTGACCCCACGTAGGAACCAAGTACAGTAACCATCGCTGCCGAACCCATGTAGGATTCAAGTACAGTCATCACCACTACCGAACCCACGAAGGATCCAAGTATAGTCCTCATCACTGCCAAACCCACAGAGGATCCAAGTACAGTCGTCCTCGCTGCCGAACCCACGTAGGATCCGAGTACTGTCGTCTTCGTCATCGAACCCATAGAGGATCCCAGCACAGTAGTCGTCGTAGTCGCAGCCAGCTCTAGGGTTCCTGTACACATCGTAGTCGATTCCTAGAGGGTCCGCCCCTTTAGTAAAGGGGGTCGATACATCAACTATCATGATGTACAGAGCTGTTGTATCACGAATTTACATCTCGTCAAAAGGAACTCAATGCGAAAAGCGGCGCGTCAAATAGACACCAGGTCTGAGAGATATTAAATTTTCTATTCTAGGGGCCCGATTGGTAATATACTAATTCCAAACCCATCCATTTACCAATTTTTTCGAAACCTCACTTAGAGTGTCACAAAAGGACCAGCTCGTCGATAGGGTCCTAGTTCCGCAGACGGTGCGTCGATCGGACGCGTGATCTTTAAGTGATTCACGTTTAAGTAAATAATAGGCCCGACCCGTTAAGCCCATTGGGATGGCGGGTCGGGTCACCCAGTTTTGGCGGGTCTGACCAGGTGGGTGGGGGGGGGGTGTCAGAACGGCCCGAAGATTCGTGTGGAAAATCTGGCTTGGCCCGAAGGCCGAGCGGTCCACGGGGGGGGGGGGGGGGGGGGGGGCTGCCCGAACCGGGGGCGCCAACTGGTGCCACCCTTTCTAACCGGTCGGCTGGAGCTGGGCGGCCTTCTTGCAAAAGCGTCCCGCTATGGCGAGCCGCGGGTTCTCCAGTGTGCCGCCCTCCTGGTGCCACAGCTTTGCTCCGCCCGGCTGACTGACGGGCCGACCAGTTCTCCAACGCGGTGCCATCATAACACCGCGACTCTTCTTCGCCCGGTCAGCCGACGGGCTGGCCGGTTCTTCCGCCGAAGTGGCCCGCCCTATACGGGACGCGGTTTCCACAGCGCAACGCCGTGGGGTGCCGTGGTTCCTTCCTTCAGCCCAGTCTTCTTCATCAGTTGAGTGGCCTATGGTTGCGGGCCGCGATTCCTCCACATGTGGCCAGCGTGCGGTCACTGCCTTCGAACGTCGCTGCTTCCCGATTCCAAATAAGACAAGAGACGATGGAGGGTCGGTGGACCGTGTTTGTTCGGCTCATGCCCTCCGCGTTAGGTGGTAACAAACGACCAAGATTCTAACTTGATTACAACAATAACGAGGGAGTAATTTATTTAAAATAAATTAAGCAAACCCCCTACCTCGATAATGGACGTCGCACGTCGAGTGTTGCGAAAGATGGCTCACGGGGAGAGGATTCATAGATGATTTCAGAGTGCGTCCGAGGAGGAAGCAACATCTCCTCACTTGTCACGGAGAAGAGAATGGAAGGTGTGTCTTCATTCTTTGTGGAGCCGACATTCTTCATCAAAGAAGTCGCCGTTCTTCGTCGGAGAATAAAACTATTGTCTCAAGATCTCTCTCCCTTCACACAATGAAAGCTCCCCCAAAATAAAATAATAAGATACTCCCATTCTTTTATTAACACAATCCATTTAAAAATCAAACATTAAAACACTTAGTAAATAAATTGGAGGATTCAATTTATTAATTAAGGCATTGGTATGAATTAATGGGAGAGGAGAAGGTGAGGAGATCTCATAAATATGGGAGAGTTGTCAACATTAAACAAGGGAGTTTAATGGGGGTTTATGAGAGTTATAGGAAGTTCAAGGGTTTAGGTCATGTGTGGGCCCCACCCCACAAATATCCTCTCATGGGAGGTTATGTGGGTATGGGACCCACCTCTAACTCCCCTTGGGAGGAAATAACCACCAACCATAAAATAAAATTGCACCGCACCAATTTTATTTATTTTAATCTAATTCCCCAAAAATTAATTCACAACCCGCTTAAAGCGCAACTGCGGTAAAGGTCCCATTAAGCAATTAACGACGCTGAATGTTCATCGGTGCCCTCAGATTTCAATTCCAAGCATCGGTTCAAAATATAGAAAAACCCGCTCGTTCGTTTACTGAACGTACCTGAGCTAAACTTTGGATATTGATTCCGGGCACACCAGGCCTTGGAATCAAGTGTCGTCAGAAGCCACAGACTCATAAAATTCCAAAGTATTTAAGAAAAAAAAATTCATTGAAATTTACAGGTCTTTACATTACTCATACCTCAGGGATTTACGTCCCCATAAAGCTACAAGATAAACTAGGGAAACAAATGAGGGTACTGAGAACGCATCTGGGCCTCCCGCTCCCATGTGCTCTCCTGGAGGTTTCTGTGCTGCCAATGAATGCGCACCAGAGAAATCGACCGTCCACGTAGGACCCACTGAATTATTGGAGGAGTAACTGGGAGGTACTGTAGAAAAGTTTCCCCATCTCTATCCATGAAGGATATCTACAAAGCGGCTAACTGATCTGTCGCCTCTCCAAGTAGCTGAATGCCCGATCTCCTACTTAGAGAATCATCTACTACGTTCCCCTTCCTAGGAGTATAGACTATCTCAATGTCATAGTACTGGAATAACTCAAGACATTTCCGTTGTCTTAGGTTTAAGTCTTTCTGTGAGAAAATATACCTGAGACTCTGGTGGTCAGAGTAGACTGTAAAGCGCTCGCCCATCAGATAGTGCCACCACATCTTTAAGGCGAAGACCACTGCTGCTAACTTCAGGTCATGGGTAGCATAGTTCTGATCGTGTTGCCTCAACTTTCGTGAACCATAGGCGATCACTGCTTGCTCCTCTATCATGACACACCCGAGTCTGTTCCTTGATGTGTCGCAGTAAACCACATACCCAACACCCTCCTCTGGTAGCCTCAAGATGGGCGCACTAGTCAATCTCTGTCTCACCACCTGGAAGCTCTGCTGGAATCTATCTGACCATACGAAGGGTTTCCCCTTATTATTCAAAGATAAAAGTGGTGCTGCAACTCTGGAGAATTATGGCACAAATCTCTGATAGTACCCAGCCAGACCTAGGAAACTCCACACCTCCATCACGCTCCTGGGTGGCTCCCAAGCAAGTACTTCCTCGATCTTCACAGGATCCACAAAAAATCCTGCCTCTGAGATGACGTGCCCCAAGAAGTGAACCTCTCGAATCCAGAACTATCACTTCGAGAGCTTACCATAAAGCTGATTCTCTCAGAGTGTGTCCAGTACAACCCGCAAGTGGTAGGCACGCTCCTCCTCAAAAGTCGAGTAAATAAGTATGTTGTCGATGAAGACTACGACAAAACGATCCAGGTAAGGTAGCAAGATCCTGTTCATGAGACTCATGAACACTTCTGGTGCATTGGTTACACTGAATGGCATAACCAAGAACTTTTAGTGGCCATACTGACACCTGAAGGCCATCTTCTGCACATCCACATCTCGAACTCTGATCTTATGATAGCCTGACCTGAGGTCTATCTTCGAGAACCATTGTGCTCCCTTGATCTGATCAAAGAGGTATTCAATCCTCGGGAGTTGGTACTTGTTATTTACGGTCACCAGATTTAGGTGACGGTAGTTGACACACAACCGTAAGCTCTCATTTGCCTTCTTGGCGAATAAAATCAGAGAAGCCCAGGGTGAAACACTAGGTCAGATGAATCCCTTTCCTTGTAAGTCCCCCAGATGTACCCGCAGCTCATGAATCTCAGCGGGAGCCATATGATATGTTGGATTAGATATCGGTGTTTTCCTAGGGTATAGGTCAATGTAGAAATCTACCTCTCTGCGAGGAGGTAGTCCGGGAACGTTCTCTGGAAAAACATCTGCATACTGATCCACCACAACAGGAAAACTCGGACTCCGCACATCAACTGCTCCTAGGATGAGACTAGCTAACAGATGTGTGATCGGTTGCCCTCTTCTCTACGTAAGTCCATCCTATGCTTCAAAGGCTCCCTTCTCGCCGGTGAAGGTGAACCTGCACCCATCTGTGCGGGCACATCGCACTTTGCGCCTAATACAGTCGATGTGGGCATGGACTGTAGATAACCAATCCATACCCAAGATGACATCGTAAGGCCTCGGCGCCGCTACAATAAGATCCTAGCTGAGGCTCTCACCTCCTAGAGTAAGATCACACTTTTAGAACAAGTGCGTAATCATCATGTCTGCTCCCATAGGAGTCTCTAGCTGTAAGAATTGAGCCAACAGCTCCATTGGAATCTCCGAGCTCCGAAAAAGGAAATCAGAAATAAAAGAATTACTTTCTCATGTGTATATAAGTACTGCAGTAAGGGTGGAGTAGACACAGATGGTACCTTGAATCATCTCAGGTGCTCTGTCGTCGTAGGCCTTGACAGCCTGGAGCTGATCCTACCCCTGTATACTAGCTCCCTGTGGTCGGGGTGGTCCTCCTGGTGGTGGTGGTGGTAGAGCCTCGAAGCTTCATCCACCACCCGCTGCTCGGCTAGCTCCTCTGGCTCGTCCACCTTCTCCCTGCGGACCGCCATAGTCGAACCTCTGCCTCTACCTAGGAGGTCCCTCTACAGTCTGTTGCTCTTCTGCATAGTGGTTCGGGCAGTCACGATCCATGTGGCCCTGCCTGCCGCATGCATAGCACTTCCAGCCCCTCGTATGGCTGGCTCTGCTTCACGTGCCCTGCACATCCGAACCATTATACTGAGGTCTCCCACCTGATGGCCTGGTCCTCTTGGACCTCTGCGACATCTTTCTACTACCGGCTATAGAAGACTCTGCTACGCATCGCCCTGCATTGGGTCTCGCTGCTGGCATCGGCTCAGCAAGAAAGCTCTCCACAAGAAGGGCTTGCTCCAGTACTCCTTCTCGCGTCAGAATGCTGAGGAAGATCATCGAAGCCCTAATCTCATGCCTCAGTCCCTTCTCAAAGGTCCGGGCCCAGAAGAATGGGTCACGTACCATGTCCGTGGAGTAGCGCGAGAGGTCGGTAATTCTCTCTGAGTACTGGGCTACAGTAATACTACCCTGCCGCAGATGTAGTAACTCGTGGATGCGCACCGCAAAGAGTGTGGCTGGAACAAAACTCTGAGTGAAAGAGGCTCTCGAAGTCCTTCCAATGTAGTGATGCCTCATCGTGCACCTGGAGCATCCGGATCCAAAATCTACCTGCTGCTGCATGCAGGAGACTTGCAGCAAGGATCACCATATGGTCTGTTGGTGTCCCTACCAATCTGAAGACTCTAACGATAGCCTCCATCCAATCCTCGGCTGCCTGAGGGTATGTCTCTCCATGGAACCTGGGCGGCCTCTGTCGCTGAAACTCATGCAACACACTTAGGTGGTGTGCAATCTCTGCTGCTGGGGATGGTAGTATCAGTGGCTTATTGGGTAGTGCTTCCGTTGGTGCCTCCAATGTAATGTGGCCCTACAACGAGGCCTCATCGCTCGGTGGGCTTCCATCTCGCACGTAGCTCGGAACCCTAGATGGCTGCATTTGTGGGGCCATCATGAAAAGAAACAGGTGCGCCACAGTCAAAAAATATACCTGGTGAGCTGACAAAATGTAATCACAAAGAAAACTTTTTAAACACACTTTCAATAAGTGTTTACGAGCACTGATTCGGAAATCAGAATTCAAGGTTCTGGTGCATGGATACGACGGCCACCACACCAACACTGGATTCCCTGGATAGAAAACCACACTCAATACTCTTAACACTATTGCTTCACAGAGAAGAAAGATCAGAGTCTTGAGTTCTATGGTAGAACCAACTCCTCTGATAACAATTTGTCACGGCCCATCCTCGGAGCCCATGCCGTGACTACCCCAAGCCCACCTTGCATAGTCCAGGGGCTGGCGATTAGCACCAAAGGCGTAAATCCCGATAAAAGGGAAGGAATTTCCTTTATAAAAGTAAAAAAACACAACAGAGTATGCAAGTGAAGTAAGCACTAAGTAAATCGGAATACAAATGTAAGTGTTGGAAAGTAAATGGGCCAGTATACAAACCCAACTGAAGGTACAGTACAACTGAGAAAGAAAGTACAACAACAGAAAAGTAAATCAGCAACCACTGAGTCGTCCTCTGGGAATTCCACCTGAAGGGTGGGTACATATAGTCTCATCGACACCTCATGTCTGTCCGTCCTCTCTGTGTACGTCCCGGCAGGTGGTCCACCTCCAGATACCATCCAGCTCCACAAGCCACAACCACGATCAGTGATGACCGTCATCTGCAACCAACAAAATGTAGTGCGGGCATTGCTTTTGTAGGGGTGAGTATAACGATACTCAGTAGGGACCCTGAGACCCCCAAAGGTCTCCCAAAATCCACGAAGGATAAACCAAATAGGAAAGATACAAACACGAAGTACCAACCAACTCTACTTAGGTATATGCCCATACATATACCTAAGTCATCAATCACAGTTCAGCTCCAACTTCTAAGCCCAAGAACAATTCGGTCCACACAAGAAAGAAGTCAATCACATCAATGATAATGATTAAATGACAAGACTAAGCTCACACATGTATAATACTCACGAATAAGGGTGGAGATGATTAGATGTAGCCTCTAAATCATCTCCTCTGCCGAACCCACGTAGGATCCAAGTACAGTAGTTGTCACTGCCGAACCCACGTAGGATCCACGTATAGTAACCATCACTGCCTAACCCACGTAGGATCCAAGTACAGTCGTCATCAGTGCTGAACCCACAGAGGATCCAAGTACAGTCTTCCTCGCTGCCAAACCCACGTAGGATCCAAGTACAGTCGTCTTCATCGTCAAACCCACGGAGGAACCCAGCACGGTAGTTGTCGCAGTCGCAGCCTACTCTAGAGTTCCCGCACACAGCGTACACGATTCCAGGAGGGTCCTCCCCTCGAGTAAAGGTGTTTGATACATCAACTGTCACAAATCCCAGAGTTGTTATATCCCGAAGTTTGGTCTCGTTAAAAGGAACTCAACACAATAAGTGGCGCATCAAACAGATGCTCGGTCTGAGAGATATTGGCTTTTTTGTTCCAGGGGCCCGGTTGGAAATATACACGTTCCAAACCCGTCTGTCTACCAAAGTTGTCAAAAACTCAGTTAGAGTATCTCAGACAGACCGCCTCATCAATAGGGTCCCAGTTCTGCATACGGCGCGTCGATCAGACGTACAGTCTTTATGTTATTCATGTTTAAGTGAATAACGAGCCCGACCTGTTAAGCCCATTGGGCTGGCAGGTCGGGTCACCCAGTTTTGGCGGGTCTGACCCAGTGGGGGGGGGGTGTTAGACCGGCCCGAAGATTTGCGCAGCCCGGCCTCGTCCGGTGGGGCACGACCCGGCGGGCTCGGCCTGAAGGCCAAGTGGTTCGAGGGGGGGGGGGGCGACCCCCCAGCAGCCCGAACCGGCGGCGCCAAGAGGCTCCGCCCTCCCTAACCGGCCGGTTGGTTCTGACCATACTTCTGGCGCAAGAGGCCCACTTGGGTAGGCCGCGGGTTCTCCAGTGCAGTGCCCTCCTGGCACCACGGATTTGCTACACCTGGTCGGCTGACAGGGCAGCCGGTTCTCCATCTCGGTGCCCTCCAGGCGCCGCAACTCTTCTTCACCCGGTCGGCCGATGGGCCAGCCAGTTCTTCTGCCGAAGCGGCCCGCAGTTTCCACAGCACGACTCTGTGGGGCGCCACAGTTCCTTCCATTGGACTAGTCTTCTTCGTCGGTCGAGTGACCCATGGTTGGGGGCTGCAGTTCCTCCACATGTGGCCGGCGTATGGCCGCTGCCTTTGAACGTCACCGCTTCCCAATTCCAAATAAGACAAGAAACGACGGAGGGTCGGCGAACCATGTTTGTTCGGCCCGCGCCCTACGTGTTAGGTGGTAACAAATGACTAAGATGCTCACTTGATTAAAATAAGAACAAGGGAGTAATTTATTTAAAATAAATTAAGCAAAACCCCTACCTCAATAATTGACGTCGCACATCGGGTGTCGTGGAAGACAACATCGCGGGGAGAGGATTCGTCGACGATGTCGGAGTATGTCCGAGGAGGAATCAGCATCTCGTCACATGTCGTGGAGAAGAGAAAGGAAGGAACGTCATCGTTCTTCGTGGAACCGGCGTTCTTCGTCGAAGAATTCACCGTTCTTCGTCGGAGAATAAAACCATTGTCTCAAGAGCCCTCTCCCTTCACAAAACGAAAGCTCCCCCAAAATAAAATAATAAGCTACTCCTATTATTTTATTAACACAAGCCATTTAAAATTCAAACATTCAAACACTTAATTAATAAATTGGAGGATTCAATTTATTAATTAAGGCGTTGGAATGAATTAATGGGAGAGGAGAAGGTGAGGAGATCTCATAAATATAAGAGATTTGTCAACATTAAACAAGGGAGTTTAATGGGGGTTTATGAGAGTTATGGGAAGTTCAAGGGTTTAGGTCACGTGTGGGCCCCACCCCACAAATATACTCTCATGGGAGGTTATGTGGGTATGGGACCCACCTCTAACTTCCCTTGGGAGAAATAACCACCAACCATAAAATAAAATTGCGCCACACCAATTTTATTTATTTTAATCTAATTCCCCAAAAATTAATTTTCCACCCGCTTAAAACATGATTGCGGTAAATGTCCCCTTAAGAAATTTCTAGCACTGCGAGTTCATCGGTGCCCTCAGATTTCAATTCCGAGAACCAGTTCAAAAGATAGAAAAACCCGCTCGTTCGTTTACTAAACATACCAGATCTAAACATAGAAAATTGATTCCAGGCACATTGGGCCTCAGAGTCAAGTGCCGTTAGAAGCCATAGACTCGTAAAATTCCAAAGTATTTAAGAAAAAAAATTCCTTGAAATTTTCCAGTCATTACAGTTGCCGACTAACAGCGAGGGTCTGAATAGTCAATTGTGGAGACTATACCCCTTTTTATTAGAGTAAGCCATGATAGAAGATAAATAAAATAACAGAATTTATAACCAATAATACCGGAGTATATATAAAAACCATTTCCTAAAGGGGGTACAACCATGTCTAATAGTAAGTATGTCATGCCATGCTAGAAGTGAAAAAGTGAACAAAACCCCAAAATGAAGGCAACTGCAAAATCTCGAAATGAGTCCAAACACCAATTCTGGGTCCTCCTCTGTGCACACTCATGCCAACCCAACTGCCTAGTAAGGACCTTTTCCCTTCTCCTGACCTATATACATGAAGTATTCTTTGGTACCCAACGGCGGCCCGAGCAGGGTGTGAGTACAACTTAGTTGGCTACCACCAATGATGTCTTCCAAATATATGGAATAAAGAGATGTGCATGGAAGGGAAAATGAATAATAAATGGTAAGTAAAAGATTAAGTGCCCTGATGCAGTTTAAGTCCACTACCAACATTTATTACCATTTCTATATCTTACCATTTCTTCCCATTTCCAATTACTTACCATTTCCATCACATTTAACAAGGGTTAATCAAACACAAAAAAATTACATAGGCTCAAGTACACAATCCCATACCTGAGGGAAAACACACAATGGAGTTTGGGGCATCAGTCCAGTATGCCATCAACCATATCCCGACCTCAAAGCATCAGTATGGGTGGATGCAATCATTAGAGGAATTGGTCAACAATACTCATCCCTAACCCCGTGCATTGGAGAGGATTTTAGAGCATCAGTACAACTTGACCAATGGGCGTAGATTAGTAAATACACCACACTACCAAGATATGTGCACATGCTATATATATATATATATATATAAATATAGATCCATTAACCATTCACAGCACATCACAATGATTACCCAAGGAAAACATAAATCATAACAATAGATATGAGTTAATACCATGCTTTAACCCATTAACACCTTTACCACATTTTACATCAACAACCATTTATCCCAATTCCATTTTGTTATGCTTATCTCACTAAGCATTGTTTATTATGACTATGTCACTAGTCTTCATTACTAGATTCATAATCCATTCAACTAGGGTCTTTCATCATTTACATATATTAACCCTTTACATGTTCCAACACTACTCACAATTCATTTAATGTAGCCATTTTCACCCATATAAACTACTTTCATGTTAAGACATCATCCCTTAGGTTGTTATTATTAATCATAGGTGAATCACCTAGATTCTACCCCAACACCTTCAATATCATCCATTTTTTTATTAGGGGATCATCATAAATACACAACAATACATGGGTGAACGCACTCTTAATCGAGCCCTTAGATTCCAATTCAACCAACCATTAATACTTCAACCTAAATCTCACCCAATGAGTAGGGTTTTAGAGATTCAGAAAGAGAGAAGAAGAAGATACAAACCCTAAACTCAAAAGAGAGCCAAGGATGAGATTTTCCTTACTTGGAGCTTCGATACACAACCAACCACACCTAAAAAGACTTATAAATGGGGGATACTGATCTTTCGGATCCCTTGGGAGGTTTGGTTTGTTCCTAGGGTGAAGAGGGGTGAAATGGGCGAAAATCCTGAGTTGGGGTTAAAAATACTGGAGTGGAAAAATTATAATTTTTAAAAGGTTTCTCGGCTTCATAGTTTACCCACACAGTTTTCCAAACCATGCACAAACTGTGCAGAGGCCACTTTCCAAAAACAAAATTATTGCACAGTATCTTGGGTTGTCCGCATGGTTAGTACTAACCGTGCACAGACCGTGCGGTCTACCTAGAAAACCCCCATTTCTCCACATTTTGTGTTTCAAACCCTTAGAAAACCCCTAAGCCTCCTCTAGGACTTGGGTACACACTTAATTAACCAAAATAATGGATTCAAAGAAAAACTTAAATGAGAACACACCTTTACTTGATCCGGGATCTTACAACCTCCCCACCTTATAATGGCTCATCCTCGAGCCGAGCTCCCAAGCTTCACTATGCTTCCAAGGGAATGTGATCGGGCCACTAAGCCCACAAATCTGATTCCCACTCCCATGTTTCTTATGGAACCTTCCCATACTTCCTTAGTACTCGCACTAATGGCACAAACTTTCCCCACAAGACTTTCTCTCTATAATCCATGACATGAACCAGATGCTCGTCAAAGGACGCATCAGCCTCAAGCTCGACATATTAAACATCCACCATGTGAGTCCGATCAGGGTGATACTACCAAAGCTGCGACACATAAAAGACCTAATGCATCCCTATTTACCTATTTCGAAGAGGAAAATGGTATGCCACTGACCTGATCCTCTCCAAAATATCAAACGACCCCACATACTTGGGTGCCAACTTGCCCTACTTCCGAATCCGTCGGTGACCCAACCTTGGTGACACCCGAAGGAATACACTATCACCCACCCTAAACTCAATGGGTCTACAACTTAGATCCACATACGAATTCTTCCTACTTTGAGCTATTACCATCCCTTTTCAAATAAACTCAACCTTCTCTGAAGTCTCCTGCATGAGGCTCGATCCCAAAAGCTCAAATTCGCCAGGCTCCAACCAACACAACATAGATATACACGGCCTCCCATAGAGAGCCTCAAATGGTTCCATCTGAACCATAGCATGAAAGCTGTTGTTGTAGGAAAATTAAAAATGTTATAGGTGCTTCTCTTGGGGACCACCTAAATCCAAGACACAAGCCCTCAACATGTCTTCCAACACATGGATTGTATGCTCCGACTGTCCGTCCGTTTGTTGGTGGAAAGCCGTACTCAAGAGAACCTGTTGTTCGTCAGAGTGGATACTCATGAAGGGGGAAAGTTGGTCGGAGTGGATACTCAAGAGGGGGGGGTAATTGAGTATCAATTTAAATTTCTATTAAAAACATTAGAATAAAAATCCCCAAATTAAAACAGCCCAGTTAAGTACGGTAGTAGATATATAAATTATTTATTTTTCAACAGGTTTCTCACAGGTTGATTAATCCACAGCTAAATTAGTGTGAAAACGAATTCAACTTTTGAAACAAGTTTTACTAAATTAATCACATATACACACTAACCAAAACTAACTATCAGAGTGATTATAAAAATAGATTTATTTCTTTGAAAACATAAGCAGTGGATAAATGTGAAATAGAGTACTTGAAATATAAGCACAACAATTTAAACATGATGTTTAGTCTTAAGCCAATAACTAATACTCTCCACTTGGTGATAAACTTCCACCAAACAGTTTTATAAAAACTTGATACACAGCCTGTATCAGGCAGTACAACAGTTTTCACAAACTTTCCAGGTTTTACAACCTCTACCACAGTTTTATGTGGGAAAACAAACACCCAAGCCACACTAGGCTTCTTCAACAGTTATTCATGGGAAACAAGAGTAGAGAGAGTTTAGTATGAGGATTTTCAGGATCCCCCAGTTCAAGCACAAGAGGCAGTGTGTGTAAAATAGACACACTACTCAAAATTGTAAAATACTAAACACAGTAGACCTGATGATGTTAGGAAAGAGTCTAAAATTCTCTATGTGTTGGAAGATCATCTCTGGACTCCTTGGAATGGATAAAATGATGTTCTGGTCCTTCTCTGCAAGTTGCCTCTAAAATAGAGTGTTGCAACTTCTAGGTTCTGACTTCCAGGTGTAAAGATGATCAGCTTCTTGGATCAGAAGCTCTTTTTAACACAAAACCACATCCTTGAAGATGTTCTTCCTACAAATATTTGTGAGGATCTGGGATCTTCAGAATGAGTGCTCGACTGTTCTTCTTCTTGCTTCGTATATCGGGTACTGTATGTGTCTCACTTATGTGTGTACCTCAATATCTTGATGTCTACACCCATATATCTCTATATTTTTGTATATATATATATATTGACCTTTTATTTTTTTCTATATATATATATACCTTTTCTAGCTCATCTTTCCCTTATTTAATTCAGTAGGGGCCAACAAGAGGAATGATCCACCCATTTGTGGTCTTCCTCGTACCTCGTACGGTTTCTTGATATGCCTGCAAATATCATTAAATAATTTCAGGTGAATTAAATTGTCCAAACATGACTTTTATGATAATATTAATAAAATCAGTAAAGTAAAGAATAGGTTACCATTAGACTGGTAACAGATTCCTGTCAAGCGGTGGACTTAAACAGTAAGCTCCTCAACAGTAGAATTCTTATTTAGGCTCAACAGTAGACCTTTCCAGGGGTAGTCCGTCTCAACAGTTGACTTCACCAATGTTGGAGTTGTCTAGTAGTAGACTTCCACTAACGGTAGTGTTTTCCAAAGGTATACATGAACTGAGAACCTTATAAAAATAGAACTTAGATGGTGAGTCTGACAGTAGACTTCTAAAAAAACCTTGATAACAGTGACCTTGTCACAACAGTGACCTATATTAATGACTCTTTGTCTGTAAGCTTTGGTAAGTACTCCAACGGTAGACTTGTAACATTGACCTTTGACAGACAGCTTCCAATAGTAACTAGAGATCTTCAATAGTGACCTTTAGCAACCTTCAACAGAAGTCTTCTCAATGGAGACCTTTATCATGGAAGTGACTTTTAACAACAGTGACCTATAATGGTGACCTTAAATAGAAGGCTCTTACCAATAGCCTTTAAATGTGAACTTTTACTTAGGGAAATGTAAATTATAAGCTGATGCAACAAAGTCATGAGACTAAAAATATATATATTGTTCAGGATAAATAATATAAAGAAAGATTAAAAGGGATTATCAAATGACTTAATATATTATTATCAATATTAAACATGATTTGAGATTCTCAAAATAGGCGAGTCCAACGATCTCCCCCATTTTGATAATCACTGATTATGCCAGTATGTATTAATTATAGGTATCACAGATAAGCATATAATAATGTTATTAATAAGATATCAAAGAGAACCTTAATTCATTTATGGTTTCATAGGTAACACAGATAAGTATATAATACATTTATTAAACAGAGATCAAAGTGAACCTTAGTTCAGTTGTGGTTTCACAGGTATCAAAGATTAATAAGAGTGTAATATCAGAAGATATTAGTACATGGTATCAGAAGGAAAAGTAGAAAAGGTCCATTAGAGAGTAATGAAATCACAGGATCATTTTTGTTATCATACGAGCACACCATTTCTCCCCCTTTGGGATTACCAAAAAGAAACACAAATAGAGATAACAGAGAATTATTGTATTAATTGAATGACATTACATGACCCAAAAAGAATACAATGTCCTTATCAAAAGACACAAATAAACTCAATCCACATTAGCCTCAAGATATTTTTCTTTCCCTTTGGAAGAAGAAGGTGCAAGATGAGCTGTTGGATCAGTAGGTTTGGGAATTGCGGTAGGTATAACTAGAGGGGCAACAACAGAAACTCTTGTGTTCCTGTAATGAGTAGCTCTCTGAGGTGTCAAGGGAGTGATGCTTCTGATGGCCTCAACAGAAGTCATCATGGAAGAAACACTATTTTGGGATTCAGGTAAGGCAGGAGGGACTATAACATGAGTGCAATCTACATGGAGAAAGGGTATGAGAAGATTTTTGAAATCCATAATAATACTTCCTCCTCTTTCTATAGCCAATATGAAATCATCCTTGTTCTCCATGAATTTCTCTAAGTTAGGAGTCAACTGTCCAAGCTTGCTAAATTGTTCCTTGAAGGCTTTGGTGTCTGGTGGAATTTTGAGATTTTACAACAAAAGCATGATGTGAGAATCCATATGATGCTTAGAGTAAATATTCTTGTAGTAATGATCAATATGCTCTTTTATACTTTTATGATATTGGTAAGCCTCTCTCATGAAGTCACTAACTACTTTTTTCACATCCCTTGTAGTAGTGATAATCTGAGTCATAGATTGAGAGTTAGGTGCACTGACACAAGACAACTTAGCTAATTCTTTATTGACCACTGTTCTGAATGCTGACAAGTCCACAGGTGGTGCGATTGAGGTTGAAGCAGTAGCAGATATAGCCAAAAGTGTTATGGTGAAAGAAACAGTTTTTTGAAGGACTTGGTCAACCCACTAATAAGATTCTTCACATATTCATCCTGATTCTAAATATGAGTTTTCATTTGGTCCTTAAAGATTTCAAAAACAGTGACCATCTTCTAGAAAACTCTTCTAACATATTGAATGTCCTTATCTTCTTGAGTCCTAGAAGCTGTAAGAGCAGCCAAAATCACCATAGAATTCCTTAGAAGCTCCACAAACTGAGTCAACTCCCCGAGCTAATTCTGGAACTGTGATATTTCCTAACTATGATTAGTTTAAATGGCACACTGAACTCTAGCCATCTAAGCTATAGTTAGCTATAGAATCAAGGATAATGTAATCTCTATTTCAGAAGACCTATCATCAAAAATTCATTGCAAATATTCCTTCAGAGATTCAAGATCCACTTTTCAAAACATAATCTTCAGGAACTGTAGTCACTGGAGGTACTGCAGTAGGCTCTGAAACAGTATGCACTGATTGCCTTCTGTTGGGAATTTCACCATCAAAATCATCATAATCCATCCCTAACACTAGATAACCTGGGTCTTCAGACCACTCCTCAATGTCATGGATGATAGATATAGATCCTCTTGAAATAGGATGCTCCCCCTAACTTAGAGCTACCTCCTGAGTAATCTCCTATGTTGGTTCTACTCTTGGAACTTCCACAACTGCTGCTTCAACTCTAGTAGCTACTATTACATCATCTATCTGATCCATTGATTCACTAGTGGGGTGAGCTACTGCCTTCACAGAATCATCAATTACCTCTACTAATATGGAAGCAGGTTCTATTTCTACTTCCTAGTCAGACATTGTCCTTTATGATTCACCTATCAGAGGACTCAATCTGAGCTCTTCTTCTTCATTGTCCTCGTATTCAGCTTCCTCCTTCTCTTCATCTCCATTACCTACCTTATGTTCCTCATGATCAGAATGATCTGACTCAGCAACAACATCCTCTTCTGAGCTGTCTCTGACAGTAGTCTGAGATACTTCTTCTCCTTCACTGGTCTCATTATCATTGTCCCTTAGAAAAAGTTATCTCCTAGGAAATTTTTTTGGAGAACTAGGTGCTCCAAAGGCTGTCCCTACAACTGTAATGGCTGGAAAATCAAGATCACTCCCATCATCAATGGGGGTTTCCTCTATTTTAGGCTGCATAGTTCTTTCAACTTCCTCATCTGAATGGGTAGGCCTTGGATCATTACGCTTTAAGCATGGATCCCTATGGTCTTTTGGAATAGATGAATGAGTGACATGATCAAAATTTTCATATATTTTTCCTTCATCATTCACCCATTCCTTCTTCCAAGGATTCCAACTAATTTTTGCAATCTTACAGATGATCTTGGAGATACAAATACTGTTTCTGGCCACTATCATTTCTTCTTTTCCTCAAGCCACACCATTTACCATTAGCATTACAGAAATTAACATGGAATGAAAAAGGTCATTTGATTTTGAGCATGGCTTGGTCATATCCTCCAACAGTACAATCCATATCCTACATAAATTGATCTTCTCCCCATGCTTCAACAAGTACATCAGGAATATTTCTTGATAATTCAGTACTGCAATGTCCCCTCTCCTGGGACTGATCACATGCTAGATGAATTTAAATACTATCATATCTTCCCCATTCATCTCAGCAGCTATGATTTTCCTTTGAGTCTTATCTATAGTCAGCTCTTCCTGATCTCTCTCATACCCAAAAATCTCACTATCTAGAGGAGCCACTCTAGAATAGTAGTTAAAAACTCCTTCATGAGGGACTCTCAGAAAAGAATCCCACTCAGTAGATGTAAAGCTAACTTCATTTCTATTCACTCTAGACACCATCCTGTGCATGTCATATTTTTTTTTGAACTTCAGGTATTCATATAATTCCTTCACAAGCTTTGGGTAGTATGGCCCATTGTTGTTGGCGAAGCATTCTGTCCATCCTTGAACTTCTAGTACTTACAACACTAAGGAATTTCTCGACATCAACCATTCTTCACTCGGTTCCTTTTCAGCCAATATAGTACTCTTTGACAGGTGTGGATTAACAGGCCCTGTTGGCGCAGTACTACCACTACTGGGCTCGGATCGAGTCCTCTTTGGCCTTGGCGCATCCTCATTAACTGTCAGGGGATGCTTGGTTCTAGACATGGATATTGAAAGAGGTTTTAGGGTTCAATCGTATAGTTAGGGTTTAAGGGTATTGAGATAAAGGTTAGATAGTGAGGGAGAGTGGATTAAGCTATGTTCAAAGTCTAATTTTTATCACTTAGGGATTGAAAATAATATGAATCGAATAACAAAAATGGTTCTGATTCCTGCATAAAATAAATGATAAAATCAAACATCGAGGTATCTAATATTGATGTTCCAATGGTGAGGTTTCTAACGGTGAGGTTCCAAATGGTGAGGTACACCAGTGAGCTCCAACGGTGAGGTACACTAGTGAGGTCCAACAGTGAGGTACACTAGTGAGGTCCAACTGTGAGGTACACCAGTGAGGTCCAACGGTGAGGTACACCAGTGAGGTCCGACGGTGAGGTACACCAATGAGGTCCCACAGTGAGGTACATCAGTGAGGTTCCTAATAGTGAGGTTCGACTGTGAGGTTTCATATACTAAAGTTAATCATACCTAATTCATGTTTGATGTAACTTAATCTCTCATAATTCAAAGGCTTTGTGAATATATCATCCAATTGATGTTCACCGCCAATGAATTAAAGAGTGATATCACATTTTTGATAATGATCCCTAAAAAATTGATGTCTCATATCAATATGATTTGTCCTAGCATGAGATACTAAATTTTGGGAAATGTTAATAGCACTAGTATTGTCACAATTTATAGAGACTTGTTTGAATTGACATCCATAGTCTAGTAAAGTGTGTTTCATCCATAGAATTTGGGAACAACAACTACCAGAAGCTATGCATTCAGCTTCAGTAGTAGATAATACAATAGAATCCTATTTCTTACTACACCAGGATACTAGTGACTTTCCCAAAATGTGACATGTCCCAGAAGTGTGTTTTCTATCAACTTGCAACCGACAAAATCATCATCAGAATAACTCAACAAATCAAATGATT
Organism: Viscum album; assembly: GCA_963277665.1. NCBI lineage: Eukaryota > Viridiplantae > Streptophyta > Magnoliopsida > Santalales > Viscaceae > Viscum > Viscum album. The sequence continues at coordinate 1,850,137,675 of OY728164.1, read as the reverse complement.
GTCCTTTTGAATAAAATAGACCTAAGTTGGGAGTATATTTGAAATATTTGAAATTCCTTTCAACAACAGTTAAATAAGACTTTTTTGGATTGGCTTAAAAGTGAGCACACATAAATACACTGAACATAATTTCAGGTCTTCTAGTAGTAAGATAAGGTAGAATCCCTATCATACCTCTATTTTTGGTTTGATCCATTAGTTATCTAGCTTCCTCAACATCCAACTTACAAGTGTTACTCATAGGTGTGTCACTACCTTTACTACCATACAAAGCAAAAAGTTTTAAAAGATGCTTAATATATTTACTTTGATTCAAAACAATGCCATTTTTATTTTGAATGATCTGAAATCCAAGGAAAAATTTGAGTTCTCCCATTAAACTCATTTCAAATTCAATTTGCATCAATTTTGAAAAATAAATACATAAAAATTTTTAGATAATCCAAAAATAATATCATCTACATAAATTTGTACTATCAAAACATCTTCAGAAACCCTTTTAATAAAAAGAGTAGGATTAGCTATCCCTTTGGTAAAACTTTTTGAAATACGAAAAGATCTGAGCCTATAATACCATGCTCTTGGAGCTTATTTTAAACCATTTAAATCATTATAATGTTTAAAAACATGATTTGAAAAATGAATATTTTTAAATCTAGGTGGTTGTTTAACAAACACATCATCAACTATATACCCATTTAAAAAATCAGTTTTAACATCCATTTGATAAATTTTTTAATTCAGATAAGCTACATATGCAAGTAGTATTTAATGGCTTCTAATCTCGCTACAGGTGCAAAGGTCTCCTCATAGTCTCTTCCCTCCACATGAATATATCCTTGTGCAACTAACCTAGCCTTATTTCTAACTATATTTCCAGACTCATCAACTTTGATTATAAATACCCATTTTGTGCCTATTGTTAAAGTGTCCTTAGGTCATTCCAGTAATTCCCAGACATTGTTTCTTTCGAAATGATTGAATTCTTCTTGCATAGCCATTACCCAAAATTCATCATTGATAGCATCATTAATATTTTTGGGTTTAATCCATGAAAGAAAAGATTGATGTTCAACCTGGTTTCTCAGGGAAACTCTTGTTTGTGTTACTCTATTTAAATCACCTACAACAGGATGTAGAGGATGATTCTTAAAAGTCCTAATGCTTCTACGAAGGGTTGAACTAGATTCCTCATGGTTTTCTGTTGGTTCAGACTCAACACGTGCAGATTCTAGAAAATTACAAGAACATGACACTTTTACAGGGGATTCACGATCTTCATCATTAAGGTCCAGAATTAACATATCTTCCTCAAGGTGTTCAAGAGGGGTTTTAGGCTCATGTGGATCAGTCTCATCGAATTTTCCATGAACTGATTCTTCTACAAATTTGGTTTTCTTATTGAACACTCTATAGGCTTTACTTGAGATAGAGTAACCTAGGAAAATTCCTTCATCACTTTTGGGAGAAAATTTTTCAAGATTATATTTATTATTAAGGATCAAGACATTACAACCAAAAAATCTAAAGTAATTAACCTTAGGCTACCTATTGTTCCAAAGTTCATAAGGGGTCTTCTTAAGAACAGGTCTGATCAAAACTCTATTGATGATATAACAAGCTGTATTTACAAATTCAGCCCAAAAATAGATTGGTAAATCACACTCATTGAGCATTGTTCTAGAAATTTCTTGAAGGGTCCTATTTATTCTCTCTACAACTCCATTTTTTGAGGTGTTCTAGGAGCAGAGAAATTGTGACTATATACATTATGTGAGAAAAAAGATTCAAACTCATGATTTTCACTCTCACGGCTATAATCACTTCTCATGGTCTTGATTCCATGTCCTCTAAGATTTTCTATAGACTTGGAATATTTGATAAAATTGGAACAAGCTTCTCTTTTGTGAGCTAGAAAGTATACCGAAGTATACCTAGAAAACCCATATACAAGAACATAAACATAGTGCTTCCCATTTAAACTTGAAATATTGATGGTCCAAACGAATCCATGTGAACCAACTCAATTGGTTTAGAAATTGAAACTTCTTTCTTTGGATTGAAAGATACTTTGTGTTGTTTTCCCTTTTGACAGGGATTACACAATTTGTCAAGTGGGAATTCTAATTTAGGCAAGTCTATAACTAAACCTCTCTTAGATAGCTTCATAAGCTAGTTCACATTGAAGCATCCAAAACTTCTATGCTATAACCATGATTCCTTATGAAAATAATTTAAGAAAGAAACATTTTTCTTGGATAAGTAATTTAGATCAACAACATATACATTTTCATTTCTACATGTAGTGAAAATAAATCATTTTTAGAATTTAATGCATTGAATTAATCATTCTCAAATTTAACATTAAAACCATCATCAAATAACTGATATATTCTTAGTAAATTGAACTTTAGTCCATCATCAAAGAGTAATTTAGAAATTAATATTGTATCAGGGTTACCAATTTGGCCTAAGCCAATGATTTTTCCCTTTGCATTGTCACCAAAAGTGACATGTCCACCATAAACATTAATTAAGCTTTTGAAGAAAGAGTAGTCTCATGTCATATGTCTTGAAAATCCACTGTTCAAGTACCATAAGGTTTTACATGAACTTTTTATGCAAATTCCCTAGAAAATGGATTAAACATGGGTTAATTTTAGTACTGAGATTTTCTTGCGTCCAGAGAGGTTAGTAAGTAAAACTTCAGGAACCCATATTTTCTTTATAGGTTTCCTAAAATCAGAAAATGTATTTTAAGACATAAATACTTTGTTTGGTCCTTTAGAAAATTGTTTCTCAAACGATGATCCGGAACTAGAACTAGTAGTGAGCTGTCCAGATTTTGGAACAAATTTAGTTTTGCAAATTTTCTCTATCTAGGTTGATATACAAGCCTAGTTGTATATTTTGGAGCAATCTGTTTTCTTATATGCTGTGTCAGGGTGTCCCTAATAGTAGTGAAATTTTCATGATCCTTTCTTAATTACTCATTAGACAATTTTAACTCTTTTTTTCCTTTAGTATCTTGGAAAATTTCTCTTTTTCAATATCCAAATTTGACTTGTAATTTGCATTTAAGGAATGCTGTCTTTTTAATGATTTATATTTATCCTTGAGTTCATTAAAGGTATCCTCAAGCATCTCAAAAAATTCAAACAGTTCATATTTAGTCATATCTTCATCACTATGAGAGTCACTTTTATTCCCAGAATAATAAGTATTAAGCATAGGGGAATTAAGCGTTACCTCAGGTGTTTCGGTGATAAAACATAAGTTAGCATGTTTGTTCTGTTCACTATCAGAGACTTCAGTTTCACTTGAGCTGTCTTCTGAAGCACACAATGTAGCTTTCATAGCCTTTTTGTAACCTTTACCCTTATCCTCATATTTTCTCTTGAATTTCAGCTTGGGGAAGTCTGCCTTCACATGACCTTTTCATTTACATACATAGCATATTATTTCACTTGTATTATAATTCCACTTCATGTCTTTCTTCAATTGTCCTTTATGATCATACTTTCCATTGAAGTTTGACTTCCTAGATAATTTTTTCTTTCGGTAGAACCTTTTGAATCTTCTGGAAAGTTGTGCCATCTCCTCATCACTGTCTGAATTTGATTGTGCACTTGTAGAACTGTCTACAGGTACTTGAACTTTTTATTTGTCTATTCTCTTTGAGAGAGAAGTCTTGAATGCTACTGACTTCTTCTTTGGTTCTTCATTGATTTCTTGATTCACCTTAAGCTCTTCTTTATACATCATTAACTTTACAATTAGCTCCTTTACTGGTAGATTTCTGATGTCACATGATTCTCAGAATGATACAGAAGTGCCTCTCCATTTGTCAGGTAGGCATCTAAGAAGCCTCATGATTTGGTATTTTCTGTCCACTGGTTTCCCTAGAAGACTCATGGTGTTCACTATTTCATTGAACCTGAGATACATTTTAGTGATAGGTTCATCAGGATTCATCTTAAAATTATCATATTTTATAGTATAGGAATTTAATCTAATTTCTTTAACATTGGTCGTTCCTTCATGAGAAATAGAAAAAGTATCCCAAATTTCACAAGCAGTCTTACAGGAAGATATTCTATTGAATTCCTCATCACCTAAAGCACAATACAAGGAATTCATTGCTTTAAAATTATTATTATAAGTATCTTTATTCAATTGAGACCATGTATCCCAAGTAGTAGTAGGTAATGCATGTTGTTCTTCAATTGTGTCCCAGATTTCAGGACCCAGGCTTTCCAGATACATTTTCATTTTCATTTTCCACTAACCATAATTATTGCCATTAAAGAAAGGTGGCCTATTAGTAGTATCACCCTCAACTCGATTATCCATAGAAAACTAAAATTTTAAAGAACTGAAAATTTAGACATAACAAAAAATTTAATATCTTTGAGGTGCAACTAAAATCACAGTTGAAAAGAAATTGAAAAGCTTGAAAAGATGGTTTGATGGTATGAATAAAGAACTCTTCTAAAACCAAATGTTGGTCAGAGTGGATACTCAAGAGGGGGGGGGGGAATTGTGTATCAATTAAAATTTCTGTTAAAAACATTAGAATAAAAATCCCCAAATTAAAACATCCCAGTTAATTAAGGTAGTAGAGATATAAAGGATTTATTGTTCAACAGGTCTATCAAAGGTTGATTAATCATTAGATTAATTAGTGTGAAAACTAATTCAACTTTTGAAACAGGTTTTACTAAATTAATCACATATACACACTATCCAAGACTAACTATCAGAGTGATTATAAAAATAGATTTCTTTCTTTGGAAACATAAGCAGTGGATAAATGCAAAACAGAGTAGTTGAAAGATAAGCACAAATATTTAAACAAGAGGTTCAGTCTTAAGTAAAGACCTAATCCTCTCCACTTGGTGATGATCTTCCACCAATTAGATTATAAAAAAACATGATACACAACCTGTATTGGGCAGTACAATAGTTTTCACAAACTGTCCAGGTTTTGCAACTTCTACCACAGTTTTATGTGAAAAAAAACACCCAAGATACACTAGGCTTCTTCCATAGTTATGCGCGGGAAACAAGAGTAAAGAGAGTTCGGTATGAGTATTTTCAAGATCCCCCATTTCAAGCACAAGAGACAGTGTGTGTGAAACAGACACCCTACTCACAAATGTAAAATACTAAACACAATAGAGATAAGGATGTTATGAATGTGTTTAGAATGCTCTATGTGTTCGCAGATCAGCTATGGACTCCTTGGAATGAAGGAAATGAAGTTCTGGTCCTTCTCTGCAAGTTGCCTCTAAAACAGAGTGTCGCAACTTCCAGGTTCTGACTTCCAGGTGTAAAGATGATCATCTTCTTGGATCAGAAGCTCTTTGTAGAACAACACCACAACCTTGAAGATGTTCTTCCAAAATATCTTTGTGAAGGTCTGTGATCTTCAGAATGAGTGCTCGAGTGTTCTTCTTCTTGCTTCGTATATCAGGTACTGTATGTGTCTCACTTATGTGTGTACCTCAATATCTTATTTACTACACCCGTATATCTCTATATGTATGTATATATATATATATATTCACCTTTTTTGGGTGTATATATATATATATATTCCTTTTCTAGCTCGGCTTTCCCTTATTTAATTCAGCAGGGGACAACAAGAGGAATGATCCACCCATGTGTGGTCTTCCTTATACCTCATACGGTTTCCTAATATGCCTGCAAATATCATTAAATATTGTCAGGTGTATTAAATTGTCCAAACCTGACCGTTTTGATAATATTATTAAAATTAGTAAAGTAAAGAATAGGTTATCCTTAAATAGGCAGCAGATTCTTGTCAAGCAATGGACTTCAATAGTAAGATTTTCTATAGTAGACTTCTTCGGTAGGCTCAACAGTAGACCTTTCCTGTGGTAGAATATCTCAACAGTTGACTTCAGCAATGGTGGAGTTGTCTAACAGTAGACTTCCACTAACGGTAGGCTTGTCCCGTGATATACATGAACTGAGAACCATATAATAGTAGACCTTCGATGGTGAGTCTGATAGTAGAATTCTAACAAAATCCTTGATAATAGTGACCTTGTCACAACAGTGACCTGTAACAGTGACTCTTCCTCTATAAGATTTGGTAATTACTCCAACGGTAGACTTGTAACAGTGAACTTTGATAGACAGCTTCCAACAGTAACTAGAGATCTTCAACAATGACCTTTAGAAACCTTGAACAGAAGTGTTCTCAATGGTGTCTTTTGTCATGATAGTGACTTTTAGCAATAGTGACCTATAACAGTGACCTTGAATAGAAGGATCTTACAAGTAGCCTTTAACTATCAACTTTTACTTAGGGATATGTAAACTGTAAGCTGATGAAATAAAGTCATGAGGCTAAAAATATATTTCTTGTTCAGGATAAATAATATAAAGAAATATTTAAAGGGAATATCAAATGACTTAATATATTATGATCAGTATTAAACCTGATTTGGGATTATCAAAATAGGTGATTCCAACACATGTGTAGCCAAATCATTCTACAACCCTTTCCCAAAACGCAATGTAAAATGAGGATAATGATCTGAAAATATAGTCCACAGTACACCATGAAACCATACTATTTCATGAACATACAACTCACCCAACTAGTCAACTGTGTAAGTCTCCTAATCAGTAAAAAATGATACATTTTAGTTAACAGATCCACAACCACCTAGATTGCATCATTCTTCCATGTCATCCTCAGAAGACCCACCACAAAATCCGTCTTCACATCATCCCACTTCCATTCCAGAATGGGCAATGGATGTAATAGTCCACCTATTCATTGATGCTTGTCCTTCACCGGCAGGCAGGTAAGGCACCATGCCACAAAGACCGTGACCTCCTTTTTCATTCCCAGCCACCAAAAATATCAACAAAGATCACAATACATCTTGTTCAAACCCATATGAAATTCCCATTTTGATGTATGGAACTCACACAAAAACTCTTCCCTCATGCATACCATCACAACCACCTGACCTTGAACACAAACATCCCCACCCCCACCGAAAACCCATCCTGAAGGTGGATCCCCACATTTAATTCTTTCCTTCATGGACAAACATTCTAGATCATCAGGATGACTATCCCCAACTCAACTCAAAAGCGTCGACTCAACCTTCACAGAAGCAAGAGTCACCTGGCCGTTTTCATCTCACACCTCCAGGTGCATCTCTGCGAACAAGGCCATCACCTTCCACTCGGTGTTGGATTCCTGAACCACCTGGTTCTGAGCCTTTCTTCTCAGATCATTAGTAACATTGTTACCTTTTACTAGTGTATAAACCATCTCAATGTTGAAGGACTGAAGATAGTATTCCCTTCATTGATGCTAATGATTCAAATCCCGCTACGAAAAAATATACATTAGACTCTTGTGATCAGTATAGACCATGATACATTACCCCATCGAGTAGTGACTCCATCACTTTAAGGAATACACTAATACAACCAACTAAAGATTATGATTGTGATAATTTTTATCATGGGGTATCAATTGTCTCGACACGTAGGCCATAGCCCACTCATCTTGCATCAACACAACCCCAATCCCAATACAATACGCATCACAAAAGAGGATGTACTTCCTACCTAGATCAGGTAAGAACAATATCGGTGCGGTCTTTAATCACTTTTACAACTCTTGAAATACATTCAAACAAGCTTCAGACCACTCAAACCAAATTCTATTTTTTCTCATGCCCGAAAATGGTGCATCTAAGAAAGAAAAATCCTAGATGAACCTCCGGTAATACCCGTCCAAACCTAGAAAACTTCGAACATATGAAACACTCATGGGATACTACCAAGACACAACAACCTTTGCTTTCTATGGATCCACAAGAAAACCTTCCTCACAGATGATTTGATCCAAAAAATGAACTTCTCCAATAATGAATTGACACTTTGATATCTTGGCACATAGCCGATGCTCTCTTATTGTACTCAAAACGATGTGAAAATGTTGGGCATGATCCTCATGAGTTTTCAAGTACACCAAGAGGTCTTCAAAAAATAAAACCACAAAAATATTTAGATATGGATGAAATATTCGGTTCATCAAAGCCATGAACACCGTTGGTGCATTGGTCATGTCGAAAGGTATCACCACAAACTCAAACAACCCATACTGACTCCTAAAAGCTATCAACAGTACGTCAGAAGTCCTCACCCTCAACTGGTGATAACCTAATCTTAGATTAATCTTATAGAACACTGATACACCCTTCAACTGGTCAGACATTTCATCAATTCTAGGAATAGGGTAATGATTTTTCACCGTCATCTAATTTAACATCCTATAATCAACACACGGCCTTAACTAAGAAATATACTAGACCATATGAACCCCTTATTACCTAAATCCTCAAGATGAACCTTTAAATCCTAGAGTTCTACCCGCACCATTTAGTATAGAGGAATAGAAACTGGCTCTGCTCCCGACAGCAACTCAATCGTGAACTCAACGTCGCTCTTGGGTGGAAACCCTGATAAATCTTCAAGAAACCCATCCTAAAACTAATATACCACAGGAGGGAAGATAGAATATTCCCCTATCTCATCATCAAGTGTAAGACAAGATACTTGTTCCATGATTCTACCCATGTTCTGACAAAATGGTCGCGGACGACCTGCTCGAACATCCCACTCCCAGTGATGGACATAAGAGTCACCCTAAAGTGACCTAAACAATACCCTATGATGGTAAAAATCTATGTGCACCCGATACAACACCAACCAGTCTATAACCAAGATCTGGTCAAAGCCCGACATCTCAAGGATGAACAATTCCCATAGGAAATGATACCCACTGACTTCTAGGGCACATACCTTACACTCCCTGATGTTTTCATTTCACACTTCCAACGAAGTGTCAATCAACATAACCCCACCCACAATCTTCACATGAATTCCAAATGGTACCATGAACTGAGTAGAAATAAAAGAGTGTTTAGAATCAGTTTCAAACAACACACTAGAAAGTATAGAAGCTTTAAGGATTGTACCTCGAACAGCCAATGGCCCATCCTCGCCATCACCAAGTGCAGACTGAACTACATGAAGATGACCTGCCCCTCAACGCTGGGCTCCAAACTATGTGCCCTGCAATACACTGTCCTGATGACATGAGTGGTCCTACCCTGGAGTTCCACGTCCACCACCCCTGCCAGTACGACCCAGGGAGCTCAACCTACCTACCTGATATTGGGCCACTGATTCCTTCCCTCCAATCGACATCTGTTTTTCACAAAAAATTCCTACAATCCTACTGAGGGTTCCTCCAAAACCTCTATACATGTCCCAATATGCTACACAACCGGAACTCAACTGGAGGGTGAGGACACTGTCCGCACATGTTCCCCATCCAATCACATTGATATCAGAACACCTGATCACCATCCTGAGAGGTTGACCCTCTCTTCTAACCACCATGCACACTTATTCCTTGCATAAAACTTCCAAAATGATGTTTTTGGCACTCAAAATATTCACCACTTGTTTTCCCAGCTGGCATGACAAGACCACTACCTCAGGCTCCCTTCAGGTTCCCTTCTAAGACAAATGCCTAATCCAATACCCCTCTAAACCTATTTAGGCAAAAGATATTCACCTGGGACCTAATATCGTGTCTCAACCCATCCTGAAAATGCCTCTTAACTGCTTCCTCATCCCCCTCCAATGCTAGTACCAAGCATTGCAGGTCCGTGAAGTGGGCATCATACTCCATCACTAACATCGACCCTTGAGTCAGGCTCAAGAACTCTATATCTCACTCTTTCATCAAAGTATCTAGGTAAAAATGATCAAGAAACATTTCCTGGAAATCCTTCCACAACAACCCCTCAGCCTGATCAGTCTGATCCAGGATGTCCCACCAATGTTTTGCCTGGCCCTGCAGTATATAGGCTTCCAACATGACCCACTTCCCATCAGGAGTCTACATATGATCAAGTATCTTTTGGACATAGTCTATCCATAACTCTTATACCTATGGCCTACCCTCTCTAGTAAAGGTCAGAGGGTGATGTAGTTGAAACTCTCCGGTCGGCTCAAACATACTTGGTGCTACCCACCCTGGGTCCCAATCCATCATCAGCATAAAACAATCCAATTTCTCTCGGAACCACTCCTCTCTACCTTCCTGAATCACCACATTCTCCTACTCCTCCACTGCAGGAGTGTTTTCAACTACATCCTCTGGTTTCCCAACTGGTGCTCGACGTTGTGATGGCATTTATCTACATTTCCAAACACAAGGTTTAGAACACATACCATAACCTTTCACAACTTTCAAACAAGAAGGCTCTTCACTGGCCACAACAACCCTTAACATTCTAAAAAACACCACCCTAACCATCCCTACCATATCCATGGTCCACAAGGGTAAACAACTTTACACCACCACAAGGATCTCACAACATGTTACAAAAAACCTTTTAATTCGTTAATAACACTCAATTACACATATTTCATTAATTATCAATTATCATTTTTGAATCTTCACCCACTTTCATTATTTCATTACAACATTTCCCATTTTCAATTTTCAAACATCAAGGTGCATTCTATCTTTCATGCCTCACACACCCAACCCGTGTGTGCCTACCATAATTCACACCAACTATCTCTATAGGGTTCTACAATGATGCATGAATGCACAACCTCGTTCAATTGAGGCAATGATCCAAATATCATAAAACAATCACATCACACAAAATGTGCATCACCCAATGGTGAAATATAATCAACTGTAACATCACAAAATGAAGAACAACCATTCCCACCCTGGGAGACATGGGGTTTCCCTCGTACATGGGCTAGCTACTCCCAAGCATGAGCCCATTACTACGGTCTGACACGTCCTAACTCCCATCTACCATCCCAAATAACAAGATTTTAGAGAAGGGGAAGAAATACCTCTAATGATACCACTTTGTAACATCCCTGACCCGAAATCCACTAAACCGGCGCTTCGATCTGGTTGGTTACGCGAATATAAGAATGCCTTCACATACGCCAATTGTTTCCAACTAGTAATGGGGGTATGAATAGTCAATTGGGGAGACTATACCACCTTTTTTATCAAAGTAATCCAAAATAGAAGATAAATAAAATAGTGTAATTTATAAAAATTAATACTAGAGTATGCATAAAAAACTATTTCCAAAACGGGGTACAACCATGTCCAACAGAAAGTATGTCATACCATGCTACAAGCGAAGAAATAAACCAATCCCAAAAATGAAGACAACTTCAAAATACCCAAAAGGGTCCCAACACCATGTTTGGGTCCTCCTCCACGAACACTCGTGCCAACACAACTGACTAGCAAGGAACTTTTACCCTCTCCTGACCTATAAACCTAAAGTTTTCTCGGGTACCCAACAACGACTTGAGAAGGGTTTTAGTACAACTTAGTAGGCCACCACCAACGGTGTCTTCAAAATATCTGGTATAAACAAATGTGCTTGAAAGGGAAAATGAATAATAAATGATAAGTAAAAGATTAAGTGCCCTTGTCTAGTTTAGGTCCATTACCCATATTTATTACTATTTCCATATCTTACCATTTCCAACACATTTAACATGGGCTCATCAAAGATGAAAAATTACACAGGATCAAGTACACAATCCCATACCCATGGGAAAACACACAATAGAGTTTGGAGGATCAGTCCAACTCACCATCAACCATATCCTCCCCTCGAAGCATCAGTCTGGGTGGATGCAACTGTTAGGGGAATAGATCATCCATCCTCTTCCATAACCAGTGCATTGGGTTGGAGTTTAGATCGTCAATCCAACTCGACCCATGGGTGTAGAACCTCCGTTAATACCCCACACTACCAAAAAATGTGTACATGCTATATATATATATATATGTATCCATTAACCATTCACACCACATCACAACAATTTCCCAATGAAAATATAAATCATAACAACAAATATACGTTAATACCATGCTTTAACCCACTAACCCCTTTAGCATATTTCACATCATCAGCCATTTAGCCTAATTACCTTTTGTTATGCTCATCTCACTAATCATTATTCATTATGCCTATCTCACTAGGATTAATTACTATACTCATAATCCATTCCACTATGGCCCCTCATCATTCCCACATACTAACCCATTGCATGTTCCAACACTATTCACAATTCATTTAACATAGCCATGTACACACATATAAACCACTTTCATGTTAACCAAACACCCCTTAGGTTATTATTATTAAGACTAGGGGAATCAGCTAGCTTCTACCCCAACACCTTCAATCTCATCAAAATGTTTATCAAGGGATCATCATAAACACACAACAATCCTACATTTTCTTCACAATTCCTAGTTCTGGAAAAGTCAGATCACATGGATATTATTCTAGTCTAATAATCACATGTAATCTCAATAAATAATTTCAAAATAATGGAATGAATAATTCCAAACATCAAAACCACATAGTCAAGGCCTCGTTCCAAGACTACAAATAAAAATATTTTCAAGGCCTTATATCAATATACGAGTTTGTCTCATGAGACCTACCGATGCATTGAGGGGATATAGTAGGCCCTACCCATCACTTACAATAACCAATGCATTCCTCATATGAAAAGGGTGAAACATAACATAATAATTTGTATTAAACTAGCATAAAAAATGTTAATACTTTAACCAAAAACTATGAATGAAATAAAATAGAAAATCCATATTAAAACATATCATAAAACTATCAATATAATATGGAATATTGTATCATAATAAATCAAATTCAATTAATCATAAAACCCAACAATAGATGTTGGCACAGATGTAATCAATCCAAAAACTATTTGTGAGAAATATCTCTCTCTACTTTGAAATCGTTTAAAGGTATCATAATTATAATATAAAAAATTTATTTTTTAAATATTATTTTAAGATTTTAAGGGATGCTTTGAAGCGTTATAATAGTGGAATATAACCACACCCACCGAATAAGTTAAAAAATAGTCTTTCCTTAATTTTTAGAAAATTCCATAAAGTACCTTGTTTGGAAAACGATGGAAAGTTCCCTTTCAAAATATTTTATAAAAATTAAAACAAGGGTTTAAATGAATTTAACCCATATTTTAGGAAATATTAAAAACATTTTGAAATACATTTTTATGAAACACAGATGGGGGTGATAAAGAAGTCATAGTAGATACTTATGTTTAAACAACCTCAGATAATAAAGAGATTGTAAAATTAACCCTTACCTTGAACGTTCCCTTAGTAGAGGTTATGTTAACCTCCTGTATAATGGTTAAATAATTGTTATTAAATTATAAAATATCCACATAATATATATGATATCATATATGATCCTTTAATATTGGGTTGTTAATATTATTTTAGTAGTATCATTATTTTGGGTGTTAAATGATTCATTTTTCTTTCTATGATTTGTTACATAAGTAATTTTTGTTATGGATAGGATGTATTTTATTTATATAAAGAATGATGTTAAGTTTTTAAAAATTATTTTTAATCATCAAATGAAAATTATTCTTGAATGGTTATGATGGGGAATGAAATCTCATCACGTCTTGGAGACAGTATGTTGTACGTATGCATGAGCGATAATATCATTCTGTTGATGATGAAATCATATGTAATTGGATGGTATATTATATATAAAGAATAATTGAAATTTTATATTTATTATTTAAATCAATTATACTAATTATTATACCTATCCAAATAATGAAGTGTTGAATAAAAAACTACACCATGATGTGGAGACAGTAAGCCGTATGTACGAACGTATGGTGACTTTTCATTCATAGGATGGATAGAATAATGAATATGGTTGTACCATATTTATAATACAATATAAGTTTGTACAAGGTACTACATTTATTATTTTTGTATGGAAACAACATACAAAGATGATGTAGAAGAAGAAAATAACTTTGAAAGAGGTGGTAAAATAATTACTTCTTCTTCGGGTGCATCATTTTGATTTCAACAAAAGGGATCCATATGTTGGAATTATAATAAAAGTAAGGAATCTAGGTTTATGTGATGGTAGTTGGGACGAGATTTCAAATGGGGTTGGACGATCCAAATGGATTTGTAGGAGTGAATTTAAGAGATAGAGAAGTATCTTTTTTAAGAGAGGTGAGGGGATCTTTTGGAAAAGCATGAAATATTAATTTATTATAAAATTATTTTCAGTTTCTTATTGATCCAAATTGGTTTATTTCATGGATAAGGTGGGTATGAGTCAAAATAATCTAAATAAATATGTTTTAGACTGTTTTGGTCACCATATTAACCTTATATTTTAGATTTAACACTTAGTTAAATAGTTTAACTTTTACCATGTCTTCTTATATTCTTACACAATATTGTCATTAAACATAATTTATAATTCCAAGAGAATATTAAGTAGTTCATAAATGACATATGTAATATTATATATTTCATTTTTCTACACCATATATTTTTAGAAATATTATATAATTTAATAAAATAGTATTTGTTTTAAAAACTCATTTATGTTAATTTTGAAACTATTTAGTATTGGGTTTTTGTGAAAGTTATAACAGTCTGATTCCTTCGAAAAAAATAAATTTAATAATCCCTAAAATGTCATATTGACCTATAAAATTCTTGGAATGGATCAAAAGTTTCAATTTACATTTATTTTAATATATATACTATCGATTATTTTAATCTTTCATTAATAAGTTATTTATTACATCATCATAATGCCATAAATAAATTTAATTATTTAATGTATAAAAATTATAAATAAAATACCATGATGTAGGATATCTTTTTATATTTATAAAGGATATTTATAGTCGAATTTATCTTATGTATAACCCAATATTAAAAATGGTTTAGTTATTAAAATTTGAATTTAACACTTTCTGCTATTCTTTAAATAAAATACAATAAATGTCTTAATCTAATCCATGTGGTTCAAGAATGAACATAGTTTTGTCCTAAGGATGATTTTGGTCGAAAAACACTTATTGAATAGAATTAGTACATGTTTTAGGGTAATTATAATATCATTTTTACCTTTAATTACCCTATATACTTTAAATGGTTGTAAATAAAATTCAAAAATCACTATTCACTAAAAAAATTCATCCTATTAAACCACATTTTACTTACTGATGACAACTGTGTCTATCAGATTTTTGAAATTTAAATCACAGAAGCGATAAAATAATGTTTTATGAAAATTTTCAAATGTTCCTAGAAGGAGGGTAAAAGGCGTTTTAATATACAATAAAATTTTATATATCTAATATTATTATAAAATGACTAAAATTAATTACATTGAAAAAATATAGGTATTATGTATCTATTTTGACTTCAAAATAATTTTATATTAAAAAGAATTATTTAAATAAAATTCAGTTTTAAAAAATAATGCTCCGTTTTTAACTATTCATGAAAAATTGAAAGTTTCACGAAAAAAAACCAAACATTCACCCTATATTAATTTTTATATTATGAATCTAAAAATGAAGTCCATTTTGAAAAATAAATTTTATAAAATATCAAAAAGTTGGTATTTCTACTCATAACTACTTTTTAGATGGCTAGTTTGATTAGTCGTGGTGTGCTAGTTCTCGAAGCTGCGTACAACACAAGCTGTTGTATTATTCAAAGAGAAGCATACCATGGAACCTTGTGGTGTTGCATTATTCATTATTTCAAATAATTTCATCCTAAAATTTTTTTATAATATTACTAGATAAAAAGAGTCTGGTGTTTCTTCATCATATGTTCCTCAGGTTCCCATGTTTCCTCTTCCATTTTATGTTTTCTCCAAAGTACTTTTAGCAGACGAGTTGTCCAGTTTCTCAACACTTGATCTCTTGTATCAAGAATCCTGAAGGTTCTTCACAATAAGACAGATCTGGTTCCAGTTCTATTTCTTCATAGTTGAGTACATGCATTGGGTCTAGCATGTAATTTCTCAATAATGATACGTGGAACACATCATGAACATTGGAGAGACTTGGAGGCATTGCCAAACGGTAAGCTACAAATCCAATTCGTCATAGAATTTCAAAAGGTTCTATGTATCTCAGACTTAATTTACCCTTCTTACCAAATCGTATAACACCCTTCCATGGAGATACCTTCGAGAAAATGTGATCTCCTACTTGAAATTCCAAATCCTTCATTCGATTATCAAAATAGATTTTTTCCTTCTTTGAGATTCTTGGATATGGGTTTGGATAATATTCACCTTTTCCACTATTTCCTCAACAAGTTCTAAGACTATGAGTTTTCTTTCACCAACATCATCCCAACATATTGGTGTGTGACATCAATTTCCATACAACTCTTTATATGGTGCCATCTAAATACTTGAATGGAAGCTATTATTATAGGAAAATTTTACCCGAGGTAAATACTAATCCCACATACCTTTAAATTCATGTGAACATGATCTGAACATGTATTATATGGTTTGAATAGTCTGTTCTGATTTTTCATTAGTTTGAGGGTTGTGGGTAGTGCTCAAATGAAGTCTATTATATAGGTATTTCAGAATAATTTTCCAAAATCATGATGTAAATCAAGGATCACGATAAAACAAATTTGATAGGGCTACACCAAAAAGTCTTAAAACATCATTAATATATAGTCTTTATAAACTTTTAAGTGGTAAATCTTCTCTTATAGCAAGAAAATGTGTTGACTTGGTTAGACGATCAACAATGACCCATATTGCATCATTCCTTCTAGGAGTCTTTGGTAGACCCATGATAATGTCCATCATAATATCATCCCATTTCCACTCTAGTATTAGAAGAGGTTGCATGAATCTTCTAGGATGTTGTCTTTCATCCTTCACCTATTGACAAACCATTCATCTTGACAGATAATCAGCAATCTCCCTCTCCATTTTGTCCCACCGAAAATGTTCCTTCAAATCTCTATACATCTTAGTTCCACTATGGTGTATAGAGAAATTGGATCTATGAGCATCATCATATAACATCCTTTTTAGATCTGGTATATCGGGAACATAAATCCTTTTCCCAAATTTCAAAATTCCATATTCATATACGAAGTCAATCAATCTCCCATCATTCACAATGTTATTTTTCTTTTGGAAAATTCTCATCATATATCTGAGAACTTTTTAACCTTTCTAGTAAAGATGGTTTGGCAACCATTTGAAAAAGAATCTATGTTTCACCTTCCATGATTATTCCCATATCCATCTTTACTATATCCATGTATATAGGATCCCTTTCGACGATCATCTTGTTCAGAACTCTATGATCCTTTCTTCTCAAAGAATATACCACCTTATTTTCCTTCCCTGGGTGGTAGTATATAGTGCAATCACAATCCTTGAGTAGTTTGAGCCATCACCATTGCCTCTTGTTGAGTTCTTTCTGTGGGAAAATATATTTCAAACTCTTGTGATCTGTATATATCTCACATTTTTCACCATAGAGATATTGTATTCATATCTTCAAAGAAAATATTACAGCTGCTAACTAAAGATCATGAGTGGGATAATTTTTTCATGAATTTTTAGCTACCATGACACATATAAAATAAATCTATCATTCATTATAAGGACAAAACCAAGTCCTTTATTTGATGCATCACTATAAATAACAAACCAATTATTACCTGCTGGTATAATCAAGATAGGGGAATTGACTAATATTCTCTTTAATTCTTCAAAACATTCTTCACACTCTTTTTTCCAAACAAATTTAACCCCTTTACACATGTTATTGGTTAATGGGTTAGCCAATCGAGAAAACTTCTGGATGAAACACTAATAGTAACCTGCTAAACGAATAAAATTGCGTACCTCGGTTATACTCGTCGGTGCTGGACATTATTGTATTTCACTTTTATTTGAAGTATCAATAGATATTCCACCCTCAGAGATAATATGGTCATGAAAAAAAATCTCATGATGCAAAAATTTACACTTTCAAAATTTCCCATATAATTAATTTCTTCTAAGAGTCTTTAGAATAGTGCACAAGTGATTTTCACAATCTTCATAAATTTTGATGTATACCAAGATATCATCAATAAATACCAATACAAAGTCAACAATATATTCCTTGAAAAATCTATAAATTGGATCCATGAAAATAGAGGGTGTATTAGTCAGTCCAAAAGGCATTACTGTAAACTTGTAATTCCCATACCTAGTTCAAAATGATATCTTGGGAAATGTATTCTTTCTTCACGCTTAACTGATGATATCCAGATCAAAGGTCAATATTTGAAAAATATTGATCTACATGAAGTTGATCAAATAAATCATCAATGTGAGGTAGGGGATAATTGTTATTTATTGTTATAGAATTGATCTCACCATAGTCAATGTACAACCTCATATATCAATCTTTCTTCTTAAAAAAGGGGCTCCTCGCAGAGAAACACTAGGGAGAATAAATAATTTATTACTTAATTCCTCTAGTCTTTTATTTAGTTCCCATAATTACATGGTTTCCATTCTATAAGGGATCTTCGATATGGTCCTTGAACAAGGAATTAAGTCAATGGAAAACTCAATTTCCCATTCTAGAGGATGTCCATGTAAATCCTCTAGAAACAAATCAATTAATTATTTAACAATAGGTACATCCTCTATTTTTACATTTCTTTCATCACCCATAGTTATTTCAGTCCCTTACTCCACAATAACTGAATTTAGTAGAGCTATTAGGGGTGGATATAAATGAGAATTAGATGGTGATGTTTCTGCTCTAAAGATAAGGGATTCCGTATCATCGTCCAAAATTTTAACCTCATTATTCTTAGAATAAATTTTCACACCATGGTTTGAAAGAAAATGCATACCAATGATTATGTCAAATTCAATCATGGGTATGACAATGAGATATATAGATAAATCAATTTTATATTCCATAATGGTAACTTATTTAAAATACTTTGTTTCAATGGTACTTCTCTTAAGAGTTTTTATTGAAAACTCCCTTAATAAGTCATATTAGAAATATCTAATTTTCTTGTAAAACTAGGAAGATATGAATGAATGCGATGATCCCAAATCAAATAAAGCTTTGGCTAAATTTGTGGAAATAATTAAATTATCAGCCACCACATTATTTGGAACGTCATCCATAGTAGTTGTGATCGTATAAGTTTGGCCTGGCTCCCTTTTCCTTTTTTGAGGTAAGTTTCCTTGACTCTATGGAAATTAATTTGAATAATTCCACATTTCTTTACATTGGTAGCATTGAACATTGAAAACCACTTTCTTTTCCTTAAAATCACGAGCTTGGTGTCCTTTGTCTCCACACTTGTAACAAACTTCCATCCCCTTTAGGAATGAACCATGGTGTGTCTTCCCACAATTACTATAGAATTGAAATTCAACCATTCCCTTATTCCCATTATTTCATTTTTTATAGTTTTTAGTAGATCTATTATTCTCTTTCTTCACATTAAAGTCATAAGACTTAGAGAATTTATTTTCTGTCTTGATAGCACGTGAGACTATATCTTCGTACGATGAGAAGGATTGTCAGAATAATTCTCAATAGAGAGATGGTTTTAAACCAACAAATAATTTATCAATATTACTCCTTGGGTTATGTATATAATATGATGCATACCTTTCTAACCTTGTAAAGTTACCCTCATAATTTTTGACATTCTCATCCTCATTTTCCCCTAAACTCAAAAATTGCCTTTCCATATTCGCTTGATGTTCAAGATGAAAGTATTTTTCTAAGAAAATCTATTTATAACACCTCCATATCATATTTGACACTTCTTCATCATCCTTTGTGATTTAAATTAATTACCACCATTGATCTGAATCACCTGAGAGGTGATAAATTTCAATGATGAGTTTTCCCTTTCACTACTCCCCAAAGAATGAAATATTTTCTCTAAGGAACTTATCCATTTCTCAGCTACAAATGGATTTGAATTCCCATTGAATGTTGGTGGTTTTTCCTCATGAAGTGGTATAACATTTATCATATACGTTGTGGATTAGGGTCCTCCATACGGGTAAAGTTATTATTCATAACATGAGTGAGTTATCCTGGTATGGTTATAAGATGTTGAGTACCAATTACATCACCAACTCCATTATAATTATCATGAGTAGGAGGGAAATCTATACGTGGATTACGTGCGTTGATATGGTTTCATTCCTTCTACTAGGTGCCATTTCTAATCATTGGAATACACTAGGTTAGTTTATTAATCACAATTCACAATTCCAAACCTGTAAAATACTTTACATAAATTGAATAGTTTATGCATATAATCCATAAAAATGTTTTCTTTGGGGAGTTATTTACTAATAAATCCTTCATAATGGTTTGTAGAGAAAATGTTAATTATTCAAATCTTATCCCTCGAGAGTGTCAATCTAGGTGCACAGTAAGGCCCATTGTCGTGTACTAGGATACCCCAGGCCAAGCCCAAAAATCCTTATCTGAGTTTTCAGTCCTAGGTACATCTGCACCAAAACCACATCCACGTATAGTATCCAGACATGGATATATTTCTTGTGAAACCCACATAATATCTACATTACCAATTTTTTTGGATGTTCTTCTATACTAATCCCCGAAGTCTATCTTAGGGTATTGTTCTCTAATTAGAGTTTTTTTGTAAATATAGTGTCCAAGGTTTGTACTAAACAACCTATGATACCAACTGTAACGATCCAACCCTAGTTACCCAGAATTGGTGCATTAATACATAACATTTTCATTATCAGAAGAGATAATGTATCGAAAGACCTATCAGTTTAGTAGGCTTGGAAGTACTAGATACATACATAAGTTTTACATTACATAACATTATGAAATGAAAAAAACATTATGTATCCTTTTAACACGCTCATGTCCCTTATCCTATCCATACAGTTCAATCATAATATACTTCTTCGCATCCTGGAAAAAATAAAACATTAGAAATGGGTGAGCTCAGATGACCAATAAGGATAACAATATAGCGTAAACTGTTATAAATAAGCATAAACTTTTGAGGCAATGTATAATACTAAATCACAATCCATTTAAAGTTAAACTTAAGCATAATATGTCAAATATAAAAAAAGATTCAATTTACTGATTCACATGCATATTCTACTAGTAGAATAATCAGAAGTATTATCAATCTCTAATTTCATAATGTTGGAATGTATAACGCTGGAAATCATAAGCACATAGACAAGGCCTCGTGCCAAGACGAGAAATAAAAATATTGTCAATGACTTGTTACAAGAAACTAGTTTGTCTCATGAGACCTAATTATGGATCAAGGGGCTATAAAAGGCCCCGCCCATCACATACTATGTCAAATGCTCTGCTCATATGAAAAGGATGAAATATAACATAATCATTCGTATTAAACTTTCATGTGAAATGTTAATACTTTAACCATAAACCGTGAATGAAATAAAAATATCACATTCATAGACAAACATATAATAAAACTATTAATATAATATGGAATATTTTATAATAATAAATCAACTTCAATTAAACATAAAATCAAACAATAGATGTTGACACAGATGAAATCAATTCAAAAAATATTTGGGGGAAATATCTATTTCTAATTTGAAATCATTTAAAAGTAAAATAATTATAAAATATAAAATTTATTTTTCAAATAGTCTTATAATATTATAAGGGAATCTTAAAGGGTATTATAATATTAGAAAATATCTGCACCCACGGTAGAATTTTAAAAAACATTCATTACTTATTTTTTCAAAAAGGTCATAAAGTACATTGTTTGGAAGACGACAAAAAATTTCCTTTCAAAACATTTTATAAAATTAAAAAAATGGTATAAATGAATTTATCCCATAGTCTAGGAAATAGTAAAAATATTTTGAAATAAATTTTTAAGAAACACAGATGTGGATGATAAAGAAGTCCCAGTAAATACTTACGTATAAACAACCGCAAATAATAAAGAGAATGTAAAATTAGCCATTACCTTGTAATTTTCCTTAGTAGAGGGTACATTAACCTCCTGTATAATGGTTAAATAATTGTTATTAAATTAAAAAAGAACCCCATATATAGATATGATATCATATATGAATCTTTAATATTGCTTTGTTAGTAATATTACAGTAGTATCATTATTTCAGATGTTAACGGATTCGTTTTCCTTTATATGTTTTGTTAAATAAGTCATGTTTGTTATGGATAGTATGTATTTGATTTATACCCTGAATGATATTAAGTTCTTAATGGTTATTTTAATCATCAAATGAAAACTATTATTGAATTGTTACGATGGGGAACAAAATCTCATCCCGTCGTGGAGACGATAATCCGTACGTACGCACGAGCGACAATATCATTCCATTGATGGTAAAAATGTATGTAATTGGATTGTTAATTATTTATACGAAATCATTAACATGTTATATTAATTATTTACATAAATTATATTCATTATTATACCCATCCAAATATTTATGTGTTGAATAAAAAACTACACCACGACGTGGAGACGATAAGCCATATGTACGCACATATGATGAATTTTTCATTTGTAGGATGGATAGAATAATGAATATGGTTGTAATAAATTTATAATAACATCTATGTATTTAGAATCTACTAGTGTTATTTTTTTATTATGGAAACAACATATAAATGGGAAGTTGAATACGAAAAGAACTTTTTAAGAGGTGAAAAAATAATTACCTCTTTTTCAGGTGCTTTCTTTTGATTTGAACAAAAGGGATCCATATCATAGATCTATGATCAAATTAAGTTCTCTAGTTTGAAGTGAGGGTAGTTTGGAGGATATTTTAGTAAGGATTGGTATGGAAAAAGGGCTTTGTAGGTGTGAATTGAAGATAATGAGAAGTTCCCTTTTATATGGGAGGTGAGGGGCACTTTAGGAAAAGCCAAAACTGTTAATTTATTATATAATTATTCTCGATTTTTAATAGCTAGAAATTGATTTATTTTAAGGATAAGTTGCTTATGGGTTTACATAATCTCAACCAATATGTTTTATTCATGTTTAGGTGACCATATTCACCTTATCCTTTAGATTTAACCCTTAGTAAAACATTTTAATTTTAATGATGTATTCTTATATTATTACACTATATGGTTATTAAACATACTATAAAAATACAATATAACCATAATTGGTTCATTAATTACATATTTAAAATTATCTAAGTCCTTTGTCTGATCCATATACTTATTTTTCTATCATATAATTTAATAAAATAGTATTTTTTTTGAAAACCCATTTATGTCAATTTTGACACTTTCTAGTATTTGGTATTTATGAAAGTCATAACAATCGGACTACTTCCAAAAAATTACATTTAATAAACCATAACATGTCATATTCAACTATAATTTTTTTAATGCATCAAAAGTTTAAATTAACATTTATTTTAATATTTATAATATCAGTTATTTTAATCTTTCATTAACAAAGTAATTATTGTATCATCATTGTGTCATAAATAATTTTAATTATTTAATGTCAAAAAATTATAAATAACATAACATGATGTATGAAATATTTTTATCTTTATAATTAATATTTATAGTTGAATTTATCTTATGTATAACCCTATATTAAAAATGGTTTAGTTATTAAAATATGAATTTAACACTTTTAACTCTACTTTAATTAAAATATAATAAACGTCCTAATCTAATAAAAGTGGATAAAAAGGATCATATTTTTGTCTTAAGGTTTATTTTGGTCTATAAACACTTATACAATTGAATTAGGAAATGTTTTAGGCTAATTATCATATCATTTTTACCATTAATTACCCCATTTACTTTTAACCTTGGTAAATACAATTCAAAGTTACTATTCACCAAAAATTATTTGCATCCTATTGAAAAACATTTTACTTAATGATAAAAACCACATTGTTCATGTTTTAGAAATTCAAATCACAGAATTCGTAAAATTACATTTCATGAAAATTTTCAAATGTACCTAGAAGGCAGGTAAAAGACTTTAAAAATTTCAATAAATTTTTATATATCTAGTCTTTGTATAAAATTACTCTAATTTATTAAATTGGAATAATATAGGTATTATTAATAAATTTTTAATTTAAAATAAATTTAAAATAAAATTAATTATTTAAATAAAAGTTAGTTTAAAATAATAACATAGTGTTTTTCACTATTCATCAAAAATTTAATATTTTCAGAAAAATACCAAAAAATCACCCTAAGATAATTTTGATATTATGAATCCAAAAATGAATTAAATTTTGAAAAATAAAATTTATTAAATGTCAAAAAGTATGTATTACTATTCACAAGAACCTTTTTAAACATCTAGTTTGATTGGTCATGGTGTGATTGAACATGAAGCTACGTACATCACAAGCTGTTGTATTATTCAAAGAGAAGCATACCGTAGATACCTAGGGTGTTCAAATATACATTGGACCAATATAAATATAGATAAAGTTTCCCTTCTTTCCAAATCTCATAACATTATTCCATGTAAAATTCACTGGAATACCTTTTCTCCAACATTGATTCAAAATCTCCCAAATGATAGTCATCATGTCACTTATATATAATCATAGCTATCTTGACATGCCTCATAATATATATAACATTTTTTTCCATTTACACAACTAGATTAGGTACAAATAGATTTATTTCCTTAACTTCATCCCATCATGTTAGAGTCATTCACTTATATCTATATAGGGCTTTACGAGGATCAATCTAAATAGTCAAGTCAAAACTATTAATATAAAAAATAATTGACTAGAGAAAGGTTTTGATCCCAACCACCTTTGAAATACAGAGAAAAAATCGCAATATATCCACCTAGTATTGAATTATTCTCTCAATATGAACATTTATATTAGGACAATAAACTATAATGAAACATGAATCTATATCAAAATATTTTCAAAGAATTCTCCAGATCATTTATATAAATCTAGGATACTGATTATACATAACATAATGTTGTACACAATGAAACCTTAAATCATGTTAATGTATATCTTGGAAATATGATCAAGATAAAAATATTCTTTGTTGGTATTTAAGTGTTCAGAATTTGTAAGGCGAATGACTACAACCCAAATAGTATTTTTTACTTTAAATTTTTTGAGGAGTTGAAAAAATTAATCCATGGTGATGTTTTTTACATTTACATTATGGTATGTGTAATATTCGTAAAATCTATTTAGAATTCTGTATCTTGTAAATACATGCTGACATACCAAGAACCAAGATGCATACTCTGCAATATCTCTCTTAATGTTTTCCCAACACATTCAATCATTTTTATCTCTATATATCTTCATACTTCAAGGATGAATAGAGAATGACGAGCTACATTATTCTTCCAAAAATTACTTTTTAAGGCTAGTATTGATGAGACACATACATAGTTCTTGAAACTTATCATGAAATTAAAATCAATGTGGAAATCTAGAAAATTTCTCACATTATTTTTAAGTTATACATCCTCATTTTTACCTTTTTAATATTCACATGAATAGAGGGTTAAAAAATCATTTGAAAAAGATAAGATTTTTCTTTATCCTTAATGTTTTCATGGTTCATCCTTTGATAATCCAAAAATATTGTATATTTTGTGATTCTCATCATAGATAATCTAGCATTATCCTTTCAACTCACAACATCAACAACCTTGTTTTCTTATCTAGGGTGGTAATGTATTGAGAAATCATAATATTTAAGTAGCTCTAATCATATCCTCTAGCACATATTCGACTCTTTCTAGTTTAATATATAATTTAAAATTTTATGATAAATATGTATGTCACAAATTTGTCTATAATTACAATTCCACCTTATATTTAATGCTATGATTACTACTGATAACCCCAAATCACGATTCAGGTAACTTTTCTCATGAATATTATATTTGTGTGAGGAATAAGATATCACTATTTCATTCTACATGAGAACACATATCATCCCTTTAGTCAATATATCACTATAAATCACAAACCCTTCTCTAATATAGGGTCATTTGAGAACAATTTCACTGAGCAACCTTCTCTTAAGTTCCATTAAATATTCTTCACATTCATCTATCTATTGGAACATAATTGCATTCATATTTAACATGGATAATGTATTAGACATATTTGATTAATAATTTATACAAAATCAATAATATGTATTAAAAATTGGGGAAAACTATGGATCTTAGTTATAGTGGTTGGTATGGGCCAATTATCAACAACTTCCCTCTTTGATGGATCCAACAATATACCCTCTCTTATGATTATATAACTCAAAAATGAAACATTTTGTAATTGAAATTGACACTTTATAAAATTTACATACAACTTATCTTTAGGATCTATATTACATTCAACATGTGATCTTCATGTTATTCCTTTAACATAGAATATATAAGAATATCATATATGAAGGCTACCAAAAGATGATTAATGTAATCTCTAAAGAATCTATCCATTAAACACATGAATATATCAGTAGAACTAGTAAGACTAAATGGAATCACAATAATTTAATTATGTCCATACCTTGATAATAAGTCTATCTTTCTATGTATTCACTTTTGACCCTCAATGTAAAATATCCAGATTGAGGATCAATCATGGAAAAAAACTGAACTCTTCATAATTGATTGAACAAATCATTAATACGGGCTAAAGGATACATATTCTTGATCATGATTTTATTATTTCTCTTATAATCTGTATAGAGTGAAATTGATCCATATTTCTACATAAAAAAAATGGAACTGGGCACCCCATGGGTTTTCACTTGTCCGAATGAATCTCTCATCATGATTCTCATAGAGTTTCTTCTTGAATAATTTCATCTCAATCGAGAATATTCTATTTTGATACATTAAGATTAGTGTAGAACTGGGTACGAGTCTTATTAAAAACTTGACAACATAAACTAGTGTAATTCTAATAAAATATTCCAAAAATACATAATAAAAATCTAGTATAATAGAAATTGTTTGATGTTGAGTTTCTCCCTAACCATATGAGAAAATAACCTCTTTAAAAATGAATCAAGACCAATGAAAATGATATAATTTCCAAATTAAGTTCATTTTTATCCTCACATAGATTGACAATCATTAGTTGGTTCGTAATATCAAATGTGACTTCCCATCCTTGAGAATTGATTTGGGATTTATATAAAGAAAGTTAATCCATGCCCAAAATCACATAAAATTCAACTACAGAAAGAATAAAAATATTTAAAGGTTGTATATTCCCAAAAAAATTAATTTGGGAAGAATAATATACATGAGATGTGATCATCATATAATTAATATTTATGGTTCTAATTCAACAAAAAATCATTGAGTAGATGAATTAACATTCCTAGATACTTTTAATTTTATAAAATAATTAATATAACAAAGCTAAAATAAGATAATTCAATAGTTGAGAAATTTTTTCGCAATCTAAAATTAATTGTTTTATATTCAATACCTTAATAAAATAAATATTATACAAAATAATATTAATCATCATTAACAAGTGTGTCCAGACATAAAAAAATATTCATTGGATATCTAATTCATGACACCTTCTTTTAAATATATGAAACATTGGTTTAACCTTGGTCATCTATGGTCATCATTTATTAAAATACATTATAATATCTTATAAAAAATGTTAATTATCCCCAAAATATACCTTATATAATATTTCTTTGTGTAAATTATTAGTCCACCTCATCATAAACTAGTGATGATCATGTAAATTTCCAATCCACCTCATTATCAGTTATTAAAATTATGTGTATTTGTGCCACAAAATCACCCACTTTATATTTTCCACATAGTGATGTATTTTATCGAAAAACCACAATACATTATTTAAAATAAAATTAGATTTTCACCTAAACATTATCTTATAACAAAGGGTTTTAACTAATATTTTATCATTATAGTATCGAAAAGTTACAAAACATTTTTATGACACCAATAATAGATACCAAAACATTACATAAATAGAGACTATATCATATTAGGATAATATTATTTATATGTAAATACTATAGAGGTTTAGTGTATCTAGATAAATAGATACATAAACAACCCATATATAAAATATATACATCATATCACATTTTGTAATTTACTACTTATACCCTTCTTAGACATATCATGCTTAAAACATTTTTTCATATCCCAGGGAAGGGAAATGTAAGAAAGGGTGATATCTTATTCTTAATATTAGTAAACAAAATATATATCAATCAATGATCGTAAGTGATCATAATTTAAGATTAATGGTATGAGAACATGATCAAAATTTACAATATTTATTCCCAATCAGTCAAATATATTTAATCATTAATCATAGGATAAGGAATTTTTAATCAAAATACATAAGACATAAGAGTGTAGAATCATTAATAAAAAATTATGATCAATGAGAAAATATCATAATCATAAGCCAAAAGTTTTTTGAATACATATAATAATATAAAATTATTTCTTGGTTAAGGATCACTACCAAGACTATCATTGTAGGTTGGGTTCACTCCCCATTATACCGTTTCCTATGTCAAGATTCACCCCGAAGACTATATTATTGAAAAAATTATATTAATGAACTTGGTTCACTCAATATTCTAGTCCTTATCATATCATGGTATATCCATATTTTCCCAATGCATTGGAGGGATAAATAATTTCATTCCCACCTACCACATAATGAAAACCATACATTTGAGTGCCACAAGTTCATAAAATATGTATCAAAACATCATTTCATAACCTGTGGAAAGGATATGAGTTTCATAAACATTATATCATCATAAATATAAGCCCTCTAGAGAAATAATAAAGATGGTAACATTGGTTTTGTTTCTAGGATATCATATGGAACATTAAAAGATGTTGATATAGATGAAAATACCTTTAAAAGATCACTAGAACATTTCTTGAGTAAAATACCTTTTCATTTTTAAATAACATATTTAAAACACAAAAAATACTAAAACAAAAAGGGAAAAATTTTCTTTAAAAAGGAACATGGAAACATGTTAACTAATATTCAAATTAAATTTAAGTAATTATGGTAGTTAAGACCTTTCATATAGTGTGTGTTAAACACAGACTCCTTTCATAATTCCTATAAAAATTCAAAAGTACCTCATTGAGAAAATTCCATTATGATTCCTTCAAAATATTTTTATAGAAATTAATACTTATTTAAAAATTAATTAAATAAATATTTAGTTAATAGTAAAAAAATTCCATTTTTTAATTAAAATATGGACTTATAATAAAATATTATTGGCAGAAGAGAGCAGTGAATTCAGTTTTTCTTAGAAAAATTCATTCGGTTTCTTTAAAATATAATGAGAGGAAAATAAAGTGAAACAAATTAATCTATTTAAACAATCATAGGATATGAAAATAAATATTATTAGGGATAGATTGATCATATAATTTCATTATCATAATTTAAGCATAACCAATCCCTGTAAAAATATGATTATAACATAACACCCTTACCTGAAGTATGCCTCACTTCATAAGATATATGACCTCCTGTATAATAAATTTAAATTTACAATACTTATAAAAAATATTATAAAAAATAAATATAATTCCACACCAGGATTATTTTTAATATCTTATCACTCATTCATTAAAACTATTTCTTTTTCAACACCATTTCGAGTGTCCACTACATCGATTTGTCAAATTTGTTTTGGTTTGATAGTTATCGTATATTCACCATGGTCATGGTTTATTAATTTCAATAAATTCAATTATTATATAATTATAATATATATTCATTATATGCATAATTTTAACTGTTCATATTAATTGGTGATGAAAAATGAATTACATCACTATCTGAAATCTATAGTCTGTACGTATGCACGAGTGATGTTTCTATTTGTTCAATGTATATAATAAATTAAAGGTAACAAAATTAATAATTAAATAATAACTGTTATATAATAAATATTATATATATAAATTAAATATATCATTGTTACCATCCATGTAAAGTGGAAATGAAAAATTAATCTCCTCTCTTTATGGAGGTGGTAGTCCACGCATATACAGGAGCGGCGTTATCGTTTCCCAATAGATATAAAGGTAAAAAGGTAGATATGATTTTATAATTATAGTATCTTAATTATTTAATAAATTTCATATATAAAAATTAAACCCACATAACAAATATCTATGAAATATAGATATTGAAAATAAATTGTATAGCTATATGGACGTGGTAATCCACACACATACATGAGCGATTCATAACCCATTTTATGGGTAAGAGGTAGTGAATGAATGTGAAATAATAATAATAACATCTTAGTATATTTCTTATAAATTATTAATCATGTTTTTTATGTATAAATTTTTTTTAGGAAGTATAATATGCAATAAAATTGAAAGAGTTCAATTAAGTTATATTTCCCTTTTTTGAGTGACCTCGATTGGATTACAACATAATCCCTAAATGATTAGTTCTGGAATAATATGAGAAGAAATAGAATTAAATGAAGGATTATTGGAAGGTTTTTTATTAGGTAATTCACAATTTATAAGGCTCAAATGGTGTGTATAAGGGAAGATAATAGGTTCCCTTTTATAAGGGAGGGGAGTGACACACATGGAATTTATTAAATGATTTTCTTGTTATAAGGTCTCTTTGATCAGAAATTGGATCCAAATGAATAGTTATTTTATCTTAGTCTTATATTAGGTTTTTATATCTGAAAAAATATTAATTAGATATTTTTTATGTAAATACTTCAATTATCTCTTGGTTTAACCCCAGATAAACCTACTTTAACATTATCAATTATAACAAAATTTTGTGTTTTTTTATTTACCATGAAAAAAAATTAAATTGAACCAATTAGTTTAGATTAATTATTATAATTATAAACATGGAACCAATTTTATTGGGTTAAATTACTATATGTGGTGGAATTTAATTATAAATAAGTATGCAACTAGCAATAAAAACCCATTTTAGAAAAAATTATCTTAAAACAAAATATATTATCTACAAACATTAATTTACATATAAAAACCATAAAATGAATGTTAAAATATTTTATTTAATATTTAATACCTATATTTCATTAAAAAAATAATTAATAGATATTATTATAATTTATCAAATATAAGAACACATTACATGCATAAAAATGGATTTTAGAAAATTTTTCTTTTAGGAAAAAAATATACATATACCAAAATTATGACGACCCATACTTTACATAAATTGTTATTAACTCAGTATTGAATAATACTTATTACAACATATAACAAAACCATTATAGGACCGCATAGGTATAGTGTCTTTAGAAACTAGGAAACATAAACAACTAGTTCAGAAAGTATCTACATTGTCTCCTGTTTATTTCATCATATCTAGAGTCCCTTTTGGCATATCCTACTTAATACCCTTCTTCCTAATCTGGGGAAAATAAAACATAAAAAAGGGTGAGCTCAAATGATTAATATGGGTAAACAAAGGAAAAATGATATTCATAAGAACAAAACATTTTGAAAATCTTAACCTGCAAAAGAGATCAAAATATCAAAACATGGGATAAATCATAGTAGTGAAATGTAATCCCAATAATCATAACAGAAAACATGAAACTTTTCAAAATACACTCCTAATCATAGAAAATCATTTCTTATTAGTCAAGTCTCATTGGCAAGACTATCATAGTGGACAAAGTCCATTTCTGAACGGAGTTCACTCCTTGTTCCAGTTTTGTATCACTGAACCAGATTAACTTGTCATTCCGTCCTTGTATATATCTTGAGATATAAATATTTACCCAATTAATTGGAGGGATATATAGGTCCCACCCATCTCATAATGAAACCATTCTTATGTGTTCCACAAAATCATAAATCATATATAATAGCATAACCCATGTAATAAAAATGAGATTATTAAACATCATGCCATCACAACATAAACCATATAAGATAAAAGGACATAATTCCATCATAAAATTATCAAATCAATGTAAAAATAGTGATATAAACATAACCCAATATTATATTAGAAGGAAAATAATTTTGATAAAATACTTGAACTCCATTCTTGAGGAAATTATCCTTTCTACTTCAAAAACATTTTTCCTTTCTTAATATATCAAAAAAAATTAAACTAAAAGAAGCTAATTAAAAATAAAACATGAAAAAATTTAATGGAAGCTTCATGGAAATAATGTTATATGAAATCATAAAAATTCATTCATGCTGTATAAAAAAAACATTCTTCTCATACTTTGGCTGGAAAAGTCAAAAAGTATATCATACTGAAAATGAAAAAAGATTCCATTCATATCTTTTACTAGAAATTAACCAATAGGTAAAATTGGATTTAACAATTGTAGGAGGATAGAAATAATATTCCGTTTTTATGAAACAAGGATGTGGATGATAAATATGCCTCAGTAAATACCGAAGTATAAACAATCTCGGAAAAAATTGAGATTGAAAGATTTTCCCTTACCTTAAGTCTGATATGCTTCGTACATATACGAATATCCTATATAATTATTTAAATAATGTCATTGGCTTATGAAATAATCATATTCATTGTTATGATATAATATATGGTCATATTCTTTTCTTTTTATTAGTAAAATTTCATTGCTACTTGTTATTCAGGTGTTCATTTCTTTATTTTCTTATGCGTGTTTTGTCGAATAAATTATTATTACTCTTTTTAGGTTATAGCTACATAATTTACAGAATAGTATTAGTATAATATATATCATATTTATTCACTCAATTAATCTATATAATCATGGTTTAATGAAGATCATGTAGAACGAATCACATCGCACTGTGGAGACGGTAAGCTGTACGTACTCACGAGCGACGATATCATTCCCATAATTATTGAATGGTATTGGATTGTATGGTAGAATATATCATAATTAGTATAATGTTATAATAATCATATACATAGTTATTATTTTCACCATTATACCCATCCAAGTAAGGTGGTGGTGGAAATCAGATTACACCATGGTGTGGAGACGGTATTTCATACGTACGCACGCACGGTGATTTCATTTTCCGTAGGATGGATAGAAGGTGAAATAGGGTTTTTTAATATTTATAATCATATATCATTATATTAGTGATACTGATGTTATTACTTTATAATTAAACAACTAAATATGAGGAAGTAGAAGAATGAAGAAACTTGAAAGAATCGGTAGAAGAGATTACCTCTTCCTCGACATGCCTCCTTTAAACATCATCTTAACGAACTAGAGTTGGTCTTTTGAGAAGAACATAACCTCCAAGATATTACTAGGGATTTATAGAAGAGTAATGAGCAGGGGTTTTATGAGCTTTAAGGATCAATGTTTTTTAAAGAGGAGAGGGAGGAGGTTCCATTTTATAAGGGAGGAGAGGGGCACCATTGGAAACCTCAAAAATATTAATTTATAATAAATCAAAACCCACTTAAAAACCTCCAAAATTACTCATATTCGAATATTAGATGAGATAGGGTTGTAATAACATCAACTAGTAAAATTTAGACATGTTTGAAATTTATTTTAAACATTATCAACTTGATTTATCCTTATTTAATCTATTTAATTTTATTTGTGGTAATAAGATTCTAAATTTTAAATTTTTATAAATAATTACTTATGTGTTGTGAATTCTCAATAATTGGATCATTTATGACATGTTAGACCATATAAATTTTAATTTTTAATGTTTAATTTTTTTTGTGATTTTTAAACAATTTTATATTATGTTATTTTTATAAAATAACAATAGTGTCTATTTTGACACTATCTATTTATTTGAATTTAAATAAAATACACACAGAAGATATGTTAGAAATAAAATATTTAATATATTAATAACATGTCATATTTATCTAGGAAATTATTTTAGTACATTAAATAGTTCATATAATATTTATTTTAATATTTGTAAAACCATTTATTTGATATTTCAATCAATAAAATAATTCCAAAATCACTATTGTGTCACCTTTAATGATGATTATTTAATCCATAAAAATTCTAAATAAATTAACATGATGTAGATAATTTTATTATATTTCTGGAGACTATTCATGTTCGAATTTTCATGAGGTTTATCACTAAATTAAAATTATTATACTTATAACATTTAAGAGAGTGACATGTTGTCACTTTCTTTGGTTTTAATAATAATTTAAATATTTTCATTGTCAAAATTCCATAGAATGCATTTAGATTTAACCTTAGGTGATAAGGGTCGATTTTCAATCATCAAATATAATTTGGGTAGGTGTTAGAGGAATTTTATAATGTTATTTTTACCCTTAATTACCCGAATTACCTTTAACTGCAGTAAATAAAAATTACCGTAGTTACTATTCATAATATCAAAAAAAAAGTAACCTATTAACATAATTTGGACCCACTGAATTGAAATATTTAATCTATTTTTCAAAATTCAATACACAGAAGTTGCAGTAATAAATTTAAAATTTACCCCGTTGTTAAAAAAACAGGTTTTAAAAGTTAAAACATTGCCAAAGATTGAAATGTTTTTCCTATGAATTCAATGTTAAATTAATGGTACTGAAATAAATTATATTAAATGGTAAAAATATATTCTATTTATACATTAAAACCATTCAATATTATAATTTAACCATATAAATTATTGCGATGAAAAATTTGTTTTTAATTTAAATATAACATGTTTTTTCTATTCATTTAAATATGAAAGTTATTAGAATAATATGAAAAATTTATACAATGTAAATTTTTATAATCTAATTAGAAAGAAGAATTTTATTTTTTCAAATTTAACTTATAAAAATGTCAAAAACTATATTTAAAGTGGGTGTTCCATCAAAAGGTGACAACACTACATTTTTTTGAAAAATACTTATTTTACCTGAAAAATTTATTTTGTTCTCATACCATGTTCTAGAAAATGTGTAAGATTAATAATAATTTTATAAAATTAAAATTGTAGTTAATACTATTCATAACGGACAGCCCATAATAATATTATCACAATATATCGTTGTTTAGTGAAACCCGGTATTGCATACTACACATGCTATCGAGGAAGGTCGTGATTGCGTGTAACGCAAGCCAAGCCAGTGTTGTGTGTAGTGAAAGATTCCATTGGTGTTGCGTATAACATAAGACATAAAACAAATTTCTCATAAAATCTCAGGGTGTTACATTCTACCCCCCTTAAAAAGAATTTCTCCCTCAAAATCCATCACTTCGTAACTAACAGATGAGGATACCTCTCTCTCATCATATCCTCAAGTTCCCATGTAGCTTCTTCTAATTGGTGGTTCCTCCATAAAATTTTAACAAAGTGAGTGGTCATATTTCGTAGAACTTTTTCGCTATGATCCAGAATCTCTATTGGTTGTTCTTCATAAGAAAGATCTTGCTCTAGCAGTACATCTTATGAACATAGTACATGTGAAGGATCAAGTATTTAATTTTTCAGGGGAGATACATGGAATACATCATGAACTTGAGAGAGATTCTGTGGAAGCGCCAATCAGTAAGCTACCTTTCCAACACGATCCAGTATCTCAAAAGGACCAATATACCTAGGGCTCAACTTTCCCTTCATTCCAAATCTCATTACTCTCTTCCAAGGAGATATTCATAAGAACACTTTATCACCCACTTAAAAATCTAGGTCTTTTCTTCTGTTGTTAGCATAACGTTTTTGTCACCTCTGAGCTACTCTTATGTGTTGTTGAATAGATCTTAACTTTTCTGCCATCTCATCAACAAGATCAGGTCTTAATAGCTTTCTTTCCCCAACTTCATCCCAACAAGTTGGAGTTCTTCATTTCTTTCCATAGAGAGCTTTATAAAGAGCCATATGAATACTAGAGTGAAATCCATTTTTATAATAAAATTCCACCAAAGGTTGGTGTTGATCCCAAACACCTTTGAAATCCATAGAGAAAGCTCTCAATATGTCTTATAGAGTTTTAATTTTCCTCTCAGACTGACCTTCTGTCAGAGGATGATAAGCAGTGCTGAAACTCAACTTTGTATCTAGAGTATGCTGAAGACTTCGCCAAAACTTTGAGGTAAACCTCAGATCCCAATCAGATATAATGGAAATTTTTACTCCATGAAATCTTACCACTTCCTTCACATATATCTTGGCTAGCTTATCTAGAGATAAATCTTCTCTAATATCAATGAAGTGTGCCGACTTCGTAAGACGATCACCTATAACCCAGACAACATTATTTCCTTTGGATGTTTTAGGAAGTCCAGTGACAAAGTCCATAGTGATATTTTCCTATTTCCATTCTGGTATGGGTAATGGTTGTAACATCCCCTTATAATTATGTCTCTCAGCTTTAACTTGCTGAAAAAATAAGCATCGAGGGACATATTAAGCAACATCCCTTTTCATGCCATCCCACCATATGTACTCTTTTAGGCCCCTATACATCTTCGTGCTTCCAGGGTGAATGGAGAATGAACAACTATGAGCTTCATCCAATATTTACATCTTTAATTTTGGGATGGGGGAAACACAAAACTGATTTTTTAACCTTATTATTTCATCACAATCAATGTGGAATTCAGAAACATTTCTCACCTTTTTTTTGTAACTCTTCATCTTCTTTCTGTGCCTATTTAATCTTCACATGTATAGATGGTTGAACATTCATTTGATAAAGATACTATTTTCCCATTCCTTTATAATTCCAAGATTCATCCTTTTTAAATCCATAAATATTGGATCTTTTGTGATCCTCATCATGGATAATCTAGGATGTTCTTGTTGACATAATGTGTCTTCCAACTTGTTTGCTTTCCTAGGGTGTTAATGAATTGAGCAGTCATAATCCTTAATCAGCTCCAACCATCTTATTTGATGCATATTAAGCTACTTTTGTGTGAGA
The DNA here is from genome assembly GCA_963277665.1 of Viscum album. NCBI lineage: Eukaryota > Viridiplantae > Streptophyta > Magnoliopsida > Santalales > Viscaceae > Viscum > Viscum album. The sequence continues at coordinate 1,850,100,716 of OY728164.1, read as the reverse complement.
ATATACTTTAAACTTTTATTATCAATATAAATATCACACCATTCACCATAAAGATAATTTCTCCAAATCATTAATGCAAATATTACCACATCTAACTCCAAATTATGAGTTGGGTAATTTTGATCGTGGAATTTCAACTGTCTTGAGGCATAAACTATCACCATATCATTTTCCATGAGAACACACCCCATTCCCTTCTTGGATGCATCACTATAGATCACAAACCTTTATCCACTAGAAGTAAGTGTGGGCACAAGTTCACTAGATAAACTTCTATTAAACTCCTTGAAATTATTTTCACAGTCCTCCATCCACACGAACTTAACTCCTTTTAGAGTCAACCTGGTGAGTGGATTAGATAATCGTAAAAAATATTTCAGAAAACATCAATAATATCCATCCAAACCAGGAAAAAATTAGATCTCAGTTACTGTTGTTGGTCTCGACCATCTTTCGATATCCTCTGTTTTTGCTGGATCCATATATATCCCCTCTTTTGAGATTATGTGACACAAAAATGAAACTTTTTGAATCCAAAATTCACACTTGGTAAATTTGGAATAAATCTTCTCCTTTCTCAGGGTCTTCAATTCAATTCTTAAGTGATATTCATGTTCTTCCTTGCTCTTTGAATAGACAAGAATATCGCTGATAAATACTACCACAAACTGATCAAGATAGTCTCTAAAGACTCTATTCATTAGATCCATGAAGATAGCAGGGGAAATAGTAAGACCAAATGGCATCACTATAAATTCCTAGTGTCTATAACTTGTATGGAAATCTGTATTTGGTATATCCTCCCTTTTGACCCTTAATTGATGATACCCTGAATAAAGATCAATCTTGGAAAAGTATTGAGCTCCACAAAGTTGGTTTAATAAGTCATCAATGTATGGGAGAGGATATTTGTTATTGATACTGATCTTGTTATGTTCTTGATAATTAATGCAAACTCTCATTGATCTATATTTCTTTTTAACAAACATAACAGGTTCTCCCCAAGGTGATGCACTAGGGCGTATGAATCCCTTATCAAGATTCTCTTGGAGTTGCTTCTTCGATTACTGCAACTCAATTTGGCCCATTCTATATGGTGTCTTTGAAATAGGTAAAGCACCTGGTACAAGTTCTATTGAAAACTCAACTTTACGATTTGGTGTAAGACCTATCAATTTCTCCAGAAAGACATCATCAAACTCCCATATAATGGGAATATTATAAATCGTCAGTTTCTCTCAAACCATTTTAGATAAATAACCTTCATTTATTGGAATTAAGACCCATAAGATGGAAGAAATTTCTGCTGGAAGGTTATATTCATCCTTGCATCGATAGATGATCATAGATTGATCGAGAATATGAAATGTGACTTCCCTTCTTTGGAAATTGATATGAGATCCATTTAAGGAAAGACAATCGATGCCAAGAATCACATCAAATTCCATTATAGGAAGGATCCCAATATTTTCAGGAAGAACATTCCCACAAACGTCAATTGGAGAGATATTATAAACTTTTGATGCAACCATTGTGCCATTAGGAGTTGTCACAATTGAATCAACAGCTAATTTTTGAGGTAGTACGGTGATACCCTTGGAAAATTCATCAAAAATAAAAGAGTGAGTGCATCCAGGATCTAATAAAACATTTTCTACTTTAGAGTGGATGGTAAGTTTACCTTTCACCACTTCGTTATCGTACAACACATCGCCGATAGAAATTTCATGTGTTTTTCCTTGGTCTTTGGCCTTAAGAGTTTGTTGACTTCGATCATTATCCAAAACCCTTGGATTAGGGCATTGATTAGCATAATTACCCATTTCCTTTCACTTGTAACATTGAAGTGTAGGAGGTGAATTCTGTGTAGCCTTTTCTTTGTTTGCATCACTAGACATATTTTTCCCATCATTGCGGCATTCAAATGCCTGATGAATTTATTTTCCACATTTGAAACATTTAGTTATCCCTTTAAGACAATTACTTCCATGTTTCTTTCCACACGTTGAGCATAAGGGAAAACTCATCTTCTTTTCAATGTGGTCTTTATATTTCCCTTTGAATTCCATTTTCCTCTTCTTATCAAAACCATATGACTGAGGGGTTACTCCAATCTCCATCTCATCCTTGAGAGCACATCGAAAAATTTTCTCGTAGCTATTGAAGTCCCTTATGGCTAACGCCCTTTGAAGACTTGGTTTTAGGACACAAAAGAATCAATTGATCTCACTCTCAGGTTGGATAAAAATTCCAGAAGCATACGTATAGGTCTTGTAAAATTTGATTCATAGGTAACTACAGATTCATCATCCTTTTTCTTTAGTTCAAGAAACTCCTTCTCTATCTTTGTCCGAAGAACACGAGGGAAGTACTTATTGAAAAATATTTTCTTGAACCCATCCCATTACATGGACTCAATTTCATCTCTTTGCCTAATATTATTGATAATATTACACCATTGATCAAAATCACCTTCCTAATGATATACTGCTAAGATAAATTTATCATGTTCAGAATATTAGAGAACTGAAAATATCTTTTCAGTGGTACTGATCCATTGTTCAGCATCTAATGGATCAGTAGACCCGCTGAATGAGGGTGGACGCTGGCTCATGAAGGATTAAACATAATTTTTCTCTTTCCTTTAATCGTTGGGAATCCTCGCATGATTCATAGCTTGAGAAAGTTGTATGAGCAAGGCTAAAAGATTTTTCATTCCATCTCCCATAACACTTGGTTTCTCAGGGGGATAATCATTACATTTCCCGTCGCATTCAGCATTTACACGGGTCCTTTGGGTTCCTTCCATTGACTAAAACCAATATTCATAGTGTGAGAAACACTCATCATAATAGGAAAACCACAAAATCAAGAATAAAATTTCACACTTAAGGTCTTATAATACGTTATTCATGTCCATTTCTAAAACACTAATATTGTGTTCTATGGTTAGACATATCCTTAGGGTTTTTACTAAGGCTTTCACATCCTAGTTTCTAAAGGTTGACTATAACTTACTCTGATACCAACTATTATGACCCATAACTTACATACATTGTTATTACTTCAGAATTGAAGCATACTTATTACAACATATAACAAAACCATTATAGGACCGTATAGGTATAGTGTCTTTAGAAACTGGGAAACATAAAGTACTAGTTCATAATGAAACTACATTGTCTCCCATTTATTTCATCATATCTAGAGTTCCTTTCTGAATATCCAACTTAATACCCTTCTTCCTAACCTGGGGAAAATAAAACATACAAAAGGGTGAGCTCAAATTCTCAATAATGATAAACAAAGGAAATATCGTATTCATAAGAACATAACATTTTGAAAATCTTAACCTGCAAAAAGAGATCATAATATCAAAAATGGGATAAATCATAGTATTCAAATGTAATCCCAATAATCATAACATAAAACAGGAAACTTTGTGGCATACACACATAATCATATAAAATCATTTCTTATTAGTCAATACTCATTTGCAAGACTATCATAGTGGACAAAGTCCATTTCTGAACCGAGTTCACTCCTCGTTCCAGTCCTGTATCACTAAACCATATTAACTTTCTGTTACAGCCATGTCTATCTCATGAGATATATATCTTTACATAATGAATAGGAGGGAGATATAGGTCCCACCCATCTCATAATAAAACCTTTCTTATGTGTGCCACAAAATCCTAAATTATATATCATAACATAACCCATGTAATAAAAATGGGATTCTTAAACATCATGCCATCATAATATAATATATATAAGATAAAAGGACATAATTCCATCGTAACATAATCAAATCAATGTAAAAATAGGGATAGAAATATAACCCTATATTATCTTATATGGAAAATAATTTTTATAAAAAACTTGAACTCCATTTTTGAGGAAAATATCCTTTCAACTTCAAAAACATTTTTCCTTTCTTAATATGTCATACAATATTAAACTAAAAGAAGTTAATTAAAAATAAAACATGAAAAATTATAAAGAATGATTCATTGAAATAATGTTCTATGAAATCATAAAAATCAATTCATGCCGTATAAGTTAAAAAAACAGTCTTCTCGTACTTTGGTCAGAAAAGCCAAAAGTATCTCATACTGAAAACGACAAAATATTCCTTTCATATCTTTTACTAAAAATTCAACAATAGGTAAAATTTGATTTAAAAATTGTATGAGGATAGAAATAATAATAAATATTGAGGAAACATGGTTGTGGATGATAAATATTCCCCATTTAATACCAAAGTATAAACAATCTCAGATAAAAATTGAGATTGTGAGATTTTCCATTACCTTAGGTCTGATATGCTTCGTACGTATCCTAACCTCCTATATAATGATTTAAATAATTTCATTAACTTATGAAAAAATCATATTCATTGTTATGATATCATATATGGTCATATTATTATCTTTTTATTGTTAATATTTGATTGCTACTTGTTATTCGGGTGTTCATTGCTTTATGTTCATATGCGTGTTTTGTCGAACAAATTCTTATTCCTCTTTTTAGGTTATAGATACATCATTTATAGAATGGTATTAGTATAATATCAATCTTATTTATTCATTCAATTCTTCTATATAATCATGGTTTAATGAATATCATGTAGAATGAATCACATCGCACCGTGGAGACGGTAAGCCGTACGTACGCACGAGCGACGATATCGTTCCCATAATTATTTAATGGTATTGGAGTGGATGGTAGAATATCTCAGAATTAGTATAATGTTATAATAATAATATAAATAGTTATTATTTTCACCATTATTCCTATCCAAGTAAGGTGGTGGTGGAAAAAGATTACACCACAGCGTGGAGACGGTATTCCGTACGTACGCACGCGTGATGATTTTATTTTCCGTAGGATGGATAGAAGGTGAAATAGGGTTGTTTCATATTTGTAATAACATATCAGTATATAGGTGATACTGATGTTATTACTTTATAATGAAACAACTAAATAAAAGGAAGTAGAAGAAGGAAGAAACCTGAAAGAATTGGTAGAAAAGATTATCTCTTCCTCGACGTGCCTCCTTTAAACATCTTATTAAGGGACTAGAGTTGGTCTTTTGAGAAGAAACAAACCTCCAGTGTATTACTAGGGAAGTTGAGAAGAGTAATGGTCTGCGGTTTTCAGATCTTGAAGGCTCAATGTTGTGTAAAGAGGAGAGGGAGGAGGTTCCCTTTTATAAGGGAGGAGAGGGGCACCTTTGGAAACATCATAAATATTAATTTATAACAAATCAAAACCCACTTAAGAACCTCCAAAAATGACTCATATTATAATATTAGATGAGATAGTGTTGTATTCTCATCATCCAATAAAATTTGTACATGTTGGAAATTTATTTTAATCATTATCAACTTGATTTATCCTTATTTAATCTATTTAATTTTATATGTGGTAATAAGATTTTAAATTTTAAATTGTTATAAATAATTACTTATGTGTTCTGAATTGTCCAAAATTTGATAATTCATGACATTTTCGACCATATAAATTTTAATTTATAATTTTTAAATATTTGTGTGATTTTTAAACAATTTTATATTATGTTATTTTTATAAAATAACAATTGTGTCAATTTTGACACTATTCATTTATTTGAATTTAAATAAAATTCACATAGAAGATATGTTTGAACTAAAAGTTTTAATATATGTATAAAATGTCATATTTTTATAGAAAATTATTGGATCACATCAAATAGTTCATATATTATTTATTTTAATATTTTTAAAACCATATATTTTATATTTCAATCAATAAAATAATTTCAACATCACTATTGTGTCACCTTTAATGATAATTATTTAATCCATAAAAAATCTAAATAAATTCACATGATTTAGATAATGTTATTAAGTTTCTGGGGACTATTAATGTTCTAATTTTCATGAAGTTTATCACTAAATAATAATTTTTATTCTTATACGATTTATGATAGTGACATGTTGTCACTTTCTTTGATTTTAATAATAATTAAATTATTTTCAAGTTCAAAATTCCATAAAATGAATTTATTCAGACCCTTAGGTGATAAAGGGGGAATTTTAGTCATCCAATAGAATTTTGGCAGGTGTTAGGGTAATTTTATAATCTTATTTTTACCCTTGGTTACCCGATTTACCTTTAACTGCAGTAAATAAAAATTACCGTAGTTACTATTCATAATATCAAAAAAATAAAAGTAACCAATTAAAATAATTTTGACCAACTGAATTCAAATATTTAATCCATTTTTCAAAATTCAAAACACAGAAGATGCATTAATTAATTTAAAATTCATCCCGTTGTAAAAAAAATGGGTTTTAAAAGTTTAAACATTGCCAAAGATTGAAATGTTTTTACCTATGAATTCATTGTAAAATTAATGGAAATGAGATACATTATATTAAATTATAAAAATATATTATATTTATATTTGAAAACCACTCAATATTATAATTTAACCATATAAATTATTACGATGGAAAAAGTTTTTTTAATTAAAATATAGCGTGCTTTTACTATTCCTTAAAATATGAAAGTTATCAGAATAATATGAAAAATTTATCGAAAGTAAATTTTTATATCATGACTCCAAATAAGAATATTATTTTGTCAAATTGAAATTATAAACATGTCAAAAATAGATTTAAATTTGGCGTACCAATAAAATGCGACAAAACTGCATTTTTTTGAAAAATACTAATTTTACCCGAAATATTTATTTTGTTCTCATACAAAGTTTTAGAAAATGTGTAAGATGAATAATAATGTTATAAAATTAAAAATGTAGTTAATACCATTCAAAATGGCTATTCTATAATAATATTATAACAAAATATCGTTGTTTATTGAAACCCGGTATTGCGTACTACACACGCTATCGAGGAAGGTTGTGATTTCGTGTAACGCAAGCCGAGATAGTATTGTGTGTTGTGAAAGATTCCTTTGGTTCTGCGTAAAACATAAGACATAAAAAAATTTCTCATAAAATCTCAGGGTATTACAAAAATCAAGTATAATAATGTTTAATATTTAATTGAGTAGATACTTTTTAATAAAAGTTGTTTCTATGTTACTTTACCGTCATATTCAAAATATAATGTGAATTTTACTTGAAATGAATTGATAATGTTTTGGAAATATATATATTTTTTTATAGACACTATTTTTTATAGAAATACTAAAAATTCACCCTATTATAATATTGACATGATAATTTTAAAAACCATATTCATGTACTCCACTTAAATTTATAAAAAATGGTATAAATTAATTATAATGATCACATGTAAAAAATTTGTTGACTTTTTTTTTAGAAAATATTTTTAAACTATAAAAAGACATTATTGAAAATTTAGTACTTATTTATAATGAATTAATAAATAAATTTTCATTATTTAAAACCATTATAAATATTATTTTTTGAATTGGTTATTACTATTTATACCTTTCAATTTAATGGCTAGGTTACAATGATTTAATTTATCATAGTTCATATGGACTTAGGATTTTGATTAAGTAAAGATACTAAATAATTCTAGTTTATTTCAATAAAAATTCATATGACATTATGGGGTGATATGGATCCCAATCATAGAACCTTGTTTGATTTGTCTCTAGGTTGATAAATCTTATTAATGGATGTGCCTTTCGTGATTTTTGGTAAATTCATACATGAATCATTTATTTATTTCATCAAGGGTATATTCGGCCAAATATTATATTAAAACCCTTACCACTAGTTAAAATAATATTGTTTTCTATAGAAGAGAATTTAAGGTCTATTATATCACAAGAATATGTATTATATTATTACGTATGGGTCAATATATTACATAAAATTTCTTCCATTATTGTTACATTTTAAATGGAATCACTATCTCTTTAAAAAAATATCATAATATAAACTTCCCGATCAATTATAGAAATTCATAATAATAGATATGATATATAAAAAACATATGAGATCACTCATGATTTCCAAAGTTATCTTCTGAGAATTGATGTGATCAATACATATTAAATCTTTTGATTAATAGTTAGAATTTTTCAAAAAATGAAATACATAAAAACCGAGTGATCTATAAGAAATTTATAAATTATTATCTATGTTTTGATTATTACCTTATTTAAATTAAAATTTATACTTTAATATTATAAGATTTTTTAAAATACCTTATGTAATTAGGTGTCAATATAATCATTTTAAGGTATTCATGGTTCTTACCCAGTTAAAAATAAAGGATACAGTATTTTAAAATAAAACAAGAAATATATTAATTTCTGGAAAAAATAAATATAATTTTCCCTATTTATTTTCTCTTATTATTGAAATATTGACTATGAAAAATCCCATATACACACATGAAACTATTGGGTCATCAAAGCAAGAATAATTATCACATGCAATGGTATACTATACTCTCTCCTATTATTATCACAATAATTTTTATAAAAAAACATTAGGATTATGTGATTCTATAAATTTTACAATTTATTAGCAAATAAATTAATTCATTAAAATACCATTTAGGGGGAAATCTAGATGAATTAAAATTTAAAATAATTATATCTACTAACATGATAGGTGAATAAAATTTAATTAACTGTATCTAACTCCTTATTGATTTTTAAACAGTGAACATAACTTTAAAGAGCAATGCATATTTTTCAAAAAAAAAATGGGATTTAGAGAAAATTAATTATATGAAATTTCACATTAGTTATATGTGCCTCCAAAAAGTTGTACAATTACATATATACCATGGGTTATATGTATGTTTATATAAGTTACTTTACATGTTAGCAATGAAAACTCCTTTTTTTAAGATTAACTTCGATTAAGAATAATTGGGCATGTTTTAAGTTACTTCATATTAGTATTTTGAATATATATATATATATATATATATATCTTATTAATTTGTAAACTAATATAAATTAATGATAAATAAAAAATACTTCTATATAAATAAATTCAAAATTTTATAATATTATATGTTCCTTAAGTCATCATCTAATGATTGAATTTTGGATAGAAACAAATATCTCAAACTCATACTAAAATTAGTCATCTATATATTTATTATCAATTTATCTAAAAAGTTCATTGTTATTTTTTACTATGATAATTATTTTTTAGTAAATTTATTATGTTTTAATCTATAGGTACTATTTTAAATATTGAAAAAATCTATTTCAAATAACATTTTTGTGAGAAAATAATTATTAGTATGTGTTTAGATTTTTGGTGGGGTCTATGTACCTTTTCATTTATAATTGTCTCAATTTTATCACACAACACATTAAAGTGACCCAAAATTATAGGAATTATCTCTAGTTTACTATTGTAAATTTTAATCTAATACACTTATTTATCCATATATAATGCTATGCTGTTTTCATATATTTATACGGATTTCACTACTATTGGTATTTTAAATCTCAAAAAACTCAAAACACCACTATTTATGTAAAAAACATATCTAAATTGTGAATTAAATTAATATTTTTTTCTAGAATATAATAATATTATTAACCATTATAATTATTTACTATTATCCTTTATAAATTAATGATATATCTTATTCCTTGTTTTGTACTTAAGGATTTTATTAATAATAACCTAGTTATGTTTTCAAGAATATTATTAGTAGATACACATCAATATTGACATATATATAGCATTAGGATGAATTATTATTATATCCATGATAAGATCGATAACTAAATAATAATAAAATTTATTCATGTTTTCCATAACTTGACAAAAGAGGGATATTAAGTCTTTGAAAGACCCTATCAATGTAACATTTTCATTAATCACCAATTTGAATCCTCTGTGTTGATACTTTTTTTAGAAAATAGACAATATATATTTCCAGAACTAATTTGAAAATATTTTTTTATAAATCCCAATAAATAATCATTCCAAAAATGTGTATTATTTCACCCATATTTTTCATAAAGAAATATTTACTTAACCATGTTTTGAAATCTTACTAAAAGGATTCAATTTTTAATAACAATTTCTTCATATACATATAATACAAAATATACTATACACTTTCAAAAACTATGGTTTAAAATTTTCTCATATTAACTCTTTATGAATAAACTCTTCAAATTTATCACCAAATTAAAAATTGGAATTTTAAGAAATTATTTAATTGTCAATTTCATATTTATACCATTGAATAATTTTCTGGAGGTAAAAATTATTGAGTTGTATCTTATATTCATTTATAAATAAACTCAACTCAAGGAAATTGAAATTGATATCAATTTTTTATTTCTCATAATAAATGAATACAAGAAAAGTTATATGAATTTTGATGAACTTTAGTATAATGATTAGTGAAGCATTTTCATTTCGTATATTCACTGGACTTGTTGGAAATATTTCTCATCCAATCACACTTTTTCGATAAAATATTTACCATCCATGTTAGTTTTTCTTCTAAAAACACACGTTCAAATTTATGGTTTTACCCCTTTAGATCGACCCAAAAAGTTCTATACATGATTATTATTTAAGGCTTCCATCTTTTATCTCATAGATATTATCCATTTCACATATTTAAAACTAAAAATAAACTCTAGGAGAGTGGTAGATTCATCATTCATGAAAATTAACCTACAATCATTTACTATGATAAATATATATCTCTTAGGACAATAATTAATCATACTAGCTATTATTTAGTTAATTCTAATTCCATAATATATTTTGGGTAGGACTGATGGTTTATCTCTTTATTAACATAATTTTTATACTTTTAACAATACAATGTACAATTTCTCTATCACTCGCATTTATATAGTGGACATTATTTTATGAGAATTTACTACCATGATTAAAAAAACATTATGATTAAGTGGATAAATATTAAAACACGTCGAATATTTATGGTTTCTAAAAAATTAGGAACATATTATATTATATTCAATATTCATGGAAATCATGTGTCTCACATTTTCATGATCATAAACCTTCATTAATATTATTAGGTGATGTTTTTAACTTAATATATCATGTAATATTTTTTATAACCTTAAATATAACTATATTTAGTATAACGTTTTATGTTTATAGAGAATAACCCTTTAATTAAATGAGGAAGTCATTATATCCCATTGTTTTTTGAATCATATATAATAATCCTTGATTCTTTTGATTAGATAGACCATGATATTATGGTTATTTAGATAATATATATGTTTTATATGTTTTTATTAATTTAATTTTGTAAGATTTTCACTAAAATCATCGATTCACCCTCCACCCTCATTACATCACAATCACACTAGAATACCATATATACAATCCATTTTTCACAATTATTTATCTTACAATAAACTAACCATGGGCTCTCCTCTATTCTCACCCAAATTTATAGGTTGGGGTCTCAATCTACTCCTCTCTCATGGACCTACATGGATTGATATTGTTAGTGTTATCTTCCTTGGTTACTATTTTTTACTCACATACCTCTATACATAGTTATGTATTCCATTCAAAATTTTTATTTCTCAAGGTTTTGGATTATTATAGGGTTTTTAGACCATGAATTTGTTTCTAGTGGGATTTAATCACCCATGGGTGATTATCTCTATGAAAAGGTGTTCAACTATGAACACTGTATATAATTATTTTGATGGAAGGGTGTCCACATAGATTCCATACATTGATTGATTGGGGGAATTATTAAATTAACCGTATATCCATTTCTGTATATAATTTTTTTCAGGGGATTATTATATTGGAATATATTCATTTTACTATTGGGGAAATAATTAAAAAACTATACTCATTATTTCAATATGAATGTTTATTTATTACTATGAAAATATGGTAATATAATATATAGTTTATTCATTCCTTTGTAAGATGAATTAATTAAACTTAACTAGTGATGGGTGGGGCTTGTCATAACCGCTCGATGCATTGATAGGTATCATGATACAAACTAACATGTATTTTTTTGGTGTAAGCCTACCTGGAACAAGATATTTCTTATACATATGGACTTCACTATAAGATAATGATGTTATGGCTAAGGGAATGATATTAACTATCTATAAATAGGAATTTAATTACTAGGGCACCATTTATTTTTATCTATATGATATTTTTTATTTCCCATGCTATCCAGGGAAATATTATTCCTTCAGTTCCATTCTATTATGGCTTTATTTTGGTTATCTTTTCCTACCTTGTTATTTTAGATCATCTTATGCTGACATATGATATATTATTGTCATTTATTTTGTTTACCCTTACCAAGTGTTTGAGATAAACCCTTCTTATGTTACCATTTTCATAGGTTATGAAGAATGTTATTATAAATGTTATGTTGAGAAGAGTACCATGTGTTGATAATTTTGCAGGAGACATTGAAGACTAATTACATATTAAGTAGTTTTTATATAGTGGAACAAATTTATATTTGATGAGAATGATACAATATTTATTAGTTAATATTTTTCATAACTCTCTAAAACTATAAATCTAAATAGTCATTTGAATGTACATAACTCAATATTTAGGGGTGATAATATAATTATTTAAGGTTAAAATTGGGTTTCCTAGGTTCTTTTCATATATCATGTAAAAAAGGTATTTATGTGTACTAGATATGAGAGTGAGGGTCTAGGGAATCATGATTAAGTCATTGTATTCTATAAATCTCCATGATAATAATATGTTAAAATCCATGCATGCATTATTATCATATAAACCTGAAGTTTACATCTATCCTTAATTAAAATTATAAAAAAGGAAATAAATGGGAAACATTTTACCTTGGGTCTCTATGATTACGTAGGGTCATATGATATTATGTTAATTAAAAATTAAATGACACACACTTAGTTTCCTATACTTTTAATATGAGGAATGGATAACCTCACATTCCTAATAACTCATATAAAAATTCCATGACCTGCACATATATGAAGTACTAGACTTTTATAAATTAAATTAAAATAATAAATGAATAATTGACTCATTAAGTAATATAGTTATAGAAAAATGTACACTACTTTGGTCAGTTTAGAAAATTATCAAATATATCTAGTTTTATTTAAAATACCATTTATAAACATAACCATTAATAATATAGTTTTTGTAGAATGACCATTAATAATTGAATATATTAAGGGTTGTTATAAATTATAATTGACATGTACAAAAGAATAAATGACGTCAACCAGTAGGATCATACCCTATGAAGGCCAATTATATTATCTTCTGAGGGATATGTAATCATTAGGCCTTCCCATTGAGCAAGCCCAAGTTGAAATTCAACAATGCAAACATAGATGACACTATTTAATGGAGAAGTTCATGCTTATCAAGATCACAACCAAAACCATGTTCGACAAACCACCCATCGAATGTTCCACTATTGCACACCTTAACCATATGGAATATGTAGGTGTAATAAGGGGTAATGTGTCTAGGACCTTGAATTATGAATTTATATATTTATCATATAAATAAAATAATGATCAAATATATTCCTTTATAGTATTACATTATATATATAATTATATATGAGTTTATTTTGATACGAAGGAATGAAAATTTCATTTTTAAGAAATATATGGTTTTATCAAAAAATTTGACAAATTGAATAATTTTTATGTAAGTAATAATTTGATATAATAATTTAATTAAATAATATTTATTTATACATAAAATATAATATAATTTAATGAATTCCAACGTAATCTTTATAAGTGTCAGAAAATTGTTATTTTCAAAAAATAAGTAATTTCAAGTAAATAAGGATTTAAGAGTTAAAAGTGAAAATTATAATATTTATAGATTTATTTTTCTATAATAATTATCATTTTTGAAATCATCAGGATGAATTTACCCATTAGTTAATTTTGAATAATTTTATTAGATAATTGAAATTTTGGTTAAAAATTAAATACATTATAAATATTTGGTCTTTATTATGACATCATAAAAGCCCTAAAGTGATGTAATAAATTATATAAAAGGAATACATATAAATATATTTAACTTTAAAAAAAAATTATGCTATTTGATTTATTTTATAAAACCTTAACGAATCTTCCCAAAGTTATATGATATTTTATGGTCTGAAAATTAATTCATTATAAACATGAATCACTTCCACATCACCAAGGATATTATTTTGAGGATTTAGGTTAGTGTAATTATAAAAAATTTAAAATGACCCTAATTTTGTAGAATACATGGGAAAAACCCATGGGAAGGTTTTCAGTTTGTATTATTTTACCATATAGAGTCCAAAACCTATGCTTAGAAAATAATAATGAATTCCCCTCATTTTTTCTATAAATATGCATCTGTCCCCCACCCACCTTCACTTAAAATTTATTTAGAGTATTGTTTCTATCCATATTCTAATCTAAATCTATCCCATTGTTTTACCAAGAGCGTTAGAATATCCTCCCAAGATTTTAGAGGCAACCTATTTAATTAAGGGGGTTCTCTATTCGTCTATATCTAATGACTTCATTTTATATTGTGATATTTTATTCAAATTATTTTTCTTGGAATGTATTCTCAAACATCCATTTTATTTTACTTATTATTTCCAAGTAATTAAACCCCACATCCCCCTCTAGTTAAAACCTTCCATGAATCTTTACATACACCCGTTATGATGATGAAATAATCCATTGATTTCCCCATACCAAAAATTTATATAGTGATTACCCATCCCCATTTCCATTCAAGGATATTAAATTCGATGTAACTAGCCTTAATTTATTGGGTACATCCATGTATGTGACCCACACTCCATGATCATGATATCAAAAGTGATGAAATTTACTATTATGTTGTATGATATGTGTGGGACAAAAATGCACCAAGATAATATGAATGTGATGGGTGGGATAAAAATTATATAGCCCTAAAAGGAATTATATATTTTTTATATCATGAGATACCATGTATAGCGCAGAAGATGTTATCATAAGAACCCAATTTTATTATGTCTTAGTGGTGAGCCTTGACCTATGACTATGATGTCATATTTTATGTTGTTGACACATTCTTTTGTCTCTATGACATTATGGTATTCTATCATGATTTATTTTTCATGTTTATGATTGTCACCCCATTTATATGACCTTGATACTTATCTTTAACTAATGTAATAATTTCATCATGTCAATATTTTTTTAATCCCTTATTGTACTTTCTATCTCAACCCTTTCTCAGGTACGTCCTTAGGTTATCCCATGCACCATTAAAAGATTGATTTAATATAAGGAAATTGTTTAATGTTTTTGAATAATATCATTATATCCATGTTATAGGTTAATGTGATATATAACTAATTTACCAAATACAATATGTCTCATAGTCTTCTAGGATTGTATTATGTGTTCCGTTATATAATAAATCATGAAATAAATTATATAAAAGATATGGCATATCTTGGTTATTTTTAGAGTAATGTCTTGTTTTTTTGTGATTATGTTTATAAAACCATAGTAAAGGAATTATGGATAAGAAAAAACATAGGAAAATATCTATAAATTTATATAAAGTATAGAGTAAGTGATTTATGTGAAAAAACCTTGCCTAGATACTATAAGTGGATGTGGCTCTGGCATAGTTGTACCTTAGTGTAATGACCCTAAATAGTGTGTATTGGGTATTAATTTGATCATCACCCCGTGAACAATAATGGAGTATTTCAATACACCAAGTTCGAAACTCCCAAGTTTATGCTTCCATAAATTTAAAATACCTTTATAAAGTATTATGGATGTAAAAAAGTCACATTAAATTTTATATTCAGAAATAAAAAAATGTATAACTTAGTTTAAATCCTTGGAATAAATAAGTCAAAGAATTTGTATAATTTAGGTTTTATCCATTAAAATTTCATTTTTTCTCTTTTTTGTGTTTAATATTTTAAAAATTAACATTTTTAAGAATATTTTAGATGAATTAAATGATTTGAACTAGAATTAAATAGTGAAAGGAAGGCTTATTATCCATTCATGAACCTAAAATATCCAATATGATTATGGTTCTATGTATTCCTTCAAATGATGGAAGTTTAGTAAAACTATTAAAACACCACCAAAAAACATAGAAGTGGATATATAAATATATATATATGAAAATAGAAAATGAAATAATGATTGCATCCTAAGTATATAAATTCTCCCCTTTCTATATTTTCAGCCAGAAATTTTCAATGAATCTTATTACACCCCCTTTAGTGGAATTCAATACAATTATGGGTATAAATTATTTTTCCTTATATAGACGGAACGTAAAATTTTAGAGAAGGGAATAACCCTTTGAATTGTGAGACACCCTTATATTCTATACAAGTTGATGGAGGAGGATGAATCTCCTTCGGTATCATCATCTCAAACATGGATTTATTACCAAATAAGAAAACATATCTAGCTTAAATGGTTGAAGAAAAAGAATAGATAATCCTTGATTACATGCCCATCATAGTGGAATATGATGATATGTCAAATATAGTCTTCTTCCAAGTCATGAGTCTTATTTTTAAATAGAAATTATACCCAGAGATTAGCTAATGTCCAAGAGCCCATATAAAATGATGACTATTAAATTTTAAGAGTAGAAGAAGTAGCTAAAAGAGAGTCCAGATAAGGGGTTTCTATTCCTAATTGCTTCAATATGTGGTGCTCTGGTGCTATTCATCAAGAACAATTATAGGTCAGTGTACTTATATAATTATTAACATGAACTAAACAAGACCATGATAAAGTAAAAGTATCTTCTTCCACTGATTGATGACTTGATTCATTATCTATGTGGAGATATGTGATTTTTCAAGGTAGAGATTTAGTCAGAATATTATCAAGTAATGGTGAAGAATGAGTATATCCACAAGATTATTTTTCATATAAGTAATGGGAACTATAATTTAATAGTGATTCCATTGGGACTCACAAATGCTTCAGCTATCTTTATATACATACTGAATTGATTATTTCAGGATTACCTTAAAAATGTTATGGATGTAATTATAGACCGTATTCATATCTACTACAAAAGTAAGGAGGAACATTTGGAGAATTTGAATTCTATAATAACGTCCTTATGAAAAGAAAAGTTATTTGTGAAGTATAGAAAATGAATGTTTTGGATGGAGTAAATAACATTACTATAGAATGTTATAACTAGTAAAGAAATATTTGTGGATCATTCAAAGATGGAGGAAATTGAAGGTTGACCTATAACAACCTCTATGATTGAGATCCATAGTTTCTTTGGATCACCTGGGTTATATAATCTATTTTAGGGAACCTTTCCAAGATTTTAAATCTCTTTATCCAAGATAACATAGAAGGGAAAGAAGTTTATTTGGACTGATGAATATAAATAGAGATTAAAATAGTTAAATCAGTGGCTAATCACATCAATTATGAACCAATTAACAATCATAGGAGAAGGATTTGAGATCTACATCAATGAATATAAAAATTTATTTTGTTGTGTAATCATGAATGATGAAAAAGTGATGGCCAATTCATCCTTCCAATTAAATATCCACGTAAAAACCCAAAATTATAAAATAATAACATTGTTTTTGATAGTTTATGTGACATGAGGCACCAAGATTAGAAGAAAATATAACACTACGAGACTATAAGATATATATTTATATAAATAAAATCAATATCTTTAGTAGATTTCATTACACACATCACTAAGTTTAAATTTCATTACAGGGAAAAATGAGTTTATCTTTTGTTATATGTAACAATGAATTTAGCTTACATTACAAAAAATAATGAGTTTTAATTAAAAATGGAAAATTATTAAAATATTATTATTTAATGTGATAATTATTATCTAAGCATTTTAAAAGTATGTATGGACAATATTAACTAATTTATAAAAATATATAGTTTACACATGTTCATTTTTTATTAATTGATTTGTAATAAATTAATATTCATTTAAAAGAAAATGAAATGTTTTTTGGGAAAAAATATTTTTATAAAAGAATGATTAGTCGTGCTTTTCAAACATAATTTAAAATAAAAATTGACCAATTTTTGATTTTTTTTGTAAAAAACATAAATTTTTAAATTATAATAATTATTTTCTTAGGGTAATTTTTTGTGATTTTTCTGCAATGTATAATTTTTTATAATTATCAAAACATACTGAATTCTATTTGAAAATTACTTCTTTGCTTAAATTATTTATAATATTAAATAATATCATTAATTAATTTTAAAGTAAAATTTGTTCAATTATATAAAATAATCAAATTTAGGTCGTTAGAATCATTTTTATATTTAATTTTTATATAAAAATATTGTAAACTTTTGAATATTTTTGGTTTGAAAACCTACTTTCCCATGACATTTGTGGGATTAAGTTTAAATTTAAAGTTTCAACATATAAAAATTTAATTTGAGAAAATTGATCCCATATTTGTAATAATCATAATTTCTAATTTCTAATAATTTTAACCTAATTTTGAGTATAATAAATAGTGAAAATAATAAAATTTAATTCCCATGGTTAAGGTAAAAATGGAATTAACAGGGGTTGAAATAGATTATAAGGGTTATAAATGATCTAAAAACTTGTAAAAAACACATTTCATAGAGTTATTTGTACCTTATCTCTTATAAAATCTATAATTACCCATTTTTGAATATTTTTTATTGATAAAAATATGGGTATGATTGAATATTTTCAAAACATTATATGTGTGCCACTCACCTCACCTTTAAAAGCCTACCCCAACTCCTCTCTTCTTCACACATTCAAAACATTTTGGTTTAGATATTACCGACCCAAATAACTTATAAAATTATGTCATATCATCCTATAAGCCTTATTTTTGACATAAAAAATGTAGGAAGGATTTAGTGAAACCTAAAGAGGATACACAAAAAGGAGTTAATTTCTTCAACGAGCATCTTTATTTTATTTCTTTCTTGTGCAATATAAAATCTTATTATAACAAAATGATATAATAACATCAATATATTCCATATATTTTTATGTTTTTAAATTTTTTTAATGATATATAACTATCTCCACTTGAATCAAATTAGTTACGAATCACCATTCATTTGTACGGTGGACTACCGCCTTGCGGACTGATGTCATTCATTTTTCCATTACCACCTTTCACAGTTGGGTATGATGATAGATATAAAGTATATTTATGATATTGATAACATATTTATACCTATATATTAATTATATCATATATATATATATATATGTATATGTTTATATATATTTATATTTAAATTCCATTCCACAAAGGATACAACAACATCGCTCTTGTGTACAGTGGAGTATCGCCTCACGAAGCAATGTGATCCGTCTTTAATGAATGATTTACATGGAATGTAATAAGGTTAAAGTAAATGATTATATGTGATATAAACTAATTAATTAAGACATTAATTAAATATTAATCATTCTAGAAAGATAGTATATATCATTTTTTTGTTACCTTTTCATTCACTTGTAGATGATTATGTAGTTTGTGTAGGTTTGGACTACCGCCTTCATTATGAGATATGACTCTATATTCATAACCAAACCACATGGATGATATATATAAGTATATTTACAGAAATAATATGGTATACATGATATAATTATAATTATATAATGATAAAATATTACTTAAAAACTTTCCATAATTACCATTAAAAATGGAAATGTTACTCATGCGTATGTATGGCCTGCCATCTCCAAGATCTTAACGTAATTCATATTTAAAAACAATATTTAACTTTTTTGAATGTAAAATTAAGGTAAAAATAATATTATTATTTCATTATTATTATTATAATTAATATGATACAACTTTATATTATACACCAGTACCATATCTTTCATAACAAAACACACATAAGAAAACAAGGAAATTAACACCCAAAGCAATGAAAACAATGAATGATTATTAATGAAAGGTTGATAAGATATAATAGAAGCATCATATTTGATATCATAAATAGTAATACAGTTATTTTAAAAGTTAATAAAAAATTTAAAACCACTATACAAGAGGTTAAATCATGTTCAATCAAATAAAAGTGTGAGGTAAGGGATTTCATCAGAACATTATTTCATTGAGTCATATTGTAATGTTATAAACCTAATTTATTTTATATTATGTATATACTGAAACTTTGACATATAATATTATTTAAAATTAATTATTCATGTACTTGTAAGTTTCAATGTGAATTATTTCATCTATAGTGATTTTAATTAAAATCTTTCCCATGGTAATGAATTTCATAACTCAGTTTTTTTTCATTAGGATATATTACTCCTTAGTTGTCTTTGATATTGAAATAATATGTGTAAGATGACTTTTTATTATCTTATTTTGTATTTACACTTATTTATTTCTATGTTTTAGTTCATAAACATAATCTATTCATTGATAAATTCTCAATTCAATGTTATGATAATCATAATGGTTTATTTCACAATCTCATTCAAATTGAGATTGATCATTCTTAAATTTTAGTTCAATTAAATTATATGAACATTGAAAAATTTACCCAAATAATTTTATTCTACTCTTTTTATTCAATATTTTTTCAATTAAAATTACCATTTTACCACTCTTTAGTAATTAAAATAATTGAAAACATCTTATGAAAATTCAACATCATTTCTCTCTTCGTTTAGAAATATGTTTTCTCCCAAAACCATCATTTCTAAAAACAATTTCCAAAATGTTTTTAAAATTTTGAAAATAATTTCCTAATATTTTTACCCATTTAAAAAAAATTCAAAGGATTATTTTTGTCATTTCACTAAAAAGAACTTTTCTAACCTTTTTACGACTAAAAAGAAATGTTTTTTTAACTTGTACGACATGTAGGGAATTACCCACCAACATGAATTTTATTTTGTTGATGATTATTTTTGATGTTTATGAGTTCATTATTAAATAAAATTTTCCCTAATATTCTGGAAACTCTTAATTTTTTAATATTTATTTTCAAAGAAATGTATTTTAAAAATGTATTATATTTTAATAATTGATTTTAAAATAAAAAGGATATTTTTATCATAGAATGTTTTTAAAGATATTTTTATTCATCAATGACAATAAAAATTTATTTTAAATATACTCTACGAGGAATATTTTGAATTTATACCATCATTATTATTTCTCTGGATTATTTATTGTTATTTTGAAAAATAATGGTAATTGAATTCACATCATTATTTAAATTTGTATCCATTAAAATATCCTTGAATTATTTACTATCCCATGATCATTAGACAATAAATTTACAATAATATTTATTATATTATCCATGGATGTGTTTGTATTATAAACTAAATATCATTTCTAACTTGAAATTCATTTTTTTTCTAGGGTAATATTGATAAATCCATATCTTTAACTCAATATATATATATATGATGATAAGGAACATTGATTCTCGAATTAAATCAATTATTTGATATATAAAGAATGATGTTGACATGTATTAATGGGTGGTTACCATAATTTATATAGACCCAAGATTCATCAAAAAGTATCATGATAGTATTCAATAATCTAGTTTTAAACATGATTTTTCCTATAGATTAAAATTTATTCTAAAAGGCCTTGATGGTGGAGGTATCATGTGCATAAGACATTATATCGAATAATCAAGCATTTCCTTCAATTCAAATATTTTTATTCCTAGTGATATTTTCACAATTATATTATCTCTTGATGAATTTAATTTAAGGATTATTGATTAAATAGAATGTGTGTCCTATTATTTACCTTTGGTTATTGATTTTCCCTTATCTGTTCATGCAGTTACATTCTATAAATGGGATGCATGTTTAGTTATTTAACATAAAATATTGATTCCTGATAGATTCCACTATAATTAACATATAATGATAATTTTATCACACCCTTATTTTTTTTTCATTTAACAAGAATCCATGAAGTATACTATGAATGATATGAAATAATATGTTTGAGGGAATAATGAAAATATCCAAAAAAAAATTGTAGTAATTATTATATTCAAAGATAATATTGGAATAATGTATTTATCTAGTTTACCAAGCCTAATAACTATTATGTTGTTCAGTATGTGATTCTAAGTATCATATGAAAAAGTAATAAAGAATGCATCAGCTCTAGCCTATTTGGGACGCGGTCTCTATTGTTGGTATATGAGTAAGTGTAGTAGAAACTATGGGAACAATATTTAGGAAAACAAATATTAGGGATCATAAGACTATGAAACAAATCTATGTATAATTACATAATAACATACTAAAGTAATGGTAGGTTATATATTATGTTGTTTTTCATTTAAATACATCCCTATCAAGATATAACAAATAGATTTTTTTCTTGTATAGATGTACCTAGGGGGTAATAACTCCAATGAGGGAGCATTGGGATTAACCCAATCATCCCATAATGCAAGAAAAGACTCCTTACTACACACCTAGATTGAATCACATGGGAGGTATTATTAAGATAATTCACATTTTCTTTAAAAACCATTATGAAGTATTTGAAAATATCCATATTTCTAAAGAAACCATGATTATGATTATAAAATTAGCTATGAATAAAATTTTCAATTTATGTTAAGTATTTCACTATTTAATGAATTATACATTATGTTCCATGATTTTATGATCTAATTTATTTTATTCCATCATTTAGAAACAAAACCTAGTAGAAGGAATGGAAACTGCATAAATACACACAACCCAAAGAGTCAGAATGATAATTTCTTGGATGGGTTTAATCCAATATTTAGAAGGGAACTAGTCTCCCAAACATTATCATCATATGAGGACATAAAATAAAATGATAAAATTATAGAGAAATAATTAACAAATTATTATAGATTCAGAGGGAAGAATACGAAGCAAAGGATGGTGTGGAAAAATAGGGAAAATGGGAAGAAGGGAAATACAGATTTACCATGATGTGATAATTGTGGAAAAAAACCCCTGGTACATTACTAAAAGGATGGGAGATTTCTAGAAGCATGTAAGGAAATACCACCATTCTTATTATTTTAAGGGTAAGGAAAAATATGGTAATGTACAAGGATTCAACTGTAAGGAGATAGGCACTATGAAAATCAATATCTCAAGTGTTAAATATTAATACCTAAAAAGAATCTAATGGATCACTGTTAAGATTATGATATTCCCAAAAACTAAGATGAATGATTAATGTGATTATTTTTAGATTCAATAATTATATCATTTTAGTATTTTATCAATGATTTCCTTATTATAAGAATTGGGAAATATATAAGAAGTTTATTTTAGTTAAGGATTTTAAATTAGGTATTGAATGATATTGATGACAAGGAAAGATGATTTAGTGCAAAGTTAAAATTCTTGGAAAACACATGATTGGGGGATATTGATATTTTCATTATGTTGAGATAATGATTCTGGGATAAATAGATATTTGGCATGGGTAATGCAATTTAGATAGTGGTGACTACCCTTAAACTAATTAATTATTTTCTGATAAATTAGTTTATGCTTGATGGAGTTTGAAATTTTTTTGGATTCAAGGAAAATATCCAATAATCTATGTTTTACTTAAGGAATAAGTAAGAATTAATATTTTCAATAAGTCCTTATGGTAATTGATGTTATTATAATGTTTCTAGAGAATACATAATGAAAGTATTCACATGTTTGGTATGTGATCATTAAGAGAAACTTCTAGTTTTTTGGATTAATGATAAGTTCGTTTTATAAATTAATTAAAATTATTTCAAAAGTTATGAACCTTAAAATTTTGGATGGGAAATAAGTTTAACAATTTATGAAATGGTTTAAGTTTTACTTTGTATAAAGTTAAAAATATTAATGTATTACCTCACTATTTGAAAATTTATGTATAATGTACAACTTGTTCAA
This sequence comes from Viscum album, assembly GCA_963277665.1. Taxonomy (NCBI): domain Eukaryota; kingdom Viridiplantae; phylum Streptophyta; class Magnoliopsida; order Santalales; family Viscaceae; genus Viscum; species Viscum album. Next base: position 1,850,076,769 of record OY728164.1, on the reverse strand, counting down.
ACCATATGGGGTTTTAATAATATTTGGATATATATGGAAATAATTATCACTATTATGGATCTTATGATTTATTTAAAAGTAATTTTAGTCCATCTGTTAAAAAAATCCATTTTTTGGATAATCATTTCTTGGAGTAAAGGATGATTTGGAAATTGACCGAAGCATTACCCAAAGGTGAAATTATGCAGATGAATTAGAAAAGTTTATAGTAGTTATATCTCTTTATATTCATAGAATGTAAAATAATTCATTATCTCTAGGAATGGGATCTTGAAATATAAATCTTATCCAATTACCCTTATATTGTATGAACCGGATAGTATTTTAAATCATCCCAAATTTATGGTTTTGAGGCCCATTAGTTTTTTAACCATTCACTTTTTATTATAAATAACCTAAATCACACTCTATTATTTTTTAATATTTTCTTACATGTCCATGTTTTAATTTCCCACCTATTTTCTCCTGCTTGGAGACCTAGTTATGTGTTATTACAGACCTTAGAAGTTCATTTAACTCTTATTAAGAAGATGTTTTATTAATTCTTTTAGGATGTCAGTTTTTTAACATTGGTATTTCTAAATTTCAAAACCCCAATTACCAATATCATGTGTTAATTACATGGAAAAAATTTATTTATGTTGGGAAGAGTGTAACAACATATAATTACAATATAAGAATATTGTATTCGATGTCTTATATAGAACACAACACCAAACATAGATGAAAATATAACACCCTGAGACTATACGATATATTTATTTTTAAATAAATTCAATATCTTCAATATCATAGACTACAAAATGTTTATATTTCATTACAAAAAAAAATATTTTATCTATCATTACACACAACACTGAGTTTATCTAGTTCTAAATGAAAAACCAAGTTTAAAAAACATGATATATTGTTAAAATATTATTATTTAATGTTATAGTTATCACCAAGTAATTCGAATGATTTGTATGAATATTATTATCTAAATTATGAAAATATATAGTTTAACCATATACATTTTTTATTTATTGGTTAGAAATAAAACAATAATCATTTAAAAGAAAAAAATGTTATATGAAAAAATATATATTTCTCGAAGATGGAGTAGACATGCTTTTCACGGATAATTTAGAATTAATTTTGGAAACCTTTTGAAAATTTCTTTGTAAAAGTAAAATTAATTTTTAAAATCATAATAAAAAATGTTTCATAGCGAAATGTTTTGTATTTTTTTTTGAAAAGATTCAATTTTTATGGATATAGAAAAATGCAGAATTTTAATTGAAAGATTGATTTTCATTTCAATTATTTTTTGTGTTAAATGAAGTTTTTAATTTTTTATAAATTATTTTCTTAATGATATAAATTAATCAAATATATGTCAATAGAATCATTTTGTTTTATAATTTTTAGATAAAGACATTTTAAACTTTTGAATATTTTTACATTTAAAAACCCCCTTTATCATCACGTTCACAGAAGTAATTTTAAATTAAAACTTTACCCTTATATGAATTGAGTTTTTAGATATGTATTCCATATTTTAAATCCATATAATTTATAATTAATAATATGTTCAACTAGGTTTTTTTTATCAAAATGAATAGTGATAATAATAAAATTTAGTTACCATGATTAAGGACAAAATTGATTTACTAACGGTTAAACTGAGAAGATAATTGTTAAAATGATCTACCAACACATAAAAAACCCATTCTATGGAAATATTTATTATTTTCCTCTCAATTTTCTAGGAATTTCCCATTTGGGATGTTTATTTCAGGATTAAAAAGTGCATATAATTGAATCTTCCCAAAAAAACATACTAGTGTACCACTAACTTCATTATAAATGGCCACTCCTATCCTATCTTCTTCACAACTTGAATACCATTTTTTCAGAAAATACCAACCCAAATAACATGAAAAATTGCATAATATCATCATAGAAGGTTTATTTTTTTTAATAAATCTAATATATGAAGGATTTAGAGAAAACCTAAGTAGGATACCTGAAGTACAGTTAATGTTTTTTTAATGAGTGTCTTTCTTTTATTTCATTCCCTACCACCTTAAAATATTTTTAAAACTATATGGTATAATTACATTTGTATCTTAAATATAATATGATTTTGTTATAATTAGGTCATGAACTACAAACATATCCACTTCCATCAAATGGGTTACGAAATCACCATTTCTGTTTATGGTGGATTATTTCCATGTGAACCGATGCCATTCATTTTTTCATTATCACCTTTCACGATTTGGTAAGATGATGGATAAAATATATATATATGATATTTATAACATATTAATACCTATGTATTCATTATAATATATGTATATATATATATATATAAAGTTTACTTTCCACTCTATATGGGTCACAATAACGTCGTTCGTGTGTACGGTGAACTGTCGCCTCATGAAGCAATGCGATTCAGCTTTCTCAAACTCATTAAATATATTGTAATAAGATCAAAGTTAATTATTATATCTTAAATACATGAAATAATTATTATATTCCTGAAATATTTATCATTCGGTAAAGATAGTATATCTCACTATAGTTCTTAACTTTTCTGTCACTTAAGGACGATAAGTACATTCATGTATGTGTGGACTGTCACCTTCACGAAGCGATGTGAATTTATTTTCATCACCACTCCAAATACATGAGATATATATATAAGTATATTTAATGAAATAATATAATATAATATATTTTATTAATAATATATAATGATAAAACTTTACAAAGTTTCAATATTGATCATTGAACAATCAATGTGTTACTCATGCGTAAGTACCCCCAACTGTGTCATACACGGGCTTATGAAAAAATATCATTTCATTATTTTATCTGGATTTAAAATATTTTGTTGAGGTGCAGGTTGAGCCCAATTAAAATTTTTCTTTTTTGTTTCTAAATAAATGTTTTTTCCTTGATAGCATCCAGCGCACGAGCATGGCATGGTCAAAGACATGCGGCTTCACCAGGTCACTATGCAGCCTGGCCGATGTTCAAAAAAATTAATATGATTATTAATTCATTAATTAACCAGATGAATATTTATGTGAAATGAAAAATAAAATAATTAATATGAAATTATGAATTTCTTTATAATAATAATAATGGTAATATTGTTAAATGATATTATTATTTTTATTATTGACATTTTATTAAGAAATTATAATAATTACTTTTTAGTTTATTATGTTTATTAGAATTATTATCCTTATAATAATAATAATAATAATATTATTATTATTATTATTATTGTTGTTATTATATTATTATTATATATTTTTTTAATTTTTTTAGGGTTTGGTTGGTTCCCCCATTATTCTTTAGCTCACGCCTCACCCCTCCCCCGTCATTTTCCTGTAGCGTGACCCCCACTTGATGTGAATCGCCTTCCAGAAATGCCTCATTCTCACTTTTAGTGAACTCTCGCCCTAGGGAACTGCTCCCCTTTCAGCTCCTCACCCCTCTCCCCCTTTTGACACGTGAATCCACCCAGTTAGTGACCTCCGCTATCCCTCTATTCACTGGTCGACCATCCAATGGTGACCAAAACTCCATCTATTCATTAACGAGTGCTACCCCTAACCGACCACCCACTCTCATACGACCCTACCTCCCCTCCTCCTAAAATCTTCCCCTCTAGGTAAACCCCTTTCATTCTTGGATTTTCTTCTCCTTAATGGGGCTGGGTTAGTGTCTAATCTTGTGTTTTTTGGTATATTTTTCCTTCCAAGGGTTGCATGTGGCATAATAAATGTGCGATTAAAATTTCACACAGTCTTTAGGAATATACATGTTTCAAGTTAGATGATTGCATGTTATTTTGTATTGCTTTATAAATCCATTGATACTTTGTTTTCCATAATGCATTATTTAAATTTTATGTGCAATTTGAAGTGAAAATTGACGAGGATTTGATACGAGTTTGTGGTTTTATGATTTTGTATAAAAACAAAAAGTATTTTATTTATGTTTTCTCTTAAAAAGGATTTTTTGAAATTAATGGAAATTTAATGGACATGATGGGGAAAGTTATAACTAATGGTTTGATAATGTTTTTGGATTTCAAAAGAGCATTTAATGATAATTCAAATCGGTTCAGGTTGCATGAATTGGAATTGTGACATGTTTCCCATGAAAGGTGTATTTTTCACATGTTGTGCTTAGTTTATATTATTTTATAGGAAGTGAAATTATTTTGGGTTTTTATGTGAATTTATCAGCTACTAGTCATGGAACTTTCCTGAATTTAAAAAAATATTTATTGGGAAAAGTGTAGGTTTTAGTGTGCAAGTTACATTTGGGACATGTTGCATTAGAATATGTGTATTTCATATTTTTCACATAAATGACGTTATATTTTGTGCAAATATAAATGATTAAAATTGATGGGGAGTTGTTTAAAAATGGGATTTTAATGTAATTGGATCCAAAGTATATAACTATTGTGATTACAGAGGTGGAAATCATGTTTTCACTCTGTTTTGGCAGGTGTATGTTTTTAAAATGCGTTTTTGGAAGTCCAAGTGTTGATTTTTAATGTGTAATTATTATGTAATGTTTTATAAAGTGTTTAATTGATTTATTAAATTTTATGTATAGTGTGTGGTCCTTTCATCATGGTTTTATATTACTGGGTCTAAGGTGAATCACCAGGGTGTGCATAGGTAAGTATATGTGTATATGTGGGTTCCCCTGTTACATGTATAATCATCCATGTTAGTGAATCTACAGGAATGAGGCTAGGTGTGCCCATGTATATATATGAAAATTCATACGTAGGTGAGTGTCGACTAGTATATGAATATAAGCATATATGTAAGGATCCACTTTCACATGTTTATGGTCATACAGGGGTGCATAGGGGATATTTGTCCTTATATATTTGTTAATGTGCATATAATTAATGGGAGAGCAACAATTTCTAGTTATAAGGCACAAAGAGCAGAAAGTTTAGTGTGGTTCCACCATAAGGTAGGTTCCCTATGACTTGATCATTAATTAGAATTTCCATTATTGATAGATATTCTTTAAATGTGTGTCATCTACTTTTATATGAAAATACCATGCCATATATATATGTATATACATAAATTTTTTTGGTTCTTGAAAAGTGTTATCCTAGATGTTTTGAAAGTGAAATGGGTATTTCTAAAGCTATATGGCCTTTTGGATGATTTTTTTTATAAAAGTGCCATGTGAGGCTTGATATTTTTAAAGGGTTCCAAAGTGATTTCCAAAATGGATTTTGGTGTAAAAACGAGATCAAATGGTTATTTTACATTATTAAATGGTTTTCTTTGTTGTAATCATGGTTTTCATCTTTTTTTTAAATATATAATACCTTGATTATTTAGTTGAACTTTCAAATGGTTTTGTAAACCTAAAAGTGTTAAGTGATTATGTGTTCTATAATGAAAAGTGTTTCTTATAAGTAATTAAAATCGTTCGACACTTTGAGAATGGTTTACGAAAGTGTAAAACCCCTATTAATGCATTCCCCCTAGTTTGTGAAATGTGATGTAGGTGTTAATATGTGATTTTTGAAATGTGCCTATTGTTGATGCTTTTTCATTGCTGTGTGACCAAAAAGGGGAATGTGCTTAATGAGGAGGAACGTTGGTGAGTTGTTGAATGGGGTTTGGGTAGTGAAATTGTTATATTCATATGTGTTTTCTTGATACAACCTCACCACTATTGAAATAGATCACATGGTAAACCCTAGGTACAATAGTGGGAAGACTAGGAATTATTGTGATTCCTATACCATGTTTCACTAATGTAGGAGGATCCAAGGTCCCCAACTAATAATAGCTTCTTATGGATTTTCCATGGTGCTTGTGATATTATTTTCCAATCATTTGTTTCATTCTTGTTCCCTCTTATAGGAAAACCATATTTTTAATATAAATTAGTCTCCGTTCATTTTGAAACGTTAATGCATGATTGGAACCTATTTTGAAATGTGGTGAAGAGACATTCTTTTCTTGAAAATGGAAACTTGTAAATTGAATTTGAGAAGAATGAAAAAGATTATTTTATTATGTGTTATTTTTAAATAAGCATGTTTTGGGTTTTTCTAATTTGAGGGAATATGTCATTATTTATCCTTGGATCTCCTACTGATCATCTTTGTGCTCCAAACTACTCCATATTTTCAGTTTTAGGTCCCTCTAGTTTTGGATTTCCCTCGGAGTTATCATGGTTCCATGTTTAGTGGAAACCCATGAGATCACCTAGATGTATGTTTAGCAGTTGAAATTTATTTTATTGGAGTAGTTAATGTTCATCTATTTTTTTAATTTTATATTTATTTATTTTTCTACCATTTGTTGGACAAATTATTTTCAATATGATTTATTTTGATGCCCGATACTAGTTTCCAGCCCATGGTGATTGAATAATCACTTTGAACCATCCAGTGGACTGAGTCAACCACTGGTTTGCATAGAGACCCTTCTTGGTTCAAGAAAAAATGGTATTAGTGTAGGGAATGATCTTATGTATCTTATTCCTTTATAAGAGTTGGGGTAGACCGAATATTGTATTTTCAAGAGACGACATTCCGATTATGAGTAGGGTGCCTGACAAACACACCTCATGACAAGACTCAAGTTACCAGGGGATGTTGGGTTTTTTCTGAATCATTGGGTCCTTATGGTTGTTCATTGTTTTGGAAATGGAAAGAGGGTTGGATCATTAATCTCAGCAATCTCATAGGTCCTAGAAATCCTTTTGGAGACAAGGAAATGTTCCTTGAACACTCTCAATGATGTTGGTGTGACTGGTGTATGGCCGCCAATGATATGTTTGGGTCACTCATTGACACTAGTTTCCTCTTGCATCATCCTATGTGTAATTTAATTCTTGGTAATGTTGTTGTGGGATGTATTGAGTTTGAAACGCCTTTTTTAAAAGATATTTATCATTTGTGTGTAATCGATAGGTTGGTTCGAAATAATGGGTTGTGGTCTCTTTAATGAAGTGTTTTAGGAAGCATTTGTGGAAGCTCCCATTGTGCATTTGGTTTTGGTTTGTGGCATGTTTCATCCGATGGACATATTTGATTGGGTCCTTGGGATTTTTACTCGTTGACTAGTGTATGAATCCATTAAAAATTAATGCATGATTAAAGTGCATTGATGGGTGATTCTCCATTGGGAGGTCCTATAATTGTTCAATATACAAACTCTCTTCTTGGGTTTTAGAGTTGAGTTTTTATCTCTTCTATTTTGGATTAACTAGATCCTATCACAACAGAAGAGTTTATGGAGAAGGAGTTGAATGGAATCCGGAATTCTTTAGTTTCTTTGATTAGAAAATGTGAAGTCAGGCATCAGGAATCCTAATGGTCCTTCCTGGAAGTGGTGAATGGAAATGAAAACAAGAAAATGTGGTAGTAGTCAGGAGTTTTCTTTGCTAGAAGCTACATTAAAGTACCTCTAGGTCTTTCTTTTTTTAAGAAACTTTCATATTTGGACAGTTTTGTGGAAATCTGAGTCATACGAGGTTGTTATAGACATTTACAAGAAGCACATGTTGTTAATGAATTTGTCTATGGTCCCTCTCCTAGTATTGTTCCTATTAGTCACAATGGTCATGTTCAGTGATGCTTTGTGGTGTTGTGTTCTCACTCGACTACAAGGGTGAAGGTTATGAAATCTTCCAAGAACCATTGTTTTGATAGAGGCATGTTTTCCTTCTTGGAATTATGAATTACTCCGTTTTAGAGGAAGGTTTCTACTATGTGTCTTTCCTCTCGATGTTTCTCATTCAAAGAATAAAGGGATGATTTATAGGTATATTTTAAGCACATTTATTAGTGAAGGTTCCATGTAAGGGTAAGAGTATTTTATGATTTTCTATGACTGTTGGTGCTATGGAGGTAGCATTGTGGTTTATTGTGGCCCAAGTAAGGGAAGTTCCATTGGGGGTTTCAATGTTTGACTGCAAGGACGAAGATGCTTTAATCAACATATATTCATCCTTAGTCCCCTGAGTGAAGCTGGTGCATAGTCAAGAACTCTAGGAGTATAATAGATCCAAGATTAATTTCTATCTTCAGTGTTTGAAATGGAGTCAGTTAAATTATACAATGTGGTAGTTGTGTTTCAAGTGGCCCTGTGTGGTGGAGAGAGACATGGGGACCTTTCTCTTTATTGTAGTGATCTATGTAGGTGGAAGAGTTTCTCCATGGTTATAAAGGGAAAGAGTTGTTTTTTCATGAACCATAATTCTTATACCCTTGTGGGAAAGAATCTTTGTGTGGTTTTCCATGTATGAACAACCTTGTAATCTTTTTTAAATTTCAGTTTTGGTTAGGGCTCATCTGAGAATGGTAATTACCCACAGGAGTAGTTTTCAATGCAATGTTTCCCATTTGGTTTATAGTTTTTTCATTGGCCACCTTATGACATGGATTTGGCTTTTAGGGGTTTTTCATATCATTATAAGTTAGTTAGTTAAGGAGATTTGATATTATTGTTGGGAGACCCACCATGGGTCACGCTAAAAGTTACACTAAAATGTAATGGTGTCGGCCTATTCCTTGTGGTTGGGATTCCTTTTAAGACTCCCCATGTTAGTTTATTGGTTGCACCTTAGGTGTATTGTTATTTCTTATTGTGGACAGTTTGTATAGGCCTACATGTGTTAGTAATTAGGATTCATTGTTCGTTTTAAGTGGATTGTATGAGCCTTATTGGGAATTTTTAAGGTGTTTTTCTCAGGATATTGGATTGTGTATGGTGAGAGGATAATTTAATATGATTGATCAACCAGAGATGCTTTAACTCTTGGGGGGGCAGGTGAATCATAGTGGGGATTCCATTTCAGTCTCCTGAGTTTGACTTGCAAAACTCTTTTCTTTTTGGTAGTTTTATTATCATCTTTTTGTTTATCGTTGTATGGGAATATCCTTGTGTTGTAAAGAGTACCAGTTCTCTCTTTCAAATCAACCTTGGGATTGATTTCTAGGAAAAAAGAGTTAGGGTGGAGAAAATTGTCACACCTGGAGTTTTGAAATAATTTTATTTTATTATTTTATCTAGATTTGAAATATTTTGTTGTGGTGTGAGATGAGCCTAATTGAAAATTTGCGATTTTGTTGTTAAAGGATAGTTTTGGGCTTAATAACATCCATCGCATGAACATTCCATGGTCAAAGCTGTGTGGATTTTCCATGTCACTGTGTGGCTTGCCCGATGTTCAAAAAAATTATTATAATTATTAATTAATTAATTAACAAGATGAATAATATAGTGGAAGAAAAAAGAAAACAATAAAAATGAAAGTTAGAAATATTTAATAATATATATAATGGTATTATTATTAAAGAATTTTATTATTATTATTATTGACATTTTATTAAGTTATTATTATTATTTTTGTTATCTACATTATGTTTATTTTGTTTATTAGTAATATATAATTACTATAATAATTATTAATCTTTTTATTATTTTTATAAAAATTATAATTATTCTTCTTATTTTAATATATTTTTTAATTTTTTTCATTGTTTTTAGGGTCTGTATGGTTCCCCCATCTTCACTGGCTCTTGCCTCCCCCCTTCGTTCTCCTAGAGTGCGACCCCACTTGGTTCACATCGTCTTCTCTTCATACAACCTTCCCAATTCTAAAAAACCCTCCCCTCATCACCATGATCCACTTCTATCACCTCACCCCTCTCCCCCATCTGGCATGTAACTCTACACCATCGAAGACCTCTACTCTCACCCCCTTCACTGGTCGACCCTCCACCAGTGACCACAACTCAAATAGTTCTCCCGCAAGCACTACCCCAATAGAATTACCTCCCTCACGCAACCTTGCTACTCCTTATCCATCTGAAAACCACCCCCTAAGTAAACCCCCCTTGTTTTAGGGTTTTCTTAACCTTTATTGGTTTCAGTTAGGGTCTAATCTTGTTGTTTTTGGGTATATTTTTCCTTCCCATGGTTTCATGTGGAGCGATTATGGGTGATTTCTATTTAAGACCATCTTTTATAAGCTACTTGGTTTAAGGTAGGTGATTTAATACTTCTTGTATGGATGGATGAATCCATTGACACATTTTTCCCTATTGTGTTATTTAAATTTTAAGTGAAATTTGAACTGGATTTGAAGTTTTATTGTGGTTTTGTGATTGTTGCACAAATAGATGTATTTTTTTTATGTTTTCACATAAGAATAATTGTTTGAAATGAAATGTAATTTGTTGGGATTGATAGGGAAGGTGATAAATGCTAGTTTGAAAATGTTTTTAGATTTCAATAGTGTTTTTAATGTGAAAATGGATCAGTTTTGGGTGAGCGAATTGTCTTTCTGACATGTTCCCCATGAAATGTGTATTTTTATATATTGTGCTTCATTTTTATTATTTTATTGTAATTTAAATTATTTTGGTTTTTTTCGAAATGTATAACCTACTAGTCATGGAACATTATTGGATTTAAAAAAAAATATTTATTTTGAAAAGTGGCGGGTTTTAGTGTGTAAGTTAAGTTTGTGGCTTATTTCACAAGAAGATGTGTATTTCATATTTATTCAAAAAAATGACATTATTTTGTGCAGAAAAAGAAAGGATTAAAAATTTAAAGAGATGTTTAAAAATGGTTTTGAAATGTAATTAGATCTGAAGTATATAACTCTTATGATAAACAAGTTGAAAATCATTTTTTCAAGATGTTTTGGCAGTTTTATGTTTTTAAAATAGTCATTTTGGAAGTAAAAGTGATGATTTGTGATGTATAATGATTTTAAAATGTTTTATTAAGTGTTTAATAGATGTATTAAATTATATTTGTAGTGTGTAGTCCCTGTTTTGTGGTTTCGAGTTACAGGGTATAGGGCGACTCACCTGTGGGCGCATAGGTAAGTATATATATATGTGTGTGTGTGTGGGTTCCTCTATTACATGCATAATCATCTATGGAAGTTAATATTAATGTATGGGGATAGGTGTTCCCATTTATACATATGAAAATATATAACGTAGGTCAGTGACGACTAGTATATTTATATAAGAATATATGTAAGGATCCCCTTGCACATTTCCACAGCCATATGAGTGTGTGCATAGGGGATATATGTCTTTATATGTATGTGAAATTGAATATTCTTAGTGGGGGAGAGACATATTCTATTTAAAAACCACCAAGAGTTGAGCTATTGGTTTGGTTCCACCCTAAGGTAGGTTCCCTATTCCTCGACCTTTAATTAGATTTTCCATTATTACTGGGTGTTATTTAAATATGTTTCGTCTGCTTTTATACAAAATGCACATGATATATATCTATATACGTATATAGATAAATGGTCATGGTTCATGAAAAGTGTTCTCCTAGATGTTTTGAATTTGAAATGGGTATTTCCAAATACGGGTGGACTTTTATCCCATTTTGTTATAATAGTGTAATGGTGTGGTTGATTTTTTGAAGGGTTCAGATGTGATTTTTCAAATAGATTTTGGTGTAAAAATGATATCAAAGGATTAATTAGAAAATTTTAAAAGGATTTATTAATTGTAAGTGTGGTTTTTTGAATGTTTTTAAATATATTTTACATTTATTATTTAGTTGAAATTTTTAAATTTTTTTGAATCTAAAATGTGTTGGGTGATCATGTGTTCTAAAATAAAAAGTATTTATTGTAAGTAATTATGTTTGTTTGGGACTTTGAGAATGGTTTACAAAAGTGGAAAACCCCTCTTGAGGAATTACCCCTAGTTTGGGAAATGTGATCTAGGGTTTTATATGTGATTTCTGATATGTTCTTAGTGTTGAGGCATCTACATTACTATGGGATATAAAAGTGCAGAATGCTCTTAAGGAGGGAGGAAGGTGGTGATAGGATGAATGGGTTTTTGGGTAAGGAAAGTGTTATGTTCGTATGTGTTTTATTGATAAAATATCACCACTACTAAAAGAGATCACATGGGAAACCCTAGGTACCTATGTGGGAGGACAAATACATGTACGCTAGATGATTTAGAACTGGTTAGTCCCAATTTTGTCTATCAGGATTTACACTACAACACTAACTAAACATTTAAGATTATTGGATACCACTAGTCAAATTGGGTGTCCCCTCCTTGTGAATAATGCATGAGAATTGTGATATTTGTGGTTTTTATACCACGTTTTACTGATGTACAAGGATTCTAGGTCCCCAACTAACACTACCTTCTTAAGTATTTACCTTGGTGCTTTTGATATTATTTTCAATTCATTTATTTCATGCTTATTCAATCCTTTTTGAAAACCATATTTTTAATCTAAATTATTCTCCTTTAATTTTGAAATGTTAATGAATTCATGGAACCTATTTTGAAAATGAAGTGAATATAATTACTTTTCATGATAATGAAAACTTGTTACTTGAATTTGAGAAGAATGAAAAACATTATATTATTATTTCTTATTTTTAAACTAGAACGTTTGGGTGTTTTAATGGTGAAGGCATGAGGAATGGTTTATCCTTAGATTTCTTACTGAGAATCATGGTGCTCACACCTACTTCATATTTTCAATTTTAGGTACCTTTAGTTTTGGGTCACTCTTGGATTGAATGTGGTTCCATGTTTGGTGGTGACCTATGAGGTCATGTGGAGGTATGTTTAGCGGTTATAATTTATTTTATTTTAGTTTCTAGGGTTTATCTATTTTGTTCAGTTTAGAGTTATATATTTTTGTGTCATTGATGGGAAATCATTCCAAACTGCATTATTTTAATGCCTAAAACTAGTTTCCATACCGTGGGGATCAGGAAAACCCTTTGGGCCATGCTGCAGACTACGCCTAATGCTGGTTCGGATAGTGACTCCACTTGGTTCATGAAAAACTGTCCCCGTGAGCGAAACATATTTCATTTTTTAAAAAAAATATATTAATTGATTTATTTAAAACTATAATATATGTATGGATATTAAAATTATGTCATGATTATTATTATTGGGATGATAGAAGTATATAATATTCACATTAAACAGATATTTCATAATAAAACATTCATCAGAAAATAAGAAAATTACCAACCGAAACAATAAAAGTAAAGAAAATTTATTATTGATAGGGTGATAAGATGTTATAAAAGGATCATATAGGATATTAGAAACATTAATATGGTTATGTTATAAATTAATAACATATTTAAAACCACTATGAATGAGGTCAATGCATGTTCAATAAAAATTAAGTGTCTCGTATGTGATTTCATCTGAATTTAATTTCATTGAGGCATATTGTGATGTTATGACCCTATTTTATTTAATATGGATAATATACTACAACTTTGAAATGTAATATCATTAATTATTCATTATTAATGGTATTTTATGTTTAAATTGCAATTATTTCATCTAATGGGATTTGAAATTAAATTTACCATGTGGAAAATAATTTCAAAACTCAATTTCTTTTCATTAGGTTATATTAAGTTTTTTGTTGTCTTTTATATTCTATGATTATGTGTATAATTACATTTTATTATCTTATGTTTTATTTAAAATGCATTTATGTGGATTTGAAGTTGATAAAAATATAATATTTATTGATTAATTCTCACATAAACATTTTGACCTTTTTTATGGTTTACTTTACAATCTCAATCTAATTATGATTATTTATTCTTGAATTTATGTTAAAGGAAATTTTGTAATAAATTTACAATAAACACAATCAATTTTCTTATCCTCTAGTTATTAATTATATTATCAATTAATATTATCATTTTACACTCTTTCAGACATATGATAATCAATAAAATGTATTTAAGAAAATCCTAGCTCATTTATCACATTGGTCAAAAATCAATTTTCTTCCAAAACCATGTTTTCTAAAATAGTTTTTAAAAATGTTTTAATGTTTATAAAATAATTCACTAAATAAATTTTTACATGTTTTTTATTTTAAAAAAAATATTTTCAAAAGAATATTCATGAATTTTTCCAAACAAGTCACTTTTCTAACCTTTTTCATGCAAAAGGAATGTTTATTTAAATTTTATGGCACTATGGAATTACCCTCCGACCTGACCATAATTTATTTAAATATTATTTTTCATGTTTACAAGTTCATTTTTAAAGAAAATTTTATAATATTTAAGAAATTATTTGTTTTTAAAATTGATTTTCAAAGAAAAGGTTTTTAAAAAAGTTTTATTTTTTGAAAAATTGTTTTCAAATGGAAAGGATATTTTAATCAATAATTTTTTGAAGATATTTTAAATACTGAATGAAAAAACCATTTATTTTACATATACTCCACTTGGGATATGTCTTATTTATACCATTTTATTATTTATCTGGGTTATTTATTATTATTTTGACCAAGGATAGTATTAACATTCAATTGTTTCATTTTAGTAGTCTTTAACTTCCACATGAATTAATAACCTTTATGTTATCATTGAATAATAAATTCCCCAAAAATATCCATATTATTTATCAGGGATATGTTTATTTCTTAAACTATATAACATTTATACATATGAGGTTTTATATTGAAAGTAATTATTTATCTGGTAAAATGTTGATAAATATATATCTTTTACTCAGTATGGATATTTTTTGATAAGTCATATTGATTTATGAATTAAATAGATTATTCAATATATTAAAAATACTCTAGACATGCTGTGATAGGTGGGGTCTGAACTTTATATCTCCCCTTGATGAATCAATGGGTCTCATTAGACAAATTTTAAAGCTGGGATTTAACAAGTTTCTACCAGTAGTTTAAACAATATTTTGAATAGTATTTTATGGTAGTGGTATGATGTTCCTGATAAATGACGTCTAATAATTAATCATTGCCTTCATTTTTGTTATTATTATTTTCTGTGATATTTTCATAATGATATGACCTCTTAATGAATTTTATTATTAAATTATTGATTAAATGGAATGATTGTTCATTATTTTACCTTTCTATATTGATTATTATTTATCTATACATGTATATAAATATTTCAAGTAGAATTTTTGTTCAATTATTTAACTTTATACACTAATCATTATTTATTGATTCTTGATATCTTCTATTATACATAACACTTTATAAGTATTGGAGATCACAGTTATTTTTTTACATTCCTAGGAATCCATGAAATGTACTATAAAATATATAAAAGAATATCCTATAGGAAATAATTATATTCTCAAAAAGAATTATGTTTTAAATATTGTATTCAAATATAATATGGGAATCATATTTGTATCATGTTTACCAAGACTACTAAACTATTCGGTCTTTTGGGATGTGATTACTTATATCTTATGCCAATTTAAAGAAGAAAGAACCAGCTCCAAGCTATTGGGGTTGAGGTTTCTACAATCCATGAGTAG
This sequence comes from Viscum album, assembly GCA_963277665.1. NCBI lineage: Eukaryota > Viridiplantae > Streptophyta > Magnoliopsida > Santalales > Viscaceae > Viscum > Viscum album. The sequence goes on along the minus strand of OY728164.1, from coordinate 1,850,061,396 downwards.
AATTACCTAAATGATGATCTGTAATTGGATGTAGTGGTCTTCATATTAAATAGCAGGCAGAATTAGCTCTATGGGGATAAGTGTGACATATATACAGATCCTAAAATCCTAAAGTATATATTCACACAAAAAGAGATCAATATGAAAAAATTAATGTTGTTAGAGCTATTCAAGGATTATGATTATTCATTCCATTTCCACCCCGAGAAGGAGACAAAAGCAGATGATGATATGGGTAGAAAGGATCCCATAACCCATTCCACAATGATAATTGAAGGGGATATAATATTCTAGTACATGTAAATGATGGACATGGGAATAATAAAAGGATATCCATCCCACCTTTATCAAATAACTAACCCACCATAAATTATTGAGAGGATTAAAGAACCCCAAAAATATGATGAGGTGCTATAGAAAAAGGTATAGAATATTCCTGAGTTCAAACTTTCTAATGTTGGAGTTTTAAGGAATGGATCCTTGATATGTGTCTCATCAAAACCTGATATAAATAGAAAATTTATAGATGTTGTGTATAACCCATCCTAATGTATTCATCCAGGAAAAAAAATGTGTTTATAGATCTAAATAAAATCTTATTTTGGGATACCATAAAGAAGGATATTGATTAATTTTTATCTTGTTGGTTAAGATGCCAGGAAGTCAATTATTAATTAAAAAAGTCTAAAATTATTATGAAACCACTACCCATACTAGTATGGAAATAGAGAGAAGAAAACTGAATTTTGTCAAAGGATTACCCAAGACATATAAAGTAAATAACACCATCAGGGTGGTAGTCGACCACCATATAATGTTAGCACATTCCATTTCTTTCAAGGATGATTTTTATCTCAACCAAAATTAAAATATATATAGAAGGGAAGTGTTAAGACTGCATAGAGTGCCACTCTCTATTGTATCTAATTGATGTATGTGGTTTATATCTAGATTATGGAGAATCCTTTTGTAGGATTTTTATATAGTGATGAGTTATAATACTACATATCACCATAATATAGATGGTCGATCTAAAAGAACTATTCAAGATCTAGAGGACATGTTGTGATCATGTTTAATAGATTTACAATGATGTTGTGATCATCACCAACCCATAGTGTATTTCTCATTTAACAAGAGTTTATTTTATAGAATTAAAATGGAAATTTATGAGACATTATATGGGATGGGGAATCTGAATCCAACATGTTTGGATGAATTCGGAGATATAAAGTTTATAGGACATGATCTTATCAAAGATTTTATAGAGAAGGGTAAAAACATTAAATGTCATATAAAATATATAAAACGTTAAGAGAAAATATTTGTATAAAATCATAGATGAGACCTAGATTTTTATGTTAGAGAAAATTTGTTCCCTCATATATCACTATGTAAGAGATTCACTTGGTTTTGGAAGAAGGGAAATATTTATTCAAGATACATCATCACCTTTGAGATCCTTGATCACATCAGAGATGTGGCCTATTGTCTAGAAGTCCTACTTAACCTTTCTCAAGTACATGATATGTTCCATGTATATCGATTGAGAAAGTACCTAACTAACCCCTCATAAGTACTGAATCCATATAAGTTACCATTATAAAAATATATTTCATACGTGGAGCAACTTTTTTAGATCTTATATTGTAGATACACAGTTCTAAAAAATAAGATAACTTACCTGGTCAAAGTACTATGGTGAAAGCACACCTTTTAAACAAGGGAACTGGAAGAGGTTGTGATAGAGAAGTACCCACATATATTATAGTGTATCAAGTGAAAATTTAGAGGTTTAAATTTATTCAATCTTGCTGATTGAGGTCCTTGATTCTTCTGTATGTATAAATTCCACATTATCATAACCAACATATATATAATTATTAATAGTCACTATATACTGTTTGCATTATTATTAATTAATATGCATAATGATATTTATAATCTGACCAGATATATTTTATAATGGACTAAAGTGGCCAAAGTAGTTTGAATGTTTCATATGACTACATTTATTATATATAAGGGTAAAAACATTAAATGTTATATAATATATATAAAAAGTTAGGAGAAAATATTTCTATAAAATCATAGATGAGACCCAAATTTGTATGTTAGAGAAAATTTGTTCCTTCATATATCACTATGTAAGAGATTCACTTGGTTTGGGAAGAAGGGAAATATTTATTCAAGATACACCATCACCTTTGGGATCCTTGATCACATTAGAGATGTGGCCTATTGTCTAGAAATCCCACTTAACCTTTCTCAAGTACATGATGTGTTCCATGTATATCGATTGATAAAGTACCTACCTAAACCCTCATATGTACTGAATCCATATAAGTTACCATTATAAAAATATATTTCATACGTGGAGCAACTTATTAAGATCTTATATTGTAGATACACAGTTCTAAAAAATAAGATAACTTACCTGGTCAAAGTACTATGGTGAAAGCACACCTTTTAAGGATGGGAACTGGAAGAGGTGGTGAAAGAGAAGTACCCTCATTTGTTTTAGTGTATCAAGTGAAAATTTAGAGGTTGAAATTTATGAATAGGGGAATAATTTACTTACTTTAACTTCTAAAAATGATATTCTAGTTGTGAATAAATAAATTATTCATTAATAAATGTAGTCATAGGAAACTTGCAGACTACTTTGGCCACTTTAGTCCATTATAAAATATATATGGTCAGATTATAAATATCATTATGCATATTAATTAATAATAATGCAGTCATTATATAGTGACTATTAATAATTATTTATATTTTGGTTATGATAATGTATAATTTACACATACAGAAGAATCAAGGACCTCAATCAGCATGATTGGTAACTATATATCCCAACAATTAGAGATTCTGATGGAGATGGTGTAACTGATATTTTGCCTTGAACAATCACAAGTTAGAATTAAATTAATGAAACATAAATGATCCAATTTATGAGATAATTTCATGCTTATCAAGATCATGACCCAAACCATGAATGGCGAACCACCCCCAGAAAGTGATACCATCACACAACTTACCCTTAGGGAATACACTTGTGTAATAAGAGGTTATATATACCAACCACAACAACAAGAATTTGAATATTTATTTTAAATAAAATAATGATTATGTGTATCCCACTTTATAATTAATTTATATATACAATTATATACTAATAAATTTAGATATTAAGAAACGAAAATTTCATTTTTGAAAAATATATTGTTTTAAAACTCATTTTGAAAAAATAATGAATTTTGAAATAATTAGTACTTTCATTTTATATTATTACCAAATAATATATATTTATATAGAAATGAAAATATAATTTAATGAAGTCCAATGTAAACTTTGTATGGGTAAAAAATAATTACTATCCAAAAAGTATTTTCGAGTAAATAAAATTTTTTAATTAAAACAAAAAATTATTATATTTAGATATTTCTTGGGTAAAATAAATATAATTTCTTAAATAATAATTTAGAAATTTTCTATTAGTGAATTTTTCATAATTTTAGGATATAATTGATTTTTTTGGTAAAAATTAAATACAGTATAAATATATGTTTTGTATTATGAAATCAAAATTGCCCAGAAGTGTTGTAATAAATGATATAAAAGGAATACATGTCGAAATATATTTATCGATATTAAAATAACATATTTTTAAAGTTGTTTTATTAATTTTAAAAACCCTTAATGAGTACTAAAAATCCTATATTATATTTTTCGGTTTGAAAATTAATTCCCTATAAACATGACTCACTTCTACATTACTCAGGGTATTATTTTAAGGATTTATGTTCAAGGAGTTATAAAATATTTACTGTGACTGATATTTGGTAGAAATAATGGTAAATAACTATAATATGGTTTGTGGTTTTGATTATTTTATGATATAGAATCTATAACCTATGTTTAGAAACTAACAAAAATTTCCCCGTCTTTTCATATAAATACCAACCCATACTTCAATAAATCTTCACTAAAGACCATTGATAATGAATTTAATCTGCCTATCCCTCTCTAATGTACTCATAAGTTATTCTCGTGTTCTTACGAAGGTCTTACCAATGGTTTAGAAGAACCCTCTCATGGTAAGGGGATTCTCTACTCCTCTTTATCGGAGAACATTCTTTTGTATTATAGCATTTTATTTCTAATTGTTCATTTTGGATTGTGTTTTTACGCATCAATTTTTCTATAAATATGATTTGGATGTAATTATATATAAATAGTTACTATGATTGAACACTTAAATGAATCTTTATATATACCCATTATGTTGTAAAAATTATCCTGTGATTTTCCTTGCTAAAAATTTATATATTGAATACCCATCCCCATTTTCACTTAATGATATTCAAATAGTTGAACCTATACTTTATTGATTGGGTGATTTTATTTATGTGACCCACACTCATTAATTGTGGGATCAAAAGTGATTAAAAGCAATCTTATATTGTATGATCTTTGTGGCACACAATTCAAGCACATTAAATGAATGTGACATGTGGTCTTGAAATTATTTATCCCTACCATGCATTGAGTAATGTATTTATCTCATATGATACCATGTATATTTCATGGGATGTTATCCTATTCAAAATTTGTTATGATATCTCTATGGTTATCCTTGATGTATCCTTATGATGTCATGTTTTATATTATTTCTACATTCCTATGTTTCCTTGATGTTACCATATTATAACATGATTCATTTTTCATATTTATGAATCTAAACCCTCTATGTCACCATGATATTCTTAACAATGAACATGTATTACTTTCATCATGTTATTCCTTGATTATTACCATATTGAGATTTATAGCTCTCCCCTTTCTTATATATATCCCCAAGTTATCTTCTGAAATATTAAAAGATTGATGGAATGTAAGGGAATTTTTGGACATTTTTAAATAATGGTTTTGTTCCCCTGTTTCAAGTCAATGCACTGTGTAACTAATTTAAAAAAGACACTAAGACTCATGGTATTCTAGGATTTTATTATGAGTGTCTTTATGTATTAAATCGAGAAATAAAGTCTATAAGAGATATAAGTTATCATAATACCCACTTCTCTCACCCATATAGCTATATGATTCATTCGATAAAGTGTTATATTTCACCCTATACTAATGAAAACATGATGAAAAGTAAAACCACAAGAGGATCTATAACAAACCAAGGCATCACATAACCATTCTAAACTATTTCCCATTAAAAAATCATATAAAACTATCCATACCTAATAAACCAAATACATGAGCCCCCACCAATATGGATATAATAAATACACATGTGAATGTTAAGAGTTCGATATTATCAAAGAAATAAAATGCTGAATAATATAACCATTTATTTCAATCAATTAATGTGTCATTGATATTTTATTTTAAAAAACATTGACTAAATTATTATTAAAATTATTCCTAATTAAAAGTGTTTTCCAATACATTTTCTCTTTTTTTCTTTTTCACATATACATTTTTATTTTAAAACCATTATTTAGGCACAATATGTTATTCAATTTTGGATTTCTTATATTCCTAGTATAATGATTTATGGTACACATCTTGACACCCTAATACTAAAACAATAATCCAATATCCATGACATCATACATTAATAAAAACTCAACCATAACTATAAAAACCAATAACCATAATCCCACAACATTGGTAACGTGGGACATCACCAAATAGGTGTTTATAATGCACAAATAGACTGTCCATACCTAGTTATGTCAGACCATATCTCTTTTCACCACACCCAAAATAATAATAATAAGAAAAAAAATTCTATAACATAATATCTAAATCCCCCATAAAAGTTTACACAAATTGCGATTGAGTTTGTATACAATTTCACCTAGGGAATTCCTCCCTATGCATCAGAGGCTACCTACTAGTGGTTAGGGTCTAAGATCAACATTGGTAAAAATATACCCTTGAAATAAAAATAATATAAAACTTTAAAACATCCAAAACTAAAATAAAGATGCATAAAACGGGGAAATTATAGTTAAGATCTAACTGTTACTATAAATAACATACTCCACATGTATTAAAAAATAACACATTCATTAATAGCAATGTTATAAAATTAGAATAGGGATCTCCCATAGGAATTATAATATAAAATTATAATAAAAATAAGAAAAACATAAAAAGAAAGAAATGACTAGAAAATCATGAGTTTCTCCTTGGTCTTGATTATAAAAACACATCTAACTACTCTAATTTGATCATCTATACATCTTGTGACCTACCCTTATTATTAATAAAAAGGCTGAATATCTACTAAGGTTCATGTGTAGGTAATGATTATAAAACTTAGTAGGACACCACCAATATATCCCTTAATATATTCCACAATAGGATAATTGTATGTTTGAAAAATTAAATTAAATAGTTAAAAAAACTTATAAGAAATCATATCATGTAAGTATGCTCTATAAGGGACCACATGACACCAAATTCCACATATTTCTCTAAATTTAAGTGAATCATATTGTTTATTTTGTAGTATGTTTTGATTTTATTAAGTATATAGTCTACCTATCTATAAGATGTAACAACCAATTACAGTTAAGAAACGAATGTCAATAATGGAAAGGGAATAACATACACAATCTATTAGGAAAATAATGGTCATGAATTAACATAATTTTACCCTCAAATTAATGAAAAAATCATGGTATGGTTCGGGAATAGCTAATCCCCCAAGAAAGATGAGTTGAAAATATAACATATATAACATCTCAAATAAACCACTAAATTATATTAATAGTGTAATATATAAAATATTATAGGAAAGTGTATCAATATAATACCACAAGGCCTCCTTTTGGGTCCCTATAATACCAGACACCACTATAAGATAACTGTTTCCTCACATAGAAGTTATATAATATCAATTTTATGTGAAAAACAAAAAAAACATGACATCCATAAACCAAAACCATTATCTTTTCTAGTAATAAAACTGTTCCCATTTATTATATGTAAACCTACACAAAATAACTTTACAATCTTGATATAAATACATACTATTTTTTATCCTAGAAAAATACCACTATAACCACAAAGGAACTGTAAGGGCCCATGATTTTAATATATAATTCACTTTCAAGTAAACATTGTGTTTGGTAGATTGTTTCACATGAAAGACAAAACTAATATGATTCATGGCATATTATATGAATATTATTAAGAAAATTTAATAATAATAAAACCTCTAGAAAATAAAAATATTTCCATCAATTATAAATCTATACAAAATACGATTAATAACAATTAATGTTCAAAAAGGTATATTTTAAAGAAAATCAGATTTCATTTATATATTTTATTTTTATTTAAAAGTAAAATTCATAAATTTTATATTTTGAATATAACTATATTAAAATCCTTTTGTACTTATAATAACAATATTATCGTATGATAAAAATTAGATATTTTTCTGAAATAATTAATTTTTAGGTGAGTTGTGAAAAAATACAGACATTACAAAAACTATAATTTTTATGATGTTATCATAATAAAAAAAATGAAACAAATATTTTTGTTTTTTAAATAACAAATATATATTTATAAGTAAAATAAATGATTTAAAAATACTATTTTGTATTTAAAAAACTCATGTTTATCACTTTTGAAAACTAAGTAATATTTTATAGTATTTTTTTTGATCATATATGTTAAAAATTAGTTTTCATCATCTATAGAAATTAAATCTAAAAAATGGATTACATGGTTTAGATTAAAATTCCCATAAATATTTAATAGGATAAATTTAATTTTTAGGCATAAAATTATTATTTCTAAGATTAACGTTAATGACTAAGATAATGGTGAATGGGTTATTTTCAAAGAATTTATTTATTATTGTTGATATTTTATCTAATAAATTAAATTAATATATTTTATATAATTAATTTGATATGATATTTACAAGAATATACAAGTATTTTGTCATTAATTTAATTTGTCATTAATTTTATATATGACTATTAACACTAGATGTTCAAAACATCATTTTTCTACGAAAATAGTTTCCCAATATATTTTATGTTTTATTTCAAAAGATATTTTTTATAAATTTAATTAGATTAAATTGAGGTTATTTTTTGTTATAAATAAGAAATTGTTTTATGTTGTGTTACTTTAAATTTTTAATAAAATATATATTACTGGGGTAAAAACAAGTTACCATGGTAAAAATAGAGATGGTAAAATATAGAAATTATGTGGTAAAAGGATTAAAAAATATATGAAAATAAGTGTTAGATACTTTATGAAGAATATATCATCCAAAAGACCACAATTTCTCACTTTTTTATCAATTAACCTTTGAATGCTGTCCGACCATTATTGAAAAATAAGGGGTATTCACAAAAGTGCCATTTTCATCTATTATAAAAGGGGAACAATTAAACTCCATAATGACACAATTATTTCATATATTTTCAAATTAAAGATATGAATCTTATATATTTATATAAACTCTAAAAATGTTAAAAAAGAACATATTCTCTTGAATTTATCTCAATCCCATCTTTTCCAAGAAGACTCTCGAGAGAATATTCAAGATCCCCATATGCGTAACACTTACTCTTTAAACATTTAATATTAATTTTACTCTTAAAAATATAATATATAAATGAAATAATTATAAAATAAATTTTATTAAAAGTATTAATTTTACTATAAAAATTTAATATCACTCTCTTATCTCCCTACAACACAATTTGATAAATGAAGTTGTCTTCATGAGTTTGTGCGGAATACCACCTCTATGAACAAATGGTTATATTCTTCATAAAATAATTAAATATATGATCTAAAATATTTATTTAAATAAAATAATAAAATCATTAAAACATTATTTATTTTAATAAATGATAATTATTTTATTTTTATACCCACTCCTATTATATAGAAAAATAAAGTTTCATCCGTGTACCTTAGGCCTACCGCCTCCAGAGAGAAATATATATGGTTTTTCTATTACTTCCTAACATGGATGAATTAAAAAATGTATCTAATTTATAAATAATATATTTATTAAACTAGTGATATTTTGTAATAACAATATTTTAAAATCATTAATCAATATTAATAATAAGATTTTATAGTAAATTTAATCACATTTAATGAACTTATCAAGGCACCTTTCGCAATTTGTGTCTATTTTGGAAACCCATATAAATGTATATATTTTGTGATAATAGAATATTAAAAGAAATAAAAATATATAATTTTAGAGATGATTAATCTATTTTAAAACACCTTTTACAACGGTCAACATACCAATTGTGTTATAGAGAAATTGACCTGACAACCTCAATTAACCGACATGAAGAAAAACAACATAGAAAATTAATATCATATATTTATAGATTGATTATAGAATATGAAATATATATATATATAAATAAATATTAATAATGTTTTTAATAAAATAAATTCTATTATCCATGATGTTAGGTTAATATAAATAATGAATCAAAACTTGTGTTTTGGGTTTTGGGATCCTAATTTTGTTTCATTGATATATGATTTATACTCACAATTTTTTCTTTTTGAGGTGTATGTGTTTAAAATGCATTTATTTTTGTCACAAATTTCATTAACTACGTGGTATTTAAATTTCCATATCATGTTTTATGTTCCATGGATTTTAATATTGATAGATTACAATATTTTAAGGTTTTTTTAACAAAAATACCATTTTTATGAGTTATAATAACTCTTGTTTAACTTCATGCTTATATTCTTGACATGTTCTACCATAAAATTTCATAATGAAATTTTTCTTTGCATCCAATTAAAATAAAATTTTTATTCATATTTCCCTTATTGATGATATTTTTCCCTATAATTGTTTTACATTGTTAAGAATAATTATTATTCTATTTAATGTTGATCTTTCATACTCAACAATATTTTCCCCTCTACCAAATTTATAATCTATAATTTGATAAATAATTATTTTTTATTTAATTAAAACTCAAAATTTACATTTTTCTATTTCAAAAATAGTGTTTTATTGCGTATTTTCATAATGTGTGATTTCAAAAAATGTGTTTTAAAACATAGAAAAGGGATCCTAAGAACCAACATCATTACATTTGATTTAAATGTTTTCTTCCTTTTCCTCCCCTTTCATCAATATTAATTTTAATTTATTGTTTTTAATTATTATATATATTTGTTCCTTAAATATACACCTAGTTTAATTCTCCTTTATTTTAGGAATAATACACGTTTTTAATTCCATTCATAATTTTCTCATTTAATTACCCATATTTATGGAACTTGCATATTTCTTATTTCGTATCTAGTACCGCCCCATAAATTTTTTTAACCTTGAATAGATTTCTTAACCCATAATTATATTTTTTGTAAAAAAATCCTAGTTCAACTCTAGTATAAATGAAAATAATAATCCATTTTCCTCTTTAAAAGATCATTTTTTCCTTTCGGAAAGAATCTCCAAAGTAGTTTTTTTATTATTACATCTCGTTGATCCTTCTTTGGAATTTTTCTACATCAGAAGTAAATGATCAAGAACTACGTTTATTTTTAAAAATATTATCATATAATATTATTCATTTCAATCTTCTCTTGGCTATATTTAGGACATATCCTTTTCTTATACATTGATAAAAAACGATGAATCCCACTTTTGTCTTATGGTTTTTATCATACATAGGTTTTATGTATGGTTAATTTTACTCCTATGGAACACAAATGTATGTAAATTTTATTAATATGAAGCATTCATCCTAATAGAACTAACATTCATTGGGTAATTAAATCATCTCATTATGTATCATGTATAGTTCATGTGTGGTTATTCGAAGAAACCTAAGTTATGTTGTCTTAGAAATGATCATAGATCAACTCTAAAGGTGCATGACTGTTAGCCTATGAACACTATGTTATGAGGTCTTAGTAGTGATCTTTGAACTATGCTCATGAATTTATTTTTTATTTTGTTTCTAATTATTTACAATTCCATTATTTTATGATATCATTTTTTTATTTCATGTTTCCATGATTATGTGACACTCTTACACCATAGTACATGTTTTGATATTTTGAGATTACATGTTCTACAATCAAGTCTTTTGGAAAGCTCAAATAATTAAATGTTATTTTATTGTGAAATATCTCCCCTTATTATTTTTCCAATATGTTTATGATATAACCCTTGATGAAATATTTATGGGTTTTTACCATATGGATCATTTTAGCTCACCCATTATTATGTTGCCTTTTTTCAGGTTGTGAAGAGGATTATAACATATGAGAATCCTAGAAGGGAGAATAGTGTGGCTACATTGTGATGAAATTTTAACATGTTTTAAATAATAATATGCCTATATAACTATTCCAAAAAGACACTAAACCAAAAGGTTCCACAAAAAGTGTGATATTATTGTGAGATATAATGTTTAAATTTGGGCATTGATGTAAATTAATGATGTGATTATCTTGGATTGCTATAGTTGGTATAAAAGGAGTATTTAATTATATTTTAGGACTAGTGTAATTATTTTGTGGGATTAGGATTTGATAACTTTTTTCAAAACTAAAGGGATATGTTTAAGTGGAGGAAAACGTCCTAAAATTATGTTGATGTTTTTGAGTTTTTGGTTTTCTATGAAATTATATCACTATCTAGATACTAAAAAGTTGATGAAATTATAGAATGGATGCACCTACGTGATGTCAACATAAAAATTATTAGTTGAGTATTTAATCAATATTAAATCTATGCATAATTAATAGATATAAGACCATACACATTACCTGATATTACCAAGTGACATAATTTTTTAATAACTTTATATTTAATAAATATCACCAAGAAAGTTTAATGTTAATGAGTTTGGTCATGTAAAATGAGATAACCCAGCTTAAAGAATCATAGATTGGACCGAGAGTGATTTAGATTGAATTAAAACTTAATGTGATGGTTTTAAAGAGTAAGATGTTTTTCTATTGATTTTTTGATATGATCATTTATGATGTTTCTCTTTTGATATTCATCACTCATATTAAACCCTTTTTGTTTTTGTAATGAATGAATCTTAAAGGAACCAATTTAACAATGGATTTCATGGAAAATGCAGAGACTGTCCTAATGAGGAACCGAATGGTATAGAAAAAGAGAATGACATAATATGATTATCAAAAATGAGATATTAATAATTATGATAAATAATGTGAGCATAGTTGAATTTATAGGCACACCAAACAAGTGAAGGATGTAGTCTCTTGGAATTTCTACTGATGAAGATGATGAAAGAAAGATGATTCAATTTTTTTACATAAAAAATGTTGTAAGTGGAACGTGGGGGATTGTATCAATGGAATGTGAAGATTTATTATTTTTATTGTAAATTATGGAATTATGTTACTCTCTTTTAATAAAAATTAAAGTTTTCATTTAATATGGAGGTGAAAAATAATTTTCTCTCTAAGGAACCACTAGAAATATTATGTTTTAGATGTGAGGAATTTGGGAACTATGTAAAATAGTGAAATAATCCAATATATTATGATTAAAATTGACACCAACAACCTCCTAGACTATCTAAACAAGGAAAAGTATACTAAAAACTATTATTAACTTGGATAAGTATAATTAAGTGCTTCTAGGCACAATTATTCATCAATCTAGATTTGCTGATGTATTATGTCATGTATGTTATCACCATATTTTTGCTATTTAAATAAAAAACATCATATGGTATCATTATTTTATCTTCAGTATATAAATTCCCTTCATAGTTTTTTGGTTATTGTTCCTTTAAATTTTCTTATCCTTACTTAAGGATTGACATAATCATAGAAAAAAATATATATTTCCTCAGTTGGAAGGTTGATATATCACAAAAAAGTATATCTTGAGTCACTTATATATTTTACACACCATTAGATATTTTTATTAGTTGGTAGAAATTAATATTTTAAGTATTAAATTTATTTAATATGTGGGATAATGGAACACCCCAAGATTTTACGTTATAACTTTCCTTCAAGTAAACCCTTGGTTCACCAGCTTGTTTCACATGAAACATAAAAATAAAATGATCCATGTTATATAATATATATATATATTATGAAAATTTAAGAACAATATTACCAATAGTAAAAAAAATGTTACATCCAATTTAGATTTCATACAAAATAGGATAGAACACTTAATGTTTTATAAGGGTGTTTTTCAATAAAAGCGGCTTCTTTTATATAATATATTCTCATTTAAAAGATAAAATTTTAAATTCTAGATTTTGAAATTGAAAAAATTAAATACATTTTTTAATTTATATAATAATATTTTCTTAGTTTTTTTTTATTTTTCACAAATAATATATTTTTATGTGAATAGTGAAAAATACCTATTATGGTAAAACCGTCACTTTTATAAAATTATCATATTAAAATCATGAATTAAATATTTTTGAAATAATTTTTCAATAATATATATATATATATATATATATAATTTGAAAATTATATTTTGTATTTGAAAATCTCATGTTTATCATATTGGAAACATAAGTAATATTTTACTCAAAAAACAGTTTTATTCACCCATGTTAATATTTTCCCCTTAGTAATAGGAAATAAATATAACAAAATGGATTTATTAATTTAGATAATAATTTATTTATCATATGATAAGTTAAATTTCATTTTTATTTATAAAAGTATGGTAACTATGATTAATGGTAATGACCATGATAATTGTTAAAGGGTTATTTGAAATGATTTTTTTTATTAATGGTGTATGATTTTTATCTAATAAATTAAATTTTAATATTTTATTCAATTACTGTTATATTATTTTTATAGAAATATATTAATATATTATAACCCATTTAATTATTAATTAATGTTATATCATATTAATAATAAGTAATAGTTAAAACAGAATTTTTTATCGAAAAAAGTTATCACATGTATTATTGTTTTTAATATAAAATTAAATATTTTCCTAGTTTGAAATTCAATTTGTCATGACCCGTCCTCGGGGCCCGTGCCGTGACTACCCCAAACCCGCCTTCCTTAGGCCAGGGGCTGGCGACTAGCACCAAGGTGTAAATTCCCTATAAAAAGGGAAGGCATTGCCTTTGTAAAGTAAACAAACACCACAGAGCAAGAAAGCAGTAGAAGTAAACACTAAGTAAAAGCTGGTACAACCGTAAGTGCTGAAAAGTAAGTGGGCCAGTATACAAACCCAATCTGAAAGTAAAGTACAACTAGAAGGGAAAACAGCAACTGAAAAGTAAAGCCGCAATGCCGAGCTGTCCACTGTAAATCCCACCTGAAGTGTGAGTACAGAAAGCCTCCTCTGCTCCTCGGGTCCAGCCGACCGCTTCGAGTATGTCCCATCCAGTGGTCCACCTCCAGGTACTGTCCTGCTCCACAAGCCTCAACCACGATCATCGCTGTCCGTCGTCTACAACCAACACAACGTAGTGCGGGTATAGCCCGTGCAGGGGTGAGTATAAGCTACTCAGTAGGGACCCCGAGACCCCCGAAGGTCTCCCAGAATCCACAAAGGAAAGATACAATCACGAAGTAACATCCGACACTGCTTAGGTATATGCCCATACATATTCCTAAGTCATCAATTCTCGTTCGGCTCCAACATCCGAACCCAAGTACAACCCAGTCCACACAGGAAAGAAAAACGTAAATCCACAGAGGATAGCACAACACAATCCACAAAGGAAAGAAAAACAGGATTCATCTCACACAGGTATACTTCTTCGTATGATGATAGAGATGATCAGAAATTTCCACTGATTCATCTAAGCTGTCGGACCCAAAAAGGATCGATAGGTACTAACCCCCGCAATGACCCACAAAGGATCTCAACCACACAGGATCGATATGTAACTAACCCCCGCAATGACCCACATAGGATCTGACCCACAAAGGATCGATAGGTAACTAACCCCCGCAAATACCCACACAGGATCAGACCCACACAGAATCTGTAGGCGCTGGCTCACACAGAACTGTTGAGCGCTAACCCACACAGGATCGGACCCACACAGGATCAGTAGCACTTATCCACATAGGATCGCTGAGTGCTGTAGCTGTCGCCGTCGAATCCACTGAGGATCTCTGTACAGTTGTCGTCGTCGTCACAGTCGCAAACGGAGCCAGCGCCAGGGTTCCCACACACAACAAGCTCGTTCGGGAGGGTCCGCTCCACGAGCCGAGAGGCTGATACATCAACTGACACATATTATAGAGTTGATGTGTCCAAAAGTTCCGTATCGTCAATAAGAACTCAACGTCGTAGACGGCGCGTCAATCGGACGCCCGGTCTGAGAGTTTTTGGCTTTTTCGTCCGAGGGGCCCAGTTGGTTTTTAAAACAAAACCAACCCGACCGTACTCCACCTGCGTCCAAACCTCGGGCAGAGTAATCCAAAAGATCTGTCTCACTAAGAGGAATCCATCAAAGTCAACGTCACATCAATCAGATATCCAGAGCTTAAGATATGAGTGTTTCCGCTCCAAGGGCCCGGTTGGTTTCGTGTATGAACCAACCCGGCTGAACCCAAAGTATTCCGAAACCTTGAGTGCGATATACCGACACGACCTTCTCAATCCAAGGATCGCATCGCCACTGACGGCGCGTCGATCGGAGGTCCATAGCCTGAGATATGGTAAAAGGATCAAAAAGGGTCTGAAAACGGGGGTTTCGGGCCTGGACCGACCTGGCCCGAGACCCCCTGGGTCGGCCCGAACCGGACGACCAGACCCGGGTTCAGGTCTGCTCGGCTGACGCGGCCCAGCCCGGCCTGGGCGCAGCCCGGTCCGGCGCCAGCGGGCTCGGCTGAACGGCCGAGCCTTTCAGTTTGCGGGGGGGGGGGGGGGGGGGGGGCTGCCCCCCCATGTTTTTAACCGCGACCCACCTTAATGGGGGCCGCTAGCAGGCCGTCCGGGGGTTTGAACCCCCAGTTTCATGTTGTCCGGCCGGCCCGCCCCGGCCGACCAGTTTCTGCCACCACGGGACCGGCGACGACCGGTCCCCTCCCTGCTCCGAAGCCGGTGGCCCGTTTCCGGCCGCCGGTCCTGCTCCGACGTCGGCGGCCCATTTCCGGCCGTCGTTTCCCACACTCCGCCGCGGCCTGGTACCGGCCGCAACCTTCATTCATATGGTGCGGCGCAACGACGCCACACCCCTCCGCCGCAACCCCTCTCCGTCCGCGGTGCTTTTCCAGTTCTCCGGCGCGGCGCGACGGTGCTGCGACTTGGTACATATTTTAAAAAATGCGGCGCGCCGACATCACACATTCTTGCTGTTCGTTCCCATGCAGTGTGACGACAGCGCATCACTTCCCGTCGTACCGCAACAACAAGAAAATAAAAGGGAGGGGGTGGGCCGTGTTTTTGCGGTCCGACCTCCTCCCGTTAATTGATAGCATGCAGTCCAATTATACGTGGATAATTAACGGGAGTAAATCACGAAAAGAAAACACATAAACCCCTACCTTGTGCGAGTTTGAACGGACGTTCGTCGAACGAGGATTCATCGCGGGAAGAGACATCATGAAAGAAGAAGTCGACGGCGTCGCGGTACACGGTGTTGCGTAATCGGTTTCCGAGAACTCGGTGATCTTTGTCGGAGACCAGTGTGTTCTTCGCGTTCTTCGTCAAAGATGAAGAAGTTCCACAAGTCATTATCCATTTTCTCCCGAAGACTCCACCACAAAAATCTAACCCAAAAATAAATTAAGCCCACAATTAATTTATTAACTAGACATTAGTTTGAATTTCAAACACACACATTAAACTCACTCTTCATTAATAACATAAGTTAATAATACTTAAGTTATCATATTTAATTGTGAGTTGAGGGAGTTAAGGAATGTGAAGGGGTGAGGTTCGTGTGGGCCCCACCACCCTCATAACCTTCCATGGGATGTTGGGTAGTTACCAAACATCCACCCAAAGCTTAAATCCACTTAGAAAAATAAAAATTGTAGTTAAATTTTTTATTTTAACTTCCACAATTTTTATTAACCTCTCTCGTGAAAACGAAACTCCGGAAAAGGTGTTTCTAAGAAATTATCGATGCTGCAGTTCTATCGGTTCCCTCAGAATTTGATTCCGAGCAACGGTTCAAAGGTTAGAAATTCCCACTCGTTCGTTCACTGAAGTTACCCAAGCTAAACTTCGAATAGAAATTCCGGGCACACCGGGCCTCAGAATCAAGTGCCGTCAGAAACTGCATTCATGTAAAATCCCAAAGAAAAATAAGAAAAAATTTCCCTTGAACTTTACGGGTCTTTACATTACTCCCACCTCATGGCTTTACATCCCCATAAAGATACATCATAAACTAGGGAAACAAATGTGGGTACTGAGCATGCATCTGAGCCTCCCGCTCCTAAGTGCTCTCCTAGAGATTCCTGTGCGGCCATCTCATACGCACTAGAGGAATCGACCATCCATGTAGGACCCGCTCCTGTCAATCCTCGATCTCCACCAGGACCTCTACAAAAGTCGCCCCATCATCAACGTCCATCTCCCCACGGTCAATGATATGCGACGGGTCGTGCATGTATCTCCCCAGCTGAGATACGTGGAAGACGTCGTGCACCCGGTGCAACTGAGGTGGTAGATCTAGGAGATAAGCCACCTCGCCAATCCTGCTAAGGACCTGGAATGGTCCGATGTAATGTGGAGACAACTTGCCACCTTGGCCAAATCTCCATATACCACGTCGAGGTGAGATACGCAAGTAGACATGGTCGCCATCCTTGAACTCTAGTGGCCTCCGCCTCCTGTCAGCATAGGACTTCTTCTGGCTCTGAGCTGTCCTCATCCGCTCCTGGATGACCTGGACCTTCTCTATCGTGGCCTGAACCATCTCCGGTCCCACAAGTGCTGACTCCCCAGGGTCTGTCCAGCACAAAGGAGATCTGCAAGGTCGGCCGTACAAAGCCACGTATGGTGCCATCCCGATGGTGGAGTGGTAACTGTTGTCGTACGCGAACTCCACCTAGGGTAGGTGGTCCTCCCAGCTACGACCAAAGTTGAGGACACATGCGCGGAGCATGTCCTCGAGAGTCTGAATGGTTCTATTCGTCTGACCATCCGTATGAGGGTGAAAGGTAGTGCTCAGACGTAGCTGCGTCCCGAACGCCTCCTGCAACCCCTTCCAAAGCTGAGAAGTAAAGGGAGCATCTCGATCGGAGACGATTGACGATGGAACACCGTGAAGTCGTACAATCTCCTAAACGTAGAGACTCCCCAATCTCTCCACTGAGCCATGCTCTCTGATGGGTAAGAAGTGTGCCGACTTGGTGAGTCGGTCAACAATCACCCAAATGGAGTCGTGACCTCTGGAAGTGCGTGGAAGTACAATCACGAAGTCCATAGATATCCCGTCCCACTTCCACTCCGGAACCTCCAAGGGCTGTACCAAGCCTGTTGGTACCTGGTGCTCTGCCTTCACCTACTGGCAGGTGAGACATCGAGAAACGAACTCCGCCACAGCCTTCTTCATGCCCGACCACCAGTGCTGTCGTCTGAGATCCTGGTACATCTTCGCCACTCTAGGATGTACCTCCAAAGGAGAAGTGTGAAACTCTATCAGCACCTCCTTCCGTAAAGAAACTGGTACCAAGGTACGTCCTCTGAAAAGGACATCGTGCTATGCTCCAAAGGAAAAACCATCAGGTGCCTGACCTGAGGATATCTGTACACGCCGCGTCTCACAGTCTACGTCCCCACACTGTGCCTCTCTGACCCGCTGCAGTAGTGGAGGGGTGACTATGAGAGACTGAAGGAAGACTGCTTCATCCCTATCCACGCCTCTAGGGGTGGTGGTCAATCTCTGTCTCATCTCCTGGAAACTCTGCTGACATCTGACTGACCACACGAAGGGTTTCCCCTTCCTCCTTAACGTTCTGCAAAGCTGTAAAGATTTTTCCTTTTCTGAAAAGGGAAATCTGGTCTCATCCCCTGGATGAACCACGTTCCTTGCCTAATACAGTCAATCCCGTCATGATTAGTTAATTCATGGCATGGATGACTTCGTAAGGCCTCGACGCTGCTACCAAGAGATCCAACCGTTACTCTTTCCTCCAAGGGTTGAGTCACACTATCGGCATCAATGTGTGGTCACTGGGTCTCCTCCAGTAAGAATCTCGCAAGTGAGGGTCAAGTCAACAGTTTTTAACCGGCACCTCTTAGTAATAACAAACAAAAGACAAGAAAGAAAACGTCACTATTGCAAGTGACTTTTATTACTTCAAATCAATGTACAAGGACACAAGGAAACACAAACTATGAAGCTGGAGGCATTATGGGAAAAGCCCTCTATGCCTGGAGCTAGTCCCGCACTAGTCCACCCGCTTCCGGAGCTCCATGATCATAAGCTTCAGCTTCCTGAAGTTGTGCTCTCCCCTGAGGTCGTGGTGGACCTCCTGGTGGTGGTGGTGGTAGAGCCTCAAAACGTCATCCACCACCTGCCGCTCGACCAGATCCTCAGCCTCATCCACCTGCTCCCTACGGACCGCCATGGTCGAACCTCTGCCTCTGCCTAGGTGGTTCCTCAACCGTCTACTGCTCCTCTGCATGGCGGGTCGGGCAGTCACGAGCCATGTGGACCTACCCGCCGCATGCGTAACACTGTCTTCCACTCGTAAGACAGGTTCTGCTGCGTGTGCCGCAGACCTCTGAGCCATTATCCTGAGGTCGTCTGCCTGAGGGTCTGGTCTGCCTGGACCCATGAGTCATCCGTCGACTACCTGCTGCAGAAGACTCTGCTACATGTTGCCCTGCGGTGGGTCTTGGCGCTGGTGTAGATTCATCAAGAAAGCTCTCGATGAGAAGAGCTCGCTCTAGTACTCTTGCATGAGTCGGAATGCTGAGGGAGATTAGCGATTCCCTGATCTCATGTCTCAATCCATGCTCAAAGGTCCGGGCCCGGAAGAATGAGTCTCGTACCATGTCTGTCGAGTAGTGCGAGAGATCGGTAAATCTCGCCGAGTACTGGGCGACTGTCAAGCTTCCCAACCACAGCTGAAGAAGCTCCTAGATGAGCACCGCACGGAGGGTGGCTAGGACGAACTCCGAGCGGAAGAGGCTCTCAAAGTCCATCCAGAGCAGAAATGCCTCATCGTGCACCTGGAGCATCAAGCTCCACCATCTGCCTGCTGCCGCGTGCAGTAGGCTCGCTTTGAGGATCACCATGAGGTTTGCTGGTGTCCTCACTGACCTGAAAACTCTCACCTCTACCTCCAGCCAGTCCTCGGCTGCCTGGGGGTCCATCTACCTGCGGAACCTGGGCAGTGGTTGGCGCTGGAACTCATGCAGTGCACTAAGGCGACGTGCATTGTCAGCGGCTAGGGCTGGAAGCATCGGTGGCTCGGCGGGTAGAGGAACCGCTGGTGCCTCAGCTGTCAAAGGGCCCTGCACTGAGGCCTCATCGTTTGGTGGGCTGTCGTCACACTCAACTCTCGGAACCCTAGCTGGCTACCGTCGTGGGGCCATCCTGAAAAGAAACAGGTGCGCCACGGTCAAACAGTATACCTGGTGAGCCGACACAAGTAATCACATAGAAAACTTGAAACACACATGCAATCAATGTTTTCATGCATTAAGTCGGAAATCAGAAGTCAGGGTCTTGGTGTACGGATACGTCGGCCGCCGCACCAACACTGGACTCCCTGGACTGATAACCACACCTGATACGCTTAACATTATTGCTTCACATAGAAATAGATCAGAGTCCCAAGTTCTGTGGTAGAACCAAACTCCTCTGATACCAATTTGTCACAACCTGTCCTTGGGGCCCATGTCGTGACTACCCCAATCCCGCCTTCCATAGGCCAAGGGATGGCGACTAGCACCAAGGCGTAAATTACCGATAAAAAGGGAAGGCATAGCCTTTGTAAAGTAAACAAACACTACAGAGCAAGAAAGCAGTAGAAGTAAACACTAAGTAAAAGCTGCTACAAGAGTAAGTGCGTAAAAGTAAGTGGGCCATTATAAAAACCCAAACTGAATGTAAAGTACAACTGGAAGGGAAAACAGCAACTGAAAAGTGAAGCTGCAACGCCGAGCAATCCACTAGAAATCCCACCTGAAGGGTGAGTATATATAGCCTCCTCTACTCCTCGGGTCCAGCCGACCGCTCCAAGTACGTCCCGTCCAGTGGTCCACCTCCAGGTACCATCCTGCTCCGCAAGCATCAACCACGATCAGTGCTGTCCGTCGTCTGCAACCAACACAACGTAGTGCGGGAATAGCCCGTGCAGGGGTGAGTATAAGCTACTCAGTAGGGACCCTGAGACCCCTGAAGGTGTCCCAGAATCCACAAAGGATAATCCACAAAGGAAAGATACAATCAAGAAGTAACATCCGACACTGCTTAGGTATATGCCAATACATATACTTAAGTCATCAATTCTTGTTCGGCTCCAACATCCAAACCCAAGTACAACCCAGTCCACACGGGAAATAAAAACATAAATCCACAAAGGATAGCACAACACAATCCACAAAGGAAAGCAAAACAGGATTCAGCTCACACAGGTATACTTCTTCGTATGACGATAGAGATGATTAGATATTGCCACTGATTCATTTAAGCCATCGGACCCACAAAGGATCGATAGGTACTAACCCCCGCAATGACCCACAAAGGATCTGACCCACACAAGATCGATAGATAACTAACCCCGGCAATGACCCACATAGGATCTGACCCAAAAAGGATCGATAGGTAACTAACCCCCGCAAAGACCCACAAAGGATCTGTAGGCGCTGGCTCACACAGAACCGCTGAGCGCTGACCCACACAGGATCGGACCCACACAGGATCGGTAGCACTGATCCACGTAGGATCGCTGAGTGTTGTAGCTGTCGCCGTCGAATCCACTGAGGATCTCTATACAGTTGTCGTCGTCGTCACAGTCGCAAACGCAGCCAACACTAGGGTTCCCGCACACAGGAAGCTCATTCGGGAGGGTCTGCTCCACGAGCCGAGAGGCTGATACATCAACTGACACATAGTCCATAGTTGATGTATCAAAAAGTTCCGTATCGTCAACAGAAACTCAATGTCACAGACGGCGCGTCAATCGGACGCCCGGTCTGAGAGTTATTGACTTTTTCATCCCCGGGGCCCGGTTGGTTTTTAAGGAAAAACCAACCCGACCATACTCCACAGGCATCCAAACCTCTGGCGGAGTAAGTCAAAAGATCCGTCTCACTAAGAGGAATGCAACAAAGTCGACGACATGACAATCTGACGTCCGGAGCTTAAGATATGAGTGTTTCCGCTCCGAGGGACCGGTTGGTTTCATGTACGAACCAACCCGGCCAAACCCAAAGTATTCCGAAACCTTGAGTGTGATATACCAAAACGACCGTCTAGATCCAAGGATCATATCACTGCTGACGGAGCGTTTATCGGAGGTCCATAGCCCGAGATATGGGCAAAGGACAAAAAAGGGTCCACAAATGGGGGTTTCGGGCCTAGACCGACCCGGTCCGAGACCCCCTGGGTCGGCCCGAACTGGGTCGACCCGACCTAGGTCCAGGTCTGCCCGGCTGGGCGCGGCCCGACTCAGCGGCCCGGCCCGGCTCGACGGCCCGGCGCACTGGCGCGCGGCGCCAGTTGGCTCGACCGAACGACCAAGCCGTTCGGTTTGCGGGGGGGGGGGGGGGGGGGGGGGGGCTGCCCCCCCCCCCCCCCCCGTGTTTTGTAACCATGGCCCCCCTTAATGGGGGCCGCTAGATGGCCGGCCGGGGGTTTGAACCCCCGGTTTCCTCTTGTCCGGCCGGTTTCTTCACCACGGGACCGGCGACGGCCGGTCCCCTCCCTACTCCGAAGCCGGCGGCCCGTTTCCGGCCGCCAGCCCTGCTCCGACGCTGACAGCCCATTTCCGGCTGCCGTTTCCCACGCTCAGCCACAGCCCGGTACCGGCCGCAGCCCCTCTCCGGACGAAGTTCTTTTGCGGTTGTCTGGCGTGGCGCGGCGGCGCCACATCTTGGTTCATATTTTTAAAAACACAGCGCGTCGGCATCGCACATTCTTGTCGTTCGTTCCCACGCGGTGCGGTGGCACCGCATCACTTCCCGTCGTACCGTAACAACAATAAAATAAAAGGGAGGGGGTCAGTCGTGTTTGTGCGGTCCGGCCTCCTCCTGTTAATTGATAGCATGTGGTCTAATTATACATGGATAATGAACGGGAGTAAATCACGAAAAGAAAACGCATAAACCCCAACCTCGTGCGAGTTTGAATGGAGGTTCATCGAACAAGGATTCGTCACGGGAAGAGACGTCATGAAAGAAGACGTCGACGGCGTTGCGGTACACGGCGTCGCATAATTAGTTTTTGAGAAGTCAGCGATCTTTGTCGGAGACCGGTGTGTTCTTCGTGTTCTTCGTCGAAGATTTAGAAGTTCCACAAGTCCTTAGCCCTTTTCTCCCAAAGACTCCACCACAAAAATCTAACCCAAAAATAAATTAAGCCCACACTTAATTTATTAACTAGACATTAGTTTGAATTTCAAACACACACATTAATCTCACTCTTCATTAATAACATAAGTTATTAATACTTAAGTTATCATATTTAATTGTCAGTTGAGGGAGTTAATGAATGTGAAGGGGTGGGGTTCTTGTGGGCCCCACCACCCTCATAACCTTCCATGGGAAGTTGGGTAGTTACCCAACATCCACCCAATTCTTAAATCCACTTAGAAAAATAAAAATTGTAGTTAAATTTTTATTTTAACTTCTACAATTTTTACCAACCTCTCTCGTGAAAACGTAACTCCGAAAAAGGTGTTTCTAAGCAATTACCAGAGCTGCGGTTCCATCGGTGCCCTCAGAATTCGATTCCGAGCACCGGTTCAAAATTTAGAAATTCCCGCTCGTTCGTTCACTAAACGTACCCGAGCTAAACTTCGGATAGAAATTCCAGGCACACCGGGCCTCGGAATCAAGTGCCGTCAAAAACTGCGTTCATGTAAAATACAAATGAAAATTAAGAAAAAATATCCCTTGAATTTTACGGGTCTTTACATAATTCGAATAGATACAAGGTAAATTTAGGTTTATAACACAAAAATATTTTAATACAAGTTACCTTATTTAAAAAAATAAATAAATTACCCGTGTAAAATCTAGTTACCATGGAAAAAAATAAAAAAGGTAAAATTTAAAAATCAACTTGTAAAAGGATTTAAACATGTTTCAAATAACAGTGAAAATGATTTTCAGAAGATTCATCAACCTTAAATCACTCCAAAATAAATTATTTCTCAATTTGGATCCATTGAACATTGAATAGTCATTCCATTATTGAAAAATAATTGGTATTAAAAAAGATGACTTTTCTTCACTTATAAAAGGTCAAAAATTACACACCTTCATGAAAAAATTATTACTTATAATTTTATCATTAAACTCTACCATTTTTCTACTCCTTGAAATCCCCCTCATGTTCATAATCCCTTAGAATCTAAAATCTTTATAAAGCCTTTCTTTTATTTGAATACTTTAAGTAGAATGTTCAAGATCTTCACATAAGTAATATGTTCCTCTAAAACTTTTGTTCTTAATAATTATATTACAAATAGACTATATCAATAAAATTATGATTAAATAATTATTACTAATATAATAAATGTTATTATACTAATGGAATATATCTCTACTGCTACCCGATAAAACCATCCTAAAAATTAAGGTGTTATAATGTGTTTGTGTTAACTACAATATCCATGAACCATATGATTTATTTTTCATAAACTCATTACATGGATGACCCAAAAGAGTTATTTAATTAATAAACAAAACAAATATAACATGAATAATATTATAAAATGATAATTATTTTATTTTTATACCCTCCCTCTCATCCTATGAAAAAATAAAGTGTCTTCCATGTATATGTGGACCACCACCTCTACAGAATGATGTATTTCGTTCTCCCAATACTTCTTGATGTGGATGAATTTTAAAATATATTCAATGTATAAATATGTTATTTATGGAAATATGAATATTTTTTTGAAATATATTAATTTACAATATATAAGTAATATTTATAATAAATGATTATAGTAAACTTAACCAAAATAAATGAATATATAAAGGAACCCTTATTAATTTTTGTATCTTTTTGTAAACCCATGTATATATTTTGTGTAATTAGAATAATAAATCACAAACACATATAAAATTATAGTCTATGAAGCTCTTTTTCAAAACCTTTGACAATGGTCATTATACCAAAATAGTTATAGATAAATCAACCATTCAATATCATGTAAACACCAATAATAAAAACTATATATTACTTTAATAACTTATGATAATATATAGAACTCAATCACACACACATAATGAATTTGGTCTTAAGGTAAGGGTATTTGGATCTAAATTTTGTTTCATTGAGATATGATTTAATTTTAGCACATGTTTCTTTTTGTGGTGTATGTATTGGAATAGATTTATTTTTTTAGAAAATTTATAAAATTTATGATACTTAAATATCCATATAATGTTCAAACACCCATTTATTTTAATTTCAAAAGTTTATGATGTTTAATGGATTTTCTTAACTTAAACACCCATTCCTTGAATTATAAATTTTCACGCTAAAAATATGACTTATATGGTTGGTGTATTCCACCCTATGATTTTATATAGAATGTTCACTTTATCTATGGGTAAAAAAAACTTTTTGTTTAAATTAACCCCCTTGATGAAATTATTCCCCATAAAATCATGACATATTTAAGAAGGATTCTCATTCTCTTTAATAATGACTTTTCATCCTTATCATAAATCTTACCTTATTACTAATGTTATCATTTATATATGGAAACACAATTACAGGTTATCTCATGTGACCTTTACAATTATCTTATACTGTTTTCAAAAGAATTTTTTATTAACTCCTTTCATGATGTGGAATTTCGACAAAGGTAAATAAAAAAAAGATATATTTGAACTACCATTATTACATTTTAGTTACAAGTTTTTTTTATTTTTATCCATTTTCTTAAATATTAATTCTCTTTATTTCTTCCATATTATTTATAAATGTGTCTTACATATATATAAATTTTAATATACCTTTATTTTAGTGATAATACATGTTTTAGGTTCCCTTTATGATTCTCTTTTTAAGTAACTTTATTTATTGGAACTTACCTATTTCTTATTTCTTAGCTAGTACCACCACCATAAACTGTTTTAAACATTAATATATCTTAAAAATCATCATGAAATTAAAGAAAACTAACCTAGTTCAATTCATGTTTAATGTAAAATAATAACCCCTCTCCCTTTTTAAATGATGCTTTACTCTCTTTTAAAATCACCACATATGTATTTCTTTTTTATTCTTACTTATACTTTGTTATTTTAATGAATTTTTTTATATTGGAATAAAATTTCCAATACCTATCTCTTTATCATGCCGATGCCTTTTTTATGCTAATTTTATATTGTGTTCCACACATATGCATATAAATGATATGAATATTATAGGTGTTCCATAATAACACTATAATGCATTGAGTATTGTTTTCATCTCCTGAGCTACCTTTTATAGTGAAAAGATGGTTGTCCTAGGAACACTGTGTTATGTTGTCTTGGTGGTGAGCCATGACCTATGCTTATGGTTCATGGGAAGATAACGGAAGAACACTAGGTTTTTTTGTATTAGGGCCCTGAATTATTATCATGGTGTTAGATTTTATATTGTCTCAACTTATTTATAACTAAATGATTTTATGATATAATATTTTCATTTCATGTTTCTATTCTTATCTCTCACACTTATTCTATGATACATGTTTGTTCTTTTGAGATTACATGTTAGAATATAATATATGATAGAAAACTCTTACTATTACATGATATTTTAATTATAAATATCACCACAAATCATGTTTTAAAATATGATTATGATCTAACCATTTATGAGTTCTTAATAAATTGTTCTATTATTGATAATTTTAGGTCACCCATTATTATGTTTCCATTATCCAGATAATGAGTATGAGTATAAATTATGAGCTATATATAAGGAAGTATTGTGTGGATCAATTATGGAAAATTTTTAATAGGTTTTATTTAAAATAATGTTCCTATGTAACTAGTCCCTAAAGACTCTAAAATAAAAGGTTCGACAATCTATTTGAGAATATTTTGGGATATAATAGTTAACATTTTGTAATAATGTAAATTAAGTATTTACTAGACCTGGGATGTTATAAGAAACCCTATGGCAATATAATATAACCAATATAGACTTTTAACATTAAATTGTCATTAAAATTAAACAATCACCTATGTAATCTCGTAAGACAAACCCGCCCATATAATCTTAAAGAACCAACCTAACTTCTTCTTATTTAATTAACCAAAAGATATTCACCCCTTTGTATGTAAAAATATTGTTCCCTTTTTCCAAAAATTAACCATGACATAAAAATTTTTAAGAACCAAAATCATAACCAATACCCATAACTAACCTAAAATATAACAATAATTTATAGTAGACAATCTATAAATAGAATCATACTTGAGAAGCATGCCTTAATAGAACCTAATGAATTTATCAAATATGATCTCAAATATAAAGGTAGTTATATTTTAATGTCCGATGAATTATATTATCAATAAACTAGGAGTTGTATAAGTCTTCATCGATCAGGTGGATGAGTGAATTTTAGTTTTTTAATTTGCAATTAATTATGGGTGTTTGTATAATGTTTTTGTTGTGTATTTGGTATTTATAAGAGGAAAATGTTTGGGGAAAAAAAGATAACAATACTTTGTGACGGTGGGGGGATAGAAGATAATAAGGATTCCATATCCATTGGGTACCTAGTTGGGCTCCCCTAATTATCTAATATAGGCCGAGGTGGATGGGTAGCATTAGAATGGTCACTAGGTGGTTGTTTCCCCACACCGGGTACCTGATAGAGTCACCAAGTACCTGATGATGGTAGACCATGTACTCAATGGGGATATACCTTGTTTTTCTCATTATGGGAAGAACTATCATCAGATGGTTGACCTCCTATAAAATTTAGTTGGTGAGATACTTGGTGGAAGACCATTTTGGTAGGTTCCTTACTCTATTATTCAATATATATGCCTCCTTTTATCATTGGTTTTTTATGCCCTTTGATGTACTGATTCAAGGTAATACAACTCCTATTTTACTCCATTTTAATCCCACATAATTTTCCCCATTTTTGGGTGGATATGGTTAGTGATTGGAATATTATCCCCACAGATAATGGTTCAATCACTTTTATATGATGGGACTTTAGTGTATTTTGTGTGGTTATGGATTAATAAGAATATGTTAAGTCTTCATAAAATCTTTTGAATTGTGTTATGACACCCAAAATGTTTTTTGAGGGTTTTTGAAAATTCAGGAAAAATTGGACATTGATTCATGTTATTTATTTCAGGTTTGGTGTGGCTTGGTTATTGGGATGAATTGAATGTGTACTACATCCCTTAGATTTGGGTTTCAAAACCATTAGAATACTCAGTGAGTTTCGAATTAGTTATTTCATTATTGGTTTTTATATTATGATGATTTATGTTTAATTTGATGGTTTTTGTGATTGAAATAGTGCTTGTTAGCTCATTGGAGAAAAACATAAGCTTCAGATTTGATTATGGATCACAGGATTTAATAAGATGGAATTACATCAATGAGTCTCTTAGTTATTTGGATTAATTTATTTTTTGGGAAATCAATGTAATTTTTTTATAATGTGATAAGGAATTATGTGGTGCTATTCTATAAAAATGGGTTAAGATTATTCTAGTCTATTAGTCAGCATGGATTTCAAGATTGGTAAAGTTTTTGTTGGTGGTTCCTTGTTATAATAAGTACAAGTGACCCATTTTAGTGTTTATTTTGCAGCATGAGTTAGTTTTTGAAATTCAAATGTTTTTTATGTTTAATGTTATCTAAAGATTGCAATTTTATAAAAACATCAATTTTAATCGGAAATAGTGATTAAAATTAATGTTTATGAAATTTTATTTTAATATTAAACAAAATATTTTCAATAAGTTTTAAATGGGTTTTGGTACTAGATCCAAGTGTGAGTAAATACAACATGTAGTGCATTTTTAAATCGGTATGAAAAGAGGGGTTGACTTGTATTTTAATGGAAATGTAGTGTGTATTTTTTGTGACATGTTTATGTCTATTTGAACTTCTATAAGAAACACTATATTTTATAAATAATATAATATTATGTGATCCATTATTTTTTTAACCCTTTGTGTTATCACATATTTCATGGTGACAGAGAAACCACATGAGAATAATTCCCTTGGGAGTTGGGTTGGTTATATTGGACTGCAACTCTTGTATGGTTCCCATTAGAATAGGTCTATAAGAACCAAGGGAAACCATTAGTGTGGGTGTGAGAACATGATGTAAATATAGTGACATGTGAGATGTTGAAAATTATATTTTAGGAAATTCTTTATGTTCTTTAGGTGTCGTAATACCTTTATAGATTCTTAGAGGATAACATCATGATTAGCCTTGATGGGTGAGATAAATCTTAGCCCTTGTGTTCTTTATTGGTGGAGTATGATGATTTCATGAGATATAGAACTTATAATAAAAATATTCTTTGTATGGATCCAGACATAGGCTGATAATATATGGGGTACATTATTTAGGCTACTGAGAGTTGGATGGAAAGTTTAGTATCTAGTTAACTTTGGATTATTCCATTTATGAGACATGATGACTAGGCATATTGGCTTATAGAACTTTATTTGTGTGACCGATGTCTAGATATAGTATTGATAACTATGGTAGTTTATTTTTAGAACATACCATTGGGTTAAATGTGAAGATCAAGTCATATTTGTTTTTATTTGTGAGGATTCATATTTGTTTTACGTGTTTGGATATGCCTTATGCTAGCAATGATCTCCCCTTATAGAAATTCAAATGTGAAGCAGAAGTTGATAAGGAATATAGTTTGATGGGTGCTAAACCATTGGATGATGAGGGAGGGATATATAAAATAGGGTTATATTATATTTTCCTTGGAACCCACTTGAGGTTATAAAAAGTCCATGGAAAAATTTTCTTTTATATTGATAATAATTTTAGATGAATAATTATAATGATCTTGGTACAACTGAAGAGTTATTCCATCGTGTAGCAAGAGAAAGTCCCTATGATTACTATAATTTGTGAGTAAAATAGATTTATGTGATATATGAAAAATCTAGATAAATGTTTTAGTGGGGACCAATGTGAGGAGATGGGGAAGGTCCTGACTATTAGGATTTTTTTCCATGCAGTTGGGATCCACTCATTATTTTGAGAATTTAATTTAACATTGGATTGTTTCCCATACATGAGTTGGTGATCTGGACCATATTTGACTGTTTATTTTATATTTTCATTATTTTTTATAGTATTGGTGAAATTCGGTGTGTCTTTTATTTCATTTTTAGAGAATATTATTCTGACTATTATTTCACTTGATATTTTAGTATTTTGTTTGTTGAAGAGTAGTGAGATGCCTGATGGGTTAGGTGTGACTATGATGTGAATGGTTTTTGGATACTATGAGACCCTTAATGATTCCTTCCATTGAGATGAATGTGGTAATGATACATACCCCGTTGGGTAATGGGGTTTTATATATTATTGGTCAAAGACAAGTGAGTCCTGTCCTAAGAAGGGTAGTACCAATATGACTTATTAGGGTTTATGTGCATTTTAACAATGTGAAAACATGCCTTTTTTTGTGGGAATGTTATGTTATGTTATTTGGATGGTTATTTTCATTGATAAATTACCTAAAAGCTCTCCTAAAACTTTCAGGAACATCCACTAGATCATAGTAGCACTTAGTGTGTCATGGTGAGTAGGGGAGTCATACTAGGTCATTGGTCTTACCCCAACCCATGTACATGTCATGTATTTTGATGTATATGAGTATACCTTCATACTTTGTTTTATTCATATGTATCAGAATGGAGTTGGACTTATGACTTAGTATTAGCATGATATTAGAGACTGAGGGGTCAAAAAGAGTTTATCAGATGAGTTGGGACAAATGCTATTATATATTTATTTTTCAATCACGATACAAATATATTTTCTAGTGAGTCATATATTATATATCTATATGTATTTAATGATTCATTTTATGCATTGTATATGATACCATTGGTATATCTTATTTTATGAATCCTATAAAAATAATTGGTTTTATATTTTGGAATGAGGTGGACCCTTTAGCTCCATGTTTTATATCTATAGGTTCTTAGGATATCAATTATATAAATGGACCATGCTTATTTTTCTATATAATGTAACATGACCCCTTGGGATTTTTTTAATAGTCTCTCTAATACATGTTTAGACTATCACCGCAAGTTGGTAGTATATGTTGTATAGGGATGAATTTTTGAGGTCATCTAGAGATCCCTTCTTTAGTATCATTTGAGAAATATGAGCCATGGTGTCATAATTTGGTATTATAACCTAAATTTGGATGAGTTAAAATTAAGCTATATATAGAGATATGACATAGGTACTTGGGTGGTAGATCGAGAGTATTATTAACCAATATGTCTTCAATTGAAACCCACATTACTATGGTATTTCTAGTGTTTTAGATCTGGCACTCTAGGTTGAGTGATGGGATTATACCAAGAATTACAATGTGGGAAATATGAGACTCAGGAAAAGTTATAGGGATTATCTGAGAGAATGTTAGTTTTTTATATATAATGATAACGTCATGATTAGGGTATGATACACATTCCTATAGGATTTTTTATTTGACATAGTTCCACATAAAGATCAATTATAAATTAAAGTAACCTATAATATATTGATGTTTTCTATAATAAATTATATGGTGTGATTAGATTAATGCAGATTTAGGTTATTTTTATGTGTGTATTTGATTATGTTTATTTAGATTCCATATGTAAATGGTCTTTTGGATGTTCAATATTTTAACAAACCATAGTTTTGAAAATAAAACATGCATAATTGAAAATATTATCTATAAATGGTTTTTATTTTATAGGTTTTAAGAAAATTGTAGAATTTTTTTTATAATTGGATTTAAAAATAGATTTTGAAAATGAAATTTGTTTGAGGGAGAAAACAATATTGGAGGTAGATTTATTGTTTTTTTGGGTTTTTTGGAATATCCTTTCATATCAAGGGTTGATTTCAAAAACCTATGTTGGTATTAGTGTGTTTAGAGTGTTTTGGTATAGTTTTCAATAGTATGATATTGGATCCTTGGTAAACTAGATTTTCTTGGGTTATGGTGATTTTATCAAGATTGATTTGGGAAAAAGAATTGTGTGATTAGATTTATGTTGAATATATTTTATAAAATATGTGACTTTCAATATTGATGAATTGGTGTTGGTTTTGGGGTCAAGTAGATAAATGTATATTGCGATGGTTTCATGATTAGGACCAGTTGATGTGTGTTTTAGGTTTGAAATTTATATGGTTGTGAGAACAGCTAGATTAAATAAAATTTTATATGACACCCCAGACTCATTTTCCTAGGATGTGGTGTGAATAAACACATTATTTACATAATAACATTGAAACTAACTAAATAGACATGGTTTTAACCATCAATAATTATAACATCTCTTAAAAATATCATGTCACTTACATCCAAAGTGACTTTTTGGTTTACGGTTTTATAGAGTTAAGAAAACATTTAACAAGAAAATTCAATGTATTTATCATCAAATGGATATTTTTTAAACTATATAAGAAACTGCATTATCTATAACGAGTCTCAAAAATTTCCCCCAAAAGTCTACACACATTATAAACTTCCAGACACATCACATGTAATAATTTTCTTCATAACATTGGTAAACAGACACATAATAAGGGTGAGATGGAATTCTTAGTAATAGAAATTTTATATTAGAATCTATCAAGTCATAAACTTGGCATGAATAGTAATTTAGAAAATACATGATATTCAAATAAATTTGTATGAATGATCACATGGTCTTGAAAAAAAATCCAACTGTAATAATATATATAAAAACATGGACAACAATAACTGAATTCAAGTTGATGGAATGTATAATATTAGACATCTTGGTAGTTAATTTCAGGGTCTTAACCAAGAAATTATTCTATCCATCTAGTCTATACCCATGATATCATTCTTTCCATCAAGGTAACAACCAATAAATTCAGATTTCATTAGGAAAAAATACACTAAATACCCAAAAATGTTATACTATGAAAGAAACCGAAGCATATAGTGGCTATATAATACCATCCCCACCCGTCCCTTATTTAATTTTAATGCATTCACCATATGAAATATATGAATATGAATACAATGCATGGTCAAATTTTCATAAAAATCTATAAAAAATAGTATTGAGATAAAATTATACATAATTTCAATACTTTTCCACCTGATAAATAAACATAATACATCTTGTTAATGAAGGTAAAGGGTTAAAAAATACATAATAAACTTCCATGAGCAGTCAATAAACAATTGTATCGGAATAACAAGTATACCAATTATTAATATTTCCCAATCAACAAGTGGAATAGATTTATATGTAATGATCCTAAAAATTAAATTATATAGTGAAATGGTATATAGTTAAGCCAATAATATTTAAAATCAATATATATATATATATGGATATCTAGGTGAATTATCTATAAATAATGTAATGAAAAATAGGGTATTCAAAAAGGAAAGGAATTATATGAAAAAGCATACCTATAACGTAGGATGGTTTGAAATGAAAAACAAGTGATTGATTTTAAAAATTGTCATCCCATAAAATAAAATAGTTGGAGGTGATTTAGAAATTAATCCATTAACTTTATATAAACCAAAAATCAAAAAAATTGGGGAATAAAAATCATATTTCAATGAAGTAAAATTTAGATGAAAGCAGCATTACAATAATAGTAACATAAGAATAAAAAGAACATGAAATGTATACCATGAAATTAAAATATAATGAAATGAAATATATTTATTATAATTAAAGGTAATAGGTAATTCAATAAACTATATAAAAAATACAGTGTGAAATATTAAACATGTCTCATGTAATTTAAAATAGAGACAAATAACACTAAAAACTATAGAAAATTTTGAATATAAACATGTTGAAGGATATAATTTCAAATGGAACATTAAACAAAATGAATAATGTTAAAATAATTATATAAAATATAAATCTATTGTAATTACACAATATAATGGAAAAAATGGTGTATAACATAAACATGTGTCAGTGGATTAAAATTTGAGACAAATAACCCTTACAACATTATAAGATTTTGATTCAAAACCACATAAAGGTTATAATTTGAAAGGAAAAATAAATTCCATGAATAATCAGAGAATCATGATAAAAAATATTAAAGGGGGAAGTACAAATTCCTTCTAAAATAAAAAATGTTTATATTAATAAATATGCCTCATGGTGTCAAAATTTAGACAATAAAATCTTTTGACATAAGATGCTTTTGAATCAACACCCCTTGAAGGATAAAATTTAAAATGATTAATTAAATACCATTAATAATTATAGTTTCAGGGTTTTTTTAAATTGAAGAAGATAAACCATTGAAAAATACAACATTGTATATAATAAGAAATATGTCTTAAGGGGTGAAAACATTGACAATAAACCCTTATGAAATTAATAGAATTCGAATAAAAAACCATTGAATGATTTAATTTCAAATGATACATAAAATACTATAAATAATTATTGTATCAAGATAAAAAATATTAAAGGGGTATATATACCTTAAAAAATAAAACATGGTCTATAATGAGACATATGCCCCATAGGGTAAAAATTGTGATAGGAAACCATAACCTTAATTTTTTAGATCAACTAAAGAACTTGAATATACATAATAATAAAAATAAATATCCTAATAAACTATTTAGAAACATTATTCAAATATTTTTTCCTTTATACACTTTATTTATTACCGCCAATTTTTCATATATTACTCAATAGTAGTATATTTTTTATTGTTATGGCTTAGGAAATCTTGATAGTTTGGTTCTTACTAGTAAAAAAGTGAAATATTCGATTATTAATTATTGGTTCTGATTTAATAATTTCTAGATAATTAAAGATAATATAATAATAGAGTTTCATGGATTTATAATATCCCATTTTGATTTGCGGAATGATAAAGGTATGGTTTTTGAAAAAGGAAAGTGTGAGGAATTTGTTTTGGTATGTTTAATGATCGAAAAGTGATATAAATTGATAAAAATATTATATATAGATAAAAATTATAGAATAATTAAAAATATTAAATATTTTATTATTAAATGAAATTATAAATATATAATATTTCTTAATCATTCATAAATTAAATATTATAACATCATTCGCATAGATGTTAAGACTAACCCAAACAGAAGTATATTATAATGATTTAGCATGTAAAGAATTGTTTTATGTGATGATAATATAAAATTTATAGTTGAATAAATATTCTATAAAAACCAAATATATTTATTATATTCCTTCTTAAAACAATCGATGAATGGTGGAAATGAAATATGAAAGCCATTATTCATGGAGGTGGTAGTCAGCACTTATAAACGATTAAGATGTCCATTTCTCAACAAATGGGATGGTAAGAAACTATATGATAAATTATAATTTAATAATTATAATTTTCACATATTAAAAATAATAATTATTCATATCAAACTTTTTCACCCCTATGAGTGGTGGCTCTATGAAATGAACCACATCATTTTTAGAGGCAATAGTCCATACACACTCACGATCGATTTTGGTTTTTCTCTTAGTGGATGGAAATGATTGAGTAATGGTTTAAAAATTAATATAATAAAAATATATTTATTAATAAGAATATTCTAATTATATTTTGTTTTATATAATAAATTATAAAAATAATTATTAAGAAGAAAAATCTAAGCTGTAAGAAATACTTACATCGACAAAAAATGATTTCTGTTGGAAATATCCTTAGAAATGGAGGCCTTAGTCACTATAATTGAGAAAGTAAGATTATGAAATTTATTGTAACACCCAAAAATTATAATTTTTTTATATTATTTCATATGATACATTCAATAATGATCATTAACAACCGACAAAATATATTTCCTTTAATTTAATCTTTTCCGTTTCTTACGGAACACTCAACCCTGAGTCTAAATGAAACATAATATAGTATAACATTATAACCCTGAAATTAATTTTTTCAATTTTAATTTTACTAAATAAATAATTAAAATTATGTCATAAATTTATTAGAAATAAAATATGAATAATTTATTAAAAAAATGGTTTCAGAAAAAATTATTGTTCTAAAAGATTGTTTAGTCACGCTTTGGGAACATAATTTAAAAATAATTTAAAAAACTAATAGAATATTTATTTTATTAAATAAATATAATTTTTAAATCATAATATCAAAATCATCTTAGGGTTACTATTTAAAATTTTCTAAAAAAATTATTTCTTTGATGAATATTTAAAAATAGAAAATTTTAATTTAGAAGTATCTTTTTAATTAAAATATTTATATATTTAAATAGTTTTTTGAATTGGATTTAAGGTAAAATTTGTTCAATTATATATCTAGTAATCCAATTTATTTCATTAGAGTAATTTTCATTTTTAATTTTTATGTAAAATCTTTGTATTCTTTTGAACATTTTCTCTTTGAAAACTTGCTTTCTCATCTCATAAACACGATTAATTTTAAATTTAAATTTTCTTATTTTGTGAATTAAATTTTAAAAAATGTATTAAATATTTTTAATCAGATTAATTTTAATAATATAATAATTTCAACATAATTGTTTTTACAAAATCAAAAGTGAAAATAACATAAAATATTCACTGGGGTTAAGATAAAAATGGGTTTACCGGGGCGTTAAACTCAAAAGATAATGGTTAAAATGAACTAAATCTTTTTTAAAATAAACTATATGGACATATTTGGACCCTATAATGTCTAAGGATCTACAATAATTCATTTTTACCCTTTTTTAAGGTTAAAAACGTGAAAATACAATTTTCTTTAAAAAAATTACAAGTGTGTTACTCATCTCACTTATAAAAGGATGCCACCTATCCCCTCTCTTTACACCTTTAAAAAATATTTCTTCCAAAAATACCATTCCAAATTACTACCAATGTTTTATAAAATAATTATATTAGACTTTGTTTTTTTATAAATTCATTCTAGGAATACATTGGGTATAATCCTAAAGA
This sequence comes from Viscum album, assembly GCA_963277665.1. Lineage (NCBI taxonomy): Eukaryota > Viridiplantae > Streptophyta > Magnoliopsida > Santalales > Viscaceae > Viscum > Viscum album. Next base: position 1,850,024,039 of record OY728164.1, on the reverse strand, counting down.
GGTGGTCTGAGAAGAGGTAAAATTCCTAACTATGCGTTTTTGTTTTATTTGTTCCTCAACCAATTGATAATATTATTAATTTTTTTCTTATATAATAGTACAATATTCTTAAAAATAATGAAATTTTATTATTTTAAAATAATTAAATTTATCCATCTCCACTTCTCTGAAATGGGAAATGATATCATCATTCATGTGCACGATAGGCTACCGCCTTGCAAAACAATGTGAAACATTTTCCATCAACACCTATAACAGTTGTGTACGAAGATGGATATAAAGTAACAATATGACATTTATTAAATTATTATTCCTTTTCAGTTATTATATCATATTTAACGTTTTTTAATTTCCATTCCATAGGGGATACAATTAAACTGCTTGTTTGTATGGAGAACCCCAACCTCGTGAAGCGATGTGATTCATTTTTCACTAACGCTCTACATGGAATAAAATAAGGATAAATTTAATTAATATGTGTGATATAAATTAAATTATTATGATATTAATTACATATTTATGATTATATAATGATAATATATAATATTATTTTTCTTACCTTTACACTCAATGAAATATGATAATGTTGTCAATATATGCATAAAATACCTCCTTCATGATGAAATGTGAAACTATTTTCATAACCAAATCATATGGATGAAATATATAAGTATATGAAAAGAAAAATAATAGTATTTATGATATTATTATCATTATTTAAATATAAAATATTAGTTAACTCCTCTCCATAATAATCATTGAAAAATAGAAACGTTACTCATGCATACGTACGACCTATCATCTCCATGATCGTAACATATTTCATTTATCAAAGCCATATTTCATGATTCGTATTAAAAGTATAATATGTGTATTAATTATATATTTTTTCATGATAATTATTATGGATAAAATGTAACTATATAATATCATCTAGACCGAAATCTTTCATGACAAAACATGCCAGAGAAAACAAGGCAGTTAATACACAAAACAATGAAAACAATAAAATATTATTAGTGAATGAGTGATAAGATGTTATGAAAGGATAAAATATGATATAAAAAACACTAATATGGTTCTTTTATAAGCCAATAAAATTATTAAAAGTACTATAATATAGGTTAAATCATGTTCAAACAAAATGATGCGTGATGTGAGCATCTTCATCTCAATATCCCTTCACTGTGTCATATTTTATTGTTATGCATATAATTTATTACATAGTGTAAATAACTACAATTTTACATATAATATCATGATTCATTAATAATTAATGGTATATTATGTTTCAATTTAAATAATTTTATCAAAATTTATTTTAACTTAAAAGTTACAAAGAGGTAAATATATTCAAAACTCAATTTCTTTTCATTGGGTTATATCACTTCTTCATTGTATTTTTCATTATAAAATAATTTATGTAATTAATTTTGAATATATTTTTTTTTATTTCCACTTGTTTTTTGGATTTACATTTTATACACATAATCTATTCATTGATTAATGTTCACTTCAAAATTAGGATCTTTTTAAGGATTTATTTCACATTCTAATTTAATCAGAATTATTTATACATTAGTTTACATTGATGGAAATAATTTGATAATTGTTTAATTAACCCATTACATTTTATTCTAATATGATTATTAATGATTTTTTAAAGTAATAGTACCATCTTAAACTCTTTTTTACATAAAATTATTAAGAAAATGTTTTTTTTTGAAAATCCATCTTTATTTCACTCTTTAGTCAAAAATCCTTTATCTTCTAAAACACTATTTTCGAAAAATGTTTTCCATACTGTTTCTAACAATTTAAATTTCTATATTAAATAATTATTACTATTTTTAATTTTTAAAAAACGTTTTTAAATGAATATTAATATCATTTTCAAAAAATGATCTATTTGGATTTTACTCAAAACATGAAAAAAATATTTTTTTACTGTGCAAGGAATTAATGGAATTTACTATAGTCAGGGAGAGTAAATTTTTAAAGTTTCTTTTATAATATTAAAATTTTATTTTCAAATCACTTTATTTTAAAAATGATTTGTGATCGTTTATTTTTAAAGAGTGGTTTTCCAAATGGAAAGGGGTTTACCTTAAGAGTCTTTTAAAGATATTTTTATGGTATTTCAACGTATCAATGAAAAAACACCTTATTATTAATCCAAGGGATATATTTTTGATTGAAACTATCCTAATTATTTTTATGGATGGTTTATGATCATTTTGATCAGGTAAAGTGTTGACATTCAAATTATTCATTAGTTTTTATAGTCATTGACATTATATTTAAATATTATATTTCCTATGATCATTGTTATATAAATTTCCCCTGAATAACCATAAAAATTTTCATGGGTATGTTTGTTTCTTAAACCATATATCACTTTTACATATGATGTAATAAATTCAGATGAAGTAGTTAGGTAGCCTTAGTTAAATGGATTGTTGGTGTATTCCTACCAATCAATTTTAAACTGTACTGAGGAAAGATCCTGATGGTAGAGGTATTATGATTCCTGGGATCGTGACATACAATAAATATCTATTTAATTTTTGATAATTCAATGATTATTATACAAGATAATTTTACAGTGATATAACTTATAGAGAAATTTCATTTAGAGTTTATTTATTAAATGAAATGTGTTTTCAGTTATTTAAATTACCGTATTGATTATTCCCTTTATTATTATCCATGACATTTTTTGCACTGATATTATCTCTGGATATATTTTATTCCCATTTTATTGATTAAATGTAATGTTTTTTCATTTATTTACCCTACCATATTGATTATGCTATTTATTATAACGATAGTCAATTTGTGTGAATGGTATTTATTTTTAGTTATTCACCTTTACTTAATGATTATGCTTATTGATTCATGATATATTCTACTCAACATAACCTTACTGAGCATTTGATATCACAGTTAGTTTTTTCGTTTACGAGGATCTATTTGGTGTACAATGATTTATATCAAAGGATATGCTAGAGATAATACTGTTATTATTGAAAAATGAATTATGTTGTAATTTTTTTATTCAAATGTAATATCGTAATCCTCTATGTATTATATTTACCATGGTTGATAAACTTTTTGGCCCTTTGGGATGTGATTCATTAGTCTTATACAAATGTAATAAATCATACATAGGCTCTGGGTAACTAGGGTCGGGGTTTCTAATGTTGGTTTCAAAGTAAGTTTAGTAGAATCCATGGGAATCAAATTTATAATAAACTATATTTGGGTGAATAACCCTATGATAGAGTTTAAGTGAAATAATTTGTGAACATCCTGATGTTTTGGTAAGGAATATATTATGTCGTTTTCATATAAATTAATCCATTTATGGATACTACAAGTGACCTTGGTTCTAGCACAAATGTATCTAGGGGTAATAACTCTAAAAAGGCACATTGAGTTTGACCCAATAATCACCTGGTTCAAAACAACACCCCTTAATACAAACCATGTTTGAAACTCCTAGGATATATTCTTTGTAAAATTCACATTTTCTTTACAACCCATTATGAAATATTTGACAATATTATGAAAATTAATGACCTTGGTTAAACCCATGGAGTCTTTAATTAAAAATCAGGTTTCTAAAAGAACATGAAAATGTTTTACGTCATAAAATAAGGGAATTAAGAAATGAATTACTGAGGAAAACATAAGAGTATGATATAAGAAAATAAATATCTTCATAGAGATTTATTTATTGTTTGTTGTATTAAATGGGGGAACCGATGAATTATAAAACTAAATAACATATTGTAAAGATTAACCCTTATACTAAGGAAGGAAACATGTTCTAATAAAATTGTTTTCATTTTTATGTATTTTGATTCAATCATTAAATTGTTGATGTATTTTACCAATGGTATTTTGGTTATAAAAATGATGAAAGATATAAGGATTGTGTGAAATTTTAAAATCATATATGCATTCATTATAATAAGAGTTATGTATACCATCATGAGTTAATGTGAATAATATTTATCATAATTTCAATTTATTTAATACCACTTTTTAGGTTTTATATTATGGGAGTTGAAAATGATTAAGGATATTTCTAGTAAAAAATTTATAGGTTTACAAGATATTGGTTTAGTATATGATAGTGTTATTTGAGGAAGAATGCCATTAATTTTTTTTGGACATAAGATTAAAGGTATTTATAACCATTATTGATTATATTATCTTTGATACTTTAGTAATAATGGGTTTTCAAAATTTTGGATCATTAGTGGAATTATATAAGTACAGTTTCAAAAAAGGATATCCCACTTGTTGAGTTACTACCTGTCACCTCTATAAAGGTCACTATGCTTGATCCCACAACTAAAAGTTGACAAGGGTTTAATGTATACTACTAGTCTACATGATAACTTATTTAATATATCATTAGTCATACAATTTGAAAAAAATATTAATGATAAAAAATAGGTATTACATTGAGGTCTACATTATAATGAATTACATTGGATAACTTGTTCAAACCATATTGTTTTTTCAAAATAGTTATAAATATATAGATAGTGTTTTTACTCATTTATGGATCTTATAATCCTTTAAAAGTAAAATTTAGTGCTTTAATAATATAAAAATTCAGTTTTTTCATTTCATGGAGTAATATAAGAATTGGAAATTTATCAAAGAACAACCAAATGAAAAAATTATTTTTGTTGAATTGAATCGCAGAAAGTATGAATATTCCATTATATTCATAAATAGTAAAATAATTCCACATCTTTAATAAAATCACATTGAAAAAATGTTATCCTATTAAATTAATATCGGATGAATCAGTTGGTCTTTTAAATTATTACAGATCTATGGTTTTTAAGACCTTAAAACTCTATTTATTATTCACTTTCATGGGATCAATTACCTATATAATTTTCAATAATTATATACACTTTACATCCATGTACATATCTACACTTGACACCAATTTTATCATACATGTAAACCATGTTCTGTGTTATTACATATAACCTCTGTACTTCAGAGTTTCTCTTATTAAGAGGATTTTTTATTAATTATTTTTAATATGTGGGTTTTAAATAAAATAACTTTCAAATATGAAACCCTTGATCATCGAGACAAAGTTTTAATTGTGAGGATATAGTTTATTTAATGTGGGAAGAATGTGATTCCCAAAAACTATAAAATAATTTAATTATATTTGATAACATATGAGACACACAATATTGAACATAAACAACCCAAAAAATAAATTTATTTAAATTTAATATATTCGATAACTTCCAGAACAATAAACCACGAGTCAAAATGAATTTCAATATAGTATAACATTATAAACTCTCTATTAACATTGTATGTATGAATATTACTAAATAAATAATTAAAATTATGTGAACCTATTTATTAGAAATAAATATGAATCAATTAAAATAAAAGGAAATGTTTTCTCAAAAAACTGATTTTTTAATAGATGGTTTAGTCGTGCTTAGCATACATAATTTATAATTAATTTTTAACAATTTTTGATTTTTTTAAAAAATAGATTTACATTTTGAAATCATATTTTCTATAACACCCATATATTTTATGAAAAATATTCTTTTAATTTCATTGATGTCTTGTGTTATAAGCTACAACAAGATTACCTTGCGCTATACACAACACCGTATGAGCTTGCAGTATACACAACACTATTCTTGGATCATGTGGCACACAATTTTTATAGTAGTTATTCTACGAAACATTGAGTGTGTATATATATATATATATATATATATATTAAATGTATAAATGAAATATGGTTGGATTCTGTTATACGAAACAATGGAGGATTCTTGCACAACATGCAACACTGACTTGGCTTGCATTACACGCAATCACGACCTTCCTCGATAGCATGTGTTGTACGCAATACCAGGTTTCACTAAACAACGATATATGGTTATAATATTATTATGGACTAGCCGTTATGAATAGTATCAACTAAATTTCGAATTTTATAACATTATTATTCATCTTACACATTTTCTAGAACATGGTATGAGAAAAAAATCAATTTTTTTGAGTAAAATAAGTATTTTTCAAAAAATGTAGTTTTGCTGCCTTTTGATGGCGGACCCCTTTAAACCTTTTTTTGACATGTCTATATGTTCAATTTGACAAAATAAAATTCTTCTTTGGAATCAGAATATAAAAATTTACTTTGGATAAATTTTTCATATTATTCTGATAACATTCATTTTTTAATGAATAGTAAAAACATGATATATTTTAATTAAAAACAACTTTTTTCATCTCAATAATATATATGGTTATATTATCTTTTTAATTGGTATTAAAGTGTAATTAGAATATATTTTTACCATTCAATCCAATGTTGGTCATTGGAATTAATTTCACTTTAAAATTGGATATAAACAAGTCTCAATCTTTTGATAATTTTTGTTTCTTAAAAAACACGCTATTTGTTTTGATAACGAGAATTAATTTTAAAATTAATTAATTCCACTTCTATGTTTTGAATTTTGAAAAATAGACCTCAATTTTGAATTTGGAATATCAAATATTTCTTAAGCTGAATTTTGGGTGTTTTTCTGAAAAACTGCAATTTTCGATGAATAGTGATACCACTTAGTAGTAGTTAAAAAAACTGACTTTTTCATTTAAATGAAAATTTACCACTTCTGTGAATTTAATTTCAAAAATCCAAGAGACACGGTTAATATCAAGGACTAAAATTTGGTTCAATGAGATGAAAATAATTTTTGGTGAATAATAACTTTTTACTTTTTTAACCACATTTAAAAATAAATAGGATAATTAAGGGTAAAAATGATATTATTATTACCCTAAAACATGTCCTAATTCTATTTTATAAGTGTAATTAGACCAAAAACAACCTTAGGAATAAAATATGACTATTTAGTCCCACTTGGATTAGATTAGAACATTTATTATTAATTTATTTAAAGAGGGGTTAAAATAGTTAAAATCAAAGTTTAATAAGTAAATAATTTTTAATATAAGGTTATACATAAGATAAATTCAACTATAAATATTAATTAGAAATATTAAAATATTTCATACCTAATTCCAGTTTATTTATAATTTTTAGACATTAAATAATTTAAGTTATTTATGACACAATGGTGATGCAGTAATTATCTAAATAATGAAATATTAAAATAATTGATATTATAAATACACAAATAAATGTAATTTTAGACTTTTTATGAATTTCATTAATTTTATAGGTTACTATGACATTTTAATATTGATTTAGTTATGTTTTTTCGAACTAATAATTCTGTTATGAGTTTCACAAAAATCAATTAACAAATAGTGTCAAAATTGACATAAAATAGTTTTTAAAACAAATATTATATTATTAATTGTTATTTTATTCCTAAAAATATAACGTTCGGCCGAATGACTTAGATAAGGTTATATATATTAATAATAAACAACTTGGGGTTCGTTTGTCTTGTTATAGTATGTTTATTAACCTTATAGTGTAAGAAAACAAGAAGACATGGTAAAAGTAAAATTATTTAACTTAAGGTTAAATCTAAATGATAAGGTTAAAATAGAAACCTAAACTTGTCTAAATTCTATTGGATGAGAGGATTTAGACCCATACCCACATTAGCTTCGAAATAAATCAATTTTGAGCTATTTAAAACCGAATATGACTTTATAATAAAATAATATTTTTAGTTTTTTCAAAGGTGCCCCTCTCCTCCCTTATAAAAGGGCACCTCCTCCCTCTCTTCCTCACACCACTTTGAGCCTTCAAGCTCGGAAAACCCCTGCCAAATTCTCTTCTCCACTTCCCTAGAAACATCCTATAGGTCCTGGTCATCTTCAAAGACCAATTTTAGTTCCCTAAGAGGAGGTCTCAAAAGGGCGCTTCAAAGAAGAGGTAATGTCTGTTACCGATTCTTTCAACTTTATTTCTTCTTCCACCTCTTCTTCTTTAGTGGGTTCATTATGAATTAATAACTTAATTATCACTCATATACTGATATGTTATTATAAGTATGAAACAACCCTATTTCATCATCTATATATCCTACGGAAAACGAAATCACCGCGCGTGCATACGTACGGAATACCGTCTCCACGCCGTGGTGTAATCTATTTTCCACCACCACCTTACTTGGATGGGTATAATGGTATAAATAATCACTATATATGATTTTTGTAAAGTTATATTGATTCTGAAATAGTATACATACAATCCAATACAATTCCATGATAATGATAATGATATCATCGCTCGTGCGTACGTACAGACTACTATCTCCACGAACACGATGAGATTCATTATCCATGATTAACTATTCAAGAATGATTATAAAGTATATATAATGAATAATAATGAAATATATGAAATAATAATGCTACTGTATTTATGTATATATATATATATATGTATGTCATCTATTTTATTTCATTCAATTCAATAAGGAAATGAAAACAGTGTTCATGCGTACGTATGACCTACCATATCTATGAACGGTGTATTTCATTCCTTTTATCGATCTATAATATATATGTATATGATGAATATATATTATATATAAATCATGTTTTACATTCTATATTTATGTAAATCATGATATAAGTAATAATATTAAGAACGAAAAGTCGAAACACATACGATAAATGAAATGATTTTACCCAAAACGCTACTTTTACATTGAATTTACAAAATAATGGGTAATATAAAGTCATAAGTGAAACATATATGATATAATAACAATGAATATGATTGTGTAATAAGTCAATGACACTATTTAAATCATTATACAAGAGTCTCGGATCCATACGAAGCATATCAGACCTAATATAAGGGATAACCTTTCCAATCTCGTTCTTATCCGAGATTGTTAATTCGTAAGTATGTGTTGGGGTTATTGTTATCATCAAAGTCCATGTTTTCTAAATGTTTTTTATGTATGTTTAATTTCCTTTTTACCGATTTTGTCTTTTACTACATGGTATGTAAGGAATCTTTTTTTTATGTTACGAGGTACTTTTTGACTTTTCCAGCAAAAGGACGAGAAGAATGTTTTTTTAACTTATACGGCACGAACAGATTTTTTATGGTTTTATAAAGCCTTATTTTCAAAAAGCATCCTCCAAAATATTTCATGACTATTTTCAAAAAAATCATTTTCTTTTTAAATTTCATGACATTTTGTGAAAAGAAAATGATTTTGAAGAAGAAATGATATTTTCCTCAAGAATTCATTTCAAGTGTTTTATCAAAACCATTTTTCATCTAAGATGACATTATTTCATATGTGTACGTTTCAAGTATAATGTCTCTATGATTTACATGGTTTCACTTTTCTTATTATGAAATGATATCCATTTCTTTTGTATGGATTATGTGATGATGAGATGATGTTTATGAAACCCGTTTTATTTATTGTGTTATTATGAATGATGTACGTTTATTTTGTGGCACAAGTAAGAATGACTTCATTATGAGATGGGTGAGACCTATATCTCCCTCCAATGCATTGGGTAAAGATTTATATCTCATGAGATAGACATGGATGGAACGACAGGTTAATCCAGTTCAGTAATACAGGACTGGAATGTGGAGTGAACTTGATTCAGAAAGGGACTTTGTCCACTAAGATGCTCTTGGCAGCAATGCCTTGGCTACTATTGAAATCATATCATGTGATTAATGTTTTTCCACAATTACAAGTTTTATTTACAAGCTATTTTATCATGATTGATGATCTGTTTTGATCTATGCCTTACGTACTTCCATGTTTTATGTCATTGCTCAAGATTTCAATGTTTAAACATTATGTTTATGTTTTTATATTCAAATGTATATGGTTTGTTTTATTTTCTCCATGATTACCCTTACTGAGCATTTGAGCTCACCATTTTTATGTTTTCTTTTCCCCTGGATATAAATAAAGGTTTTAGGTAAGAAAAAAAGGGGAACATTTTTATGGGAGATGTTGAAGTTCTTTCACCACGATTAGAAGATTACGTTCCAAGTTTCCAAAGACACTAAACTATTACGATCCTTATGTGTCTGTTTTTGTTATGTACTAACTATTCCCCAAAAGTAATGTAATGTCCATTTATGTCAATCTTCGGGTCTCTACAGTTGGTATCAGAGTAAAGGATTAGTCAATCTTTGGAAACTAGGATGCAAAAATGTTAGCGAGATCCCTAGAGATATTTCTAAGGAATGTCTATGGATGTATCTAAGGATAAGTATATGTATATGATATAGTCCTAGAACTATGGTAACAATCTGAGAATTTAACCTAAGATGGTAGATATTGAGGGTACTCCCCCTTTATTATGTTGTTTTCCTTAGCATGGTATTTGTCTCTCACACTATTATTTTTGGGTTTTAGAAAATGGCTGGAAACCGGAAGATTCATGATAATAGAGGATATGATGGAATGTGGAATGATATTTTTCACGAGAAACGAAATGAAATGGGATTTTGAAGTCCAAACATTGTTATTATGCATAATCAGCAATCTCATAATATGATCAATAATCTCAACTTTGGTAAGTATCCCGACTCAGCTAATTAGAGAAACATGGAGTTTCATGATGATCATAGAGGAAAGAAAGTTCAATTCCCCTCACGTAAATCAAGTGGGAAGAGGCATCAAAGAGAATGTTTCAAAGGAACTGGAAGATACTTTGGGTGCGGAAAAGATGGACACAAATCCAGTAATTGCAAAGGAAAAGGTTTAGTTAACACCATGGTTGAGGATAATGGTATTGCTACGACATAAACAATGGTTATGTGTTTAAAATGTGGAATGTACGGGCATTATGCAAACCAATGCCCTAAGGGAAAATCTCATAAAGAGAATTTTCATGGTCATATGGGTAGTATTTATGTGGATGATGATGAAGAGACTACAAATGATATGTGAAGTGAATGAATTGATGAAGCTCGGTCAATGGTTTAAGAAGGTAGTGGAATGATTACATGTTTATTAAGTGTAATGTTGTATAAGTAATCTCATGGAACTATGGAATAAAGATACATCTAAGGATTGTTACACTGTTGTATTTCCTTATGTTTTGAAAGTATATGATGAATGGTACCAGTGACCATGGAAGGTTATTCAGATATTTTTGGAAAGTAGATGATATGTTCATAATGAAGGGATAAAGAGAAAATTAAATGTTTGAAAGTATTCATGAGATCATGACTGATATAAGGATAAGGTCATATCATGGTTTGAGTATATAGAATTTTTGGATTTTGGTATGTGGAAAGAGTTAACTTTTGACAGCATTCATGTTTTCATTAAGGTTTAATGGGTATTCATTCTTCAAGAGAATACAAGATTAAGGTATTCACATGTTTGTAATTTGACCAACAAGATATATCTTATGATATATTGGGGATAAATGATGGAATTCACATGATTGTTATGTGACATTTCAAGTAATAATTTTCATTATACTCTGAGCTTAGACCGAAGTATTTTAGATAAGCCTAAAGATTAGAATGGATTATGTTGGACATAAGTTAGTATTGTTTAAGGATAGAAATTTTTTCGATATTATTGATGGGATGTTATAGTAATGTAGTTTTAGAAAAAGGACAAACTGCAGGACGGGCGATAGCCCATCGCGTCGGACAATGCTGTGGGAATTGAACCCACAACCGAAGTGCGACTGGCCTTTATCACACACCACTAGCCTACAGGAAGTCCCTAGTTAGTAGAAACTAGTTTTATTTTATTAAGCGGTATGATATATGATGTATAAGTTCATTTTTGGAATCGTATATGATTAACCTCACCATAGATGGAATTATGTATATTTGATAACTTTTTATAACCTTTTGTTTGAAACAGATGGAATGACCCATCATTCTATCACATGATCTGTTAACACTTCACAAATAACAAATTCAACTTCATTTCTTTAAGAGATGAAGTGGAAATTGTTCAAAGCACGAACAACAGTGAGATTGTACCAAAATCAAGCAATTATTTCTTCTAATTAAAAATTTTCAACTTTAGGGAAATGATATTGAAAATCAAAAATGTTTTCCTAGTGCTCTAATATCTGATGAATCAGATGGTACCTTATATCATCACAAATTTATGGATTTGTGATTGATGGTTTTTTCATACCCATGTTCTCTACCACTCTCCATCAGAACATGATGGTTATATTTTTCTTCCATATCCATATTTTCACCTATGTTCTCCTATATGGAAACCCAGTGATGAGTTACATTGGGTAATCGTTACATTTCATACTTTAGTTTTTAAAATTATGTTTTAGTATTCCTTTTTACGATGTGGGTTTCTATAAATAGTAAACAATAAATAACCCCAAAGAATTTCGAGGGAGAAATTCATTTTAAGGGGGGTATAATGTAACACACCGAGATTTTATGAAAAATATTTTTTAATTTAATTTATTTCTTGTGTTTTATGCTACAACAAGATTAACTTGCGCTATATGCAACACCTTATGAGCTTGTAGTATACACAACACTATTCTTGGATCATGTGACACAAAATTTTGATAGAAGTTATTCTATGAAACATTGAGTGTGTATATATATATATATTCAATATATAAATGAAATATGGTTGGATCCTGTTATAAGAAACAACAGAGGAGTCTTGCACAACCCTGACTTGGCTTGCATTACACGCAATCACGACCTTCCTCGATAGCGTGGGTTGTACGGAAAGCCAGGTTTCACTAAACAACGATATATGGTTATAATATTATTATGGACTAGGCGTTATGAATAGTATCAACTACATTTTGAATTTTATAACATTATTATTCATCTTAAACATTTTCTAGAACATAGTATGAGAACAAAACCAATTTTTTGAGTAAAATAAGTATTTTTCAAAAAAATGTAGTTTTGCATCCTTTTGATGGAGCACCCACTTTAAATCTTGTTTTTGACATGTCTATAAGTTAAATTTGACAAAATAAAATTCTTCTTTGGAATCAGGATATAAAAATTTACTTTGGATAAAATTTTCATATTATTCTGATAACATTCATATTTTAATGAATAGTAAAAACACGCTATATTTTAATTAAAAACAACTTTTTTTCATCGCAATAATTTATATGGTTATATTATCTTTTAAATTGGGTTTAATGTGTAATTAGAATATATTTTTACCATTCAATCCAATGTTGGTCATTGTAATTAATTTCACTATAAAATTGGATATAAACAAGTATCAATCTTTTGATTATTTTTGTTTCTTAAAAAACACGCTATTTGTTTTGATAACGGGAATTAATTTTAAATTTAATTAATTAAACTTCTATGTTTTGAATTTGGAAAAATAGACATCAATTTTGAATTTGGAATATCAAATAATGCTTAAGCTGAATTTTTGGTATTTTTCTGAAAAACTACAATTTTCGATGAACAGAGAAACCACTTAGTGGTAGTTAAAAAAACTGACTTTTTCATTTAAATAAAATTCTTACCACTTCTGTGAATTGAATTTCAAAAATCCTAGAGACACGGTTAATATCAAGGACTAAAATGTGGTTCAATGAGATGAAAATAATTTTGGTGAATAGTAACTTTTTACTTTTTTACCACGGTTAAAAGAAAATAGGATAATTAAGGGTAAAATGATATTATTATTACCATAAAACATGTTCTAATTCTATTGGATAAGTTTAATTCGACCAAAAACAACCTTAGGAATAAAATATGACCATTTAGTCCCACTTGGATTAGATTAAGACATTTATTATTAATTTATTTAAAGAAGGGTTAAAATAGTTCAAAGCAAAGTTTAATAAGTAAATAATTTTTAATATAGGGTAATACATACGATAAATTCACCTATAAATATTAATTACAACGATAAAACCCTTTCCTACCTAATGGTAATTTATTTATAATTTTTAGACAATAAATAATTTATGTTATTTATGAAAAAATGGTGGTGCAGTAATTACCTAAATAATGAAATATTAAAATAATTGATATTATAAATACACAAATAAATGTAATTTTAGACTTTTTATGAATTCCATTAATTTTATAGGTTAATATGACATGTTAATATTGATTTAGTTAACTTTTTTCGAACTAATCATTCTGTTATAATTTTCACAAAAATCAATTACCAAATAATGTCAAAATTGACATAAAATAGTTTTTAAAACAAATATTATATTATTAATGTTTCTTTTATTCTTAAAAATCTAAGGTTCGGCAAAATTACTTAGATAAGGTTATATATATTAATAATAAACAACTTGGGGTTCTTTTGGCTTGTTATAATAATTTTATTAACCGTATAGTGTAAGAAAACAAGAATACACTGTAAAAGTAGAATTATTTAACTTAAGGTTAAATCTAAATGATAAGGTTAAAATAGAAACCTAAACTTGTCTAAATTCTATTGGATGAGAGGATTCCTACCCAACCCCACATTAGATTCGAAATAAATCAATTTGGAGCTATTAAAAACCGAATATGACTTTATAATAAAATTATATTTTCTGTTTTTCCAAAGGTGCCCCTCTCCTCCCTTATAAAAGGGAGCCTCCTCCCTCTCCTCCTCACACCACTTTGAGCCTTCAATCTCGGCCAAACCCAGCCAAATTCTCTTCTCCACTTACCTAGAAACATCCTAGAGGTCCTGGTCTTCTTTAATGACCAATTTTAGTGCCCTAAGAGGAGGTCTCAAAGAGGCGCTTCAAAGAAGAGATAATGTCCGTTACCGATTCTTTCAACATTATTTCTTCTTCCACTTCTTATTCTTTAGTTGTTTCATTATGAAGTAATAAAATTAGTATCACTCATATACTGATATGTTATTATAAGTATGAAACAAACCTATTTCATCATCTATCTATCCTACAGAAAATGACATTACCTCACGTGCGTACGTATGGAATACCGTCTCCACGCCGTGGTGTAATCTATTTTCCCCCACCACCTTACTTGGATGGGTATAATTGTGTAAATAATGACTATATATGATTTTTTTAAAGTTATATTGATTTTTAAATAGTATACATACACTCCAATACAATTCCATGATCATGGGAATGATATCATCGCTCGTGCGTACGTACGGACTACTGTCTCCACGAACGCAATGAGATTCATTTTCCATGATTAACCATTCAAGAATTATTATAAAGTATATATAATGAATAATAATGAAATATATGACATTATAATTCTACTGTATTTATGTATATTTATATGTATGTTATCTATTTTATATCATTCAATTCAACATGGAAACGAAAACAGCGTTCATGCGTACGTACGACCTACCATCTCCATGAACGATGTATTTCATTCCTTTTATCGATCTATAATATATATGTATATGATGAATATATATTATATATAAATCATTATATGCTTGAATTATGTAAATCAGGATATAAGTAATAATATCAAGAACAACAAGTCGAAACACATACGATAAATGAAATGATTTTACCCAAAACGCTGCTTTTACATCGAATTTACAAAAGAACGGGTCATATAATGTCATAAATGAAACATATATGATATCATAACAATGAATATTATTATGTAATAAGTCAATGAAATCATTTAAATCATTATACTAGAGGTTCAGATCCATACGAAGCATATCAGACCTAAGGTAAGGGATAACCATTCCAATCTCGTTCTTATCCGAGATTGTTTATGTAGGACCCCGGGACACCCTGAGAGGGGGGGGGGGGGTGAATCAGGGTGTCAAATTGTTTCTTCATAAAGTAGTGGATCTTGTTCCCACGTTGGTAGGAACTACTTAAACCTATGTGATGGATATGATCAGCAATGAAAGATTCACATGCAGAGAGATAACACATCAATTTTACTTGGTTCACCACTACGGGCTACGTCCAAGAAGCATACACCGACAAGTTTCCGGTCATACCAAATTCCACTAATCTTCACTAGATATGGATTACAGAGGTTCGGGCACAGTCACTCTATCCTAGGCTCACTGCATTTACAAAGGTTCAGGGATAGCTCACTACTTCCCTCAGGTCACTCCCGTTGACTCCCCCTGGCTCACTGACCATGGTGAAGTCACACTCAGTTTATAGACATGAAGGTATCTTCATCATTTCATAAGAATGCATCCTCCGTTGTATATAGATGCTCTATTGAAGTCCAATTTTCATCCACTGATGAATACCTCTTTGCCTCTTTACCACCGGGAAATTCACTTTGGAAACACCTTCGCAAAGCACCCTACTTCAGGAGGCTCCCAATTTCGCGAAGCTCAAACAAGCCTTCGCAAAGCTCCTTCCTTTTCTCGAAGCACTCTCGCGAAGCACTACGGAGAAGCACTACGGAGAAGCTCAAGTTGTTGCAGAGCAACATCCCTCGCGAAGCTCACTGAGCCAACACAGAGCTCACAACTTTCGTGGAGCTAGAATAGCCGCTGCGAAGGTCCTCTTTCGCGATGCACACCGCCTTCGCGAACCGAGAGCAAAGAATTTTCTCTGAAAATTCTCTCTGCTTCTATCAAGGGGGTCAGCCTCTATTTATAGGCGATTCCACCGACCATCGAACTTTCCGCCTAAAGTCAACGCCACGTCATCTCAAATCGCAAAGCTCCGAAGTTTCCACCGGAATTCTGTCTAAATCGCGAAGCACCACGACAATTTTCCGATCACGGAGCTCGTCGTAATCACATAGCATCACCATCAACATTCCTTAACGCCTTCTCCGTGAAGCTCCCTCGCCAATCCCTTCACCGCCGCGATGCGCTTCAACTCTGTCGTTCGCGAAGCATTGACGTAATCGCGAAGCATCACCGCCTCCATTTTTCTGGTCTTCGCGAAATCCAATCCATGCATCACATCTTTGCGAAACTCATGCCTTTTCCATATAAAAATATGATCTCCATGGAAATCCTATTTTCGCGATGCTCACCAAACTCCAAATTTTGGACCCCAAAAATTTGGCAAACACTGGAAAACGGTGCCACCTTGTATTTTCTCTTTTTGTATCGCCTCCAGATCATTCATTCCTTTGTCGACGTTCTTGAATGATACATGGATCGTTAACCACATTCCTTGAACATGAAATTCCACTATGGAATCTCCTTTTTCAACAAATTTGTATGTCGTTTGTTTACTTTGTCAACCTCAAACACACTTCTTCTCGGTGATTTGTATCCTTTAGCAACTCTTCTACTTTCATCACAAACTCCACTATCGTGACATGTATTCTTTGAAGGAATAGATTAAGCATCATCATCTTCTGTGACAATGTGATGTGCATGGCCATCTCAGAGTTCCAATCCCCGCATGGCCATCTTAGAATTCCATTAACTTGCACATTTTCTTCTTCTTAAACCGTCATGATCTACTTCATGCCAAGCATATAATTCAATTTGTCAAGAAGTCTATTGCATGGTTCACATGCAATCATGAGTAATTGCATGGTCTTCATCAAAACCCATGGTTCTCATGCAATAATGAGGAATTTCATGGTCTTCGTCAAAACCATCATTCTTCTTTAATCATCCTCAGATGGATTACTCCTCAATTCATTATTGTTGTAAAAAATATGTCACCTTTGACACATGTTCTTTGAACTTATGATCAGTACAACAATCATATGAATTTCCATTCCTAAATTTCATTTGAGTACTTCTTGATCTCCTTCATTTTGACCTTTGTTGACAACTATTGACATCAAATACAACCTTATACACAAAGTGGTTCCAACAATCTCCCCTTTGTATTTTATTGTCAATACCTTACATATCTTCTGAAATGAATTCGTCAATGTCAAAATGAGACTCTTCTCTTCAATAAAATTTTCTTTTCATACTTTCATTTCACTTTCTCTCCCCCTTATTGATAAGAAATACACAGCGCATGGTAGGGAGGGTATCAATCCATACATAAGAAATGTTTCATTAATCATTTCACTCTAAGTCTTCTTGAGCAATTTTTGATGTAGAAAACAAGAGGATTTGATTAAGTCAACAAGGCAGTCCATTATTCACAAATCATGATACCAACATGAGATGAGAACTCATGTCTTTTGTCTTCAAGGGTTTAACACTTTTATTTCAGGTAGAAGAAAATCAAATGTGATAGGGAATAATCAACCTGAAACTCCTGCACTCACATCATCAAACAGATCAAAAACATTCAAGTGTAATTGGACGGATAAGTGGCCTTGAGTCACTTCCATTCTTTTTATGTCACTGATCAATTCAGTTACACCCCCTTTGTAGAATGATATTTGATCTGAGTAACCAAGGGATAGAGATTGAGAAATGGCATACCTTTTCCATTAACATGTTCTTCAAGAAATTCACAGAGTAACTGCATTTGAGTTCAGTTGGAGTTGATATTGATTGAATCAATGATTTTGGAAGTTTCTTCATTTTTCTCCCCCTCAAGGGAAACACTCCTCATCATATTCATCAAGAGTGATCCTTCATCATCATAATAATTGATTATCAATTGAAGAATCTAATAAGGATGGAAACTTCTTTAGCATGTCCATCAAGTGTTGACATCATTCACTACTTCTCAGGTTCTCCCCCTGAGAGCATGCATCACCATTAATTCCCTGCATTATTTGTACAGATACATTACACAAATGAATAAGGGAATAAGTTGGTTCCTCCTTGCTTCATCAACATGACCTTCATGGTTGAGGTTCTTTTGTCAACCATGTTCCTCAGTTCACTCCAGTATTCATGCCTGCACATTTGAACATATGTTCTGACATCTGTTGGTGTGGCATGGCTTTCTTCACATTCTCTTCTACATTGTGTGGGGAATTGTTCTGCTTAACAGCCATCATGAATGATACATTCTAACTCCTATTAAGGACTACTTCTTTCTCTGGTATTAAGGTTAGGAAACCTTTTGCAATGTGACCATATTTCTGGAATCTCTCACACATAACTTCTTTGTCACGTGTGATTCTCTTGGTTTGGAATCTCTCCAGCACTCTGTCTTCATCACGTGAATGTTTTCCTTTTCCTTTAGCACTTGCCTTGGTCTTTTCATCTTCAAGTTCCTTCATTCTTTTCAAATATTTTGGCCAGATGACCAATATGTCATTTGGAACCGTTGCAGCTGATTTGGGTCTTCCACATGGGTTCATATGAGTTTCATCGCACTTAGTGTTTATTTTGGATGAATGAACCTTAAATTTCATGGATCTAACATACTGGGTCTTCTCAGCTTCCCTACTTGAGATCTTCTTGGGGAAATGTGTGTTCATAATATTCTTCTAATTTCTTCCCAAGGAATAATCATCATTCTTAGCTGGCTTGTGTGGTCTTCTGTTCTTGTCACCTCTAGATA
Source organism: Viscum album (assembly GCA_963277665.1). Taxonomy (NCBI): domain Eukaryota; kingdom Viridiplantae; phylum Streptophyta; class Magnoliopsida; order Santalales; family Viscaceae; genus Viscum; species Viscum album. The sequence goes on along the minus strand of OY728164.1, from coordinate 1,850,004,686 downwards.
TCTGTTGACATAGGCATTCACCATTCTTGTGACCACTGCCACTGCATACATCACAGATGTTATCAAGCATTCCAAATCTATTTCCTGTAAACAGAAGCTTCTGGACCTGCAAATGTTGATTCTTATTCTCTGGATTTCTTCCCTTTGATACATGCTTTCTTTGTGATTTTCCATTAAAGGGATTGTACCAACAATCCAGTGCACAATGCCCAAATCTGTTGCAGCACCAACATTGACCCACAAATGTTTTCCTCTTTGTATCTTCTGTATGATGTTGTTGGGTCTTTTTCATAATCTTTTGTGCTCTATTTGAGGAACCAACTTCCTCGTTTTTAATTTCATCCACCCTATCCATGGTGGTAGGTTTCTTCTTCTCACCTTTCCTCATCCATACTTGTTTAGAACTTTCCTTCCAACCTGAACTGATTGTAGGAACATATTTAGAAACATGAGTACAAGATGGTTTGGATGGTACCTTCACTTTCTCAGTTTCTTGTGATAGATCAATGAGTGAAGTCATGATCTTCTTATCACATGTTGGAGGTCTTTCAACAATAGAATCCTCCAGCGAGCATTGAGTACCAGCAGCAACTGATTCATGATGTGGATAATCAAGATTTTTCATAATCTTCTTGTCACATGCTGGAGGTATTTTAGTTATAGATTCCTCCAACGAACATTGAGTACATGAATCTCTCATTTCATTCTTTTGTGAAGTCTCAATATGTTTATTCTCAATCTTGGTCAACTGGGCTTCCAATTTTTGACCCTCAATATTGAGGATGATCTTCTGATCTTCAATCATGATCATCTTCTCTTCATAAGTCTTCTTCAATATTTCAACCTCATTTTCATGCATCTTAACTTTGTTTTGTAACAAAGAGTCAAGTTCCCTGAATTTCATGGAAGTTTCTTCCAAACAAAAACTCTTGACTTCAGTGCCCTTCTTCAGCTCAGCTTCAAGTGCATGGATCTCTTCCTTTAGAGTCTTATTGACATCCTCATTTTCTTCAATGAATTTAATCTGTTTGGTGAGCTTCATACTTTCCAGAACTTTTCTTTCCAATCCCTTTTCCATATTTTTAGCTTCTGTTTCTAATATAGGGATCTCAACCTACATAGTTTGGAATAGGCTACAAATAATAGCAACCATTTCTGTATGAATATCATGTAGATATGTTTTGAGTTTTTCTTGAAATCTTGAATTAGGGGTGTCATCCTTTCCTCATGAAGAATTCTGAGCCACCTACTCGATGCTTTCCAAGCCCGCTGTTTCTTCATTATTTGAATGGCATGGAGAACAAGACACTACATCTTATTTGGATAAGAGGGACTTCTTCAGCTACTTCTTCTCGTTCTTTTTCCTATTTGTCCTGGTCTTGCTAGATGTAGACTTCTGCTCAGAAATGACTGCTCCATTATCAAGACTACTCTTCATTTTTGACTTTAGGAAATAAATTCAAATCCCATTCTGACTAGGATTATTGTATAGTATCCAACATATGTAAACCTGGCTCCGATACCACTTGTAGGACCCCGGGACACCCTGAGAGGGGAGGGGTGAATCAGGGTGTCAACTTTTTTCTTCTTAATGTTGTGGATCTTGTTTCCACATTGGTAGGACCTACTTAAACCTATTTGATGGATATGATCAGCAATGAAACATTCACATGCAGTGAGATAACACATCAATTTTACTTGGTTCACCACTACGGGCTACGTCCAAGGAGCATACACCGACAAGTTGCCGGTCATACCAAATTCCACTAATCTTCACTAGATGTGGATTTCAGAGGTTCGGGCACAGTCACTCTGTCCCAGGCTCACTGCCTTTACAATGGTTCAGGGATAGCTCACTGCTTCCCTCAGGTCACTCCCGTAGAGTCCCCCTGGCTCACTGCCCTAGGTAAAGTCACACACAGTTTATAGACATGAAGTTATATTCATCATTGCATAAGAATGCATCCTCCGTTGTATGTAGATTCTCTATTGAAGTCCAATGTTCATCCACTTATGAATACCTCTTTGCCTCTTAACCACCGGGCAATTCACTTTGGAAACACCTTCGCAAAGCACCCTACTTCATGAGTCTCCCAATTTCGCGATGCTCAAACAAGCCTTCGCGAAGCTCCTGCCTTTTCAAGAAGCACTCTCACGAAGCACTACCACAAAGCACTATGGCGAAGCTCAAGTCGTTGCAGAGTAATATCCCTCACGAAGCTCATGAAGCTAACATGGAGCCCACGACTTTCGCGGAGCTAGAATAGCCGCTGCGAAGCTCCTCTTTCGCGAAGCACACCGCCTTCACGAACTTCCTTCGCGAACCGAGAGAAAAGTATTTTCTTTGAAAATTCTTTCTTCTTCTCTCGAGGTGGTCGGCCTCTATTTATAGGGGATTCCACCAACCATCAAACTTTCCACATAAAGTCAACGCCACATCATCTCAAATCGTGAAGCTCCAAAGTTTTCGCCGGAATTCTGTCTAAATCGCGATGCACCACGAAAATTTTCCGATCGCGGAGCTCCTCGTAATCGCGTAGCATCACCGTCAACATTCCTTCGCGCCTTCACCATGATGCTCCCTCGCCAAACCCTTCACAGCCGCGATGCGCTTCAACTCTGCCATTTGGGAAGCGTTGACGTAATCGCGAAGCATCACCGCCTCCATATTTATGGTCTTCGCGAAATCTAATCCATGCGTCCCATATTAGCGAAACTCATGCCTTTTCCATATAAAAATATGATCATCATGGAAATACTATTTTTGCGATGCTCACCAAACTCCAAATTTTGGCGCTCAAAAATTTGGCGAACACTGGAAAACGGTGCCACCTTGTATTTTCTCTTTTTGTATCGCCTCCAGATCATTCATTCCTTTGTCGACGTTCTTGAATGATACATGGATCGTTAACCACATTCCTTGAACATGAAATTCCACTATGGAATCTCCTTTGTCAACAAATTTGTATGTCGTTTGTTTGCTTTGTCAACCTCAAACACACTTCTTCTCGGTGATTTGTATCCTTTAGCAACTCTTCTACTTTCATCACAAACTCCACTATCGTGACATGTATTCTTTGAAGGAATAGATTAAGCATCATCATCTTCTGTGACAATGTGATGTGCATGGCCATCTCAGAGTTCCAATCCCCGCATGGCCATCTTAGAATTCCATTAACTTGCACATTTTCTTCTTCTTAAACCGTCATGATCTACTTCATGCCAAGCATATAATTCAATTTGTCAAGAAGTCTATTGCATGGTTCACATGCAATCATGAGTAATTGCATGGTCTTCATCAAAACCCATGGTTCTCATGCAATAATGAGGAATTTCATGGTCTTCGTCAAAACCATCATTCTTCTTTAATCATCCTCAGATGGATTACTCCTCAATTCATTATTGTTGTAAAAAATATGTCACCTTTGACACATGTTCTTTGAACTTATGATCAGTACAAAAATCATCTGAATTTCCATTCCTCCATTTCATTGGATTACTTCTTGATCTCCTTCATTTTGACCTTCATTGACAACTATTGACAACAAATACAACCTTATACACAAAGTGGTTCCAACATTTTATTCGTAAGTATGTGCTGGGGTTATTGTTATCATCCAAGTCCATGTTTTCTAAAAGTAATTTTATGTATGTTTAATGTCCTTTTTACCAATTTTGTCTTTTACTACATGGTATGTAAGGAATCTTTTTTTATGTTATGAGGTACTTTTTGACTTTTCCAGAAAAATTACGAGAAGAATGTTTGTTTAACTTATACGACACGAACAAATTTTTTACGGTTTTATAAAGCCTTATTTTCAAGAATCTTCCTCCAAAATATTTCATGACTATTTTCAACAAAATCCCTTTCTTTTAAAATTTCATGAAATTTTGTGAAAAGAAAATGATTTTGAAGAAGAAATGATATTTTCCTCAAGAATTCATTTCAAGTGTTTTATCAAAACCATTTTTCATCTAAGATGACATTATTTCATTTGTGTATGTTTCAAGTATAATGTCTCTATGATTTACATGGTTTCACTTTTCATATTATGAAATGATATCCATTTCTTTTATATGGATTATGTGATGATGGGATGATGTTTATGAAACCCATTTTATTTATTCGGATATTATGAATGATGTATGTTTATTTTGTGGCACATGTAAGAATGACTTAATTATGAGATGGGTGAGACCTATATCTCCCTCCAATGCATTGGGTAAAGATTTATATCTCATGAGATAGACATGGCTGGAATGGAAGGTTAATCCTGTTCAGCAATAGAGGACTAGAACGAGGAGTGAACTCGATTCAGAAAGGGACTTTTTCCACTAAGATGGTCTTGGAAGCAATGCCTTGGCAACTATGGAAATCATATCATATGCTTAATGTTTTGCGACAATTATAAGTTTTATTTACAAGCTATTTTATCATGATTGAAGTTCTATTTTGATCTATGCCTTACGTACTTCCATTTTTTATGTCATTGCTCAAGATTTCAATGTTTAAACATTATGTTCATGTTTTTAAGTTCAAATGTATATGGTTTGTTTTATTTTATCCATGCTTACCCTTACTGAGCATTTGAGCTCACCGTTTTTATGTTTTCTTTTCCCCAGGATATAAAGAAATGTTTTAGGTAAGAAAAAAGGGGAATATTTTTATGGGAGATGTTGAAGATCTTTCACCACGATTAGAAGATTTCGTTCCAAGTTTCCAAAGACACTATACTATTACAGTCCTTGTGTGTCTGTTTTTGGTATGTACTAAGTATTGCGCAAAAGTAATGTAATGTCCATGTACATCAAGATTCGGGTCTCTACATTGTCAAAATTATATTTGGTTGATTTTTTGGGATTTTTTAAATATTTCATTGTTCAATGAATAATGAAAAATACTGAAAATTAATTGGAAACTGCCATTTTATTAATCATTTAAAATGATAAATTATATTTTTAATTAGTTTTAAAATAAAATAATTTAAATTATATATCTTCTAATTCAATTTTGGTAATTTAAATCATTTCCATATTGCGATTTGATATAAAAACAAAGTAAACATTTGATTATTTTCTCTTTGATAACCCACATTCTCATAACATCTACAGGAATAATTTTAAATTATATTTTACCAAATTTTTGAATATAATGTTTAATAATAAATTTAATATTTTTAATCAGATTAATTTCTATTATATAATATGATCAAGATAAATTTTTACCAACATTAATAATGATTACTATAATTATTATTTACCGTGGTAAAGGTAAAAAGGGTTTACCGGGGGTTATACTAAAAATACAAGGTTTAAAATAAAATAATAAAAATAATAAAATATATTTTATTGAAATATTTAGACCTTATAATGTATATGTATTCAGAATAATCCATTTTGGACCCTTTTGGAATGTGAAAAACGTGAGTACACATTTTTATTTTCAAATATTAAATGTGTTCCACTCACCACACATAAAAAAACCACACCCTCTCCTCTCCTCTCCACATCTTCTAACCATTTTGGTTTAAAAAATAACATCCCAATTCACTTACAAAATTCCGTTCCCTCATACTTGAATCCATTTTTTCATAAATATATTCTAGAAATACTTTAGGTATAATCTTAAAGAGGTGGTCCAAGAAGACATAAAATTACTAACTACACATTTCTGTTTTATTTATTATCCAAATCATTAAAACAATATTAATTTATTATTATATAAAAACAAAAATATATCTCATTAACATAGGTTTGTTTTAAGGAAGTAATATATATCTATTTCTACTTACCTTAAATTGGAAACTATAACATAGCTCATATGTACCTCAGACTACCATCTCACGAACCGATGTGACACATTTTCAATAAACACCTCTCAAGGTTGGGTATGATGATGTATATAAAGTATATATATGTTATTTATACCATAATTATACCTATGTATTCATTGTATCATATATAATTTTTTTAATTTTCATTCCATAGGGTATTTGGTAATGTCGATCATGTATACAACAGATTAACACCTCATGAAGCGATGTGATTCAATTTTCAATAATTCCATTAATGTAAGGTAATAAAGACAATGTAAATGAATATATGTGATATAATGAAATAATTAATATATTTATGAAATATTTATCATTATTAGAATCTAATATATAAAATTTAATTTATTACATTTCCACTCACGGAATGATGATAACATCATTTGTGTACATGTGGACTATCAGCTTTATGAAATGATGTGACTCTCTTTTCATCACCACATGAATTGAACGAGACATATATAAGTTTATTTAAAGAAATAACATTGTATTTATGATATTTTTATAATTTTTTAAATAAAAATATTACCTACATTCTTTTTATAATGATATTTTAAAAATGGAAACATTACTCATGCGTACGTACGACCTACCATCTCCATGACCGTTACAAACATAATTTCTCAAAACCAAAATTCACGATTGGTATTAAAAGTATAATTGATAAATAAATTGGATATAAATTTAATTATTAATATTATATATATTATTAACAATATAATATGTGCAATAAAATAATCGTTCATGACAAAACAAGCATGATAAAATAAGAAAATTAACACCCGAAACAATGAAAATAATGAAAGATTATTAATGAATGAGTGATAATATGTTATAAAATGATCATATATGATATTATATATACTAATATGGTTCTCATATAATTTAATAAAATGTATTAAAACACTATATAGGAGGTTAAATATGGTTTAACTAAATGGTAGAATGTGGTAAGGGACTTCATCACATTTTCCCTTCATTGAGGCATATTTTGTTTTCATTCACCAAATTTGTTATATATGGTGTACATAATGACCCTTTGAAATGTAATATCATGATTACATAATAATTAATGATATTTAATGTTTGAATTTGAATTATTTCATCCAAGGGGTTTGGAATTAAAAGTTACGAAGTCGTAAAGAATAACATAACTCGATATATTTTCATTAGGTTATATTACTTCTTCATTATATTTATAATTATAAGATTAAATGTGTAAATAATTTTTATTATATTATGTTTTGTTAAAAAAATATTTATATTTAAAATTGATACACACGATTGAATAATTTATTAATCCTCACTTCAATGTTATACTATTTGTAAGGGTTAATATAAAAACATCATTTAATCGAGATTGTTTATACATTAATTTCAATTTAAGGAAACTATTTTATAATTGTCTATGAAGCCATTTTAATTTTCATATCTTATAATTATTGATTATTATTCAATAAATATTTCCATTTTATCACCCTTTTGTACCTAAATTGAATGAAAAACTATTTTTTGAAAATCTTACATCATTTTACTATTCAGTAAAAATCTATTTTCTTCCAAAACCATTTTTTCTAAAAATTATTTCAATTGTTATAAAACATCACGACTGAATTTTTAAATTATATTTTTTCCAATTATAATTTTTAATTAATTTTAAAGTAATCTTCAGAAATTTTTCAAAATAAGACCTATGTGGATTTTATAAAAAACATGAAAGGAATATATATTTTAACACAATCAGCATGTATAAAGTTTTATGTACTTATGAGCATGAAATAGTCTAAATATTAGTATATCAGTGTTAAAGATTATTTTCAAATAAAATTATTTTCAACATATTTTGTGAACTGGTTATTTTAAATACTAACTTTCAAAATTAAAAGGATATTTTCTATGACTCCCCAAAATTATAAAGTACAACTTTGTATTCAATAGTGTTTATGACATGCATCACCAAGCGCATAATGGAATATAATATCCTGATACTCTACTATATATTTAATTTTTTATATAATTTAAATATATGATATAGCTTGTAATGAAGACCACCACAATTTATCTTGCATTAAAAAACGATAGACCTTCCTCGATAACTTGTGTTACATGAAAGAGTGGCCTACCTTGATTTCTTGTGTTACACACAAGACAATGTTTTATTAAACAATAATATATTATAAAAATATAATGAAATATAACCTAGATGTTATGTTAGTGTTTATGAATAATATTAACTAAATTATGAAAATTTATGGTCTATATGAATATAAATTGAATTCACTGGTTTCCAACTGATGAGAAATGAAAATAAAAACCAATTGGACATAAAAAGAATTATTATTATTTTTTATCCTTCCAAAGGAGTTTTGTCTTAATAAAAATATGTAATTACAATTATTTAATGATTATAATTAAATATATATTTCATATATTAAATAAAATATTTTTTATATTCATATATTCCTTTTTATAGATATAATATATTAAAAAACTCTATTTAATACACATAAAAATCTATACTTTTATAAAAGAAATTTTACCATCTTTTAAAGGGGAAGAAATTTTAAATCTCAATTTTGACACACTAATTGATTTAATATGTTAAAATAATATTCATGTTTTATATATAATACTAATAATTAGGTTAGGTTGAGTTTTTTATATTTTTATGGAACATTTTATTTTTAATGAATAATCAAAAATACTGAAATTTAATTGAAAAATACTTTTTCATATAATTTATTTGTACGTGAAAATTATACGTTTACTTGGTTTTAAAGTTTAATTTAATCCTATTTTTTTTGAATTGATACAATTAATCTCATTATAATAATCTTAAATTTGAAATTGATTATAAAAACATAGCAATCTTTTAGACGTTTTTACTTAAAAAACATGCATTTTCCTCTCGCATGCGAGATAAAATTTAAATTAATTTCATCCACTTATGTGATTGGAATTTGGAATGATTGATTCCATATTTTGAATCATCATATTTTATAATTTATAATAAGGTATAATTAGTTTTATACCAAAAATATTAGTGAAAGTGATTAAAATTATTTATAACAATTAAGCTTAAATCATGCTTAATAAAGTAGAAAACTGTAACCTTAATGACCAAAACTACCTATAAACTCATCAAATATAAATTCTATGTCCAAATTTATACCATATTATTTATTTTCCCTATTCTTTCCATTATTGTATCCACATGAAACATGAAAAATGAGCACGAAATTCCCTTTTCAAAATATTAAAAGAGTGTCACTCCTCCTTCAACAAAAAAGGACCTCTTATCCTCCCACATCATCACAACTATAAATTCACATTTTTACCAACCAATATCTACCAAAATATCTCCTAAACATAAATACCATCATAATAGATGCCTTACTATGGGCAGGAATCAATCCAAGTAGGCATTGGGTACAAACCAAAAGAAGTTACCGGATTAAGAGGTAACATATTCTCTTAAGCTCCCTTGTTTCATTTCCATTTTCCACCCGATAAAATATATTTATTCTATAATTATATAAAACATACAGTATACTAGATATAATAGTAATTTTTATGAAAATTTTGTGACCTAAAATTACACACACCTCCATGTAATGGGTAACAAACTTACTGAATCTGTGTAAGGTGAACTACTACATCACGAAACGACGATTGCTCATTTTTTCCTTACCACCTCTCAGCTTATCCATTATGGTGGAAACTATGATTATTTATGATATATAAGATATTTATTATTTATTTATACTTATTAAATAATTTTATAATTCATACTATTAATACTTTCTATTTTGTGTTAGTACAATAACATCATTTGAGGAAGTGTGAACTACCACCCCCTCAAAGCAATGTGATTCTTTCACATGATCCATGGAATGTATGAAAGATGATTATAATTAAACATATGATAAATGAAAAAAATTCTATGTTATATTAATGAAATAATTTCCTTTATTTTAATATACTATATATATATAGATATATATAATTTTTTTAATACCCTTTCACACACAAAGTGATAACATCGTTCGTGGACATGTGGATGACCACCTCTTCGACATGATGTGATTCCTTTTAAATCACAATAATTATATAAATAAGTTAATATGGATAAATTATATTGTATTTATGATATAATTATCATTTTGGAAAGATATATTATTAATTACCTTCTTTCTGTAATGATCATAGAAAAATGAGAACATTACTCACGAGTACATAAGACCTACCATATCCAATATTGTAACAATGATTCTATTTTCATAAAAATATTTAATTTTTTTGAAGTATAATTTAATTATAAATATTATAATTATTTCCTGATTATTATTCTGGAGATCTTATATAATGACTCCCTTTGACCATAGTTGACCAACCCATGTTGTTTTTGACTTGAAAGCTAAAGTTGGTCAAAACACACAATGTAAACATATTTGACTATGTAATGGTATATAACATGGTAATAAGTGAAAAAAAGTAATGAAAAATATGAAAAAGGTTCTTATGAAATTAGAAAATTAACATAATTATATTATAAAGGATGTTAAAGGACCTTCACCTGAAATGAAACGAAGGTCAGGGATTCGTGTTTCAATTTTATTTATGTGAGGCATACTTTATTATTTTTCACATAATTTATGATATATGGATTAAATAAAAACACATTGAAATATTAAATCATGAATTAAGTTATATTCAGTGTATTTTTATGATTTATTTAATTATCGTCACCATTGGGGTTTCCAATTCATTTATTATCACCTTAGTAAGAGAATTGATTTTCAATTTACATTCCATTGAGAATTATTGGTTATTATACCCCAATTCACATTTATTTGTTGCATATAAATGACCTTTTCATGTTATATCATGAATACACTTATTCTAATGATATTATAAGTTTCATTTAATGTTATAGCTTTCTAGAGATTATGATTAAAATGTTTCCAAGTGGCATGAGTCAATTTGGAATGTTTAAAGGATATTTTCTCCAGAACATTTTTAAATGATCTTTTTTTATTCTTATTCATCAAAGAAATCCACCATTTATTTTACTCCACTTGGGATATTTTTTATTTGTACAATCCTTATTCTTCATGTAAATAGTTTCTCATTGATTTGTTAAATTTTAGTGTTGAAATTCACTTCCATCATTCCTTTAGTCCCATTAAGATATTCAATTTTCTGTGATCATTGAAAATTGAATTTCCCCTAAATATACATATCATTTTTCATGTATATTATTATTGCCTAAATCTTATACCATTTATCATATGGATTTTACTTTTCATTTTATTTAATTATTTTGTGAAATATTGATAAACCCATATCCTTTATTCAACAAATATACTTTATAAGGAACATTGTTTATTTAAATGATCTGGACATGGATTGTACAATTTGGGGACTAATTAATTCAATCCCTAGAGGTTAGAGAACGATTAATGCAAGATCTATGTGTTGGGGATTAGTTAAAAAAATCACCTTGATGTATTGGTAGTCTAATGCGGGAAATTAGTAACGTTAATTGGTAAAAATAAACTATCTATTGAAAGTATAGGTTCCATGTTCCTTGTAAACATGGAATCCAATAATAAATATTTTCCCTAATTTATATTTAGTTATTATCCATCTATGAGATTTTTCATTGAAAAATCTATGGATGTATTTCATTTTTAGGATTAAATTATTATTCATCCATTAGATTTTACATCAACATATATATGTATAAATTTCAATTTTAGTTACATATACGGAATGTGTTTCAGTTTCTTAACATTGCATATTCATTTTTCCTTATCTAATCATTTGAACAACTTTTATGTGTAGTTATTTCCTTTATATATTTTTCCCATACATCCATTTAGTTTATTGATTATATGTCATGTGTATTCATTTTTTTACCATTCTATATTGACTATTCTCTATGGTTCATTATATATTCCTCTTTATTTACCATTAATAAGAATTTAACCTCACCCTTATTATGTTTCTTTCTCCCGAAATCCAAGAAGCGTACTCTGAAAGATATGAAGGTATTTACTAGATGGATTTGTGTTATACTTGATGTTTTTTATATATTTTTGAAGATAGAAAAAATTATGTTGTAATTAGTGTAATCATTTGTAAAACAAGAATCATTTATGTATCTGGTCTACCAAGACTTCTAAAAGGTTGATCTATCAGGATATGATTCCTTATAATCATTCTTATGTAATAGTAGTATACACCATCTCTGGGATTTCTGGGGTTGGGGAACTAAATATGGTATAATAATATGTTTAATAACATCCTTGGGAACTATATTTTGTAAAAAATATGTAATATAACCTAACCACATAGTATAATTTGAAGAAAATTAAAAAAGAACATATTAGAACTTTGGTAAGGTAGAGATTTTGTGGATTCTATAACTAATAAATTTCTTTATGGATAATATATGTGGATCTAGTTCTGAAACAAATGTACCTAATAGTAATAACTCCAACAAGGTGTTCTAGGTTTGACTCAAGTTAACATTCCATATAACAAAATCCTTACCACGCACCTAGTTTGAAACTTCTAGGTTATACGCTTAGGATAATCCACATTTTCTTTTCAAAATATTATTATGAATTTTAATGGAAAATGGAAACATAAATATTGAGGTTAATCATAAGGAGTTTTAGATTTAAAATAATATTTCATGACTCAAAATTCATAAAAATTATAGGATGAATAAATATTATTCCAAGGAAGGATATTTGTGTACATAAGTTGATACTATATTTATATATTGAGTATGTATTGAAAACCATTTCTAAGAGTATATTTAATTATTAAATTTCAAGGATATATATTAGAATTATTTTGTAAATTTAATAAATTTAGTTTTAGAAATGAACAATGTGAATTCTAGGTGACAGCCAAGAAAATCTGGAAAGGCTATGGGTATTGAACCCATGACTGAAGGATGATAGGTGTTTCATGCTAACCACTAACCCACACAATGTATTTGTTATTTTTTCATTGTTTCTTGGTAAAAAAATTTATGAATTAATGTTAATGATGAACGAATAGTATCACTTTTGAGAATAGGAGATTAATATATTGACCATATTGTTTTTGGAAGATAATAAAGGACAAATAGGTAGAATTGTCACAATTTTATAGACCTTACAATCCTTTAAATATTCTTTCAGTTCTCTTGGCAGAAAAAAAGTCATTATAGGTAATTAATTTATAGAAGTAAAGAGATAGATTAGAATTTGATCGAAGGAAAACTAATAGATATGATTATTCATAAGAACTTAAAACCAATAATGTATAATTTTTTTTTAAATTCTTGGTCAGTAAAAGAATTACCCAAAATAAGGAAGATGAATTTGCAATAAAATGTTATCATAACACGTTAATTTCTGTTGAACTAATGGTCATCCATATAATAAATGATTTATGGATTTGAGGACCTCAAAATTATATTTATCATTAACTTGTTTGTTATTTATAGACTCATTAACTCCATATAAATATTTGTTCTTCTCCTAAAATTATGTATCTCTACTTTCCACTGATGTTATCCTACTTAGATACCTTGTTACATGGTTTTCTATGTTACCTTTGCACTTTCCATTCTCCCATTTATAGGGGATGAATTATATAACCTTCTCATGATGTGGGATTTAAAACATAGGAAGTATCAATAAATATATCACCATGATTCAGTTTAAATTTCGAGGACACAATTTAAATAAGGCTGGGAGAATGTGATGTCACAATATTTTATGTACAACTTTGTATTCAATGGTTTTTATGAAACACATCACTAATCACATAAGAGAGTATAATATCCCGAGACTCTACAATTTATTTACTATTTTTAAAAAATTCAATACATGTTATATCTTTTAATTAACAAAATTAAAAGTTATATTATGTTTCAAAAAAGAGATATCATTCTCAATATCTTGTGTCACATAGAAGATCAACCTTCCTCGATTGCTAGCATTACACAAAAGACTGTATTTTATCAAACAATAATATATTATTAAAATATAATGAGATATAACCTATCCATTATGTTATTGATTAGGAATACTATTAAATAACATATTAAAATTTATGGTCTTTATAAATATAAAATTAATACATTGGCTACTAACTAATGAGAAACTATAATAAGATCCAATTGGATATAAAACAAATATTATTATTTTTATGCTTCCATAAGTGTTTTGTCTTAATAAAAACAATTAATTACTATTAGTTAATGATTTTAAAGAAATAAATATTTTATATATTCAATAATGTTTTTATATTCATCCAAAAGTTATGATAGACATAAGATATGAACAAACTCTATTTTAAACATTAAAACCCATATTTTTATAAAATAAAATTTATCTTTTTCTAAAATAGAACCCATTTAAAATATGAATCTTGAAACATTAATGAATTTAATATTTTAAAATAAAATTAATCATTTAAATAATATAATTTTAATTAGGTTAGGGAGAATTTTTGATATTTTTTTCTGAAACATTTAATTTTTTAACGAATAGCTTAAAATACTAATGTTTAATTCACAACTTATTTTTCATATAATTTATTAATAAGGATAAAATAAATTATAATTTGTTTTAATGTTTAATTTTATCAAATTTTTATCAATTAATACAATCTTATTTCATTGTAATCAACTACAATTTGAAATTTATTATAAAATTATAACAATCTTTCGGACATTTTTACTCTAAAACCGTGCATTGTCATCCTGCCCATGGGATTAAATTTAAATTAATTTATACCACTTATATGATTGGAATTTGGAAAAATTGATTCCATAATTTTTATCATAATAATTTATAATTTATAATAAGTTTAACTTAGTTTTTTTGCAAAATAATTAGTGAAAGTGATTAAAATTAATTACAAAAATTGGGTTTAATTAAGATTATTATAGGAGTAAACCTTAACCTTAATGCCCAAAATGACCTATCATCTTGTCTAATAAAAATTGGATGGAAAGATTTTGACCATAACCCCTTTTGGATCAATTTTTGTAATATTATTTTATTTACCCAAAACATGAAAAAAACGCATGGAATTCCCTTGTTAAAATATTACAGGTGTTCCACTCCTACACTACTATAAAAGGACCACTTATCTTTCCACTTTATCACACCTCTCATGAAACTTTTTCCTAACCAAGATTTATCCATATAGATCCTCAAAATCCCTACCCTAATAATAGAAGACTCCGCTTTGTCAAGATGAAATCCATGGAGGCTTTATGTATACACCAAAAGAAGTTACTTGATTAAGAGGTAATATCTTCTCTCAAGCTCTCTAGTTTCATTTCCATTTTACACCACTAAAATATCATTATCCCATGATTATATAAAAATAAGTATAATAAATATAAAATTATTTTTTAATGTGAATTATTCCAACTAAACATATACACACCTCCATCTATTGGGTAGCAAACATACTATTTCTGTGTTTGGCAAACTACTGTCTCACGAAATGATGATTGTTCATTTTTACCATACCACATCTCATGGTATCCATTATGATAGAAACTATGTTTATATATTATATATATTAATTATTTATGCTTCTTTAATTATTTTATAACACATACCTTTAATATATTCCATTTTGCGTTAATAAGATAACATCGTTTGAGGAAGTGTGGAATACCGTCCTATCAAAGACATATGATTCGTTCACACGATCCATGTAATATATAAAGAATTATTATAATTAAAAATATGAGACATGAATAAGACTATACGATATTACTGAAATAATTAACTTTTTGGAAATATACAATATATATATATCATTTTCTTTATTACCCTTTCACAGACAAAGTCATAATGTCGTTCATAGATGTGTGGATTTCTGCCTCGTAGGCATGATGTGATTCCTTTTTCATCACAAGAATTCTATATATATGTTTATATGATGAAATAATATTGTATTCATGATAGAATGTTCATTATGGAAAGATATATTATTACTAAACTTCTTTCCATAAAGATCATAGAAAAATGAGAACATTACTCATGAGTACGTACGACCTACCGTCTCCATGATTGTAACATTGATTCATTTTTCATATCCATATTTAATGATTTTAAAAAAAATCTAATTGATTTAAAAATATGATAATTATTTCATGATTATAATTCTAGATATGTTATATTACAACCCCCTTGGACCATAGTGCAGCTACCAAAGTTATTTTTGACAAAAAACTGAATTTGGCCAAAACACCTGATGTAAACATAATATATTAAGTAGTGGTAAATAACATGGTAATAAGTAAAATAAAATTAATGATAAACATGATTTTTCCCATGAAATTAGAATATTTACCTATGTTTATTATACATGTAGTTAAATGAATTTCACCTGAAAGGAAACTCAAGACAAGGGATTTCTGTATCACTTTTATTTATGTGAGGGATACTTTATTGTTGTGATCCAAATTTATTATATATTCTATACATACTGCCACATTGAAATATAATATCATGAATTATATTATATTCGTGTTATTTAAATGTTTTATTTATTTATCAGTACCTTTGGAATTTACAATTTATTTATTTCCACATTGGTATGAGAATTCTTTTTCAATTTACATCACATTGGGACTTTTTTGTTACTATGAACCAATTAAATTATAATATTTAATATAATGCCTCTTTAATGTAGTATCTAGAATCCCCTTATTCTTGTGATATTATAAGTTATAAATAATATAATTATTTTCTGATGATTATGATTCAAATGTTTTAAAATGGTATGAGACACTTTTCAATGTTTAAAGGATATTTTCCTCAAGAAGGTTTTTAAAAGATATTTTTTTTATATTTATCATTGAATACAACCCTTTATTTTTTTACACGTGGGGTCTATTTTATTTATACCATCATTATTCTTCCTCTAGATGTTTTAGGATTGATTTTTCCAAGCATAGTATTCACAATGACTTCGTTGATTCCATTGGTACCATTGAAATAATCAATTTCTTATGATCATTGAACATTGAATTTAACATAAAAATATATATCAATTTTCATGGATATTATTATTGCCTAAACTGTATACCATTAATTTTACGGTGTTTACATTGAATTCTATTTTATTATTTTTGGAAATAATGATAAACCTATATCCATTATTCAATATGAATATTTTATAAGGAACTGCATTTATTTAAATTCTTTGTACATGCACTATACAAGTTCGGGACCAGTTAATTAAATCTCTATAGGTTAGATACCAGTTAATTCAAGCTCTAGGGGGTTTTACAGGTTAATTAAATCCTCTAAATTCATTGGTAGTCTCATGGGATAAATTATTTGTGAAAATTAGTATGGATAAACTATCCATTGATGGTACTAGTTCCATGTACTGGGAAACATGGAATCCAATAATAAATCATTTCCCTCATTTATATTCAGTTATTATTTGTCCATAATTTTTTTTGTTTTCATATCTATGGATGCATTTAATTTGTAGGATTTATTTATTATTATTCCATGAGACTTTGCATTGACATATCTATGGATACAATTTATTTTCATTTACTAATATGGAATGTGTTTTAGTTTCTTACCTTTACTTAATTATTATTCCTTTTCTAGTAATTTGAATGACATGTTCTTCCAGTTATTACTTTCTCATATTGATTATGCACTTCTATTTAGTTTATTGATTATATGGAATGTGTGTTCAACTATTTACCCATCCGTTTTGACTATTCTTGTTGATTCATTATTTCTTCCTATTTACTTATCTTGTAAGTGAATTAGAGCTCACCCTTATTATGTCTCTTTTCCTAAGAATCTAATAATCATACTATGAAAAATATAAAGGGATTTACTAAATGGATTAGAGTTATCCTCAAAGTTATTTAATAATTATTTGAAAAGTAATTTTTTTTATTTTACTTAGTGTAATCATTTATAATACAAAAAACATGAATGTATCTGGTTTACAAATACTACTAAACTCTTAGTCCTTTTGGATTCGATTACTTGAAATCGTGCCAATGTAATAGTAGCAGACACCAACTCTGGCCTATTTGGGGATGAGATACTACATTTTCCCCAAGAATATTATTAAATATATATATTTATGGTATTTATATTCATCAACAAAAAAATTACACTACTCTTCCTCCAATGGGTATATGATGTATTGATAATATCATTATTATTTATACGGGTGGTTTATGATCAATTTTAACCATTAAAGTATTGACATTACCTTTCTTGATTCATTTTTGTAGGAATTAAATTTCCATTGAAATATTTAATTTCCTATGATCATTGGAAATTATATTCCCCCTAAATATACAGAGCATCTATGATGGTTATGTTTACTTCTTAAAATATATGTTACTTATACATATGATTTTCTACATTAAAATTTATATTTTTTTCTATGGAAACATTTATAAAACCATATTATTTACTAAATATAGACATTTAATGATAAGGAATATAATTAAGGAAATAAATAAATTATTAGATATATGAGAAATTATTTGGACATATAGATATTGGTGTAGCCGAGTTATAGATAACACATTTATGCGACAATAGTCTCAGTAGATGAATTAGTTAGCCACCCTTTGGTAAATGGATTTCTAGTGTATTCCCACCCATAAATTTTAAACAATATTGAGGAAAGATCTTAACAAAAAAGGTATCATGATGTCCGTGACCATGATGTGGAATAATTAATTTTTTCATTTATTGATAATTTAGTAATTATTTTCTATGATATTTTTACAATGATATTATATCTAGATGCATTTGATTCTTAGATTATTGATTAAATGAAACGTGTTCTCAGTTAATTACCATTTCATATTGATTTTTCCTTATCTTATTATCCCTGAGATTTTATCAATGATATTTTCTCTTGATAGATTTCATTATCAGTTTATTGACTTAATGGTATGTATTTCCAGTTATTTACCTTTCTATATTGAATATTCCTTATATACGATGATATTCAAGTTGTTTAAATGTCATGTGTGGTTGATTATTCCCTATTTATGATGATATTAATGTTGTTTATTATTCCTATTGACTTATGATATCTTTTTCGTTACTTAACCCTTACTACGAATTTTCTCCCACTATTATTTTTTTCATTACCATGAATTTGTGAAGTGTTACATGATTGATATTTTAGTAAATTCTTTATGAAATAATGTTATTCATGGAAAAAAATTGGTTCTAATTTGTGAATTCAAATGTAATACGTGAATCATGTATGTACCTAGTTTAGAAAGGCTTCGAAACAATTTAATACTTTGGGATGTGATTCCTTATATCTTGTGATAGTTTAATAATGTTGAAATTAAATTCAGGTTAATAATATTGGAGTTTCTATATAGATAGGGGCTTATAAGAGGAAGAATATAAAATATTTCAAGATAAAATTATAATGTATAGGTGTACCTTGATTTGGTGGAAGTGATCAATTTTCATAAGTTAAGAGAGGTGTAATTTTATATTTACCCATTAAATTTCAATAATGGTATGTTTCTATTAACAGATAAAAGTCTCCATAAATTTTCAATAATGTTGTGTGGATTTATATAAGGTCATGAAAACCTATATTACTAATTTTGAAACCTGTTTTAAACAAGTCACAAAACATTTACTAATAGATTTTTCACTTTTACCATTTTTGGTTTTTATCATGGTAATTAATAATAACCGATGTAATTTTTTTTTAATTTTTAAGAATTAAATTTTCCTTTTTATAAAATATTCACCAACTAATTCCAAACAAATATTTTATCTTTTCAAATAAAATTTCTATATTAGTTCATTTTTTATGTAAAACTTTGGCACATTTTAAGGAATATTTTCAAAGATAGGGGATGATACAATGAGAAAATCCAAGGCTTAGAGTGCCTTGTTGTGGTTATATCAAAAATATTAAACATATTTTATCACACACATGCCATTTTTTTGGAAAAAAATTGAATAATGCCAAAATTCTATCTCTGATGGGAATTTGAAGACCACCATTAAATGTGGAATGATGGTTTTACCCTAACAATGATATAGACTTTTTGTACGTCAGATGTTTGACTAATGTGAAATCATGGGTGGATTAATTAATTAAAAAATAAATTTGTTTCATCAATATAAATAAATAATTTCCTATTTGTAAACCCTATTATTTTCAATTACCAGAAGATAAATTCATAACCCTAGAGAATGATAGGACATAGATATCTATTGGAGAGTGCATTAGAGGATGTCCGCACGATCGTATAACTAAAATAAAGTGCCGCAGGGCTCTTCATCATTGAAGTAGTTTGTGTAGATCATCAAAAATAGTGATATGGAATCATTCTTCATCTATGATTGGTCCACACTCACTGTAGGTATTTTTATTTATTTTCATTAATCCCATTTTTATTCAATGTTAAACATGAATCAATCCCTATAACAGTTGATTCACAGATCGAATGTTTATTTATGGTTGATTGATTAATATTCCTAGAATTATAAATTGATATGGTTGATTATAAGTGTTCTTTACTCTTTGTTCATCACCTTTATGATAGATAATCAAGGCTAACCCAAATAATGGATGATGTTCCATCCTTAGTTTTCTATTTTGTGATTTTCTACCCACATTCTGTGCACCACCATCGTCAGAATTCCATTTAGCTAGAAATTTGAAAATTACTTGGTAGAAGATCATTGTACAATATTTATTTAGCATAACATATTGATACTACCGGTTCTGATTTCAGATTGATAGGGACGTCAATGTGAGATGATGAAGAAATTACTTTTGGTAAAGATTTTATGTCTTACTTCCAATGGGTTTTAGTGTTCTATTAATGTGGTTTGATGATGGATGATTTCTTAGCAAAAAGGGTGGCTGGATTATGACCACGGGTGACATCTAGGCTTGGAAAAGACCAGATACACATTTCATATGCACAATTAAGAATGGAAGT
Source organism: Viscum album (assembly GCA_963277665.1). Classification (NCBI taxonomy): domain Eukaryota; kingdom Viridiplantae; phylum Streptophyta; class Magnoliopsida; order Santalales; family Viscaceae; genus Viscum; species Viscum album. The sequence continues at coordinate 1,849,983,839 of OY728164.1, read as the reverse complement.
GAAGTAACCAGTGGCATAAGAGAATTCCTTTGAGAAATCAAGTATTATAGAAAATTCCAAACTATATACCATGTAGTTTAGATGAAAAACTTTGGCATTGTACCCATATTTATAGCTATGATTTATGCATTGAGTTAAATATCACATGCTATGTGATTATCCCAGATTCCTTATGAACCTCATCTAACCAGCATAGTGTGTACAAGGATTACATACCTAATAATCCATGTGGCGATACCCAACATGTGTGTCAGATTACACACTATGTACACCTTCTTAGATGGATAAACATTTATTGATAATAAATTCCCATGTGTCCATGTGACCTCACACACCGTGTCTATTGGGGCACAAGTCATGTACACTAGAATGTTTTTGGTATTGTAAATAAAAAACATATCGAGTGTCTTCCCATCCCCTACACCTTGTGTGACATAAATTATACAACTTTTACTTAATGAACGTTCTAATATATGATAGGTGTAAATCGGAAGGACCTGAGTACATGAGCATGGTCCATGGTATATAAGCTGCAACAAACTCCATGATGAGTGCCATATTGACCACTACACGCATTGTACCTCCAGTGGATATGCCATCTATTTGGAGAAATGGATTTCTTCTGAGTCAACAGGGCATGGGTAGTGATAGATTTAGATAAGAACCCTATATAACCCATATGAAAGTCCATGTAATCCATTCAGAGCTATCGATATACCTTATTCTCCTTACAGTAGGTTTAGTATGAACTTACATGATTTCCATTAGTCCGTTATAGTGTGAGTGGTACACTTGTTCCTTCCCCATGAAGGTACTATGAGGCATCACATCCTGGGAATATGATGTGATCCCCTTTATGGGATTAGTCTAAGATAGAGTGACACAAAATCTACGCGAGGACAAGAGTTTGAACCTCTTGAATTCTCATCGTCTACTGGTAGGGATTTAGGAATCATGAAGACTATCATACATGGTAATATGATCCACTACATAAAGGATTATTCTAGTTAGGGTCAGCTATACCCAATAGGGCTTGGTTGTGATCTCGTATTTGTGTATCGAGATCTGTTACCTTCTGATGTTGTCTACTCCAATTGAGTGTGGATCTTTGGTGAGACCTTTCAATTTACATTATAATTATTAATGGATTGACCCAATGAGAGTGATTTCTCAAATGAGTACCATATGTATATTAATAAATGATTAGTGAGGCCTCTCATATGATTTCCATCAGGGAAGGAAATGCTCATGGAGTGAGTTCTCATGGATGAGTGTTACCTTGAGCCTCTATTATAACCCAAGGTGGATAATGAGGTTTTGAACTCACCTTGAGACTTTGTGTCCATCTTGATCATATATGTGTTATTGATGCTATATATATTTATGTATCATATATTTGTTGAAATACCTTTATTTTGATGAGCCAAATACTCTCTTGATAGTTTTTATGCTGATTTCAGGGTGTCCCGCTGTGTACATTTACACTCACCCCTTCATGACATCCTCCAACCCATGTTATGTCTTTTTATAATTGATGTATTATCATTGGATTATGTGGTGGATGTAGAGTAGCTGGACCTTTGTTGAATATTATTTGTTTTAGATGGACCTCATATGGATCTATGAGTTCATTTTGGTTAGCCACCACTATTTTTAGCAGGTTGGCATCATTTTTAGTTTTGTGGGATTTTATTTGGAATTGTTATTGTTTTTATACTAATTTTTTTTACTCTAATTTGGGATATATTTCATGCATGGATTCACAATATGATTTATTGAAATTTCTACAATATTCTATTGTATGGAGATGTGTGTGTGTTTACACGTAAATTGTTTATAAGGCCTTCTATTTGTATGATATTCCTACTCAGTGCTAGTCAATAGCCCTTGACCTATTAGATGTAGGATTGGGGTGTCATTATCTACTTATCATCATCCAGGTGGGACCTACTAGGTAGGGTATTGGAATAGTGGTATTAGATGAAATCATTTTATGACTCATGGTTCGAGGTTGTGTAGCAGTTATGTTTGGTTTGGGAACTCGAGAAACAATGTTAAAGTGTCTCATGTTTGGATTTTAGGACAAGTAATCCTGTGCTAGTGTAGAGGATAACGTATCCATTAAACCAGACTCTAATAACTTACATATTGAACAAAAACATATAGTTTTTTGTTATAAGGAAAAAATTAGTAAGTGAATCATATAGGAATGAATTATGGTTCTACATTTCCTATTAGTCATGTGCCTTGATATTCACTTTGGAATATGATTCCTCTCATATATCGCTATATTATTCCTTAACAACTTTCTTATATGATTCTCAAGTAGGATCATTGTTATGATCCAAAAAGTGATGCAGATTTAGTATGTGGTTCTATGAAGGAGGTAGTTACTTCAAGTGGATTGATAGTGATATATTCATCCGCACAGTAGCATACAAACCCAACTTTACTAGTTTAGGTGTTTGATCCCCATCATGTTGATAAGTACACATTTTTAACAGTACGAGTAGATGAAATACCTATATTGAGAACACATCACATGTTTCAGAGATACAGATTTCAAAGGCTTCATAGTGATCAATACCCTCTTAATGGGTTGTATAAGAATGGAACAAGCTTGTTGTAACACCCCAATATTTTATAAAATGTATTTTTTGAATAAATATGATTTAATTATTATATTGAGATACTCATAACATCGATTACTAATGATCCACGATATATTATAAATATTATTATTTAAACAAAACCATTAAAACCCATTTATTTAATAAAATAGTATGAAAAATAATAAACACATTTTTAAAATTAAATATTATTGTTTTAGAAAAAGAAATCATATTGATGAATAAGTACTAAATTTTTGGTAAAGTCCTTATATGTTATAAAATACATTTTTCTCAAAAAATGATGTTTTTTATTTTATTGAATAAAAATAAAATTAATTTATTCAACTTTAATAATATTTATATGAAAATATTAACATTATTTTTAAAATCTGCACGACAAAATTATCTTAGACTGATTTTTGTTTATAAATCTCTGAAATGATTAATTTTTCAACGAATAGTAGAGAATACAATTTTTCATTGAAAATAACCCTTTTGTTTAATGAATTTTATAAGATAAATATTATTTTAAAACTACCATTTTTATTAATTAAAACATTATAGGATATCCCTCATGAAAATTTAAGGTTCACTAGAAAATTTAATGAACTCAAGATTTTTATATTGCTACATTAAATTTTTAATCAATGATATAGAGGTGTTATATTTATTGACAATTGTGTTATATATATAGTGATCAGAATATTTTAAAGTATATATTCACAGAGAAAAAGTTGAACATGTGCTAGAGAATATGGTTGGATGTAATTAAAGATTATAACTGCCCATTACATTAACTCCCAGGAAAACAATAAAAGGTGGTCGATGGTTTGAGTCAAAAGAATCACTCTATCTTATATATGATATGGATCACATAAGATAAAATATTTTTGTATTTGAAATAAAAGGATATGAAAATATTTAAGGAATTGGGAAAATATTATCTTTGTTTAATATGTTTTTAACCATTTATCTAACGGAAGATTAAAGAGGTTCAGAAGGACGACTTAAAGATGGAAAATAAGGTGAGAAATTTTTTTAGTTTAACATTGATTATGATGGAATAATATGATTCATGAAAAGTGCTTATGTTCCATAAGGACCCGATTTAATGAAGGTTCTATTAATGGAAGATAATAATATAGTATTATCTATTCATATTGGAAGTACAACGATTTATGAATATTTGAATTGGTATTTCTAGTGGGATGGAATAATGAAATATATTGTAGAGTTTCTATCTTAATTCAAGTATGTCGGAAAGTTAATACTAAGATAAAAAATTCTAAAGGGATGTTAATACAATTTCCCCTGCCAGAATGGAAACGGAAAAACATCACCATGGATTTTATCATTGTACTCTCCAAAATGTGTAAAGGGAACAATGATATATGGGTTATAGTCAGTTGCCTTAAGAAGTTAGTATTCTTCATCACTATAAAAGAACATCTCCCTCTACATAATCTCAATATGATATACATTAAAAAGTTGTACGGTTTCAATGAGTACCACATTCAATTGTATATGATCAAGATTGAAGGTTTTATCTCAATGTTCTAGGAAATTTTTTTGTAGGATATGGATACATAATTGAGTTCCAGTACGACATATCATCATTTGAAATATATTTATTCTAAGAGAATAATTAAAACCATTTATGATATTATAATATATTTTTATACAAATTTTTATGGTGGTTGTGATCTAAACCATCATTTAGTCAATTTTTTATAAAACTATTGTTTTATTTAATGAGTCTATAATGATCCTTAAGATTCATTATATGGAGAGAAGTGTGGATATCTAATGTTCTGGGATGAATTTTGAGAATGAAATCTATTGAGACCTGATCTATCCATGTAAATGGTAGAGAAAGTCACATCCATTCAACAATACATTAAGGAAGCTCATATTTGATAGAAACATTATAATCATTGGTGTCATATAATGTTTAAAGTTGGAAAAAAGGTTTTACATTGATTTATATTGTAGAATAAGGTTATGATATTCATAAATAAAAGGAAAGAATATTCTTAGCTATATTTTCACCTTTCTGAAACTTGAACTTGTAGGGATGGTATCTTATTACTTGGCACTTACACCGATCCTCTCTTATGTCCATGATGTGTTCCAAGTATACTTCCAGAGAAAGTATATAATTGAACAACACATGTAATTAACATAGTTTTCAAACTGTTGGATAATGATATATCTTATGAGGGAAAAATAGTTTAGATTTTTGATTATAGATAAAAATTTCTATTAAACATTACCACTTTTCTAGTCAAGGTTTTATAGTGAAACAAACAACATGAGGAAGCTTCATGCTAACTAGAGGGTATGATAAGGAAAAATAATTCATAGTTTTCTTTATCATTTTAATATAATTTTGAGGGAAAATTGATTTTACAGGGGGTATTATGTAAGATGTTATATTTTTTGAAATTATTTTTAATAAATTTAGTTTCTTCCATAACTTGGGATACATGGAACACTCAGTTTTAGAGAACTGTGATATACTAATAATTTTATTTTTAAAACATGAAAATTATAACATAGGCATTAAATTTGATTCAATGAATAAGAATGAATAAATTTTGAAATTAAATTATCGAGGTTTTAGAAAAATAAAACATATTGATAAATGTGTATATAATTGTTTTAAAAGTTATTACATGCTTCATAAATTAGTTTTTCCCAAATTTTTTTTTTAATAATTTTCTTGAAAAAGGAATAAAATTAATTTATTTAAACTTTTAGATAATAAATTTTAAAAACTAATTTTCATTTTTTAAATCATAATTTCAAAATTATCTTAGTTTGAATTTTTGATAGTTTTTTGAATAAACTAATGTTTGTATGAATAGTAAAAAATAATGATTTTTATTGAAAAATTCATTTTTTTAATGAATTAACGAAGATGAATATTTTTATAAAATAGTTAAAAATTAAAATTAGATGAATAATTTTATTATTAATCCAATTTATTCCAATTGATTCAATATCATATAGTATTTTTATTTTAACTTAAGAATACTTTTTATTTGGAAAATCGATCTTTCCTCGCATCTACATGATTGATTTTACATTAAATTCGAAAAAATATATGAATTTAATTTGAAAAAATAGAATAAATATTTTTAATAATAATAATTAGTATTATATAACCAAATCAACTTAATTTTTTTTCATAATTAATAGTGAAAATAGTAAAAAATAATTACTGCGGTTGTGGTTAAAATGGGTTTACCAAGGGGTTAAACTAAAACAATAAGGGTTAATATGTTCTTAAAACTTGTTCAGTTCATATTTTACTGAAATATTTATACCTTATATAAAATAACTTAAAACAATGGTCCATTTTGGAACCTTTTATCATTTATAAAATGTGGGTATACCTTATTATTTTAAAAAAATTCATGTGTCTATTCTCCCCCACTTATAAAAGGGCCCCCCTCCACTCCTCTTAAATCATACAATTTTTTTTCATCCATTACCTAAAACAATTCATGACTTACTTCCATACCCACATTATATATTCCTTATTTTTATTAGTATACTCTTCTATGATTTTTTTTATTGCTAACCTAAGGAGGTTTTCTAAAGAATAAGTATCGTTCTAAACTGGGTGTTTTTATTTTATTTATTCATCCACCCACTTCAAATATTCTTAAAGTTTTATGATATAATAACATAATTATATATTATATAAATTTATTTTATAATATATATTTCCTAACCTAAATCAGTCTCCTCTTTTATAAAATGGAATATGAAACCGTTGATCGTGTGTACGACAAACTATCATCTCACGAACCGATGTAATTTGTTTTCCATCACCCCCTATCAACGAAGGATATAATGATGGATTTAACTTTATATATATTATATATTGAATATATTGAATATTTTAATTATAATATCAAATATACCATCTTAGCTTTAAATCTATTGGATAATGATAACATCACTCGTGCGTACTTGTGGACTACTGACTCTACGAAGTAATGGGATATGTTTGACATTTTGTTTTGAATTGGATTTTAATAAGAATATTTTAAATGAATATATATGATACATATGACAAAAAATTACTTAAAATACGATAATTAATATTTACCCATCATTTATTCCATTAATCGAGAAAATGGAAACAATGTTCATGTGTATGTACAACATACCATCTCAATGGACAATGTAATTATTTTTTTCTATTTAAATTTGAGGGATTAAAATAAATATATATATGGAATATATATCAAAATAAAATCATGGTTAAAATTATAATGACTATTGAACCATCATTATATTAAAATAAGGACAAATATCAAACCAAAACATATTTGATCAATGATGCACTTATTACCCAAAACATGATTTTGGCAATGAATTATTAATAAATGGGTAAACAAATGTCAAAATAACGTCATATATGATATGATATATATGATTATAATTCTTTAATATATGTATAATAAAAATATTTTAATTTTATATGATGTTCTAACATGTATGAATAATGTTGAGACATGACGTAAGTTTATTTGATAGAGATATAATCCATATTCACCACTCATTTCTTATTAATGGTTTATGTAATGACACATTAACATGTGATTTATTGAATACCCTTATTTTAATGAAATTAAATGTTTATTTTGATATTAATATTATTTGGGACTTATGATCCAACTGTTTCTAATGGTTTAAGGGATTTCTAACTCACTTTTATTTCTATGAGACAAATTCCATATCCACTACCTGTTTCTTTTGTGTGGTGTATTTAAATCCCATGAAAATATTGTATTATTATTATTATTAAATAATTGGATATAAGTATAAATATATATATAATTTTCATTATTTCTTGTGTCTTACAAATCAATATATTTAAATATAGAAAAAAAATTATTTTACAATGTCATTGTTGATAGGGTTTTTTGTAAATATGTTTTGATGATGAAATATTATGTTATATATCTAAAAAAATTATGAATTTTATTATCTGAGAGCTATTTCATAAAAAATTGATTTACCTTCATTTAATATTCTTTATGCACTAAAGAGTCCAAAATATTTGTTTTAAGGAAAACTGAAATTATTTCACTCTTCGATTTAAAATCCTTTTTCATCCATGCCCATGTTTTCTAAAAATGTTGTAAATCATTTTTTTACAATTATAAAAAAAATTTTAAATATATTTTAACCCAATTATTTTGTTTTTAATGTATAGTTTTATATAAATATATATGTATTTTTCTATACAAAGAGCCTTTAACTTTTTACAAAAATGTGAAATGAATATTTTTTTAATGTACATTACATGAAATTAATTTCAAAATAACATGGAATCTCAATTATTTAAATATTACTTTAAAATATTATATGGTATTTTGAAAATAAAATATTTTCCTTAATATTTGGGTATTTTTGAAGATTTAAAATAAGTTATTTCAATGTTTAAATGGACATTTTCCTCCTAAAATAGTTAATGTGATCTTTCAAAATAGATTTTCATCTAAGATGACATACATTGACGTTACCTATTCTTTAACGAGGACATGATCCAATGATACCATCATCATTCTTTCTCGGGATGGATTATATTTATGAAGAAAACCTTATTATAATACACATTCATTTTATATGGGTCATGAAATAATTTAATAATGAAATGTTTATAAAAAAAGTTACTTTTCCAAAGGATATTACATGATGAAATGTTTATGAAAACCATTTATTTTCATGGGTTTTAATATTATGAATGTTTTATAATACTATGGAAGACATATGTGTTATTTTCGTTACATCATGGGTGGGACCTATATCTCCCTAACATGCATTGGGTAAGGACTGATATCTCATGAGATAAATAGGAATATTATTGGGAGTGAACCTCATTTAGCAGGGGACTCTGACCACTTTGATTGTCTTGGGAGTTAACATTGACTACTACAATAGTATAGGGAGTGAAGAAATTCCACCATGATATTTTTGGAAATAAAACTTGACTACAAATGTAATTATTTTAAATGCTTATATGTATGCCACAAATTTGTGTCTCATGACCATTTTTTGTTATCATGGATCTTGTTCTTTGATTCCATTAGGATTAATGTCTTATGAAAATCCATGATTTATTCCATGAATAAGGTTTATGACCTAAGATATATGTTGTATTTTTCAAAATATTATTCTCATGTTCTAAAACCCTAATGATAATTTCATGTTATTACCTCTCTTATTTAGCCATACTTATAATTTTTGATGAACTTTTATTATGTTTCTTTTCCATAGGTTATGAAGAAATGTATTATGTATGATATGTTAATTATGGCTTCTAGTTATGAAGAACGTTGTGGGAGATTATGTAGTTCAGTTATGTACCCATTGTTTATGTATATGAGTTCACAAAGAAATTATAACTATGTGAATATAGAATGAATCATTATGTTATGTAATTAATATTCACCTAATAAGAAGTAATATATATGTATGAAAAAATTGGGTCACTATACCTATCGTGAATATGTACTACTATGATAGGCCCCCCAAATGTGTTCCTTGTAGTGAGACTTGTCCGGGTTGAAGTATGGCATTTTGTGATCCCTATATTGGGGATGTTGTTATGTGACCTCAAGAATTCAAGGAAGATTTATGATTCCCCCACCAAGATTAATTCTTTTGATGTTATCAAAATATGTGAGGGTGAGATAGTGCCTCCCAAAGTGGATAGTGTCAAGGTGTGGCAGATGGGTTCCATCAACATGTGTGTTTGAGGTCCTTCAAAAATATATAGTCTCATAGAAATGCCTGGTAGAAAAGAACTGGTGGGAAAGGGAATGATTGGATTCATCTAGTTGGGTCATATGACCTAGAGGCTCCATGTATGTCTCGAGGTACGACTTGTGTATTGTCTTCTTCAAATTGAGTTTTAGTATAGATTTTTAAGCCAAATTTCCCTAAACATATTCCTTATTTGAGACCTAGTGATACTAGTTGATCTTTTTATCATGAAAATTGGGTTTGGAGGATCTTGAAGATAATTTTCAAGGACCACACTCTCTTTTAGATAGCATGACCTAACATTGGTATGTGAGGGAGACAGCCTCATATAGAATCGTTCTATAGTATTGGAGATACCAAATGATGATTTCTTCATTATGGACATGTTTCCTACTTTCCTTTCCCAGATTATTACTACTAGTGAGAGTCATAGTGTAAAAAAGTTATAGGGATTATTTCTTGGGTTATAATAAGTCATAATCAGTGTAAGTTAAGATCGTATATGGGAGGATACAACCTATTGATTATGAATTAGATATTAGTAGCCTTGGATTTGCTGATGGTTTGAGTTTTAGTTTCCTACAGTGTTTTGAGGATTAAGAGAACATATTCCCACAAGATTTTATAGGCTTTCCACCCCATCAAAAGTTTTTATTTTTCATATAATTTCACTCTGGATGGACCAATATATCCACTAGCATATCAGATGACCCTATATAAATATGAGAGTTGAAGGCGGAGTTAGAGGATCTATAAAGTTATAGATTCGTGATACCCAATGTATTTTCTAGCGAATCATGGTGTTGTTATATTAGAATGTATAAGAGAGATTTAGGTTTGGAATTTCTTGAAATAAATTGAACTAAGTGATTCAAGAAGGTGTATACACACCCAAGAATCAATTACTTATTCATCCAATGGTTGGGGGTGAGGTGGATCTCAGAGATTGAACTTTGTTCAGGTTATCACCATCTTTTGGTGTGTGAAAAGAATATACAGGAGGTAGATTTATAAAGCTTCTAATGTTTCATTGGGTTCATGGCCACACCATTTTTCATAATGAACTCTCTAGATGTTTTTATGATACACGTCGACCAAATCCTTCACCCCTTCTTAGATTAGCTCATGATGGTATTCTTTAATGAAATGTTAGTGCATTTTTTACAAGAGGTGTAACACGTGATACACTTTATGATGGTACAAAACATTCTCATAGTGTACTATACTTATGGGAAGGTATAAAAGTTTTATTTTTGGGTTTAGAAGGTCCACTTCGTTGGATGACTCTTCTTAGACATATAGATAATTTTAGACCCAATAATGGCTGTGGTAGTTCTAGATTAATATCTACACAAGGTTCTGCTTGATGTATCAGATGTTCACAATGATGTTTTCCATTATATGTTATTGATCATGGTTATAGAGAATTTGATCTATTTTTTGTTGACCTATTGCAACCCAAGATTAACATACATTGATATTACATCATTTTTTATGAATATTCAGAACATTAAGAAGTACATTCTTGAGGTCCGTAATAGTTTAGTGTCTTTTGAAATAGGGATGAAAATAAAAAAACATGGTGAAGTATCTTCATTATTTCCTCAAATATACTACCATTTTAATTCATACATAAAATCATTCTTTATAATATGGGTAATGGAAACAAAAGAAAATGTGATAAATGTTTCTCAGTAAGAGTAAATAAAGAAGATCTATAGGAATAACATGAACATAAGGTTATGATGACATGAGAATAAAATTTAAACTCATACCCGAAATATAAAATACCATTAAAACGAGTCAATGTATAAATATCAAAAGATCATAAGACATGAATCATAAGGAAATGATAAAAACTTGAGTCATGAGAGTATAAAATTGTCGTAAGATAATGAATTGTGGCATAGACATCAGATTATAAAATTGTGAACATGTGTTATAGATACATGATCACTCATTAAGTTAAGGAAAATAAAATTACGCCCTTTTATAAACATATAGACATCAAACTAGGTCCGCACATAATATTTATAACATGTAATCATGTTTACGCATAACATTGTGAACATGTAATCCAGTTAAAAAACAAAATTGTTAATATGTGATAAGTTTGACATAAAACATTGTGAGATTCTAATCAAGTAAATTTATTAAATTGTGATAATCTAATTAGGTTTATGCATAAAATTCTAAATATGCAACCATGTCCACACATAGGCAGCTACACCTCCTGGGGGGACACACAACCATCCCCAGCGATGGCCTTATCTTACTGTACTGGGTTCACTCCCCATTCCAGCCATGTTTATCTCATGAGATATAAAACTATATAACTAGTTAATTATATGGAGATATATGTCCCACCAATCACATAATTAAATCATACATCTTTTTTTCACAAGATAAGAAAACATTCATCATATTATTACCCATAAAAAGAGACGGGTTTCATACAGATCATATCAAAAACAATGAAATGAATTGGGTATCATAATAATTTCATTAAATAATAACCAATGGAAATGATATAGGATTCATAACCATTTAACCATATAATATAAAGTGAAATGAAGAAGGTTTCATAAGCAATTTATCAGGGTATAACCCATTAAAGAGAAACATGTTTCATAAAAAACTTGTAACGTTAAACATAAATCGTTCAACGAAATAATAAGGATGGTTTCCATGGATAATATCATATTAAAATAATAAAATATCTAAAAGGATTTCATATTATAAGAATATAAATTTTAAAATACCATTTAAAAAAATTCTTAATGAAATTACCTTTCCACTTTGAAATAACGTTTTTAAAACCTAAAAGATTTTGAAATTTTTTTTATTATAAATATCCTTAAAAAAATAAAAAGGAATATTTGAAATCTATAAAAAAATTTAAACTCATTATCTTTTATAATTATCTTAAAATTTCATTTCAAAAAAATTGAAATCATTTTTAGAAAACATAGTTTTTCAATAAAACTGATTTTTGATCATATAGAGAATTATGCTCGAATTATCTTAAAAACATTATATTAATCATCATAATTACCAATTAGTGGAAAAATATTACCATTACTTGAAAAAATCAGGAATAAATATAGTAGAACAATTTTTTTTATTAATATTGAGATATTTATTGTAAAATTTCATCAATGGAATCATAACAATAAACTATCTCGATAAATGATGAGATTGTCATAATAAACTATTACAACTTCAGTAACATTAAATCATAAACCCCATGAAGTAATAACATAAAATGAAACATATAATATCACGAGTATAAAAACATTATTTATATTACCTATCAAAGGGGTTGTATATACCCTTTGTTAAAGAATATAGGTGCAAAACATAACATATGTCTCAAAGGAGGAAAATTAAGAGAAAACATTCCTTAATTAATTGGTAACATTTTCACCGTAAAAACTATGAAATATATATCATAAAATTGATATTAAAATTGAAATAATTTTATTCATAATAATCCTAAAAACATTCATTTTTATTATATACACCACATAAAATAAGTAGGTTGTGAATATTACATGTGTCTCATAGAAGTAAGACATGAGACCAAAATACCATACCAATTGAGTAACATTTGAATCCTAAGATATGTAAAGGAATAACATAAATGAAACTTTTAATATCATAAAATAAATAATATTCATGATATAAAATTTCATTGGGAATAATATATACCACACTAAAGAAACTAGTGGTGAATATGGCATTTGTCTAGTAGAAATAAAAGTGAGAACGGAAATCCCCTTTCCTTAAGTCTTCACCACCTATATAGATGTTCAAACCTCCATTTTTTAAATATATGTTTATTAAAAACCTAAAACAAGACCATATTCATATATATTATACCATATATTATTTTATTGTGAATTTGTTTAACCGTTTATTAGAAATTCCAAGTTAAGGTTATGAGTAATAACCACTTAGTTTTTTTATATGTTTTTACTTGTTATTTTTTCCCTCTTAATTTGGTAATTATTTCCTCACTTAAAGATTGTAAACCATGATATAAGTATAATATTTATTCACTATATATCAATTTATAATCATATATAATATATATTAATATGAAATGAAATACAAAATTCATGGAGACTGTAGGCTGTTCACACACATGAATGTTATTTCCATTTTATTTTCATATTGAACAAAAGAAAATAAAATGATTTATAGGTATATATATATGTATTATAATTAATTAATAATAACTATTTAATATATATCACATATTTATATTAAACCCATCCATAATACAGTCCATGTAATGTGTGAATGAATCACATTGCTTTGCGAGGCGACAATCCGCCATACACACGAATGACGTTATTGTAATTTATCAAAATAGAATGCATAATAATATATACAATATAATAATTCTAGAAACAGAAATAAATCATAAATAGAATATATATCATATATATATATATATACTATAAATAAATCACAAATCTCAACCATGAAAAGTGTTAATGTAAGAATGAATGACATCGGTTTGTAAGATGACAGTCTATTGTACACATGAATGATGATTGTGTATCAAATTTGATGGAATTGTGTGATGTTTTAGGAAATAAAATTATCATAAAAACATATCCATATATTTATGATACAATATTTATTATATATTAATAGTATAATATGAATTTAAATTATTGGATAAGGAAACAAAATAGAATACACATTGATGAATGTTACCTTTTTCAGGTAGGTCGTTTTGGTTTGAAATAAAGAAATTCCTTGGATGGATTTAAGACCAAATGGAAGATTATAGTATTAGGGGAGGTTTATCTATTGTTTATTTTGGAAGGTTTTGTAAGATCCAATTGGTTTGAGAGGCGTGAATAAGTTATGTGGGTGTGTTCCCTTTTATAGTGGAGGTGAATTGGCATTTTTGTAAATACCAAAATGTAAACACTATTTTGAGGATTACCTTACATCAACATCGTCCAATAATTAATTTTTTTAAAAGACGGTATATGTTATAAATATTTCTATAAAGTTTGTTTTGGAAATGTTTATAGGTCATTTAGTCCATTAAGTTTAAAGTTTACTCCCATAGTAAACTCGTATTTCTATTAATCATTGTGCATAGTTTTAACAGTTTTCACTAATAATTATGGTAAAAAAATAATTTTACAATATTATAAATTATAAATTATTTTTATTAAAAATATCTAATACATTTTTACAAATTCTGTTAATATAATTGGTAGATTTTTTTTAAAAAAATTAATCCCATAGAAGAGATGAGAGAGTGAGTTTTTAAAGTGAAAATGTTCAATAGTTTGAAAAGATTTTATATCCAATTACAGTATGAAATTTTTTAAAATAAAAAAATATTATTTAAATTTATTTAAAATTTAACAAATTCTAAATTAAAACTAATTCAAAATCTATTTTTACAATATAAATTATTTAGATGAAAAGTAAGTTTTCAATTAAATTTCAGTAATTCCACTATTCATCAAAAAATAAAACTTCTTAGAAAAATATAAAAAAATAACCATAAGCCAATTTTGAACTTTCAATTTCCAAATAAAGTTTCTTTTTATCAAATTTTATTTTTAAATGTGTCAAAAATTATTTTTAAAATAATTGTTCCTTTAAAAGGCAGTAATAATACCTTTAAACAAAAACATCATTTTTTACATAAAATTTGATTTATTCATATCTCTTGTATATAAAACATGTAAGATAAATTTTTTATAATTGATTTTATATATTATTTATATACTTATTTATAATCATTCATCATAAGGGATTTGTTTAATTTATTTGGATAAAACATGCAAATTCATAAAAAAATATTTTCTTTTTAGAAAATGAATGTCTTTAATTTTAGATAGTTATTACTTTAATATATAATTAATTGGTTTCAGAAGAATTAATTTTATAAACATGCATAAAACATATTTTTATATTTTAGTAAATAATATTCAAACTTTGTATTCTAATGATTAGGTGATAACAATAATATTATTTATTAATAATATTAATAGTATATTATAGTTCAGTAAAACTCTATCCTATGTGTAACACAAGATATCAAAGAAACCCATCATTGTGTGTAACCCAAGTAAAACATAGTGTTGGGTAAACCATAAGGTAATATAAGTGTTCCTTGTAGTAAAACATTAATATGGTGTTGCCTATAAATAAAGCATAACTTGGTGTTTCATGAAATTAAATCCATCAAATAAATTTATGTTATTTGAAAAAATAATTAATAATGAATAATGGCGTTACAGTCTACCCCCATAAAATGAATTTCACCCTCAAAATTCATCTATGTCATTAATAGTTTAAAACCTGACATTTTATTTTAGAGAATCCAACAGTGTAAAAATGAATACTAAACATTTCATTAATGAGAAAATGTTGGAAACATTTAGGATACTCAAAGTAACTCATTACAACGTTTCAACATGGAAGATCTTAGGCAGGAAGTGAATATTTGGACATTGAAGGAAAACATAAATATTTATATAGAGTGATAAAGATCACAAATAACATGAATGTGGGTGATCTTGAGAAAGATAGTGTTTATAAAACCATATCCAAATTTGGCATGGAGGGGTCATTAATTTCATAAAAAATGACGACAAAATGATATTTATTTTATTTCATTATTATTTTCTAAAAGATGAATAATTTTTACAAGTAGATATGCTTAAATGATTTAATTCCACATCATATAAACACTATCACCCATTAGCTGTTCCTAGACCAAATTCCAGTTCATCTCTTACACTAAAAATTAAGGTGATTTTTTTCCTAAAGCACTTACAGAT
This sequence comes from Viscum album, assembly GCA_963277665.1. NCBI lineage: Eukaryota > Viridiplantae > Streptophyta > Magnoliopsida > Santalales > Viscaceae > Viscum > Viscum album. The sequence goes on along the minus strand of OY728164.1, from coordinate 1,849,967,617 downwards.
CATAAGATCCATAGGTAGGAGAATAAGTTATTCTTTATATCTTTAGTTATCAAAAAAAGGTTATAAAAGGTCATCCAATATTCATAAATCATCATATAGAAAAGTAATATATTAATATTGGAAACTACATTAGTATTGAAAACTACATTCAAATTTCAACTTAATCCATTCCATAAATGTTTAACCTTGTAACCCTTACAAAATATAAAAATCCAAATATTGGAAATACAATCACTAAATTTCTCAAAGTTAGTTTAACATTGATCACACATATATCATAAAGTATATATTGATTGAATGATACCCAACATGTAATACCTTCATCACACACTCTCTTAAACATGGTAATAACATTAATTACCATAATACCACACATGTTTCTTCATTCCATAGATAGAACACATATAATTGGATATAAGCTATAAATCCAAAAATGATTTAAATTTCTTCCATGATAGCATAAACCAATTTTTCAACAAATAACCCATCTTTTCCAAGGTAATCAGTACTATCTAATTTACTTTATTCATATTCAACATCACTTTATCCAATATAAACTCTATATTCTCAACATCAAGAACATATTATGGGTTATATTCACATAATAAAAATATTTCATTTCCATTAAATCACTTTCCCATACCATAAAAGTCATTCAACATATTATCTCAAATCATTATAGTAAAACATACTCTGAAACATCCATATATATTTTAGAATTTATAGTTCTTAAATACAAATACATAAATACTTTAATCCTTCTAATTCAATGATTGGAATAGAATAAGTTCTCCCTTGTTATAAAAGTAAATTATTATTTCTGTGCATTGAGTTGGGTAATTCTTGTATTCTCCATAGATAAGAGATTGAACACCTTGAACTTTTTTCACAATGTGACCCCTTATTCCACAAAGATAAAATATTCCCCTCCATTTGAGATATTCCTTCAAGGTTTTCTTCCTATATTCTTGTCATTTAGGAAGCTGTGTCTTCTTTACTATATGTTTATTACCAAATGAAATTTTATAAAATTATCTCTTCTTGGTATTCTATGTGTCATAAATTTTACTGAAGTTTATGTGGTTAATCATATATCATGAGAACTAGTTAAGAATAATTACAATATCTTTCTTTGTGGTCATCATCTTGGTTTTTTATAATAACTGAATTTTCCATCATATTCAACGTAATCATGATTTTTTATAGTTCTAGCCATTGACTAAAACCAAAATAATATGTGTGAGAAACACTACTCATAGTGTGGAACCACATAATAATGAAAAATCACTTATAATAAGTCTTCATCTTGACATTGTATTTAATCTTTGATATATATGGTCATTCTTAGTCATCATCAATTTAAGTCCTTAATTATGGTTTATAAGGATTTTATTAATTTTCAAATCATATACCCCATGGGTGTCAATGTAGGTGTGCATTAAGGCATATTGTTATGAACCAGTTCCCGATCAAGTCTAGCTCAAATACAAGTTTTTCATAGTTATTACCCCTATGTACGTATGTGTTATATCCACATACATATGCATTATCTAGAGAGGGATGAAATTTCTTAGAAACAGCTCTCTCAATAATTTCTCAAAAGTACGACACATTTTCCTAATCATTGACTCATCCTTAGACATATCGTTATAGATAACACTAGATATATAATTAGAAATATTCAGAGGGATATCACTATAGTTTTTTCCTCCTAGTTTCCAAATTTTAACTAAATTATTCCTTTGAAAACAACTATAGAGACATAGGATTAACATATAGGGGTATTACAATATATTAAATGAATATTCAACACATTACAAAAGTATATTCTTAGGATTTGTTTTTATTTTTCGAAATATGGAACACAATATTCTATCTTGGAGAAACATCTTCAATTTTCCACAAAAATTTTCCATTTCAGAAGTTCTACTTAATATATTTCTTTATAACATAGGGAAAGAAAACTTAATAAAGGGTTAGCTCATATTATCAATAAGAGTATATAAAGGAGATATGTAAGAATAACATGAAAATAAAGGTATTAGAAAATGAATATAACATTTTGAGATTATACCATACATATAAATGATCATACAAATGGGTTATGGTATAAATATTGGAAGACCATAAGACATGAATAACAATGAAATAAAGAGACATGAGTCATGGGAGAATAAAATTGGCATAATATATAGCCTTTTGGTATAGACATGAGATTACAATGGTGAAAATGTGTAATTAAAAATAGTCTCACTCATTATGTTATGTAAATGAAATCAGGACATCACATAAACTTATGTCATTCAATAAAGTCCATTCTTAAATGTGTGAACATGTAATCAGGTTTGTGCATAACATTGTAAACATGTGATAAGGTTCATGAATAATATTTTGAACAAGTAATAAGGTTTATCCATAAAATTTTAAAAATATAATTAGATTCAAAAAACATTATGAACATGTAATCAGGTTCATGAAAAAAATTGTGATCTTGTGATCAGGTTAATGTATAAGTGTCTACACCTCATGGCAGGGACACACCACCTTCCCTGGTGGTGGCCCATGATTACTAAACTGGGTTCACTCCACATTCCATCTATATCTATATCTTTAGATATATGAATCCTTAACAAATTAATTGGAGGGAGATATATGTCCCACCTCTCACATAATTTAAACATACTTATGTGTACCACAAGATAATAAAACATTTATCATATCATGGCCCATAAAAAGACATGGTTTTCATGAACATCATATCATAACCCATGAAATGAAATTGGTATCAAAAAAATTTAATTATATGATAATCAATGGAAAATACATAGGTTTCATAATAATTTCAGCATATAATGTCCTATGAAAGGAAGCGGTGTTCATAATAATTTCATCATGCTATAATCCATGAAATAAAAAATGTGTTTCATAAAGAACATGTTATATTAAAAATATTCCATTAAAATAATGAATAAGACCGGAATCCTTGGATCATATCCCTTGTAAATAAAAAATATATCAATTTTTTCATCTTATATGTAAAATAAATTTAAAATATCATTTAAAATAATTATTTATGAAAATATATTTATCAATATAAAAAATGATTCTTAAACCATAAATAATTTTGAATACGATTTTATTTCAAACTATATTTGAAATATTAATAATGAATCATTTGAAACCACAAAGATTTTTTTAAAAAAAATTCCTTGAAAATGAGCTTATAATATAATTTAAAATCATTTTTAAAACCTCTTTAGAAGACAAGGTTTAAAAATCATATTTTTGATCAAAGATAAAAATATAGTTGGATTTTATTAAAACATTTTTTATTAACATAAGTACAAAAGATTTGAAAAATGGTAAAATTAAATATCAGGAATAACAATAGGAGAATAAAATTAATGAGTAATATTGATATGTGGATCATTATATTTCATCAATGGAATCATAATCACAAACAATCCTGACAAATGATGAGAGTTTTGTAATAAAATCTTACCACATTAGTTACATTAATTCATAATCAACATGATGTAATAACACAACATAAAATGTAAAATATCATGGGGATGAAATAATTCATCATATAACATGTCAAAGGGTCTATATATACACCTCATGAAAGAATATATGTTTTTAACATAACATACATCTCAATGAAAGGAGATTGAGACAAAAATTTCCTTACCGCATTGGTAACGTTTTACCCATAGACCCCATGATAGATATATCCTCAAAAAGACTTATAAAAAAATAATTTTAATTAAAATCATTTAAAATATATTCACAAATATTACATACACCATATAAAAGAAATAGTAGGTGAATATGACATGTCTCTCACTGATGTAAAAAGTGAGACGAAAATCCCGTACTACTTGGGTAATATTTGAATCATGAGATATAAGAAAGAAAAAATCAATTAAAACTATTAATATCCTGAATTAAATTAAATTTCTGATATAAAATTACATAAGGTAGAATATAAAACACAAAATATAAAGAAGTGTTTAATCTGACATTAGTCTCAAATAAATAAAAGTGAGATAAGAAATTACCTTACCTTAAGTATTGACTTCCTTCATACGCATTAAAACCTAATATATAATAAATATAATATTATTATACAAATAACACAAAATTGTATTCATATATATTATACCATATATTATTTTACAATGTCTTCATATTACCTATTTATTAATAAATTGATTCCAGTGTTACATTTCAGGTAATAACAACTTTTTTTCATATATGTTTTGACTTGTTATTTTTGGACATATTACGTTGATTATTTTTAATAATTTAAATAATGTAAAATATGATAAAAATACCATATAAACATATTTTATATCTATTCATAAAAGTGTATAAAATATATAAATAAGAAATTGAGTATACTTTTAATGGAGACTGTAGGTTATGCATACACGTGAATGTTGTTTCCATTTTCATGTCATTTTGAAAAAAATAAATGATATATATATTATCATGGTAGTAGAATTATTATTTTATATATATATATATACATATATCACATATTTCAATTAAAACCAACCTTAATATATTTCATGAAAACCATGAATGAATCAAATTGCTTCACGTGGCGATAGTCTTCCACACACAGGAACGACACCATCATATTCACAAAAAATATAAAGAAAGAAGGTATGTGTTATAAAATAATAAAAAATAAAAAATAAATAAAAAAAATATAATAGAAAATATATAAATTATAAATCCACTATTATTATTGACCATGAAAGATGGTAATGGAAGAATGAACAACATCAGTTTGCGAGGCAGTAGTTCGCTGTACACTTGAACGATGATTGCATATCCCATTTTATGGAAGTGTTATAATTATTAGGTTGTGACCTTAAAATAAAAACATATAAGTATATTTATGATACTATGGTTTTAACATAATCATTTTATGAGAATAATTTAAGGGTTTGGAGAAGGGAACAAAAAAATGCGCGTTGATGAACGTAACCTCTTCTTCGAGAAACTCCTTTTGGTTAACACCAAAGGTATTACATGGATTGATTTCTTACCAAAGTGAGGGTTATATGAGGATTTTAGGTAGTTAATGAGTTTTATTGGTAATTTTTTTGATGATACAAATGTCTTTATATGTGCCAATAAGTGGGGGGGGGTGAGTCTCTATTTATAGTGGAGGAGAAGTGACATTCTTGTAAATACCAAAAGGTGAACACTGTTGGGTGATATTCTATAATTTATCTGACTAAATTATTGAATATTTTATATATAATAGATTAAAATTTAAAAATTTGTCCATATAATAGGTTTAGTGGATGTTTATAGGTCATTTTCCACCTTAAGAATGATGTTTTGCCCATTAGTAAACTGTTTTTCAACTTAATTATTGTTATTAATTTTAATAGTTTTCAATAATAATTATAAAAAAAAATTAGTTTTGAATCATAATAAAAATTAAATTATTATTATTCCAAATATTCAACAAATTTTCACAAAATCATTTCACATAATTGGCGTAAAATAAGTTGAAATTAATCCCATATATAGGATGATAAAGCATGGGTTTATAAAGAATATGTCCAAAAGAATGAAATATATTTATGTCAAATTTCATAATAAAATTGATTCCAAATACCTATATTGGATTAATATATTTATAATTAATGTAAATATTCTTTAAAATAATTATATAATTTAACATTATAATTTATTTAGATGAAAATTTATTTCTCAAATAAAATACAGTATATGTTACTGATCATAAAAATGAAACTTCTTAGAAAATTTACAAAAATTCACCATAATATCATCATTAATGTTAGGATTTAAAAAATAGAGTTTATTTCTTCAAATAGATTTTTAAAAATTGTCAAAAATTATTTTTAAAATAATTGTCCCCTTCAATGCGGTAAAACTACCTTTTTAAAAATATATATTTTTATATGTAAAATGGAATTTATTCTGATCTCTTATATAGAAAATACATAATATGAATGTAATATAATTTATTGAATATATAGTAATTATATTTCATTAAAATTATTTATAATTTTTTTTAAATTTATTTTTATAAAATGTTTTTGTGCATACAAAAATATATTATTTTATGAAAATGAAGTTATTTAATTTCAAATACTCATTACATTAATTTGTTGTTAATTGTTTTACCAATGAAATCATTTTATTAAAATTAGTAAACCATATTTTAATAATTTAGTAAATCTTATTCATACCTTTCATGCCAATGGATAGTTGATAACAATAATAATATTTTAATAGTAATATTAATAGTATATTTTTGTATGATAAAACTCGATCTAGCATGAAACATAAGCTATAGAAGGAACTCGACATTGTTTGTAACATATTCGAAACATATTTTTTCATGCCCCACAAGATAATCTCAGTGTTTCTTGCTGCACAATCTTATCTTGTTATTGCATATAATGTAATAATAACTTGGTGTAGCGTGTAATGAACAACATCAATGAAATCTAAATTATTCAAAAAAATCACAAAACAAGGGATGTTTCATAACCATTAATTAAGATGATGGTATAACGTACCTATAGTCAATGTTTCAATAATATCCACTTATTTATTGTGCCATGGGGGAATAACTTGAGTATACCAATTGACAGATTTTTCATGAGTAGATATCCACGGGACTTATTCCTAAAGGAATTTATTAAGGCGGACAGCATGTCAATCTTGTTAGAGGATTGATGATGACACCAATAATGTTGTGAGAGATAGTGTGGAGGATTTTTCATGATTTTACATATCAATAATTCCTTGAAGGGTGATGGTGTAATATGATATTTCTAAATGATGATGAGTTGCTAATGATGTTGTATAGTGTTACTGAGTTTTACTCTTGGTATCTCACAGGCTAATATTTAGAGATGGAGGGGATTGATGGTAGTAGAGAAAGGATGACATAATTATGGTTTTGATGATGGTGATTTTCTGATTACTGACATGTCATGATGTTATATGAGTGATTGCAGACTAAATCATTGAATTGCCCTACCTTCTAAACATCTGCAGGAAGAGTTTAGTGGATAGTTTGGGATGCCTGTGCATGGAAGAGATAGACATGACCATGCAAGAAAGAGGTAGTCTGGAATTATGGTGTTCCATTGACAATCATTTTAGACAGCGATGCTCGCTTCACATCATGATTATATACAGGATTCATGAGGTATATTTGGATCAGTTTCATTTGATCATGATTTTTATACCCCTGAAAAAATGGATTGGTAAATTAAACTATTCTTGTTATAGAGAACATGCTTCAGGTTTGTATGTTAGTTTTGGGCTATAAATGTTAGGATAATATACCATTTTTGTAGTGTACTTATAATTAAAATATTCCCTCAACCATGGGTGTATCACTATTAGAGGTCATATAAGGGAGACTCTTTAGGTCACCACTGTTCTGGTCAAAGCCAGTGGTAGAGAGTTCTTTTGGGCCTAGAGTTAGTGTTATCAATGGATTTAAAAATATTCCATTCCTATTGGAATGTTTGAGAAATTCCTAGAGATATTTAGAGTATTTTGTGGTCCAATGATGATGGAATTTAGCATTAAATGTGGAGATCATGTGTTTATAGATATCTCACCACATCAAGGATTAATTATATATCGATATGGAGATAGGATATCTCTAATATTCACAAATCATTTTTTTGGTTACTACATTTGGTTATAAATGTGGTATACCAAATATACTAATAAACACAATAAAATTGGGCACATAGATCCTCAGTATAGTGATATTAAAAATAATAAATATATTATATGACACAAACATAGTATTTTTATAAATAATGGAATAACTGTTAAATGGTGCCTCATATGGGAATTTTTTGATGTCCATTAATTATGTAACAGGAGTTTTATGGTAGTCAAAACATGAAATTTATGTGTGCTGGGTTTTTTGATTAAGTTAAATCATGGGAGGATTAATGAATAATTGAATAAATTTGTTTAATTAATTATTAGATGAAATTTTCACTTTTTAAACCCTCTTATTGCGAATTCTATAGGGTTAAATGCATAAACCCATAGAATAAGATGTTGGAGGGAACTAGCGGTGAGTACATTGGTTGAGGGCTATGGGATCTTGAATTGATTATCGAAGTACCATGAGGATCGTAATCATCAAAGAAGTTCGTGGATCTAGCCAATGATAGTGATGCTAAAACATTCTTCATTGCAATAGATCCAAACTTGAGGTAGTACCTTTTCATTATTTAGATTAATAATATTTTTTGTTTATTCAATTTTGAATGAAAATAAATCCTTATAATAATTGATTTGAAGGTTGAATTTAGTTTTGCAGTTGATGGATTTATCATACTAGAATTAGAAATTGATACGACTGATTATCCTTAATTTGTTTTTGTCTTCATTCATCACCTTTATGGTATAAGATTGACGCAAGTCGAAATAGTGGTAGAGGTTCATTCCTTATATTTATGATTTTTTATTTTCTAACCACATTCAACACATGGTCATCATTGGTATTCTGTTAGGACAATAATACAAAACATACTGAGAGGATGACTATTGCATAATCATTATTTGGTATAATCAATAGATACCGTGTGTTTGGATTCAGAATGAATGACATGGTAATGGTGTGACAATAAGCATAGTGGATCATTTATGTATTGAGGGTCTTCATTCCCATTGGGTTTTCATTCTAATGATTCATTGGGAAGACCAATTATTTTCAAGAGAATGTGGTCGCCAAAATCCATCCACCGATGAAAACTTGGCTCAATCAAGGCTAGATCCATGCTTTGTGGAAAAAATTTAATATGAAATGAATTAACTAATAGTCCAACTGAACGTTCATAAAGAATACAAAAATCTAGAAAATTATGAACTATAGGGAATATACTTCATGGGAACACAAGATTTTTTATTATCACTTTGTGATGGGTAGGGTTTACCTGCTGAGTTAAATTTTACATGCCATGTGATTTAATCACACACCGTGTGACTCTCAACCAATCATATTTGTGTGTATAGGAAACAAATTCCTAGGAAGACAGGTGTCATTACCCACAGTGTGTGTTGGATCACACACTCTTTGAACCCTGGTAGATTGATTAGTTTATACAATAAGTACATACCCAGGTGGCCATGTGACCTCACACACCCGATGTATTAGGGAACAAACTATTTACATTTGAAAGTACAAGGAATTGGGTAGATGACATGCATTGAGTTTCATACCATCCCCAACACACCATGTGAAATGAATTAGACATATTTACTTTAGAAAGTAATTTGAAATGACGGGTGTACATGGGCACGAACTAAGTAAATAAACACAATACATAGTATCCAGGATAGACTGGAAAACACTCCCAAAGCCAGATTATCATATTCAAGCCATGTACCTCTAGGGGACATTCCATTGATTTAGAGAAATTCATGTTATGTGACTCATCAATAAAATGGTAGTGAGGTCGTGAACTCATCATGAGACTAAATATTTAGCTTAATTTTATCTAGGATTTTTTTATTATAAATCTTTATGTATCATATCTTCCTTGAAATAACTATCTGGTGATGAGTTGACTACACTCTTGATAATTTTTTTTTGTGATTTCATCACGTCATACTATCTATGTTTATACTCACCCAATATGGGATCTTCCCACACATATTTATGTTGTGGGAATTCTTTTAATTAGATTCCATGGATGGCTAGGGGTTGGTGTATCATAGTTATATCTTAGGTATTCTAGATGGACCTCATATGGATCCCATATATTCTTCTTGGTAGTTGTCCACTGTTTTGTCAACATGGTCATATCTTTTGAAATTTTGATGGGATTATATTTATCCATTTACTCATATATTACTACTTTTTATACAAATATTTGAATTATATGTTTTGAATTCCTATAAATTATTATTATTTTATATTTTGATACTATATTAATGTATGGTGATGTGTGTGTGTGTGTGTATGTATATTAGGTTAAGGCCTCGCAGGGGTGTTATATGCCTACTTACCTTTATTCTCTAGCGCCATACCTATTAGAGGAAGGCTTGTAGTGTTATCATCATATTACCATCAACTATATGGGCCATAGTGGGTTTGGTTATAAAAGTTAGTGGGTGTAATAAAAATTAATTTTAACATAATCAAATGTAATTCGTAAAATGTAATTTTTAGTAAAAAGTTTATTATTAAGATTTAAATTTTTGTGTATGATTAAATTGTCATTATTTTTAATTTCCATGAACTAATATATTTTATTATAAAACTAATAAATTTATTATTTATTTAGAATCACACCATAATCTAATTTTAACAAAGATCAGTTTTAATTTAACGAAAAGACCAAAACCGTTTCTTTTATAGGGAAATATTTCATCACATTATAAAATGTTACACATAGGTCCTCTAAATCCGTAATAGTATTTTGAAAAGTACATTTTACTCCCTAAATAATTATTTGATCATGCATAATTTTTTATAAGAAATCTTATTATACTTACTTCTTGATATATCCACAAATGCCACTACATTAGTAAAAAGTGTATTTTTCACTATTAACAAAAAAGTCAATTACATCACAAAAAACCCAATAATCCATCCTAAGATTATATTTTTATTCTAAATCTTTGAAATTAAATCAATTTTTTCATTTCAATTTCTAAAATTTCAGTATTTTAATTTTAAATAAAAATATAAATATACAATGAAAATAGTTTTCAATAGAAAATAACATTTAAAATATAAACTAATTTTATTATTATATCCTATCAATTACTAATAAAATTAAGTTTTAAAATAATATTAATAATATTAATATATTTTTTCCTAATGAAATTTAATATCTTAACATAAATGAAATAAATTCCAATTTTAGATGGATGATATTTTATAGCATAAATCATTATTTTTTGTTACATATCTATAATAATTAAATATTAAAAATTCATTAGTATTAATAATATGAATTATATTTATTTATAGATATATTTCATATTAAAATTACCTCTTTTTTTCCAAAAAAATTTATATCTACATTTTAATGTTTATATAGTGTTTTGTTGTTTGGTGTTGCATGTGAAGGAAGCTATCAAAAAAAAAAGATCCAATGTAAAATATATTTTAAAATTTAAGGGTGTTATATTACACCCTTAAATAAATTGTACCATATTAATATTAATTATAATTTACTAATAATATTATTTATTGTTATATAAAATATGCCAAAAATCAAGATATCATATCAAAATAGTTTTCACCATTAATATCTTTGGTACAACTAGGACACACATATTTTCCTCTCACCATGTTAACATGTTGGTTAATATCTCAGTTACAACTTATTTCTCTACACCCTCCCTTTCAAAAAATTATGTATCTTGTAGTTCCATTGAGGAAATCTACTTGGTGATTATTACCACACTTTTGATACTAAAGAAAATTTATTCTTCTTTATTTCAATAACTTTACACATTAAATTCCATGGGAGTCCATAATTATATTATTTTGGGTTATTGGAAACTGAAATAATTTGAAAATTTTAATTATAATTTGAGATAGTTAATTATGTAGTACCATAAGATTTATCACAGAATATATTATCCCCTTAGGGTTCTAATTAAGACAATCTCTTCATCTTCGTTAACATCAATTATTAACTTGATTCCTTAAATCATCAACAATTACTAAAATGAGAACTAGTTAATCATGATATAAGAAATTAACACCATAAGATAATTATTTAATGAAAAGTGAAACACCAAAATTTATTACTCTTGGTAAGGATTGAATTATATTTTAATTCATCCTCAGTTACTCTCAATTAAATATTGGTTTTAGTAGGTTATGTTCTCTCATTTTTCTTACACTAAATTATCAACATAATAAATCCTTAATAATTTATTGTAAAGGGTGTGTGGTAAAAAAAATGTCCCCCAAGAGTGTTAATCCATGACTGTTGTCCAAGTTCCACTCATCATGTAGATAGTGCAGATTGATTCAATGCTTGACAAGTATTTTTTGGGTGTTTAACCTTAGGTGCATATTTACCAAAAATGTAACCACTTGACAGTATCCTTAAAAGGATGCAATTTCTAGGAAACCACACAATATATACTTTAACAAACATCAGTTGGGTATCTTATACAAAGATTTATCCATAGGTTTTTTAATATAATAATCTTATCCAAATCTTAAAAAACATAAAGTATCTAATACTACCTCAACCAATCCTAAAGGGTTATCTATACCTTAGAAATTATGAGAGAAATTAATATATCAACCCATGATAAAATTTATACCTCATAAATTTTCATAAATTGAAAAAAACCTAAAATAAAAAGTTATATAAACCCTACATTGATATAATCTATGAAGCCTCAAACCCATACTCCTAGGATCCTATTTGAATAAACACATTATTTACATTCAATCTGTTAAATGAAATGAAGAGACCAAATATTAATAATTGTTAATAATAATATCACTAATAAATATTAATTCACATACATTCCTATGGAATTTTAGGTTTAAAGATTTATAGATTTTGGAAAAAATTTTAACTAACAAACTCCATGTATGTGTAATAAGCTATTTTTTTCTATTGTATAATAATAAATTAATATGTAATAATTATTTAATATCTCCCATAAAATTCTTGAAACTAAATACTGTTTGATATATACCATGTCTAATACTTTTCTTCATAACATGTGGAAATAGAATCATAATAAGGGTGATCTGAAAAAACTGGTAAGTGATTTTGTATTTCAGAAGATATCTAGAAATATAATTTGGATGAATAATATAGAATAAGATACATCATAATGAAATAATTTTATATAATTAATCACTTATACTTAAAATAATCAATGGATACAAATATATATAATTACCTGGAGTGCTATATCCAATTTCATTGTGATTGAATATATAATTCTTGATGTCTTGGTCTTTATTTTCAAGGCCTTTGATAAGGCATTATTATCGTCATTAGGGAAAAAAATAATTCATAATTCCTATTATCAAGACCATAACCAAGTCATCATGCTCATATAAGGTATGTATACACTAAATTCCCAAAAATCTTATCACTTGAGACCCCCTGATGTATTAAGGGGATTTAGAATAACGGGCCCTCCCATAAATTATTTATGTCCAATGCATTCACTATATGATATATATATATATCAATACAATGTATGGACACATTTCCATATTATTATATAAAATTATGCATTGATAAATACACATATGGAATTTCAATAATTTTCTAGTTAATAAATGATCTTATGATATCTAGAGAATGTAGGTTGTAATGTCCCTAACTTTGTGATACTATATAGTTCCCCAAACTGGCTCTTCACATTACCTTATGAATACCTGTCCATACATTAGAGGATTCTGAATAGTAGCATGAGTCTATAGGGAAACAATAGGCAGACTATACCATCTTATTAGAGTAAGCTACAATAGAAAAAATACCAATAGGTATAATAAATAGAAGGAACAACGAATGCACATGGGACCAAAATCAATCAAGTTACCAATTACAATGTACTATGATGATATGATGAATAAACTACATGTCAGATAGTCAGAAATATAAAATCACCAAAACCAAAACCACCAAAAGATACCAAGAACATAACCAAGTCCCAACCCAGTTCTAAAATCCCATTCCCCTACCAAAAAACCCATACATGAACCCAACACAAGGTCCTTGTCCTGAACCAGCACATAAAAACAATTAGGATTTCTTGGGTACCCATGTTCCATGGTGGCTCGGGCAAGGTGTGAGTAAAACTCAGTATGCCACCACCAATGGTGTTTAAATTAATAACTAGTTGTTACAATAGTGTTTGTAAAGAAACATGTCTAGTAAATAAACATGGAATGAAATATCAGGTTTCACCTTTTACAATTACCCATTTAACCAACTAATATCACAAAACATGATTATATTCTAAAATTTTATCATTAACCATTTTATCATAGGTTTAATGGGTTTGGAATTTACATAGATAACTCCAAATATTATGCCAGTTACTTACTATTCATGGGGAATATTCAAGTTCCCGACCCCACTGGGGAATAAACATTTCATAAAAAATTTCACCACACATTCATTGAAGCTTCATTCAAGGCTGTTTCATCCAATGAATCTAAGGGGCCTATAACATCTATCTAACACCCTATCCCACTTATTATACAAGAGGGTTTAGAGAATCAGTCCAACCGGAACCATGGGAGGATCCTCAGTCCATTATCCTACACCATAAATCCATGTACACATTATTATTCAAGAATTACTACATATACCATATCACACACAAAAATAATCAGTACACATGACATTCAGAATTCATGTTCATTCACATGTAACACAAAATTAAGACATAACCCATTAACCCATTAAGAAATTAACCATTTATATCGCATATCCCATATTACAAATTCAAAAATTCATAATCCTTAATCCTTTTATGAACATCCAATAAAAATTAGTAAGCCATTAGACGCATTCACATTAACACATTTAACCCCTTTTTCATCATGCATAACATCTGCTTCTACCATACCTTCAAATAAGAACATTTATCATTTAGTTTATTTCATAACCATGATAACAAGCCAACATATTCACCATCATCCCAATATCACATCCCATAGTTCAATTCAATGTCTGTGGCACCATCTGACCTTTAAAACCACATCATGTTATAAAAGAAAATTTAAAATAATCATTTAAAATTTCCTTCAAGCCACTATTTTTAAACACGAGTAATTCCATTGGAAAACTAAAACAAGACCCAAGGATAACATTTATATTTTCAACCATTCAAAATAATCATTAACAATTTTTACAATGAAGGGGACATACCCCAATTTTAAACCATAATTTGAAATTAATTAATGAGAGTCCCTTTTCTAATCATTTGAGGTAATCACCCCTTTGAAAAACATTCCTCACTTTCAAACCATAATTCAGACATTGAAAACAATGGTCGGGCCAAAACCTTAAAACACATATTTAAAACATTTTCAAATCCCATTGGGAACATAAAATATATAATGTATAATAAAATCAATTTACTCTTTAACAAAGACACAAACTTGATTACATTTTATAACCCATTCGATCTCATGTTCCCCCTATCTCAATGTTTACCAATTTATTTCTCCATTTCAAGGGTTATACATGCCCCATGGGTAACCCTAGGTTTAGTATGAAAAGATCAATGTAACCATTGGGGTATATGATGGGTTTCACACGTCAGTAGAAGGAACATATAAAAATTCTATAATCATGGACATGAATCACAATAAGATAACACATTGTCATGACTGCATACCGATGTAAAGCATCAAGACCATGGGAAAAAGTATAAAGACAATATACCACATGATAAAAGATGATTAATATCCCAAAAAAATACCATGACTTGAAGAAAAAAACCCATTAAATCTCCAAATTATTATCTTCTCAAAAAGTGATGTTTTACAGCTTTATAAGAAAAAGGGAGATTCTACAAGCCTTAATGCATAAAATATATCAAAGTGGAGTGTTAGGCTCATTCAGATCATTGATTCACTCCCAAATGAACTAAAAACGCCTATTAATAAAAGGAGAATCTTAGATTAGAATTTGTGTAGGGGTTGACTTGTCAGAAATGCTATTGTAGGTGGAATGGGGAGGAAAATCTAGTTAGAACCCTAAAATCATAGGATGAAAAAACTGGAATTTCTTCCTTTTTAACAACCACACAGTTTGGCCGCACTATTCGCCAAACCACGAACCAACCATGCAGCTCCCTCCATCCAAGTGATACCGAGCTACATAGTTTCTTAGTACCACACAAAATGTTTGGAAAACCATGTGGTAACTGTGAATGAGACTCTTCTGGAAATGGACCCCAAGTCGTACAGTTTTCTTGGCTGGGCACACAGTTTGCACTAACCATGCCCCAACTGTGTGCTTCACACTATTTGGAATATTTACCGTATTTTTCTTTCTTAAACCCCTAGGTCATCCCTGAAACTCCCCATGCATTTGAGAAAAACTTAATTAGCCCAAATAATGGGTGGTTAACCAAAATTTAAACAAGGATCTACCTTCATGAAAGGATAAGATCTTAAAACCTCACTAGATTATAACAACTCATTATTGAGCCACACTTCTAAACCTTACTAATAATCTTAGAGAAATGGTTTGGACATAGGGCCCACCTATCATATTTTTATTCTCAATATTTCTCCTTGAAACAAAAAACATGTAATTGCACTCAAAAAAAGGAAACCATCCTACCCAGAAGAAACATCCCCTACCTCAATCCACAACTACTTGATGATGCTCCTCAATGATACAAATACCTCCAACTCATCATTACCATAATCAAGAGGAAGAGAATGTTCATAGTATTGTAACAAAACCAACTCCCAAAAGGACACCAGTAAGGCTCCAAATTACCCTCATAGAGAAAAACATAACACCTTTAGTACAATAACATCCCCAATTCACACCCCAAAACACTAGGTGCCATCTCACTCTGTTCTATAATGCTATGATGGTGACCCAAGCATGACATTACCATAAGGGTCATCTTTATTATCAATCACATTTCTGACCTCCACTGAACTATAACTCATGGTCTGATGGCCTCACAATATATCATAACACATGAAAGTCCTAGCCTAATAATACCCTTCATCTAGAAGCACATCGCTGGTCAGAACAAAATCCTATGATTATTTCCAAAACCAAAACACTAGAACAATTCTCACTCGACCCCATAAAATTGTACTACCACTCACTTCATTAACATATCACTTTCCCAATATGTATCTCCACACCATATTATTTAGATTTACACCACCTTTAATAAAAATACCAAAATAACATCAAATATACTTTCACAACGTACATGATGCATTTTCTAAATAACCATGTTGAAACCTCCATAGAAACTCCCTCCATAATTGGCTTCCAACCTTATCATAAAGACCACCCATATTTTTAACACTTACAATGTACATAACTCATAAAAATATAACATGTTTCTTCCTCAAAAATCACCCTAATACCGAAGAACACTTAACATATCAACATTTACCAAAGGTGGATTACCACCGCCCACATCCATTCCCTTTTTACCCAACCAAGTCAGGCCATCTCAACCGACTCACTCCATTGTCTCCCAACTTATACTATTTTCATATATTCGTCTTCCTAGAAATTATGCCTTCTAACTTTAGGCATCCCCTCTCATCTGTTCACACCTACCAAATTCTATTATCGACATCCTTTGAAACTTCACCACCATAGAATCTGTTGCTTTTTGAACTATAGTTTGTTCTATGAAACTCACCAACCCCTATCCAAATAAAACATTCATATCTCCTCTAAAACCAACCAAGTACAAAATTATCACTTCACTTTATCTACTAATACATACACTTACCACCTGGAAATCCACAAGGAATCAAAACACGCCTAATCATATTTTCATTGGAATCCTCAATCCTCCACATCTACTCCATGGTCTGCTCGATTAATCCATGACTGATACACCACACCCCGCATTTGGATTATTGTTCTCACCACCTTACTCAAGTGATTCCAACAACCATTTCTGAATATTAATTCACAAGATGAGCTTCA
This sequence comes from Viscum album, assembly GCA_963277665.1. NCBI lineage: Eukaryota > Viridiplantae > Streptophyta > Magnoliopsida > Santalales > Viscaceae > Viscum > Viscum album. Next base: position 1,849,949,927 of record OY728164.1, on the reverse strand, counting down.
AGACTTTAACATGGCTGAGCAGATTTTCCAGGAACAACAAAACCAACATCAACTGCTACTCATCCTTAGATTTATGAGAACAACACCCAAGGCATTCCTCGACAGCTAGTCCATCCCTAGGACTTTTATAATAATATGTAAACGCTGTCACCCCCACCACATGACTCTACATGTTCTTCCCAAGGTGCATACAATTTAAGGTGTCCTATATCAACCTAAAACACATTCAAGTCGCTAGGAATAAAGCAAAAACCTTCTCAGCATACTCAAGATGATTCTAATGTATTATACACGATCTTCACTAACAAAAAGTATTCTAATAATCTTTTGAAAACCACCACCACAAACTATCCATTAATTATTCCACATATCATTATGATGAAACCTTATCTGGCCACATTTTTTTGGATTACATAATCTCCAATGTATTATCCACATGAAAAAAACACAACCCAAAAACGTAACTTACAACCAAAACTCCTTTCCACTTCACAACACTCTCTATAGAATTTAAGACCCAACATTTCCCTTGGAACCACTACCATTACACCAATAATGTTATTACAGAATGACCATGGAAATATTCATGGGAACAAAAGACCACCTCACTGATCCACACCTCAAATACCTCAAACATTACTCGCACATCCCACTATGATCACACATGATTATGATAAGAATTGTTCCTGATCCACCTATTCATTCATCCAAAAATGAATCACATATTTCCAAAGAAAGACCACATATAGACCTACTAAAAGTCATAAAGGTTCCAAAATTTTCTATGAATACATATCAAACACATCCATTGATCACACATATCACACATCCCCAGAGATAGGCCCAAAACCTCCTCATTTTCTTACAATGCCTCCCATTCGGCCAGCCTCATTGAACCCATGGAATTATCAACAATATCTCCCAAAAAAGTACCATAAATAAAATTAAACCCAACCATGTGACCACCACCACACATGTGTCTCTCCCATATGAGTTGAATACAACCATTCATTGGTCAATTTTTTTCAATTCTACCAAAATTGACATCGTTTCCTTCATCATCCACCATCAAGGCCACGTGTAAAGGCTCCCATAAACCTTGCCTATTCCCAAAATAGAACATACAACCAACCACAATAATTGAAAAATATAATGAAAATGAAAATAAGAAATAAACATACACTCTTAATACAGTTGATGGAACAAAATGTGCATAAATTACTCCCTTAAAGAACCCCATCTTGATTCACATAATGAAGAAATTTCAAACTTTTCCAACCTTACTTGAGGATACCCCAAAATCCCAAAACTATTAACTCACAACCACCACTCATGTCACATTCCCAAAACTAGTAACCTCTCTTCTTTTATGTCTAGGATAAAATTACCCTAGGAAACACTCTATTCATGCCAATGTCAAGTACAAAACGTTTTTTAGTGCCATACACACCCAAAATCACTACCACCCATCCAACCTCTCTCATTGGTCATCATCGTAGATTAAATGGAACAAACTCTATAACATGAGTCAAGTCCAGAAAAGGTCACTGCATTTCACTATCTAGTCCATACACTTCAAATATCAACTAACATACTACTCATGGTGGTACTCATTCCCTTACTCCAAATCATAATTTCTCTAACACACCATAGTAGGAATTTAATCTTGGTCTCTCACCTCGAACATCCCCACACATATGTCAGTACCATAGGCCAAACACCCTACATAGGGTCCAAAAGACAACCTCCATGATCAAAGACCTTAATAGTTTCTACATACACATTACCATACAATAACATATAACCCATGGTGACATTTTCATTGATTAAACAACCAGCACGTTCGTTTTTACAATTCAACAAAACACCAAAATGTCTCATGACCCAAAACTAAGGTCTCAAACTAGGGCACTCCTACTATCCAAACCACAAATAAACATGGTCTGATCACATCACTAGGGACAACCATTTCAATTATATCTATCTGTTCCATCATGCTTTATCTCTGTTCTTCCTTAAACATTATCGTTTAAAGACAATGTTTTCACATTTCAAAATTTTCCATTTTCAAACCTCAAGCATTTGTACTTTCCAAAACCGTTTTACAAACCCAACATTTCAAAAATCTATGTTTTAATAAAATTAAAATTTCAAAAAAATTCCTTTCATAAAAAGTTTCAAGGGAAAAACCAGTAGAAATGTTTTACCTGAATAAAAGTTCACTAGTTTAATATGAATCCCAAGGAAATAACAATCAAAAGATATATACATATGACCTACCAATCCTATGAGTATAACATGATGAATAAAAATGACCACAAACTCTTTCCATACATGGACAATAGATAACCCTCATAAATCAATGAATTCACATCCATGTGTTACACTCGAGGTGGAAGTAAAAATTAATCATAAAAGAACAAAATAGAACATCAATACACACCCATAGGACATGGATTTTCCATCATACATGGGGTTGAAGGCACTGAGAAAAAAGCTCATTACTAGGCCACAACAAGATCCTATTAACATTTATACCATTCCCCAAATCATAATATTAAAAAACAACTAAGATACCCATTTGTAACATCCCTAAAATGGTTCACTATATAGTTCCCTAAGCCAGGTCGGCATATAAACTGAAGAATTACTCCCCATATGCCAGAGGCTATCGACTAGTAGCACAAGTCTATAGAGAATCATTTGGGAGACAATACCTAGTTCCCATATTAAATCCATAGTATAAAATAATACCAATGGATATAATAACTTATAAGGATAAAAAATGAACAACATATGACCAAAATCCAACATGAAAACTAGTATAAAATACTATGATGATATGACGAATACACTAAATTTTTGGAAATCATACATGTAAAGTCCCGAAAACCAAAAACCCCAAAAGATACCAAGAATAGACCAAAGTCCCAACCTGGTCCTAACATCCCATGCTCTGAAAAAACAACTCATGCATATGAAAACAACACCAGGTCATTGTACTAAAAATCTACCTAAAAAAGTAGCATTTTCTCATGTACCCATGTGCCATGGGGACCCGATCAGTGTGTGAGTTTAACTCAGTTTTCCACCACCAAATTTGTATGAAGAAAAAACCATTATGTTAAATAGTGTATTCAAGGAAATCTTTTTTGTTAATAAACATGTAATAAAATAACACATTTCACCTTTAACAATTAACCATTTAACCAACTAATATAACAAACATGAATCACTACTAACAATTACAAATTAACCATTTTTATCATATGTTTCATGGGTTTGGAATTTACTTCGAGTACACCATGACCTATGCAGATCAATTACTGTTTAGGGGGAAAATTCAATTTACCTATCTCACTTGGGAATAAAAAATTTATAAAAAAGTCATCACAATTACCATAGTGACTCAACCCAGGCAGATTCATTTAATGTAAACATTTGGGCCCTAGAGAAATAGGCCAAAACTCTAGCCCAAGAATTCTAGGGGTGGGTTTAGAACAACAGTACAACCAGACCTATGGGATGATCCTCATTCCTTTATCCCACACCACCAAACCATAATCACATGATTATTCATCCATTACCACATATACCATATCACCTACCAACACAATCAATACACATGAAATAAAAAATTTTGTCTGTTCACATATTTCTAAATATCAAGCCATAACCCAATAAAACATTTACCATTTATGTCGTATATCCCATTTAACTCATTCATTAATTCATAAGACTAAATCCATTTATTCACTTACATTAAAAATTCATAACACATTAGACACCTTCACATTAATCAATTTAACCCATTTTCATCATGACAAACATCTCCTTATTATATACCTTCAACTAAGTATATTTATCACTTATTTCATTTCATAACTGTGATAACATGCCAACATTATCATCATGGGCCCTATCTCAAAACCCATAGCTCAGTTCAATGGATATTGTCCCATCATACCATTAAAACCACATCATGGAATAAAAAATTCAAAATACTAATTTCAAATCCCTTAAAAGCCACCCTTTTTAAAAACAGGTCTTTACCATTGAAAACAAAAACATTCCTCAAGGCTAGTATTTCCATTTTCCATTTTTCAAAAAAATCATTATGAATTTTCACAAAAAAGGAGCCACACCCCCATTTAAAATATTCATTTTAAATTAATTAATGACAAACCTTTTTTTATCATTTGAGGTCAAAACCATCTTTCAAAAATAATCCTCACTTTCAAACAACAATTTTGACATTGAAAATCATGGTCGATTCAAAATCATAAAACACATATTTAAATCCTTTCTAAAATACCCTTGAGAAATTCAAAAATATAATGTAGAATCAGTTCAATATACTATTTAACCAATCCCAAAACCTAATTGAAATTTATAACACATTATCTATCATGTTTTCCCCTATCTCAATGTTTAATAATTTATTTCATTGTTTTAAGGGTTAAACATGCCCTTGGTTACCTGTAGGTTCAACCTCACAAGATCAATGAACACAATGGGGTCTGTGAAGGGTTTTACACCCCAATACAATTCCCAAATAAACTTTCCATAATCAAGGAAATGATACACAATACGCAAAAAAATTGGCACAAATGAATACACATGTAAAACTTCAAGACCATGGGAAAAATCTTAATGACCACAGACCTCTTGATCGAAGATGATTAATAGCCCAAAGAAATCACTTGGTTCGAACTAAAACACCCATTAAAGCCCAACATAGAATATAAAAATATGTGAGGATTTTAGGGATTCATAAATAGAGTGTTTATTCTTCATGCCCTAATATAGAAAATACAGCAATGAGGCATGTCAGACAAACATGGATTTTTGATTCACGCCAAAACACACTCCAAACACCCAAGAATCAAAGGATAATCATAACGTGGATGTTATTGATGGTTGGGTTCATCAACCATGATGATGTAGGTAGAATGGGGAGAAAAAATATGTTAAAACCGTAAAATTCACTATGAGAAAAACTGAAAATTTCCACCTTTTAATGGACAGATGATTTGGATGTATGGTTAGACGAATAGTGCACCAACCAAGTAGATACCTCTAATAAAATTCTTCCAAGCCACATGGTTTCCTGGAAGCACCCACATGGTTTGGAAAACTGTTTGGTAACCTAGAGATAGAATATACATGAAATGGTCCCCAAGACACATGGTTTCCAAGGCCAAGTTCATGGTTTTCACTAACCATGTTACACACATGAATTTCAAACTGTTTGACCACTTTTCCATTTTTTCATGTCAAGAAACCCACAGGATAGACTTGAAACTCCTCATACACTCGGTAACCAATTCATTATTTATAAAAGGGAGTTTAACCAAAATTAAAATAAAGACATAACATTAAGAAAGATTATGCTATTAAAATGGTTTATGGTTAAGAGTACATAATTTTATTTCCTGATTATTCAGTAAACATCCACATTAGAATTAAATGTATATTAACTATCAATATTTACCCAATGGATAAGTAGATAATATTTCAATTTAAGCATCCTCAAAATAACAATTCCTATAACCATGGTATATATTTTAGATAATAATTTAACAAATCAACTTATGTATGGATATCTAGGTAAGTTCCCTTCAATATATTTAATTAAAAATATGTTATTTATAGAGGAAGGGAATTAGTAGAAAAATCTTGAATACAATAGAGGATAAATTGGAATGAAAAATGAAGTGATATATCTCTAAGAGATTAATCTAACAGATTAAAATAGAATGAGAGGATCTAGAACATAATACTTTGATAATATATAAACCCCAAAAAGGAAACAAGTGGTGCATAAAAAACATATATCAATATAAGAAAATGATATTTATACACCCTTATAGTAATGGTAACATAAGTATGAAAAAATGGTAAAAATTCCATGAAATATGAATATAATTAAATGAAATGTATTTATTATTATTCATGGAAATAGGTATGTTAATAGACCCCAAACATAACATTTTGTGTGAAATATCAATCATGTCTCATGGAATTGAATATATATACAAATAACATATATGAATTTAGAAACAATCAAATCAAAACACCATTGAGATAAAATAAAAATGGAATATTAAATACTTTGAATAATGATATAATCATGATATAAAATATCAGATGTTTGGTGAGTATAAAAACCATGGAAAACATGGTGTATAACCTAAACATGTATCATTGAATTGAAATTTGAGACAATGTACCATTACAACATTTGAAGCATTCAAATCATACCCCTTGAGGAATATAATTTCAAATGACAAATAAAATATAATGAAGTATGATGGGATTATTATAAATATATTAAAAGGGTAATTATATAAACCATACAAATGAAAACCTATTATATGATAAGAAATATGTCTCAAGGGGTGAAAATTGAGACATGAAGGCATTATGCCATTAGAGTATTTCAAATCAAAATACATTGAAGGGTATAATTTAAAATTAAACATTAAATTACATTAGTAATGACTGGATCATGAATTTTTTTAATGGGGAATTAGATACACCATACAAAGGAAAACATGGTTTATAATAAAAAATATGAATCAAGGGGTGAATATTGAGACATTGAACTATTACAGAATTAGAAGCTTTCAAACAAGAACCCATTATTATAGATAATTTCGGATTAAAATTTGAATAAAATAAATAATTAGAACATAATGATATTAAATATTAAATGGGTAAAATATATACACCATATAAATAAAAACATTGTATATAATAGGAAATATGTCTCAAGGGGTGAAAATTTAGACAACAAACCCTTACCGTAATTATTACTTCCATTAAAGAACATTAATATCCTATATAATAAACATAAATATCCTAATAACTTATATAGGAACATTTTTCACATATATTTACCTTTATAAAAATCATTAGTAACCATATGTTTCAAATATATTACAACATTATTTTTATTCCATAATTGACACTTAAAAAATTACAATTATTTGTTTTGTACAAGTACCACATTGGAACAGTCATTTAAATCTTAATGGTTAAAAATTACTCCATCTTGAATAATCCAGTTGAATATAATATTGGGGTTTTAATAATTTATATTATCCCATATTCATTTGGTAATTGAGAAATGAACAAATTTTTAAAATGAAATCGTGAAGAATTAGTTTCGGCATGTTTAATGATAAAAACTGATATACAATAATAAATATATTAATATAAAAAAATTATTCGAAATCATAAAGAAATATTAAGGAAATAATTATTGTTGGATATTATAATTATATAATAAACCATAATCATTCATAATATAAATATTAAAAAATTGTTCACATGGGTGGTAACACCAACCCAAACGAGAGTGTGTTATAATGATTTACTAAGTAAGGAATTATTTTTCTGTAATTATAATATTACTTATATAAAAGTTGAAAATTTCATAAATATAATATATTTTAATTAAATTAACTCTTATAACCATCCTTGAAGGGAAGTGATAAAAAATGAAATTCATCATTCAAAGTAGCGGAAGTACACATGTATGCATGATTAGAATTTCAGTTTCTCAATGAATGGGAATGAATGTAAATATATGATAAATTATTATTAAATAATTATATTTATGACATAGAAAAAATATTAATTCATAAATTACTTCTTTTTCTATGAGCCATGATAGGTATTGATTCGAAACAATCCACATTATTTCGTAGAGGAAGTAGTTCACAAATAAAAATGATTGATGTTGTTTTTATCTAAGTGGATGGAAAATATAACAACCAAAGATAAAAACATCATTATTGTACATCGTTTTCATGTGATATAAATTAATAATCACAGAATAATCTCATAATAACAAGAATATATTGTATAGTTTCTTTAGGGACTAGCTACATAAGATTCTTATTCTACAAAACATTTGAAAAATCATCCATAATTGTGTAACACTAGACTCCCTCATACAATTTTAATAAATTATAATCATCTTAATAACCGTGGGAATGAAAAAATTTAAATGTATTGAGATAAAAAACTCATTAAGGGAGAATGTATCATCACATCATCCAGTGTTATATCATAATAATAAGATAAAACATTATAAGGGAAGAAATTTATTATTAAAAGAACATAGAATCCATGATAGATGTCTATGATTCATGATAAAAGAACCTATAAGAGAAAACACATAACATAAAAAAGTGTGTTTAACCTCAATATAATAAATTTTAGCCAAGTATCATAACAATAAGAATATATCATAGAATGGTAAAATTCCCTTGAGACATATAATTACACTGATTCATTTTCCCAAACAGAAGCATAAGTTATCATAATATTATGAGAATATTAAATAAGGACCATGATTTATTTTATTAAAATATTTAACAGGTCTCACCCTTTCGTTTTTGAGAATATCAAAGAAGGATAACATTTAATTTTTGATCATATCCAATAAAGACCTTGCTTTATTTTTGTGAACATATCAAAGAAGGCTCAAACAATATTATCTTATAAGTAATAAAACCTTAACTAATTCATTGAAGAGAAATATCAGACCCCTCCTGTTAATCTTATATATATATATATTCTACGAGATATTAATAATTTCAAAATATTATAACAACCCATGGGAATAAAATTGTAATAAATCATCATATCATAAAGAACCCATGGATTAAAAAATGGGTTTCACAAAATTTCCATTTGATATCACCAAAATTGACCCTATAAATGAAAATAATTGATACCTAAAATTCAATCAAGCCAAAATTTTATTTCATAAGGGAGTTTTGAGGGTGATTCATGAAAAAAATAATTTCTATAAAAATAAATCCCTTCATGAAGAAGATAATAAGAGAGTAAAAATATAAAATAGTTTTTATAAAACATTCTAAACAAATTTGTAAAATAATATGTTTGATATGTCTTTCAAAAGTCACATTTATAAATGTGAACTAAAAACATAGAAAAAAATTTGCATTAGTAATATTTTTTAATATATGTTCATTAATAACATTTAAAGGTTATCAAAAAAAATTATTATTTTAAGATAAAATGTTTTATTATGAACGAATAATTTTTTGTAATTTTTTAAAATACGTTATTGGAAACCAAAATTAGAAAAAAGTAAGAAAACATATTTTTTTTAAAGGAGAAGGATATTATGAGTACCTAAAAAGATAAATCATATTTTTTTCTACATACAAATTATGGAATTTTTGGGAATGGTAAATATATACAAGGAGGGGAAACAATCATTAAAGTGGATGTGATATATTCTCAATAATGACATAAATTTGGGAAATAATTTGATCAATGTAAATATTTGAATTACAAAGGTAAATTCCTAATAGAGAGGAGGAAATATGGTATCATAGAAAAGAAGAAATAAATCATTAAAAAAAATAATAAAATATTAATTCTTATTACTCATAAAAATAATTTTTGTAATGAAAACCCTTTCCTTGTATTCCCTCTTTCTAGAATGTGCTCTAACTACGTTGAGAACTTGAGATTTATCTTATAATTATCTTTGAAAATAAGGTCCTTAGCATATATAACTAAGACTAGAGGAATAATAGCTTAATATATAATCCTACTAGTAGATATATGGTTGAAATTTAGGATTAAATTTTAAGGTATGGGAGTGACATGATGTGGTTGAAGTGTTTCCCCTTTATTAGTGAAGAAAATGGAATTTCTGTGAACACCCATTATCTCTGAATAATAGATTAATACTATTAAAGGATATATAGGTAAAAAATATAGAAATAATTAAGTGTTTGGTTATATAATGTTGATAAATCATATACCATTTATTTTCAAACATGTTTCATGTTATTTAGGCTTTTGTTTTTTAATTTTCACCATTTATATTTTTTATCCTGGAAACTAGTTTTGTAACTAAGTTGTTTATGTTTTAATAAAAATATAAATTAAATATTCCTACCAAATTTGGGTGTGATTAAACTATGGTTGAATTATATTTAATTCAATTTAATTTCAAAATAATATAAATTCATGTTTTAAATTTAAACATTTAATATATATATAATGCGTTATAGAAAAATGTTTTCACCTTAAGTGTTCTTAATATCATTAAAATTTATTTCTAATTTAATTAGTGGAGATATAGATATACATTTTTTTATTAGTATATTATATTTACTATTGATAATATATAAATTTATTTTAGAATATATAAATTACACACTGTTAATAAAACAATTCATTGAATACAATAGTTTTATCATTATCATGGTAATTAAATATAATCCAAATAATATTATTTAATGACTAATAATGAAATTATAAATTTTATATAATCTGTACCCACTGATGAAAATATGGAAACTATTTTACAAAATTAATATTGTTAATGTGAAAAAAATTAAATTTTCATATGAGTGCACTTTAGGTGTAGAAATAGTTTTTAGAAAACATGTATCCAATGAACAAAATTTTCTTTGTTTTATTATAATTATTTATATAGTTTTTATAAAATGGTTTTTATATTTATACCCTCCAATTTAACAAATATAAAATAATTTCAATATTTGTGAATTTTTCTAAGGTAACATTATTTTCATTTTAGTCCCATGTGATTTGGAAGACTAGTTACTCAAATGGTAATAAAGAAAATTCATTTCTAAAATCATAGGTTGTTATATTCTACCCACCATTAAAAGGATTTTTTTTTTGAAATTTTATAACATGGATAATAAAAGTGAGGGTCCCTTTCTCTCATTACATCTCAGTTTCCTAATAATTATCTTCAAATTTACGATTGATATATAGATTATTTAAAATATGATAAGTATTTTTCTATAGTAATTTATATATTTGATCTAGAATTTCCACTGGTTGTTCCTTACATGAGAGATCATGTTCCAGTTAAAAAAATTCATAGTTTAGTTCTTGTGATGGGCCTGAATATAATTACCCAAAAGAGATACTTAAAAAAACTTATACACTTGGGGGAGATCTAGATGGAGTGATAAGAAATAATCTATTACCCCAAACTGAACAAGGATCTTGAATGGAAGGATTTACCTAGGGATAAAATTCAATTTCTTCCCAAATTTTATGAACCACTTCCAAGTATATATCCGAAGGAGAACATTATCACCAACATAAAAATATAGATTTCATCAATGATTATCAATATAAATTTTCTTTTAAAATTAGACACTTTCATATGTTGCTTAATGGTTTGAACCTTCTCAATCATTTATTGGACAAGGGAAGGACTAATTATATTCCTCTCTCTAACATTATCCCAACATATTAGAGTTATGAATATCTTCCCATAAATAACCTCACCTGTTTCCATATTAATGATATAATGGATAGTATTGTAATATGTGAACTCAACCATGGGAAGGTTTTGTTCACAATATCCTATAAATACATAGAAAATGATATCCACATATCCTCAAGAGTTTGCAGGGTTCTTTCTGACTGGACATTTATCTATAGGTGATATGTTCCCATGAAAAATAGATATACAAACAATTCTTACTAAAAACGTTTTCAAAACCTCATGGTAAATCTTAGATCCAAATCAAATAGAGTAGAGAGTGGTACTTCATATCACATTACCAACACACACATATATATCATAGTGAGTTGATCAATTGAGAAATATTCTTTGATGGAAGTGAAATGAACTGAAATTTCAAGGTGATCAATAACAACTCAAATGGAATTACATAATTTATATGTTATTGGGATTCCAATAAATAAAATAAATGTGGATATTTTCCCGTTTCTATAATACTTTGAGGGATGGTTTCTTCATCCCCTTAGACTTATATTACTCAACCTGAATTTTTTTCATAATAAGAATATAAATACATATTCTATGATCTCCATATTCATGTTATTCCACTATAACTTTTGAATTATATCTCTGAAAATCATTAGGATTCTAGGATAAAAATTAATGGATGAGCTATTAGATTCATACCAAAGTAACATCTCCAGTTATAGATTTTAAATGACATATATATGGCTTCCAAACCTTATAACTATATCTTTATCAAAGTTGATCTCTGAAATACTAACTACATTTTTCAGCAGCTCCTCATAATCCTTTTTATATTTTTTAATCCTCACATGATTTGATAGTTGAATGTTTTTATGAAATATTGGATTTATCACCTTCTAATATGAATCCAATACATATTATTTGAAAATCCATTTGTATTATATCTTTTTCAAACCTCATCATTGATAGGTTACCAATAAATTTTATCCTAAGAGCAGTACCGGCCATATTTTTATTCCTCGAGTGGTAATTTATTATATGGTAATAAAATTTTATCAACTAAAACTATATATGTTGGTTCATATTAAACTTCATCTATGTTAATATATATTTCATTCTCTTTTGGTCAGTATACATTCCACAATTTTCACCATAGAGATAATGATGATAAATCAATAACAAAAATACAACTAATTCCAAATCCCAATCATGTGTTAGTTAAATTTTCTCAAGAGTATTTAATCTTCATGAGGAAGAATCTATTACATTATAATTCTGTATGAGTATACTCTTCAAGACCCATCAGGAATCCTCATTATATATTATAATCCCTTACCTATTGTAGTGTACTATAAATATAGGTTTAGTTACCAACCACTTATTTAGTAAATTGAAATTTTATTCAAATTTATCTATCTAATGGAATATATCTCTTGTTAATAAATATATATGGTTAGTGGATTTGACATTTATGATCACTTTCTTAGAAAACCCTTGAATCACCCTACTACCCTAAGAAAAATATAGATATTGGTTACCATGTTTAGTCTAGGATATTTCCTGAAAACTAATATCTTTGAATGATCTGCATATGATTACATAATCTAAGAATGATACTTTCAAAATCCAGAATTCACAATTTATAATCATGTAATATAATTTATCCATTGTTAATTTATTAATGATAATTCATAAATTATTTATATTAGCATTCTTGAAATTTGAATATAAAATAATATCATCAATAAATAAAACCACAAATTGATCATGGTTGTCTCTAAAAGACATATATATTAAATTAATGAATATTAAAGGAGTATTTTTTTCTCCAAATTTCAACGCTATAAATTGATAATTTCTATACCTCATAAAAACATTATCATGTAAACATCCCCCATTTTACCCCTTAACTAATGATATCCAGAATCAAAGGTGAATAATTGAGAGTCATTTATATTCTCTGATTTATTATTCAAAATCATTTATATGGGGTCGAGGATATGTATTCATGATTGAAAATTTATTAATCCCAACACAATAAATAACATATGAAAAATTTTTACCATTCTTTTTGAAAAAAGGGACTTGTTCAACACATGGTGATACAGTATGGTATATGAAAACCTTGTCCAAATTAACTTATTGTTTCCTTCTTAATTCCTATAATTCTATAGGATCCATTGTATTTAGAACCATTCAAATACAAAGGGATCCATATGTTATCTTTATTAAAAAAAAACCTCATGATCTAGGGGAACACTAGGTAGAACATCATGAATACATCATTGTACTCTTGTAAAATAGGTATGTCATAAATGTTGACTTTTTCATGGAACATTTGAGTTGATAGTCCATAATTTTTGTGTATAATAACAATTTTTATAGTGTTTTATTCCATAGGTATTTTATGATAGACATTACATTGATATTCAATAATAATTTGATTTAGGAAATGAAATGATTTTTACTTATCTTGAAAATTATATGTTCTTTATGATAGGAAATCCAATTTGTACCAAATATAATGTCAAATTGAAACAATGATTGAAGAAATAGATTAAAAAAACATATCCTCATAAAAAATTTAGTTAGAGAAGTGTCATATACCTTATATGTGATCATTGTTCCCTGAGTTGTTTTCACAGATTGTTTAATATCCAATGTTTTTGGTGGTCCCTCATTATCATTAGAACAATTTCATGTTACAATGGAATAAGATTTAGAATAATCAAAAAATACATTCATATCTCTATAGTAGAGAATGAGTTTACTTTTCATCACTTAATTATCAAGATATACCTTAGTATTAGTGATAACATACACACTTCCTAAATCCCTTTTTTTGGGGTTGGTACATCCTATTATCTTCATTAGCTATAGGGTTAAGGAATTTATTTAAATAATTGTCAAAGTACTTTCATTTGATGCAATGAAGTGTTAAAGTCACATTAATTGAGATAATATTTTCCACTATTACTCTATCCACTTAATAAAATCATTATATTTATGACCAATCATCCCACACATGAAACACTTCATTATTCCTTTGAGGTAGATACTTGGCTATTTACTCCCACATTTATTATATAGGATATTGAAATTTCATTCCCCTAGTGGACTTATTATTATAGCTACCATAATATTGTAAATTTATTTCTACCAATCTAGAATAATTAGAGTCTCCATATTCCATATATATAATTTTATAACTCCTCAAAAAATCAATATTTAACATCCAATGTCTCTTATGTATTATGCCTTTCAAATACATGGATTTAATCTACTAAATAAATGATCAATTTTACTCTTTTGATCAAATGTAATGAAAACATAATACTTTTTAATCCACATGATGTTTTATTCAATTTTTCTAATGGATTCATCATACTTTTGTTTCAACTCCAAGAATTACATCTCAATATTCCTGCGAAGAGTATAAGGAAAGTAATTTGTGAAAAACAATTTCCTAGACTCAACCCATTCTATAGAATGTACATCATCTTTTTTAGTTTTATTCTTAATGAGATTTCAACACTGGGCAGCCTAACCATCCAAATGATATATGACTAACACAACATTTTCACTTTCTAATCATTAGATAATCTAAAATATTTTTCTATTTTATTATTCCATTTCTCATAATTAAGTGGTATAGAAGAGAGACTAAAGGAGGGTGGGCATTGTTTCATGAAAAAATCAATTAAAATATTCCACTTCCATATTCCATTAAAGAAACCAACATGGTTTTCGTTATTATTTATAGATCGGGAGAGTTGATGGAGAATCCACCCATGATTATACACTCCTACACCCATCCTATATGGTTTCACATTGGTACACTCATCGAATTTCCCACCACACCCACTGTTAGCTGTTATTTGTCCCCAAATGTTTTTTTAAATAATGAAAACATGACTATAAGAATACTAAATATCAAAAAGCAAAAATTTAATTGTAAAAGGAATAAATCATAAATGACATAAATTTATAGGTTTCACTCTAGTTTATTCATTTTAAATCTATTATTTGGTCCCATAATCATTCCCTAATGATGTGATCTAATCGTTCATAATATTTCATTAATAGAAAGTGAATTCCAAAATCATATCCCTTAGGTTTTCCAACAAAGAGTAAAATTATTCCACTTTTTTATTCTTCTCGTTGATGACTGAGTTAATACCAAATATAACTTTTATAGAAGTATTACCCCTTGATACATATGTTCCATATCCTACATCCACTTCTAGTATTTAGATAGGATTGAAATTTTATGTAAACCACATGATCTATACATTACTAAATCATCAAGGTGTTGTCATACACATAGACTTATACCTTAGACATACACCCAGGTTGTGTCACATATGTGTTTTAGTTTTTAGGTATTATTTTTATTATTATTTTCTTATACTTATCCCTAGGGTTCCCATTGAGTTACAGGTAAAAATTAGAGAAATTGTGCTTAAAAGAAGGTGGCACAAGATTGGTGCACAGTTAGGGGAAACTGTGTTCCCTTGACCTAGAAACCACCTATCAAATTTCATTTTTTGGATAGTGGAGAGCAACATGATTGGCACATGGTGAAAACTACGTGAGATAATTGTGTGTCTTGTTACACTTTGACAGAGTGGGGTGCATAATTACTTTACAATTTATAAAACTAGGAGGTAAAACCATGTGCCTTTTCCAGACCATTAGAAATCATAAATTTACCATCTTTCCTACATTTATTTTAACCATATCTCCCCTATTCGGGATTATTCACCCAAGGTGTCTCTCCCTCTCCTTCATGATCCTTTGGATATTTATTTTGGGGTTGTATTTGGCATGTTTTCTCCAAGATTCTTTTAGTAAGTTCCCTTCTACAATGGTTTCTCCCTTATTTTAGGGTTTCTATCCCTTCCTCTTTGGGTCCTTCTTTTCTAGTTGGGTGTATGCCCTATAAACGGTTGGATCTTGTGTTACTGGGGGGAAATATTGATGTTTATTGTAAAATATTTCCTTTTTATAGTCTTGTGGTGGTGTTGTTGTGATTTCAAACCAATTTTTGGAGGGTTCCAAGTGAGAGGTAGGTGGTTGCATGTTTTTACATTACTATGTTAGTTTAATATGCTCCCTTGAGTTGATAAATGTCGTCCATGAAGTGGTTATATGGTGTGAATCTTATTTTTAATAATGTTTATGATGCACATGTGTTGAAAATGTTTTTCTAAATAATTTGGTTTCATTACTAGTATAACTTTTTATGGTATTTCTTAAAAATATTCTATGACCTCTATGAATGTTTCGAAATTATTTTTCAAAAATACAGATAGGTGTAAATGCGAGGAATGTTAATATTAGAAGTAAAATGGAATTTTTTGAAAATGGGCATCATTTTTATACCCCTTAAACATTTATTTTATTTTGGGATAATTATATATAAATAGTACTTATATTAATATGAATTTGAAAGCTTATTTTCCCAAGGAAATTATTGGTCGGCGCATGCATTTCAATGGTTATGTACCCAAATGGTTTTCATAAATGTGGCAAGTATTGTGAAATGTAATTTAAAATGGGTTTGATATGGAAAGTGGTGATTTACTTGTACTCTTATAATTATTGGAATGTATATTTGAAGGTGATGGTTTATGTGATATGTGAAATAGAATGTGCACACAAAGGGATTCCCATGTATCTAGGTGGGGAAACTAGAACTAGTGCACTAGTTTATTCGGATGTGGCTAAGGCCCAAATTCAACAAGTAGGATTTGAATTTTTGACACTAACTAAACATATGATATGATTAGAGACCTCTAGATATTGGGATGCATTCCACTCTAGTGGATCATTCATGGGAACTGGAAAATCTTCAACCCGGAGTCCACTAAACCGGTGCTCCGAGCAGGGTGGTTACATGACCTTAAGTGTGCCTCCCCGTATGCCAAAGGCTGCCGACTGAAAGCGGGGTCTATGGGGTCAAGTGTGGAGACTATACCCCCTTTTTATCACATTAAGCCACAACAGAATAACCAAATAGTGGAAGAAATCACAAATAAACAAGGAACATATATAATAACCATTTCCAATAATAAATATTCCATGTCATACTACAAGTGCACAAGTGAACAAAAGCAAAAAAAAGACTATAGCCAAAATTCCCAATATTTTCCCAAATCCAAGTCTGGATCCTCCACCAAGTGCCACTCATGTCCACTCATCTATCTATCAAGGACCCTTTCCCTTATCCTGACCTGCAAACATGAAGTCTGCTCGGGTACCCAACGACGACCTAGGCTAGGTGTGAGTACAACTCAGTAGGCCACCAGCAACAGTTTCTACAAAATATCCAGTTTAAACAGGTATTGCATGAAAAAGAAAAATGAATGATAAATTCCAAGTAATTAATTAAGGTTCCATTAACCAGTTCAGAGCCAAATCCATTGCCATTCCATTACCATCCATTTATTACCATTTACCATCACTTACCATTTCATCACATTTCCATGAGTTAATCACATACATTATGTTACATGGGTATAAGGCCAACAATCACATGGAAGAGGGTAAACACATCGTTATCCTATCTCACTAGTACTAACTCCCTCATAACATCCATATCCTCACCTCGAAGCCTCAGTCCGGGTGGATGCAACCGTTAGGAGAATAGACCCTCAGTCCCCTTTCCTAACCCGTGCATTTAGGGTGGAGTTTAGAGCATCAGTCATCGCTCGACCCATGGGCGTAGATCCTCAAGTCATACCCCACTGTACCAAGCCATGTGAACATGCTTATATATAAGTAACCATCAACCATCCATACCATTTCCCTTCGGCAAACACTATTCACAACACCCCCATGGGAATTCCACATCATGCCTTAACCCATTAACACATTACCTTTTCAAATCATTTAACCATTCACCCAATTCCCATGTGTTATGCCTAAGTCACTAAGCATTCAACACTCCCATAACCCATCCCGTTATGGTCTTTAATCAATTTATGCATTAACCCGTTTAACCCATTCCTCATTTACATGAATCAACCACTTAACTCATTCCATTTGACCCTCTGGTTATTACCAAGTCTAGGTGAATCACCTAACATATATCCCATGTTCAACCAATCATGACAACATGTTTATCAAGTGCTCTACCCTTAATTACAATAAGGTCACTTGTTCAATCACATTCCTTAAGCCTAGGAGAAGCCGACACATCCCATGGATGGCCCCAATTAGTTCATGTCAATCCTGACACATCCCATGGGGATCGTGAGGGTTCCCATTTTCCATTATAAACACCATTAATTCCAAACATTCCAAGGTTATCCAAAACATAACCAAAGGAAAACAATAACCTAACCAAACATGCACAAATTACTCAAATAACCATGTGATATAACTTGTAGACCACCTACCTCAAAACCACAGTTTAACGCACCCTCAATCGAGTCTGTAGACCTCAATCCAACCAACCTTTGGAGCTTAAACCTAATACTCACCCAAAAATTAGGGTTTTAGTGTTTCAGAACGAGAGAGAGAATATACAAACCCTAAACCAAGAAAAGAACCAAAGATGAGATTAGCCTTACCCAGAGCTTTGATCCGCAACCAACGACACCAAAAATGCCTTAGAATCGAAGGAGATTGATCTCTTGGAGCCCTTGGGCGATTTGGTTCATTCAGAGGGAGAAGGAGGAGGAATGGGATGAAAATCCCAAGTTGGGATCTTAAAGCCCGGAGTGGATATTTTTTGTAATTTTTTTCAACATTAAGTGGCCGCACGGCTTAGCCGCACGGTTTAGAAAACCGTGCGCACACCGTTCGTATGCTACTGTCTTGAGGAGGAAGGGCCGCACAGTTTTACCTTGGCAGGCCACATGGTTTACCCTGGCTATGCACAGGTCGTGCGCCTTGGCCTGTCTTGCCCAATTTTCCTTTCTTCCACGCCCTGAGCCCCTGGAAGACCCCCAAGGCCTCTCATACTTTCAGAAGACATCCCTTGAGGCCCAAAACAAGGGATTTAACCAAAAACCAACGAAAAACAAACAGTTCCAAAACCGGGATCTTATAGGAACATTTTTTTAGATACCAATGGACCTTGGGACACATTCCCATATAATGGCTCATTCTTGAGGACACTGATGGTAGTTTTTTGGAGTATTTTTATCACCGAGGAATTATTTTTTTGGGGCCCCTCTAGAGCCAGTTACCTATATGAATTTTAACATGGTACATTGTTGTGAAATAATTCTTATGTGATATGGTTCTCTCCATCGACAAATGGTAGACATTGTGTATACATTTATTTTAATAAATATTATTATGAAAATGTTATTTTTTAAAAGTTTTTACCTTTATAACAGTTTACATAAAAAAATTATTTAAAATGTATCAAATATTTTAATGGAGATATGCATGTTAATTATTCTATTAATGATATTGCATGAATAATTTTAATTTTGGTGGTATCCTATATGGTTCTGGATCATACCATAGATACACCATTGGGTTTATGTAGACTTTGTTATGTATGGAACAAGTAAAGGAAAAATGTTTCATGTTGATGGTGGATTTGGTTTCTAGAGCTACAATTGTTGTAGGTGTTGGTGGTGGTTACTTTTTTGTGATTTCCCTATTATCTCATGGTGGTTTTGGGATAGTTGTGGTTAACATTTTTTGGTTTAGAGTTCTTAATCCTTGAATATGGATATTGGTGTGCCATGTTTGGATCTGGTTATTTATTATTGTGATGTTTATTTTTGTTTGTTTTTTATTATAATCTAAATCAGTGAAATCATTCCAAAACAATATTTTCATTACCTATGAAGTAGTTTCCATCCCATGAGGATCATAAAAAACCTTTGAGGGATCCCATTAATTGAGTTGGGTGTCAGATTGGATGGAATGTTAGCTTGGTATTGGAAAAAATGGTATCAGAACAATTCATTATCATCTTGGTCATGTTATTTGGGATCATTATGGATAAAATGGAGATTTAATTGTAATGGATTTTGGTTTTGGTTGCGAGTCAGGTGCTTGGCCATCACACCTCTTAGTTGACCTCGAGTCTCCATGGGATATTGGGATTTATTTTGTTTTCTTCAATAGGTGAGACATATAGGCTAGAGACAGTATATGAACATTGGGAAGGGGTGGAGGTATTTTTTTTCCTTGTTATTATGATGTATTTGGTTATGCTTTGATTTTTGGAAGTGTTTCATAACTATTTTTATTGTTGATTTTTTTGGAACATTTAATGATAGTGTCCTTGATAGATTTTCATCATGTTTCTTTTGGTAGTAAAATGAATCTTCGGTGAGATCTTTCATAGCCATGGGAAGAGTTCAGGGAATGTTAACATAAAAATTTACTAGATGTTGGTGAAAGACATAAATCCGTCTTGACAATATTTGGGACAAGGATCAGGATCTGGTCCATCTTAGGTTATAGAAGATGTACCAGGTCCTTAAAAGGAAAAATCTCAAGAGTTTCTAAATAATAATACTTATTCATTCCATGGTAGAAAGAAAACTCATGAATGAGATGAGTGAGTCGAGATGATAGAAAGTATTTTTCTATTCCTTGATACTCCTATGGCTATCAGGGTGAAATATTCCTCATTTTTGTTGAAAGGCCCTAGAAAAAATTGATGGGACACGATGGTGCAAGACAGAAAGAACAATATGATGAGATTGAAATATTTTAGGGATGTATTCAACGAGCAGTATTTCCCCAAATTTTTTTCTTTTATAGGTCTTGGGGTTTTTTGGAGCTTAAAAGGGAGATTAGTTTTTGATAAATTTTCCAACTGCTTTGAAGATGTATTTTGGTATCCACCCAAGACCATTTCTAATGAGAAGATAAAAGATTAGAACATCAAGACATGGTTGTGGCTAGAAAGCTAGTATCATGATTTCCAATTGAAGTTTAAGATATATGGGGAGGTGGTTGAATATTATAAGATGGTGGAAATTGATTATGGAAGAAGGTTTGATTTTTATGGAACAATGTCAGTAGTGGAAAGTGGATTTTCTTGTGAGAATAATAGGATGCATGAAGTGTTGGGGAAGAAGGGAGGTGGTAGTTCAGGGCATCCGTCCTAGCTACCCTCATATGTGAGTTCTGATTCTAGGCCATTCATGTTCAATAAGTGTGGGAAGGTAGGTCACATGTGAACAACATGTGTATCTCTACCCAAACATTGTCACTGATTTAAAACTACAACAAAATTTTATGTATTTTGTAATGTGGTGAACACATATCAGAGTAGTGTCGGGTATGTGAAAGGGATAAAATCATAGAAAAAACTATCTAGCTCAGTGGTTTTTCAGTTTGTAGGTCATTAATGAAAGGATGGATTATCATCTAGGAAGAGTCATCTCAAGGAAGAGAGAGAGGTTAGTTGTCATTCTTAGGCTTAATCTTAGATGATGTAACAACATGTGGTTGATTGAGCACTATTAGAACCAGATGTAGGTCAACCAATAGTTTGAGGAACTATTCTCATTGCATAATCTTTTGATGTTGTTCTATTAGATATCAGTACTTCAGTTTCTTTTATTTTTTTCTTTCATTTTTAATGTGTAAATGTTTCGAACTTAGCTTATTCCATATATTACGAAATTGGTAATCAAGTTGATAGGAAAAGATCTCAGGGTTACGGGTGACTATATTTTCTACTCACACTGTTAGGGATCACGTTGGAATGAAATTTTCTTGTTTTGATATATAACGCATAGATGTGGACCAATTTATGGATTCAATGGTGTGTTTTAAATAAAAAATAAATTTTTATATGTATCAGGTGAGTTTTGGTTCACCTAATGGTAGTACCAAAGTTTTTTTGGGAGAATGGGATACTCAATAAGGTCATGCTGGTCCTCCGCTTTCAAAGTTGGGAAATATTATTTATAATGTAACATCTCTCACATTAGTAAAAAACAATGTTTCTTTTGGGAGTGAATTTCTTCCTGTGGTGAATGAGTTCCGAGTAGTTTTTCTAGAGGATTTCTTGGATTTTACCCTATATTGGGATGTGGAGTTTTCTATTGATTTGGAACAAGGCACACAACCAATATCTCTTCCCTCATACTGTATGGCCACATTGAGTTAAGGGAATTAAAGGTACAAAGAGATGGTTTGGAATTAAAAGGATTCATTTTCCCAACCTCCACACCCTAGGCCACTCTAGTCCCATTTGCAAAGAAGGCTGATGGGTTACTTCAGTTATGAAATGATTACTATAGGATGAATAAGGTGATAATTAAGAATAAAAATCTTTTTCTCAGAATTGATTAAATTTTTTATCATCTTAAGGTGGGAAGTTGGTTCTCTAAGATTGAATTGGATTCTCTTTATCTTTATGTCAATGTTAGAGAGGAGGATGTCCTAATAACAACCTTATGAATAAGGTACCAACAAATTGTATATTTAGTCATGAATTTTAGGTTCAAAAATGCTCCAACGGTCTACATAGATCATGTTGAGAAGGTGCTCCATCATTATATCAACCCTTTTCACGGTATTTTTGGACGAAATAATGTTTTTTCAGGACTGAGGAGGATCATTATTGATAATTTAGAATTGTGTTGGGTACTCTTCAAGATCATCATATATATTTCATGTTTTCTAAGTGCACCTTTTCGATTAAAAGAAAACATTTTTGTGTCATGTGATCTCGAAAGGAGGGGTTATTTTAGACCTTGAGAATGTAAGTGAAATTATATCAAGAGTAGAAAAAAATGGTTTTTTAGATCAAGTACTTTTTATTCCTAGTGGGGCATTACAGGTGATTTTTTTCAATATTTTCCTTATCTTTCTTCATCCATCAAGGTACTCACCTAGAAAGGGGTGAAGTTTGAATGGATTTGAGAGTGTCAGGTGTCCATTAAAGATCCAAAGTACTATTTTAACACCTCCCCTATTTTGATCTTTCCATAATATGGAAAGGGATATGTTTTCTATTTTTATGCTTAAAGAATGGGTGTTGGGTGTGTGCTAATATAGGATGACCATGGGGTGGATTATGGATCTCTCCAGCTCTGACCACATTATAATAATTTCCCGACCCATGACCTGGAGTTTTGGTAGAAATTAATGCCTTGAATTTGTGGTTAAATTATCATTTTGGGGATAATTTCATAGTTTATTCATATTAGAAGATCTTGGATTAAATATTCTCCTAAAATGATCTTAACTTGAGGCAGGGTTGTAGGGTTGAGTACCTTCAGGGATTCAACATTGATATAATATATACCCTAGGTAAGGGGAATGTTTTGGATGATGATTTGAGAAAAAAGTTATTGTGAAAAAATTGATAAAGAATAATAATGAGTTTACAATGATGATCCTTTTTTCTATGATGCACTTGGATACTGAGGAACATGGTTGAGGTGAATTCTTGTCTAGTGTGTCGCTACGAAATTCTTTTCTGGAGATGATCTGATAGGATTAGATGAGTGATGTTTTGTTCTAGTAGTCTGTGTAGTTTCATAGTGGTGTGGAGGTACCTTGTGATTGGTTTCTGTATTTGGAAATAGTTTTTTTCTTCAAGGGTAACTTCATGGTGCCATTATCTATGTGGAAGGTGGTGATGCTGGATAGTCACAAATCCCAGTGGGTTGTTAATCCTAACACTAAAATGATGTAATATGATGTTCATTAGTAGTTATGATGGTTACGTTTCAGGGGAGCTGTAGATGACATTGTATTATGGTGTTATAAAACTCAATAGGTTAAAGGAGAGCACCCAATGATCAACTATTTTCATCAAAAACTACTCATTACTACTTGGAAGTGAGATGGTATTACCGTAGAATTTATTTTAGACTTCAATCATACATCTTTAGGGAATAATTCTATTTGGGACATGATCGATCATCTGACCAATTCAACAAATTTCTTTCACATAAAATATTCCTCCCTGGAAGATGAGTTTGGTAGGTTTTATGTTTAGGAGATTGTAAAGATTCACGGTGCACCATCCGTAATTATTTCTAAAGGGGTCCCTTATTTTACCTCAAGGTTTTTGGAAGGACTTTAGAAGGCATTAGGGTCAGATGTTAAGTTGGGAAAAACACACAACCCTCAAATGGATGGTTTGAAGGAGTGAGATAATAATATCTAGGAATACAAGATCCAAACATGTGTATCGGATTTTGGAGGTTCATAAGATAACCAATTTGGTTTGTTAAAGTTTTTATATAAAAATAGTTATCAATCCTCAATTCAGATTTCTCCTTTTTAGTTTCTTTATGGATGACCATGTCAATCACCCATGTATATGGCTGAGGTGGGTGATAACTCATTATTGAGACGGAGCCATGTGAAAGATATTTCTGATAAATTCTAGTTGACCATGTAGTGGTTTTTAGTATTTGAGATTCATCATATGTCTTATTCCATTCACATGTGATATGATTTGGAGTTTTCAATGGGTTACTCGGTATTCATGAATGCATCACCTCACTTTCATCATCACGATTTGAGCAAGCATGGGAAGCCAATGTCGAGGTACGTTGGAACTTTTGAGATTACCAAGAGGGTTGTCAAGGTGGAATAAATGTTATCTTTCTACTATCAATTGACATTAATTCATGACTTGTTTCATGTTTATTAGATGAAAATGTATAACCCAGACCGGTATCATGTGATTAATTGGGAAGAGTTGGAGTTAGAACTAGATTTTTCTATGTTTGAGAGGACCATATGAATTGTGGGTTCTCATGAGAATGTGTTATGTGGGATATATATTGCATTGGTCTATGTTCTTCGGAAGCCTGACAATGATTTTCATGATTCTTATGAGAAAAATTCTTCAATTTCGGTGTAATATCTATTTATTTTTTTAGATCAAACTTTAGATCGAGTTTTTTGGGGGTGAAAATTATTCATGGTGGAGGGAATTTTCATATCGGTGTTTTTATTTTGAGCTATTATTTTGTTTATTTTATGTCTTATACCTATCCCAACTGTTACCCTTGAGTTTTTTTGGTGAGAAGTAGAGAAATTGGTCTTAATAGTATGTGGCACATAAGTGAAAAAATGTTAGGGGAAACCGTGCTCCCTTTCCTAGGAAACCATGTGACCAATTTCATTTTTGGATTGTAGAGAAAAGTAGAGTTGGGTCATGGTTCCAAACCATGAAGTCTAAAAATTCAACTTATTCTACTTGGGTAGAGATGGGGACATTATTGCCACAAATTTTTTTAAATCGTATGGGAAAACAACATAACTAGTCCAAGTCTTTAAAAATTATAAAATATCAATTGTTACTGCTAATATTTTAACACAATATCCCCACTTTTCTCCCCCATTCGAGATTCTTCACCCAATGTGCCTCTCCATCTTCCCCATGGTCCATTGGATCTTCATTTTTGGGTGCATTTAGCGTGGTTTATCCAAGATTATTTAGGTAAGTTTCCTTCTTTAATTGATTCTCCCTTATTTTAGAGTTCTACTTGCTCCATCTTTTTGTTGACATATTTCAGTAGGGTGTGTAACCAAAGGTGGGTTGCATCTTTTTTTGTTGGGGGAAATATTGATGTTTATTTCAAAATCATTCATTGTTAGGGTCTTGTAATGGTGAAATTTTAGTTTCACAATAATTTTTTTGAGGTTTCCATGTGGGAGGATATTGGTTCTATACTTTTACATTAATGGATTTGTTTAGCTTTCTTAATTGAGTTTTATATGTGTTCTATGAATTTCTTATAATGTTAGAATCATGTTATTGAAATGGTTTTTTATGCACATGTGATGAAAATGTGTTTTCTAAAGGAAATAAGTTTTTATAATTATATTATATGTTGTGATATTTATTGAAAATGATTTATTCCTTGTGTAGAAAGTTAAAAATATGTATTTAAAGAGATTTAAAGGTAAAAATTTGATGAAAGTGAAAATTATAAGAATAATTGGTTTTACTGACATTGGGATTTGTGATTACGAACCAAAATATGTATATTTAAATTGTTAATCATGTTATATAAATAGTTTTAATGTGAATAGGAATTTTAAAGGATATTTTCCAATGGAAATGGTTGGATTGAACATGCATTCCTCTTTTTGTGTTCTCAAAGTGTTTTCATAAATGGTGTTATTATTGTGAAAGGTATTTTGAAATGGATTTGATATAAAAATTGGAAAATTCCTTAAGTTCTTATATTGATTGTCTTGTATATGTGAATGTGATTATTTATGTGATATGTGAAATGGAATCTAATCCTAATGGGAATCATGGTTACCTAGGTGGGAAAAATATAACTGTTGTGTTAGATGATTCGAAAGTGTATAAGGCCCAGATTTATCTACTGAGGTTTACATTATCTATAATTTCTATACATATGATAAGATTAGAGACCGCTAGAAAATGATTTGTGAACAATCTAGTGGCTTGTGCACAAGAACATTGTTTTAGAGACCATTGGAAATTGGGACATGTTCCCCTCAAATGGATCACGCATGAGGATGATGTTGGTAGTTTGGTGGAGGATTTAGATCAAAGATGTATTATGTTTATAGGGTCCCACTAGTGCGAGTAACTGATAGGGATTTTCCCATGGAACTCTATTATTAAATGATTCCTATGTGATATGGTTCTATCCATCACGGTATGATAGACCTTTTGTATACTTTTATTTTAAGAAATATTATTTTGAAAAAGTTTTTATTTAAATTCATTTACCTTTAAAATATTTTCCTCAAAATGTTTTCATATAAATGTTTCAAATGTTTTAATAGAAATGTGTATCTTAATTTGTCTTCTAATGTTATATAATTAAAACATTTCTTTTTGTTGGAATTTCAATGGGATTTGGTTAACTCCCTAAATTCACCTTTTGGTCTATGTGGATTTTGTATGTACGACCAAGGTAAAGGAATGAAGTATCTTGGAATTGGTGGATCTAGTTTATAGAGTCCCACTTCTTGCTGGGGTTTGTGTTGGTGAATTTAGGGTGATTCCACTCTTTTCTCATAGAGTTTTTTGGATAGTTGTGGTTCTCTTTTAGTTGTGGCACCTTATGTTATTGGTTTAAATTTATAAAACATTGAATTTGAATATTTTTGTTCCATGTTTGGATCTGATTATTTATTATTTTTATGTTTATTTCTTTTAGTTATTTATTGTTATTTAAATTGGTGAAATTATTACCAATGAATATTGTTGAGACTGATGTAGTAGTTTTTAGCCCGTGGAGATCAAGAAAACCCTTTGGTCTATTCCATGAATCAGGTCAGGTGGTGGGTTTTATGGAATCTTGGCTTGGTTCGTGACAAGGTGTTTCACTAAATCTATCTCACCCTAATCCCCAAAATAACTAAACTAATAAAAAAACTAAACCTTTATCTAATAGAAACTATAAAAAGTTATCTAAACACATATTTTTTTGCATAATTTTTATGATATAAATATGTCATCACAAAAAATAATCTTACAATCCTAATAATGGAAGGTTTATTGACTTTGAGGCCTAGTTACATAATCAACTTAGTTTACAACAATTCCAAAAATTACTCTATAATTGAACAATAAGAAACTCCTTTTTATACATCCCATAATCTATAATATTATTTATAACATGGGTAATAGAATAATTAGAAAGGGGTTACCACAAATTATTAGTGTGGGAAATCATATCATCAATTCATCAAATGTTAGATCATAAACATAATACAAAATGGGAAAAGGGGAGAAATTTATTATTAAAAGAAGATGAAATCCATGAGAGTAGTCCATGAGTCATGATAGAGAAATATTTTAGGGAAAACATATACCATGGAAAAAGAGTGTGGAACCATTATAAAATCAATGTTTTCCATGAAGAATACTTAATGGAATGTAGCATGGAAATGTTACATTCCTTTGAGATGTTTTATAATAATGATTCATTTACATAAAAATAATCACAATGCGTCGATATAATGTGAGAATATACATGAAGTACCACATACTATATTGTGAGAATATTCAATAATTATCATACTTTATTTTGTGGAAATATCTAAAAAGTATCACCCTTTAGTTTGTGATAATATCCAAGAAGGCCCACACATTAGTTTTGTGATAATATATATGAATTCTCATGCTACATTATCTAATATGAAATAAAATACTAACCAATACATTGAAGGTAAATATAGGAACCCATTCATCAATAATCCATACATATAAGTTTCATGTGATATAAATAATTTTGACATGTCATGAAAACCAATGTAAAGAAAATGATTCATACCCAAAAATTGGTTATATATTATTTATAAATGGTATAAAAAATTACCTTAGTAAAAATAATGATTCATACCCAAATTTCAATCACCCAAATATATTATTTCATAATAATATTTAGAGTGTAATTCATGGGAAAAATAATTTCCATGTAAATAAACCCTTTTAATGATAAATATGAATGTTATATTGAAGCCGTAAAAGTGTTTTTAGAAAATTATCTAAAAATTATTGTAAAAGTAGAGGTTCCAAATATCATTCTAAAATCAACTTTTTAAAAGGTGAAGCAACAATTTTTGAAAAAAATTATTTAGATATATTACTTAATAAATGTTCCTTGAAATGTTATAAAGGTTATCAAAATTAATTTTCTTTATGAGATAAGAACAGTTTCTATTAATGGTTGGAAAATATTATAAATATTTTGAAATCCCTGGTTAGAAACCCAAATCATAACTGTTAGACAAAATTTTTATTTTTATGAAATATGATTATAAAAATATAAGGGTCACTAATTGTAACCTATATTCTTGGTTCCATATAAAATGATGACATTATTGGGAAATGAAAATATGGATAAGATGGTAAACTGTTGTTAAATAATATATGAGTTATTCTCAATACTGATATATATTTGAGAAACAATTTCATGAAGGAAATAATTTGAATTACAAATGTAACTTTACCTAGAGAGAAGAGTCATTACAGTATCATCATTGATTATAATAAACCCATTTTTTAAAATAATAATAAAAAATAAACCATTATGACCCAAGAAAATATGTTGCGTTATGAAAACTCGTACCTTGTGTTCGTGCTTACATGAATGCACTCAATCATGATTGAAAACATAAAATTAATCCTTAAAATATATTTTGAATGCGTATAATTAGGCAATTTAATTTAGACCAAAGGTTTCGGAATATGAATGTGGAATATAGAATATGGCAAATGGTAGTGTTTCCAAATAAAATTTTAAATTATGGGCATGGTATGAAGGGAAGGAAGTGACCCCCTTTTATAAATGAAAAAATGGATCTTTGGTGAGCACCCATTATATTTCAATAATAGAATGAAACTATTATAGGGTTTGAAGATATAAACTAGACAATAATAATGTTTAGGGAGATATAATTACATTAAATCATCTACCACTCGTTTTGACACATTTTTTAAACACGTTTCAAGTCATTTAGTTTTTTTATATTTTTCCATATTTTTTTTCTTACTTAGGAAACATGTTAATATATCATACTGAAAATATAAAATAAAAGTTATAATAAAAATTTAGTGTTATGAACATTAATTTGGTCTTAATTTTATTTAAATAAATTTCTTTATAATATAAATTAAACTTACAAGTTAATTCATTATAAATATATGTTAACTGTTTTGTAAAAAGAATTTTTTTACCATTAAGTGTTATTAGAAAAATTTATAATTTATTAATAATTGAATTTCTATTAATATATTTTGTCTAGGATTTATAATTATATTAGATTAATTTGGGAAAATATATTAATTTATTTTAATAAAAAAACTTATACAATGTTAATAAATGAATTCTTATGAAATAATAATTTTATGATTATTTTGAAAATTATCTTTAATCCTAGAAATCTGATTTTATACCAAAATTTAAATGGGACCTTACAAATAATTTTTAATTAAAGATTTCAAATATAAAATCCATTTTAAAAAAATAAAATTTGTTATGGCTTGGAAGATTAAATTTCATATTAACACACCTAATGTGTAAAAAACTTTTTTAGAAAAATTGTATCACAAGAATAAAAAGAAATTTTTTTATTAAAAATTTATATATCATTTTTAAAAGTTGGTTATTTTTATTTCTATCCATAAATTTAGAGTATATTAAATATTGGTAATATTTAGTAATTATATTAGGGTACCATGATTTTTTAGTTTAATGCTGCGTGCAGGATATGCTACTCACACTGTTTTAAGAAAAGTATGTACTAAAATCATGGGTCAGTATTGAAATGATTGAATAATATTTTCAATATTAATATATTAAAATTATAATATATCAATAATAATTTTTTTATTATATTAGGGTGTCTAGAATAAGTATTTATGAGAAATATTATGAAGAAGAGGAAAAATACAAAGAAACACTCATGTCGAGAACTTAAGAATTCTCTTCAAAATATCCATATAAATGGAGGCCTCATGCTATCTAATTGAAACCTAAGGCATATAAAATTTAGATTGTATTATTATATTATAAAATGGAATAGTTTAGGTAATAAATTATTAGTTAAAATTTTATCATGAAGTTATGGAGGTTATCCATTTTCATTACTGAAGAGATGGGTAAATTTGGAAGTACCCATTACAGTTCGATAATGTTATAGCACCATTCAAGGGTCAAGGGATGTAAAAGGTTTAAATAATGGATAGTTTGATTATATAGGGTTTAAAAATACTATTACACTAATTTTGATAATTTTTTTAAAAATGTATCAAGCTAATTAATCATATATTTATAACTTTTAGAATTTTTTGTTTTTACTACAATAATTAATTTTTAAGAAAGTAATTTAATTTAAATACATAAAAATGAAATGGGAAATTTAGTATAATATTCTAAAATAATTTAATATATAATAAATTGATATAAAAAGTCTATATGTTAGAAAAATTAATATTAATATAAGCATATGTAACATGTAAATCTGAATTTTTAGAAAAATCTTAGTTTTAATTTTAAACTCTATATATAGGATAAATGAATCTATGTTTTCATTCATGAAATAAATTTTAAATTATAAAAAAATTAAATCTAATGTGTTTTTAAAAACATAACAAAACAACAACACACTAAGAACCTAATATATTGTTACCTTTAAATAAGTCAATGTGTTCTATTGCTTACAGTGCACATAACATCAAAATTAAACAAAACCACAACATATTTAGATAAAATATAAATATTTATGGAATTCCATTAAAAAAATGATTTTTAATTATTAGTATTGAATAATAGTAAATAGTTTCTGAATTTTGCGTATATATAAAATAAACTATATTTTAAATATGAATGAAATTAAATTAGTTTACTTAAAATTACCAATAAGAACATTTGTTATTTACGAACCTTTTTTATAGAAAAATGTATTTTATGTGATATAAATTCATATTTCAAGAAAAATATAATTAATTTGAAATTGTGTTTGATATTAATAACATTTTAACACAAATTTATTTGGAAAATGATATGAAATAAGAATGATACTATTAAATATTCGTGAATTTCATTTTCATGTTAAAATTGTTTTTCAAATATAATTTATGACATTATCAAACAACTAAATTTATAAATTTTGTAATTTGAAATTAATATTTTAGTTTTAGTATATTCTAGAAATTAGATCACAAGAATGAATATTAGAAATTTATATACTTGAAAACAACTATAATGCCCCGACCCCAGATACCCAGAGTTGGTGCATTATTATATAACATTGGCATGATCAAAAGAAATATCAAGACTCGAAAGACCGATTAGTTTAGTAGCCTTGGAAACACTAGATATATTCATAAAGTTTACATTACATCAATAAGTAAAAAACTACAACAATATATTGTCTTCATATCCCTTCATACTATCCCTGCAGGTCATTCATAAAATACTTCTTCACATCTTGGGAAAAATAAAACATTGAAAGGGATGAGCTCAGATGCTCAGTAAGGATAACAATATAGCAGAAACATTTATAAATAAACATAAAAATTTAAGGCAATTTATAACTAAAAAAAAGACTTTTAAACTTGAACTTCAGCATAATATGGAAAGGATAAAATGAAATAATGCCATTTACTTATTCATATGGATATTATACTAGTCAAATAATCAAATGAAAATATAAATAACCACTTTCATAATGACGGAATGCATAATGCCAGACTATCATAACCATGTAGCCAAGGCCTCGTGCAAAAACTAAAAACAAGATTTTGTCAAGGCCTCGTTCCAAGACTCTAGTTTGTCTCATGAGACCTACTGATGCATCGAGGAGCTATAACGGGCTCCACCCGTCACTTACTAAGTCCAATGCATTCCTCATATGAAAAGTTTTAAACATAACATAAACATTCGTATAAAAACTATCATACAAAATTTCAATACTTTATCCACAAACCATGAATGGTATAAAAATAGCACATCCACAGTCAAAGAAAACTCATTTGATACAATATGAAAGATTGTATTGTATCATATTAACCTCAACTGAGAATGTTGAATTATATTGACATAGATGAAAATAATCATCAAAAGAATTAGAGTGAAATAACCCCCTTTTTCTTGAAATCATTTAAAAGTCACACTATTTGTCAAGAATCCATTTAAAATAGATTTTAGAATCCAAGTGTCCCATACCACTATGAAACTTTTAAAAGGAATTTTTATTTGAAAACATTAATGTCCATATAAATAAATCCTTAAAACCATTTTTAAAACATGGAAATTAATGAGAAAGATTTAGAATAATCAATCTTTAAAACATTTTAAAATGTCATTTTAGTTAGAGTTCCTAACCAAAAGAGAGACACTTGAATAAAAATAATTAAGTAAATAAAAACTTTGTAATATCATGAGAATAAAGGGATTCATGATATATTATGTCAAAGTACATTATATACACCATATAAAAGTGATTTGGTGTATAACAATAAAGGAGTCTCAATGGATTGTAAATTGAGATGAAATCTCTCATAAAGGCCGTATCCTTAGGTTAAGGATAAATCAATGACATAATTATGAGTGAAAAATATAAATACACTCAATATGATTGGATATTCAGTGTAAAACAATCAAAGGAAATTCACACATATTCTTGTAAAAACAACACCAATGAATTGGATGTTTAACTCAACAAATCGAGATTGAGTAAAAATTACTCTTATCAAGTTCATACCGATGACCTAATAATTTATCAATGGAGTGATTATGTGTATCAAAATTATATCCACAGAAAGGGGAGTGTAATTTATGACATAATCAAATTAATAGTGATTCTACCCATAATCTTGGAGTAAAATAACCAGTGAAGTATGCGTAAAGCCGAATGAGTGGAAATTGAAATTTCAAATTACCTTATCGATTAGGTAACTTACGAAATATACACCCATGAAAGAAGGATCATCAAATGATGATGTAAATACCCATAAATTAAATTATATTACACAATGAATAAAATCATGGGCATTACACGTACACCACATGCAATAAATAAGTGGTGAACAATGGAATTCTCACGAAATTAAGAGTGAGATAAGAAACCCCTTACTTTTTACATATTCCTTGGTCGACGGTAGGTTAACCTCCTATATAATGGTGAAATAATTTTTATTGAACTATAAAAGAATCATTTACATTAATATGATATCATATATGATCTTTTAACATTGATTTGTTAATAATATCTTATTATTATCGTCATTTCGGGTGTTAACTTACTCGTTTTCCTTTATATTATTTGTTCGTAAGCCGTGTTTTTTATGGATAGGTTGTAACTTATTCATATGAAGAATTATATAAAGTCCTAAAATATTATTTTTAATCATAAAATGAGAATTATACTTGAATGGATATGATCGAGAATGAATCTCATCACGTTTGTGGAGACGGTAGTCCGTACGTACGCACGAGCGACAATATCATTATTTTGATGTTAATATAATATATAATTGGATGGTATATCATATATACAGAATAATTATCATGTTATATTTATTATTTACATGAATTACACATCATTATTATACCCATCCAAATAATAATTTATTGAATGACAATTACAGCACGATGTGGAGACGGTAAGCCGTATGTACGCACGTATGGTGACATGCCATTCAAAGGATGGATAGAATAATGAAGTATGGTTGTACCATGTTTATAATAACATAATATTATATATAATATACTGTATTTATTATTTTATAATGGTAATAACAATGAAAAAGGAAGTGGAAGAAGAAAGGAACTTGAAAAAAGCGTGGTGAAAACATTACCTCTTCTTCAGGTTCTTCCTTTTGATTTGATCAAAAGGGCTCCTTAGGTTGGCTTTATGATCAAACTAAGGCCTCTAGGTTGTAGTGAGGTACGTTTAGAGAGTATTTGGGCCAGGTTTTTCCGAACCAAAAGTCTTTGATGGTGTGAATTAATGAGAAGGGGGAGTGCCCTTTTATAAGAGGGGCGATGGGAACCTTTGGAAAAGATAGAAATATTATTTTATAATAAATTCATATTCGGTTTCTAATGGCTCCAAAGTTGATTATTTAAAGGTTAAGGTGGGGATGTGTCGAAAACCACTCAATAAATAGAATTTAGACAGGTTTAGGTCATTATATTAACCTTTTCTTTTAGTTTTAACTCTTAGTTAATTAGTTTGACACTTACCATGTCACTTTGTATTTTTATCTTATATAGTTAATAACCTTACTATATACCTTCAAGAGACCCCCATGTGGTCAATTAATGATGCACCTATCATGATATAAGTATGTTGGCCGAACCGTAGATTTTTAGGAGTTGAATATCAATTAATAATATAATATTTTTTTAAAACTCTTTTATGTCAATTTTGACACTATTGGGAAAGTTGATTTTTCTGAAAATCATAACAGAATGATTACTTAGAAATAAGTTAATTAAATCATTCGTAAAATTTCATATTAACCTAAAAAATTAGTGTAATTCATAAAATGTCTCAAATTATAATTAGTTGGGTATTTATAATATCAATTAGTTTAATTTTTTCACTATTATGGTAATTACTGCATCATCTTTGTGTCATAAATAAATTAAATTATTTATTGTCTAAAAATTATAAATAAAAAATAATTATGTTTTAAATCTTTTTATCATTATAATTAATATTTACAATCGAATTTAACTTATGTATAACCCAATATTAAAAATGTTTTATTAAATAAACTATGATTTTAACTCTTTTAACTCTTCTTTGAATTAAATAATAATAAATGTCCTAATCTAATCCAAGTGGACCAAAATGAAAATATTTTACTCCTAAGTTTGTTTTTGGTCGAGGTACACTTATCCAATAGAATTATGACATGTGTTATGGTAATATTAATATCATTTTTACCCTTAATTACCCTATTTACTTTTAACCGTGGTAAATAAATGTAAAAAGATACTATTCATCAAAAATTATTTTCATCTCATTGAACCACATTTTACTCCTTGATATTAACCGTGTCTCTCAGATTTTTGAAATTCCACTCACAGAAGCGGTAAATTTAAGTTTTATGAGAAATTCAGTTTTTTAACTACCACTTAGTTGTTTCACTATTCATCAAAAAATGAAATTTCCAGAAAAATACCAAAAAGTAGGCCTAAGATATATTTGATATTATGAATTCAAAAATGATTTCTATTTTACCAAATTAAAAACATATTAGTTGCATTAATTAATTTAAAAATTAATTCCCATCGTCAAAACAAATAGCTTGTTTTTAAGAGATAATAACTATCAAAAGATTGACACTTGTTTATGTCTGGTTTAAATGTGAAATTGCATCCAACGACCAACATTGTATTAAATGGTAAAAATATATTCCAAATATAATTTAAAACCAATCAAATTAATAATTTATCACTATTAATTATTTCGATTGTAAAAGTTGTTTTTAATTAAAATTTAGTAATTTTCACTATTTATCATAATATGAAAGTTATCCGAAAAGTACCAAAATTTCACCCTAAGCTAATTTCGATATTACGAATCAAAAACTGAAGTCCATTTTGGAAGATAAAATTTATAAAATTTAAAAAAGTAGGTATTACTATTCATAATGGCTAGTTTGATTGGTTGTGGTGTGTTAGAATCTCGAAGTTGCGTACAATGCATGCCATTGCATTATTCAAAGGGAAACGTATCATGGAAGCTTGGGGTGTTATAAACATCATGTCTTATAACCAAATTATGGTGTACAAAAAAAAGTTGAGAATCATATTATATTTGTGTCTTGTTGGAAAATTTGAGTTTCCTAGTCTTACCTGTGGTATTTAGATTGATATTTTCTTGAAATTAATAAATACTTTCACTAGCGAGTGATACTAATAAATGATATTCTAGTATATTCTAAAATTTATAAGCATTATGTAAAACATATAAGATGTATTATTCATTATGTTGTCCTTAAAGGTGTGGTGAAATATATTATTTGATATTAATAACCTTGAAAAGTGATTTTATGTCAGGGTTATATTTTTCTTGACAAATATTGGAGAACACGTTTTCGAGTTATGGATAATTATTATGTTTTATATACACATGATAATGATAAAATAAAGGGTGTTTTGTTTTTAAATAATAAAGTAAGATTAAAATTGATAATCTTGGGATTGATAATTGATTAATTATATTTTTTGATAAGTTCATCTCCCTTTTGGTTTATGACATATAGCGAGTAGTGTATTAAATTGAGTTTAATTCAATTTGAGGGTTAGATATACAGTTAATTTTTATAGGAATATATATTCTATTTATTTATTAATATCTAATAGGTTATAATAGGTTTTTATATAGGTATAATACTTAGAGTATATGGTTAGGATATATATATACCTGGTTAAATGATTATATCAATGATTAATTTTTTTAGGAAGGATAAGTTGGATTTTAAATGCATGTTTTTAAATATTTATTGGATTTATAATAATTTATTATTGTTTATAGTAATTTGGGATATCTATTTTAATGAATTTGTATATTAAGTAGCAGGGAAACCATATTAATTTAACATATGTTAAACCGAGATTAATATATTTTAAACCGAGATATAGGGGTAAATGCTACATGTGTGGAGATAATGGTTATTAAAGTCCCATGTTTAAAGGAAATGTAGAAGTTATAGATATATATTGTTTATAATGAAATAGAGTTGGGAATTATGAAAATAAATATCCCAATCGAAGTTCCAATAAAAGAGATCGTCATCAATAACCATGTGAACTAGGAAAAGACTATGACAGTTCTACCAATTAATGAGATAGTGTGTTTGAACTTTTAATTTTCTAGTATCCTATTCCAAGTATGTTTTCACAAACTAATACACACTGAGATATATATAAAAACCCATAACAATATGATTATCATATAATTTATTTATAGGATTTTGTATGTTATTATTTATAGATATAGATCTTCATCCCATAACACAATTCTAGGTGAAATGAGATACATTTTTGATGTTATTATAGATTACATATAATGATTTCTCATTTAGATAAATCTCAATACACACCCTTAATAAAACAATGATCATATAGGTGTGTATGGTTAATTTTGAGTTCCCTGTAGAAATTACACAAATCATATAACTCAAAATATGAAGATTTAATTTATTTTTTATTGACAATGTAACACCCTGAGATCTTAAGAATTTTTTATCATTAAATAATTATTTGTGTTTGATAGCTTTCTCAACACACAACATCAAACATAAATGAAACTATGATATATTTAGTTAAAATAACACTATTTAAGTATGACTAATAAAAAAAGTAGTTGATTTAGAAGGAATGAATTATAGTATCCACATTATGAAT
Source organism: Viscum album (assembly GCA_963277665.1). Classification (NCBI taxonomy): domain Eukaryota; kingdom Viridiplantae; phylum Streptophyta; class Magnoliopsida; order Santalales; family Viscaceae; genus Viscum; species Viscum album. Next base: position 1,849,911,833 of record OY728164.1, on the reverse strand, counting down.
TATATGTATATAAAAAATATGGGATACTTTTGTACGAATGATATTCAATTAGATTACCTAAAATGACCAATATGATAATTTGTTATCCAGTAAACTATTATTTGTAATGAAATTTATTTTATGTGATAATTTTTTAAAGGAAAATATCATTACTGGATGATTTTGTTTGATGTTAATAATTTGTAAAAACTATTTTATTTCTTAAAGGATATGAAATAAAGAATAAAAATATTTAATGTTTGAAAATTTTACTATCCAACTAAATTGGTTTGTAAATATATATTATGAATTTATTCATAAAATTAATTTATAAATTTTGGAAAATTAAATTAATAAAAATTTACTTCAGTTTTTAATTCCTCATATCAAAATTTACTTATTACGAATTTTTATCTTTTTTCTAAAAATAATGGGTTTTATTCAATAAATATGATTTTCATGAAACATTTAATTGGTATGTCATTATCATTATTTAATATTTACCTATAAGTTTAGAAAATATATTAAGTAATAATACAATAATTTAAGGAAAAATGACATTCATTTAAAAATATTATTTAATCTTAAAAATCATATGTCTATTATTTTTAGAACAATTTAAAATGGCACTTTAATAAAATAACACTTTTGGTAATTTTATTTGAATCAATTATATCAAAGGGGGATTCATTTTAATATTTCCTATGAAGAATAATATCATTTATTTTTAATATAATTATACAATTGATTCCATTAATATTAGAATCGATGATAATTTTACCTTACATATAAATTTTAGACTTAAAAATGTTATTTATATAAAAATTGTTTTTATGCAATTAAATGTAATTATTTTAAAATAAAATTATCACATATTATAATGTGTTTTTGAAAAAATTACTTTAAAATTTTAAATAGAGGTATAAAATCATGTAAACAGTTCAATATAAATGTTTTATATTTAAATTAATCACCATGTCTTATAACTTAATTACAAAGTCAAAATATTGTTTGGGTAAAAGGTCAAAAGTTAAAACAAAAATCCATAAAACAATCATTATTGTCCCAAAAATGAGTGATTGAGGTGATTTTCAACCCATACTCATTTTATTCTCCCATTTTTCTATTTTTTGGGCTTTCCCACATTCATAGTATCCTTATATTACTGGAAATGTAAGGGCTACTCGCAAAACTACCATTCCCTTCACATTTAATAGTGTTACATATTCAATAAATAAAGAATCACCAAAAATAAGTATTAACTATTAGAAATATACAATTTTATCCTACTTAAACCTATCCCACATTCAAAATATTTCTTCCAAATTTGTTATCATAAGTCCTTCATATCGAAGGAGACTTCCAAGGAAAATTCAAGTCCTCGACATGAGTATTATCAACTAGTTAGTTTTTATTTTAAATTCTTTTTTTAAAATTTATTCTAGATCAAATAATATATTGTTATTATTATAACTGATATACTATAATGTCTTCATACTATGAGAATTATCATTTTTATTCTTATAACCAATCCATTAGAAAAAAACCACCATTCATGTGTTGTGACTACTATAGTCTCCAAAATGCAACATGTTTCATTTTCCTTCTCCAACATAAAAGGTTGGATATACAGATGGAATTAAAGGATAAAAATTATTTTTATTATATCATTATGTTTATGATATTTAAAATTAAATAAATTATTAATGTTATTATCAACAAAAAATTATCGTTAATTCAATCATTTAAAATGAGCAATCTAAGATGAAAATGATCTCTTATTTCTATGTAATATGTTTTTATAAAATATATTATCATTATAATTATTTAAAATTCTAATATATCACACTAATAAATAATAAATAATAATAATATACATATATTATAATGACATTATATCAAAACTACCTCATAATCATTCATTAAATCAGGGTATGTTCATGTTTGGGTCAGTTTAAGCATATACTTGAATAGTAATTTGAATTTACATCATCAATAAAAATGGGAATATTATTATGGGTATAATATAATATTATTGTGTAAATAATGATAATTTTTATTCAGGGGATGTTATATTAATATTTAAATGATAAGTTAATAAAACACACTTCAATTGTTAAGAATCACTGAAACATGCTTCCTATCAATTTCATCTTCAAGGATAATGATTAAAACAAAGATGAATAGATTTTTTAACATATTAAATAATTAAATAACATATATCATAATAAGATGAAATACCTAGTAAATATGAACATTGTAAGAAGAATTAATATGACCACTGCTATTATAAAACTTGTACAAACGATCAAAACATTAAACAATAGATATAGAAAATAAGATGAATTAATATATAGAATATCTATTTATGATTATTATAAATAAAAATGGATATGATCATGTTTATGAATTTGTTTAGTAATATATATATATATGTTTTTTATAAAAGAGTATTATGTATGTTTAGAAAATTAAGTAAAATATGTATTGGATTTCATCTCAAATTCCTCTCTTTAAAACAAGTTTGGTATTAGAAAACTATTTTCATTTATGTGGTCTGTATAATACCTAATTGAAACATCATTTCATGAATTTTATTTGAATAATATTATTTTATGTTCAATTACAAACACTCACTTCTAATGGGGTTTCATTGAGGTGTTAGAAAAGAGGTTATGGTGTTCTTGGTCTCAATTCAGGTTCATCCGGAATTGTTACATATTATGCACTATGCTACCATTTTATGGTGTTATATAAATTTACTTTACATTGAATGGTATATTATTTATTTCCTTATAATTCATGGGATAATCTAATTTAAATAAATTTATTTTCATTAAATGTCATTTTTACATAATTTTTACCCTAGAGATAATAGTTTTTGGTAACTCTATTTCCATTAAATGAGTTATTATTGTTCCATTCACTATTTTAATATATTTTTTTGACATTTTACTCACTGATTTTATTATGTGATATTCTCTTATTTTATAAATTATTAACACATAAAACCATTTTCATGTGTTTCTTAATTCATGCAGTATTCTTACCGAAAGGGTCATTGATAACTCTAATATTTATTCATTGTGTTATAATAATTCATCATTATATTATTTTCTTTATTCTTGGGTTATTCCACCCTAAAATTTTATTTTACAGTATTTTATATGCCTATTTGAGAAAAATAATTTTTTATTCAAATAAATGTTTTGTTACTCTTCTCACAATTTTATTTTTAAACAAATGTTTTTGAAAAACAATGAAATTAAACATTCCTTTCATTTTCCCTTGTTTTGTATTACTCTTATAATTTCATCAAGTATTTTTTTTAATATTTGAAGGCTTAACTTTTAGAGATTATTCTTAAAATAAAATGTTTTTAGAGGTCTTCCTCTAACATTCTCAAAGTTTACCATTGAAAAAAATGTAAAATTTATTATTTGATGTCAATGATAAAGATGTGTTATAATAGGTCTTTTATGATTATAACTCAATTTCTATTACTATTTTCAAGAGGATTTATCCTATTGGAATTCTTGTTCCATGATATATATATGTTATCAGTTGGAGGAGTGAACTCATAGTATCATATAATTTAATTCTTTTGATACCATTCAAAGTAATTTTTTCAAGGGTGTTTTTAATTTAAGTTAACACCAATTTATGTTTAATTATTATAATTGGGTTATTTTCTTTAGAAATAATCCACTTTATTTATATGGATGGATTACTTCATATTGTTACATTATTTACATATCCCTATACTCATTTCTCTATACGATGTGAACATCACATTTTATATAATTTTAATTAGATGATGTTGACCTAAAAATAGTGTAATTATTTTTACACAAGGAATAGTATTAGAATTAAATAAATTATTAATCCAAAGAGTATGATTATTGGAATGTTAACTATTTATTCTTGTGACCATACAACTTCTTTCATAGGACGCGTTATTATCATGTTATCCCTATTATTGACATGTGGAAAAGTATTTCAATTCTTTTTTATTATTGAATACTAACATAGGTTGACCATTTATTATATAACATATTTATATATATATTTATATCTATTTTTTATTCACCCAATGGTTCCGTAGAGAATGGAATATAAGGTCTTGTTGACTATTATGGTGACTGAATTTTACTTAATCATGAGATGGGTGTGGCCTAGAATTATATAGCCCCTTGATGCATCGATAAGTGAAATGAGAGAAAGGAGGTTAGATTTTGGCGTTTTCATCTTCTAATGACAACATAGTGTCTTGGGACGAGGCCTTGAAAAAAAATACTTTTTAATATTTGACATTATTTCACCCATTGGTATGAGAATGTTATTAACGATATTCAAGTTTTCATTTACTGTCATTGATATAGAATTATCTCATTTTTACGATTGATTATTAATTATATACCTAATCCTACCATAATATTTATTCAATGTTTACGACATTATTCGTCAATTTTTTGTCATAACTTACAGAAAATTTGATCTCAACAACTCTTATGATTCTATTTCCTCATTTAATAAAGAAATGTAGTAGACATGGCTTCTTTAGAGGTATAACACATGTGAAATAATCTATTATATTTTGAAGACTCATCATGAATTATGAAATTTATTATATGGTGGAAAAATGTTCTCTTGATATAAATAACACCGACTTTGTATTAGTTTATGATGTGTCCCAATTCTTTAAATCTTCAAACCTCAAAAGATATTTAATTTGTAAGAAATGTAATAATCACAATTGATTTTTAAATTAAAAATGGTTTCATCAAATATTTTAGAGATATTATCAAATTGAGTAGGAATATACTGTTTCTATGAGGAGAAGATTTAGGTGTGTGGGTTCGGGGCATCAAAAAATAGAATTTTGAAAAAAATAATTTTTAAGTAATAAAAAAGACAAAAAATTATTTTTTTTATTGGGAAATATTACTTATGTTTCAAAAATATTAGTAATAGGTCTTATAAATCCATTTTTTTTATATTTTAAATATATATTTTCACTACATAAATACAAATTTGATAAAGAAATTATTTTATAAGTATTTATGTTATACATAATTCTTTATATATCATTAAATATAACATATTTAGAAAAAATAATATTTTTCACTATTCTGCTAAAAATCAATTACCTCATAAAAATGATAATTTTAATATTCTATCTAAATATAATTCAATTTTATCGAATTTATATTTTAAAATTTGAGAATATTATTTTCAAATAAAAACATAAATATATTAGAAAAACCGTTTTCATAAGATTTTTTTTTTAAAATTTTAAATATTATTATTTTAATTTGATATCAATTTACAATAAAGTTTTGTGTTCATATAATTCTTATATTATTAATATCTTTTCTCTATAATTTATTAAACATCATAAAATAAATCACATAAAATCAAAATTCATAATGGTAACATTGTAAAGAATAAATATACTTTATTAGTTCCTAAGCTATGATAACTGAATTTTATCAATGTATTAGTATTAATACTGAACATTATTTTTATTAATAAATATATTTTGAAATTATTTTACCTCTATTTTTACCTTCCAATTACTTGGATGCATATTAATGGTTATATATATTGTGTCGTAGTTCATTGTGGTGGGATTTTGTCTATGAAGAAATATACCAAACACATTTTGTTTAAAAGAAAAATATAATTTCAAATATCAAGGTGTTATATAGTGGTATAAATCTATTATGGTGGGGTCACCATATATTTTATATGGATTGGTTTTTGTTAATTCTTGGTATTTTATTATTAATGCTTATGTTTTTGCATCATATGACTGTCTGTTAATGGTGATGATTTGGGAGCTCAATTGATTAGATTTAAATTCTAGGTGTGTGATGAACAAATCATTGAGAAATGATGCTGGTGAGGTTATGTAGATTTCATTTTTATAGGTGTAAGCCTCAAGAATTGGGTATTCAATCAATTATTTTATAGTATTATAGATTTTTAGAGTCACTCTTTTGTTGCAAGATTGACTTTAAGAGATAACAATTGATGGATTATTGAAGATTTGATGACAAGAGTTAGTTGATATTTATGGTTGGAGGACTACTGTAACTTATTAATGGTATAAGAGTTATATTAAGGAGTTTTAATCCCCAATATATTTTAGTATCAATGAAGTTTATGGTGGGTAGGTCCTTCATATGTTTGGTGGATGAGTGAATTTTTGTTTTTGAATTTATATCGATGGAAAGGTGAGTGGATCAAATATGGGGGGGGGAGTTTAGATTTTTCATATATAGAGTTATGGGGTAAAACACTCAGAGAACAATCATTGGTGTTGGTGGAGAAAAAATGTAGAGGTTGGCTCTTATAGACATTGAGTACCCAATTGAATGTCATTGGGTACTCAGTGGTGGCCGAAGTGGTTGGGTTCCCCTCAAAAGGCAGTTGAGTGGCTAGTTCCGTACAATGGGCTCCTTCATTTAGTCCCCAATAAACTACTTAGGGATTAACTAGTGATCAATGTGGATTTTCCCTATTTTTATTAAGGTATACCATCATTTTATGGTTAATGCCTTTAAAATTTATGGGACAGGTCTCTCAGGGAAGCCAATTTTAGATAAATCTCCATCTTCTCAGATACCAATGAGCAATACGTGGATCCATGATGTGTTGGTTTCTTGTGAGGAGTGAATAAAATTTAATCCCTCCCCTCTACTCAACATTTAATCATCATTTTACAACTTTCTTGTTTTTGGGTGGATGTTTTTAGGGTTTAATAGGAAAGTCAATCAATTTAGAGTATAATCACATTGCGATGGTGGGTATTTGGTGTTTAGTTAATAAAGGAGGATTAGATATATTGGATTATGGGTTTTAATTCTATTTTAAATAATATATGTGTTTGGATGGTTGATATATTTTGATTAAACCCTCAGATGATATCGATAATATATTATTGGGACGAAATAAAGTATTGATGCATGCTCTTGATATAGTGTCCAAAACCAATAATATGAACACAAATAAATAAACCCACAACAAAACATAAACTCTGAATGAATAAAGGTAATTATTATTGAAATAATATTGTTGAATTCAGGTAAAAACAACATAATTTACAATCAGGAAATGTGAGTCCTACTGTATGGATGAAACACTGATTTTCTTTAATATAGAAAAGATCATGATTACAATTTATCAATATCAAATAATAAGTGATTTTACTCAAATAAATAATAGATTTTATTTAGTTCACCTAGTAGTCAATGACTCTCAATAATCACATGGAGAAGTTCTCCCAATATGGTCTCTATAGAAAATCATTTGTTCAGTCAAAAAATCCACCACTTCAACCATATCATCTGACAACCATGAACATTATGAAACTATTTTAGTTATCTTTATAAAATTTCATGGCACTTTCAACTCATCCTCACCCAGACTAAGATCAAAGGGTGGGGGAGGGGGTAACATAAGATCACATCTTCAGGCCATACTATATGGTTGGTTTAACATACAATGGTCCTATATATATACATCTATAATTCTTCATATGAATTTATGTTGTCTCTATCTAGGCCGTCAAATATTAGGATTTTGGAGATTATACTTATTTATGTTTTAACATCTAATCTAAATAATGGTTTTCATAGCCGATCCTAACAATCTCCCACTTTAGAATCATTTTCAAGGCTTCATCGCCATGTTATTCTTCAACATAAATTAACCTCTTTCACTCCTCAAACTTATTTATACCTATATAGTTCCCCCACCATGACTATATACATACCTTATTAATTTAGGTGTAGCTGCACCTTAGTACATCCAAGACTACAGCCGTTTTTATCATATTTAACGGAGATTTATCCCTTAATATCTTCTATAGATCTAGTAATTTATTTTCATATATCTTTAACATGATGTGATAATTTATATTATTGTGATTGTTCATTTTGAATCCCATAAGACAAGTAAAAAAATACCATCCCTTTAACAATACATCTTCTTAGATATCCCAACAAACACTTTATCAAAATTAGTTTCATCCCATCTTTTTTCAGAGAAACATACTCCACTTACATTATCAAGAATGAAACCACAAATTAATGATTTAACATACAACATATAGTCATCCATAAGATAGTGAATACTTATCAAGTGGTTCTCCCCTAAATGTCTAAATATTTCAAAAAAAAATTTTCACCCAACCACTAAAATGATTCATCCATTTCAATGAATAGTGATAATATTTGGGAACCCAATATTTACTAGAGAATTCACTTCACATCCTACCAACGTTATATTGTATGATTTCACATGTATCTACTAACAATACTCACTAATTGAAATTTTTTTGGTTGATTACATACTATGGAATACTTCAATCATCTAAAAGATGATGTTTAGGGAACCCTCACCATGTACCCAACCTTAGGTTCTATTTATATTTCCATCCATTTTATCTATTATAAATGCTATTCCAGGGGGTGGTCACTTGTATCTACTTAATCATATTGAAGCATCCCACCACCATATGAATCTAATACAATGGATTCAGGTACAATTAACCCATGCTTGATCCCCATATTATCTATAACCATAAGATCAGTTTATCTAGACTAAGTTCATTTATCTTGAATGTTAAAGAAAATTAAATATTTATCTAATCAAACCTTTTCTTTAGAAAGTTAAACAATAATCATATCATAAATACAGAGAATAAAAATAATGGAAGACCCTTGATAACACATATTATGGTAATAATGATGCTCATTATATCTCTAAATTAACTTCTATTGTATCCTGAAGTCAATAAACCTTTGAATACATTATGTTGGATCCTACATCAAACAATAAAGGTTGGAACACCCCAAAATTATAAAATAATAACATTGTTAAAAAATGAATATATGATATGAATAGTTGAGTTTATCTTAAGTTACTCAGAACACTCTTTTTAGCTTACACGAGTTCCTTAAAAAGAATGTGTTACTCGCTAGGCCATGTTTTACTGAATAACAATATACTATTTATATTATTATCTAATATGAAAATTATTTCCTAGATATTGGAATGGTGGGAAAGAAGAGTATTAACTAAAATATGAAAGTATATAGTTTAAAATTCATTATTATCTATCAATTTATTAATTATAAAACTAGTATCATCTAAAAGAAAAATAAATGTTTTCTGGAACAAGTATTTTTATAAAATATTGTTTAATAATGATTTGAAAACATAATTTAAAATTAATTATTTACTATTATAGAAACTTTATATGAAATAATAAACATAATTTTTTTAAACCAGGAAACCAAAATGAGCATATTGTGGTTTTTTTATTTTTTTAAAAAGTGTCATTTTTTGATGAATTGTGAAGATACTAAATTTTAATTAAAAATTTAATTTTTATTTAAATAATTTATATGGAATAAAAATATTTTTAATTTGTTTTATAATAAAATAATTTCAATTTATTTTCATATAATACAATTTATTTCATTGGATTCATTTTCATAATGAATTCTAATATAGAAACTTTGCAAACGTTTGATCATTTTCACTTAAAAAAACAAGATATCTTATCATGGATATGAGATTAATTTTAAACTAATTTATTCAAATTATGGGAATATAAAATAAAAAATGGAAAAAAGTTTTGGAATAATAAAATTTTATATTTTCTAATAAGTATAGAATAATTTTTATCATAATTATTAGTGAAAACAGTTAAAATTTATTACCGTGATTAAGGTTAAAAAATGGTTTTGCACATTACATGAGTTTGTTATAAAATTAATTATACACACATATAGGGAATTAATTTAATTAATTTAATTAATATTTATATTAATTTGGTATATATTATCTAATAATTATCAATTATTTTTATTCTTAGAGGATAAACTTCCTAGGTAAATAAAAATATACAAGTTACCGCTCTAGAAACTAAAAGGGTAAAATTGAGAACACATAATGAATAATGAATAAAATTAAAAAAACTTGTTAATTTTTTTAAAAATTATGTGTTTATAAAAAAATAGACACTAACTTATATTAATATTTAATTTTGGAGGAACATGAGATAAGTGAGACTTCCAAATAGTGAATTGTTTTGGGTATTAAAAAAATTCCACTCATCCTCAACTATGTAAGTGTACTCACTCTCCTCCCATATACACACCTTCAAATAAAATGGCTCTATTAATGCCTACCTATTTAACTTCTAAAATTCCAAACCATTATCCTAGAAGTATTTTTTTCAATTCATAAATCCATCCTAATATAGATTTAGTTAAAACCTAAGAGGATACCTGAAGAAGAGGTACTATTCTTCAACGAACGTCATTAGTTTACTTCTTTCTCCACCTAATTTAATTATTATTAACTCATGATGTCATTATAAACGAATTATATTTCATAAGATATTATTTTTTATAATAAGTTCAAGACCTATAACCATGTCAACTTATATAAAATGTCTTATGAAATCATTATTTCTGTGTACGGAGGACTACCACCTCGCGGACCGATCCCGTTCATTTTTCTCGCATTACATGTTATGAGTTAAGAATTCATTTTTACCACATTTAATGATTTAATATATTAAAATTTATGTCATATTTGGAATATGGAGGTCCAAAATTGTTAAATTGGATTACCTCAATATTTGGTCGTTAGGAATAGTAACACTGGTAAAAAATATAGTTACCATGGTAAAAGATAAAACATGTTAAAAGGATTAAAAATTAATGATAAGGATTAAAAAGAACTATAAAAATATAAAAATAATATTTTTAAGGTTATATTTCATCCTTATATAATCTCATTGAAAAAATGATACATTTTTGAGACACATATCTTTAGGAATACATTAATATATTTTAATCTTTTTAAACCTTCCAATTGTATCCTCTCTCTCACTTTTAAAAGGGTACCCCCTCTACTTTCTTCTACACACAAAAAGAGAATATAATATTGGCCAATAACTCCCAAAATACCTTCTTAAAATAACACCCCACATCCTATAGGTATTTTTTATCATAATATCATCATAAAATGGATTTACATATAAACCTAAGGAGGTTGTCTAAGGAATAACTATTATTTTTAACTGTGTATTTTATATTTCTTATTTTAACTCATTCAAAACTCTCATAATAATTATAATATAAAAATATAATTGTCTACAATATAATTAAATGATATTATTTTTATGTTATAACCCTCTTTCTTCTACATAATTATCTAATTAAAATTTAATATATTGGTTATGCGTACATGCATACTGTCCCCCCGTGAGATGATGTATTTAATTTTTCATCAAAAACCATTAATATCAGTAATAATTGACGATAAAAATAAAATAATTTTATAAATATATGTATAAATATTATTATTTAGGGTTAAATAAATTTTATAACAATTTCAGTACCATTAAAGTATAAATAAATCCATTTCTCATGTGTGTGTGAGGACTTCCACCTTAAGAAATAATATATTTTATTTTTCATCACTACCTCACTCAGATGTTTTATATCGGATTATTTAAAATAAATAATATTATTTTTCTGATATAATAATCATTATAGGAACATTAAATAATAAACACCTTCTTTCCCTCTGGTTTTTTTGAAAAATTAAAATGTTACTTATGTGTATTTACGAATTACCATCACCACGAGGAAATAAAATTCATTTTTTATAACCACCTTACATTGTTATTTCTAAAAGTATAAAAAATGTATAAAAATGGTAATTATAATATATTTTATTTTATATAAATAATATAATCAAGATCTAATTGACCATATTTAATCTACCAACGATATTTTGGACTTATAAACGGAACAACCTCAAATTTTCTGAAGTAAACGTAATCACTTTAGGGATTAAGTATGACTTGAAAATAAAGGAAATAAATGAAATAATAAAAAGATAATGATCTTGAAAACGATTCTTGTCAATATATATAGTTATCATTAATTAATTATTCAATAAGTTAATTAACATAAATGGCAAGTCAGACTCATGGGAAGTAATATTCTTTCTTAAAATGTAGTTTTAGAATGTTTTCATGATTTAATTTTAATCCCATTTTTCAATGTAAATATAATTTTATGGGTGTGTAAATATTTAAAACATTAATTAAAAAGTGAATTTTACCTGTCCTTTTATTTACTTAAATGGTTATTTGAAAGGAATATTTTCACATATTTAATATGGAATGTTTTACTCTTTTTACCAAAGGAAAAAAATAATATTTTTAATTTATATGACATAGTCAGAATTTCCCACCATAATATTGTTTATTTATTTTTAATATGTCTTTGAAAAGTTATGATGGTTTTGTAAAGTAAATTAAATTTAAAAAATTACCAAATATGTTTCATTTTTAATAATTTTCCATGTAAAAGGATATTTCTTCTTATAATTATGTGAAAATAGAAAATGTTTTACTTATGGGTTAAAAAGTATATTATAATGAATTTGATTAGGGAAATTATATATCATGTAAATTTCATGTGTGTTATGGTCTTAGGATATTTTTTATGAAGATGGGTGGTATGATATATCTCTCCAATGCATTGGGTAATGATTTTGTTTTCTGGAGAATAATATTGGAATTAACTGAGTAGGTTATTTTATTCATTAGGATTCTTGTAAGGGTTCTATAAAGATAATATCCCAATATAAATACATGAATTTTCTATATTTTAAAATTACTTTTCATTGAAATATTTTTATATCATAAGGTAAGATGATGTACTTTTAATTAAAGGCTTTATTATTCCCCTAAACGATAAAAGGTATGTTTTTAATAAAATGTTTTTCACGGGTTATTATGATTTCTATGAAACCCTAAATATAATAATTTAACCTTTATGTTTTATTAAAAATTATTTTATGATACAATTATGGTAGTAGTGGCTATTTCATTTGAATGTAAGTGATTAATTGAGTTTATGGTTTATTTTATTAGAAGAAAATTCTATTATATGGTCTTATATCTTTAAAATGGGCGAACCGGTTTATTTTTTTCCATGGTATAGATCACATATATATCTTCTTTTCTCATAACATGTATTCAAATGTTTTAAATAGTGTTTATGAAAGAATAATAAAAATGATGAAGTTAAGTTGAAAATCATAATGATTTATCTAGAAAAAAATATTTTTTCATTTTAAAAGTATTATATTATGAAAAATTAAATATTGAGTTGAAGTGTATAATTTATAATTCATAGTTTTTTATAGTTGTTACCTAATTATTTAAAACTCTTAACCTAAACAGGTCTTCAAAATAAATACGAATTCTTATTTCATAAATAAATTATGGGTTTAATAAGGATCAAGTTCTTTTAGATTGTATATGATCAATCATTGGATATTTTTAGAGGTTGGTATAATTAAATTATGTAACCTTAATTGATTAAAATTTATTGTTCTCAAAATATATATTATTAAGATTACCATTTTTCTTCATCTATTCAATTTGTTTTTATAATGGTTTTTCATAGAAGAAATATAAATGTTGAAGTAAAAAGAAACCAGGAGGAAAATATTCATCAAAATTAGTTACCTAGAATAATTGGAAATTTAATTGAGAAGTTTTTTGTTGTGATATATTAGTTGAGCCGTGTTATTAATGTAGGTGGCATCCGTGTTATTGAAAAACCATATTTACTATTATGTAATATTTCTACATTAGAGCATTCCATGAAATAAATCCCTCCATCGTTCAATGCATATTATGAACTAGAGGTAGATGGAGGATGGAATAATTCTTTTGAAAGGATATTTCATATCATCAATATTTTGGAGAATCAAAATATAATTCTTTCTATTTATAATCATGAAGGTGAAACTGGTTAGTGGTTGTCAATTGTAAAGAATACCAGGGAAAGAGAAGAGATTGATGTCTTGGAATGGGATGAATTTAAGAATATGTTCCTTACCAAATATTTTCATAAGGATATTCATCATTGGATGGAAAATCAACTCATACAATTGAGGCATAAGGAGGAATATTTTTTGTCCATGTATTAAGAAAACTACAAAAAAATTTCCATGGTACACACCAAAATATATATAAGGTTATGATAGTAAAATTATTCAGTTTTACTCTTGATTTAACCTATGATATCAAATGGAATTGCATTCTAGTGAATTTTAATGTTATAGGAATCATGATATATTTGTTGAGAAGTTAAAATGGAGTTTTATAATGATAATGTATTCTGTGATAAAAACCATAAAAGAGGTCCGGATTAAAGTGAATGGGGAAGAATCCATCAATAAAATCTGAAGGTATGAAAATCATGTTCCATATTATAATAAGTGAGGAAAAAATAACCCATGATAATTTATTAAACAATTTGAGAGGTGTATTTATTTTTATAATTTTGGACTTGTGACTCATGAATACAATTAAATATATTATAGTAATAATCATAAAAATAATGAAAAATTTTAGAGTAATGTGTTTTAATTGTAATAAATTTTGTCATTATGTTTTTAATTGTCTAAATATTGTAGTAAATAATGTAACACTTCAATATTACATACTTAAAGGTATGCCTAAATCCATTTAAACTATTTATAAATAAGTTAGACCAAATTGATATGTTGTGTCAGGTACATTACTTTTATATTCTGATTATCTCAATGTCTTGTTTGATTCTATGTTTATACATTCGTTCATTTATAATAAATTTAATGGTAAACTAGACATTTATCCTCAATAAACGAAGCTATAAATATTTGTAAAAACACCTGGGGTAAGTATTACGGTAATAATAAATTATAAAAACCTTAATTTTATTGTTTATAGTAAGGATTTACCTTAAAACCTTTTTTTCATTCCCCATGTAGTGTTTGATGTAATTCTTGGTATGGTTTGGATTTATTTTTACCATCCTAAAAAATATTTCACACCTAACCATATTTTTTGGGAATGAGTTTAATTTTTTATTAATGAATTAATCTATACCATCGATAATATTTCAAGTAGCTATGAACTTTATTAAAAATGGTAATTGAAGGCATCCTTCATATATTGTTGACATGATGGAAACTGTTCAAATTTGTGATATTCATGTATTATATGAATGTCCATATTTATTTCTTAATTAATTTTCTTATATTATACATGATATTGATATTTAATTTAATATTTATGTATTTCCTCATTAAAAGACAATATTAAGGCCTCCATATTGAATGACTCATGTAAACAATTTGCAATTCGAAAATCAGTTACAAGAGATACTTCATAATGTATTCATTCACCACATAACTTCACCACTGGGTGATACTATTTTCTTTTTCAAAATAAAATATTATAGAATGAGTATTTACATTGATTATATACCATTAAATACTATCACTGTTATCAATAAGTATCTTTTACCTCATATATAATACTTCTTTGATTTCATCTAGGGAGATAGGTATTTATTAAAGGATGATCTCAAGTCTAATTTTTATTAGTTGAAGGTGAAGGATGATTAAATTCAAAAGATTTTTTTTTAGAATAGGTATGTAGATTATGAGTTTGGGTTTTTTTCCTTTGGATTAAAAAAATTATCCAACCATATTTATGGACCTTAATAATTGTGTTTTTTAAGATTTATTGGACAAATATATGGTTGTTTTTGTTGATGACAAGCTTATTTATTTATTTATTTTTTTATGTGAATGAATTTTATTGATATTTTATCTACAAACATTATTTGAAAATTAGTTTTATGTGAAATTTAGTGAATATTAATTAAGGTTTAAAAAGACATTTTTACTTGGAAATAGTGTGAATAATGACTGAAAAAATTTGATAAAACAAAAACCAAAGTGGTCATGTGTGTAAAAGACCCTATACTGTCACATATATTCACATATTTCCAAATACTTTTAGGTTAATAATGATTTTTTTCTAAAACATTAGTCAATTATCAAGAAAAAACCAAAATAACTAAAAATTATTTAAATATATCCCTTTAAAAGAATGTGATGAATGTTTCTAGGAAAATATTTGAAGATTAATGAATGCTCTATATTTAGACCATCCATCTAGAAATAATGAATTTTTTATCTACAATGATGATTATTTAAGTTACATGGTTATGTTTTGATGTAGAATGATTGTTTACTTATTATTTACAGAAATTTAAACATAATGAGTTTAATTATCCCAAATATTGACTATCACTAGAAGTTATAATGTTTTTTTGAAAAAACATGAAGATATAATTTATATGGGGTTAAATTTAAAAAATATACTAATCATATTTTTTTTATACATTCACTTAAAAGGAGTTTAACATGAGGTAGAAAATATGGATTGATCTGATTAAGTATTATCAGTGCTCGATTATTTACCATCTAGGAAAATAGAGTATCAGATTACTTGAGTTAAAAAGATAATTAATCAATAAATATTCTTAGAAACATAATATAATCCTTTAGTTAATGATATAAAGAATGATTTCATAGAAATTTTGTATGAGAAAAATTCTTTTGTTTCGTTTAAGGTATCAATGTATAAATAGTTTTTAGAAATAATTATGGAGGCTTAGAAATAATATCATGGTTTTTGAGAAAGAGTATCATATGTAAATAAGGAAAAGCTTCCTATGTTTAATGTTTATAAAAAATGTGTTATTATATTTTTAAATAGGTTGTGGTTTCTGAGTAATTTCCGGTATAAGATATAATTAATGAGTGAATATCATATCTCTTTATTTTTAGTTTATTATAGAAGCACTATGATGTATTGAGACATTTGGGAACATTTCTGATAGAATGGAAATAGAATATGTATTTATAACTTTGTTATGAAATGTTTTACTTTTATATAGTTTAATGAGGAAAGTAAATTACAAAAGGAGTTGATTTATCATTTTCTAGTTCCGTAGTGGAAATGAAAAATTATATATATGGATTTCATAGTTTAATTTACAGATAAACATCGTGGTTATAATGTGATATGGGTTATTCTTTATACATTCAGAAATAATAAAATTATATTCCTATTAAAGTTCATATTATTTTTGGTCATATTTATATAATATATTCTTATTAGTTTAATAGTTTACATAGAGTCCCTCTTTTGATTTTTTCTGATCATGATATCATATTTACATGTCACTTTTGAAATATACTTGAGATGCTTTTGGGTAATGAATAAATTTATGTATATCTTTTTAACCTCTATTTTATTGATAGTTAGATTGAGAGATTTAGACTTTGGCGTATATACTTTCACCTTGTTCATTGGATTTACAAGGATATAGAGATCATTTTTTACTTGTGAATTTTTATTATAATAATTTTTTTCATTCTAATATACTGATGGAACCTTTTTAGTGTAACACCCCAAGCTTCCACGGTACGTTTCCCTTTGAATAATGCAATGGCGTGCATTGTACGCAACATCAAGATTCTAACACACCACAACCAATCAAACTAGCTGTTATGAATAGTAATACCTACTTTTTGAAATTTTATAAATTTTATCTTTCGAAATGGACTTCATTTTTGGATTCGTAATATCGAAATTAGCTTAGGGTGAAATTTTGGTACTTTTCGGGCAACTTTTATATTTTGATAAATAGTGAAAACTACTAAATTTTAATTAAAAACATCTTTTTGAATCAAAATAATTAATAGTGATAAATTATTAATTTTAGTGGTTTTAAAGTATATTTTGAATATATTTTTACCATTTAATACAATTTTGGTCATTGGATGCAATTTCACAATTAAACTAGACATAAACAAGTGTCAGTCTTTTGATAGTTATTATCTCTTAAAAACACGCTATTTGTTTTGACGACAGGAATTAATTTTTAAATTAATTAATGAAAATGATATGTTTTGAATTTGGTAAAATAGACATCATTTTTGAATTCATAATATCAAATATATCTTAGGCCTAATTTTTGGTATTTTTCTGGAAACTTTCATTTTTTGATGAATAGTGAAACGACTAAGTTGTAGTTTAAAAACTGAATTTTTCATAAAACATAATTTTACCACTTTTGTGAGTGGAATTTTGAAAATCCGAAAGACACAGTTTATATCAAGGAGTAAAATGTTGTTCAATGAGATGAAAATAATTTTTGGTGAATAGTAACTTTTTTCTTTTATTTACCACGGTTAAGAGTATATATGGTAATTAAGGGTAAAAATGATATTCATATTACCCTAAAACATGTCCTAATTCTATTGGACAAGTGTATCTCGACCAAAAACTACCTTATGAGTAAAATATTATAATTTAGGTCCACTTGGATTAGATTAGGACATTTATTATTATTTAATTCAAAGAAGAGTTTAAAGAGTTAAAATCAAGGTTTATTTACTAAAACATTTTTAATATAGGGTTATACATAAGGTAAATTTGATTGTAAATATTCATTAGAAACATAAAATTATTTACAACATAATTATATTTTATTTATAATTTTTAGACAATAAATTATTAAATTTACTTATGACACAAAGATGATGCAGTAATTACCATAATAGTGTAAAATTAAATTAATTGATATTATAAATAGCCAAATAAATATAATTTGAGACTTTTATGATTTAAACTAATTTTATATGTTAATATGACATGTTAGGAATGATTTAATTAACATTTTTCGAAGTAATAATTCTGTTATAATTTTCACAAAAATCAATTTTCCAAATAGTGTCAAAATTGACATAAAAGAGTTTTTAAAACAAATATTATATAATTAATTGATATTCAATTCATAAATATCTAGGTTTCGCCCAAGAGACTTATATCATGATATGAGTATCATTAATTGACCACTTGGGTTCTCTTGGAGGTATATAGTATGTTTATTAACTATATAATATAAAAATACAAAGTGACATGGTAAGTGTCAAACTAATTAACTAAGAGTTAAAACTAAACGATAAGGTTAATATAATGACCCAAACCTGTCTAAATTCTATTGGTTGAGTGGTTTTAGACCCATCCCCACCATAAAATTTAAATAATTTACTTTGGATCCATTAGAAACCGAATATGAATTTATTATAAAATAATATTTATATCTTTTTCAAAGGTGCCCCTCACCCCTCTTATAAAAGGGAACTCCCCCTTCTCATTAATTCACACCTTAAAAGCCATTTGGATCGGCAAAACTCTGCCCAAATACTATCTCAACTTCCCTAACATCATCCTAGAGGCCTTAATTTAGTCAGAAAGCCAACCTAAGGTGCCCTTTTGATCAAATCAAAAAGAAGAACCCGAAGAAGAGGTAATGTTTTCACCACCCTCTTTCAAGTTCATTTCTTCTTCAACTTCTTCTTTATTTCCCATTATAAAATAATAACTCTAGTATCTTATATATATTGTGATGTTATTATAAATATGGTACAACCATATTCAGTATTCTATCGACCCTTTGAATAACATGTCACCATACGTGCGTACGTAAGGCTTACTGTCTCCACGTCGTGGTGTAATTGTTATTCAATAAATTATTATTTGGATGGGTATAATAATGATGTGTAATTCTTATAAATAATAAATATAACATGATAATGATTCTGTATATATGATATACCATCTATTTATATATTATTTTAATATTAGAAGAATGATGTTGTCGCTCGTGCGTACGTACAGACTACCGTCTCCACAAACACGATGAGATTCATTCTCCATCGTATCCGTTCAAGTATACTTCTCATTTGATGATTAATAATAGTATCTAAGGTCTTGATATCATTATGGATATGATTAAGATACAAACTATCCATAAAAAACAAGACATATGTAACAAAACATATAAAAGAAAATGAGTAAGTTAACACCCGAAACGACGATAATTCTAAAATATTATTAACAAAGCAATGTTAAAAGATCATATATGATATCATATTAATGTATATGACTCTTGTATAATTTTATAACAATTATTTCACCATTATACAAGAGTTTAAACTACCCCAACCAAGGAAAAGTACACGGTAAGGTTTATTTCACAATCTCTTCATTATCCGAGGTTGTTAATACGTAATAATCTACTGGGATTTCTTTATCATCCACATCCATGTTTCTTAAAAATGTTTTTCAAAATTTTTTAATATGTACAAGAATATGGTTTAAAGTCATTTATACCCTTGTTTGAATTTTTATAAGAGGTTTATAAAGGAATATTTCTGTTGTTTTCCAAACAAGGTTCTTTTTAACCTTTTTGACATAATTATGGTAAGAATTTTTTTTAACTTATACGGCGGGTGCGGCTATTTTCGGCCATTATAAAATCTTTGAAGCGTCCCTTACAGGATTATAATAATATTTTCAAAGATAATGTTTTATTTTATAAATATATGACTCTTAAATGATTTCAAAATATAAAGATATTTTTCTCGAAAAAGAGTTTTGATTTCATCTATGTCAACATCCTTTGATGGATTTTACGGTTATTTGAAGTTGATTTATTTTGATACAATACTTCTATATTGTATTGAAGGTTTTGTGATATGTTTGACTGTGGAAGTGTTATTTTTACACCATTCATGGTTTATGGATGATGTATTTACATTTTTTATGCTAGTTTTAATAAAAAATTTTATGTTCCGTTTAAACCTGTTCATATGAGGAATGCATTGGACTTATTATGTGATGGGTGGAGCCCGCTATAGCTCCTTGATGCATCGGTAGGTCTCATGAGACAAACTAGTTTCTTGGAACAAGGCTTTGAAAAAATCTTATTTGTAGTCTTGGCATGAGGCCTTGGCTATGTGGTTATGATAGTCTGGCATTATGAATTCCATCATTATGAAAGTGGTTATTGATATTACATGTGATTATTCGATTAGTAGAATATCCATGTGAATAAGTAAATGACATTATTTCATTTTATTTTTTCCATACTATGTTGAAGTTCAAGTTTAAAAGGATTTTGTTTTTGTTATACATTTAATTGAATGTTTATTCTTATTTATGAATGTTTCCGTTATATTGTTATCCTTACTGGGCATTTGAGCTCACCCCTTTTCTATGTTTTATTTTTCCCAGGATGTGAAGAAGTAATTTATGAATGACCTGTAGGGATAGTATGAGGGGATAAGAATGTGGACTATTGAGACTATATTGTTGTAGTTTTCATTTTATGATGTAATGTAAACTTTATTAATGTATCTAGTTATTCCAAGGCTACTAATCTAATCGGTCATTCGAGACTTGATCTTTCATGTTGATCATGCCAATGTTATGTAATAATGCACTGACTCTGGGTAACTGGGGTCGGGGTGTTACAGTTTTTTTTAGAGGAAGTTTAGTACAAACCTTGGAAGCTAGATTTAGATAAACTCTGATTATAGCACGTATACCTAAGATTAACTTTGAGGATTAGTATAGAAGAACTTCCTAGAATTTTGGTATTGTAGATATTTTGTGAGTTTTCCGATCAATACATCCATGTCTGGATACGAGCAGGTAGAGGGGGATCTTCCACAGATGTGCCAAGGGGTAAAACCCAAAAACACCGCTTTGAGCTAGACTCGAACGGGAACTGGTGCACGACAACGGGCCATTCTGCACTCTTGGTTACGACACTCCTGGGGGATACACTTAGGATAATTTACATTTTCTTTACAAACTGATTTGAATTATTATATATATAAGACGAGAGTAAATGACCTTGGTTAATCCTAATGTGTTTCAAATTGAGAATATGATGACATGATAATCTCTAAATGATTTTATGACTACTGTTACTCACACAATGCTTTCGGGTTTTAGTCAATGGATGGAATCAAAGGAAGTCATAGTGACTTTGAGAATGACGTACAAGGTGGGAACAATGGTGGTAATGAGCAAAAAAATGGGATGTTGATAGGCGTAAAGGATATCGTCTCTATGCCAAATCAATTTTCCAAAAATATGATCAACAATATATATATTAACAAATTCCCGGACTCAACAAAGAAGAGAATGGTGATTGATGATAATAGCTCTAGCAGTGGAGACCATAGAGAAAGGAATCCTAAATTTCCATCATACAGGAAATGTGGAAGGAGACACCCAAAAAAGTGTCTTAATGGGACAAATAAATGCTTTACGTGCGGGAAGGAAGGACATAAAGTGAAGAATTGCCGAAGAAAAATGAAGAGTACTATGGAAGAAGATAAAAATGGTCCCAAGAATCCATTTATAGTCATTTTCTGTAAATGTAGGGGACCTAGCCATTACCCAGGTGAATGCCCTATTCTATAGTATATTTTCTTTGACAAAGAAGAAGCTTTGTGGAAATAAATGGTTGGAGAAATGTTTAAAAAGAATTAGTTCTCCTTGTTGATGGGTTTACTTTGGAATAAGTTTCTCTTGTATTTTTAACCCTACAGTTTTTCATGTGAGAATGATATTTGAGGAAGAATTATCTTTTCTCTTGTGGATATAGTTATAAATAACCATTTGGTTTTATATGATCGTTGGGTTTGAGGCAATTATAAGTTATTATAATTTGGGATGAAAATGCAAGGTATGAGATAAGATTTGTGGTTAAATTATGTTATGGTTATTTTGAGTTTTTTATCTTATTTTGGTAATGTTATAAAATATAGTTTTTGATAAAGGACAACACGCAGACCGTGTGATAACCGGCCGTGTCGGACAAAGCTATGGGAATCGAACACACAACCAAAGTGCGATTGGGAATTATTGCCTACCACTGGACTACGTAAAGTCCCTGGTTATTGTGACTATTATTTTTAGTTAAATGATTTTATTGATCAATAATAATTTGATTTGGGATCTTATGTCCTATCAAATGAATACACTTATTATAGGAAAATGATATTGTGATTAAGTGGTAAATGTTATTTTGGAAGTTGTTCGCTTTGTTGTGAACACTATATTCCCAAGGACAATAGAATAGTATGGAATTTCATTTTAGGAGTAATGGTGGATTTTTATCTATGTTTTTATTGTGGATTTATAGTGATTTGGGTTATTTACGGAAATTATTAGGTTAGTTACATTTAAGTATGTGACTTTAAGAGTAATTAATGTCATTTTTACATACAATTTAAGGTTGAAGACTAAATTATTATAAGTTTTGGGGTTTAATGTTAGTTTGGATTATATGGAAGGATTTTAAGGACAAATGATTATTGAATGGTATTTATTTAACTTTGGGGTAATGATGGTTTAATTTTAGAAATTAAGATTAGTGTATTTTTCTCTAATGGAATATCCATTTGGGGGATCATTAGATATTATACTAACCATTTTGGGTTTGATTAATCTCTAAAGACAAGGTAAATATATAGTTTATCCTACGTGGATCATGTATTTCTATAGAAGTTTATTCTATCTCTTCCATAGTGACCAAGTCTTCTTGAATACTCATTGTTAAAAAAAATGAGTTAGTGGTGAAAATTTATTAAAGAATGAAACTATACTTAAAAGTAAGTACATCTCTTTATGTTCTTATTCAATATCATAAATGAATTCCTCTTCCTTATGTAATGTAACTTAAAACAAAAATTTTTGTCTGTTTACTTTTCCTACTGGGAGACTAATGAACGTTTGTCCCAAAAAAGGTTTGTGATTTTCTTATTGTTAACTTTCTGCCGATCATGTTTTCAATCCTTCTCCATTAGAACTTAACACTTATTTTATCGTCTATATCCAAATTTTCCTACATGGAATCCTAGTATGGGTTATCTTGGGTGACCTTTGTACCTCTCTTCCTTTCTTTTAAAGTGATAGTTTTATTGACTCTTTTTCCGATGTGGGACTTTCCATTATATTCTCAAGACCAATTTTAAAAAAATTGCGAGGACACAATTTATTGAAGGAGGGGAGAATATAACACCCCAATCTTCCACGGTACGTTTCCCTTTGATTAATGCAATGGCGTGCATTGTATGCAACTTCGAGATTCTAACACACCACAACCAATCAAACTAGCCGTTATGAATAGTAATACCTACTTTTTGAAATTTTATAAATTTTATCTTTCGAAATGGACTTCATTTTTGGATTAAAAATATCGAAATTATCTTTGGGTGAAATTTTGGTACTTTTCGGAAAAATTTCATATTTTGATAAATTGTGAAAATTACTAAATTTTAATTAAAAACAACTTTTTTAATAGAAATAATTAATAGTGATAAATTATTAATTTAAGTGGTTTTATAGTATATTTAGAATATATTTTTACCATTTAATACAATTTTGGTCATTGGATGTAATTTCACATTTAAACCAGACCTAAACAAGTGTCAATCTTTTGATAGTTATTATCTCTTAAAAACACGCTATTGGTTTTGACGATGGGAATTAATTTTTAAATTAATTAATGAAACTAATATGTTTTGAATTTGGTAAAATAGACATCATTTTTGGATTCATAATATCAAATATATCTTAGGCCTAATTTTTGGTATTTTTCTGGAAACTTTCATTTTTTGATTAATAGTGAAACCACTAAGTGATAGTTAAAAACTGAATTTTTCATAAAACGTAATTTTACCACTTCTGTGAGTGGAATTTAGAAAATCCGAGATACACGGTTAATATCAAGGAATAAAATGTGGTTCAATGAGATGAAAATAATTTTTGGTGAATAGTAACTTTTTACTTTTATTTACCACGGTTAAAAGTAAATAGGGTAATTAAGGGTAAAAATGATATTAATATTACCCTAACACATGTACTAATTATATTGGACAAGTGTATCTCGACCAAAAACAACCTTAGGAGTAAAATATTATCATTTAGATCCGCTTGGATTAGATGAGGACATTTATTATTATTTAATTCAAAGTAGAGTTAAAAGAGTGAAAATCAAAGTTTATTTACTAAAACATTTTTAATATAGTGTTATAAATAAGGTAAATTCGATTGTAAATATTCATTAGAAATATAAAAAAATTTCATACATAATGATATTTTATTTATAATTTTTAGACAATAAATAATTTAATTTATTTATGACACAAAGATGATGCAGTAATTACCATAATAGTGAAAAATTTAAATAATGGATATTATAAATACAGAAATATATATAATTTGAGACTTTTTATGAATTACACTAATTTTCTAGGTTAATATGACTTGTTAGATATTATTTAATTAACTTTTTTAGAAGAAATAATTCTGTTATGATTTTCACAAAAATCAATTTTCGAAATAGTGTCAAAATTGACATAAAAGAGTTTTTAAAACGAATATTATATTATTAATTGATATTCAATTCCTAAAAATCTATGGTTCGGCCAAGATACTTATATCATGATATGTGTATCATTAATTGACCACCTGGGGGTATCTTGGAGGTATTTAGTAATTTTATTAACTATATAATATAAAAATACAAAGTGACATCGTAAGTGTCAAACTAATTAACAAATAGTTAAAACTAAATGATAAAGTTAATATAATGACCCAAACCTGTCTAAATTCTATTGGTTGAGTGGTTTTCGACCCATACCCACCTTAACCTATAAATAATTCACTTTTGATCCATTAGAAACTGAATATAAATTTATTATAAAATAATATTTCTAACTTTTCCAAAGGTGCCCCTCACCCTCTTATAAAAGGGCACTCCCCCTTCTCCTTAATTCAAACCTTCAAAGACATTTGTCTCGGAAAAACTATGACCAAATACTCTCTCAACTTCCCTAAATTCATTCTATAGGCCTTACTTTAGTCAGAAAGCCATCCTAAGGATCCCTTTTGATCAAATCAAAAGGAAGAACCCAAAGAAGAGGTAGTGTTTTCACCACCATCTTTCAAGTTCCTTTCTTCTTCAACTTCTTCTTTCTTTCCCATTCTAAACTAATAACTTCAGTATCATATATATACTGTGATGTTATTATAAATATGGTATAACCATATTCAGTATTCTATCCACCCTTTGAATAACATGTCACCATACGTGCGTACGTACGGCTTACCGTCTCCACGTCGTGGTGTAATTGTTATTCAATAAATTATTATTTGGATGGGTATAATAATGATGTGTAATTCATGTAAATAATAAATATAACATGATAATGATTCTGTATATAGGATATACCATCCAATTATATATTATTTTAATATCAAAAGAAAGATATTGTCGCTCGTGCGTACATACGGACTACCGTCTCCACAAACGCGATGAGATTCATTCTCCATCGTATCCATTCAAGTCTGATTATCATTTGATGATTAATACTAGAATCTAAGAACTTGATATCATTATGAATATGACTAAGATACAACCTATCTATGAAAATCACGACATATGTAACATAACATATAAAAGAAAATGAGTAAGTTAACACCTGAAACGACGATAATTCTAAAATATTATTAACAAAGCAATGTTAAAAGAACATATATGATATCATATTAATGTATATGAATCATGTATAATTTAATAACAATTATTTCACCATTATATAGGAGTTTAACCTAATCCAACCAAGGAAAAGTACAAGGTAAGTTTTATTTCACAATCTCTTCATTATCCGAGGTTGATTATACATAATAATCTACTGGGATTTCTTTATCATCCACATCCATGTTTCTTAATAATGTTTTTCAAAAAATTATTACTATGTAAAAGAATATGGTTTAAAGTCATTTATACCCTTGTATTACTTTTTATAATAGTTTTATAAGGTAATATTTCCGTCGTTTTCCAAACAAGGTTCTTTTTAACGTTTTCGACAGAATTAGGGAAAAAATGTTTTTTTAACTTATATGGCGGGTGCGGATATTTTCCGCCATTATAAATTCTTCGGAGCTTCCCTTACAAGATTATAAGAATATTTTCAAAGAAAATGTTTTATTTTATAAATATATGACTCTTAAATGATTTCAAAATAGAAATAGATATTTCTCTAAAAAGAGTTTTGATTTCATCTATGTCAACATCCTTTGATGGATTTTACGCTTATTTGAAGTTGATTTATTATGGTAAAAAACTTCTATATTTTATTGAAGGTTTTGTGATATGTTTGACCGTGGATGTTTTATTTTTATACAATTCATGGTTTATGGATGAAGTATTTACATTTCGTATGCTAGTTTTAATACGAATGGTTATGTTATGTTTAAACCTGTTCATATGAGGAATGCATTGGACTTAATATGTGATAGGTGGAGCCCACTATAGCTCCTCGATGCATCAGTAGGTCTAATGAGACAAACTAGTGTCTTGGTACAAGGCCTTGAAAAAATCTTATTTGTAGTCTTGGCACAAGGCCTTGGCTATGTGGTTATGATAGCCTGGCATTATGCATTCCATCATTATGAAAGTGGTTATTGATATTGCATGTGATTATTCGATTAGTAGAATATCTCTATTAATAAGTAAATGGAATTATTTCATTTTATTTTTTCCATACTATGTTGAAGTTCAAGTTTAAAAGGCTTTTGTTTTAGTTATACATTGTATTGAATGTTTATTCTTATTAATGAATGTTTCCGCCATATTGTTATCCTTACTGGGCATTTGAGCTCACCCCTTTTCCATGTTTTATTTTTACCTGGATGTGAAGAAGTAATTTATGAATGACATTCAAGGATATTATGAAGGGATAAGATTGTGGACTATGGAGACTATGTTGTTGTAGTTTTCGTTTTATGATGTAATGTAAATCCTATTAATGTATCTAGTAATTCCAAGACTACTAAACTAATCAGTCTTTCGAGACTTGATCTTTCTTGTGATCATGACAATGTTATGTAATAATGAACCGACTCTGTGTAACTGGGGTCAAGGCATTACATTTAGGGATTTTATAGAATGAAGTTTCAAATTCCATATTATTGGAAAAAAATATAGAGAAATAATTCTGTTGGTACTAGAATTATTAGAAGAGTTTATGGTGAAAGTGAAGGCGATTCAATAGTATTTGAGGATATCATATAGTAAGAATAAGTTTTATTAGGATTGAAAGAATAAATATACATAATTCTATGTTGGTGGCCTTGTTTATCTTAAACTATATAGTAGAAAAATCGTTTTGTATTTCCTTACGATGGGAAAGATTTTTTCATTGTTTATTGGACTATATGAAATTTTGGAAATGTTTATAGTGGTTACATATTGAGTGGATTTTTCACTATGTTTATCTTATGTACATGATGTTTTACATGATTCATTTTTAATGATATATGTGATAAATTCATCTCATTATTTTGGGGAAGGTTAGGAAATCTCTAAAACACAAATAAAATGGTTTGGTTTATAGATTTTTTTTATTAATTTCTATTTTAATTTTAACCTTTAAACTTATTATACATTTACCATGGTAGTTCACGTTTTACATCGTTAAGTTATTTTCATACCTAAAAATAAAATTTAAATTTTTACTTAATATATACCATATTCTTATAAATATTAAATTCATTATACCTGGTTAAATTTCAAAATGTGATAAAAATTAGTTCTAAAATAATAAATGTATAAGGAATAAAAACAATTTTCTATAAAAGATACAAATTATGTTAAAAATATAAAATATCTGTTTCTAGGTGTAACATAAGATTTTTAAATATATTTTATTAAAAAATAAATATCTTTTCACGAATATAGACGATATATAATTTTTTATGTTATGATTATATAGTGATTAGTTCATAAATTTTATTGTATCTTCACTATTCATCAAAAAATAAACTTGTTCAGAAAAACACAAAAAATCATCTTTAAAAAATTAAAATAGAGTCAGAAAATGAATTTATTTTTTATAAAAGTAATTCTCTTTTTATATAAATTATAAATATTAAATAATAATTGTTTATTTCATTATTATGGATTTTGATAGAAAAATTAATTTGTTTTTTCTTCTTGTAAGTCTAGATATTTTTACAAGATATAGGTGTGTATTCACTATTTAATGATAAAGATATAGTTTTAAAATTTAAAAATTAAATTATTATCTCAATAATCTTATTATTTTATTGTACACTTGTATAAAAAATTGTATTATTACCTTAGTTAAATATTTAGTCTTATATTCTCCACCAAAATAAATTATTTCCTCACAATTTAACCTATTAATAAATGTATACTAACGCATGGATACTACACCTAAAATTTCAATTGAATGTTATATATAGTAATGAATCATCATAAATACCAATGAAATATTAATCATATCACGTCAAACTCAATATAATTATACTAGTAATCTATATCAAATAGTTATCTACCCATGGATGAATACTCGAGTATTCAATATCCTAATTCCAAAAAAATAATATGATTTACTCTAAAACAAACTACGTTTAGTTAATCTGAAGGTAAAAACCAACATTGTGTATGGGTGTTGAAACATTTTTCATTCCTTCTATTAGGTTTTATTTCTAAAAAATGGAAAATACATATTTATTTTATGAATAAAACCCTAAATTTTAAATCATAATATTTAATTCTTATGAATTTCTTGAAAATTCATGTCATGTAATGAAGAAACATTTCTTGAATATCCTAATGGTTTGGAAATAGTGTTTTATCTCTAGAAATGTTCTCTTTTGTCTAGTCAATAAGGTTTCTACTAAAATTTCATTGTTACAAACTATAAAAAATCGATTCCATCACCTGAGAGATAGAGGATACTTTATTACATTGGTATAAATAAATATATTTTAGGATATAAACATTTTTTTGTTTCATAAATTAGATACCTAAATGATCAGTCAATTATCTCAAAGACAATAGATAAATCGTATGACAACATGGAAATTTCATCATTTATCCTTGAACGATCATATGTCATATGTATTATTATTAATGGTTTACTATATAAATGGAAGGTAAAATAACTCCATGATAAATGAAAATAAGAGAATAATATATCAACAGACAACATAAAAACAAATACTCACATGGATAATAATAAGTAATATCATAGTGATAGAATGAATAATGGTGTAGATGTTAACCTTTCCCACAATTTGTCAAACCCAAAAATCATTATCTTATCATCAAGGAAATAAGACATGACATCCTGATATTATCGTAAATTACTCATTAATAGGAAATAATTAGCTTACCATCAAAGCCCCATGTCAAGGAAATACTAATAAATTGGTAGGCACACAAAAAAATGTCAAAACTAGTTTTTTTAATGAGATTTATTTATGAGTCAAGTGAATATATAAATTTAGAACACAAATATCAAATATTATGTTCAAAAAATCAATTATATAATGTGAATGGCCAAAAAATCATAAAATAATGTTCCCTAAGGAACCTCAAACATAATATTTTCTGTGTAATCAAAAACTATCCATTTAGAAATAATAGATATATGAAATACTAATATTTCCCCACTCAATTAAATAATGAGGATATCTTGCTGAAAATAAATTAATAAATAATCATAATATGATAATATAATAGAAGTTAAAAAGCTGTCTAATGGTAATTAGATACTATTGCAGGGACCCAGAAATTCTGTGGAAATTTTTATTTTTATTTTATTAAATGGACGAAATTTTTATGAGTCCGTGAATTTTTACGGCGCTTGATTCCGAGGCCCAGTGTTCCTAGAATCAATTTTTGAAGTTTTGTTCGGGTACGTTTAGAAAACGTACGAGCGAGTTTTTATAACTTTTGAACCGGTGCCTGGAATTGAAATCCGGGGGCACTGTTAAACTCACAGAGCTAGTATTATCTTAAGAAGACTTTCACCTCAACAAAAGATGGTCAAAAATAAAGGTTAGTTTTTGGATTTTTATAAAATAAAATAAAATAAAGTGTACAAAATTTTATTTTATTTTAAGCTACCATGTGAATGGTTGTTGGTTAAAACCTCCACTTGGGAGTTGGGGGTGGGACCGCCACACCCTAACCTCCCATGAGAGGTTATGGTGATGGGGCCCACCTGAACATAACCTCCCGCAAGAGGTTACAATGTGGGGACCACCAGAGACCACTAAACACTCTTTTACATAATAGTGGTGGGGACCACCTGAGCCCTATTGATGGAGGAGGATAAAACCTCTTGACTCTCCCTCATTAATGAGGGAGAGCCTCTTGATTCCTCATCTCCCTAATTAAGTGGGTAGAAACCCCCTTGACCTCCCCAAATTAATCCATGACAACTCTCATGCATTAATTAGGTGGAAACACTTAATTCATTATCCCTTTTTGAATTCTATACCAATAGAATAATAGACAAGCAATCTATTGTTTTTGTTGGCATGATTCATTTTAGAGGAATGGAGGAAGAGGAGAGTCAGGGAGAAAAGATCCGAACGAAGAACGAGAAACCTCATCTTCCATAATATAACAAAGAACACCATCAACCTTCTTCAACTCCCTCCCTCGGATCCTACTAACGTGGATTCTCTTCCACGGTCGATGCAGCTTGGGATTGGGAGTGCGTGATGAACGCGGCGAACGACGAACTTCGTCATCTTCTTTCTGAAACACCATCAAATAATGATGAGCATCGATCGACGAATCAAATGTTGGGGGTTTATTTGGGTAATATCATTTTTTTCTCACCTTTGGTTGGAATGGAAACGTTGCGGAGATTGAAAATAAAAATTTAAAATCATCTTCATACTTCTCGATGAGCCGATTGTTACCAACATAAATACAGAGTGTGTGGGCCAAACCAATATGGCCTGAACCCTCCGCCAGTCTTCTTTATGATGAACCTCAGCATGGTGATGAGCCGACGATGACGAAGGTAGCAACGACGAAGACCTCCCTACCCGCAACCGCCACGAACTGTGCCGCCTCCCCGCGATGCACCGATGCTTCCGGCCAAACACGGCTGGCCTGGGAGGTGCCAGTCCCACCTACCTGTGGCATACCCGAGCCCTGCCATGCCCTGCCCAGTTCCCACGTGGCCTACCCAGCGCCCTACCGGCTCCCCCGCAGCCTGTCTGGTGCCCTGTCGTGCCCTTCCCGGAGCCCCCCACGGCCTGCTCGATGCCCTGTCGGCGCCCATACGGCATGTCCGGCCCCTGCCGCGCCCTGCCCGGCATCCTCGCGACCTGCCCGACGCTCTGTCGGCGCCCCCGAAGCCTGCTTGTCCCCTTTCATGGCCTTCCTGACACCCCAACAGCCTGCCAGGTGCCCCGCCGGCACCCTTACGGCATGCCCGGCCCTTGCCGTGTCCTACCCAGTGTACCCGCGACCTGCTTGCGCTCCGCGCGGCCTACCCGCTGGTCTCCTGACCGGACATACCTCCCTGGATGAGTCACCTGAGCCATTCCACTTGTGGCGCTGGCGGAATCGTCCCTAGCCTTCAGGCCGAGTCACCTACCTGGTGACCTCCGAGCCAAACCGCCCTCGCAGTCCGTTGGGCTTGGCCCCGCGGACCGGGCCAAAACTCAGTGCACTGACCTGCGCAACGGGCCGGGTAAGACCTAGTGAGTCTGACCGGGTCAACCCAGACCGGATCTGACTAGACTGTGTTGGGACGATTCAGTCCGACCGGGTCGGACCGAACACAAGCCCATTATTGACTCCTTACCTTCTTTGGACATATCTTTGGCACCAAACGCCCATTTGACGAACCGTAAGCGACAATTGTATTCCTGGAGCGAATCCTTCCATTTGAGAATACCCCACTAGAGTTTGGGGTATAGTTGAGATACGGTCGGGTTAGATCATACACGAATCCAACCGGGACCCCGTGACAAAAAGTCTAATAACTAACAGACCGAGCATCCGATTGACGTGCCATTTGTGGAGTTGAGACCCCTATGACGTGGTAGAAAATTGAGATTATTCTAAGTGCGAATTCATGTTAGTTGGAGTATCTACCAATATATTGTGGATAAGATATTCCATAGACGAGCATGCATTTGTACGAGAACCTAATAGCTGGATGAGACTTGAATACTGCTGACCAATTTGACTCAGAGTGATTCGACTAGCCCATTGGGGCACACCTCTATTTGAGAGTGGTAGACCCACGGTGGGTAGCACCTCTGTTTGAGCGTGGCAGATCCACGGTACTCGACACGTGGAGTACCTCATCAGACTACTAGGGGAGATACTCTATGTGAGCGCAGCAGACCCACGGTGGGGAGCGCCTCTGTGTGAGCACCGTAGATCCATAGTACTCGACAGGAGGAGTACCTCAGCAGTCCAAGTTAGTGGGAAGCGCTACTGTGTGATGCGTCAGGCCCACTATACTCGATAGAGTAGGAGTTCTCCTACAGCTGAGGTTTCAGATTAAAAATAATCTGGGTTTTAGCTGATTCAATGACTTTTGTGTTTTCCTCATGATTGAGATGGGTTACTAGATTACTTATGTATATGTATGGGTATATACCTAAGTAATGTTTATCCTTTGATTTCATACTTTGTGGTTTTCCTTGTTGGATTTAGTGAGACCTTGGGGGTCTCAAGGTCCCTACTGAGTATCGTTATACTCACCCATGCACGTGTTATGACGGCACCTCATTGTGTTGGATGTAGACGATAGACAACGCTGACTGAGGTAGAGCGTAGCAGTGCTCGATGGTACTCGGAGGTGGATCACTCATTGTGACGGTGCACGGAGGAGATGGACGGACATTGAGTGCTGAGGAGGCCATTTGTACCTACCATTCATGTAGGAACCCCGGAGGACGACCCAGTAGTTGCTTTAATTTTCTTCAGTTGTACTTGCTTTCAGTTGTATGTGTACATTCCAGTTGGGTATGTATTTTCGACCCCTTTTAATTTCCAGCACTTATTTTGTATAAAGTTTTACTTAGTTCTTCGCTTCCAGTTGGGTAATCTGATGTGTTTGTTTATAGTTATAGAGGTAATGCCTTCCCAGTTTAGGGATTTACGCCTTTGGTGCTAGTCACCATCCACGGACCTATGGAAGGAGGGCTTGGTTTAGTCACAATATGGGGCCCGGGGATAGGTCGTGACAAATTGTTATCAGAGGAGTTGGTTCTACCGCAGAAC
Source organism: Viscum album (assembly GCA_963277665.1). Lineage (NCBI taxonomy): Eukaryota > Viridiplantae > Streptophyta > Magnoliopsida > Santalales > Viscaceae > Viscum > Viscum album. The sequence continues at coordinate 1,849,877,955 of OY728164.1, read as the reverse complement.
ATAGATCTATGATATTTCTTTTCAATGAAGCAATAGTGTTATGGGTACTAAGTGTGGTTTTCAGTTACGGGAGTCTAGTGTTGGTGCAAGCGGCCGATGTATCCATACATCAGGACCCTAACTTCTGATTTCCAACTCAGTGCACGAAAACATTGATTGCGTGTGTGTTTTCAATAGTGTTCTTTAAGTCATCTCAACCAGGTCAGCTCACCAGGTATAATCTTTTGACTGTGTTGCATATGTTTTGTTCAGGATGCCTCCCCTCAGACGACTAGTTAGAGCCCTGAGAGTCGTACTTACTGATATCCCATCGAGCAATGAGGTCTCGGTGCATGGACCTTTACCAGAAGAGGCACGAGCAGTTCCACTTCCCGTTGGGCCACTAATGCAACCAGACCCAGCAGCAGACGATGCACGCCGCTTGAGCATGTTGCATGAGTTCCTGCGCCAGAGGCCACCCTAGATCAGGGGAGAGACGGACCAACAGGCGGCTGAGGATTGGGTGGAGGCTGTGGTGAGAGTCTTTAGGCTAGTAGAGACACTAGTAGACTTCATGGTGACCATTTATGTGAGTCTCCTTTAGGTAGCAACATGTAGATGGTGGAGCCTAGTGCTCCAGGTTCATGATGAGGCGACCCTACTCTAGGGAGACTTTGAGAGCCTGTTATGGGAGGAGTTTGTACCAGCCAACCTTCGTGTTTTTCAGAAATAGATGCTACTACATCTACAGTAGGGTAGCATTATGGTGGCATAGTACTTAGTGTGGTTCACCGACATCTTGTGCTACTCCATAGATATAGTGTGAGACCCATTCATTAGGGACCATACCTTCAATATGGGGATAAGACAATAGATCAGAGTTTCAATGATATCACTCAGCATCCTGACATAAGAGGGGGTGTTAGAGAGAGCCCTCCTAGTGGGCAGTTTCATTGCTGAGCAGTCACCAACAGCAAGACCCACTACTTCCTGACATGCAGGTGAGTCTTCTATAGCTAGAAGTAGACAGATGCCACAAAGTTCCAAGAGGACCAGACCTATAGGTGGACGACCACACGACTCAGAATCGGTTGTGCGGGGCACCCAGAGTGGAGATAGAGCCAGACATGGTAGGAGCGAATAGTGGTACTCATGAAGCGAGCAGGGTCACATGGCTTGTGACTGTCCGACCCGCAGTACGGATGATCAGCATATAGTTGAGGGACCTCCCAAGCAGAGGTAGTGGTTCGAACGAGGTGGTCCACATGGAGGAGGCAGACATGACAGGGTATCTAGGCATGCAACTAGCGATCGAAGACGTTGTGTGGGGTTACCACCGCCACCACCAGGAGGCCCACCCAGACCACTTGGAGCAGGTGGAAAGGGGAGAGCTCAGCATCAGGTAGCTGAGGTCTACGATCACGGTGCTCTAGAGATGATTCAAGGTATGATCTGTGTCTACTACACCTTAGTTTCAGTTCTTATATACACAGGTTTTAGGCACTCTTTCATTTCCACGTCCTTCCTTCAGAGCTCGGAGATTCCGACAGAGATTTTGGCTCGATCCTTATGGATAAAGACTCCTACGGAAGCTGATTCGACGATTAAACACCGGTGCCGTTTGTAAGAGCTTACTCTATGAGGTGAGAGCTTCGACTGAGATCTTCTAGTAGCGGCGTCGAGGAATTACGATGTCATCTTGGGCATGGATTGGTTATCTATAGTCCATGCTCAGACTGACGATTTTAGGAAAAAAGTGCAGTATGTATGCATAGATGGGACCAGGTTTACCTTGACCGGAGAGAAGGGAACATTTTCAGCATAAGACAGAATTACTAGGAGGAGGGTGAAACCAATCACTCATAAGTTGTCTTGCCTTACCCTCGGAGCAGTTGAGGTGGAGAGTCCGACTTATCCTATAATGGTGGACCAGTACACGGATGATTTCCCTGACTATGTTCCAGGACTACCTCCTCGCATAGAGGTGGACTTCTACATTGACCTGTAACCTGGTACAACATCGATATCTACTCCAGCATATCGGATGGATCCTGCTGAGCTACGTGAGCTGCGGGTACACCTGGGGGACTTGCAGGGGAAGGGATTCATCTGGCCCCGTGTTTCTCCCTGGGTAGACTCGATTATGTTTTCCAAGAAGTCGGATGGGAGCTTGAGGCTTTGTGTTGAATACTGTCACCTGAACCAGGTGACCGTGAAGAACAAGTACCCACTCCTGAGGATTGACGACCTCTTTGATCAGCTGAAGGGAGCACATTGGTTCTCAAAGATAGACCTCAGATCAGGCTATCACCATCTCAGAGTTTGAGACGAGGATGTGCAGAAGATGGCATTTATGAGTTGTTACGGCCACTACGAGTTCTTGGTAATTCCTTTTGGCGTAACCAATGCTCCGGTAGTGTTCATGGGACACATTAATAGGATCTTCCATCCTTACCTATACCACTTTTTCGCAGTGTTCATCGATGACATTCTAATCTACTCAACAACTGAGGAGGAGCATGCCTACCATTTGCAGGTAGTACTGGAAACACTATGAGAGAACCAGCTTTATGGTAAGATCTCAAAGTGCCAGTTTTGGATTCGAGAGGTTCACTTATTAGGACCCATCATCTCGGAGGCTGGGGTTGCAGTGGATCCAGCGAAGATCGAGGTGGTACTTTCTTGGGAGCCACCCAGGAGTGTGACGGAGGTACAGAGTTTCCTGGGTTTGGCTGGATACTATCGGAGGTTCGTACTAGACTTATCTAGAGTTGCAGCACCACTATAAGCCTTGAAAAAGAAGGGGAAACCCTTCGTGTGGTCGGAGAGATGCCAACAGAGCTTTCAGGAGCTGAGGCAGAGGCTGACTAGTACCCCCATCTTGAGGCTTCTAGAGGAGGGTGTATGGTACATAGTTTACTGCGATGCATGAGGGACCAAACTTTGGTGTGTCATAATTCTTGAGCGAGCATTGATTACTTATGGTTCTCAGTTTCAGAGACAACACGAGTAGAACTACGCTACCCATGACCTGGTGTAAGCAACAGTGGTCTTCGCCTTGAAGATGTGGCGGCACTATCTGATGGGACAACATTTTACCATGTACTCTGATCAAAAGAGTCTCAAGAATATCTTCTCTCAAAAGGACCTGAACCTAAGACAACGTCGTTGGCTTGAGTTACTCTAGGACGATGAATTCGAGATTGTCTATAATCCTAGGAAGGGGAATGTTGTTGCGGATGCAATCAGAAGAAGATCTGGTATACAACTGCTAGAAGAGGCGACGAAGCAGCTGTCCACAGTATTGATATCCCTTGTGGATAGAGATGGAGCAGAATTCCTATAGTCTCTTACAGTCACTCCCTGTAATAACCCGAGATTTTATAAGATATATTCTTTTTAATTTCATTCATATCTTCTTTTGTACGATACACTAAGATTATCTTGCGCTATATGCAACACCGTATTAGCTTGCAGTATACGCAACACTATTCTTAGATTGTGTTACACACAATTTCAAGTTCGTTTGATAATAGTCATTCTATGTAACATTGAGTATATATATAAATATATTCAATGTATAAATGAAAAAATGGTTGGATTATGTTATAACAAAACAAAAAAAGAGTCTTGCACTATACGCAACCCTGACTTGGCCTGCATTACATGCAATCACGACCTTCTTCGATAGCGTGTGTTCTACGCAATACCAGGTTTTACTAAACAACGATATGTTATTATAATATTATTATGAACTAGCCGTTATGAATAGTATTAACTAAATTTTGAATTTTATAACATTTTTATTCATCTTATGAATTTTATAAAACATTTTATGTGAACAAAATAAATTTTTCAGGTAAAATAAGTATTTTTCAAAAAATGCAGTTTTGCCGCCTTTTGATGGCGCACCCACTTTAAATCTAGTTTTTGACATGTTTATAAGTAAAATTTTACAAAATAAAATTATTCTTTGGAATAAGGATATACAATTTTACCTTGGATAAAATTTTCATGTTATTCTGATAACTTTCATATTTTAATGAATAGAAAAACATGCTATATTTTAATTAAAAACAACTCTTTTCATCGTAATAATTTATGTGGTTAAATTATAATATTGAATGGTCTTAAAGTATAAATAGAATATATTTTTACCAATTAATATAATTTATGTCATTATCATTGATTTTACTTTGAATTCGTAGGTTAAATCAATTCAATCTTTTGTAATGTTTTAAACAAAAACCCGTTTTCTTTCGACAATGGGATTAATTTTAATTTAATTTCTGCAACTTTTGTGAATCGAATTTGGAAAAATGAATTCCATATTTGGAATCAGTGGGTCCAAATTATATTAATAGACTACTTTTTATTTTTGGGCATTATGAATAGTAACTATGGTAAATTTTATTTACCATAGTTAAAGGTAAATAAGGTAATTAAGGGTAAATATAAGATTATAAAATTACCCTAACACCTGACAAAATCCTATTGGATGACTAAAAGTTGACCCATATCACCTAAGGATCGGATTAGAATAATTTAATAGACTTTTTTCCATGAAAATAACTTAATTATTATTAAAACCAAAGAAAGTGACAACATGTCACTCTCTTAAATCTTATAAGTATATTAATTTTAATTTAGTGATAAACATCATGAAACATCGAAATTGAATAGTATACAAAAAAATAGTGAAATTATCTACATCATATGAATTTATTTATAATTTTTAGGGATTAAATAATTATCATTAATTGTAACAAAATAGTGATGCAGAAATTGTTTATCTAGTGAAAAATCAAAAATATAGTTTTTATTAAACTAATAGTAACCATAAAATGCCCAAAACCCGGACCAAAACTTATTGGTCATGTACATTTAAACCATAATCATCCAATGGTCGAATATTTGTCAATTTGGAGCCTTATAAAAGAGATTATGACACTTATACTATTTTATTTAAAATGATTCCAAAGTTGTCACCTTCATATTTTAATAAATATAACAATTTGAATATTGTGATTTTAAGATGATAAATTCTAGTAAAATTATTATTATGAAAGTTAATAGATTTAGCTTCATCATAGGATTTTATTTTTACTTTTTATGCAACAAATAAGTATATTAAATAATAATACAAAAAATGTTGTAGTAATTTATTTATTAAGAGATAAACCAAATAAATGGTTTTAAAACTAATAAAATAAATCATATATGAACTATTTAATGTGCTACACTAATATTCTAGATACATATGACCTTTTATGATTCTATTAAAGCTTTTAGTTCGAACATATATTCTATATATATTTTATTTAAATTCAAATAAATGAATAGTGTCCAAATTGACACTATTGTTATTTTATAAAAATAATATATTTTAAAATTGTTTAAAAATCCCAAATATATTTAAAAATTATAAATTTAAATTTATATGGTAGAAAATGTTATAAAGTATCCAATTATGGACAATTCACTACAAATAAGTAATTATTTGTTATAATTTAAATTTTAGAATGTTATTACCACAAATAAAACTAAATTGACTAAATAAGGATAAATCAACTTGATAATGTTTAAAATAAATACCTAACATGTCTAAATTCGATTGGTTGATGAGATTACAACCATATATCATCTAATATTCAGATATGAGTCATTTTTGGAGGTTTTTAAGTGGGGTTAGATTTATTATAAATTAATATTTTTAAGAATTCCAAAGGTGCCCCTCTCCTCCCTTATAAAAGGGAACCTCCTCCCTCTCCTCCTCACACCAATTTGATCCTTAAAGCTCGGCCAAACCCTGCCAAATTATCTTCTCCACTTCCCTAGAAACATCCTAGAGGTTCTGTTCTACTTTAAAGACCAATCATAGTGCCCTAAGAGGAGGTTTCAAAGAGGCGTATCGAAGAAGAGGAGGTTCAGATATATACGAAGCATATCGGATATAAGGAGGTTCAGATACATACGAAGCATATCAGACATAAGGTAAGGGATAACTTTTCCAATCTCGTTCTTATCCGAGATTGTTTATTCGTAATTATTTACTGGGGTTATTGTTCTCATCCATGTCCATGTTTCCCAAAAATGGTTTCATGTATGTTTAATTTCCTTTTTACCCATTTTTGACTTTTACTACGTGGTATGTATGGAATCTTTCTTTTACGAGGTACTTCATGAATTTTACAGAAAAAGTATGAAAAGAATGTTTTTTTAACTTATACGACACGAACAGATTTTTACGGTTTTATAAAGCCTTATTTTCACGATGCTTCCTCCAAAATATTTCATGACTATTTTCAACAAAATCCTTTTCTTTTAAAATTGCATGAAATTTTATGAAAAGAAAATGATTTTGAAGAAAAAGGGATATTTTCCTCAAGAATTCATTTCAAGTGTTTTATCAAAACCATTTTTCCATCTAAAATGACTTTATTTCATATGTGTATGTTTCAAGTATAATGTCTCTATGATTTACATGGTTTCAATTCTCTTATTATGAAATGATATCCATTTCTTTTATATAGATTATGTGATGATGGGTTGATGTTTATGGAACCCATTTTATTTATTGGGTTTTTATGAATGATGTATGTTTATTTTGTGGCACAAGTAAGAATAATTTCATTATGATATGGTTGGTACCTATATCTCCTTCCAATGCATTGGGTAAAGGCTTATATCTCATGAGATAGACATGGCTAGAATGGCAAGTTAAACCGGTTCAGTAATACAGGACTGGAACGAGGAGTGAACTTGATTCAGAAAGGGACTTTTTCCACTAAGATGGTCTTGGTAGCAATGCATTGGCTACTATGGAAATCATATCATGTGCTTAATGGTTCCCACAATTACATGTTTTATTCCCATGCTATTTTATCATTCTTAATGTTTCTTTATGATCTATGCTTATGTACTTCCTTGATTTATGTCATTTCTCAAGATTTTGATGTTTAAACATTATGTTCATGTTTTTAATTTCAAATGTATATGGTATGTTTTATTTTATCCATGCTTACCCTTACTGAGCATTTGAGCTCACCCTTTTTATGTTTTCTTTTCCCCAGGATGTAAAGAAAGGTTTTAGGTAAGAAAAAAAGGGAAAGATATTTATGGGAGATGTTGAAGATCTTTCACCACGATTAGAAGATTACGTTCCATGTTTCCAAAGACACTAAACTATTACGGTCCTTGTGTGTCTGTTTTTGTTATGTATTAAGTATTCCGCTAAAGTAATGTAATGTCCATGTACTTCATGCTTGGGGTCTCTACTGTTGGTATTAGAGGACAGGTTTAGTCAGCCTTTGGAAACTAGGATGCGAGAACTTTAGTGAGATCCCTAGAGATATTTCTAAGGTATGTCTAGGGATGTTTCTAAGGATAAGTATACGTATAAGATATAGTCCTAGAATTACAGTAACGATCATAGAATTTAACCTAAGATGTTAGATATTGAGGATACTCCCCCTTTACTATGTTGTTTTCCCTAGCATGATTTTTTCCTCTCACACTATTCTTTTTGGGTTTTAGAAAATGGCTGGAAATAGGAAGATTCATGATAATGGAGGATATGACTGACAATGTAATGATATTCTTCATGAGAAACCAAATGAAACGAGATCTGGAAGTCCAAACATCATTATTATTCCTAATCAGAAATCTCATAATATGATCAATAATCTCAACTTTGGTAAGTTTCCCGACTCAGATAATAAGAGAAAGATGGAGTTTCATGATGATCATAGAGGAAAGAATGTTCAATTTCCCTCATTTAAATCATGAGGGAAGAGGCATCAGAGAGATTCTTTCAAGGGAACTGGAAGATGCTTTGGGTGTGGAAAAGAAGGACACATATCCAGTAGGTGCAAAGGAAAAGTTTCAGTTAACACCATGGATGAAGATAATGGTATTTCTACGACATCAACAATGGTTAAATGTTTTAAATGCGGAATGTACGGGCATTATGCAAACCAATCCCTAAGGGAAAGTCTCATGAAGGGAACCAGTACGGTCGAATGGGAAGTATTTATGTTGATGATGATGAGGAGACTACAAATGATATGTGAGATGAAAGAATTGTTGAAGCTCGGTCAATGGTTTAAGAAGGTAGTGGAATGATTACATGTTTATCAAGTGTAATGTTGTATAAGTAATCTCATGGTACTATGGAATAAAGAGACATCTAAGGATTATTACACTATTGTCTTTCCTATGTTTTGAAAGTGTATGATTAATGGTACTAGTAACCATGAAATGTTATTCATATATTTTTGGAATGTAGATGATATGTGCATAATGAAGGGATAAGAAGAAAATTAAATGTTTGATAGTATTCATGAGCTCATGACTGGTATAAGGAGAAGGTTATATCATGGTTTTAGTATATAGATTATTTGTATTTTGGTATGTATAAAGAGTTAACTTTTGACAGCATTCATGTTTTCACTAAGATTCAATAGGTATTCATTTTTCAATATTATACATGATTAAGGCCTTCGAATGTTTCGAATGTGACCAACAAGACGTATCTTATGATATAAGGGGATCTACGATGGAATTAACATGCTTGTTATAAGAAATATCTGGTAATCGTTTTCACTATAATATGAGAGTGGAATGCAGTATTATGGATAAGACTAAATATTGGAATAGATTATGTTGGACATAAGTTATTATTGTTTAAGGATAGATGTTTTTTTTCGATATTATTAATGGGATGTTATAGTAAAATAGCTTTAGAAAAAGAACAACCTGCAGGACGGGCGACAACCCATCACGTCGGACAAGGCTGTGGGAATCGAACCCACAATCGAAGTGCGACGGGCCTTTATCACCTACCACTGGCCTACAGGAAGTCCCTGGTTAGTAGAAACTAGTTTTATTTTATTAAGCAGTATGATATATGAAGTGTAAGTTCATTTTTGAACCATATACGATTAATCTAACCATAATATGGACTCATAAATTTTGCTAACCTTTTGTTTGAAAGAGATGGAATGACCCATAATTCTATCACATGATCTTCTAACACATCACGAATAACAAATTCAACTTCATTTCTTTAAGGGATGAAGTGGAAATTGTTCAATTCACCAACAATAGTGAGATTGTACCAAAATCATGCAAGTATTTCTTTTAATTCATCAACTTCAGGGAAATGATCTTGAAAACCAAAAATGTTGTCCTAGTTCCCTTATATCCGATGAATAAGATGATACCTTAAATAATCACAAATCAATAGCTTTGTGATTGTTGGGTTTTTCATAGCCATGTTCTCTACCACTCTCTATCAGAACATGATGATTATATTTCTCTTCCGTATCCATATTTTCACCTATGTTCTCCTATGTGGAAACCCAGTGATTAGTCTATCTGGGTAACCGTTACATTTCATACTTTAGTTTTTAAAGATAAGTTTTGGTATTCCTTTTTATGATGTGGGTTTCAATTAAAGAAACATTCAACTAGAAAACCATTTATAACCCCGACGAATTTCGAGGGAGAAATTCATTTTAAGGGGGGTAGAATGTAATATCCTGATATTTTATAAGATATATTCTTTTTTAATTTCATTCATATCTTCTGTTTTACGATACACCAAGATTATCTTGTGCTATACGCAACACCGTATTAGCTTGCAGTATACGCAACACTATTCTTAGATTGTGTTACACACAATTTCAAGTTCGTTTGATAATAGTCATTCTATGTAACATTGAGTATATATATATATATATATTCAATGTATAAATGAAAAAATGGTTGGAATCTGTTATAACGAAACAAAAAAGGAGTCTTTCACTATACGAAACCCTGACTTGGCTTGCATTACACGCAATCGCGACCTTCTTCAATAGCGTGTGTTGTACGCAATACCAGGTTTTACTAAACAACGATATGTTATTATAATTTTATTATGAACTAGCCTTTATGAATATTATTAACTATATTTTGAATTTTATAACATTATTATTCATCTTATAAATTTTCTAAAACATTTTATGTGAACAAAATAATTTTTTCGGGTAAAATAAGTATTTTTCAAAAAATGCAGTTTTTCCACCTTTTGATGGCGTACCCACTTTAAATCTAGTTTTTGACATGTTTATAAGTTCAATTTTACAAAATAAAATTTTTCTTTGGAATAAGGATATAAAATTTTACCTTGGATACAATTTTCATGTTATTCTGATAACTTTCATATTTTAATGAATAGTAAAAACACGCTATATTTTAATTAAAAACAACTTTTTTCATCATAATAATTTATGTGGTTAAATTATAATATTGAATGGTCTTAAAGTATAAATAGAATATATTTTCACCATTTAATATAATTTATGTCATTATCATTTATTTTAATTTGAATTTGTAGGTTAAATCAATTCAATCTTTTGTAATGTTTTAAACAAAAACCCGTTTTCTTTCGACAACGGGATTATTTTTAATTTAATTTCTGCAACTTCTGTGAATTGAATTTGGAAAAATGGATTCCATATTTGGAATCAGTGAGTCCAAATTATATTAATAGAATACTTTTTATTTTTGGGCATTATGAATAGTAACTACGGTAAATTTTATTTACCATAGTTAAAGGTAAATCGAGTAATTAAGGGTAAATATAAGATTATAAAATTACCCTAACACCTTCAAAAATCCTATTATATGACTAAAAGTATACCCATATCACCTAAGGGTCAGATTAGAATCATTTAATGGACTTGTCCCATGAAAATAACTTAATTATTATTAAAACTAAAGAAAGTGTCAACATGTCACTCTCTTAAATATTATAAGTATATTAATTTTAATTTAGTGATAAACTTCATGAAAATTCAAGCCTGAATAGTCTACAGAAATATAATTAAATTATCTACATCATATGAATTTATTTATAATTTTTAGGGATTAAATAATTATCATTAATTGTAACAAAATAGTGATGCAGAAATAGTTTATCTAGTGAAAAATCAAGAATATAGTTTTTATTAAACTAATAGTAACCATAAAATGCCCAAAACCCTGACCAAAACTTATTTTTCATGTACATTTATACCATAATCATCCAATGGTAGAATATTTGACAATTTTGAGCCTTATAAAAGTGATTATGACACTTATACTATTTTATTTTAAATGATGCCAAAGTTGTCACCTTCATAATTTAATAAATATAACAATTTAAATATTGTGATTTTAAGATGATACATTCTAGTAAAAGTATTATTATGAAATTGAATAGATTTATCTTCATCATAGAATTATATTTTTAATTTTTATGCAACAAATATGTATATTAAATAATTATACAAAAATGTTGTAGTAATTTATTTATTAAGAGATAAACCAAATAAATGGTTTTAAAAATAATAAAATAAATATTATATGAACAATTTAATGTGCTACACTAATTTTATAGATACATATGACATTTTATTATTCTATTAAAGCTTTTAGTTCGAACATATCTTCTGTATATATTTTATTTAAATTCAAATAAATGAATAGTGTCAAAATTGACACTATTGTTATTTTATAAAAATAATATATTATAAAATTTTTTAAAAATCAAAAATATATTTAAAAATTATAAATTTAAATTTATATGGTATAAAATGTTATATAGTATCCAATTATGGAAAATTCACAACAAATAAGTAATTATTTGTTATAATTTAAATTTTAGAATGTTATTACCACAAATAAAATTAAATTGACTAAATAAGGATAAATCAAGTTGATAATGTTTAATATAAATACCTAACATGACTAAATTTGATTGGATGATGAGATTAAAACCATATATCATCTAATCTTTGGATATGAGTCATTTTTGGAGGTTTTTAAGTGGGGTTAGATGTATTATAAATTAATATTTTTAAGAATTCCAAAGGTTCCCATCTCCTCCCTTATAAAAGGGAACCTCCTCCCTCTCCTCCTCACACCAATTTGAGCCTTCAAGCTCTGCCAACCCCAACCAAATTATATTCTCCACTTCCCTAGAAACATCCTAGAGGTTCTGGTCTACTATAAAGACCAATCATAGTGCCCTAAGAGGAGGTTTCAAAGAGGAGTATCGAAGAAGAGGAGGTTCGGATACATACAAAGCATATTGGACATAAGGAGGTTCGGATACATACGAAGCATATCGGACATAAGGTAAGGGATAAATTTTCCAATCTCTTTCTTATCCGAGATTTTTTATTCATAACTATTTACTGTGGTTATTGTTCTCATCCATTTCCATGTTTCCAAAAAATGGTTTCATGTATGTTTAATGTCGTTTTTACCCAATTTTGACTTTTACTATGTGGTATGTATGGAATCTTTCTTTTACCAGGTAGTTCTTGACTTTTCCAGAAAAAGTATGAAAAGAATGTTTTTTTAACTTATACGGCATGAACAGATTTTTACGGTTTTATAAAGCCTTATTTTCAGGAAGCTTCCTCCAAAATATTTCATGACTATTTTCAACAAAATCCTTTTCTTTTAAAATTGCATGACATTTTGTGAAAAGAAAATGATTTTGAAGAAAAAGGGATATTTTCCTCATGAATTCATTTCATGTGTTTTATCAAAACCATTTTTCCATCTAAAATGACTTTGTTTCATATGTGTATGTTTCAAGTATAATGTCTCTATGATTTACATGGTTTGACTTCTCTTATTATGAAATGATATCCATTTCTTTTATATGGATTATGTGATGATGGGATGATGTTTATGGAACCCATTTTATTTATTTGGTTTTTATGAATGATGTATGTTTATTTTGTGGCACAAGTAAGAATGATTTCATTATGAGATGGGTGGGACCTATATCTCCCTCCAATAAATTGGGTAAATATTTATATCTCATGAGATAGACATGGCTGGAACGACAAGTTAAACCAGTTCAGTAATAATGGACTGGAACGAGGAGTGAACTTGATTCAGAAAGGGTCTTTGTCCACTAAGATGGTTTTGGAAGCAATGCCTTGGCTACTATGGAAATCATATCATGTGCTTAATGGTTGAAACAATAACATGTTTTATTCCCATGCTATTTTATCATTCTTAATGTTTCTTTATGATCTATGCCTTACGTACTTCCATGATTTATGTCATTTCCCAATCTTTTGATGTTTAAATATTATGTTCATGTTTTTAAGTTCAAATGTATATGGTATGTTTTATTTTATCCATGCTTACCCTTACTGAGCATTTGAGCTCACCTTTTTTATGTTTTCTTTTCCCCAGGATGTAATGACAGGTTTTAGGTAAGAAAAAAAAGGGAAAGATCTTTATGGGAGATGTTGAAGATCTTTCACCACGATTAGAATATTACGATCCATGTTTCCAAGGACACTAAACTATTACGATCCTTGTGTGTCTATTTTTTTATGTATTAAGTATTCTGCTAAAGTAATGTAATGTCCATGTATGTCATGCTTCGGGTCTCTACTCTCCCCCTCTTCTTCAGCGAGTTAGGGAGGTGCAGCATGGGGATGTTGACTACAAGACACGACGTGATCAGATATCCACAGGGCAGGAACCTGATGGATTTTATGAAGGTGGGGAGCACGTCATCCACTTCCGAGGACGTACTATGGTACCTGTGTCACTTCAGGAGGATGTGTTGAGGGAGTTACACACATCCCCTCTAGTGGTACATCTAGGTGTGGTGACAATGTACCAGGACCTTCGACGACAACACTGGTGTCTAGGTATGAAGAAGGCAGTTTCAGAGTTTGTCTCATGGTGCCTCACTTGTCAGCAAGTAAAGGTAGAGAACTAGGTACCAGCAGGCTTGTTATAACCTTTTGAGGTCCCAGAGTGGAAGTGTGATGGGATATTAATGGACTTCATGATAGGTCTTCCACGTACATCTAGGGGACACGACATGATTTGGGTGATCGTCGATCGAATCACCAAGTCGGCCCACTTCTTACCGATCAGAGAGCAAGGTTCAGTAGAGATCCTGGAATGCCTCTATGTGTAGGATATTGTGCGTTTACAAGGAGTAAATTCCTCTATTGTCTCCGACCGTGACATATGGTTTACTTCTCTGCTATTGATGGGGTTACAGGAAGCTTTTGGGACATAGTTTTTCTTAAGCACCGCCTTCCATCCTCATACAGATGGTCAGACTGAGCGGACCATTCAGACCCTCGAGGACATGCTACATGCATGTGTCATCGACTTCGGTCGCAGCTGGGTGGATCACTTGCCTTTGGTGGAGTTTTCTTACAACAATATCTATCACTCCACCATAGGGATGACACCTTTTGAGGCCTTGTACGGGCGGCCTTGAAGATCACCCTTGAGTTGGACTGACCCTGGGGAGTCATCACTAGTGAGACCAGAGATGGTGCGAGCTTCTATGGAGAAGGTGCATATCATCCAAGTGCGGATAAAGACTGCAAAATGCAAGAAAAAGATGTGTGATGATAGGAGACGAAGACCTCTAATATTTGAGGATGGCGACCACGTCTTTCTACGGGTCTCACCTCAACGAGGTCTACAGAGATTTGGCCGAGGCGGCCATTTATCTCTGAGATTAATCAGACCTTTCTAGGTCCTCAGCAGATTAGGTGAGGTGGATTATCGCTTAGCTCTTCCACCTCAGTTGCACCGGGTGCACGAAGTCTTCCACATATCTCTGCTGAGGAGATATTTGCATGAACCATCCCACATCATCGACCATGGAGAGTTATACATCGACGATAGTGAAACTTTTATGGAGGTTCTAATGGAGATTGATGATCGACTGGATCGGGTCCTTCATGGACGGTCGATACCTCAGGTGCACTTTCACTGGAATTATGGGAACCTCCAGGAGAGAACATGGGAGAGGGAGGCTCAGATGCGTGCTCAGTACCCCCATTTGATCCTTTAGTTCATGTTGTAGCTTACATGGACGTAAAGCCCTGAGGTGGGGAGAATATAATGACCCGGAAATTCTGTGGAAATTTTATTTTTTTAAATGCATGGGATTTTTAAGAATCCGAAAATTTTTGAGGTACTTGATTCTGAGGCCAGGTGTGCCCGAAATCAATTTCTGAAGTTTTGTTCGAGTACATTTAGTAAATGTACGAGCGAGTTTTTATAACTTTTGAACCGGTGCTCAAAATTGAAATCTGAGGGCACCGTTGAACATGCAACGCCGGTATTAACTTATGAAGACTTTCAACTTGATGGCAGATGGTTGAAAATAAAAGTTAATTTTTGGATTTTTATAAAAATAATAATAAAATAAAGTGTACAACACTTTATTTTATTTTAAGCTTCCATGCGACTGGTTGTTGGTTAAAACCTCCACATGGGAGTTAGGGGTGAGACCGCCACACCCTAACCTCCCATGAGAGGTTATGGTTGTGAGGCCCACACGAACATAACCTCATGCGAGAGGTTACGATGTGGGGACCAACCGAGACCACATAACCTCTCTTTTAAATAATAGGGGTGGGGCCCACATGACCCCTATTGATAGAGTAGGATAAAACCTCTTGACTCTCCCTCATTAATGAGGGAGAGCCTCTTGATTTCACAACTCCCCAATTAAGTGGGTAGAAACCCACTTGACCTCCCCTAATTAATCCATGTCAACTCTCATGCATTAATTAGGTGGAGCCACTTAATTCATTATCCCTTTTTGTATTCTATGCCAACGGAATAATAGATAACTAATCTATTATTTTTGTTGTCATTATTCATTTTGGCAGAACGGAGGAAGATAAGAGTTAGGGAGAAAAGATCCCAACAAAGAATGAAGAAACTTATCTTCCAATGGAGAACGAAGAACATGAACAACCTTCTTTGACTTCTTCCCTCGGATCCTACCGAAGTGGAGTGTCTTCCACGGCCGACACAACTCGGGATTGGTAGTGCGTGACAAACGCGGCGAACGACGAACTTCATTGTCTTCATTCCGCAACACCGACAATGAACGACGAGCATAATTCGACGAATCAAAGGTAGGGGGTTTACTTTAAGTATTAACCGTTTTCTTTTTCTGACCTTCGGTTGGAATGGAAACATTGTGGAGATTGAAAATAACAATTGAAAATCATCTTCTTACGTTTTGATGAGTTGATTGTTACAAACCTAAAGGCGGAGGATGCGGGCCAAACAAACATGGCCCGAACCCTCCACCGATCATCTTTATGATGTACCTCGGCATGGCAATGAGGCGACGACAGCGAAGGCGGCAATGAGGAAGGCCGCGCTACCCGTGGCCTCCACGAATCGCACTGCCCCCCACGGCGCACCGATGGTTCCGGCCGACCACCGCCATCCCGAGCGGAGCCCGGCCCGCCTACTCGCGGCCTGCTCGGCCCCGGCAGCGCCCTGCCCACCACCAGCTACACCCTGCCCAGCACCCCCGTGGCCTACCCGACGCCCTGCCGGCTCCCCGGCGGCCTATCCGGCACCCTACCGCGCCCTTCCCAGTGCCCCAGCCGCCTGCCCTGCGCCCTACCGGCGCCCCCGCGGCCTGCACAGCCCCTGCTGAGCCCTGATCGGTGCCCCCGTGGCCTACCAGACGCCTTTGCGGTGCACCCACAGCCTGCCCCACCACTGCCACAACATGACCAGTGCCCTCGTGGCCTTCCCAGTGCCCCACCGGTGTCCCCGTGGCCTGCTCGGCCCCTGCTGCGGCATGCCCGTCACCCCCGCGTCCTTCCCGGTGCCCCTGCTTCCTACCCGGCCCCTTCCGCACCCTACCCGGCGCACCCGCGGCCTGTCCATTGGTCTCATGACTAGACCAACCTCCCTAGCCAAGTCCCTTGAGACGCGCCCCTCGCGGAGCTGGCCTAACCGGCCCCGGCCTTCGGGCTGAGTCACCTACGTGGCGACCTCCGGGTCGAACCGCCCTTGCAGTCTGCTGGGCTGGGCCCAGCGGACCGGGACAAAACTCAGCGGGCTGACCCGCCCAATGGGCCAGCTCAGACCCAGTGAGTCTGACCGGGTCGACCCAGATTGGCTGCGGCTGAGTCGGTCCGACCGGGTCAGACCGTACCAGTGCCCATTATAGACTTATTACCTTCATGGTCCATATCTTTGGCACCAGACGTCTGTTTGACGAATCGTCAACGACACCGATATTCTTGGAGCAATGCCTTCCCATTTAGAATACCCCAACTGAGTTCGGGGTATAGTTGATATATGGTTGGGTTGGATCGTACACGAATCTAACCGGGCCCCCGGGACTAAAAGGCTAATAACTAACAGACCGAGCGTCCGATTGACGCGCCGTCTGTTGCGTTGAGACCCCTATGACGTGACAGACCATTGAGATACTTCAACATGGGAATTCATGTTTTTTGGAGTATAAAACAGTAGATTTTGGAGAAGATCTTCTATAGATGAGCTGGCATTTGATCGGAAACCTAATTGCTGGAAGAGACTTGACGACTGCTGACCGATTTGACTCGGAGTGATTTGACTAGCCCTGTGGGGAGCACCTATATGTAAGCGTGGTAGACCCACGGTGGGGAGTGCCTATGTGTGAGCACGATAAACCCACACTACTCGACACGTAGAAAACCTCAGCATGATACCAGGGGAGAACCTCTGTGTGACTGCAATATAATAATGGTGGGGAGTGCCTCTGTGTGAGCACAACATATCCACAATACTTGACAGGAGGAGTACCTCAACAGTCCAAGTCATTGGGAAGAGCCTCTGTGTGATGCGAAAGGCCCACTGTACTCGATAGAGGAGGAGTTCTCCAGCAACCGAGGGTTCAGATTAATAAAAATCCTGGTTTGAGCAGAGTCAATGACTTTTGAGTTTTCTTCATGATTGATATGGGTTACTAGATAACATAGGTATATGTATGGAAATATACCTATGTAATGGTTATCCGTTGATTTCATACTTTGTGGTTTATCCTTGTTGAATTTAGTGAGACCTTGAGGGTCTAGGGGTCCCTACTGAGTATCGTTATACTCACCCCTACACGGGCTATGACTGCACCTCATCGTGTTGGTTGCAGACGATAGACAATGCTGACTGAGGTAGAGAGTAGCAGGAATCGACGGTACTCGGAGGTGGATCACCCGGTGTGTCGGTGCACAGAGGAGACAGACGGACGTGGAGTTCTGAGGAGGCCATTTGTACCTACCCTTCAGGTAGGAACCCCAGAGGACGACCATTTAGCTTCTTTACATTTCTTCAGTTGTACTTGATTTCAGTTGTACTTGTACTTTCCAGTTGGGCATGTATTTTCGAGCCCTTTTACTTTCTAGCACTTCTTTTGTATATAGTTTTACTTAGTTCTTTGCTTCCAGTTGTGCACTATGATGAGTTTGTTTATATTTATAAAGTAAATACATTCCCATTTTAGGGATTTACAACTTTGGTGCTAGTCTCCAACCCTGGGACTATGGAAGGTGGGCTTGGGGTAGTCACGATACGGGCCCCGGGGGACGGGTCGTGACAACTATCAAGTTAAATTCTCTTTTATTAATATAATGAAGTATATGTTATTTACACCATATATATAAGTTGTTTAAAATTTATTCAATAATTTATCTAATAAATCGATTTATATTTATATATTTTAATACCCTTACATTAGATTACTGATATACATGTAATTTTAATATATAATACATTAGAAAAAATTTTATTTTTATGAATATTGGGTGATTTAAGAAATTAAAACATAGTGATTGATTACTTATGTTATATAGCTCTTACTTCCATCACATTGGATATATTTAGGAATATAGATAATGAAATGATTAGTTATTTTGGAATTATTTCTATTTGCGTGAAATATAATATTCAAGAAAATGAATTTTTTCATAAAAGTGGAAAATAGAAGTGTTCTTTACATAGAAGAAAAACATTCAAAGGAATACCTGAAATTTAATAGGTTTAAATAAAACAATAATTTATTTTTATGAAAAATTGAAATAGAAGGAAAACATATACTTTATGTAAAAAATTAATCGATGAACATTTCATTTTAAATAAAATTAATTATTATTAAAACATGTAATATAAATAAAGTGTTTGAAAAATAATATTTCAAATAACAGAATGGAAAATGGAATAGAAATATTGAAAACCATATTTAGGAATTTTGATTATTCTCTCATATAAATATTATAATTCACCACTTTAAGAAACTATTTTAAAAATTATACTAAAGGATTTTAAGAAATTTTTTACCAATAAAATTTCCCAATAATAAAATATGGAAAATAAATATATAAAAATCAAGAGGATCAAACAAGAATGAGTTAGTTTATATATTCCCTTTATTAGTATGGTAATGATTCAAATCACATCATAATATATCATAAAATATATTTTAAACCATATGTAATGGTTATTTATGGAAAAATATGTCAGTGGATAGTAATTACCTCATTCAAAAAAAATATTGGGGCATAAATTGAATTATGTATCAAGATATTTAAATTAATACAAATAGCCCTTACGATTAAAATAATGTATGTATTGATTAGGATAAAAGAGAGGATATTAAGTGATTGTGAATCTCACAAGAATAAATAATAATTTAGTAAATAATAATTAAATAATGTAGTGTATAAATACTATAAAATTAAATTGGCATATAATAAGAAATAATTCTACAGGAATTTAAAAAATTGAATACGAACCATTACCTTAGGTATTGTTTTATTTTTACTTTTGATTACTCATGTATAATAAAAATATATTAATTAATACATGAATATTGAAAAAACATATATATTTCTATTATTATTTATTATTTATAATCATTATAATTAATTTTTTGATATTTTATTTGATGAGAGAATCACTAAAGGACATGTTTTCTTTTTAAATTGGCTAGTTTTGTTTGATTTTTTTGATATTGATTTTTTTAATGTATAATTATGTAAAAAAATATAGATGATTATAATACTTTAATATAAACTTATATTATATATTATTTACTAACAATTCATGTAGAAGGAATCCAATGGAAATATTGTTTCTTTAGTGTTCATAAATAGTTTATGAATTATCCAATGCCTATCCCTCAAGTGTGTCTTTCCATGTGTGAAGTATTAAGACCACTCATCATGCACCAAGTGAATACTAAGTTAAAAATAAATTATTACTTTTTAAATTGATTATTACTAGGTGAATCTCATCTGTGGTTGCAGCCATTTTCCAGTATCCATATGGGGATAAAAAATCATAAATCCAAACACTCTTTAGAATAAATTAAGATAGTTTATTTATACATGGTATTAGAGAACTATACTGAAACAAGAGGGAATTTTAACGATAGTTAATTGTGATATATCAATTAAAATATAATAATAACTTTATATTAAGGTAATATTAGAACATTTTTCATTGGAAAAGAAAATAAATTTTAAGGATTGCAAAAAATAATGTAGAGAAGAGGTTTGAAACCCTTACTTTAGCATAATAATGACTTAGGAAAAAGATATAATGAGAGATAAAAAGTAATACCCCCTTGAAATTATATAAAATAGATTATAATATCATATAACATAAATCAATAATAAATATATAAAATGTTTAATAACCATTATAATAAATTAAAATTGATTTGGAATAGAAAATAGGGGATTGGAAACCCTTACGTATCTCGAGGATCATTGTTTTTAGCTGACCCATTGACCCAAAAAACTCTTCAATATTGAAGATATAAAAATGGAATAGACTACACAGGATAGATATTATTAATTTAGTTTCAATCTTTGGGTCAGATAATGATATGATGGGTGGAGTATTGATACTTCAAGAGGGATGTATTTAAGTGTAGAATTATTTATAATTTTGATTTTAAGGATAACCACTTTACGCGGAATTAATTTAAATTAATTTGGTTGATAAAGAATGAATAAATGGATTGGTATGTTCTTGAAAAACCTTAAATACTAATTTAATTAGTTTTATCTATTTATTCATTCCCCTATTAATTTTATAATTTTATATTAATTTACCTTTACTATGGTAACTCAATTTTTTTATATTAGTGACAAATTTTTGTGACTGAGAATTAAATTTAACTTATTAACAAATTTGGATCATATTATTATAAATAATATATCCATTTAACTTTATTAAATTTATAGATATCATAAAAATTAATTCCAACACATGAAAACAATTTTGTAGAGAAGATATAACATATGTTCCAAAATATCGAATATTAGTTACTAAATGTAACTTAATATTTTCCAATGAATTATATTAATCCATATATAATTTTATTTATCTATAAAAAATATTTATATATATTTATGTTATGATCAAATAATTATTAGTTTGTGAATGTTTTGAAATTCTTAAAAATTTTATTTTCACTATTCACCAAAAAATCATCTTATTTAGAAAAATATGAAATATTAATCCTCAATAAATTAAATTCAATGGTTCCTAAAAGTAATTACTTTTCATGAGAATAATTATATATCTATCTAAAATATACGTTTCAAATTAAAGCATGTATGTATTTCAAAATTACACTTTTGCGGCCAAAAATTGAATAAAAGTTCATCATGTTAATCAAATTACTATTATAAGACATATGAGTGTATTTTCTATTCATTGATTAATATTTTTTAATAATTGATAATTATTTTAAAATAAAAATAATTTATTCATTTTACTGGAAACCTAAATAAATAATTAATTCCATACCTTATTTGAATCTCTAGTCTTACACTTGTGGGATTTGTATTGATTTACACATTAATATAGTGTGAATATATAAATTTGTTGCATGGAAAAGGGATTAAAAAATAAATTTTTATAGGCATTCATACAAAATAGAATAAAAAATTATATAAAAACTATTCCCTATGATGGAATAGTTATTACATAATTTATATGTGATAAATATTAAATTGTGAAGACATTTTAAAACCCCCTTAAATATTTAATGTGATATTCAATCCAATGAAGAAATTATCAATATCTCAGTCCTTTAATATAGTATATTTATGAATTTTTTTTTAAATTTAGATATTCTTGTGTGAGGAATTAATGTTTTAAGGTTTCCCATAGGGTTAGGGTCTTTTCTTGTAACTTTCATTGGTATACACTTATCTGGGAAGCCCTAACGACTATGATACTATAGGAATAAAGTTATGTGAATCCAAAAGATGCATTTAGATGACGTGTTATCCAATCAACTATTATTATATAATGTCAAATTATTTAAGGTACTCATTGAACCTTTTAATATTAATTTATTTGCGGTTAATTTAAGGTTTTGGGAGAAATTTTTAGAATTTTAATTCCCCAAGGGGTTCTTCACAATTAGGAAAAAAAGTATGGATTGGACTAGGAAATTGTGCTGCAATGTCGGAGCCACTACAAGGGGGTTCATGGTTCACATAAACTATGATACCTCTCCCTTATACCAGTTACCTTAATAAATTTGGGATTATCATGGTTAGAACATGATTAAAGTAACTATGCAGTCAAACCATACACCCCAAATAGAATCCCGCGGAGGGAACACAATTACTACTAACCATGGGGCACATCAAACAAACTATGCACAGAGGGGTTTAATCCCAACTTTTTTAAAATTCCTGGATTCCATAGTATAACTCACAATCACCCTATAACAACCCTAAATCAAATCCTTGGTTCTTAAAGGCTCTCTAGAGGTGGTTTTGACTCCTCTAACTCATTCTGTTGGTGGATCCAAGTGTCTTTGACCCCATATGATTTCCATTGAGTAAGAATATATTATTTCATTACTTTATCAATAGATTTACTATTCCACACCTTAGATATTAGTATATCATCATTAAAACTTTATTTATAATCTATATTTTCAAGGATATTTAATATATATTGTGTTTCTTGATCTACTATGACTTTTTTCTTTATTGGTAGACCTTGCTATAGGGTTTTGTGCTGATTCAATTTCATAAAAATGTTTTGGTGGTTCATTAAAGCTTCACCCTTAAATTAAAACCTTGCATTTTTTTTAAATTGAAATGAGTTTTTAAATGTGTTTAAAAAATGTATTTGAGATGATCGAACATTGATTTTGATATTACCTTGGATGTTATGAAAACCCCCAATTTCATTTATATTGAAATTGTTTGTAGAAATTGAGAAAATTTATTGAATTATTTTATTTTTCTTGACGAAATTTATTTGATGTATATGCTTGAAGAAAACAGATTAAAATGATAGATGATTTGAAAGGGCATTAATTTGATAAAAACACTCATTTTGTTTTGAAATAATGTAGGAATGTTTAAAATTGAAATTAGGAAACTGTATTTTGAATTAATTTAATTATTTATTTTTCCAATGTTTGATGGGTAGACCAAATTTCTATATTGGGATCACATAATCGTGTATAGTTTTACCGCCCATATTGGGATCCCCTAAGGGGGTGTTGTTTGTTTCCCAAATGGGCTCCCCGAATAGGGTATAGATTGATTTCTTGAAATGGGATCCGTTAATTTGGTGTAGATTGACTACATAAAATGGGGTCCCTTAATGGGGTGTTATATGATTTTCACCCATAGGTATTGATCAGTGAGTATTGATTAGTAGTGCGAGAATCATATAGCCTATTAATAACATACTTAAGGGAATTTTATAATAGTTCTCACCTTACATGTTCTTTACACATTCTATTGATTTTGGATCAATTTTATTTATATAAAAATCATTATATATACTATTTCATAAAAATGTTCATTTATGATAGTTTATATATATATGTTATATTTTTATTATGAAAGAAGGTTTTTGGAAAATATTTATATGAATTTATATTTTATTATATATTTAAATTGATTGTACAATTTTTTTGATATGGTGCCATTTATTGAACACTCAGTGTGGCCCTATTAGGGTGTTTACCCCCAAAAATACCTTTTCCTTTAGGTATTTTTATATTATCATAGGTCGAGTTCGAGAAAAGAGAAGACACCACCTATAGGTGGTGGACATTCATGGTCTTTGGGACTCAGAGTCATATAGGTTTCAGGTAGATACAATTTCCAAAAAATTTATTGGATTGCATAAATTTTAAATTGATGGATTTTGATTAGACTAATGATGTGCTATTTGGTTTTTGTTTACCTATTTTATTCTGATAGTTTCTCCTTTTTGGAGGGTTGATCATACTAACTTGTATCTTTATATTTCTTAGTTTTGTGGAAAAAAATCATTCCCTATATGATCATTCATAATGTCATGTTCTAGTCTCTAACACATGGGTATCATGAAATCCATTTCATAATATGTTAGAGATATAATGGGTGACATGGTACCAGTTTATTTTGGGTGGTTCATGGAAACTATATAATAAGAAAAACCTTTTATGATATTTATGATATCACACCTAAATAACTTAGTGGTGAGATTAATGAGACACCCCAAACCTGGACTCCCATTTCCAGTGATAAAACAAATTAAATTTCAACTATCTAGGATTCAAAGTAATATTACCTAATATAAAACTATATATATTTTGAGTATTTAAACATTACATCTCAGAATATTCACACATTCCTAGAACCTAAAGGATCAATGTCTTTGTAGATTAGTTACATACGAATATTATTTTACAAAACATTTTGAAAATATCTTCATTGTCACACTATACATGACATCCTTCAAGATATATCATATTTTATATTCGTATTTATATCATAGGGAATGAAAACATTAGAAAGGGGTGATCCTAAACATCTAGAAAAGAAGAAATTCATTAAAATTTAATCAACATCTTGATCAAATTCACTTGATAAAATATTATCATGTGATAAATATATTTTTAAAAAGTAAAAGATAAAATAAGTGTTTTACATATATCATGATAGAAGGACATTAAATTTAAAATGAACAATCATGTACTATAGTATATGAGTATGAGATAATAAACATGATCCATGGAGCACAATTATAGGCATATGACATAAAATTATGAAATATCATGAAATCATAGAACAATTAGGAACCATGGAATAAACATAATCATTTGAACACATTATATAGTATTTATTGAAAAAAAATATTGTGACCCATTGTATAGTGGATCCAATATTACTTATTTCAACCCATTAGAGACTTAAGAATCATAAATCATGACCCAAAAGTGACACAAGTATTATAAACCTTGGACAATTTTAATCTCATGAGATATATAACCATAAAAAATTTCATGGAGGGTGATATAGGACCCTAACCACTAATCATTCATACATGTATATTCTATATGATATTAATCATTCATCATTATTTTCGAATACAATGAATGAAAATGTATTTTATAACATTTTTAAACCGTATCACATAACATGATATAAAAGTGAATCAATAGATACCAAAAAAACAATCAACCAAATAGAGTGTATCAAAAATGAAATAAGTGAAAAAATAATAAAGAATAACTATATAAGATATAAATACTTTATAGTTATAAAGTAAAATGAATGTTAAATGTAAAATATTCTTTAAAAAACATTTATTGGCACTGTTATAAAAAGAAGATGTTTGGAAAATATAAATTTTGAGAAACTGAAAAAAATAAATCATTATTTAGAATGAAATTTAAATAATGGACACTGAAATATAAATAAATATTAGTTATAAAAAATATTGAGTGTAAGATAAAATCTATGATCTGGAAGGGAAATGGTTTTCCATATTCTAAAAATAACTTTATTGAAACCAACATCCTAAAAAGATTAATAAATCCTTCAATTAAAATGATCTAAAGATAAATTTGAAGGTCACCAAAAATATATAAAAAAATTATTTCAAAATAATTAAATAATATATTTACGAGAAGAGTGAATATGTATACTGAAAAAAAACAATATCTTTTTCCGAGGAGAAGAATTATTCTTAGAGTCATTATATTTTATGAAGAATGTAATAAATAAAGGAATATATATTGAATTTTAAAAATTAATTTACCTTAAATAAATGGTCGATATATAATATAATATCATAATTGGATAGTGGAAAATAGTTTTTTTTGACCATAGTCAAATATGAGTAATTATGACTCAAGAAAAGAAGATGAGTGAAAAATTCCCCTACAACATTAACATCTCTTAAATAAAAATCCAAGGAAAGATAGGGTTTGAGATGGTAGTTTCATTAATTTTAATAGTATTAAATTATTATAAAAACATCCATGGGATAACATATACACCACCCAATATAAACAACACATTAAATATGACACACATCACAAAGAAAGAAAAGTTAGATGAGAAGCACCCTTTACTCACGAATTTCATAAAATATCATTAAATTAATATATAATAACACATCCAAATTAATGAAATATTTCAAAAAATTATTAAAATATTTTACCTTATATAACCTTCAATAATAATAATTTTTTTTAAATTTTTAGTCAGTTATAGTTTATTTTCATCATCAGATGTTATAGATTTTTATTCTTTCAAACGTGTCTTATAATATTTATATCTCTCCAAATTATTTTCTAAAAAGAATAAAATTCCTAGATCATAATTGTTCCTATAATATGTTATATATAATTATTTATAATAATCATATTCCATTATAAATTTTTTATGATTTGTGATTATATAATCCTTGATGAGGTTCTTTCGATATTATTTAACGAATAAAAGATGGTATATTAATAATGATTTAAATATTAATACGAAGTTTCCAAAACCATAATAATTTCATAAAAATTATTTTAATTCATTATTTAAATCCCTATAATCATCCTTGTATTGTGATGATGAAAATGAAATATGTTTATTCATGTATACGATAATCCAAACAAACACATACAACATTTTTTTCATAGAATAAATGAATGGTAGAAAAAGGTTTATTCTTTCATATTATAAAAAATATTTTAAATATAATATTTATTAATTAATTAATATTTTTCAACCATCCATCTACGGTGGTGATGAAAAATTATATAAATTGGTTCATGGAGTTGGTAGTCCACACGCATGCACAAATGTTGATCTCATTTTTCTAAGGATGGGGGAAAGTTGATAGTGATCATTAAATCAGTGTAATAAAAATTAAATATAATAATTATATTGAAAATTTTAGTAAATTATAATATATATTGAGGAAGAATATGAAGACATTAATAAATATTAATGAAAAGGAGTGAATTGGGTATTTTTACCATAATCCTTGTTATTAATCCTTTTCAAATTGAATTAATCCATTAAGGGGTGGTATTTTAATGATATCAAACTATATGTGATTTTTATAGTAGTGATGTGTTGTTATTTGGGTGGATTTTGTTTTAATGTAGGGGATTTTTTTCTGAGTAGAAGCAGAGCCGTAAAGGACACTTTTTATAATTGAGAGGAGTGACATTTTGGTATTAAAGTGACATGACCCTATTCAAGGAATGTGTATCCAAATGGGGAAAATAATGGTTATGGGATTTTCATTGGTTGATACCACTCTCAACCACTCATTTAAATACGCTTTAATAACTTTTCTATCTTTAGCCATGGATTTTAGTCTTTTTTTACTTTTACCAT
This sequence comes from Viscum album, assembly GCA_963277665.1. Taxonomy (NCBI): domain Eukaryota; kingdom Viridiplantae; phylum Streptophyta; class Magnoliopsida; order Santalales; family Viscaceae; genus Viscum; species Viscum album. The sequence continues at coordinate 1,849,850,488 of OY728164.1, read as the reverse complement.
GGTAACTAATTTTTTCCCAAGTATTATTTTTTCCAAATATTGAATCAAACCATTTAAATAATTTAGAACTAATGATTCAAAATATGAATACCATTTTATTATATGTAATTTCTAAAAGTGGTCAAAATTTATTCTATGGTTTGAATTAATAATATTTTTAGAGATAAATATAAATTATGTTATAAAATTTCAAATATTTGTTTTTAAATTAATTGTAACATTTTTAAATGTATAATTTAACTTATAAAATATTTATTTTTTTGAATAAAAATGTATTCATAAATTTTATGTTATTTTAATATCATAATTATTTCCTAAAAGTCACAATATTTTTAATGTTCGTATTATGTAATATTCACCTAACAATAAATATGTTCAGAACAAAATACACCTATTATAATATTATTGTTCTCAAAGAAAATAAGTTCATTTTTTTAATTAAGATAAAAAAATTCAGGAATGTAACTCTAAAATTGAAACCTAAAATATATTGAAATATGTTTTTATAATAAAACATTTTTTATAATATTCAGATTTCATGATCTTATTTCTAATCTATTACCCACTGAATTACTGTTAATATATGTGTTTATAGGTTTATAAGTCAAATTATTTTTATTTTTAAAAATATTTCAATTTTATTAATCCAAATAAAATTACACAGCATTTGTGAAAAAAATTCTTTAAAATAATAATTTTTAAAATTATCATGATAATTAACATTAATCATGATAACTTATTTTTTTGGCATAAAAATATAATTTAACATATTAATTAATTAGAAAATAATGGTTAAAAATATTCAAATTATTTTATCCAATTCAATTTCTAATAGTGATAAATATTAATTTTAATGTATCAGTTCATTACACATTAATTTTTTTAGTTAAAATTGCTACTTATAAGAATAAAATGAATTTATCATATTTGAAATAATAACTACTAAATGGATAATAACATATTTTTTTTTGTATAGTCTCAATAGATCTCATTAAAGTCATTATTTAGCCTTAATATAATAATAATCATAGATCACAAAAAGGAAATTTTTGGCAAAATATATTCTTATTTATAAAATAATTTTATTAATTACATAACCACATTAATTTAATTTTATTAATGAATTCGTAATAAAAATTTAATAAATTTTTATTCTGAGATATATTACATATTTTAGTCCCCACTATTTATACCCAGAAACAAAAAAACTAAATTATAACATTTATATTTTCTACTTATAATTTTTTCTTTATTAAGATATACCATAATATTTTTTTTCGATGTTGTGTATAAAAAAATATACTTAACATTGTATTTAAATATAAATTGATATTAAAATCCTATGTTTTTATAATAAATTCCCTATAAAACTCATTACCTAGTGAAATTTGGATCTTGACTCAATAAATGAATATAATGTATGGGGTCATCATTTTTTTTGAGTAATTTCATTAAATATCCTTTATTAAAAGATATAAAACATTATACTCACACACAAATATTTATTGTTTTGTAGATTACGACTTATATCAGGATAAAAATATTGATGTACCTTATATGTATGACATATAAAACAACTCAAATTCGGAATCCATGGTTGAAAAGTGTTCTTATAGGGAACTGTTCAAATAATTTAAATTTGAATAGTATAAAGAACAATTTTAGTGAATTTTACTTATAGGTATTGGATTCTAGTTATCAATCACACATTTGTGTTGAAAAAAATATATAGATATATGTGGTGATTAAATAAGTGAGACGTTAATATTCATGTGGATAATGTAGAATGTATGGTTTCAAGGGATATCAAATCCTATGAACTATGTTCATCAGGTAGATTAGATATATAATTTTAGAACAATTCTCGTTCATTTTCTATAAAAAAAATTTATTTTCAATTTAATTTCTATATAGGAGGAAATTTAAATTCATTTATAGGAAAAATATTTTTTCAATATTTAAGAATTATTTTTTCTTATTAATATGGTGAATGTGTCAAATATTATAGATATGGATAATCATGCATATAACATTCAAAATATAATGAATAAGGTTGATTCTAATTCCACCTACGTTTGGTGTTGTTTATATGTGAATATAAATGAGAAGCACATCAAAATACTCAATATAGAAGGATTATTGGAACGATTTTATTATGAATAATTTGATATATATGAATTTTATTTATTAAGATATATTTCCAAAGAAACATTTAGTACAATATATTAAAGGGATAGAGGAATATTGGATCTCACACATTGTGATGTATGTGGACCAAATAGTACTAAAACATGATGTTATTTTAGGTACTCCATTAATTCTATCAACGATTTTAATCAGTATGTTTTTTGAGACACATGTAAGAATTGTTAAGAACGTTCAAAGAGTTTCCAAATGATATACATAATCTGTTGGGAAAATATATTTGTATTTTAGAATGTCATTTTGGTGGTGAATACTTGGTCATGGAATTTATAGGTCATCTGAATGATTGTGAAATTACTCCATATGTAACTCTTCTTAGAACACCATAGTAGAATGGTCTATCTTATAGGAGGAATTATATATTTTTAGAGATGGATTGATCAATAATTCATTAGTGTGACCTTACTATTTTTTTGTTGGGTTATACTCTAAATACTTCTATATTTATAATAAATCAAATTCCATATGTTGAATCCTTAAATATACCAATGATGTATAGTATGGGAAACATCCTAGTTTTTCTTTTAGGAAGATTTTTCTTGAATAACTAATAAATATTTTAGCATTTGGAAAACGTGAACATAAGTCCAATAAGTTATTTTTTGTTGGTTAACCCAAGGGAAAAAGTATTTTATTTCTATTATCCCACTAAACACAATGTGTTTATGGCCTAAGATGTTTCTTTTTCTTAAAAATTACCACATAATTTGAGTATTTAGTGGCATGAATGTTTAACTTATAAAAGATAAATATGAAAAAATAGGAAGTGTTCTTAGGATGGATGTTATGCCATTTTCATAATGAGTGGGGTCCATAAGAACCAAATTGAGTTACATATGATCCTCAAAGGATTGGTATGATTCATAAATATACCAAGATATTTAGATTTACTATAGAAAATAATGATGATGTAATGTTTATAAAAGATTAACATACTACCTACTAGCAGTTGATTGAGTGTTATAATTAAAGAAATGGTTAAAATCCATGGAATCTAATATGGCCTCTATTTAAAATAACTATGTATCTTAGTGGATGAACCTGAATGGGTATGACCCATAGGGTTAAAATTGGGTTTTATAAAATAAAACTAAGTGGATTGATGTGTGTCTACCTATAAATAACACAAGGTTAAAAAGGATTACATGTGAATTTAGGATATTGACTATAAAGAAACAATTTCACATATTACAACTATAAAGTCAATTAAAATATTTATTTCCCCAAAACTCATTATTATAATGATATAAATCTAATTTAAATAAAAATAGATCCATTTAATTTGAATTTATTCTAGGACTTGTAAATGATACAAGATGAAGGATTTATGTTCCAGACTAGTCTAAAAAGGTATAAAATTTTCAATTTTAAATTTATGGATTGAAGAAAACTCCTCATAGTTGGAATATCAAATTTTATTATGTAATAATAGGTTTTGGTTGCATAAAAACATCAGTGAATTATATATGTATAAGAAAATTCATTGGTGTGTTTTAGAATTTTTGATATTTTATATATATGGAATTATTTTTATTTTAAATGAAATCCCAATTTTACAATCTATAAAGATATATTTTTGTAAAATATTCTCTATTAAATACATGGGGGGAACAACCTATATATAAGGTATGGATATCTATAGTGATATATCAGAAATTTTTTTTGGAGTGAGGAAAGACACATACATTGGTAAAGTATCAAAGAAGTTTAGTAAGGATAAACAAAAAAGAATGTATCTACTTGTGTCACATGGAATAAATAATATGAAAATTCAATATCCTTATATGGAGATAAAAATTATGGATACAATTATTTATTCATCCACCATTGGATCTATTAGGTATGATATGTTGTGTACACAACCAGATGACACATATTATTTTGGAAAGTATATGTCTATCCAATCATGGTGAGATTCATTTGATTACAATTAATAATTTCAGTCAGTACATAAAAACTAATGATATGTTATATTATTTTGGTGTAGATGATGAGATCTTTGTATATGGTTATAGAGATACAACTTTCCAATCTTATAGAGACAACTTGAAATAACAATCTGGTTTCATGTTTTTTCTAAACAGTGCAGTTAGTAGTTTGAATAGCCCCAAAAAATAAACCATGGAAGACATGGAAACAAAGATAGAGTGTATCGCTACATAAAATAATATTAATGAATCATCTGGGATTATAAATTTAGTTTTTTAACATTTTTTTGTCCCTAAAATCAATGGAGAAATCTAGATTTATTGTGATAATAATAGATCAATATCTCAAGACAAGAAAACCCAATCTCACAAAAGGAACAAATATATCCTTTTCATATACTATATCATAAGAAAAATCATTTCGAGGGGTGATGTAAGAATATATTGGGTGGATACAAAGGATGATGTTTTGAATCAATTAATGAACACATTATAATAGAAAAATCACGAGGGAGATATTGAATCTCTTGATATTAGATACAAAATAGATTAATGTAATGGTTATAAATGTTTAATGATTTTAGAATATATCCTATTTTAGTTTATCAATCATTCATGTGTTCTATAATTTATTTTACATGAATAGAAGAATGATATTTTCCCCTCAATGTAAAACTCTTAGTTATCCTCAATTAATGGTCATTATAGACTATTAAGGGTTGTGATGATATGTTATGGTTGACATGTTTTGAATATTATAATCAATATAAAATATGTCATTTTACATATCATGAATAGACTAATGAGGTAATAATTTAAGACTTATTACTTGGAATGAACATTCAAATTACATCTCATGGAATCTTATTCAAATCACCATCACTTGAGGTTAGTGAGATACCCATATTGGAATCATTCATAATTTGATTCCATTATTATATAAGTATCGAGGATTAGATTATCAGTGGGTGGATCGGTATGTTCTAAATCATGTAATATGTTGGAGTTGAGCTGAAATAGAATTTATCCACTAATATTAAGAGAAAATGTATCATTCCATTGATTGAATTAGATTGAGTAAATTCCAATCCATTCATGGTTGAGTCATACTTGATGTCTTCATTTACTTACATGAGGTAAACATGATGTAATAATATACTAGATGAATTACATCTGACGTATTCATCGTCTAGGTCTGTATGTTCCTAAAATCATGATATTAAACGATTGATTATACTATATTGTCATGTTTCATGTCATGTGGTAACATGATGTCATTATAAAAGGGATTATATAGATATATATAATTTTTATACGATTTGTATTATGCTTCACTTGTTCAAACGAAGATATGGGTATGTTTTATTGATCTCATATAAGACCCCTTTATAGCTTGATTTGTATAAATTCTTTAATAGATGCCTCTATTTACTTATATCAATGAAAGTGTAATTTCAAAATTGTTTTTATGCTAATAAGCCTAGGCAGTCACCAATTTGGCCCTTTGGATATGGATTTTTTTAGATAACATGATTATTTGAAAATAAAGAAAATTAGATAAACTATATATAAAATAGTTTTGGATGGATTCATAAATATTTGTATATTTTTTATGTATTCATTATGGGATTTAATTGATAGTGAATGTTTTTTAGAAATGACCAGAAATGGTATATCATAAATTATGTCATCCCACAATTTGATTTTGTGATATTTGTATACAAATGAACATATCATAGCCTAATATTGTATTCTGTCATTAATTACAATGGGGAATTAAATAGGTACTATTTAATGGATTAATTATACCCCATCAAGATACATTTTATCTACACTTATAAAGTAATGAGATTAATTTATTAATGGTTTGTCGTACACACGATGCAAGGTAGAATTATTATAACTCCCATTTACCCAAATCATAAATTATATTTGGAATAAGGTTCTAGAACCCATTTTTTGATTCAAGAACCTCTCAATATGACCATGGATCAAAGGCTAGTGTAACCCCTCAGAGGTAGGAGGATTTTTTATATTGTTACAATGATCTCCATCAATATGGTATATTATTGATAATGATATTATGTTAGATTCTATTATGTTAATCTTCTAATTTATGTTCCTTATATACAAATTGACACTATTGATGATAGATCAAAAATATATGAATTTGTTTCCACTATGAATGATCATTGGATAATCTCCCTAAACACAACATTATTAATGTATTAGTTTTCTATACCTTCATATTTCTAGAATTACCTCTACATGAAATTATTTAATTTTCATCCATTACAAGGGAATACTTATATCATAGAAAGATTTTATAACACATGAGAGTCAACTATCATAGTTAAACACCACTTCATGAAATATCATGTAATGTTTCATATAAAGGGATCTCATTCATGAATTTATTAAAAATAATAATAATATAATTTTAAATTGACCAAACTAGATTATTTTTTGAACTCATAATATCAAAATTAGTTTATTATTAATATTATAAATTATTATGAAAATTCTAATATTTTATTCAAAAAATATGATATTTAAAATAATTATAATTTGTTTAATCTTATTTATATATATTAATGAATTATAAATTTACAAAAACCTATTATGTAATAAAATATTAATTTTATGAATAGAATTTATCATTATAAAAATTTATTTTAACTTGAAAACCAATTGAAAACTTTTTTATAACTAATTAAAATTTTACTTTAATATATATTATTTTCTATCCATTCTTCATATAATGTAATTTTTAAGGGAGATTTAGTTGTTTCCTTCCTTTTAAGAATCATATATTTATTTGTCTTCTAATATATCAATTTATTTCCTCCGTCTCCAACCAATATAATACGTTGAACCCAAAAACTGTCTTCCATGTATAATAAAACACTTTCAAGGTACCCTGGACCATATATTTCATTAATAAGGGAAATACCAATTACTTTGATGATAAAACATAGTTTATTTCTTTGATCAAGTGATGTAATCTATAGTATACACATTATTCTAGTGAATGTGGATAAATTTCATGTCTTTATTTTTCAATACATAGATAGTCATGTTTTATTCAGAATGTGGTTCCTCCAGGAATAGTATGAATGGTCATGATAACTCTTATTGTGAATGAAATGCACTTAATGAGGTTAAATGTTGAGGCCTAAAATTATATAACCCTTAGATGCATATTCATATCTCAAGAGACAAAATAGGATGGGTTTTGGTGTATTCAACTTCCCATAATAGGATACATGTCTTTGTTGATGGCCATAAAATAATTTTTTAAAGCACATCATTATAAATTTTTTCAGTATGAGATCAATGATTTTTGTTATCCATGATTACATTTTTTATCAGGGATATAACATATAATCAGTCTAATTTGATTATGGACTCATTTTTTCATTTATTATTTCCATATAACTTATTCCATGTTTAATTTATTTAAGCATCCATGGTTTTCTACTTATTCCTAAACATCAGAGCTCACTTTTATATTATTACTTTCCCCTGAAATCCTAAATGAGGACTATGTGTAATTTTAAAGAATATGATTGAAGGGATATAATATTTCTCCCAATATGATCATGTTATAACAAAGTTTTTCAAAAGTAATGTATGTATTTATCTAGGCATTAAGGAGTGTTAATAATTCACTCCATCAAGAACCCTTGTACTTTATACAAATAATAAAATATAACTACCATATCTGGATTTCTGGAGCCTGATATGTCATAGTTGGTATCAAATAAATATATGTGTCAAGATTAGGTATTATATTCAGATAAAAAAAGAAAGATAGTGAATATACTATGAAAATAACTCAATTTTTCTATGTTACAGTCTAGAATTTTTTTACAGACTTTATTTTATAATTCAATGTCCTGAGATCATTATGTTTATACCATTGTAGAATTATGGTGACTAATGGGAGAAATCAGAACCATATCAACACCTATAGTTAATGTAGGGATATCCCCGATTAAAAATGTAATGTAAATGGATGTAACATCCTCAACCTGGGTTCCACAGAATGGTTCCCCGAGCCCGGTTGGCCACATTGCCTGAAGCATATCTCCCAAAATTCTAGAGGTTGATGACCAGTAGTGATGTCATAGGGTTTCTCTATTATCAGACTATACCTTCATCACTGGAGTGCATCACAATAGATATTCAATAGATATTAAGTTATGGAAGTAGTAAAATAGTCAGATAATAAATAACTAAAACAGAGGTAAAAATCCACAACAAATATATAAAACTATTCCAGAAGTAATCACATATATATATGATAATGATACATATCATTTCTCTAGAAAACAACAAAAAATAATATACAAGGCATGTTCAAGACATATTTAATAAAATTCAAAAACACAAAAATAACCCAACTCGCTTCATGATCCTTATCTTTTTCCCATACATCTATACTCTTAAGTAACACTCAAGAACCAGTAGGGGGGAAATTTCCATTATATATACCTACACACATATAGACTGTTTGGGTTCCCATCAATGACATGAATAGGGTGTGAGATAAAATCTCAGTATGAAACCACCCAAATGATTGGTGTCGTATATCAATTGGATATTTAATAAGAGTGTGATGGATGTAGTAGAATATGTAAAGTAATTAATTAATGTAAACATCTAATAAAGGACAAGGTTTTCATGGACACCCATCCTCTACTACCAATATGTTTTAGTGTATTTTTTCTCTTAATAACATTTATACCTTTAAAATTTTATAATTAAGGTAATTTTGTTAATCAATATCATTTAATAAATAAGCCTCGTGACCTGGTATGTTGCCTGACATCCCCTTTAAATATATTTGTTAATAAGATTTCAAAAATTTCTATCAATAAGGTAAAAATATAGGATAGAATCCATGATTTTTATTTTTCTTAGATGTTTTTCCATTGGAATCATATAATTAATTATTTAATTAATAACTCGATCCAATTCATGGATGTTGACCTAAACAATTTTCATTATCCCAATTATGCTTTAATATGTTTTGATAATCTCAATTATGTTTTAAAATGTGTTTATAATGCTATATATGTTAAAATTATGTTGAAAAAAAGATCAAAACAATCATTGAAAAATGTTAATCAATGATTATCAATGTCTATACCTGCTTCGAAATAATCCTAAGTCAATATAGATATGTTTTTTCATAGAACAGATTAGTATTCGAGTCACTGATACATACCTACTGATAGAGTAAGTCCATTGGTATGAATAAGTCCACCAGTATGAACAATAGTTATTGATACATATAGATATACATACCTATGAAGACTACAAGAGCCACTGATACAAATTTCTACGGATACATAGGTCTTAGGTAAATAGCTACCGATAAGGCTAATTACACCAGTACATAAGTCTATCGATATGGATAATGTCACCGGTATAAAGACAATTACCATTACACATGAGCTACCGATAGAATAAGTATACCGGTATGACCGGGTCAACTGATACAGAATAACCGCTACTATTATGAAGTCCACCGTTATAAGCTCACTGGTATGGGTCACTGATATATATGTTCAGCGATACAAAAAGGTCACGGATATGCATAACAACTACCGATAAAAATAGTTGTCGATACATAGAGCTACCGTTATAAAAAGTAACAACTACCGATAGGAGAATCTACTGATTCCTGCAAGCTACCATTATAAAGGATACCAGCTACCGATACAGAAGAGCTTCCGATACAAGCCCACTAATACTAAGATCTACCAATGGAAATCAGTCACAATTTCTCTAAACTATATTTCTATATGTTTATTTAGCAACGATCATATTTGATGTTTTTAATGCACCTGCTATTAATTAATAATAGTGGTTGGAATTTCAGGAACCATACCTTGTACCTGTAAAAAGGTAATCATTCCGGTTTCTAGAGCTAAAGTTATATATGGTAAACTTGAACTACTAAAGACCTGTGTTGGTCGATCAGTCTTTCCATGCACATATGAGACAATATTATAGACATACTCATGGACTTACATTCATAGAAGAAGAAGGAAGAATACATACTGAATCTGTTGAACCTGAACATTCAAGTAGAAAATAGCTTCAACGATTTCACTAGCACTCAATCTATTCAGACTGATCAACCTAGAACTAGAAGTCAAATACAAAAACGACACTCTCTTTCTTGAAAAAACCCAGAGAAAGTCTCAAAGCCTCATCTTCATCAATCCAAGGAGTCTAGAGCTTCACACAAAACACATAGAGCAATCTAAACTCATCTCTATCTGTTTATCTCTATTGTGTTTCATTTATTTACATTTTGAGCAGGGTGTGTGCTCTGTATTTTTAGACACACACTGTCTCCTGTGCTGAACAAGAGGATTTATAAATCCTCACTCAATCTTTCCCTTATACGCTTATATCCCACTATGGATAGGGGTAGAGGTCATGTGTGACCTGGGTAGCCTTTGTGCTATTGTTTTGTTTTTCCCACGAAGAACTATGGTAGAGGTCATGGGACCTGGAAAGTCTTAGCACTATTTTTTACCCCGATCCAGGGTGTGGATCAAAGTTTATATAAACTATTTGAGAGGACTAAGTCTCATCTTGAGACTGAACCTCTTTGTTAAAAATGTTGTGCTTGTTTATTTCATTTTAAACTATATTGAATATTCCGCTACTATGTACTTTTAAAAACAAATCTATTTTAAGGTTTCTATGATTGTTAAACTAGAAAGTGTTTGTATTTATTGTAAAGCATTAGGATGATTTCAAAAGCTAATCTAATCCTTAGATTAGATTAACTGAGAACTAATAAACCTCTTGAGAACCTAACTAACCCTTTACTCTATTACAAATTCACTATAGTTTAGCTTGTTATTTAAATTGGGGAATTTTAATATAAATCTTTTTAACAAAATTTTTTAATTGGAACTCAATTCCCCCCCCCCTCTTGAGTATCCACTCTGACCAACATTTGATATCAGAGGTAATTAATAAAGGATTTCAAAACACTCTATTTTTCAACTATGATTTTAGTTGTATCTTAAAAATCATAAATTTCTGTTACTTCTATATTTTAACTCTTTAAATATATTTGATGAAATCCCATTATGGATAATAGACTATAAGGTGATGCTACTAACATGCCACCTTTCTTTAATAGAGTTAATTATGACCAATGGAAACTGAAAATGAAAATTCATTTAGAATGTTTGGGATTTTTAATCTGGACTGTCATAGTGACTGAGTATAAGATTCCAGAAACTGAAAGAACTACTTGGGATGAACCTACAAAAACTGATTACAATAATAATTTTAAAGTAATGAATTCCCTGTATTGTGCTTTAAGAGATGAAGAATTTAATCGAATATCTTCCTGTAAAAATGCATATGAAATCTGGGATACTTTCGCTATTTACCATGAAGGAACAACCAATGTTAAGAAAATGAGATGGAATAACTACACTATTAAGTATGATAATTTTAAAATAAATCATGATGAACCTATTTCTAACATGTATCTCAGGTTCAAAAAAATTTTAAATACAATGAGCTCACTTGGAAAAGTTGTTCCTGCAAAAGATAAAATCAGTAGGATATAAAGATGTCTTCTAGATAGATGGAGAGGCACATCAGTCTCAATAAAAGAATCGTGTGACATAAAATCACCAACCGTTGAGGAGCTGATTGGTAAGTTTATGATGTATGAAGAAGAACTGAAGGTAAAAAAATAGGAATATGATAAACCAAAGAGGAAGATAGTGGCATTTAATTCTACTGCCTCAAAGCGTAAGGACATAGAGAAAGTTCACATAACTACTAAAATCTCATCAAGTGGAGGTTCAGATTCTGATAGTGATGAAGATATGGCTCAAATAGCCAAGAGATTCAAGAAATTCTACAAGAAGAAGAAATTATTCAGAAAACCAAATTATATGGGTATGTATAACCAACGAGGTGATTGGAAGAAATATTGGAAGAACGATTGGAAAAGGACTGATAAAATTGATGACATAGTCTGCTAAGAATGAAAGAGGTAAGGAAATGTGAAAGATGACTGCTCGAATTTGAAATAAAATAAAAAATATATGTACGAGGAAAAAAATATAAGAACGCAATGAAAGAAACCTGGAGTGCTTCAGCAGACAGTTCAATTGATTCTGACTCCACTCAGGATGAAAAATCACAAAAATCTTATATGTGTTTCATGACAAACACATCTGAGGTAACATTGGATACACCTACTTTAAATTCTTATTATTCTAGAGATGATTCTGATTCCGAAAACATGTCTTGTTATGAGTTATTTGAATACAATAACATGCTAGAGGAAACATTCAATGAGCTGGATGATAAGTATAAAACCATAAAGAAACAGTATTCTTTAACTAGCACTATCAAATCTACATTAGAAGTAGATAAAGAAAAAGAATGCTCAACTGTTAAAGGAGAATAATCAACATAAATTTTCTAATGAGAAACATATAATAGATTTAGAGAAGTTCACAAATGGAAAGAATACTCTAACTCAAATGCTTGGAAAACATGTATCACCAAAGTACACTACTGGTTTGGGATATCAACATGGACATAGACAACTTGTTAAGAATAAATTTATTCATAAATCTAGACAATATGCTGATAGTTCTAGTTTTGGAAATTCCAATTCCTCAACTAGCTATTCACATAGTTATTGACCAGACAATGTTTATATTTAAAAATCTGTTGAATATATTGATTGTATGAGACCCATTAGACAAATTTGGGTACCAAAATTTTTTCATGCTAACCTGTCTGGACCCATGAAAATTTGCGTACCAAAATCATTCTTCGTTTAAACCCATTTTGTAAGTGACATTCTTGATGAGTTCCCATAAGAAGATATGGTACTTGGACAGTGGATAATCAAGTCATATGACTGGACATTACTCATGTTTCAAAAGTTTATTCAGGGTTGATGGATGACATGTCACCTTTGGAGATAATTCAAAAGGAAAAATCATCAGCTTAGGCCAGATTGGTAACACTGATTCAGTTTTAATTTCAAATGTTTTATTTGTTGATGGATTAAAAGAAAACCTGTTATGCATTTCTCAGTTGTGTGATGACGGTTTCAATGTTAAATTTAAAAATGATGCTTGTAATGCTTTTAATTATAATTTTTTTTAGTATTTTTTGCCTTAAGAAATGAAAATGTATATGCTATATATTTAAATTCTTTAGACAAACAAAAGGATACATGTTTAAATGCATTTCATAGAGAATCGTTTCTATGGAATAAGAGATTACGACATTGTAATTTTCACTCACTTTGGAAACTGACCAAGAAAAATTTAGTTACATACCTATATCAACTAAAATTACCATCTGACAATGTTTGTACTCCCTATCAAAAGGGAATGAAACATAAAGTTTCATTCAAATTAATGAAATAAGTTTAAACTTATCAACCTCTCGAGTTGGTTCACATTGATTTGTTTGGACCTCCTAGAGTTTCTAGTTTAAATGGGATGCGTTATGTCTATGTCTTAGTAGATGACTTTTCTATATACACTTTGGTATACTTTCTTGCTCACAAAATTGAAGCTTGTTCTTATTTTATGAAATATTCCATGTTTATAGTGAACCTTAATTGACTAAAAATTAATACCTTGAGAAGTGATCATGGCCGTGAGTTTGAAAATCCTGAATTTGAATTTTACTACTCACCTAATGGCTAAAATCATAATTTTATTTCCCCTAGTACACCTCAACTGAATGGTGTAGTAGAAAGAAGGAATAGAGCCATTCAGGAAATTGCAAGAAATATGCTTAATGAGTATGACCTACCTGTTTACTTCTGGGAAGATGCTGTAAATACATCTTGTTATATTATAAATAGAGTCTTGATTATACATGTTCCTAAAAAGACCCCTTATAAGGTGTGGAATAATAGGGAACCTAGAGTTAGTTACTTCAGAGTTTTTAGTTGCTATGTATTTATTCATAATACTAAGGATAATCTTGAGAAGTTTGCCTCTAAAAGTGATGAGGGAATCTTTCTAGGTTACTCTATAACCAGTAAATCTTATAGAGTCTTTAATGAAAGAAAAAAATGTGTGGAAGAATCTGTTCACGTCAAATTTTATGAAACTGATCCGCATGAACCTAAGTCTTCTTTGGAAAATCTTGAATAAGATCTTTATATTCTAGACCTTAATGATTAAATCAATGAACCAGTTGTAAAGACAACCAGTTCTGGAAATATTCTAGAATCTACTTCTGGTGAACCCAAGCATAGAGAAGAACCTGAAACTTATAGTCCTACCTTTACTAGATCAACCAGGATTCTAAATAATCGTCCTTTAGATGATGTTGTTTCCAATCAGGATAGAGGGACCCAGACTAGAGCTTCTCTAAGAAATCAGGTTGAACATCAATCCTTTCTTTCACAGTTATAACCTAAAAATATCAATGATGAAATCAATGATGAATTTTGGGTAATGGATATACAAGAAGAATTAAATAAATTTGAAAGAAAAAAAGTCTGGGAATTAGTTGATAGACCTAATAACACTTTGACTATAGACATTAAATGGGTTTTTAGCAATAAAGTTGATGAATCAGAAAATATAGTTAGAAACAAAGCAAGGCTAGTTGCACAAGGGTATAGTAAAGAGGAAGGAATAGACTATGAGGAAACCTTTGCACCTGTAGCAAGATTAGAAGCTATTAGGATTCTAATTTCCTATGCTACTCATCTAAATTTCAAGTTATATCAAATAAATGTTAAAAGTTCTTTTCTAAATGGTTTTATAATTGAAGATGTTTTTGTTGAAAAACCACCTGGATTTACTAATACTCATTTTCCAATTAGAGTTTTTAAGATCTCTAAAGCTTTATATGGTTTAAAAAAAGCCCCGTGAGCTTGGTATGATAGACTTAGTAGTTTTCTTATTTCAGACGGTTTTTCTAAATGAATTATTGATTCAAATATCTTTATCAAAATAATTTCTAAAGATGTTTGGATAGTGCAAATCTATGTGGATGATATTATTTTTGGATCTTAAAAAATACTTTGTGTATTTATTTTTCAAAGAGTATGAAAAATGAATTTGAAATGAGTTTAATGGGAGAACTAAAATACATCGTTGGATTTATAGTTTTTCAAAATGAAAATGGTATTATTTTATATCAAAATAAATATACAAATGAAATCTTAAAAAGTTTTGGTTTAGATTGTGTTATGTAAAGTGACACACCTATGATTACTAGTTGTAAGTTAGATGCTGATGAAACTGGAAAACTAGTGGATCCAACCAACTACAGAGGTATATGATAGGGAGTCTGCTTTACCTTAATGCTAGTCTACAAGATATTATGTTTAGTGTGTGTATGTGTGCAAGATTTCAAGATAACCCAAAAGAGTCACACTTTCTTACTGTTAAACGAATTTTCAAATATATTAAACATACTAAAAACTTAGGATTATTTTATCCAAAAAGACAATCATTCGATTTAATAAGTTGTTTAGATGCTGACTTTTCTGGTTGCAATTTATAGAGAAAGATGACTTCTGGAACATGTCATATTCTAGGTAAGTCCCTGATATCTTGGTGTAGTAAAAAGCAGAACTCTGTTGCATTGTAGATTACAGAAGCAGAATACATTGCTGTCGGTAGTTGTTGTGCACAAATTCTGTGGATGAAACATACTTTGTTGGATTACAGATATCAGTTTAGACATGTGTCTATAAAATGTGATAACACTAGTGCAATTAATATCTCTATGAATCTCGTGTCTCACTCTAGGACCAAAACACATTGTTGTAAGGGACCACTTTCTGAGAGAACATTACCCAAAGGGTGATATTACTCTTGAATTTATAGGTACTGAACATCAATTAGCTGACATATTCACCATGCCTTTTATGTTCTGATAGGTTATGTTAAATCAGACATGAGTTAGGAATGATAGACTTTGTAGAGACAAAACCTCATCGTTATCCAAAACCTCACCATTAGCCACAAACTCATAGTTAGCCAAAACCTCACCGTTATCCAAAACCTCACCTTTAGACAAAACCTCACTGTTAGCCAAACCTCACCATTAGCCAAGCCTCACCATTATGAACCTCACTTTTATACCTCACTGGTATACCACACCATTATGAACCTCACTGTTATTCCTCACTGTTATGAATCCTCACCAGTATGTATTACCATTAGGTTGCGCTGTTTCTAAAATTCTGTATCATTATCCACTAGAATATGTATCATTTATATTATACTTCTTATGTTATATTTGTTTATTTTATGATTCCCAAATGATAAAACATAAGTATTGACCTCATATCGATCCACTTCAAACCCATTACCTTCAAGACTTAGCTCCCAAACCATCGTTTCTCTTGAACCCTAAGCCTCACGATTTGCAGAATGGCAAGAGTGAAGAGACCATCAGTCAGCGAAAAGGATGATGAGCCGAATGAAAAAAGAATCAAAGGAGAGTCTATTGGTGGCAGTGAAGTGAAGAAACCTACAAATTCGCATCTCATTCAAATGGAGATAATAGTTGATAAAGAGATATGCGCAGAATGGTTGATGACCAGTAAGCCTTTAGTTCTAAAAGTGCTGGAGGTTCAGAAATGGGTATAGTGCATCTCGAATAACAATGGTCTTTATTATCTGAAGTTGGTAAAATAATTCTATGAGTTTTTTCGTTTTGAGAAATTAGAAGTGGAGAATAGGATGGTATCAGTAGTGAATGGCAGAATAATATCTTTTTCTTCTATTGAGTGGGATGAGTGCCAGAAAGTTCCACATGTAGGAGAGTTTGGTTATTTCATGAAATCAATACCTCCTACCTATGACATCTTTTAATATGAAGCCGAATTGGAAGAATTAATAGGTTATGGTACACCAAGAAAAGTAGTTTCTATATAAATGGATGGAGATATCCATTTACTGTTCAAGTTCATCCAATATGTGCTAAGTCCAAGAAGAGGGGACTTTGAAAATTTTAAATATAAAGATATTTATTTGTTGTATTAGTTAAGACATGGTGTTAAGGTGAATCTATGTAGACTGTGGATGATTCAAATTGAAGATATGACCAAGAAAAAGGTCAAAAACTAATGCTCTATTATTTTCAAAGTCGATCTCTATGATGATCAAGGTAACAGGTGTGGCTATGTCTCAGTATGAGATAGTGGTTATGAAAGACAATTTTTGTATAACCAAAACTATCTGTAAATACATGAAGATCAATTTGAATCCATGGGGAAGAGAATGGGCCAGTGATGATGAGAAGATCTATGATAAGTTCAATCTTGTGGATCATCCTTCTAGAACTATGGATGTGAGGGATCTAGGTCTAGGACCTGATGAAGAGGAACCTCAGTATAGTGATGATACTGATGAAGAGGATACCTATATAGTTGATGGAAGGGATCCAGAATTTCCTCCATGTCCTGTTTCTAAAATTATATTATCTAGAAAAGGAACATTGTCGAGAGTAAGCAATGAAAAAGATCTTGTTGATGAGGAAGACCAGCCTACTCCAGAGAATGAGGAATAAGAAGAATTTGAAACTGAAGCGTCTATTTCTTCCTGCTTGAGTCATAGTCCCCTGATTGGGCACTCCACAGTGCATAATGAGGATGTTGTTGAAGTAGACAGACCTGCACTTATTCTTGAAGAGCCTCCTGCTGTTGGAGAAATGTAAATGATTACTGATAATTATTTTGAGGAAGACCAAGCTGCTGAGGGTGCCATTAATTTACATTTACAGGAGAATGCATAGATTGAGGGGGAGCATCCTACCAGACATGGTACTGTTTCAGTTGCTCATGAGATTGAAGACTGGGCTAAAGACCCAGGTTTTTTAGTGTTTGGGTTGCACTATCCTGATTTAGAAGATGAGACACCCGTCAATTAACCTCCTGTCACTTACAATCTCCTTTCTAAAACATTACCTGATGACATAGTAAGAAAATATGATTTAAACCAGTTGAAGTCTGATCTCTAGGCCATTTTTGTGGAATAAATGAAAAGAATGAAAACCTCTTTAGTATCTTCTATTCACTCTGTGATGACTGAATAAGTATATGGTTTTTTGGATGAAGTAAAGACCTTTATCTCTGTAGAGTCTTATATGAGCTCTAAATCTCAAGTAGACAAAGAACTGTCTTTTGTAAAGAGTGTAGTTTGCCAAATGGTATCAGTTTTTGAGGAATTTAAGACTTCCATGGAACAACATGTCAGCACCCAGGACTCTCTTGTGAAAAATATCATAAGTGGGATGACTAAATGCTTTAAGGAAACAGTTTATTTTACTATTTCACCTCTGAGTTCTACCAAGAATTATTTGGATATTGATCAGATTCAAGCTATTATGAGAGAAAAGATTGGACAGTCTTCTACCAGTGGCCTTGTAGAATCTACTCCTTTGACCTAAGTGGTGACTACCATTATAGATATAGGGTAAATTATTCAGAATTTTATGAGAGAGGCCAATGCTTCTCAAAAAGAGGTCAAAGACAAAGTGGATTTCTATTTTCAAATGATCTACACTAAGCATCAATTGAACAATCATTTCAAGATTTTGTTAGAAAACATGAAGCTACCCCCAGTCACTCATGCTTTCAAAGAACAAGTGAGCAAGCTCAGGGAGTTGACTCCTGCTCTAGACAAGTTTATAGAGAACAAGGATGACTTCATTTATTTTATAGAATGAGGAGGAGGAATCATAATGGACTTTAGGAATCTATTGATAACATTTTTTCATTTAGATAGTACTCCTATCATTTAACCTCCATCTCTACCTGCCTCTGCTCAGTCTGCCTCCATTCCTCAGATGACACCAGATCAAGCTATCAGATGCTTGACACCAGATCAAGCTATCAGATGCTTGACACCATTGATTACTCCAAGGAGTACCCACTATAGGACAGGAATAATATATGTTGCTCAACCTCCAGTGCTTCTTTCTGGAGTTCCCAAGCCGGAGTCTACCTCCGAACCCAACGCCAAATCAAAAGTATATATTGAAAAGGTGGATTGAATAGTGGATAGGACATTTGATATGAAGAACTTGTACTTTTTTGTCTCAATTTTGTATTTTTATTTATCTTTTTTCCCCAAGAAAAACATATGATCTTATTCTCTTTTACCTTCTGTTACTTATCTCATTTTTTGTTTCCTTCTTTTTTATAAACACAAAGGGGGAGAAATATGAGCATAATATATATGTATCATATGAGCACAAGAAAGTGGGAGGAATATGAGAAATATGAGAAATATGAGCCTAATTTAATTTTTCCATAATATAATTCTACCTCTGGTAGATTTGTTATATATCTCTAATGCAGTTGTCTTATATATCTAGTACATTTATTTATTAATTTTACCTCTAATAAATTTTCATGTAATACTCTATTCTCTGATACATTTTTAAATTTCATGAGACCCAATGTATTTTACACTGATACATTACTTCTTATTTTGGAATTATAATACCATAATTTGTGATTATCAAAAAGGGGGAGATTGTTGACCTCAGCTGTTTTGATAATCCCAATTATGCATTACTATGTTTTGATAATCTCAATTATGTTTTAATATGTATTTATAATCCTATATATGTTAAAATTATGTTGAAAAAATATCAAAATAATCACGGGAATATGTTAATCCATGTTTATCTATGTTTATACATGCTTTAAAAAAATTCTAACTCAATATGGTTATGTTTTTCATAGAAGAGATTAGTATTCGACTCACTGATACAGACCTACCGTTAGAGTAACTCCACTAGTATGAATAAATCCACCGGTATGCACAATAGTTACTGATATAGACAGACAGACCTACCGATTAAGTCTACAAGAGCCACCGATACAAATAGCTACTGTTATAAAGGTCTCAGGTACACAACTACCAATAAGGCTAAGTACACCGGTATAGAAGTATACTCATATGAATATGGTCACCGGTATACAGAAAGTTTCCATTACACCTGAGCTACAGATATAATATGTCTACTAGTATGAAAAAGTCGACTATTACAGAATAACCACTATTATTATGAAGTCCACCGTTATAAGCTCACTGGAATGGGTCACTGATACACATGTTCACCGATACAGAAAGGTCACCGATATTCATAACAACTACCGATAGAAAGAGCTGCCGATATAGAGAGATACCATTATAATGTGTAACAGCTACCGATTGGATAAGCTACATATTTCTGCAAGATACCGCTATAAAGGATAACAACTACTGATACAGAAGAGCTACCGATACAATCTCACTGATACTAAGAGCTACTAATGGAAATCCTTCATAGTTTCTCTAAAATCTATTTCTATTTTTTATTTAGAACCATCTTATTTGATGTTTTTAATGCACCTTCAATTAATTAATGATAGTGGTTGTCATTTCCGGAATCGTACCTCATACCTTTAAAAAGGTAATCATTCTTATTTCCAAAGCTAAATCAATATAAGGGAACCTCGTACTACTAAAGATGTGTGGTGGTTGATCAGTCTTTCCATGCACATACGAGACAATCTTCTGGAGATACTAAAGGACTTACATGCATAGAAGAAGTAGGAAGAATACATACTGAATCTGTAGAACCTGAACATTCAATAAGAAAAGTGCTTCAATGATTTCACTTGCACTCAAGCTGATCCGACTGATCAACCTGGACCTGGAAGTCAAATACAAAAACGACACTCTGTTTCTTGAAAAAAACTAGAGAAGGACTCAAAGACTAATCTGCATCAATCCAAGGAGTCCAGAGCTTCCCTGAAAACACATAGAGAATTTTAAAATCATCTCTATATATATAGCTCTATTGTGTTTCATTTCTTTACATTTTGTGGAGTGTGTGTGCTCTGTATTTTTAGACACACACTGTCTCTTGTGCTGAAATGTTGGATTTATAAATCCTCACTCAATCATTCACGTATACTCTTATATCCCAATGTGGATAGTGGTAGAGGTCAACTGTGACCTGGATAGCCTGTGCACTATTGTTTTATTTTTCCCACGAAGAACTGTGGTAGATGTCATAGGACCTGGACAGTTTGAGTACGATTGTTTACCTCGATTCATGGTGTGGATAAAAGTTTATATAAACTACTTGAGAGGACTATGTCTCATCTTGAGACTGAACCTCTTGGTTAAAACTATTGTTCTTGTTTATTTTATTATAAACTATTTTGAACATTCTACTGCTAAGTACTCTGAAATACAAATCTATTTTAAGGTTACTATGATAGTTAAACTATCAAGTGTTTGTATTTATTGTAAAGAATTAGGTTAGTTTCAAAATATAATCTAATCCTCATATTAGATTAACTGAGAACTAATAAATCTCTTGAGAACATAACTGACCCTTTACTGTATTAAAAATTCACTACATTTCATCTTGTTATTTAAATTGGGGGATTTTAATATAAATCATTTTAATAGAAATTTTTAATTGGAACTCAATTCACCCCCTATTGAGTATCCACTCTGACCAAAAATGGAATTCCTAATTTTGAATATAGGTATCACTCTAGGTGTATCAGGAACCAATCGCATTACATGCCCATCCTAGGAATTCCTCATTGGAATCTTAGTATTTCTCTAACTGTGGTAAAACATCATTGCCACTCGAGTCCGTCCTTGGTAGTCTAGTAAGGGATCCTAAGTACCACCCTTACTGTATATGATCACATTACCTCTGTGTTTTACCTTTTAAATCCTTATGGATTCCATGTATCACTTAAGAATATAATAGTGATCCCCCATGATTCCTTCATTAGTAGTCTACTAGGGAGTCCTATTGTCCCTTTGTTATAATAATTGTAGAATTCAAGTAAGTCCTTCCGTTTAATTTTAATAACAACCCATACGAAACCCAAATCATATAATAATTCAATAAATATCATGTAATTAAATAAAAAGTTCATCACCATGATCAATTAATTTAAAACTAACATCATATTGTGGATCAAGTCTAGAATAAGCTTATAAGTATTCACCTCTTATTTAACTTATGTGAGTATTTTAATATAGGAATAAGCTCATGATAAAACAAACAACTACATATAAAAGGTCCATAGTCATGGTTATTACATTCCCTATCTTAATTAAATTCAATTTCAATTTCAAATTTTAATTTATCTATTCAATTACTATTGGAAATTGAATATTAAATATCCCATGGAAAGGGGTAATAGGAACAACTCAAAGGTATCCAAAATTCAAAATCCACCCATGAGGGTCTAACTAACTAAAAAAAACACCCAAGGGGTTGTTCCAATTCAATTTTATTAACCTCTTTACATTTATCAATGGTATATCTTAGTTATATTATTCATACCTATAAATTAAAATCAATATTTAAATTCCATTTCAATGGAATTTATCTGATAATTGGGTGACTGTCATAGTGAAATGTATATAAACACGTCATATTTGAAGGAAAATCATGAGATAACCTACCATAGGTCCATAATAGATTTATCATCCCATATTAGCACCATATTCATCTCAAATCAAGATAATATCAAATAATGGATAGAAAACCTATAAATAGGGCATATTAGCTTGCACATAACTAGTTGAATTGGTTCCAAGAAGAACAACGAATCACAAAAAGGAATTAATATCATACCAATATGGATACAATGGGGTGATGTTTTCTTGATTCCAAGATCATACAAAGGATATATATTGATTCCTAGTTTAGGTTTCAAATGGAAGCCATCAAAATCTAAAGGCTATGAATTGAAGGAGAAGTGAGAAATTAGGTTTGAATAAGAATTAATTTATGGGAAAAGGTAAATTCACCAAAATTCATGGGTCACATGGCTTTCCTTCACAGTTTTCTAAATCATGCACCAACTATGCTCCCACTACTGTAGGATGGGGAAACTCAAATGGATAGTGCACATAGTTTGACTAACATTGTGAAAACCATGAAAAACTCCTCTGAAAAAATTATGTAGTTTTTTGCATGACCATTAGACCAAAATCTCACAGTTTTTCAAACCATGTGCCCTGTAGTCTCCCACTATCTATCATAACATGGTTATAAGTAACCATGAGTCTTGGACCACATGGTTTCTATTAATTGGTCATCATCTTTCATTCACCCAAAAAGTTGGGTTTTGGGTTCCGAACAAGTCCCAAACACCCTCAATACCTCTATACACAAAAGGGGATTCAAATAAGGCCATAATTATGAATCTAATAAAAATTAATGGAAAAATATTCCATTCCTCAATGGAAGAACCATGTTCATATAAAATTCCCCCCTTAAAGATATTTATCCCTGAATTTCCCTATCATAGGTGGTCAAGTTTCTTTTTAGAACACCTAAGGCCACTAGTCTCATACATAGGCCTCCATCTCCTACGTCTCTTCATATACATGGCTCGGATTCCATAACACAATAATAGAGGAACTGAATGGCCTCATAGAAGCTTCATGCATCTAGGCACAATTTTTATAATATTCTCTTGAAAGGATAAATCTACCTATAACTCATCCTCCCTAGTATAAAAAGAAAGATACATTTTGAATGATAATGGAATAGTTGAGAAACATGGAAGACATCATGAATAGATTCGATCCTCTATTGTACCATCAAATGATATAATATTAGCCCGACTCTCTACACAATCATGAAAAACATGACATATCACAGTAATATATTAAACTGTGTATTGGTACTCATATGTTCCTTCCTCAATGAGACACAGAAAAGACCTGATCACCGACCGTGAACTCTAGAGGTCATCCGTGGTGATAAACATATGATTTCCATCGAGACTATGTAGTATCCATCAACATATAAAGAAACTAAACCTTTATTGTGGTCTCCCATAGAGACCCTCACTTGACATATATCAAAATTAAATAAAATTTGTGGAATAAATGAAAAATATACAAATAGATTACCAAACACTATGTTAGTTAAATTATTTTGAAAACATGGAATCATAAAAAATAGTATATAAAGGAGATAAATTATCTCCCACAAGGTTATTCATGAAGATAAACCTTCTTAAACGCATATTACATAATACATATCTTCCTAACTTGGTAATGGAAACATAAAAATATGTGAGGTAGGATGCTAAGTAAGGGAAAACAAGGGATAAATGTAAGAACAATCATAATTGTAAGGGTTTGATAACATGATGATGATACTATTGAATCATACCCTAATTATCAAAGATAATATACATGAATCATGGAATTAGGATTGGAAGTTCATAATACATGAATTATAAGGAAATAAAGAACATAATCCATGAATGAATATGTTTGGAATAAAAAAAGAATTGTAGAAAATATATAAACATATAAAACATTTTCCATAGTAATCAAGTCATCGCTTCCATGACCATATTGGTAGTATGGGATCACTCACCATACCATCATGTTAGTCATTTTTCACACCAATGGGTATATTTTATATCAAAGTTCACTCATATGACCATATTATTCTATTTCATGAGATATAAAACATTTCCCAATGCATTGGAGGGAGATATAGGTCTAACCCATCTCAAAATTAAATGATACATATATGTTCCACAAAAATAATAAAAAATCGAATCATAAATAATAAAAGTAAATTATTAGAATAAAATTGTTATCATATCATAACCTATGGAAAAATATTTATGTTTCGAAACCATTTCATCAAAAGCATAACCTGTGAAAAGAAGATGGTTTCAAAATCATACACCCATGAATGAAAACACGTTTCATAAACATCACTCTATCAAAAAATAAACCATTTAGAGAAATAAAATGAATGGAAACATTGAGTAATTTCACCATAATGGCATGTATAACACCAAAGGATGTCATAATTTATGTGAAATAATTTTGAAATCTCCAATCAAATCATTTCCGGAGGAAATTATCCTTTCTGCACTGAAAAATGCATTTTAAAACATAAAACTTTTATGAAAGATTTTTTTTTGAAAATAAATTTGAAAACACATTATGTATAATTTTAAAATAATTAAACACTTTTAAAATCATTTTCATTCAAAATTATATTTATGGATAGTTTGAAATAAATTTTTAAAACATGTTTTTTTGAATAAATTTGATTTTCAACCGAATATGAAAATACATTCAAATTTATATTGAAAACATTTTCTTAATTATTTTTAGGACCAATGAATAAAAAAATGGTACTAATAAATTGATATACCATTAAAAACATCATATAAGGAATATAATGAGTTCTCTTAGGATGTGGGCCATAATATTTAATCAATGGAAACATAACCATAAATAATCCTGATAAACGATGAGATTTTTTCAGAAACTCTTTCCACATGGTAATATGGGATAATACTATCCATATAAAGATATGAAATTACATGAAGCATATACTATAATTAAAATAACTAAATTAATTTAAAACATACCAAAATGATGTATATACACCTCAAAAAAGAATATAGTTTCATAACAAAACTTAAGTCTCAATGAATGTAAATTGAGCCAATACTATCTTATCGATTTGGTAACCTTTGAAACATAAACCCTATGATTGAAATTTCATATTATGGACATGTAAATAAAAAAAATTAAATTATAAAAATAATATAACGCATTCATTTGAAGTATATACACCATGAAAAAGAAAAGAGTGGTGAACATGGCATGTATCTCATAGATATAAAAAGTGTGATGAAATTACCTTACTCTGTGTCTTGAATCACATTGTACTCCTAAAAATAAATTTATAATAAATATAATTTTATTATACATATATCAAAAAACCATATTATTATATCTAATACCATATTTTGTTTTATTATGAGTTTATATAACCAGCTAGTTATAAATTTAAAGTAAAGGTTACGCTACATGTAATATTCTCTTTGTTTTAGCATGTGTCCTAATTTGTTATATATTTGGTCCTTATACATATATCATGATTTTCTTTCTGTAAAAAATGATATAATTTCCATTTTTATTGATAATATTTTTATTATCATAATTTATATAATATATATGTATGAAATGGAATATACCGTTCATGGAGACATTAGGTCGTACATATAGATAAGAAATGTTACCCTTTTATTCTCATATTAAATTAAAGAAAGAAAATGAAACATATGAAAATAATGTAAATAAGTTATGATTATTATTTCATATATATCATTAAATGTAACTAAAAAAATACATCATACATTCCATGTAGTTTGTGAATGAATCACATCACTTTGATGTGGTGATAGTCCACACTTCCTCAAATGACATTATCATATTTTTAATAAAATGGAATATACAAAGATATGTGTTGTAAAGTAATTACATAAGTGTAGAGACATAATAAATAACATATATATAATATATAAGTATCATTTCCATCAAAATTCCCAACCATTAAATGTTATTGTAAAGGAAAAATGAACAATCATTATTTCCAGAGGAAATAGTTCTTTGTGCACATAAACAATATATTAGTTACCTATTAGATGGATATGTATATAAGTTTAGGTAGAAAAAATATCAAAAAAAACCTCAGTATGTTGAGAATATTGGTTCTTACGTTATAATCATGTAATAAGGATAGTGGAGGGGTGGTGAATGAAAATATGATAAAAGAACTTGAGGAAGGATGTTACCTCATATTTGGGTACCACCTTTTGGTTTTCACCAAAGGGATTCATTAGATTGATTTAATCCAAATATGAGGTTTCTAAGTAGAATGTAGTAGATTTTTGTGGTGTTTTGGGATGATATTAGACTATTATATGTTATTTAGAGGTGTGTGGAGGAGGGATATGTGGTGGCATTTTAAAGGGGAGAAAAATGACACACATGGTATTTTTAAAAACAAGTTGGTGTAACCGCATTATTACAAAAAAAATGTAAAAAAAACAAACAAAAATAAATATTGGTGTTTTGGGGGACAAATAATGGCCATATTGTGGGTGTTGGACATGTTTCAAGGTAAGGCATTCTTGTTTCACTTTTGTTTCTACATGGAATATTTTTTTGTGCACCTAATTTCTAATATATGTTGTGCATACTGCAAAATTGAAATATAATATCATGAATTATATTATATTCATTTTATTTAAATATTTTATTTAATTATCATTACCTTTGTGTTTTATAATTTATTAGTTTCTACATCATTAAGGGAATTATTTCTCATTTTACATCCCAGTTGGACTTATTTATTATTATGTACCAATTCCCTTCTATTATTGAATATAATTTCTTTTTAATGTAATATATGGAATCCCCTTATTGTCGGGATATTATACGTTTCAATTAATATCATACCTTTTGGGAGATTATGATTCAAATGTTTCAAAGAGGTATAAGACACTTTTCAATGTTTAAAGAATATTTTCTTCATGAATGCTTTTAAAAGATCTTTTTATTTATATTCATCATTGATAACAAGCATTTATTTTACCTCACAAGGGATATATTTTATTTATACCATCCTTATTCTCCCACTAGATGGTTTATGATTTAATTTTTCAAGGATAGTATTCACATTGACTTCGTTGATTCATTTGGTCCCCTTTAAATATCCAATTTCCTATGATTATTGAACATTGAATTTACCCTAAATATCCATATCAATTTTCATGGATATTATTATCTCCAAAACTATATACCACTTATCATATGGAGTTTATATTGAATGTTATTTGAATATTTTTTGTAAATAATGATAAACCCATATCTGGTTAAGGAAATCCCCTCAATGCATCAGTAGTCTCATGAGATGTATTAGTTGTAAAAATTGATATGGATAAACTGTCTATTGATGGTACTGGTTCCCTATACCTAGGAAACATGGAATCCAATAATAAATCATATCCCTCATTTATATTTAGTTATTATTCATCCATAGGATTTTTTGTTTTCATATAATTACATATATTTTTTTTCTGGCTTTAGTTATTATTTTTCCATGAGATTTTGTGTCGACATATCTATGGATAAATTTCATTTTTAGTTAGTAATATAGAATGAGTTTTAGTATCTTACATTTTGATATTTATTTTATTTTATATAGTTATTTTAATGACATGTTTTTTAGTTAATACCTTTCCATATTTATTCATCACTTCCATCTAGTTTAATTATTGTATGGAATACTTTTTCCACTATTTACCTTTCCATATTTACTATTCTTGCTGATTAATTATTTCATCCGATTTACATAACCTTACAGAGAATTAAAGCTCACCGTTATTAATTTTATTTCCACAAGAATCCAAGAATCATATAATGAAAAATATGGAGGTATTTACTAAATGGATTAGAGTTATCCTCATTGTTATTAATTAATTTTAAAAGAAGTAAAAAAGTTATGTTTTAATTAGTGTTATCATTTATAATACATTAAAAATTAATGTATCTGGTTTACAAAGGATTATAAACTCTTAGTCCTTTACGATTTTATTCCACGTAATCATGCCAATGTAATAGTAGTATACACCACCACTGGGATATCTGGGGATGTAGTACTACATTTTCTTCAAGAATATTTTTAATTATATTTTTATGGTATTTATTTGAATCAAATAACCAAATTACATGAATCTTTATAAAATGGGTATATAATGGATTGATACTATCATTATTATTTATATGGGTGGTGTATGAACATTTTTAATCATTAACGTATTTAAATTCACCTTCTTGATTCATTTTTGTAGGCATTAACTTTCCCATAAAATATTCACTTTTCTATGATCATTGGAAATTAAATTTCCCCTAAATATATAGAGCATCTCTAATGGTAATTTTTACTTCATAAACCATATGTCACTTCTATATATTATGTTCTACATTAAGAGTTATATTTTAATCTAAGGAAGTATTTATGAAACCAGATTCATTATTCATTAAAAACATTGGATGATAAGGAATATTATTAATGAAATAGATCAAATATTGGATATATAATGAATGAATTTGACTTATAGATATTATTGTAACTTTTTTATAGATAACCCATTGATGCATCAGTAGTCTCATTAGACGAATTAGTTATACATACTTAGGTAAATGGATTTCTACTGTATACCCACCCGTCACTTTTAAACAATATCAATGAAAGATCTTAACAGAAGAGGTTTCATGATGTCTGATACCATGATGTGGAATAATTAAGTATTTCCTTTATTGATAATTTAGTTATTATTTTCTATGATAATTTGAAAATTATATTATATCTGGATGCATTTGATTCTCAGTTTATTGATTAAATGAAATTTGTTTTTATTTATTCACCATATCATAAGGATTTTACCTTATCATATTATCCATGAGATTTTATCAAATTTTTTTTCTCAGGATACATTTCATTACCAGTTTATTGACTAAATGGCATGAATTTAAAGTAATTTACCTTACCATATTGATTATTCCTATCTATGATGATATTCATGTTGTTTAAATGTCATGTTTGTTTTTTATTTACCTTTCCATGTTTCTTATTCTTATTGATTAATGATATCTTTTTTGAACTTAACCCTTACTATGAATTTTCTTCCACTATTATTTTTCCCCTTTCCCAAGAAACCATTAAGTATAATATAATTGATATTCAAGTAAATTCTTTAAAAAATAATTCTATTCCCATTAAAACATTACTTTGAAATTTGTGGATTCAAATATAATATGGGAATCATGTAAGTACCTAGTTTACAAAGACTAAAAAACAACTTCATACTTAGAGATGTGATTCCTAATTTCTTATGATAATTTAATATAGAAGACATAAAATTCAGGTAACTGAGTTTGGGGTTCCTACATAGATAGAGGCTTATAAGAGGAGTAATATAAAATATTTTCAAAATAATGTTCTAAGGTATAGGTATACCTTGAATTGGTGGAAGTTAACAATTTTTATAGGTTAAGAGAGGTGTAATTTTAGAAGTACCCATTATATATCAATAATGGTTGAGTAAAACATTCTCTATAAGTTTTCAATAATGTTTTTCATGTAATATAATATCAATAAAGCCTCTATCACCAATTTTAAAACATTTTTAGAAACATGTCACAAAACATTTACTCTTAGATTTTTCAATTTTACTATTTTTTGTTTCTACCATAGTAATTAATAATTATCTACTTAATTTTTTTAATTTCTAAAAATGAATTTTTCCTTTTTATAAAAATTTCACCAACTAATTCGAAATATATATTCTATTTTTTTAAACAAAATTTCTGTAATAATTCCATTTTTCTATGTAAGACATTGGCATATTTTAAGAAATATTTTCAAAGATAGGGTATGATATAGTGTGAAAATTAGAGGCTTGGAGTGCCTTGGCGTGGTGGTATTAAAAATATTAAACATATTTTATCACACCCATTCCAATTTTTTTTGGAAAAAATGGAGTAAACCCAAAATGGTGTCTCTGATGGGAATTCAAAGACCACCATTAAATATGGAATTATGGTTTTACCCTAGGCATGATATAACCTTTGTGTACATTATATGTATGACTAAAGTTAAATAATGGGAGGATTAATGAATTAATAAATACTTTTTTTAATAAATACCCATAACCAATTTCTTATTTATAAACCCTATTACTGTGAATTTCATAATGTTAAATGCATAAACCCTGAGAATGACCGGACAAAAAAATCTAGGGGTGAGTGCATTAGAGGATGTCCACATGATCACATATCGACGATTGGAGTGCCCATAGGATCTTCATCATTGAAGGAGTTTGGGGATATCTTCAACAATAGTGATGTTGAATAATTCTTCATCAATGATTGGTCTACACTGATTGTTGGTATAATTACTTGTTTGGATTAATCCCATTTATTATTCAATGTTGAACATGATTCAATGCTTCTAAAAATTCATTCATGGATCTAATGTTGATTTATGATTGATTGATTTATCTTCCTTGAATTAGAAATTGATATGGTGGATTTTACTTGTTATTTCCTCCTTGTTCATCACCATTATGATATTGAATTGTGGCCAACAGAAACAATGGATGAGTTTCATCCTTTAATTTTATGTTTTCTAATTTTATAACCACGTTATTCGAACCATCATTGATATAATTCCATTTATCCTACAATTCAAAAAATACTCGGGAGATTATAATTGTAGAGTATTTCTTTAGCGCAACATATCAATATTTTTGGTTCTGATTTTAGATTGATAGGGAGGTTAAGTTGAGATGGTGAATAAATTATATAATTCATTGATTATACGTCTTATTTCCAATATGTTTTAGTGTTTTGGTGATGTTGTGTGATGATGGATAATTTATAAGCAAATGGAGTGGCTGGATTACGACCACTGGTGACGTCTAGGTTTCGACAAGCCCAGATCCAAATTTCATAGGCACAATTATAAATTGAAGTAATAGAACTAATTGAATAATAGAGTTCCTCTAAGTAATTCGGAATTAGAGATAATTCCAAACCATGTACTATGTAGTTTAGTGGAACACATACCGCGTTGTCCCCCTTATTTAGAGGCTATGATTTATGCATTGAGTTAAATATCACATTTTATGTGATTTACTAAAAATTTATATGAACATCATTTAAGCAGCTATGTGTGTACAAGGGGTACATACCCAGGGAGCCATGTGGTGATACCCAACTTGTGTGTCCGATTGGATACTATATACAACCTTTTAGATGGCTAAACTTGTGTTAAGAGTAAATTCCCATGTGGCCATGTGACCTCACACACTATGTTTGTTGGGGAACATGCCATGTACATTGGAAAGTATATGGTATTGTGAAGAAAACACATGTCGAGTGTCTTCCCATCCCCAACACCCATGTGACATTAATTATACCACTTGTACTTCAGAAAGCACTAATATATGATTTGTCTAAATGGGAAGGACGTGAGTATATGAGCATGGTCAATGGTACATAAGCTAGACTAGACTCAATTATGAGTGACATATCGACATCTACATGCAATGTACCTTCAGTGGAAATGCCATATATTTGGAGAAATTAATGTCTTCTAAGTGAATAGGGGATGTGTATTGATAGATTTAGGGAGGCACCCCATATACGCCATGGCAAAGGACGTGTACTCCATTCAGGGGTAGGTGGATCCCTTATTCTCCTTAGAGTATCATTTATATGAACTTATATTATTTCCATTAGACTGCTATAGTGTGGGAGAATACCCTTGGTCCATACCCATGAGGGTAATATGAAGCATCACATCCTGGGAATATGATGTGATCCCCTCTATGGGATTAGTCTCATATAGAGTTAGAGAAACCCTCTGTGAGGACTAGAGTGTGAACCTCTTTCATTCTCATCATCACTATGTAGGGATTTTGGAATCATTATGACTAACATACATAGTAATATGATCCACTACTTAATGGATTATTCTAGTTAGGGTTAGCTTTACCCAGTAGGGAATATTTGTGATCACTTATTCATGTATCGATATCATTTATCTTTTCATGTGGTGTAGTCCAATCGAGTGTAGATCTTTGATGATCCCTCTAAATTTAATTTAAACTTATTCATGGATTGATCCAATGAGTGTGATATCTCAAATGAGTACCATAGGTATAGTAAGAAATGATTAGTGATGCCTCTCAAATGATTTCCATTAGGGATGGAAGGGTTGATGGATTATCTTCTAATGTAAGAGCTTTACTTGAGCATCTATTATAATCCAAGGATGATAATGAGGTTTGGACTTCCCCTTGATACTTAGTTTCCATCTAGATCATATCTGGTTAATTGTTTCTATATATTTTTATGTATTATATCCTAATTGAAACACGTTTTTTGGGTTGAGCCAACTAATGTCTTGATACTTTGTGTATGCTGATTGTAAGGTGTCCCACTGTGCATGTTTTTACTCACCCCTTAATGCGGTCTTCCCACACATGTTATTAATTATTTAGATTGAAGGATTTTCATAGGATTCCTAGGTGGACATAGAGTATGTGGACCTTTACTGAATCATAGTTGTTATATATGGACCTCATAGAGATCTATGAGTTTATTTTGGGTAGATTCCACTACATATAACTTGTTGGAGTCATTTGAAAATTTGGTGGACTTTTATTTGTTATTTTTCTTATTTTGATACTAATTGATTACTCAGATGTGGGATATATTTCATGCATGAATTCACAAAATAATTATTGATATTTCTATATTATATCAGTGTATGAAGATATGTACATGCATACATGTACTTTTTGATAAGTCCTTCTATTTGTATGATTTATCTACTCAGTGTTTGTCGATATCCCCTGACCTAGTAGAGGTAGTATTGGAATGTCATTCTCTACTTACCATAATCCATGTGGGACCTTGTGGGTTGGGTTTGGAATAGTGGCATTAGATGAAATCATTTGTGGACTGATGTTTGGAGGTTTTATAATAGTAATGTTTGGTTTGGGAACTAGGGAAGAAATGTTAAAGTGTCTCATGTTTGTATCGTAGGCCAATGAATCCATTTTTGATGTGGAGGATGACGTATCAATTCAAAAAGACTCAAATAACATACATGTTGAATAAAAACATATAGGCTTTGGTTATAGGAAAAAAATAGTAAACAAGTCATATGAGAATGAGTTATGGTTTCATGTCCTCCATTAGTAATATCCCTAGATATTCTATATGGACATTGATTTCTCTCTTCTATCACTGGATTATTCTTCGACAACATCAATATATGATTATTTAGTAGGGTAATGGTTAAGATCCACATAGTGATGACTATTTAGTCTGTGGTTTTATGAAGGAGGTAGTTCCATTGAGTGGATTGAGAGTGATATATCATCCCATTCATTAGCATACAAACCCACGTTCACTAGTTCAGGTGGATGATCCCCATTATGTTGATAAGTACACAGTCTTAGTAGTATGAAAAGATGAAATACTTGTACTGAGAATGCATAACATGTTTCATAGATAATCTATTCAAAGGATTAATGGTGAGTCAGAACCCCTTAATGGGTGGTATAGGAATTGAACAATCATGTTATAATAACCCAATATTTTATAAAATATTTTTTAAAATAAATTTGATTTCCTTAATATCTAGAGATACACTGAATATTCTGTTTTAACATTCAATGATATACTATAAATATTATTATTTAAACATAATCATTATAACTTATATATTAAATAAAATAGTATGAACAACAATAAATACATTTTTAAATTTAATTATTAATGATTTAGAAAAATAAAACATATTGATGAATAAATAGTTAATTTTTCGTAATGAATTTATATGCGTAGAAAATACATTCTTCTAAAAAACTGATATTTGTTGATTTGAATGGGTATTTCTAGTGGCATGGAATAAAGAAATATATTTTAGAGTTTGTGTATCATTTCATGGAATGTCATAAATATAATACTGAGATAAAAAATTCTAAGGGGATGTTAAAACCATTTCCCATACCAGAATGGAAATGGAAAAACATCACCATGGATTTTGTCATTATACTCTCCAAAATGTGTAAAGGTCAAAATTCTATATGGGTTATAGCCAGTAGCCTTAGGAAGTCAGTACACATAATCAATATTCGAGAATATCTCCCTCTAAATATGATTTCATGGAGGACCACATTCTATTGTTCTTGATCGGAATTCACAGTTTTAAATCAATTTTTTTAAAAATTGTTTAGTAGGCTCTACATACATAGTTGAGTTTTAGTACTAAATATCATCCTCTTAAATATAGTTAGTCTTAGGAAAAAATTAGAGAAATTAAGGATATTATAATATTTCTCTATAAATTTCAATAGTGGTTGGGATCAAAACAATCATATAGTAGAGTTTTTTATAAAACAATACCTTTTCTTAATGCATCCAGATGGATCCTAAAGATTCCATTTTTTGAAAGATGTGTAGATATCTAATATTAAAGGATGAATATAGATAATGAAATTTATTGGGACCTGATTTATCCATGAAAATGACAAAGAAAGTCACATCCATTCAAAAAACATCAAGGAAGCTCATAGTTTATTGAAAAGTCATACTGATAATTATTGGTGATATATGAAGTTTAAAGTTGGTGAAAATGATTTCCTATGATTAACCTTATATAATAAGGTTATTATATTCAAAAAGAATAAAAATATGATTCAAAGGTTTATTTTCCCCATTGTGATTATTTATACAGTAGGGATGATATCGTATTTATTGGCACTTCCACCGAGCCTCTCTTAGGTTCCTGATGTGTTCCAAGTATCCATCTAGAGAAAGTAGAAATTTAATACACACAAGTAATTAACCTAGATGTCAAACTGCTGGATCATGATCTATCATATGAGGAAAAACTATTTGATATTTTTGATAAGATATAGAAAATTGTATTAAACAAAACTAGTATCTAATCAAGTATTTATAGTGAAACAACAAACTTGAGGAAGCTTCATGCTAACTAGAGGATATGATGAGGAAAAAGAATTCTCAGTTGTCTATATCAGTGTAATATAAATTTGAGGGAAAATTTATTTTAAGGGGGGTATTATGTAAGCCATTGATATTTTGTGAATTTTGTTTAAATAAAATTTATTTCTTCTATAGCTTGCGATAAACGCAACACTGAGTTTTAGGGAACTGTGATATACTAATAATGTTAATTTTTATACATGAACATTATATCTTAAGTATTAAATTTTATGGGATGAATATGAATTAATAAATTTTTAAATTTAATCATAGAGGTTTTATAAAATTACAAAATATTGATAAATGTGAACTCCATTTTTTTAGATGTTATTATATGATTCAAAAAATCATTTTTCCTAAAAAAGGTTTTGAATTAATTTTTTTTAAATAATAAAATTCATTTAATTTAAATTTTAAATAATAAAGTTGAAAATATAAATTTCATTTTTTAAATCATTTTTTCGAAATTATCATAGTGTGAATTTTTTAGAAGTTCCTTAAACGACTAATGTTTTTATGAATAGTTAAAAAATTAATTTTTTTATTGAAAATTAACTTTTTGTTTATTGAATTCACAAATATGAATATTGATTTAAAATGGTTAAAAAATAAAATTAGCTCAATTATTTTATAATTAATCAAATTTAGTTTATTGGATTCAATTTCATATTTAATATTTATTTTAACTTATGAATACATTTTATTTGGAAAATCATTTTTTGTAGCATATACTAGATTGATTTTAAATTAAATTCTACAACATCTATGAATTGAATTTGAAAAAAAATATTGCATATTTTTAACCATCATAATTAATATTATATAATAGGATCACCCTAATTTTTTTTCATAATGAATAGTAATAATAGTAAAAAATTGATTACCACAGTTGAGGTTAAAACAAGTTTACTAGGGGGTTAATAGAAAAGTATCAGGGTTAAAATGACCTAGAATCTTGTTCATATCATATTTTACAGAAATATTTATACCATATATAAAATATATTAAAATAATGATCCATAGTGGATCCATTTTTCATTTATAAAATGTGGGTATAACTTTTTCTTTTAAAAAAAATTTCAAGTGTGTATTCTCCCCCACATATAAAAGGGACCCCTCCACTCCTCATCACGCTTCCAATTTTTTACTTCCAATACCTAAAAAGACTCATTATTTACTTAAATCCCCAAATCATATATTCCATATTTTTATTATTAAACTCTTCAATGAATGTTTTGGGACTATCCTATGGAGGTTGTCCGAAGAATAAATATTGTTTTAAACTGAGTGTTTTTATTTTATTTCATCATCCACTCACTTCAATTATTATTAAACATTACAAATACTATAAAATAATTATATAAAATATAATTTTATTTTATAAAGTCTATTTCTTAACCTAAATCATTCTCCTCTTCCATAAAATGGGAAATGAAATCATTAATAGTGTGTACACCAAACTATCGTCTCACGAACTAATGTGATTTTTCTTCCATCACTGCCTATCAAAGAAGGAGATAATGATGGTTTAATTATTATATATGATATATATGTAATATTTATAATATTTTAAATATAATATCAAATCTACCTTCCTACATTTAAATCCATTGGAAAATGATAACATCACACATGCATACATGTTGACTACTACCTCCACAAAGCAATGTGATATGTTTGTAATTTTATTTTGACATGGATTGTAGTAAGAATATATTAAATAAATATATATTATACCTATTATATTAAAATTACTATAAAATTGATAATTAATATTTACTCTTAATTCCTTACATTCATCGAGAAAATTGAAACAATGTTCATGCGTACGTACGACAGACCATCTCAATAGAAGGTGTAATTCTATTTTTCTCTCTCTAAATTTGATGGATTAATATAAATATATAATAAATATATATCAAATTAATATCAAGTTTAAAAATATATATATTATTTAACAATCTTCATATTAAAAGAATGTAAAATATCGAATAAAAACCTAACTAAAAAATGAAGCAGTTATTACCCGAAACGTGATTTTGACCAGGAATCGTTAATAAATGTGTAACAAAAAGTCACAATAAAATAATATATGATTTGATATATATGATTATAATTCTTTAATAGATATATAATAAAACAAAAGTTATTTTATAGTATTTTCTAACATGTATGAATAATGTTGAGAAATAAGGTAAGCTAATTTCTTAGAGATATAAGCCATATTCACCGCTCATTTGTTTTGTATTGTTGATGTACTTCCACATTAACATGTTATGTATTGAATACCATTATTTTAATTATATTTAATGTTTCATTAAATATTATTATTTATTAGGACTTATAATACAACTATTTCTTAAGTGTTAAGTGATTTCCAACTCACTTTTATTTCTATGGAAAACACGCCATATCCACCACGTGTTTCTTTTGTGTGGTGTATTTAAATACCATGACTGTATTTTATTATTATTATAATTAAATAATTGGATATAAATATTTATATAATTTTTATTATTTCACATGTCTTACAATTCAAAATATTCTTAATAATGAAAAGGTTTTATTTTAAAATGTCATTGTTCATCGGGCTGTTTGTAATTAAGTTTTGATGCGGAAATATTATGATATATCTCTAAATAAACATGAATTTTATTATCTGAGATTTTATTCATTAAAAAAATTATTTACCTTCATTTAATTCTCTTTATGCACTCGAGAGTCCAAAATATTGGTTTTAAAGAAAACCGACATTATTTCTCTCTTCAAATGAAAATCTTTTTTCATCCATTCCCCTGTTTTCTAAAAACGTTGTCCATATTTTTAAAAAAAAATAATTCTATAATTTTTTTAGGATATTTCTACCCATTTTTTCATTTTTAAGGCATGGATTGATAGGATTATATATTTCATTTTCTATACAAGAATATTTTTACTTTTTACAAAAAATGTGAAATGAATATTTTTTTAATGTACACAACATGAACATAATTTTCCACTAACATAAAATCTAAATGATTTAAAGACTAATTTTTATGTTCCAATCATAGTTTGAGAATAAAATATTTTAATAAATATTTTTGAATTTTTTATGACATTAAATAACTTATTTCAAAAGTTAAAATGGTATTTTCCCCCTAAAATAGTTGATGTGATTTCTCAAAGTCATTTTTCTTTTAAGATGACATCTGTTGACATTAACTGTGACATAATGTGGATATGATCCAATGATACCATCGTAATTCATTCTAGGGATGGTTTATATATATGATGAAATTTTTTTATAATACTAATTCACTTTAGAATGGTTATTCAAGGATGAAATGATGAAATGTTTATGGAACAAGTTTCATTTCCAAAGTATATGTCATGATGAAATGTTTATGAAAACCATTTACTCTCATGGGTTTTGATATGATGAGTGTTTTATAATATTTTGGAACAAATATGTATGATTTTAATTACATAATGGGTTGGAAATATATCTCCCTCACTTGCATTGGGTAACGATTGATATCACATGAGATAAATAGGACTATTAAAGGGAGTGAACCCCATTAAGCAGGGGACTTCGACTACTATGACAGTCTTGGGAGTAAACCTTAACTACTAAGATATTCTAGGGAGTGAACCAATTCCATTATGATATTTTTTGAAATAATACTCGAATACAAAGGTAATTATTAAAAATGGTTATGTGTATAACACAAATTTGTGCCTTATGACCATTTTTTATCATGGATCATGTTCATTGATCACATTATTATTCATGTCTTATGAAAAAACAACAAATTTTCACTGAATGATGTTTATGACCTATGAAAATAGGGCATTTCTTTAAAATATTATTCTCATGTTCTAGTACCCTTATTCTAATTTTATTTTTTAACCTCCCTTATTTACCCTTACTTATAATCTGTGATAACCTTTTATTATGTTTCCTTTCTATAGGTTATTAAGAAAGGTATTTTGTATGATATGTCTAACAAGGCTGCTAGTTATAATGAACTTTGTGGGAGATGATGTAGTTCCCTTATGAACCCACCATTTATGTATATGAGTTCCCAAAGGAATTATAAATATATTAATCTACCATGAATAATTATGTTATGTAATTAATATTTTTCTAATAATACGTAATATATATGTATGAAAAAAGTGATTCACCATACCTTTGGTGGAAATGTACAACTCTCATAGGCCCCCTAATGGTGGTACATGTAGTGAGACTTGTCTAGGGTGATGTCGGGCATTGTTAAACCCCTATGCTGGTGATGTTTTACGTGATCTCAAGCATTAATAGAAGATGGATGATACCTCCCTGAGATTAATTCTTGTGATGTGATACAGATATGTGAGGGCTAATTAGTTCCACACAATGTTGATAGTCTTAAGGTGTGGTAGATGGGTTCCATCAACATGTGTGTTTGAGGTCCTTCTAAAATATAAGGTATCATAGAAATACATTGTTGCAAATAACTGTTGGGAAAGGGAACAGATGGATTCATATTGTAGGGGATTATGACCAAGAGGCTTCCGGTGTGTCTTGAGATATGAGTTGTGTATTGTTTCTCAAATTTAATTTTAGTACAAATTTTTATGAAAAATTTCCCAAAACGTATTCACTATTTGAGACCTAGTGATAGTAGTGGTGCCTTGTTACTTGATAATTGTATTATGAGGATCTTGAAGAGAATATTCAATGATCACACCCTCTTGTATATATTTTGACCTAAATTTGGTAGGTGAAGGAGATAGCCTCATATATATTATTTTCATAGTGTTACCGAGTCCCTATGATGTTTTCTCTATTATGTATCGGTTTCCTACTTTACTTCCCCAGATGATTACTACCAGTGAGGGTTATAGTGTAAAAAAGTTATTGGGATTCCTTCATGGGTTAGAATAATTCATAATAAGTGTAGGATACGATAGTATATCGGATTATACAACCTATTTATTATGAATTATTTAATATTACCCTTAGAGTAGCTGATGGTGTGAGCTTCTGTTTCCTACAATGTTTGAGGTGCATGAGGATGTATTGCCTGAATATTTTGTGGGCTTACCACCCCATCAATAGTTTTTCATTCATAGAATTACTCTTTGGATGTACCAATATGTTCACTAACATATCAGATTACCCTATGTAACAATGATAGTTGAAGGTGGAGTTAGAGGATCTATAGAGCTAGTGATTCATAATACCCAATGTGTTTTCCATGGAATCTTGGTGTTGTTCTCATAGAATATAGAAGACAACCTAAAGTTAGGAATGTATTGACTTCAATTGAACTCGGTGATTCAATAAGGAGTATACACACCCAAGAATCAATTAATTATTCATTCAATGGTTGGGGGTGAGGTGGTTCTCAGAGATTGACTATTTTGCAGGTTGACATCATATCTGGGTGTGAGAGAAGAATTTACTAGATCTGGATTTATAAAGCCTATAATGTATCCT
The DNA here is from genome assembly GCA_963277665.1 of Viscum album. Classification (NCBI taxonomy): domain Eukaryota; kingdom Viridiplantae; phylum Streptophyta; class Magnoliopsida; order Santalales; family Viscaceae; genus Viscum; species Viscum album. Next base: position 1,849,809,434 of record OY728164.1, on the reverse strand, counting down.
AGAGTTCATGGTGACACCATTTTTCATAATTAACTCTCTAGAAGTGTTTATCAGACATGTGGATCAAATCCTTCAACCCTTTTGGATTGACTCATTGTATTATTATTTGATGACATACTAGTGCATTACGTGTTTGAGGTGTAGCATGTGATACACATGAAAATGATAAAAAACATAATCAAAGCATAATATATTTACGGGAAGGTATAAAAGTATTATTTTTGGGATTATAAGGTCCACTTCATTGGATGAGTCTACGTAGCCATAGAGATAATTATAGACCCAATAATGGTTGGTGTAGTTCTAGATTAATATCTACCTAGGGGTCTGGATTAGCTATCAAATGCCTACAATGATTTTTTCCATTAGCTATTATTGATCTCAGTGATAGAGTAGTTGGAGTATTTACAGTTGACCTATTGCAACCCAATCTTAACATACATTAATATTACGTCATTTTCGAGGAATATTCAGAACATTAAAAAAGTACATTCTTGAGGACCATAATAGTGTAGTGTCTTTTGAAATGAGGATGAAAATAATAAAACATGGCAATTTATCTTCATTATATCCACAAATATATCACCATTTTTACTCATACATAAAACTTACTTTATAATCTGGGTAAAGGAAACAAAAGAAAAGTTGAGAAAAGATACCCAGTAATGGGTTAACAAAGAAGTTCTTCAACCATAACATGAACATTAGGGCATGATAGTGTGAAAATAAAATTTAAAACTCATACCATATATATAAAATATTTTTCACATGAGTCAGGGTAAAAATATCAGAAGATCATAAGACATGAATCATAAGGAAATGCAAAAAACATGAGTAATGAGCATATAAAATTGGCGTAAGATAATGAATCGTGGAATACACAACCAATTATAACATTTTGAACTTGTGTAATATAAACATGATCAATCATTAAGTTAAGGAAAATAAATTAATCCCTTTTATAAACATATGGACATCAAACTAGGCCCACATATAATATTTTGAACATGTAATCAGGTTCACGCATAACATTGTGAAGATGTAATCATGTTCACAAACAACATTTTGAAAATGTGATATGGTTTAAACATAACATTGTGAAAATTTATAAAGGTTAATTTATTAAATTGAGGACATCCAATTAGGTTTATGAGAATCTTTTTGAACATGTAATCAAGTTCATGCATAGGTAGCTACAACTCCTGGGTGGGACACACCACAATCCCCAGTGGTGACCCTATCTTACTATACTAAGTTCAATCCCCATTCCAACTATTTTTATCTCATGAGATATATAACTATTTAATAAATTAATTATAGGGAGTTATATTTCCCATTGATCACATAATTAAATAATATATATTTGTGCCACAAGATAAGAAAACATTCTTCATATTGTGACCCATAAAAAGGGATGTGTTTCATAAACATCATATCAAAACCAATGAAATGAATTGGGTATTATAATAATATATACATGTAATAAACAATAAAATATACATAGGATTCATAACCATTTAATCATATAATATCATGTAAAAGGAAGAAGGTTTCATAAGCATTTTATCCTTGTATATCCCATTAAATAGAAAAAGGTTTCATAATGAACATTTCATGTTAAACATAAATCATTCAAAAAAATAGTAACAATGGTTTCCATGGATAACATTCTAATAAATGAATAAAATATGTTTTAGGATTTAATATTCTAAGGAATTCAATTTTAAAATACTATTTAAAAAATTTATTAAGGAAATAACTTTTCCACATTGAAAAATAGTTTTTAAAACCTAAAACATTTTAAAAGAGTTTTTCATTAAATATATCCATGAAAAAATAATAAGGAATAGTTTAAAACCATAAAAAATTTATACTCATTTTCCTTGAAAATTATCTTAAAATACCATTTAAAAAAATTGAAAATATCTTTATAAAAAATGGGTTTTCAATAAAACTTATTATCGATTGAAGAGAGAATTATGAATTGATTCTCTTAAAACATTATATTAATGATCTTAATTACCAAAGAGTAAAAAAAATGTAACCATTACATGAATATATCAGGAATAAATATAGTAGAATAAAATTTATTATTATTCTTGAGATATGTATCATAATATTTCATCAATGAAAGCATAATGATAATAAATCTCGATAAATGATGATATTGTAACAATAAAAAAATACAACTTCGGTAACATTAAATCATAATAAAAATGATGTAATAACATAAAATGAATCATAGAAAATCATGAGTATGAAATTATTCATGATATGACATATAAAATGTTCTGTATATACACATCTTTAAATAATATTGGTTTATAACATAACATATGTCTCAAAGGAGGAAAATTAAGACAAAACATTCCTTACTGATGTGGTAACGTTTTAACTGCACATCCCATGAAATATATATCATAAAATAGATATTTTAATAGAAATAATTTTATTCATAAGAATAATAAAATTAATTAATGGGAAGTACATACACCACATAAAATAAGTAGGTGGTGAATAATACATGTGACTCACATAAGTGAAATGGGTGACGAAAATACCTTACTAATTGAGTAACATCTGAATCCTGAGATATGTGAAAGAAAAAAGAATAAATTAAAAAATCTAATATAATAATATAAATTAGATTCATTATATATCATTTCATTGGGAATAATTTATACCAAACAAAAGAAACAAGTTGTGAATATGGAATAAGTCTCATAGAAATAATATTGGAAGTAGAAATCCCCTTTCCTAAAGTCTTAATCTCCTTTGAACATGTTAGAACCTCATTTTTAAAAACATATCGGTTTATTAAAAACCTAAAATAGAACCATATTCATATATATCATACCATATTTAATTTTTTTTATGAAAATATATTATCTATTTATAAAAAAATTCCATGTTAAGGTTATGAGTAATAACCGCTTTGTTTTTTATATGTTTCGACATGCTATTTTTTTCCTATTACCTTGATAAATATTTACACACTTAATGTACGTAAAACATGATATAAATATAAAATATATTCATTATATATATATATATTTATAATAATATATAATGTATATTAATATGAAATGAAATACACAATTCATCGAGACTATAGGTTGTACATACACATGAATGTAGTTTCCATTTTCTTTTTAAATTTATAGAATGAAAATAAAATTATATATAGGTATATATATTATAATTAATTAATAATTATTTTTTCATATATATGACATATTTATATTAAACAAATCCATAATACATTCCATGTAATTTATGAATGAATCACATCACTTTGGGAGGCGATAGTCCAACGTACACACAAACGACATTATCGTAATCTATAAAAATAGAATGAAAAATGGTATGTATAATATAATAATTATAGAAACATAAATAATTAATAAATTGAATATATATCATATTTATTGTGTAAATCCATCATTATTATCATCCTTAAATGGTGTTAATCAAAAAATGAACAACATCGGTTTGTGAGATGGCAGTTTGTTGTACACACGAATGTTGACTGTGTATCACATTTGATGGAAGAGTGTAATGTTTTTGGTAAAACAATTATCATAAAAACATAGTAGAATATTTTTAATACATTATTTATAATATATTCATTGCATAATATGAATTTACGTGGGTGGATAAAAAAATAGAAATTCATATTGATGAACGTTACCTCGTTTTTTGGTTAGTCCTTTTTGTTTTCACCAAATAAATTCCTTGGTTGGATTTAATCCCAAATGTAAGATTGTAGTATAATGGTAGGGAATTTTATTGTTTTTTGGTAGGTTTCTGATGATCCAATTATTTTGAGAGCTGTGAAAAAGTTAGGTGGGTGTGTTTCCTTTTATAGTGGAGCTCAATAGACATTCTTATAAATACCAAAAGGTAAACACTATCAGGAGGATTAACTTACATCAACTTCCTCCAATAATTTACAATTTTTTTATAAAAGAGGGTATATGGTCTATATATTTCTATAAAAAGGTGTGTGGAAAATTTTCTAGGTCATTTACTCCATTATGTTTAATTTTTACTCGCTTAGTAAACTCATTTTTCTCTTTATCACTATGCACAATTTTAACAGTTTTCACTAATAATTATTGAAAAATTTAATTTCGAAATTTTATAAATTTTAAATTATTTTTATTAAAAATATATAATAAAATTTTAAAAATTTAATTCATATAATTATTAGAAAATAATTTTAAAATAATCTCTTACATGAGATGTGAGAGTATGTTTTGAAAGTGAAAATGTTCAATAGATTGAAAAGTTTTTATATCCAATTTCAATATGGAATATTTTACAATGACCAATATTTGAGTAATATATTTATAACTCAACTATTTATACATTAAAACCAATTCAAAATACAATTTCAAAATATAAATTATTTATAGTAAATGTTAGTTTTCAATTAAAATTCAGTAATTTCAATATACATCAACAAATAAAACTTCTTAAAAAATATAAAAAATTAATAATAAGACAATTTAGACATTCATATTTCAAAATAAAGGTTATTTTTATAAAATTTAACTTTTAAAATCAAGAAAAAAAAATTTAAAATAAATGTTCCATTAAAATAATGTAAAACCACCTATAAACAAAAACATCATTTTATGTGTAAAATTGAATTTATTCTTATCTCTTGTTTATAAAACATATAAGGTGAATGTTAAATAATTTGTTTTATATATTATTCATATAATTCATTTTAATCATTCAACATAATTTTTTTGTTCAATTTATTTGGATAAAACCTTTTATGTTATATAAAATATTTTCTTTTCAGAAAATGAATTTCTTTTATTTATGATAGTTATTTATTTAATATCTAATTAACTTGTTTCAAAACAAATAATTCTATAAACATGCCTAAAAATATTTTCATAGTTTTTTAATCTTATTCAAACATTCTATTCTAAAGAATCAGTTATAACTATAAGATTATTATTTTAATAATAATATTGAAAGTATATTATTGTTCAGTAAAAATCTACCAAGTGTGTAACACAAGATATCCAAGGAACTCATCATTTTGTGTAACCCAATAGAAACAGAGAGTTGGGTAAACCACAAGATAATATAAGTGATCCTTTAGTGAAACATTAACATGGTGTTTTGTATAAATCATGCATAACTTGGTGTATCATGTAATGAAATCCATAAAATAAATTTATGTTATTCAAAAAAAATAATTGAAAAATACTAATGGGGTTACATTATACTCCCATAAAATGAATTTCAACCTCAAAATTCAACTATGTCATTAACGGTTTAATATATAAAATTTTATTTAAGAGAAACCAACATTTTAAAAAAGAATACTAAGAATTGGTTTAAAGAGGAAAATTTGAAAACATTAGGTTACCCAAAGTAACTCATAACATGGTTTCCACATACAAGATCATATGGGACCCGATGAGCCTGTAAGGGGTGCTCCCTAGGATTTATCCTCCTCATTGCCACCACCTTGCTCCTCGGGTCGGCTATTCATCCTTTCCTTGCTCGGGGAGATCACGGTAGTGGTTCCCTATTGCGGTGGAGTCATTCCAGCCTCATGGTTTATGGAATCTCTATTCGTTCTCTACTGTGCGTTTGGTGGGCTATGCCTTCTTGAGAGATCGTCTTGGGGGTGATGAGATCTAGTCTGCAACAGTGAAGACCTCTGGGTGTTGTTTTCTATTTCGGTCCATTGCAGTCATTTCTGCTTAGATGCGTTCGAATTTGTGAGTCGATATTGGATCTGATGAGTTCGTTGAGGACGAATCATTGAATCTGCTACGGCGAAGCCTGAGGGGTTCTTGACGGCGATGAACGACGAAGGCTTGAAGGTGACGATGAAGGGTTTTCTGGAAGCTATGTGGCTCAAGGGTAGTTGAGCGGCTCGATTTTAGGTGCGTGGGCAGGGGAGCGACTCGATGACAGGTGCAAGGCTCGATGGCATTTGTCTCGTTGTTTTTTGTTTTGGAAATTTGAATTTTAATTTTAACTAGTATGAATATAGGGAAGCAATTTAATTTGTTGTGTGGTTTTTTGGTGTGTTCATGTGTTTTTGTGGTTTTGGAATGGTGAAATTAGGATGTTGTGTTGTGGTTAAGTGGATGTGGTGAATTCAAGTATTGGGTAACAACAACCCTTGAACCAGCCTTTAGAAAATAGAAAACAATGATTTGTAGGAACATAGAAGATCTTATGAAGGAAGTGAATATTTTGACATCAAAGGAAAACATAAATATTTATAGAGTTATAAATATCAAAAATCACATGAATGTGGGTGAACTTGATATGTTTAGTGTCCATAAAACCATAACCTAATTAGACATGTAGAGGTTATTAATATAATAGAAATGATGATAACATGACAAAATTTTATTTCAATATCCTTTTTCAAAAGAAGAATAATTTTCACAAGAATATAGACTTATTTGATTTCATTCCATTTCATATGTACACTATCATCATTTGGTTGTTCCTCGATCAATTTCCACTTTATCTCTTACACTAAATTTTAAGGTGTATTTTTTATTCCTAAAGAAAAAATAGATCACAAGATCCATAGGTAGAAAAATAAGTTATTATATCTATCTTTTGTTATCAATAAAAAAAAATTGTTATCATAGGATATCCAATATACATAAATCTTCAAATGGAAAATAGTATATTAATCTTGAAAACTACATTAATGTTGTCAAATACATTCAATTTTCAAATTAATCCATTCCATCATGGATAACCTTATAACCCGTCAAAAATATAAAAATCCAAAACATTTGAAATTTAGTCACTAAATTTCTTAAAATTAGATTAACTCTGATCCCCCATATATCATAAAATATTTCGTTTTTGATAGATACCCAACATGTGAATACCTTCATCACACACTCTCTTTAAACATGGTAATAACATAAATTACCATTAAACCATACGTGGTTCTTCATTCCTTACATAGAAAACTTATAATTGTATATATTTATAAAATTCTAAAATGATTTAAACTCCATCATGATATCATAATCCACTTTTTAAAAAAATAATGCATCCATTCCAAATTAATTAGTACTATCTAACTTACTTTATTCTTATTAAACATCACTTTATCAATTATAAAATCTATATTCTCACCATCAATGACATATTATGTGTTATCTTCACTTAATAAAAATATTAAATTTCTATTAAATCACCTTCCCAACCCATATCCATCGTTCAAAATATTCTTTAAAATCATTAAAAAAAACTAACTATGAAACATCCACATATATTTGACAATTCATAATTCTTGAATCCTAATACATATATACTTCAATACTTATAATTCAATGATTGAAATGGAATAAAATCTTCCTTTGTATAGATATAAATTTATATTTCTGTGCATTGAGTTAGGTAACTTCCATATTCTCTATTGATAAGACATTGAAAACCTTGAATTTTTTTTCACTATGTGACCCCTATTTCAACAAAGATAATATATTCCTCTTTATTTGAGATATTCCAATAGGTTTTTCTTCCTCCCTTCTTGGCATTTATGAAGTTGTTTTTTCTTTAGTCAATGATTATTACCATATGATCATTTATAAAATTACATCTTCATCTCATTCTATGTGTCATGAATTTCACAGAAGTTCATGCTATTAATCATATATCAAGAAAACTGGTTAGGCATAATCAAAATATATTTCTCTCCAATCATCATCATGGTTTTTCATAATCACTGAATTTTCCATCAGATTCAATGCAATCATGATTTTTTCTGGTTCCAACCACTTATAAAAACCAAAATAATTTTCTGAGAAACACTACTCATAGTGGGGAACCACATAATAATGAAAATTTACTTACATGATGTCTAAATCTTGGCACTGTATTTAATATATGATATATTTTTTTATTCTTAGTAACCATCAATTTAAATCGTTCATGATGGTGTATAAGGATTTTATGAATTTCCAAAGCATATACCATGTGGGTGTCAATGTAGGTGTGCATTAAGGCCAATTGTTATGAACTAGTTCCTAATTGAGTCTAGAAAAATAAAATGTTTTCATGGTTTTTACCCCTATGAACATCTGTGGTATACCCACATGCACTTGTATAATATAGATAATGATAAAATTGCTCAGAAACCACTCTCTCAATCCTTTACCAAATTTAAAACACATTTTCCAAATCTTTGACTCATCCTTAGAAATATCCTTTTAGACAACCCTATATATATCATTAGAAATATCATAATGGATATAACTAATGTTTTTCATCCATGTTTCCAAAGGATAACTAAACCGTTCCATTTTTATGAAGAATAGTGACCCTGGATTAACATATATGGATATTACATTATTTTAAATGAATATTCAACACATTAAAAAAGTACAGGCCTAAGAATAAATTTTTTATTCTATTTAGAAACTTTGAACAAAATATTCTATATTGGGGAACCATATTTATTGTTTCCACAAAGTTATTCCCTTATATAAGTTATACATAAAATTTTTCTTCATAACATGGGGAAAGAAAACATAATAAAGTGTGATCTCATATTCTTAGAAAGAGTAAATAATTAAGATATATAATAATAACATGAAAGTAAATGTATTTGAACATGATCACAACATTTTAAGATCATACTGTACTTATCAATGATCATACAACTGGGTTATGGTATAAATATTGGTAGATCATAAGACATGAATAATAGGGAAATCAAGAAACCTAAGTCACGAGAGAATAACATTGGAATAATATATTTAGTTGTGGAATAAAAATGTTATTATAATGTTGTGAACATGGGTAAATATAAATAGTATCACTCATTATGTTATGAAAATGAGACCATGCCATTGTATAAACTTATGACATTCAATCTGGTCCATGAATAATAGTGTCGACATGAAATCAGGATCATGCATAAAATTTTTGAACATATAATAAGGTTTTGGAATAACATTGTTAACAAGTAATAATGTGCATCCATAAAATTGTGAAAATGTAATTAAATATAAAAATCATTGTGAACATGTAATCAGATTTATGCAAAACATTGTGAACTTGTGATCAGGTTCTTGTATAGATGGTTACAACTCTTGGGTAGGACTCGCCACCATCCCCAATGGTGGCCCATGATTACTATACAAGGTTCACTCCTCGTTCCATCCATATATATCTCACAAGATATATAAACCATTACCAAATTAATTGGATAGAGATATTGGTCCCACCATTCACATAAATAAATTATACATATTTGTACCACAAGTTAATAAAATCATTACAATATCATGGCCCAAAAAAAGAGATGGTTGTCATAAACATTAGATCATAACCCATGAAATTAAATGGGTATCATAGAATTTTAACTATATCATAACCTAAGAAAAATATATAGATTTGATAATCATTTCACCATAGAATATCTTGTGAAATGAAGTGGTGTTGATAAGAATGTTATAATGGTATAACACATGAAGGAAAAATAGGTTTCATAAACAATTTGTTATATTAAAAATAAACCATTAAAAGAAACAATAAGAAAATAATCCTTCGATCATATCCCTAGTAAATAATAAAATATATCAATGTTTTCATCTTATATTTAAAATAATTTTAAAATATCAATTAAAATAATTCATTATGAAAATATATTTTTCGATATATAAAATGATTCTTAAAACATATATCATTTGGAATACCATTTTATTTTAAAATATCCTTGAAATATTAATAAGAAATCATATAAAACCAAAAATATTTTTTAAAAATAAATTTATTTTAAAATGAGCTTACAGGATAATGTAAAATGATTTTTGAAAACATTTTTAAAAAACATTGTTTTTGAACGAAAAATGCATATTTCTGATTGAAGAGGGAAATATCGTCCGATTTTATTAGAATTTTTTTATTACCATTAGTACAAAATACTTGAGAAATCATAAAATTAAAATCATGAATAACCATAGGGTAATAAAATTCATGAGTAATAATGATACGTGGATCATCATATTTCATCAATGGAATCATAATCACAAAAAGGCCTAACAAATTATGAGATTGCAAAAATACACACTTACCACATTTGTAACACTAATTCATAATCAACATGAAGTAATAAGATTACATAAAAGGTAAAATATCACTAAGATGAAAAATTTCACCACATAACATGTCAAAGGGACCATATATACACCTCAAGAAAGAATATATGTTCATAACACAACATACATCCCAACGAAATCAGAATGTGAAGAAAATTTCATTACCGCATTGGTAAAATTTTATCTATAAACCTGATCAAAGAGATATACAATAAAATACTCATAAATGTAGTAATTTTAAGTATAATCATCATAAAATACATTCATGGGAATTAAATACACCATATAAAAGTTATATTAGGTGAATATGACATGTCTCTCACTGATGAAAAAAGTGAGATGAAAATCTCTTACTACTTGTGTGGCATTTGAATCATGAGATATAGGAAATAAAAAATCAATTGAAACATTTAATATCATGAAATGAAGTAAATTAATGATATAAAATTTTATATGGTATAATATACAACCCATGAAATAAATGAGTTTTGAATATTACATAAGTCTCAAAGAAAATAAGTGAGACAAGAAATATCCATAGCTTAAGTATTGACTTCCTTCATACACGTTCAAAACTAATATATAATAAAAATAAGATTATTAAACATATACCATAGAATGATATTCATATATATGATACCATATATTATTTTATTATGTCTATATTTTACATACATATTAACAAATCGATGTCAGTGTTACGTTTCGGGTAATAATTTTTTTTCAAATATGTTTTGGATTTCTATTTTTTGTCATATTACATTGATCTTGATTTAAGAAATTAAATAATGAAAATCATGATATAAATATTTTTGTACTCCCCTGTTTTAATAATCCCAAATCATGTTTAAATATGGATCTTAATATATTATGTCAGTATTTAATCCTTTTAATCTATATATACAATTAACTTATTCTCAACAATGTATATTCTTAAGACTCATGACTTTTATGCATAAACTTAAAATCCATATTTATCTAAATATAAGTTCACTATTAAAGGCCACTGGTAAGAGCTCTCTTTTCAAAGTCACTGTTATATCTTACTATCACTTTAAGTCACTGATGCTAGAAGATCACTGTTGAAGATTTACAGTCACTGTTGGAAGCTACCGGTACACGGTTACTGTCACAAACCTACTGATGGTCTACTTATCAAAGCTCATAGACAAAGAGTTATTGTCACAAGGTCACTGATTTAACAAGTATTCTGTTAGAAGTCCACTGTCAGACTCTTTCTCAAGTCTTCTATTGAGAACCTATCTATTCAAGCCTACAGTTGGACAAGTTTAGTAGAAGGATACCGCTGGAAAACTCCTACAATCGAGATAGTCGACTGTTACTCAATGTCTATTTATAAGGAGATACTATTATACAGAGTAAAAGATACCATTACGAGACATCCACTAACACAATGTCCACCGTTACAAGCCTACAGTTGAAGAACCTACCATTGGATCTCACAGTTGAATAGTATACCGATGAAGTCCACAGTTGGAGAGATTAAAGTCTATTGTGTGACATGCATCTGCTACCAGTCTAATGATATTATATTCTTTAGTTTACCAATTTTTTATTTATACTATTATAACGGTCATGTCTAGCCATATTAATACATCTGACATTATTTAATGATACTTGTAGGTATATCAGGAAATAGTACGATGTACGAGGAAGACCACACGTGGTTGAAACTTTTTTATGTCGGCCCCTGCTAAACCAAATGAGATAAAGATGAACAAGAAAATATTATATATATAAGAGATAGACATTAAGAGAGAAAAAAAATGAATGAATACAGAAATAAGAAAAGTGGAGTGGATATATTGAATATACACATAACACTCATTAGAGAGACTCATACACAATCTGTAGAAGAGCCATCAAGCACTCATTCTAAAAACATAGAGATTCAAAAAGATCCATTGAAAGAACCTTTTCAAGATGAAGTGGTGTGTTTTAAGTGGCTTCAATTCCAAGAAGCTGATCATCTTTACATCTGGAAGTTTGGAAGTTGCGACACTCTATTTTGAAGGCAACTTGCAGAGAAGGACCAAAACTTTATTTCATTCATTCCAACAAGTCCAGAGCTGATCTGCCAACATAATTGAGCATTATAAATGTATCCCCACTATCCTTAGCTCTACATTGTTTACATACATTACATTTGTGAGCATTGTGTATGTGTTACAGACACTGACTTTTTTTCTTGAACTGAGGGATACTGAAAATCCTCATTCCAAACTATCTTTACATTTGTTTCCCACATAGAACTATGGAAGAAGTCTGGTGTGGCTTGGTAGTTTATTTCTTTCCCACGTAGAACTGTGGTAGAGGTTGCAAAACCTAGACAGTTTGTGAAAGTTGTTGTATATCCTGATACAGGCTGTGTATCACCTTTTTATATAACTGCTTAGTGGCAGGTGATCAACAGGTGGAGGGGACTAGGTCTGGACTTAAGACTGAACCTGTTGTTTAAATTTATTGTGTTCATCTTTTCTTTACTCTGTTTAACATCTATCCACTGTGTTTAGATTTTCAAATACAGAAATCTGTTTTTACATTCACTCGGATAGTTAGTTTTTGTTAGTGTGTATATTTGATTTGTTTAGTAAACTTGTTTCAAAAGTAGAATTAGTTATCATACTGATTCAACTGAGGAGTAATTAACCATTGAGAAACCTGTTGAACAATAACTCACTTATATCTCTACTGCCTTAATTGACTGGGCTGTTCTAATTTTGGGGATTTTAATCCTAAAAGTTTTTAACAGAAATTTTTAATTGGTACTCAATTAACCACCCTCTTGAGTATCCACTCCGACCAACATTTGGTATCATTGGTGACATTCTTATTTATAAAAGGTTTTCAAACCCTTTGTTTTTCAAACTATGATTGTAGTTTTACTTAAAGATCTTAAATTTCTGTTAGTTCTAAATTTTCTCTCTTCAATATATTTCTAAAATTTAGTTATGGACAATAGACTATAAGGTGTTGCTACTGAAATTCCACCTTTATTTAATGGTGTGAATTATGCTCCATGGAAAAACAAAATGAAAATTCATCTGGAATGTATTGGTTTTGATATTTGGTCTGCTATAGAATCAATATATGAAATTCCCAAAACTGCTAGATCTACCTGGGATGATGATACAATGTCTGACTATAATAATAACTATAAAGCTATGAATGATCTTTACTTCACTTTAAGAGATGAGGAATTTAACCAAATTTCTGCATGTAAAACATCTCATGAAATCGGGGACACCTTGGCTGTTTCTCATAAAGGAACACCCAATGTGAAGGAAATAAGATTAAACAGTTATACTATTAAATATTATAATTTTAAGATGAGACCTGATGAACCTATTTCTGACATGTATCTTAGGTTTAATTAAATTTTCAACACCATGAGTTCATTAAGAAAAGTTGTTCTAGAAGAGAAGGAGATCATGAGAATATTGAGATGTTTTCCTGACAGATGGAGAGGCACTTCTGTGTCTATCCGAGAGTCATGTGACCTCAACAAGTTACCAGTTAAGGAGTTGATTGGTAAACTAATGATGTATAAATATGAATTGAAGGTGAACAAAGAAGAAGATTATGAACCGAAAATAAAATCAATAGCATTCAAGTCAACTTCTTAAAAGAGAAAAGACAAAGAGAAAATACATGTACCTACTGATAGTTCAACTATTGCAGATTCAGATTCAGACAGTGACAAAGAAATGGCTCAAATAGCTAGGAGATTTAGGAAGTTCTATAGGAAGAGAAAGTTTTTTAGAAATCCAAACTACAAGGGTAAGAATGATCAACATGGTAAGTGGAAGAAGGATTGGAAGAAATCTGATAATGAAGATGATATAGTCTGCTATGAATGAAAGAGGAAAGGACACATCAAGACTGACTGTACAAAGTTAAAACTCAAAACGAAATATGACAATAAGGACAAGAAGTAAAAGAAAGCCATGAATGTAACCTAGAGTGCTTCGGAAGACAACACAAGTGAATCAGAAGCTACTGATTCTGAAAAGAATCATGCCAACATGTGTTTCATGACTAACATATCTGAGGTACCTGTTTCCCATATCCTAAATGATTATTATTCTGAAAATAATAGTGACTCAGATAATGATGCAAATATGTCTAAGGATGAACTGTTTGAATATTGTAATGTACTGGAAGATACCTGAAATGAACTAAAAGAAAAATACAAATCTTTGAAGAAACAACATGCCTTGACTAATAATATTAAAACAGATATATGTGTAGAAAAAGAAAATAATGCTCAACTGTTGAAAGAGAATACCCATCTCAAATTATCTAATGAACAATTAAGAAAGGATATTGAGAAGTTCACTGTTGGTAAGGATACCTTGACCCAGTTGCTAGGAAGACATATTTCTCCATGATATATAACTAGTCTAGGATATCAACCTGGATAGAGACACATTAGCAAAACCAAATTTGTTCCAAAATTTGGACAGTTCAATGCTAATTATGGACAATCTTTTGAGAAAAAATTTTATAAAGGACCGAACAAAGTATTTATGTCTTAAAATATGTTTTTTGATTTCAGAAATTCAATAAAGAAAATATGGGTTCCCAAAGTTTTATTGGCTAACCTTTCTGGACCCAAGAAGATCTGGGTACCAAAATTATCCCATGTTTAATATGTTTTGCAGGGAAGTTTTTTAATGAGTTCTTGTAACACTCTATGGTATTTGGATATTGGATGTTCAAGACATATGACATGAGACTATTCTTTATTTAAGATTCTAATTATAGTTGATGGTGGGCATGTCACCTTTGGTGACAATGCAAGAGGAAAAATCATCGGCTTAAGCCAGATTGGTAACCCTGATACAATATTAATTTCTAAAGTACTTTTTGTTGATGGATTAAAATATAATTTACTTATAATATCTCAGTTATGTGATGATGGGTTAATGATAAATTTGAGAATGATTCATGCAATGTTTTTAATTAAAAAAATGATTTAGTTTTCACTGCATGTAGAAATGAGAATGTATATGCTGTTGATTTAAACTCATTAGCTAAACAAAATGTTTCTTGTTTAAATGATTTTCATAAAGAATCATGGTTGTGGCATAAAAGATTAGGACACTGTAATGTGCACTCACTTAGGAAGCTATCTAAGAAATGTTTAGTTTGAGACCTACCTAAATTGGAATTCCCAAATGATAAAGCATGTAATCCCTTTCAAAAGAGTAAACAACACAAAGTTTCTTTCAAACCAAAGAAAGAAGTTTCAACTTCTCAACCACTTGAGTTGGTTCACATGGATTTTTTTGGACCATCAAGAATTTCATGTTTAAATGGGAAGCACTGTGTTTATGTTCTTGTAGATGAATTTTCTTGGTATACTTGGGTATACTTTCTAGATCACAAAAGTGAAGCAAGTTCCTACTTTGTCAAATATTCCAAGTCTGTAGAAAACCTTCGTGGACTTAAGATTAAAACACTAAGAAGTGATAATGGTCGTGAGTTTGAGAATCATGTGTTTGAATCCTACTACTCGCATAATGGATATATTCACAACTTTTCTTCCCCTAGGACACCCCAAAAAAATGGAGTTGTAGAAAGAAGAAATAGGACCCTTCAAGAAATTGAAAGGACTATGCTTAATGAGTATGACTTAACTATTTATTTTTGGGAAGAAGCTGTAAATATAGCTTGTTACATTATTAATAGAGTTTTAATTAGACCTATTCTAAAAAGGACCCCTTATGAACTTTGGAATAATAGGAAGCCTAAGGTTAATTACTTTAGAGTTTTTGGTTGCAAAGTCTTTATTTGTAATACTAAAGATAAGCTTGACAAATTTGCTCCCAAAAGTGAGGAAGGAATTTTTCTGGGTTAATCTATTTCAATTAAATCCTATAGAGTGTTCAATAAAAAAACCAAATGTGTGGAAGAATCAGTTCATATTAAACTCGATGAGACTGATCCACATGAGCCTAAAGCTTCTCTTGAAAATCTTGAGGAATATTTGTCAAATCAAAACTTTAATGATAAAAATAGTGAATCCCCTGTAAAAGTATCCAGTTCTAGATATTTTCCAGAATCTGCACCTGCTGATTTTGAACCAATAGACAACAATAAAGAATCTATTTCAACTCTTCCTAGAAGTATTAGGACTCTCAAGAATCATCTTCCAGATGATGTTGTAGGTGATTTAAATAGAGGAACACAAACTATAGCTTCTCTAAGAAACCAGGCTGAACATCAAGCTTTCCTTTCACAGCATGAACCAAAAAATATTAATGATGAAATCAATGATGAATTTTGGGTAATGGCTATGCAATAAGAACTAAATCAGTTCGAAAGAAAAAAAATTTGGGAATTAGTGGAAATACCCAAAGACACCATAACCATAGGCACTAAATGGGTGTTTAGAAACAAAGTAGATGAGTCTGGGAATATAGTTAGATATAAAGCTAGGATAGTTGCACAAGGATATAGCCAAGAAGAAGGAATGGACTACGAGGAGACCTTTTCACCTATAGCTAGACTAGAATCCATTAGGATACTACTTGCCTATGCAGATCATCTGAATTTCAAACATTATCAAATGGATGTTAAAAGTGATTTTCTAAATGGATACGTAGTTGAGGATGTTTTTGTTGAACAACCTCCTAGTTTTACAAATTCCCATTTTTCTAATCATGTTTTTAATCTATCTAAACCTTTGTATGGATTAAAACAAGCTCCAAGAGCATGGTATGATAGTCTCATCACTTTTCTTATTTCAAAATGTTTTACCAAAGGGATATCTGATCCTACTTATTTTATTAAATGGATTTCTAAAGATGTTTTGATAGTACAAATTTATGTGGATGATATTATTTTTGGATATTCTAAAATTTATTATGTGTTTATTTTTCAAAAATGATGCAAAATCAATTTGAAATGAGTTTAATTGGAGAACTCAAATTTTTCCTTGGATTTCAGATCTTTCAAAATAAAAATGGCATTGTTTTGAATCAAAGTAAATATATTAAAGATCTTTTAAGATGTTTTTCGTTGGATGGTAGTAAAGGTAGTGACACACTATGAGCACCAGTTGTAAGTTGGATACAAATGAAGCTGGAGAACCAATGGATCATACCAACTACATGGGTAAGATAGGGAGTCTACTCTATCTTAAATCTAGTAGACTTGACATCATGTTTAGTGTATGCATGTGTGCTCGCTTTCAAGGCAATCCAAAATATTCTCATTTAACTGCTGTTAAAATAATTTTTAAATATCTCAATCATACTCCCAACTTAGGATTATTCTATCCAAAAGGACAATCATTTGATTTGTTGAGTTATTCTGATGCTGATTTTTCCAGTTGCAAGTTAGATAAAAAAGGAACCTCTACAACATGTCACGTTTTAAGCAAGTCACCATTATCTTGGCATAGCAATAAGTATAATTCTGTTGCATTATCTACTGCCGAAGCTGAGTACATAGCTACTGGTAGTTGTTGTGCTCAAATTCTGTGGATGAAACACACTTTAATGGACTATGGATATCAATTCAAACGTGTCTCTATAAGGTGTGACAATAGAAGTGCTATTAACATTTCCAAAAAATCCAGTATCTCATGCTAGGACACAGCATATTGATGTGAGACATCACTTTTTGAGGGATCATTATCAAAAGGGTGATATCACTCTTGAATTTATTTTCACTGAACAACAATTGGTTGATATATTCACAAAGCCGTTGAATTATGAGAGGTTAAATTACATCAAACATGAGTTAGGTATGATTAATTTCAGCATAGGATATCTCACTGTTAGACCTCATAGTTAGACCTCACAGTTAGACTTCACAGTTAGACCTCACTGTTATACCACACTGTTAGATATCATAGTCAAACCTCATAGTTAGAGATCATAGTTGGACCTTACTGTTATACCACACTGTTGCACCTCAGTGGTGTACCACACTCATACATCTCACTGTTGGATACCTCGATGTTTGTTTTTATTTTTGCGTGAATTTGAACAATTTTTATTTCTTTTTATTATTTCTATTTTATTTTTTTAATCCCTAAATGATAAAATCAAAGGCAATGAACATATTTCAATCTGCCTTCCTCTCCCAATCTTTAACCTTGCTCTCTAAATTCCTGAACCCTAACCCTTCACTTGAGCCCTCGAACCTCTCTCAATCTCTATGGCCAGAACCAAGCGAACCTCGACTGTCAATGAGGATGCGCCAAGGCCTAAGAGAACTCGAGCCTAATCCAGTGGCACCAGCAACACCCTGTCGGGACTTGTAAACACGCATCTGACCAAGAGACAAATCTTCGCTGAGAAGGAGTTAAGTGAAGAATGGCTGATATCGAGCAAGTCATTGTTACTGAAAGTACTAGATGCCCAAGGATGGACCTAATGCTTTTCCAACAACAATGGACCTTACAACCCAAATGTTTTGAAATAATTCTATGAACATCTGACGTTCGAAGAGGAAGAATATGTGTATAGGATAATTTCCAGAGTCAATGGCAATGCATTTAGCTTTTCGTCTACTGAGTGGGTTGCCTATTTGAGAGTTCCTCATGAAGGAATATTTGAATACTACTCTGCAGTAGATCTTCCAGACAGGGCTATTTTTGAGTATGAAAAAGATCTTGAAGAACAGACAGGAGATGTAAAATCAAGAAGGATCATTGCAAATGAGATGAATGGAGAAGACATGCTATTATTCAAATTCATTCAGCAGGTACTTAGTCCGAGGAGAGGATACTTTGTTTTACTGAAGTACCATGACATATTCCTGATGTACATACTGAAGCATGGAAAGAAAATTAACCTATGTAGGTTATAGATGGTACAATTGGAGGATATGACCAAGGCAATCTCAAATTCCAATGCTTTATTCCATGCCAATATTATTTCAGTTATGAAAAAGGTAAAGGGTGTGGCTAGAAATCAAGAAGAGATGATAGTGGCCAAGAACAGTGTCTGTATCTCCAAGGTGATTTGCAAATTCATGAAAATTAGCTGAAATCCCTGGAAAAAGGCATGGGTGAATGATGAGGGAAAGTTGTGTGAAATGTTTGATCCTAATACTCATCCAACTAGGCCAAAAGACATAAGAGATCCAGGCCTGAAGCCTAATGAGCCAGAACTGGTTTATTCTGATGAGGAGGATGATGAAGGAGGTGTGGACCCTCAAAGAGAGAACACCCCAACTGATGATGTGAGTGATCCTAATTTACCTCATATTCCTGTAAGGATAGTATATTTTGGAGCAGCTATCCCTCCAAAAGAGCTACCAAGGAGAGAGACTGTTCTGAAGGACAGTGATACTGAGACCACTGAAGAAGAAGAAGAAGAAGCATATCAAAATGTTGTCAAGGACACATCCAAATAGGATGAGGCTACTAAGACAGATCATTTTGTTAATGAAGAAAATGAGGTTGTTGCTGAGTCAGATGATGAAGACAATAAAGAAGAAGAGCTCTGTTTGATCCCACTGATTGATAATACAGACAATATAGTGTCTGATCAGGAAGCAGGAGTGGCAACTACTTCCATTGATGAGGGAGTCATTAATGACTCAGAAAAGGATATGACTCACCCTAATGTTGAACTAACAGAGCAAATGGTTGTTGAATCTACTAAAGTTGCAGAGGAGGTTGTGGAGTTACCTAGAGCAGAACAACTTGTGGAGATTCCTCAGGAGAATTCTCTAAGTGAGGGGGAGCATCTTGGTTCAGTTTCTGTGTTGTATGACATCAAAGGTTGGTCATCAGATCCAGGATATATGGTACTTGGACTCAATTATGGAGATTTTGATGAGAAAGACCATCCCCAAAGGGATTATGTTATCCTACCTATTTTGGCTGACAATTTGGCAACCAAGGGGGACCTTAAGTCCTTAAAGGCTAAAATGAAAAAAGCACTGAGAGAATCATTTGAAGATTTGAAGAAAATCCTGGTTGAAGAGATGAGGAGTGTGGAGAAATCATTTGAGCTATCTCTGGGATGTGCTGTGTCTAGTACAGTGAAGGAAATGATGGATGAAGTGAATGTATTCCATACTCAAATTGAGAGTTGGACAGGAGCTGTGGTTTCTCTAAGACAATCGATTTCTTCATTGACTTCCATGAACAGTTCTCAAACCCAAGTGAATGCTGAGATTAGATATATCAAAGAAGTAGTCAAGCAGTTTGTTGAAGTATTTGAGGCTTTTAAGACATCAGTCAAAGAACATTTGAATAGTCAAGATGCACTTGGTCAAAAGGTGATTAGTAATTTGACTCAGTCTTTCAAAGAGACAGTAGCCTTCTCGGTAAAACCCCTTCCAACATCCAGTTCCTCTGTAAACTTTGACCAGATCAGGACTCTGATCCAAGAAGAGTTTACTAAGGCCAGTACAAGTGGAACATCGGATTCTGAGATACTTTTTACCACTATGGAAGTCATCAGTTTTGTTCATGACCACTTGCGGGCAGCTACTGATTCTCAAGAGGCCATTAAGGACAAGGTAGATGCCTACTTTGAAAAAGTCTATACCAAGAATCAAATGACCAACCACTTCAAGCTCTTGATAGAGAATATGAAGCTGCCTCTAGTGACTCAGGAATTCAGAGAGAAGGTTAGCAAGCTGAAAGAATTGACCCCTACTTTGGATTTGTTTTTGGAGAATAAAGATGATTTCTTATCTGCTATGGAAAGAGGAGGAAGCATTATTATGGATTTCATAAACCTTATTCTCACCTTCTCCATGTGGACTTCACCCTGTCATTATCCCTCCTACTTTACCTACATCTCAACCCAATGGTTCTTCTTCCATCATGTCTCCTGCTGAAGCTATCAGAATCTTTACTCCAATGATCCTTCAGCAATCTACCCACTCGATACCCACATGAGCTTCTGTTGCTGCCCCTCCAGTCATTCCTACAACCATTCCTAAACCTGCTGATCCACCAGCTACTTCTCCATATTCTTCTTCCAAAGAGAAAGTCCCCATTCCTACGTATGCTGTGGATTGAGTCTGTTTATGTATTTTGATAGGGACTCTGTATTCATTTTGGTCATCTAATGTTCTGTGTTATTAAAATATTCCCTCTCAGTTTTTCCATCATTTGTATTTCTTTTTTCTAATCACAAAGGGGGAGAAATATTGTGCTTACTGTGACAATTCTATAAATATTGTGCTTCTTAATCTCTGATACTTGACAATTTTTTTCTTATATTACTAACTGTATTATATATGACATCTATCTTTAATACACACTGACATAATGTGTGATTATCAAAAAGCGGGAGATTGTTGGACTCACCTGTTTTAATAATCCCAAATCATGTTTAAATATTGATCTTAATATATTAAGCCAGTCTTTAAAATTTTTAATCTACATATACAATTATCTTATTCTCAACAATGTATATTCTTATGACTCATGACTTTGCTGCATCAAATTATAGTCCATATTTATCTAAATATAAGTTCACTGTTAAAGGATTCTAGTAAGATCTCTCTATTCAAAGTCACCGTTATAGCTTACTATCACCTTAAGTCACTGATGATAGAAGATCACTGTTGAAGATTTACAGTCTCTATTGGAAGCTACCGGTACACGGTTACTGTCACAAACCTACTGATGGTCTACTTATCAAAGCTCACAGAAATAGAGTTACTGTCACAAGGTCACTGCTGTAGCAAGTCTTATTTTAGAAGTCCACTGTCAGACTCTTTCTCATGTATTCTATTGAGAACCTCTCTGTTCAAGCCTACAGTTTGACATGTTTAGTAGAAGTCTACCGCTAGACAACTCCTACTATCGAGATAGTCGACTGTTGCTCAAAGTCTACTGATAATGAGCTACTATTATACAAAGTAAAATATACCTTTACAAGACATCCACTAACAAAAAGTCCACCGTTACAAGCCTACAGTTGAAGAACCTACCGTTGGAGCTCACTGATGAATTGTCTACCGATGAAGTCCACAGTTGTAGAGATTAATGTCTACCTTGTGAAATGCATCTGCTACAAGTCTAATGATATTCCATTCTTTTCGTTACCAATTTATTATTAATACTATTATAAAGGTCATGTCTAGACAAATTAATACATCTGACATTATTTAATGACACTTGTAGGTATATCAGGAAATAGTATGATGTACGAGGAAGACCACACGTGGTTGAAAATTTTTTATGTTAGCCCCTACTGAACCGAATGAGATAAAGCTAAACTGGAAAAGATTATATATATAAGAGAGAGACATTCAGAGAAAAAAAAATGGAATGAATACAGAAATAAGAAAAGTGGTGTGGATATATTGAATATACACATAACACTCATGAGAGAGACTCATACACAATCTGAAGAAGAGCCTTCAAGAACTAATTCAAAAAACATAGAGCTTCACAAAGATCCATTGAAAGAACCTTTTCAGCATGAAGTGGTGTGCTGCAAGGAGCTTCAATCTCAAGAAGCTGATCATCTTTACATCTGGAAGTTTGGAAGTTGCGACACTCTGTTTTGAAGGCAACTTGCAAAGAAGAACCAAAATATTATTTCATTCATTCCAACGATTCTGGAGCTGATCTGCCAACACAATAGATCATTCTAAACTTATCCCTGCTATCCTTTGCTCTACTGTGTTTATATACATTACATTTGTGAGCAGTGTGTATATGTTACACACACTGACTTTTTTGCTTGAACTGAGGGATACTGAAAATCATCATACCGAACTATCTTTACATTTTTTCCCACGTAGAACTGTGGAAGAAGCCTAGTGTGGCTTGGTAGTTTATTTCATTCCCATGTAGAACTGTGGTAGAGGTTGCAAAACCTGGAAACTTTGTGAAAGCTGTTGTAAAGCCCAATACAGGCTGTGTATCACCTTTTAATATAACTTCTTGGTGGTAGGTGATCACTAAGTGGAGAGGACTGGGTCTTGACTTAAGACTGGACCTCTTGTTTAAATTTTTTTGTTTCTATCTTTTCTTTACTCTTTTTAACATCTATCCACTGTTTTTATATTTTCAAAGACAAAAATCTGTTTTTACATTCACTCTGATAGCTAGTTCTGGTTAGTGTGTATATTTGATTTGTTTAGTAAACTTGTTTCAAAAATCGAATTTGTTCTCATACTGATTCAACTGAGGATTAATCAACCTTTGAGAAACTTGTTGAATAATAACTCACTTATATCTCTACTGCCTTAATTGACTGGGCTGTTCTAATTTTGGGGATTTTAATCCTAAATGTTTTTAACAGAAATTTTTAATTGGTACTCAATTCACCCCCCCTCTTGAGTATCCACTCC
Source organism: Viscum album (assembly GCA_963277665.1). NCBI lineage: Eukaryota > Viridiplantae > Streptophyta > Magnoliopsida > Santalales > Viscaceae > Viscum > Viscum album. The sequence goes on along the minus strand of OY728164.1, from coordinate 1,849,786,008 downwards.
AACCAACAAATATCATATAAAATTTGTATATATATATTCATAATAATCTATAAAATATATAAAATGATAATGTTTTTACTGTTAATGGAGATAGTAGGTCATGCATATGTGTGAACACTATTTCCATTTTCTTATCATATTTGAATAATGAAAAATAAATTATATATATATACACAGACATTATCATTCTAGTAGAATTATTATTTCATATATATATATATATATTTATTAAATATTTAAATTAAAACTATCCTTAATATATTTCATGCAAGCCTTGAATTAATCAGATGGCATCGTGTGGTGGTAGTCCTCCACACACAGGAAAGACACTATCCTATTCTCAAAATATGGAATGTAAGAAGGCACAGGTAATAAAATAATAAAAAAGAAAAAATACGTCATAAATATAAAATATATCATATATAAATTATAAATTAATAATTATTATCAACCATTAATGGTGATAATGGAATGATAAACATCTTTGGTTTGTGAGGTAGTAGTCCTCCATACACATAATCACTAATTGTGTATCCCATTTTATGGAAGTGTCAAAATATTTAGGTTTTGACCTTAAAATAACAACATATAAGTATATTTATGATACATAGGTTGTAATATAATCATTTTATACGATTAATTAAAGTGTATAGAGGGGGAAACAAAAAAATGAACTTTGATGAACGCTGCCTCTTCTTCGGTAAACTCCCTTTGGATAGCCCCAAAAGAATTACATAGATATATTTATTAGAAAATTGAGTATTATATTAGGATTTTAGTAATGTTGAGAGTTTATTTGGAATTTTTTGATGATCCACCTATCATTATATATGTGAATAAGTTGGGGGGGGGGGGTGAGTGTAATTTTATAGTGGAGGAAGGGTGACATTATTGTAAATACCTAATAGTGAACACTATTGGCTGGTCTCCAATTCATTATCTGACTAAAATAATTAATATTTTATATATAATAGGGTATATGTTAAAATTATTTCCATTAAAACGGTTTTGGGGAATATTATAGGTCATTTTCCACCTTAATTTTAAAGATTATTCTATAAATAAACCCTTTTTTCTATTAATCGTTGGGATTAATTTTTACAGTTTTCACTAATATTATAGAAAAAATCTATTTATACTCATAATAAAAATTCAATTATCATTATTCCAAATATTCAATTAAGTTTTCCAAGATCTGGTCACATAACTGGCATAAATTAATTTAAAATTATTTACATAGACATGATGAGAAATATTGGGTTTTAAGTGAAAATTAACAAAATTATAAAATGTATTTATATAAAATTTAATTTAAAATTTGATTCCAAGGTCCTATATTAGATTAATAGAATTATAATTAAACTAAATAATCTTTTAAAAATGAATATAATTTAAAATTATAAATTATTTAAATGAAATTTCTGTTCTCAAATAAAATTCATTATATTTGACAATTCATAAAAATGAAACTTCAATGAAAATTTCCAAATATTCACAATAAGATAATTTTGAATGTTTGTATTTCAAAAAAATAGTTTGTTTTTTCAAATATAATTCATGAAATTGGAAAAAATTAGTTTTAAAATAAGTGTTCAATTCAATGTGGTAAAAATACCTTTTAAATATAGGTTACTTTTTTATGTGTGCAATTGTATTTATTCTTATATATGGTCTAGAAAACACATTACATGATTGTGAAATAATTTATAGAATAAAAATTATTTATTTTTCATTAATATTATTCAAAAAAAATATTTTTAATTTATTATTATATAATGTGTTTTTTTCATCGAAAAATATATACTTTTATGAAAAATAATTTATTTATTTTCAAATAATTCTAACATTAATTTATAATTAAATTTTACCAATGAAAAAATTATATAAAAATTACTAAACCATATTTTAATAATATAGTAAACTTTATTCATACCTTCTATTCCAATGGTTATGTGATAACAATAATAATATTTCAATAATTATATTAATTGTATATTATAGTATGATAAAACTTGTTCTTACATGTAACATAAGCTATAGAAAGAACTCGACATTTTCTGTAACAAAATCGAAAAACAGGTTTTCATGCCCTATAATATGATATAAGTGTATCTTGCTGAATATTCTTAACATGGGGTGGCATATAAAGTAACCATAACATGGTGTAACATTCAATGAAAGGCATCAATAAAATTTAAATTATTCGAAAAGAAAATAAAAAAAAAACAAGGGGTGTTACAAGAACATTGTGTATGATGATGGTATAATGTAACAAAATTCAATGGTTCTTAAACCTCAAGTTATTTATTATTCCATGGAGGTAGAAATTGGGTATATCAATTGAAATATATTTCATGCGTAGATATCCACTGGACTTGTTCCTGATGGAATTTATTAAGGCATGGAGCATGTAAATCTTGTATGAGTATTGATGATGACACGAATCATGATGCGAGATGTGGTGTGGAGGATTTTTTATGATTTCCCTTTCTAATAATTCCATTATGGGTGATGGTGTAATAGGATCCTTTTGAATTAGGATATGTTTGTAATGATGTTTTATACTGTTACGGAGTTTAACTCTTGGAATCTCACCTGCTAATAGTTAAATGTAGAGGGGATTGATGAAAGTAGAGAAAGGTTGGTATAATTATGGTTTTGATGATGTGGATTCCCTGATTAGAGAAAGGTCATGATATTATATTAGTTATTAAAGACTAATTCATTGAATTTTTCCATATTCTAAACATATGTGGGAAGCGTTTAGTAGAGAGTTTGGGATGCCTATGCGTGCAAGAGGTAGAAATGCCTATGTGTGAAAGTGGTAGTCTGGCTACATGGTTATCCATTGACAATCATTTTATACAGCACTGCTCAATTCACATCATGATTATATAGAGGATTCATGAGGTATTTTTGTATTAGTTTTAGTTGATCATGTTTTTTATACCTTTGTAAAATGGATTGGTAAATTGAACCATTCTGGTTATGAAGAACATGCTTCAGGCTGGGTTGTTTATTTTGGGCCATAAATAGTAGGATAATATACCATTGATGGAGTTTACGTATAATTAAAATTTTCACTCAACCATCAGTGTGTCACCTATACAGGTCATATATGGGAGAACCTTTAGCTCACTACAATACTAGTCAGTGTAATTGGTAGAGAGATATTTTGGGAATAATGTTAGTAAAATCAATGTATTTAAAATGATTCCATTCATCTAGGGATCTTTGAGGAATTGCATGAGATATTTAGAGTCATTTGTGTTCTAATGATCTTGGAATTTAGTCTTGAATGGGAGATCATGTGTTCCTAGATATATCACCACCTAAAGGATTAATGATATGTGTCTAAGGATATAACCCATCTTCAATGTTCATAGAACCTTTTTTGGGTTACTACATTTGGTTATAAATGAGGTATACCAAATATATAAATAAACATAATTCGATTGGGAAAATAGATCCTTATTGTAGTGATATAAAAATAATAAATATATTATAGGACACAAACATAGTTTTTCATAAATTATAGAATTACTCCTAAACAGTTCTACATAAAGGAATATTTTGACCTCTATTAATTATATTACTGAGTTTTACGGTAGTCAAAACATGAAATTTATGCATGGTGGGGGTTTTCATAATTAAAATCGTGTTTTTATTAGTGAATAATTATAAAAATTTGTTTAATTAATTACTAGAAATAAATTTCCCTTTATTATCCTTCGTATTGTGAATTTTCTAGGGTTAAATGCATAAACCTAGAGAGTGAGATGATGGAAGGAATTGAAGGTGATTACATTGGTTGATAGCCATGGGATCATGGATTTATTATCAAAGTAACGTGGGGATCTTCAAAATAAAATGAGTTCATGGATCTAGCCAATGATAGGGATGATGAAACATTCTTCATAGCAATTGATCCAAATATAAGGCAGCACATTTTAATTATATAGATTAATCATATTTTTTGTTTATTAAATTTCGAATGAAAATAAATCCATATAAAAATTTATTTGAAGGATGAATTTGGTTTTACTATTGATGTATTTATCATCATAGAAATAAGAATTGATACAGTTGATTATCATTATGTTTTTTCTCTTCATTTATTTTCTTTGTGGTAGAAAATTGATTGTAATATAAATAGTTGTAGAGGTTCATTCCTCATATTTTTGATTTGTTATTTTTTAAACATTTTTAGCACATGGTCATCATTGGTATTATATTAGTAGAATGATCTAAAACATACCCGAAGGATGACTGTTTCATAATCATTTTTTGGTATAATCAATCGATGTCGTGAGTTTGGATTCAGAATGAATGACATGGTAATGTTGTGCAATAAGGGTAGTTGATCATTGATGGATTTCAGGTCTTAATTACCATCAGGTTTTCATTCTAATGATTCATTATGATAGAAAATGATTTTCAAGATATTGGGGTGACCATAATCCATCCACCGATGAAATCCAGGCTTGATCAAGGCTAGATCCATGTTTTGTGGGAAAAATTTTTATAAGAAATGTAGTAACTAATAGAGAGAGTGAATGTTCATAATGAATAAAAAAAATCTAAAACTTCTGAACTACATGGCATATACATCATGAGAACAAAAAAAATTGTTCCCACTATGTGATGGATAGTATTTACACGTTTATTTAAATGTCACATTCCATGGGATTTAATCACACAATGCTAAACTCTCAACCAACCATATTAGTGTGAATCAAGAATAGATTCATAGGAATCCATGCGGCAATACAAACTGGGTGTGTTGGATCGCACACTTTCTGAATCATGGAAGATTGATCAGTATATATAGAGAGAACATACCAAGGTGGTCATTTAACCTCGCACACCAATTGAATTTGGGAACACACCATGTACATTTGAAAGTACATGGGATTTGAAAAATGACAGAAATCAAATTTCAGCCAGGCACCTACACACCATATAAAATGAAGTACATATCTTTTCATTAGAAAGTACTTAGATATGACTGGTGTACATGGGCACAACCTGAGTAAAGGAACACATTCCATAGTATCCAGGATAGAAAATATAACAGTCCCAATTCCAGGTTAACCTGTACGAGAAATGTACCTCTTGGGGACACACCATCAATTTGGAGAAATTCATGTTACGTGACTCAGAAGGGGAATGGTAGTGAGGTCGTGACCTCATCAAGAGACTATAAATTTATATTGACTATATCCATGTTTTTGTGATTATATATTTTAATGTATCATATCCTCATTGACATAAATATGTGGCGATGAGTTGACTACTCTCTGAATAATTATTGTTTTGTGATTTCATCATATCATACCAGGTATGTTTTTACTCACCCCTATATGGGATCTTACCACACATGTTTAGGTAGTGGGAATTCTTTTCATTACTGTTCAAGGTTGAATAAGAGTTGGGGGATGTTAGTTATATCTTTTGTGTTCTAGATGGACCTCAGATGAATCTCATAGATTCTTTTTGGTAGCTATCCTCCATTTTACCAACAGGGTCATATCTTTTTAAAGATTAATGGGATTTAATTTTTTCTATTCACTCATATATTACTACTTGTTATACATAGATATCTGACATATGTTTTGAATTCTTCAAATGTATGAGTTTTGTTCAATATTAAAATAGTGTATGGTGATGCATGCCTATATACATGTACATTAGGTTAAGGCCTCCCATGGGCTTGATATGTCTACGTAGCATTATTCGCTAGCCCCAAACCAATTCGAGGAAGGATTATAGTGCTATCTTCGGCTTACCATAAACTATATGAGCCCTAGTGGGTTAGGTAATTAATGTTAGTATGTGTAATAAAAATTAATTTTAACATAAGCACATGTAATTAATAAAATGCTATTTTTAGAAAATTTGTATTGTTATGATTTTATTTTTTATATATAATCAAATTTTTAATTTTTTTAATTTTCATCACCTAATATTTTTTTAAAACCAATAAATGTATTATTGATTTAAAGTTACACCATAAACTAATTTTACCATTTATATTTTTTAATCAAAATAAAAGATCAAAACTATTTCATTTATTTAGAAATATTTCTTAACAATATTAAATTTTACATGAAGGACATCTAAATCCACACTAGTATTTTAAAATGTATATTTTAATCACTAAATAAATATTTTATTAGGTGAAACTTTTTTTAAGTAATCATGTTATACTTACTTCTTTATGTATCCATAAATTCCACCAGTTTAGTGAAAACTATATTTTTCAATATTAAAAAAAAGTCAATTACATTAAAAATCCCATGATTTCATCTTAAGATAATATTTTTATACTAAATCTAGGAAATTAAATTTTTTTGTTCATTTCAATCTCTAAAATTCTATAATTTTAATTTAAATAAAAACATAAATATATAATGAAAATCATTTTCATTGGAAAAATAATTTTAAAATATTAACTATTCTTATTATTATTTCCTATAAATTACCAATAAAATTAAGTGGTAACATATGATTAATATAATTAATATATTTTTTCCATTATATATTTAGTATCTTAAAATTAATCACATAAATTTCAAATTTAGATGAGTGATATTTTAAAGCATAAATCATTATTTATTGTTACTTATATATACAAATTACACATTAACAATTACCTATTAATCATAATAATAATTATATTGATTTATAGATATATGTCATAATATATTTACTTATTTTTTATCCCAAAAATTTTATCTCTACACTATTATATTAATAAAATGTTATTTTGTTTGGTGGTGTATGTGTAATAGACTATCGAACACATTAGGATAGAAGGGAAACTATACTTTATAATTCAAGAATGTTATATTATCACACTTAAATAAATTGTATACTATTAATATTAATTTTAACATTGTAATAAAATTATTTATTGGTATATAAAAGATATGAAAAACTCATGATATAATATCACAATATTTTTCAACTTTAATATCTTTAGTACGAATAGGATAGAAATATTTTCCTCTCACCATGTTAACATGTTAGTTAATCTTTAGTTTACCACATATTTCTCTCTTCCCTCATTTTCCACACATTAATCATCTTACAGATCCATTTAGGAATTCCACTGGGTGATTCTTACCAAATTATTGACACAAAAGAAACTGAATCTTCTTTCTTTTAATAACCCTATCACCGTAAATTCCATAAGAGTCAATCGTTATCTTATTTTGGGTTATTAGAAAATCAAATAATTTCAAAATTTTAATAATAATTTGAGATTCTTAAATATGAATAACCATACAAATTATTACACAATATATTCTACCATTATGGTTCTTATTGAGACAATATCTTCATTTTCCTTGACATCCAATATTAACTTGGCCCCTTCAAGATTCACCCATTACTAAATCTAAAAATAGTTAATCATGAGTGATAAAAAATTAACACCATAAGATAATTATCTAATGAAAAATTTAACTCCAAAATTTATTACACTTGGAAACTATTACATTATATTTTCATTCAACCTGAGTTACTCTCAATACAAATTTTATTTTGTAGGGTATGTTCTATCAAATTCCATAAACTAATTCCTTAACATAATTAATACTTAATAATTTATTGTAATGACAATGTGGTGTACTAAATTATATCCCACAAGAGTATCTCTCCATGAGTGTAGTCCAGTTTCCACTCATCAGGCAGAGAGTTATGATCAATTCAATGCTAACAAATTCTATTTCTATGTAATTAACCATTGTTTAATATGTAAACCAATTGTAACCACTTGGCAGTATCCTTAATATGATGTAATTTATGTGAAACCACACAATATGTACTTTACAAAAACATCTAATGATTATATTTTAGAAAGAATTATCCCTAGTGTTTTTAATATAGTTCTATTATGATAATCCTAAGAACACACAATGTATCCAATACTACCTCAACCAATCATAAAAGGTTATCTATACCTTAGAAATTTTGATAAACCTTATTTTATAATCCCATGATGAAATTTATAACTCATAAATTGTCTTTAACTGACAAAATCCTAAAATATCAAGTTATCTAAACCCTACATAGATATCATCTATGATACCTTGAACCCACACTCTTGAGATCCTGTTTGAATAAACCTGTTATTTACATACATTATTTTATATGAAATGAAGAGACCAAATAATAATAAACAACAATTATTATATTACTAATAAATAGTAATACACTTACATTCATAAGTTATTTTAGTTTTAATGGTTTATAGATTTTGGAAAAACATTTAACTAACAAACCCCATGTATCTCTCATAATATGTAAATTTTTTCTACTGTATAATAATCAACTAATCATTAATCATTCTTCATTATCTCTTATAAAATTATACAAAGTAACTACAGTTTGAGATATAACATGACTATTAATTTTCTTCATAATATGTGAAGATGGAAACATAATAATGGTGAGCTCAAAAACATGGTAAGAGATTTTGTATTTTAGGAGATATCTATGAATGGAATTTTCATCAATAGTTTATAACAAGATAAATCATAATCATATAATTCCATATATCTAATCAGATCATCATGAACAAAATCAATAGATAACTATATATATATGTACATAGAGAATAATATATGATTTCATTATGATTGATTATATAATTAGAGAAGTCTTGGTCATTATTTTGAATGACTTAGATAAGATATTATTCTTGTCTTTAGGTACACAACTGAATCATAGTTCTCATTATCAATATCATAATGAAGACATCATGCTTATATTAGGTATGCATACACGAAATACCAAAAAATCTTATCACATGAGACCCCCCGATGCATCAAAGGGATTTATAATAATAATCCCACCCATAAATTATTTATGTCCAATGCATTCACCATATGAAATATATGTATATCAATACAATGTATGGAAATATTTCCTTATTATTCTATAAAATTATGCGTTGATAAAATAACATATTGAATTGAAATAATTTCTAGTTAATTAAAGAACTTACGATTTCTAGAGAATGTAGGTTGTAATGCCCCTAACCTGGTGACAATATATAGTTCCCCGATCCAGGTCATGAAATGACCCTAAAAACACCTACCCATACACTAGAGGAATCCTAATAGTAGCATGGGTCTATGAAGAATCATTGGGGAGACTATACCCTCTTAACAGATTAAATCCAAAACAAAAAAAATACAAATTGATATAATAACTAGAAGGAAAAAATAATGAACATGAGACCAAAATCCAACAAATGACTAATTAGAATGTACTATAATGATATAGTGAATACACTACATGTTAAACATTCATAGACATAACATCTCCAAAACCAAAACCACCATCAGATATCGAGAATAGAACCATGTCCTAACACAGTCTTGGAAACCCATTCCCAAACCAAAAAACCCATACATGAACACAACACCAGGTCCATACCATGAACTTGTACCCAAAAACATGTATTTGTTTCATTGGTACCCAAGTTTCATGGTAGCTCGAGCATGGAGTGACTACAACTCAGCATGCCTCAACCAATGTTGTTTAATGAAGAAACTAGTCGTTAGAATATTTTATGTATGGAAACATTTCTAGTAAATAGAAAAGGAATTATGGAACATGTTTCACCGTTAACAATTACCCATTTAACCTACTAATATCATCGAACACATTTACATTCTAAAAACTTCTAATTATCCATTTTAATCATAGGTTTAATGGGTTAAAAATTTACTTAGATAACACCAAAACACATTCCAGTTACATATTATGAATGAAAAAAATTAATTCTCCATATCACACTAGGGAATAAAAATTTCATAAACAATTTCACCACACTTACCATGGATCCTCATTCATGTCAGTTTCATCCAATGCAATAACAGGGCATACAACGTCTATCTCACACCCTATCCCGAATATTCTATGGGAGGTTTTAGAGCAGCAGTCTAACCAAAACCTTGAGAGGAGCCCCAGTCCTTTATCTTACACTAAATAAACCATGTGCACCAGATTATTCATGAATTACCACATATACCATATCACATACCAAAATAATCAGAACACATGATATTCACAATTCATGTTCATTCACATATAACTCAGTATCAGGACATAACCAATTAACCCATTTACCATTTATATCACATAGCCCATATAACTAATTTATAAATTCATAAGACTTAATCCATTTATGGCCTTCCATTAAAAATTAGTATTACATAAGAAACATTCACATTAAACGATTTAGCCCATTTTTTCATCATTCTAAGAATCTCCCTATTCCATACCTTCAACTAAGAACATTGATCATTATTTCATTTCATAACCATGATAACATTCCAACATAATCACCATCATACCTATCCCACTTCCCATAGTTTAATTCAATGTATATGGTCTCATTATACCTTTAAAACCACATCATGTTATAAAACACAATTTAAAATACTCATTTAAAATTCCCTTGAAGCCTCTCTTTTTAAACACAGGTCATTCCCTACAAAAACCAAAACATGTCCCAAAGATAAAACTTCCATTTTCATACATTCAAAACAACCATTACTAATTTTCAAAAAGAAGGTAACATACCCCCATTTCAAACCTTCATTTTAAATTAATTAATGAGATTCCATTTTCTAATCATTTTAGGTAAACACACCCTTTCAAAAACATTTCTCACTTTCAAACAATAATTATGACATTGAAAACCGTGGTCAGGTAAAATCTCCGAAACAAATATTTAAAACCTTTTTACAACCCCCTTGTGAACATAAAAAATATAATGTATAATCAAATAAATTTACTCTTTAACCAAAACAAAAACCTGATTGCATATTATAACATGTTCGATCACATGTTTCCCCAATCTCAATGTTTACCAATTTATTTCACCATTTCAATGGTTATACATGCCCTAGGGGTCACCCTAGGTTCAATATGACAAGATCATAAAAACCAACAGGGTCTATGATGGGTTTCACACCTCAATAGAAGGCACGTATAATCATTCCATAATAAAGTACAAGAAGCACAATAAGGAAACACATGACCATGACTACATACACATGCAAAGCTTCAAGACCATGAAAAAAGCATAAAGACCACACACATTATTCCGGATGATGATTAATCCCCCAAACACATGCCATGATTTGAAGAAAAAAACCTATTAAATCCACAAATTATAATCTTCACAAAAAGTGAGGTTTTTTCATGTTTAGAACAAGAGGTGAAATTTTACCAGCCATAATCCAAAAAATAGGTCACTGTGGAGTGTTAGACTCACTTGGAAGTTTGATTCCCACCAAAATGAACTCCAAACACCTATTAATCAAAGGACAATATTTTATTATAGGTTTTTAGGGCTTGGTTTTTCACACATGCTATTATAGGAGGAATTGGGAGGAATATGTAGTTATAACCCTTAAATCCTAAGAGGAAAAAATAGGAATTTTCTTATTTTAAAGGCTGCATACACTACAGGAAAAATCGTTTATTGCGACGGGAATAAATCTCGTCGCAATAAATCCAACGAAAAGCGTATTTGCGACAAGAATATATGCCCGTCGCAAATGGTAAGTTAGTTGTGACAGGAATAAAGGACTCGTCACAATAGGTATGGTGTGGTTTGCGTGCAAAAATGCAGGAAGCCTATTTGCGACGGAGGCCTTCATCCCGTCCCATGTACCCGGAGGTGGTAAATACTATTTGCGATGGGCCAATTACCCATATAAAAACACTATTAAGCAGGTGTTATTTGTGATGGGTCCCGTCACCAATACTAGCGGCGGTAAATAGGCTTTTGTGACGGGGATATCTGCCCACCGCAAATGGTATGTCGGCCAATAGGTATTTGCGACGGGCCCATCACAAAAAAACTTTTAACCACCGCCTATATTAAATTCGGGTGAAGGTATTTATGACGGGGCCCATCAGCAATACCGGTGGAGGTAAATAGAAATTTGCGACGGGGATATCTATCCGTCGCTAATGGTAAGTCGGCAGGCAGCTATTGTGATGGGCCCGTCGCAAAAACCCTTTTAACCGCCGCCCATAATTAATGCGGCCGAAGGTATTTGTGATGGTACACCGTCGCAAATAAGATCGTCGCAAATATTATAACCTATATATACCCCCATATGTTTTTTTTTCAAATCATTTAGATCTCCCTTCTTCTTTTTTCCTTTCTCTCTTTAAATTTCTGTTTCAAGTAGAAAATTTTTTTATTTTAATTTTTTCTTAAGAGAAGAGAAGAGAAGGAGTTAGGAGGCACAAACTGCTTCAAAATATCAAAGGTATTTATAGTTTTTTAATTGTTAAATTATTTTTTATTGTTAATTTTATTTTTAATTGTTAATTTTAATATTTTAATAGAATGTTTATTTAGCTATATAGTATAATTAGATTAAGTTTTTGTACCAAATAGTCCTTGTCTAGATACGAATAAGTAGAGGTGGCTCTGGCACAGATGTACCTATGAGTGAAAACTCTGACAAGGTGTTTCGAGCTTGACTCAAGGTAACCTGGTACACGACAACGGGCCTTGCTGCACTTTTGGTTCGACACTCCCGGAGGATGTTTTGGTAATAATTAGAAATAAATGTATTTAATTAGAAATAATTAGAAATAGTTATATTTAATTAGGAATAATAATATAATTATTAAATAATTATAAAATAATTAGATGTAATGAAAATAATCATCAAATAATTAGGAAATAATTAGATTTAATTGATTAGAAATAATTAGGAAACAATTAGAAAAAAAATAATTAGGAAACAATTAAAAATAAAATAAATAGAGAACATTTAAAAATAAAATAATTAGGAAAAAATTAAAAATAAAATAATTAGGAAAAATAAGTAGGAAACAATTAAAATAATTAGGAAACAATTAAAATAGTTAGGAAACAATTAAAATAATTAGGAAACAATTAAAATAATTAGGAAATAATTAAAATAATTAGGAAACAATTAAAATAATTAAGAAACAATTAAAATAATTAGGAAAAAATTAAAATAATTAGGAAACAATTAAAATAATTAGAAAACAATTAAAATAATTAGGAAACAATTAAAATAATTAATAAACAATTAAAATAATTAAAAAAAATAAAAATAATTAGGAAACAGATAAAAATAATTAGAAAACAAATAAATATAATAATGAAACAAACAAAAATAACTTGGAATAAAATAAAAATAATTAGAAAACAAATAAAAATAATTAGGAAACAATTAGCCAGTGTGATTGACTATTCATCTACCTCAATTTTCTTTTCATTTGTGTGTTGAGGCTTGATAGGAAACTTCGACCTCCACATGTAATATTTTCTTTTACTGTAAAAATTATCAACCATCTCTCCAGCATAGAGGTGAGGAGGTTTATAATTTTGATAGTAAAAGTAAATACTACATGTTGAGGTAGAAGTTTCATGTCAACCTCAATGCACAAATGAAATGAAAATTGAGGTAGATGAGCGGTCAATCACATTTGTTACTAACTAGTAACATAATTAGTAATATAATTAGTAACATAAATAGTAACATTATATAACATATTATATTACTCTAATATTAATAATTAAATAATACTAATAATATAATTATTTTATTATTATATGTTTAATATTTATAAAAAAAATATTGATATTATTAAAATTATAAAAAATTTATAAAATATTACAATTACTTATATTTTCAACAAGTTTTTCTTTATTCTTAACATGTTCAAATCTTAAAGGGTTGCCAATTTTGAGGTCATGCCCAATAAAAAGTTTGCAGCAATCGTGTCCAATGTAAACTCTATAATTGTTCTTGATTGGTTGATCACCTCAAAAGTAGCATTATAATAGGACAACCCATGTCATGTATTTCTTATATATAAGAATCATATCACATGACTTTTTAAATAGACCATTTTTTCCTGAAAAATTAAGGGAAAGATACTGAAGTTCTATTAATTTTTCAAGGAAGAATGATCTATTTAAAGGGATATGTGAAATGATTCTTAAAGACGAGAATGACATTACTTGTGTCATCCTATTGCAACACTACTTGCGAGGTGATCAACCATGTAAGGACAATTATAGAGTTTAAATTCGTCATGGTTGATGCAAACTTTTTATTGGGAATGACCTGAAAATTGACGACTCTTTAAGATTTGAACATGTTAAGAATTTAGAAAAATCTGTTGGAAATATTGAGATTTGTTATAATTAGTAATAATTACTAATAATTAATAAAAATTCAATTAAATTTATGTACATGGTTATAAATTGGCACAATTTTCAGCGGATTGGTGGCTACCTTTTGTTCAACGTCGCATATATTTGCTACTTTATCCCACAGAAATAAGTATGAAAAATGTGCTCTAACATATGTCAAAGCATGTTTTTCATAATGGTTTCAGTCGGGAGAAAGTTAAAAAGAGATGAGCCGTCAGACAAAAGATGAAATTTTCCCTGACGACTCATCTCCTTGCAAAGAGATGAGTCATCAGGCAAAAGAGCTGCCACCAATCCACTGGAAACAAATATGAATAATTTGTAATATAATCTCCACAATGATGATTAAAAAATATTATTTAATTATTCAAGCATATTTCATTTTGCCATGTATTGTTATGTATTGCTAAATTAATAATAATTAGTGGGGATGATTACAAACTAACTGTGTCGCCTATAATTATTAGTAATTACTAAGAAATAACTGTAATTATGTATCTTCTCTTTTTAGGATATTGTTTTTCTTATATCAAATTATTTAACAACAGCAATGGTTTTAAATTTTGTATAAACATATATATGAATATTGAATAAGGAAATCGACATCAGTCATTATTAGATGATCGTGGTTGGATAAATCAGTACAGAAATCCAAACGGTTCTAGTTTAAATCCTGTATATGTTGATGGTGTTGAAGCTTTTTTATCATTTGCATCATCAAACCCGGAATTTGTTTCAGAAGGGAAAATTAAGTGTCCTTGTAAAAAATGTTCTCTGAGAACGTTTGAGACATTTTACATCATTGGGAAACATATCTTAAGTTATGGGTTTTAATGAGATTATATATTTTTGGTATTAATACGGTGAACGTAGTTCCAGAGAAGTACTAATAATTTGATTCCGGATCTATCACGGTTTCAGAATTTAGTACATGATGTTGTAGGGTCATCTATTCAACACACTAAAATCGAGGATGATGTTGATTTACCTCCCGAGTTGGCTCCGTCTGAATTTGCTGAGCTGTTCAGGTCTGCTGAGGATGCATTATATCCTGTTTCAATATAAGCAAATTAGAAGCAGTTGCAAACTTAATGGCTAACAAATCAGATAATAGAATGTAAAATAACTATTTTGATCAGATATTTTCTTTGGTTAAAGCACTGTTACCTAAAATAAATGTGAATCTTGCTAATTTTTATGAGAGTAAGAGACTGGTTCATAATTTGGGCCTTAGTTATCAAAAGATACATGCATGTTCAAATGATTTCATCTTATATTCTGGTGGAAATGAGTCGTTGGATAGTTATCCCACATGTGGAAAATCGAGGTATAAAGAATCTCAATCAGGTAAGTCTAGATTGATTCCTATAAAACAGTTGAGATATTTCCCGCTTACACCCAGGTTGCAGCGTTTATTCTTTTCTCATAACACAACGACAATGATGTCATGGAACCAAACCAATATTTCAAATGGTAAAAGCTTGATTCATCCATTTGATGGTGATTCATGGAATCATTTTGATCAAGTGAATCCATCTTTTTATTTAGAATCCTGGAACGTGTGATTGGGTCTTTCTACTGACGGTTCTTGTCCATTTGGATCTTTTGGTAGTCAGTATTCCTGTTGACCTATCTTTATAACTCCGTACAATTTGCCTCCATGGATGTTGATGAAAGAGACTTATATCTTTTTGACATTATTAATCCCAGGAAATCTGAAAAAGAATATTGATGTTTATTTGAAACCATTGATTGATGAGTTAAATTTAATGTGGAGTCTTGGTGTTTGTACATATGATGCTGCTGCGAAACAGAATTTTGTAATTAAAGTTGCTTTGATGTGGACAATAAGTGACTTCACGGCATATGGAATGTTATCTGGCTAGAGTGCACATGGTACAAAATCATGTCCTTACTGTATGGGAGACAACAAATAATTTATGCTCGTGAATGGAAAAAAACCTTTCTATTTTGACTGTCATCACAAATGTTTTCCAATCGATCATCCTTTTCAGTGAATAAATATCATTTTAGGAAAGGAAGAATTGAAAGAGACAAACCTCCAAAAATGATCTCAGGTACAGAGTTACAATCAGTTGTACTTTCATTACCTTCCATAACTTTTGGACCGACAATAATCCAACAGAAAATTCATGGCTTTGGGAAAAAACACAATTGGACAAAACAGAGCATTTTTTGGAATCTGCCATATTGGTCTGATTTGTTGGTCCAACACATGTTGGATGTCATGCATATTGAGAAGAACTATTTTGATAATTTATTTCATACAGTTTTGGATACACCGGGTAAAACCAAAGGTAATGTAATGGCATGATTAGATCTTGCCCAAATTTGCATGCGACCAGAACTTGAATTGTTTGAAAATGTCTGATCACAGAGATCAATGAAGCCAAAAGCAGCTTATACACTGACCAAAGAGAGTTTCTTATTATTTTGTCAGTGGATTTCAGATTTGAGACTTCCAGATGGATATGCTTCCAACTTGGGAAGATGTGTTAAAAATGTTCATATTAACGGATTAAAAAGTCATGACTGTCATGTTATAAGGGAAAGACTTATGCCTATTAGAATAAGAGGTTTATGGAATTCTATGATTTGGGATTCGATAATAGATATATCATATTTTTTCCGAGACATGTGTGCGGCGACAACAGACTACGATACAGTAAGCAAACTGGAAGAAGCTGTTGTTGTAATTATATGCAAACTGTAAAAAATCTTTCTGCCGGCTTTCTTTGACTCAATGGAACATTTGATATTACATTTTCCACATGAAGAAAAATGTGGAGGTCCAGTTCAGTTTTGATGGATGTACCCATTTGAGAGATGCATGCAGAAATTAAAGAAAAAAGTACATAACAAAGCATCAGTTGAAGGCTCAATTGCTGAAGCTTATTTGAAAGAGGAAATTTCTTTATTCTGCTCTCATTATTTTGAATCTGAATATCCCTCAAAATTTAACCGCATGGGCTAGAACAAAGGGAATGTTGATGATGATATGACCAATCAATTATCAGTTGTCAATCAGCCCAAACTTGGATTTGGTGGAGTTCATGATAGATGACTTTCAGATGATGAATATCATAGAGATCATAAATATGTTCTACACAAATGTGAAGAAATGCCACCAATTTTACAGTGAGTTATCCTATCCCTTATTCTATATATTCTGTTACAATAAATTAATCATATTGTATTTGTAGGTTATATGTTGATCATATCAAGAAACAATTTCCACAAATTACAACAGCTGGCTTAGAAGAATGTCGGCAAAAAAAAATTTCCACTGGTTTCAAAAACTTGTAACATACATTGTTTTTTGGATTTACATATAAAATCAACTTATTACTTGTAATAGTGATAAATGTTTTACAAATTTTCAGGTATCTTTACATGCTGATAATATTGATAGTCGATTGCGTATATTGAGTAGCCCCCCATCCAAAATGGCTAAGTCTTATAACTTATATGTGGTGAATGGTTATCGCTTTCATACACGTGCATATGGGGAATCAAAGAAAACACTGAATATTGGTGTTTGTTTGAAGGGATCACATCATAGAGATACTGAAGTTGACTTTTACGGCATGCTTGACGAAATTATTGAACTATGTTATTTAGGATAGAATTATGTAACAATATTTAAATGTCAATGGATGGAAACTGAGAGAGGCTTTTTTATTCACCCGACTCATAGAATTGTTGTTATTAAACATAAAATTCTTATTGCAGTAAATGAACAATTTTTATTGGCTCATCATGTACATCAAAATTATTATGCAAAATACTGTGTTACTCAGAAAGAGTTGGATGATTGGTAGAGTATAATAAAAGTTAAATCTCGAGAAAATCAGTTTACTCAAATTGAATGTGGTTCTACTGAAGTGCAAGGAAATGAAAATTTTCAGGACACTCCTCAAAACACATTTTTTTCACAATGAGACAATAATATCAAGGATGACACCCCACAGTTAAGGGTCGATGGTGACTATGGTGTCAATGATGTTTCAACTGAATTTGAAATGACAAGAGATGATGAAAGTGAAACTAATATGGAAATTGATGATATTGATTATGAAGATGAAGACATTGACATTGAAAACTATGAAGATGATGATGAAGACGAACATTGACATATTAAAATGCTAGTTAGAATCATAAAAAATATATATCTATACATAATAGTTATTTTCAACTGTTTGCAAATAACAATAATTTCATGTTTTAGATGGACTCGGAAACATTTTGTCAGTTTCTATAGGCTGATCTATCTATGGATGATGAGGTTCTTGATTCATCTGACCCTCATGCTATTGGCACTACATGGAGCACTCGGAGGGGGCGTGGTCTTGCCAGACTGATGATTCCCGATCCTATCCCAGAGCGACGTCCACCACTTGGATTCGATGCACACAAGCGGTGGTATGGTAACCTATGAATTTTAGTTATCTCTAATTATAATTTATTTATATTATAATTGTTTGGTTATTTTTTGATTTTCCACAGTTTTACGCATATAGCTATTGGACAGGGGAGCGCTATCTTGCGCAATTATTTTTCTCAGCCCTGGCTCACAAGGGATCAGATTCCCGCTGACGTGCAGGCCGCCATGTTCGATCATTGGCTGGTATGTAATTAAATATTTTTTATTTTCAAATTTAATTCAGTAATAACATTATATTAGGGTTTATGGTATCCCATCGACGAGATCATGCGTGCCACATTCCAAGTAGCATGGGTGGTGTCTATGCGTGACCGTTTCCATCAGTTTTTGCATTATTTAAGAAAGACGGCTGTGAAGAAAGCCGGAGTGACAGAATTTGATGAGTCCTGTAGATCCCACCGACCAGAGTACATTTCATCTCACGTTTGGGATGGATTATGTACACACTGGTTGGGTAGTGGGTTTTAGAGGAGATCTGCATTGGGTCGACAGAATCGGGGGAGATAAGAGGTGATGCATCGAGCTAGTAGGCGTACATTCAGTGCGCATAGAGAGCATCTAGTAAGTACATTTTTTTAATATTTTATACAACATTAAATATAAACAGTTTATTTTATATTCATATAGGAAGCCGAGTATCCCGGTATTACGACGTATGGCATTTATCGGAGGATGTACACTGATCCAGCTACTGGAGAGATTAGAGGTGACCGCCAGCATCAGATTGTGGTCAGTATTATTTTATTTTCAGTTTTAAAATTAAATGCATATAATCTTTTCATTATTTTAATTTCTAATTGAAACTTAAGGAGTTATATGAGGCCGCGACCTCTCAGACACAGGCTGAGAGTCAAGATGAGACGGGTGATCAGACTAGTGCCCACCATTTTGATGAGACGACATGGATGCATGCCACCCAGTATGGCTTCGAAAAGGGACGAGTAGTGGGTATCAGCTTTCATTTGACTCCTGTAGCTTATTATGGTACTGCTGCGATGTCGACGTCCAGCTTGAGAGGAGCTCATGGAGAGACATCATCTTCTTCCTCACAGTATCATGAGCAGCTACATGCTCAGAGTCAGCTTATAGAGGATTTGCATCAGGGGCCGGAGTAGATGCGTCAGCAGCACGATGAGGAGATGCGTTGATGGTAGGAGCAGATGCGTCTGCAGCAGGATGAGGAGAGACGTTGATATGAGGAGCAACATCAGAAGCAGATGGAGTATATGCGTCGTCAGACTCGTAGTTTAGGGATGGATTTTCCTCCACTACCTCCTCTAGGTCCTCCAAATTTACCACCCCCAAGGATTTTTTTAGATGTAATAAACATTTGAGTTCGTAGTTTATTTTTATATTAACTATTTAATATTCCTCTTTTATATTGGTACGAATATTGCATGAATTAATTTTTTTTTATTTTTTTAATATTTTATTACTTATTAGTATTATTTTTAATGTATGCTTATTTTAGTGATATTAATTTTAATATTTTATATTTATTGTTAATATTGAAAAGTTTATAATTTTATAATTTTATTAATATTAATAATATTAATATTATTTCTTCATAAATATGTATGTTTATTTTAATAATAATATTATTATATTAATTTTTTATATTATTAATATTAGTACAATTATTATTAATTTTTGATATTAATATTTCACAATATATAATATTATATTATTTATATTCATATTATTATTATTTTTTGATATTAATATTTCATAGTTATATTATATATATCTTTTATTATTAATATTATAATAATATAATTTCTTTATATTTTTAATATTAATATTTTTATTATATACATAATTTAATAATAATATTATTATATTAATTTTTTATATTATTAATATTAGAATTATAATATAATATTATATTATTTATATTCATATTATTATTAGTTTATATTAATATTTCATAATTAGATTTTATATAATTTTATATTTATATTATAATAATAGAATTTTTTTATATTATTAATATTATTAATATTTTTATATAATATTATACAATTTGTATTAATTATTTTATTTTTTTTATTTTTTTGAGTATTTGCGATGGGAATATTTGTAATGGGATTTCCCGTCGTAAATTTTTTTTACTGTAACATTTGCGACGGGGAGAATACCCGTCGTAAAAAAAATTCTGCGACGGTCCGTCACAAATACCTTCGTTGCATATATTTTTTAAATTTCCCATTTGCGACGTGTCAGAAACCCGTCACAACTAATATATCTACGACGACCCGTCGCAAATACCTTTTTTATATATAAACAAAAACCCATTTGCGACGGGGGAAAAATACCATTGCAAATACTCTTTTTGCAATGGGACCACCGCAAAAACACCTATTTGCGACGCCCTTTTCGGCAACGGGCAATTTGCGATGGCGCCCCATCGAAGAAGACCTTTTGCGACGGGATCCCGTCGCAAATATTCCGTTTTCCTATAGTGATAGTTTGGCCGCACTATTATCCAAACCGTGAACAAACCATGGGGTTCCCTCAATCCTAGAGATTCCAAGCTGCAGAGTTTCTTGGTACAACTTGAACAGTTTGGAAAATAGTGCGATAACTGTGCAATATCCTCTTCCCAAAATAGTCCCCAAACCGCACAGTTTCCTTGGCTAGGCACACGGTTTGCACTAACCGTTCCCCAAAAATGTGCTTCAAAATATTTTATATATTTCCCATATTTTTTAATCCTGAAACTAAGGACATCCATAAAACTCCTCATACACCCTAGTACCAATTATGTTTCCAAAATAAAGGGAGTTTAACCGAAATTTAAACAAGGATGTACCTTCCTAAAAGGATGAGATCTTAAAATTTCACATGTTTATAAGGACTCATTCTTGAGCCACACATACATACCTTACTGATCATCTAAGAGAAAAAGGTCAGGCCATACGGCCCAACTTCCCAATTCTGTTTCTCAATATTTCACCTGGACACAACCAAAATGTCACCACACTCTAAAAAAGGAAATTGCTTTACCCTGAAGAAACATCCCCTACCTAAATCCAAAACTACGAGCATCCACTCTTCAAGGATACAACTAGCTCTAAATCATCAATACCAACATCATGTAGAAGATAATGTTCATGGTATTACCACTCAACCACCATCCAAAAGGAAACTAATATGGCACCAAATTAACCTTATAGAGCCAACCATAACACCCTTTTTATTATCGCCTCCATATATGACATCCCAAAATGATGGGCGCTGTCTCACCCTATTCTTCAATGCTATGATGGTTACCAAAGCCTGAATTACCATAAGGATCATCTTGATTCTACAACACATTTTTGACCTCCATGGAACTAAAAATCTAGGACTAACAGCGTCACAATATATCCTACCAACTGAAAGTCCATGCCCAAGCATACCCTTCATCTAGATGCACTTAGCTGGTCAGAACAAAATCCTATTATTATTACCAAAACAAAAAACCTACACAATTCTCACTCGATTCCATAGAAATCATACTACTACTCACTTCCTTAACCTATCACATTCCAACTATGTTTCTCCACACTAAATGATTTAGTTTTCCACCAAAATCAAAAAAAGACAAAAATCACCTCAAATATACTTTCATGAAATACATGATGTTTTTTATAACTCACCATGCCAGAACCTCCAGAGAAACTCCCTCTAACACTGGCTTCTAACCATATCATTAAGACAACCAGGATTGGTCACACATCTAATGTGTGTAGGTAATCTAAAGACAACTTGGTTATTCCTCAAAAATCATCCTCATACCGAATCACATTTAACATGTCAAATTTTACCAAAGGTGGCTTACTACCCACCACATCAATTACCATTTTTACTTAGCTGATTTAGGCCATCCCAACCGACTCACTCCATTAGCTCCCAACTTATACTGTTGGAATAGCGTTATCTTCCTAGAAATGATACCTTCTAACTTAAGGCATCCCCCGTCATCTGTGCACACCTACTAAAGTCCATTATCTACATCCTTTGAAACTAAACCACTATTTAATCAGCTTCTTTGTGAACTTTTTTTGGTCCTATCACACTCACGAATGACTATCCAAAAAAAAAATTGGATCTCATCAAAACCATATGATTCTGAAATCATCACTCTAGTTGATCGACCAATACATACACATCACACCTATCCTTCCACAAGAAATAAAAATAAGCCCCATCATATTTTTATTGTATCCTAATGCAACCACAAACACCCCATGGTTTTCTCTATTAATCAATAACTGACACACCACTCCCCACATTTGGATTATTGTTCTAAAAAACATACTCAAGTGATTCCAACCACAATATATCAGGATTCATTCATAATATGAGCTCCAAAACATTAACATGGCTTAGTAGATTTTCCTTGAACAAAAAACCCAACATCTACTACTACTCATCCTCATATTTTGAGAATAATACCCATGGAATTCATTGACATCTGGTCCATCCCTAGGAATTCTCTCGAAACTGGTCAATGGTGTTCTCCCCACCACATGACTCCACATGTTATGCCCATGGAGAATAAAATATAAGGTGTCATATATCAACCTGAAACACATTCAAGTCACTAGACATAAATCTGGAGCTTTCTTAGCATACTGGAGATGATACCAAGGTATTAGACCTTATCTTCAATAATAAAAAGTATGCTAAGAAGTCGTCGACAACCGCCACCATAAACTATCCATCAATGTTTCCATATACCATAATGAGGAAACCTTATCTTGCCTCATTTTTTGTGATTTCATACTCTCCAATGTACCATCAACAAGCAAAAACCACAACCCAAAAAAGGTAACATACAACCAAAACAATTTTCCCCTTCACGACCCTCTAATAAGAATTCAAAACTCAGTATTTCCATTAAAACCACTACCATATCCCCAATAATGTTATTCTATAAGGACCTTGGAGATTTTAATGGCAAAAAACAACCACCTCTCTAATCCACAACTCAACTACCACACACATTACTCATGCTTCCCCATGTGATCACATATGATCATGATAAGCATGGTTCTCGAGCCACCTATTCATTCATCCCAATATTAATAACATATTTTCAAAGAAAGACCACATCTTGTCCTACTAAAAGTACTAAAGGTCCCAAAATTTCTTATGATTACATAATAAACACATCAATTGACCACACAGATCACACATACCTAAAGATAGGCCAAACACCTTCTCATTTTCTTACAATTCCTCCATTCCTCCAGGCTCATTGGACCCAAGGAATTATCAACATTATCACCCCCAAAATGACAATAAATAAAGGAAGTCCCAACCATGTGACCTGAACCACACATGTGTCAATCTAGTATGAGAAGAAAACTTCCACACTTTGGTCAATTTTGTATCATTCTCTCAAAATTGACATCATTTTCTTCCTCATAAACCATGAAGGCCATTTGTAAAGTCTCCCATTAACCTGTCCTATTCCCAAACATGAACATACAACCATCCAAAATAATTGAAAATCAACTGATATGGAAAATAAGGAATAAAGATACACTATTAACACACTTGATAGAACCAACTGTGCATCAATTCCTCCCATAAAGAACCCACCCGTTCTTCACATATGAAGGAAATTTTCAAAATTGTCAAACACTCCTTGAGGTCACCCCGGCATCCCAAAATTTTTATCTAAAAACCACCACTCGTGTCTCAATCCCAAAACTAGTAACCTCCCCTATTTTACCTCTAGGGAAAAAATCCACTATGAAACACTATCTTCATGCCACTATCAAGTCCAAAACTTTTTTTAGTGCCACACACAACCAAAATAACTACCACCCATCCATCCTGTCTCATTGGTCATCATTTAAGATCAAACAGTACTAACTCTATAACATTAGTTATGTCAAGAAAATATCACTACTTCTCTCTATCTTGGCCATTAACTTCAAAGATCAACCAAAGCACTGATCATGGTGGCACTCATTCCCCAACTCCAAATCATAAAGAATCTGACACACCCTTGTAGGCATTTAATCTTGTCCTCACACATAGAACATACCCACATATATATCAGTACCATAGGCCAAACCCCCCAACATAGGGTCCAAAACACAACCTCCATGATCAAAACCCTTATGTATTTATACATCTACATTACCAGACAATAACTTATAACCCATGGTTACATCCTCATTGATGGAACAACAAGAACGATCATTTTACCATTCAACAAAACACCACATTGTCTCACAACCCATAACTAAGGTCTAAAACAAGGGCACTCCTACTATCCAAACCACACATACATAGGGTCTGATCAATACAATAGGGATAATCATTTCCAATATATCTATTAGTTACTTCTTTTTTATCTCTGTTATTTACTAATCCTAATCATTTAAAGTCATTGTTTTTACATTTCAAAATTTCCCATTTTCAAAACAAAATCATTTATACTTTCCCAAAACTTTTTATCAACTAATAATTTCAAAAATATTAGTTTCAAAAAATCACATTTAAAAAACATTTCCTTTCATTTATTATTTCAAGGGGAAAACCAATTGAAAAGTCCACTAGTAAAATATAAATCCCCAGGAACAATCAATAAAAAGATACATAATGATGAACTACCAATCCTATGAGCATAGAATGATTCATGATACTGACCACATTCTCTTTTCATACCAGGACAATAGATAAACCCCATAAATCAATTACTTCACATCCATGTGTTCTACAAGAGGTGGAAATAAAAATCAATCCTAAAAGAAAAAAATCGAACATCAATACCCACCCATGGGACTTTGATTTCCCATCCTACGTGGGGCTGAAAAAACCCAAGTACAAGCTCATTACCAGGCCCTAAAAAGATGCCAGTATCATTTCATTCATTCCCAAAATCATAATATAATAGAACAAATTTGATACCCCAATTTAACATCCTTGAACAGGAACACTATACAGTGCCCTGAGCGGACTCGACACATGACCTCCAACATGCCTCTTCAAATTCCAGAGGCTATAAACTAGTAATGCGGGTCTATGGAGATTGATTTGGGAGAATATACCCACTTTTCATACTAAATCTATAGTATAAAATAATTCCAATAGATATAACATGCAATAGGGACAACAAATGAACTACATGTGACCAAAATTCAACAAGTAACCAAGTAGAAAATATTATGATGATATGAAGAATACATTGCACTTCATGCAATCATATATGTAAAATACCCAAAACCAAAAATTACCAAATAATTCCTTGAATATACCTAAGTCTCAACATAGTCATAACATCTCATGCTCTGACCAAACAACCCATGTATGAACCCAACACCAGGTCCTTGTCCAAAAAAAGGAACCTGAAAAATGCAGCATTTTCTCAGGTACCCAAGTGACATAGATACGTGAGCATGGTGTGACTGTAACATAGTAAGCTACCACCAAAGGTGTCTAAAGAAACACCCATTATGATAAATAGTGTTTTGAAGGAAATATTTTTTTTAAATAAACATGTAACTAAATGACACATTTCACCTTCAACAATTAACCATTTAACCAACTAATATAATAGAACATGTTTCACTTGTAACAATTACTAAGTAACCATTTTTGACATATGTTTCATGGGTTGGGTGTATACTTCAAGTACACCATGACCTAGGCTAATCACTTACTATTTGGGGGGAAAATTCAATTTTCCTATCTCACTTGGGAATAATCATTTCATTAAATATATCATCACATTTACCATAGAGACTTACCCATGTTGATTCATTTAATGTAAATATTAGGGGCCTAGAGCATTAGTCTTACACCCTAACCCATGATTTCTAGGGGTGGGTTTAGAGAATTAGTCCAACCTAACCTATGAGAGGAGCCACATTCCTTTATCCCACACCACCACGCCGTTCTGACATGATTATTCATCCATTAAAACATATACCATATAACATACCAGCAATATAAATACACATGACATTAAAAATTCATGTTCATTCACATATATCTAATTATTAATCCATAAAACAATATCACACTTACAATTTATTTCGTATATCTATTTAACTCATTCATTAATTCAAAAAAATTAATCTATTTATGCACTTCCATGAAAAATTGATAACTCATTAGACACACTCACATCAACCCATTTAACCACCTTTATCATCATGCCAAACATATACTTATGCCATAAATTCAACTATGTATATTTATTATTTCTTTGATATCATAACCATGCTAACATGTCAACATTATCGATAGGGGACCTATCTCAAAACCTATAGTTCAATAAAATGGATATTGTCCCATCAGACCTTTAATACCACATCATGGTATGAAAAATTAAAAATACACATTTCAAATCCCCTAGAAGCCCCCCTTTTTAAACACTGGTCTTTACCCTTAAAAACTGAAACATGCCCCGAGGCTAGTATTTCAATTTTACAAAATTCAAAACAATCGTTACAAACTTTCACATGGAAGGAACCACACCCCCATTTCAAATATTCATTTTAAATTAATTACTGATAAACCCTTTTCTAATCCTTTGTGGCCAAAAACCTCTTTCAAAAACATTCCCAACTTTCCAACAACAATTTAGGCATTGAAAAATGTGGTCGGGTCAAAATCCCAATACACATATTTAAATTATTTTTAAAATACCCTTGAGCACTTCAAAAATATAATTTATATTAAATTCAATTTACTATTTAACATATCGAAAAACCTGATTGAAATTTATAAAAAACCTTTTAATGTTTTCACATATCTTAATGTTTAGAAATTTACATTCATCATTTCAAGGGTTAAACATTCCCCAAGTTTACTATAGGTTCGGTCTAAAAAGATTAATGAACCCAATGCGGTCCATGATAGGTTTTAAACCACAATATAATGCCTAGATACAATTTCTCGAATCATGTAAATGATACACCACAAGGCATCACATTGTCACAAATGCATACACGTGAAAAATATTAAGACCCCGAGAAAAATCTTAATGATCACAAACCTATTTCTCAAAGATTATTAATAGCCCAAAAAATAACGTGGTTTGAATTTAAACACCCATTAATGTCCCAAAATAGAATATAATTAAAATGTGAGGGTTTTAGGGATTCATAAAAATAGGGGATATTCTTCCTGCCATAATATAAAAAATACAATAACAAGGAGTGTCAGACTTACATGGATCCTTGATTCAAACCCAAACACACTCCAAAATCCAATGAATCGAAGGAGAATAATATCTTGGATTTCATATATTGTTTGTTTTGTCAACAATGATGTTAGAGATTTAATGGGGAGGAAAATTAGGTTGAAACCATAAAATCCCAATTGATAAAAAACGAAATTTCCCACCATTTAAAGGCCACATAGTTTGGATTCACAGTTAGCTAAATTGTACACCAACAATGTGGGTCCCTAAGTTCAAGAGGGGAGAAGCCAAATGGTTTCCTAGAAGCACCCACATGTTTGGAACACTTGTAAGTGACCATCAGATATCATGTACTTGAAAGGGTCCCCAAGGCACATGGTTTCCTAGGCCAGGCACATAGTTTGTACTAACCATGTTCCACCCATGAATTTCAAACTGTTTGAAGACTTTTCCCTTTTTTACTATCATGAAACCCATAGGACACACCCAAAACTCCTAATACACATGAGAACCAATTCATTATCTATTAGAGGGAGTTTAACTATAATTTAAATAATAATGTACCATAATGAAATTTTAGGATATTACAATGGTTTATGGTTAAACAATACATAATTTCCTTGCCCGATTAGTCATTAAACATCTACATTTGAATTAAAATTATATTAACTGTCAATATTTTCACACTGAATATGTTGATAATATTTCAATTTATGCATCCCCAAACTAAGAATTCATACAACAATGTTATATGTTTTAGATAATATTTTTTCAAATCATTTTATGTATGTAAGTCTAGGTAAGTTCCATTCAAACTATGTAATGAAAAATATGCTATTTATAGTGGAAAAGAAGTGGAAGAAAAATATGTAATAAAATAGAGGATAATTTGGAATGGAAAATTAAGTGATAGATCTCCAAGGGATTAATCTCTAAAATTAAAATAGTATGAGAGGATCTAGAACATAATACATGTATAATATATAAACCACCAAAAAGAAAACAAGTGGAAAATACAAATAATATCTTATTGTAGAAAAGTTGAGATTCAGACACCCTTCTAGTATTGGTAACATAAGTAAAAAAACATGAGAAATATTACATGAAAATTGAATATAAATAATTGAATGGTATTTATTATTCCTCATGGAAATAGGGATGTTAATAGACCATAACTTAACATTTGGTGTGAAATATTGAATATGTCTCATGAAATTTAATATAGATACAAATATCATATATGAATTTAAAAATAATCGAATTAAAACCCCATGGAGGATATAATAAAAATAGAACATTAAATACTATGAATAATTATATAATCATGATATAAAATAGGAGACATGGGGTGAGTATACCAAACAATGAAAAACATTGTGTATAACATAAACATGTCTCAATTAATTGAAATTTGAGAAAGAGAACCATTACAACAGTAGAATAATTCAAAACAAACCCATTAAAGAATTTAATTTTAAATGAAAAATAAAATACAATGAATAATGAGAGGGTTATATTAAATATATTAAATGGGAAATTATATAAGCCATACAAAAAACATATATTATAATATGAAATATGTACCATGTTGTGAAAATTGAGACATGAAGGCCTTATGCCATTAGAGTCATTCAAATAAAAATCCATTGAAGGTTATAATTTAAAATTATACATTAAATAAAATTAGTAATTCATGGATATGAAATATTTTTAAAGGGGATTTAGATACAATATACAATAGAAAACATGGTTTATAAAAAGAAACATGTATCAATGGGTGAAAATTAAGTCAATAAACAGTTACGATATTAGATAATTTCAAATAAAAACTCATTATTGGATATATTTTCAAATTAAACATTGAATACAATTAATAAATATAATATAATGATAATAAATATTATGGTGGAAAATATATACACCATAAAGATAAAAAAAATTGTATATAATAAGAAAATTTTCTCAAGGGGTAAATATTTAGATAAAAACCCTTACCTTAATTTATTACATCCATTAAATAACATTAATATACTATATGATAAACATAAATATCCTAATAACTTATACAGGTACATGGTTCACATATATTTACCTTTATAAAATTCATTTGTAACCATATGTTTCAAATATATTACTCAGTAATTGTTTTCCATAATTGACACTTAGGAATTTTGAATTGTTTGTTTTATACAAGTCATTGGAAAGTTCATTTATTTAATAATAGTTTAGAGTTACTCCTTCCTAAATAATTCAATTGAATATAATCTTGCGTTTTCAATAATTTATATCATCACATTTTAATTTGATGATTGATAAAGGTACATTTTTTAAAAATAAATCGTAATGAACTAGTTTTGGAATGATTACTGATATAAAGTTGATATATATTAATAAATATAGATCATATTAAAAAATTTATATGAAATAATTAAAAGTATAAAATAAATTTTTATTATAATTTATTATAATTATATAATAAACCATAATAATTCATAATGTAAATATTAAAAAGTTGATCACATGGGAGGTAAAACCAACCCAAATGTGAGTCTCTTGTATTGATTTACTAAGGAAATATTTTTATTTAATAATAATATTAATAATATTAAAGTTTAAAATTTTGATAAATATTATATATATTAATTAAATTAACTCTTAGAAACATCCTTTAAGGGATGTGAAAAAAAATTATATTCTTCATTCATGGAGGCGGTAGTACACGCGTATGCATGATTAAAATATCCATTTCTCAATGAATATGAAGGAATGAAGATATTTGATAAATTATAAATTAATAATTATAATTATGACCTGGAAAAATAATAATTCAAATGATAAATCCATTTTATCATCCATGACAGTTTGTGATTTGAAACAATGAACATCATTTCATGGGGACAATAGATTACAAATACAAACAATTGTTGATGTTTTAATCTAAGTGGATGGAAAATAAAACGACCCAATATAAACACTTAATTATTTTACATAATTTTCGTGTGATATAAATTAATACTCAAAAACAAATCTCTAAATAACAAGAATATATTGTTTATTTTCATTGGGGACTAGCTACATAAGAATCTTATTCTACATAACATGTGAATAATCATCCACACTTGAGTAATACTAGACTCCATAATACACTTATAATATTTTATAATCATCTTCATAACCATTGGAATGGAAACATAAGAAATTACAGTTATCAAAAACTAAATTTGGGAAAATATATCATCACATCATAAAATGTTATATCTTAATAATATGTTAAAACATGATAAGGGGAGAAATTTCTTATTAGAAGAACATGGAATCCATGATAGATGTCCATGATTCATGATAAAAGAACCTATAAGAGAAAACACATACCTTAAAAAAATAGTGTATAACAACAAGATAATAAATGTTATCCATGGATCAAAATCATAATAATACCTAATAGAGGTAACATTCCACTAAGATATAGAATAAAACAAATTCATTTTAACAAACAGAAGAATAAGTTATCATAATATTATAATAATATTCAAGACGTCCCATGATTTATTTTAATAGAATATCCAGAAAGGCTCACCCATTAGTTTGTGAGAATATCTAAGAAGGATCACCTTTTATTTTGTGATAATATCCAAGAAAGAACTATTTTTATTTCTAAGAACATATTGATGAAGGCTCACACTATATCATCCTGTAAGATATAAAATATTAACCAATTCATTAGAGGGAAATACAGGACCCCACTAGTCAATATTATATATATATTTATATATATATGTGTACTATAAGTTATTAATAATTTTAAAATATTAAAAAAACCCATGGGAATAAAATTGTAATAACTCATCAAATCATAATGAACCCATTTAAAGAAAAATCGGTTTCACAAAATATCAGTTTTTATCACCAAAATTGACCTTCAAAATGAAAATAATCGATACATTAAATTAAATCATCCCAAAATTTAAATTCATAAGATAGGTTTCGGGGTTATTCAAGAAACAAATAAGTTCTATATAAATAAATCCATTTCTGATGAAGATAAAAATAGTGTGAAAAAACATAAAATAGTTTTCATAAAACGTTTTTAATAATCTTGAAAAATAAGATCTTCGATATGTGATTCAAATGTCACCTTTGAAATTGTGAATTGATTACTTTAGAAATTTTTTTCATTTGAGATATTTTTAATAAATTTATATGAAAAATAATTAAAGGTTATCATATGGAATAATTAGATTAACTTAAATCAATTTATTAGGAAAATATTAAAAACTTTTTCAGCGTTTCAAATACCTTGTTGAAAAATCACATCAGAAAATAGTAAGAAAACATATTTTTTTAATAGGGAAAGGAAATTATGAGTAAATAAAAAGATAAATCATATTTCTTTCATATTAAAAGTAGGGAATATTTATAAAAGGTAAATATTTACAAGGAGGGGAAACCCTAATTAATGTGGATTTGATATATTATTGACAATGATATACTTTTTGGAAATAAATTCATAATGTAAACATTTGAATTAAAAAAGTCACATTCCCAATAGAGAGGAGGAAATGTAGTATCATAGAAAAAAGACACATCATGTTAAAGAGTTATAAAATATTAATTATTATGACTCCCAAAATGATTTTTTTTTCATGAAAACCCTTTCCTTGTATTTCCTCTTATTATATTATGCTCTAACCCTGCGGAAAACATGAGATTTATCATAGAAATATCCTTTAAAATAAAGGTATTAAGAAATATAATTGATACCAGAGACATAATAACATAATAGATAATTATAGTATTAGGTAAAAGTTTGATATTTAGGATAAAATTTTAATTTATTGGAGTGACATGAAGTTGTTTATGTGTTCCCCATTTATAAGTGATGAAAAGGGAACATTTGTAAACACCCATTATTTCTCAATAATGGATTAATAGTATTAATAGGTAAATAGAAATAAATATATATAAATAAGTAATTTTTTTGTGATATACTGTTGATAAATTTTGTACCATTTATTTTCAAAAAATGTTTTAAACATGATTCAAGTAATTTATGGTTATGATTTTTACATTTTACCGTTTTCATTTTTTACCCAACAAACTAGTTTGGTAACTATGTAGTATATGTTTTACTAGAAATATAAATTAACAATTCCTAAAAAGTTTTGGTGTAATGAACCTATGTTTGACATATATTTAATTAAATTTATTTTCAAAATAATATAAATCAAAATTTAAATTTAATCATTTAATATATATATATATATATAATGTGTCGTAGAAATTTTTATTAACCTCAAGTGTTCTCAATATAATCTGAAAATGATTTCCAATTGAATGAGTGGTAAAATATATATAAATATTCTTAATTCGTATTTTATATTCACTATTGATAATAGATATATATGTTTTATAAGATTTAAATTACACATTTTTAAAAAAAAATCATCGAATATAATGGTTTTAGTATTATCAAGGTAATTATATTTAATCCAAATAATATTTTTTAATGTCTAAAACTGAAATAATATCTTTTATATAATATTTACCTACTAATACAAAATATATAAACCATTTTACCAAAAAATGTTTTTAATGGTGATAAAAATTATATTTTTATTTGAGTGCACTTAAGGTGTAAAAATAGTTTGTAGAAAACATGTATCAAAAGAATAAAATTTCCCTTATTTTATTATAATTAATTATATAGTTTTTAGAAAACATATACCTTTATTTATACCCTACAATTTAAGGGGAATAATATAATGTCAATATTTAATAAATTTTCAAGGTAACATTTTTTTAATTTTAGACAAATGTCTTGTCGAAGACTAGTCACTCACATAGTAATTAAGAAGAGTATTTATTAAAATAATTGTTATATTCTACCCCAAAATCAATGAAGTTTTGTTAGAAATTTTATTAGTCGGATAATAAAATTGAGGTTACCTTTCTCTCATTACATTCTCAATTTCCAAAAAATTAACTTCAAATTTATGAATCCACTATACAAATTTTAACATATGATTGGTATTTTTCCATAGAACTTCATCTATTTGATTTATAACTTCTACCGGTTGTTCCTTATATGAGAGCCCATTTCTAGTTGAAAAAATTCTTTGTTTAGTTCTTGTGAAGGACCTGGTATATAATTCCCCAAAATAGATACTTGAAACTCATCATATACATGTGGGAGAACAATATAGAGTCCTAAGAAATAATATATAGCCCCAAAATGGCCAAGGATCTTGAATGGAAGTATTTACCTAGGGTTCAAATTCAATTTATTCCCAAATATCATAAACCACATCCAGGGATATATCCAAAGAAGAAAATTTTCACAAACCTCACAATTTATATCTCATCAATGATTATCTATATAAATTTTCTATTTACATTTGGACACTTTAACATATCTATTAATGGTTTGAACCTTCTCAATAATTTCTATGACAAGGGAAGGACTTATTGTCTTCCTCTCTCTAACATTATCCCAATATATTTAAGTTATGAATATTTTCCCACAAAGAGCCCCATTTGGTTCCTTATTAATGATATAATGGAAACTATTTTTATATGTGAACTCTACCAGGGGAAGGTTTTGTTCCCAATATCTATAGAAATACATAAAAAACAATCTCTAGATATCCTCTAGAGTTTGTAGTGTTCTCTATGACTGGAAGTTTATATATAGGTAATAATTAGTTATGAAACATAGATATATAGACAATTATTACTAAATGTTTTTCCCAAACATCATTGTAAACCTCAGATCTGAATTAGATATAGTAGAGATTGGTACTTCATACCGCATTACCAACACACCTATATATATCATGGTGAGTTGATCAAGTGAGAAATATTCCTTGATGTTAGTTAAATGAATTGAAATTGTAAGGTGTTCAACTACAACTAAAATAAAACCATATCATTTATATATTCTATGGATTATTTTGAAATATATCAATGGGGATGTTTTCCCATTTATATACTAAAACAAGTAATGGTTGCATCATCCCCTTCTACTTCTATAACTCAAGCTTTATTGTTTTCATAATAATTTTCAATATACATATTCTACAATCTCTCTCTTCATGTTATTCCACTAGAACTTTTGAATTATATTTCTATAAATCTACATTATTCTTGGATTAAAACAAATGGATGATATATGATAATCATACCAAATTAACATCTCTATTAATGTCTTTGATATGACATATATTTGGTATCCAAACCTTATAACTATATATTTATCAATTATGAACTCTGGAATACTTAGTACTTTTTTTAGTAACTCCACATAATCCTTATTATCTTATTTAATCTTTTTAGGATTAGATAGATGAATTTCTAATTATGAAATATATTATTTATAACCCTCCATTATGAATAAAATATTTATTCTATGAAAATCCATGATTATTTTATCTTCTTCAATCCTCATCATGGATATGTTAGTATTATATTGTATAGTCACAGTAGTACCGAGAATTTTTTCATTCCCTAGGTGGTAATTTATTATATTGTAATAATATTTTATCAATTCCAAATATATTTGTTGGTTCATATTAAACTCCTTATACATTAATATATATTTCATACTGTTTTGGTAAGTATACATACCACACTTTTCACCATAGAGATAATGTTGAAAAATCTATAACGAAAATATAACTTATGGGAAATACCAATCATGTGTCATGTAATTTTTATCATGAGTCTTTAATTTTCAAGGGGAAGAAGCTATTATATTATTATTCTTTATGAGTATGATTCGTCAAGACCTATCATAATTCCTTATTATATGTTATAAACCTCTACCAATTATAGTGCATGATAAATATTATTGTAGTGACCAATCACTTATTTATTTCATTGAAAAATTATTCATATTTCACTATCCAGTGGTATATAACACTTGTTAATATATATATATATATATATGGTTATTATATTCGTCATTTATGATAATTTTATCAAAAAACCTTTGAAGTACCCCCACTGACCTAAGAAAACTACAGATATTGGTTTCAATGTTTATTCGAGGCTATTTCATGAAATGTACTATCATTGAAGGATCAACATATGATTAAATAATCTATAAAAGATAATTTTAAATTCAATAATTCACAAATTATAACCATGGAATATAATTTATACATTATTAAGGTATTCATCACAATCCACAGATGATTTATATTATCTTTTTTATATTTGAATATAAAATTATATCATCAAGAAATAAAACCATAAATTGATAATGGTTGTGTCTAAATGATATATCTATTAAATAAATGAATTTTAAAGGAGTATTTTTATGTGAAAATTTCATTAATATAAATGTATAGTTACAAAACCTCATAAAAAATTATCTTTTTAAATATCCACACTTTTACTCCTTAACTAATGATATCCATGATTGAAGGTAAATCATTGAGAAGCATTGATCTCCTCTGTGTTGATCAATGAAATTAATTATATGGGTTATTGGATATGTATTATTGTTTATGAATTTATTAAGCTTAACATAATAGGTAAAAAATGAAAATTTTTCTTACATTATTTTTGAAAAAGGGGACTAGTTCACCACATGGTGAAGCACTAGTGTATATTAAAACCCTATCCATATTCTCTTATAGATTATTTTTTAATTCCTCCATTTCAATAAGATTCATTATATTTAGAATATTTCTGATACTAATGGATCCATATGTTATTTTTATTAAAATTCAACCTCATGATCTAGGGTAACAGTAGGTATAACATCATAAATACATTATTATACTCTTATAAAATTCATACGCCATAAATGTTGACTTCCTCCTTGGTCATTTGAGTTAATAGTCCCTCATTTTTGGGTATTATAATTCATTTTATAGAGCTTTCTTCCATAGGTATTTCATGATAAATATTACATTGATATTCAATAATAATATGATTTAGGATATGAAATGATATTTACATACCCTAAAAATTGATATGTTCTTTATGAAAGGAAATCCAATATGTAACTAATATTATATAAAATTGAACCCCGTATAGATGAAATAGAGTTATAAAATTTATCTTTATGAAAAAATTTATTCTATAATATTTATATACCTCAGATGTGAATATTATTCCCTGAGGCATTTTCCAATATTGTCTAATGTCCAATTTTTTGGGTGGTTCCTCAATACCATGTGAACAATTTCACGATATAGAGGAATTAGATGAAATAGAATCCAATAAAACATTCATATCTCTATAGTAATGAAAGTGTGTACCTTTATTCACTTCATTGTTAGGATCTACCATAGTCGTAGTGATAGCATACACACTTCCAAAATCCCATTTTTGGGTTTGATAAATCTTAATCTCTTCATTATCCATATGGTTATGGAATTTAATTTCATAATTGTCAAAATCTTTGAATTTGATGCACAAAAGTGTAGGAGAAACATCAACTGGGATATTATTTTCCAATATCACTCCATGAACTCAATAAAATCATTATCATTACGGCTAATCAACCCACGCCTGAAACAATTCATTGTTCCTCAGAGGTAGATACCTGGGTGCTTCCTCCCAAATTTTTATGCAGGATATTGAAATTTTATTCTCCTATGTTACATAACATCTCATCTTCAATAATAGACTACATTTATTTATATCTCTCTAGAATAATGAGAGTCTCTATATTCCAAATTTACTTTTACAAAACACAAAAAAAAATATTCGTAACTTCCAAAGTCTCTTACATATTATACCTCTCAAAGACATGGATTTAATTTACTAAATAAATTATCATTTTCACTCTTTGGATCAAATATAAATAAAATGGAATAATTTTCAATCCTCATGATTTTTTATTCATTTTTTCTAATGGATTCATCATAATATTGTTTAAACTCCAAGAATTATCTCTCAATATGCATGCAAAGAGTACATGGAAAATACATTGTGAATAATAATTTCTTAAACTTATACCATTAAACAGAATATACACCATCCTTTTTTGTGTTATTCTAAATGATATTTCACCATTGGGCAGCCAAACCATCCAAATGGAATGATACTAACACAACCTTTTCAATTTATAATAACTAGAGAATCTAAAATATTTTTTTATTCCATTATTCCATTTCTCATAAATTATGTCTTTTAGAATAGAAACTAATTGTGGGATTCAATTTTCACACAAAATAATATATTAAAATATTATCATTCCATACTCCATTAAGAAGAGAAACATGGATTTCATTATTATTTATGTATTGGGAGAGTTGAGTGATAATCCCCACAAGATTCTACACTCCTACTCCCATTCTATTTGGTTTCACCTGGGTACAATCATTAAACCTCACACCACACCCACTATTAAATCTTTTTTTTCTCTATCAATTTTTTAAATAAAGAAAACTTAAAGATAATAAAACTACATATAAAAATAAAAATTTAAATTATAAAACGAATAAATCATAAATGAAATAAATTTATAGGTTTCAATATAGTTTATTAATTGTATATGTTCTATTAGGTCCTCTAATCTTACCCTAGAGATGTGATCTAATTCTTCATAATGGTTCATAAATAGAAAGTGAATTCCAAAATCATATCCCTTTGGTGTTCCAATTAAAGGACTATAATTATTCCACTATTTTATTCCACCAGTTAATGATTGATTTAATACAAAATAATTTTTTTTAGTGGTTTTACCCCTTGATACATATGTTCTATAGCTGACTTCCATATGTAGTATTTAGATAAGGATTTAATTTCAATTTAAACGACATGATCTATAATTTAATAAAAAAACATTGTGTTATCATACACATAGAGTTATAACATAGACATATATCTAGGGGTGTCACATTCGTGTTTTCATTTTGAGGTATTATTTTGAATGTTTTCTATCTTATACTTAACCCCGGGGTTCCAATTGTGTTATGGGTGGAAATTGATGATATTGTTCTTAAAAGAATGTGGCACATGATTGGTTCATAGTTATGGGAATCCATGTTCCCTAAACCAAGAAAACATGTGTCCAACTTCATTTTTTTGATAGTGGAGAACTGCAAGGTTGGTGCATGGTTCCAAACTACGTGAGATAACTATGTAGCTTGTTCCACATGGATAGAGTGGGAACAAAATTAATTTATACTTTATAAAATAATGAGGGGCAACCATGTTCCTTTTACAGACCATTAGAAATCAAAAATTTATCATCTTTACTATATTTATTTTAACCCTATCTTCTCCATTTGAACTTATTCATCCGAGGTGTCTCTCTCTATCCTCCTCGATTCCTTGTATATTTGTTTTTTTTGGGGTGGATTTGGTGGGGTTTCTCCAGGATTCATTTACTAATTTTCCTTCAATAATATTTTCTCACTTATTTCATGGTTTCCCTTCTTTCCTCTTTAGGGTTCTTCTTTTCTAGTTGGGTATATTCCATAAGGGGGCTAGGATCTTATTTTGTTTCGGGAAATATTGATTTTTATTGTTAAATATTTCATTATTATGGTATTGTGGTGGCATTGTTACGATTTGAAACCAATTTCTAGAGGGATCCAAGTGATAGGTAGGTAGTTCCATGTTTTTACATTATAGGATGATTTTAGCTTACTTTATCGAGTTGCTCAATGTGGTTCGTGAATTGCATATAATGTGTGAATCATGTTTTTGAAAAGTTTTATGATGCACATGTGTTGAATATGTTTTTTCTAAAGGAAATTGATTTTATTAATTTTATGATTTGTTGTGGTCATTCTTATAGAAGTTCAATGACCTCCCTGAATATTGAAAAGTTCTTTTCCAAATACATTGAATGGTGTAAATGTGATGAAATTAACTTTATAAAAAATGGATTTTGTTAAAAATTGGATTCATTTTTATTCACCTTAAAACGTTTCATTGAATTTTTGAGAATGTTATCTAAATATTTTATACGTGAATATGAATTTGAAATCTTATTTTTCCATAGGATTTGTGGGCTGGCACATGTGTTTCAATTTTTTTTACGCAAAGGGTATTTAAAAATGGTGAAATTATTGTGAAATGTAATTTCATGTGTTTGATATGTAAGTTGGTGATATAATTATGTTCTTTTAATTCTTGGAATTTATATGTAAGAGTGATGGTTTATGTGATAGGTGAAATAGAATTTGGGCACAAAGGGATTCCTGAGTATCTAGGTGGGGAAACGAGAACTAGTTCACTAGTTTATTCAGATGTGGCTGAAGCCCAAATTCATCTAGTAGGATTTCAATTTTCAACAACACCAAAACAAATGATATGATAAGAGACCTCTAGATATCATGATTTATTTCTCTCTAGTGGATCATGCATGAGAAAAATGCATTCGATACCACTAGACCATGAGATACGTTCCCCTCAAATGGCTCATGTTGGAGGACACTATTGGCCGTTTAGTCGAAGATTTTGATAACCAAGGTATGATTTTTCTATGGCACCTCTAGTGAAAGTTACCTATTTTTTTACTATGGTACATTCTTGTAAAATAATTCCTATTTAATATGGTTCTATAGATCAGAATATAGAAGACCTTGTGTATTATTTTATTGTATGAAAAACTACTGAGAAAATGTCCTTATTTACAAGTGTTTACCATTATAATTGTTTCCATTAAAACATTTCTTTGAAATGTTTCTATTCTTTTAAAGTAAATTAGCCTGTTAATTTTTTATCTAATGTTATATCATGAAACCTTTTCTTTTTGGTGGTATCCAACATGTGTTTGGATCACACCCTCCAAATACCTTTGGGTGTATGTAGAGTTTGTTATGTATGGACAATGTAAAGGAAAGATGCATCATGGTGATGGTGGATTTGGTTTCTAGAGTTCCAATTCTGGTAGTTGATGGTGGTGGTTACTTGAGGGTGAATCCTATCTTGTCTCATAAAGGATTTGGGATAGTTGTCATTCACTTTTTCTTGTATCAACTTTGTTTTTTGGTTTAATTTTTTAAATCCTTGAATCTGAATACTGTTGTTCCATTTTTGGCTCTGGTTTTCTATTATTTTTATTTTTATTAATATTGGTTATTTAAGCTTATCTAAATGGGTGAAATGATTAGAAAAGAATATTTTCATTGCCTAGGAAGTAGTTTCTTGACCATGGGGGTTAGAAACGCGCTTTGAAAGATTCTATTAATCGAGCTGGGTGTCAGGTAGAATGGAATGTAATCTTGGTTTTTTAAAAAACTGTTATTAAAAAATGTCATTATATTTTGGGTAAAGTTATTTTGGGATGATTCTATATATATCAGATCATGGATTTTAATGGCATGTGGTTATAGTTGCGAGTAGGGTTCATGTCCATCACACCTCTTGGTTGGACTCAAGTCTCCAAGAGATGTTGGGATTTATTTTGGATTCTAAACTAGGTGAGACGTACATGATGTACATGATATATGTATACTGGGAAGGGGGATTGATTTTTTTGACTTATAATTATGATGTATTTGGTTATTTTTTTATTTCTGAAAGTTTTTTAGAATTTTTGTTATTGCAGAAGTTTTTTGGAACATTTATTGACAGTCGCATTGATAGTTTTTCATCACGTTTCTATTTGTAGTGAAATGAATCCTCAGGGAGATATTTTATTGACATGGGATGATTTTGGAGATTTTTCTACATAAATAATTTACCAAAGGTTGGCGGAAGCTATAATTCAGGATTGACATTATTTGGGACAAGGAGAAAGCTCAAGTTCAATGCAGGTTACAAAAGATGAACCATGTCCTGGTAAGGAAAAAGCCCAAGAGTTTCTCAATAATAGTACTCATTATTTTAAATATAGAAAAGAACCTCAGGATGTAAATTAGTATTTGGGGAAGATAGGAAAGATTTTTTTTGTTCTTTGATACTATTGAGGCTTTTAGGGTGAATTATTCCACATTCATATTGAATGGTCCCAAATGAAAGTGGTAACACTCGATGGAACAAGGTAGAAAGAACAAAAAGATGAGATAGAAAAAATTTAAGGATTTATTCAACGAGCAGTGTTGTCCCAAAACTTTGGTCATTTATAGGTCCTGATAATTTTTGGTAGATTAGATGGGAGACCGCTTTTTGATTTAATATGCCAACTGCTTTGATGATCTAGTTTGTTTTCCACCGGAGGTCATTTCTAATCAGAAGACGAAGGCTCATAATTTGGAGATGGGGTTATTGCTAGAAATATAGTACCAATATTTTCTATTCATGTTTAAGATATATGGTGAGGTGGTTGACTATGCTATGATGGTGGAAATTGATTATGAGAAGCATGTTTGATTTATATGGAACTATGCTTGTTGTGGGAAGTGGCTATTCTTATGAGAAGAAGATGATGCATGAAGTGTTGTGGAATAAGGGAGGTGGTAGTTTAGGCCATCTGTCCAGGCTAAAATCATTTGTACATTCTGATTCAAGTTTTTTCATGTTTTATAAGTGTGGGAAGGTAGGGAACATATGAACAACATGTGTATCTCAACCAGAACATTGTCACTGATGAAAAACTATAGGGAAATTGTATATATTTTTCGATCTGGTGTGCCCATATTTGAGTCTTTTAGGGTATGTTTAGGGGATAAAATCTCATCTAGAACTATCTATGTCAGTGGGTTCTTAGTTTGTATGTTATAAAAGAAGGGTTTGATCATCATCAAGGAAGATTCATCTCAGGGAAGAGCGATATGTTTGTTTTCATTATTAGTCTCAGTCTTAGATGATGAAACTTAATGAGGTGGATTGAGAAAAAGGGGAATAATATGTAGGACTTCTGATTTTTTAAGGAACCATTATTATTGAATCATCTTTAGTTGTTGTTCTATTTGATACCGAAACTTCATTTTCTTTTCTTATTTTCCTCCTTGTTGATATGTTAAAGTTTCCAACTTAGATAATTGCATATGGGATAAAATAGGCATTCTACTTGATAAGAAGCAAGAACAGGGTTTTAGGGGTCCATATTGTCCATTCACATTGTTAGGGGTAAGGTAGGAATGCAATTTTATTGTTTTAGTGATAGTCTTCTTCGATATTGACAAATGTATGGATTCAATGCTCCATTTTAAAGATAAAATCAATTTTTATAGGTTGAAGGTGAGTATTGGAGAACCTAATGGTAGTACCCATGTTTTTTAGGGAGAATGGGATCTTCAGTCAGGTCATGATGGTACTCCACTTTCAGAGTTGCGAAATATTATTTATAAAATAACATCTCTCATGTTAGAGGATGATAATGTTTCCCATGAGAGTGGATTTAATATTGTGGTGAATTAGTTCTCAATGGGTTTTTATAGATTATTTATAGGATTTTACCATAGAGCAGGATGCATTGTTTTTTATTGATTTGGCACTTGGAACAAAACCAATATCTCTTCCATAATACTATATGGACACATAGAGTTATGTGAATTAAAGTTATAACTCGATCATTTGGAATAAAAAGGATTCATTTTCCAAAACTTCACACCTTGGGCCACTCTAGTTTTGTTTCAGAAGAAGGATGGTGGATCTCTATGATTATACATTAATTACCAGATGATGAATAAGGTGACAATTAAGAATAAATATGTTTTTCTCTAAATTGATGACATTTTTGATCACATTAAGGCGAGAAAGTGTTTCTCTAAGATTTAATTTCATTCCATTTATCATCATGTCAGAGTTTGAGAGGAGTATTTTAAAATAACGTCCTTCCTAAAAAGGTACAACCATTTTTATTTTTACTCATGCCTTTCAGGTAGAAAAAATGCTCCAACTGTCTTTATGGTTCTCGTAGTGAAGGTGTTCCAGCAATATATAAACTTTTTTTCATGGTATTTATGGATGAAATCATGTTCTATTTTACGACTAAGGAGGAGCAAGATCGATAATTTAGAATTATGTTGGGTAGTCTTCAAGATCATCATATCCAATTCATGTTTTCTATATGTACCTTTGGGATTAAAGGTGGCATTTTTCTGTCATGTGATCTTGGAATGAGGGGTTTTTTTGGACCATGAGAAATTTAATGAAGTTATATCATAAGACTAGACAAAGAATATTTTTGAGATAATAACCTTTTTCGTTCTGGGGGTTAGTACATGTGATATTTTTCGATATTTCTATTAGCATTCTTCATCAATGAATTTATTCACACATATAGGGGTGACGTTAGAAATGAGCCCAGAGTGCCAGGTGTCCTTTAAGGATCCAATGTAGTAGTTGAACACTGCCCCTATTCTGATCATTCTATAAAATGGAAATGGATATTTTGTCTATTTTGATGCTTTGGGAATTAGTTTTGGGTGTGTGCTAATTCAATATGACCATGTGGTGGCTTATAGCTCTGGAAAACTTTTTCCGCATCAGAATAATTTCCAGACCCATTACATGGAGTTAGTGGTAGTAATTCATACCCTGAATGTGTGGAAATTTTTTTTGGGGGCTGATTTCATAGTTTATTCATATTATAATATCTTGGATTAAATGTTCCTCCAAAAAACCGGAACATGAGGCGAGGTCACTGGGTTGAGTACCTTTAGGGATTCAACAATGATATTGTTTATAC
Organism: Viscum album; assembly: GCA_963277665.1. Lineage (NCBI taxonomy): Eukaryota > Viridiplantae > Streptophyta > Magnoliopsida > Santalales > Viscaceae > Viscum > Viscum album. The sequence goes on along the minus strand of OY728164.1, from coordinate 1,849,741,613 downwards.
CCTAGGTAAGGGGTATTTTTGGGATGATGATTTTTGTAGAAAATTTTTAGTTCAAGCATTAATAAAGTCTATTGATGACTAGTCACTGATGGTACTTTTTTTGAAGAAGAAACTGAAGACTAAGGAACCTGGTGGAGGTGCATTTTTGGATAGTGTGTTGCTACCACACTCTCTTATAGAGATGATCTGATAGGAACGGTTGAGTGCTAATTTGTGCCAGCAGTATGTGTCATTTCATAATGGTATGGAGGTACCTTGGGTTTGGTTTTTGTATTTGGAGTGTTTTTTTTGATTCACGGGTTGATTCATGGTGACTTTATCTATGTTGAAGGTGGCGATGCTGGATAGTCACAAATCCTTGTGGGTTGTTAATACATGAACTACAATGATGTACTATGATGTGAATCGGTAGTTATGGGGGCTAGGTATTAATTGAGATGGAGCTGAATTTGTATCATGGTGTTATAAAAGTCCGTAGGATAAAGTAGAGCACAAAATGACCTCCTATTGGCTTCAACCTCTACCAATTACTACATAAAAGTGCGATGATATTTCCTTGGGCTTTATTATTGGATTCCCTCATCCAACTCGAGGAGGAATTCTATTTGGGTCATGATCGATCATCTAAAATATAAACACATTTCATTCCAACCAAATATTCATCTATAAGAATATGAGTTGGGTTTGTTTTATGTTTACGATATTGTAAAGATTCATGGTGCGCCATCATCAATTTTTTCCGATAGGGACCTATATTTTACCTCACAGTTTATTGAAGTCCTTTAGAAGAATTTAGTGTAAGAGTTCATGTTGAGAACAACATAAAAACTTCAATTGGATGGTTTAAAAGATTGAGCTAATAATATTTAGGAATACATGCTCTAAACATGTGTGTTCAATTTTGACGGTTCATAGGATATCCATATGGGTTTGTTCACGTTTTCATATAAAATTAGTTACCAATCCTCAATTCATATTTCCTCTTTTGAGGATCTTTATGGATGGCAATGTCAATCTCCCTTATGTAGGGATGAGTTGGGTGATACCTCATTATTGGGACTGGGACTTTTGAAAGAGATATATGATAAATTATAGTAGATTATGTAGCAGTTTTTGATAGTTGAAATTAATCACATGTCTTATTTTGATCACATGTGCTGAGATTTGAAGTTTTTTATGGGTTATCGGGTGTTCTTGAAACTAGAACCTCACATGTGTCGTCATCATTTTGGAAACACAGGGAAGCTAATGTCGAGGTATGTTAGACCTTTTGAGAATAACAAGATGGTTTTAAAGGTGGAATAATGGTTATATTTTTATTCTCAATTGTCATCAATTCATGACTTGTTTCATGTTTCATAGATGAAAAAGAATAACCAAGACCTATATCATGTGTTGAATTGGGAAGATTTGGAGTTAGAAGTTGATTTTTCTGTGTTTGAGAGGATAGTATAAATTGTGGGTTCTATGTAGAAAGTGTTATGTCGGGATTATATTCCATTGATCTGACTTATTTGGAATCATGACAATGATGTAATGAGCCTTGGGAGCAAAAGTCTTTGGTTGAGGAAGAATATCAATTTTTTAGCAAACTTCATGTTAACATATCAGGGTTGAAAAGTTTTCATGGGTGAGGGAATTTTCATATATGTGTTTCTATTTTGAGCTAATCTTTTTGTTTATTTTATGTCTTATACCTATCCATAGATTTCCCTTTGAGTTTTATGTGTAAAGTAGAGAAACTGGGATTAATAGAAGGAGGCACAGAGTTGGCACACTATTAGGGGAAATCTTGCCCCATTTCCTAGAAACAATGCTACCAGTTGCATTTTGGGATAGTACAGAAAAGTAGAGTTGGTGCATGGTTTCGAACCATGATGGCTAACCATTCAGATTATTCCACTTGAGCAGAGAGGGGGACATGATTGCCTCAAAATTTATCATACCATTTGGGAAAACCGCGAAACTTGTCCATCTTTTTAAAAATTAGAATTTTTCAATTTTTCCCTCTAATATATTAACCCAATATCCTCCCATTTCTCCCCTATTCGAGATTCATCACCCTAGGTTCCTCTCCCTCTCCTCCTTGATCCCCATGGATCTTCATTTTTTTGGGTGTATTTGGTGAGGTTTATCAAATATTCTTCATGTAAGTTCCCTTACAACATGGGTTCTCCCTTAATATAGGGTTCCACACCCCCCCTATTTTGGTCCATCTACTCAATTTGGGTGTGTACCCTAAGGTGGGTTAGATCTTTTGTTGTTGGGGTAAATATTGATTTTTATTATCAAACAATTCCTTGTTAGGGTATTACGATTGTGCAGTTTCAGTTTCACAACAATTTTTAACGGTTTCTAAGTTTGAGGCTGATGCTTCCATGCTTTAACATTAATAGAGGTGTTTATATTTATTATATGAGTTTTAAAATGAATTTCATGAATTTCTTATGAGGTGAAAACCACGTTACTGAAAATTATTATGATGTACATGTGATGAAAAGTTGTTTTATAAAGAAAAGTGGTTTTGTTACTTATATTATGTGTTGTGGTATTTCTTGTAAATGTTCTATTCCTTGAGTGAAATGTGTACAATGAGTTTTCATAGAGATTTAATGGTAAAATGTGATGAATGTGAAAATTCCATGTAAAATAGGTTTTGTTGAAATTGGGATTCATGGGTAGGCACCATAAAATTTGTATTATAATTATGAATCATGTTATATAAATAGTTTTAACCTGAATATGAATTTTAAATGAGATTTTCCCATGGAAATGGTTGGCTACCACATGCATTCATATTTTTGTGTTCCTAAAGCGTTTCCATAAAAGGTGTATATATTTTGAAATATATTTTCAAATGGTTTTGATAAGGAAATTGGTGATTTACTTGATTTCTTATAATTATAGTCATGTATATGTGAATGTGGTAGTTTATGGGAAATGTGTAATAGAATTTGATCATAAAAGGAATCCAGGGTACCTAGTAGGGAAAACTAGAACTAGTGCCTTAATTGATTCAAAAATGTCTAAGGTCCATATTCATCTACAGAGATTTTATCTTTTCAATACTAAATAAACATTTTATATGATCCTAGACCGCTAGACCTTGGGATGTGATACACTCTAGTGGTTCATGCACAAGAACATTAAGTTAGACACCATTGGACATTCAAACATATTCCCCTCTAATTGAGCATACATGAGGATGACATAGGTAGTTTAGTGGAGGATTTGGGTCACAAAGATATGATGTTTCTAGGGTTCCACTTGTACTACTTATTGATAGGAATTTTCCCATGGAAATCTATTCGGAAATGATGCCTGTGTGATATGGTTCTAGCCATCAGCGTATGATATTCCTTGTGTATACATTAATTTCAATAATTATTATTGATAAAAAGAATTTATTTAAATGTATTTACCTTTAAAATGTTTTCATTAAGATGTCTTAATATAAATGTTTCAAATGTCTTAATATAAAAGTTCGTCTTAATTTGTCTTAAAATTTTATACAATGAACACATTTTTTTGGGAGGAATCACACTAAGCTTTTGTTAACCCCCTAAATTCTCCATTTTCTGTGAGTATACTTTTTTATGTATGACCCAGGTAATGGAATTAAGTATCCTGGAAATTGTGGATCTAGTTGGTAGATTTCTAGCTCTTACAGGTGTTACTGTTGGTGACTTTATGGTGATCCAACTATTTTCTCATAGTCATTTTTGTATTATTGTGGTTCCATTTTATTTTTGGAGCCTTTGGTTATTGGTTTAAATTTATAAAACCTTGAATTTAAATATTGTTGTTCCATGTTTGTCTCTGGATATTTATTATTGTGCAATTTTTTATATCAGTTATTTATTCTTATCTAAATTAGTGAAATCATTCCCAATGAATTGAGACTGAAGTATTAGTTTTCAGCCCATGGGGATATAGAGCACCCTTTGGTCCATGCCATGAATCTGGTCGGGTGGCATGTTTTTTGGAATCCCATCTTTGTTCATGAAAAGGGGTTTCACTAAATTTATCTCACCCTAATACCCAAAATATCCAAACTAATTCAAAGAAACAAAAAAAATTCTCTGATTGAAAATATAACAACCTAATCTAAACACATACCTATATTACATCCTTTTTATGATATAAAAATTACACCACACGAAATAATCTTACAATCCCAACAATGGAAGGTTTTTTGTCATTGAGGCCTAGTTACATAATAAAATTATTTTACAACAATTTTGAACCTTAATCCATACTTAAACCATACTAAAATCTATTTTATACATCCCATGGGCTATAATAATCATGATAACCTGGATAATAAAATAATAAGAAAGTGGTTACCTCAAATTATTAGTGTAGGGAATAGTACCATCAATTCATCAATGGTTAGATCATAAACATACAATAAAATGTGATAAATGGACAAATTTCTTATTAAAATAACATGGAATCCATGAGAGTAGTCTACGAGTAATGATATTGGAATATGTTAGAGAAAAAATATAACACTGATAAAGAGTGAGGGACCATTAGAAAATTAATGTTTCCCATGATGCATAATCAAAGGAATATAGTGTTTAAATGAAATATTCGTTTGATATGCATTATAATAATGATAGATTTACATAAAAACAAGAATAACGCATCATCATATTATGATAATATACAAGAATTAACACACACAATATTGTGTGAATATGTAAGAAGTATCACCATATATTATGGGGAAATACATGGAGTATCTCCCTTTAGATTGTGGGAATATTCAAGAAGGCCCATACTTTAGTTTTGGGATAATATCTATGAAGGGTCATGCTACATTATGTCATGTGACATAAAAAATTAACCAATTCTTTGGAGGGAAATATAGGGACCCACCCGTCAAGAATCTATACATATGCATTACATATGATACCAGTAATTTCAACATACTATGAAAACCAATGTAAAGAAAATCAGTTTCATTCATCACATTATAAAGAAACCACAGAAATAAAAATTTGATATATATATTTTAAATGGTATAATAAAATTTACATACGAAAAAAATGATTCATACAAAAAATTAAATCACCCAAATATTGTATTTCATAATAATATTTAAAATGTGATTCATGAAAAAAAATAATTTCCTTGGAGGTTTAGCATTTTACAAAAAAGTGGAAAAATATATTTAAAACGTAAAAGGGTTTTTAGAATTTTTTTTACCATTATCATAAAATTATAGGTTCCAGATATCATTCAAAATAAAATTTTGAAAAGGTGAAGTGAAAATTTTGGAAAACATTATATTTATATATATTATTTAATTAAATATCCCTAAAGAGTAATAAAGGTTATCAAAATTAATTTCGATTAGAAGACAAATAATTTTACTATTAATGTTTTTAAAATATTAGTGATATTTTGAAATCCCTAGTTAAAAACCAAAATCATAAAATTAGGAAAAAAATTTATTTTCCAGAAATTAGAGAAAATAATTATTAGGGTCACTGAAGATAACACATTTTTGGGGTTTCATATAAAAATGTTGAAATTATTGGGAAAGGTAAATATGGAAAGGATGATAAGCTGTTGTTAAAGATGTTGTGAATTACTCTCAATGATGATATCCATTTGAGAAAGAATTTCATCAATGCAATGATTTGAATTAAAAATTTCACTGTACATGGAGAGAAGAGTCATTAAAACATCATCATAAATTATAAAAAACCTTTTTTTTAAAATAATAATAAAAATGAAATCATTATGACTCAAGATAATAAGTTGAGTTACGAAAACCCATAACTTGTGTTCGTGTATACTTTAATGCTCTCTACCCTGATTGAAAACATAACATTTCTCCTGGAAATATCATCTGAAGTAGAATAATTAAACAATATAATTGAGACCAAAGTTTTATGAACTTGAATTCTTATTATATAATAAGAGAAATTGCAGTGTTTCTAGATAATATTTTAAATTATGGGCATAGTATGAAGGGATGGAATTGACCCACATTTATAAGTAAAAAAATGGATCATTGGTGAACACCGATTATTTTTCAATAATAGAATGAAATTTTCAATGGTTTTGAAGCTCCAAAATGGACAATAATAACGTTCAGGGTGATATAATGACATTAAATCATCTACCACTCATTTTGACACATTTGTTAAACATGTTTCAAGTCATTTATATATATTTTATTTTATCGTATTATATTTCTTACATTAGTAACACGTTTATAAATCATAATAAAAAATAAACTAACCCTTCTCACAAAATATTAGTTTTATGAAAATTAATTTAGAAATAATATAATCCAATTCAGTTTTTCTTTAATATAAATTAAACTTATAATCTAAAAAATTATATATATATATATATTAATTGTTTGATAGAAATTATTTTACCATTAAGTGTTATTGATATTACTTTTATTATATACTATTTAAATTATTGATAATATATTTTATCTTGGATTTATAATTATGTTAAATAAATTTTGGAAAACAATTTAATTAATTTTAATATGAAATCTTATACAATGTTAATAAATGAGTTCTTATGAAATAATAGTTTTACAATTATTATGAAAATTGTGTTTAATCCTCGAAATCATACTTAATGCCTCAAATGAAATCAGACTTTATATATAAATTGCAATTAAAAATTCCAAATATAGAATCCATTTTACAAAAATAAACTTTCTAATAGTGAGAAAAATTAATTTTCATATTAACACACTTAATGTGTAAACACGTTCTTAAAAAAAGTATATCGCAGGAAACAAATTGACATTTGATTTATTAAAAAAATATATATCATTTTAAAAATGATGTTACTTTTATTAATATACCTGAATTTAGATGATATTATATAATAGTAATATTTAATTATTATATTAGGGTAACATGTTTTTTTAGTCTACTGTTCTGGGCATGATAAGCTACTCAAACAGTTTTAAGAAAAGTATGTACTAAAATCCGGGGTCATTGTTGAAAGGATAGAATAATAGTTTCAATATTAATAAAATAAAATTAAAATATATCAATAATAAATGTTTCAATATTTTAGGGTGTCTAGAATAATTATTTATGAGAAATATTATGAAAAAGATGATAAAGACTAAGAAACACTCAGGTCGAGAACATAAGATTTCTCTTCGAAATATCCTTATAAATTGAAGCCCCATGCTATACAATGGAGACCTGAGGCTTATAAAAATGAGATAGGATTATAGTATTAGAAAATATAATAATATATGGATTAAATTATAAGGTATCTTTTTATCATGAAGTGGTAGACGTGATCCCTTTTCGTTAGTGAAGAGATGGGTAATTTTGGAAGTACCCATTACAGTTCAATAATGTTATGTCAATATTCAAGGGTCAAGGGATCTAAATGTTTTAAATTAAAGTGGGTGTGATTATATAAGGTATATAAATACTCTTCCACTAATTTTAATACATGTTTTAAACATTTCTCAATCCATTGAATCTTATATTTCTCACTTTTGAAATGTTTCATTTTTTCTAGGGTAATTAGTTTTTATGAAACCAATTTAATTTAAATTAATAAAACTGAAATGTGAAATTTAGTATATTATTCTACTAATAATTGTAAATATAAAAAAAATTATACAAAAATTATAGATTTAATAAAAATTAATTTTTACACAATTCTATGTAACATGTAAAACTCCATTTTTAGAAAAAAAAATACTTAATCCTAAATTTTAATATATATATATATATATAGGATACATGAATCAATGTTAATTTTCATGAAATAAATTTTTATTTATAAAAATAACTAATGTGTTTTAAAAAACAATAATAACACACATATATCCTAATATATTATTACCTTTAAATAAGTCAATGTGTTTTATAACTTTCTCTATACATATCATTGAACTTAAAAAAACCACAATACATTCAGACAAAATATAAATATTTAAGAAATTATATTAAAAAAATTAATTTTGGATAATCATTAATGAATAATAGTAACCAAATTACTAATTACAAGTATATATAAAATAATTTCTACTTTAAATATGAATTAAATTCTATTAGTTTACAAAAAAATTACCAAAATGATTGTTTGTTATTAAGGAACTTTTTTCCCCAAAAAAAATTATTTTATGTGAAAGACATTTATATTTAATGAAAGATATTATTAATTATAAAATACTTTTGATATTAATAAAATTTTCACACAATTTGGTTTCAGAAAATAATATGAAATAAGAATGATACAAGTTAATATTTGAAAATGTCATTTTCCATTTATTCTTTTTCAATTATATTTTATGAAATTATTTAACAACTAAATTTATAAATTTTTCTATTTAAAATTAATAAAAATGAACTTATTTTATAATTACTCATATCAAAATAGACTTAATTCTAATTTTTACCTTTTTATAAAATGGTTGGTTTTTTATTAAAAAAATAGGTTTTTATGGAACATGTAATATGTTTAAATTTATCATCAAATAACAATGATCGAGAAGTTTAGAGACGTTTTATGTAATTAAATAAGTTTTTGTAATAAAATAATTCATTTGAAAATATTAGTTAAACTTTTAAATCCCATGTTTGACAAATTTATAACAAATTAAATTATCACAATAATAAAACAATAATTTCATTATTTATGTTGATTAAACAATTTTCATTGGATATTCAGGTTTAAATTTACTTGTAATCCCTATGACATTTATTTGATTAATAATAATTCAATTTATTTCATTAAAATTAGTATCCAAGAATTATTTACCATATATATATAAATTGAAATTTTGGAAACATTATTTCTAAAAAAACCATTTTTACATGATTATGTGTATTTGTTGTAAAATTTAATTTTCTCAAAATTATATATTTTTTTGTAAAAAAATATTTTAAAATATGAAATCATATGTAATAAATTAGAAAAAATGAACATCTTTACCATTTTCATTTAAATTTATAATATGGTTTACAAATTAATTACAAAAGTAAAATTATGTTTTTTGTAAAAGGAAAAATGACAATAAAATCAATAAAAACAAAAAATTTCTCAAAAATAGTTTTTGAGATGATTTCTGACCAACAATAATTTTTACCTCAACATGTTGGTATTTTTTTCATTCTTCACTTGAGAAATCGCCTAATATATTTTACAACATAAGGCTTTATCACATAACTACCCTTCCATTCACTTATGAAATGGTAAAATCATCACCAATTCCTGACTCACATATTTTTCTAATTCCTCATTTAATTACTGAAATTTTTATATTCCTATAACCTTATCCCACTATCAAATGCTTATGGTCACCATTAGTTAACATAATGCCTTCATTTCGATGGAGACTTCCATAGAAAATTCAGGTCCCCAATGTGAGTATTATCAAGTACATAGTTTTTCTTCTTAATTATATTATTTAGAATTTAATTTATTCACAAAAATATAATTATATTAGTATAATATAAATAGTATAAGGTAACCTTATTATGTTTATTATCATTTTTAGTGATATCCCTTAATAAAAATTAAACTGTGTGTTGTGTGTACCCCAACCACCAAGATACAACATGATTCATTTTCGTTCACTGCCTTGAAAATTTAGATATAAGGATGCGATTGAAGGAAAATATCCTTTTAAATATTTTATTAATTTTTTTTCTATTTATAATTAGTAAAATTATTAATGATTTGATCAACATGTAATTATCGTTTATTTAATTGTTTAAAATGAGAAAACTAAGAGGAAAATGATTTGTTATTTCTATATAATGACATTATGTGAATTATATTAAATTTATAATTCTTTAAAATTATTATATATCACACTTTAATCATTAAATAATACAATTATTCTTCTTATTTAATTATATTATAAGAAACATATCTCAAAATTATTCATTAAATTAGTGTATGTTCATGTTTGGGTCAGTTTGACCATCTACATGAATAATACTATTAATTTAAATCTTGAATTAATATAGTAACATAATTAGTTCTATAATATATTATAGACATGTAAATTTTATATTCTTAAGATGTATAATAATATTTAAATCATTTATTAAAGGAATATCCTTCAATTATTAGGAATCAATGAAACATGTTTCCTATTAAATTCATATTCATGTATAAAGAACAAAACACTCATGAAACGTTTTGGAAAATCATAAATAATTATAAAATATCCAAATAATTAAACATAATTACCTATTAATGAAGGAATTTTTTTATGAGGAAATAATTCTAACACTACTATTATGAAACTACTTCAAATAATCAAAACTTAAATTATCTGATATGGAAAATTATTAGAATTAATTTGGAGAATTACTATTTATAAAGAGCATAAATTATATTTTATGGTTATTAATTTAGTGATTAAGATAGATATGTTTTTGATAAAGGAGGTTAATTTATGTTCTTTAAAGGCACTAAAAGTGTAAGTGCTTTTGTCTTAAATTACACTATTTTGATATATGTTTGGTACTAAGAATCTAATTTAATTTATGTGATGAATATAAAACCTATTTGAAATATCATATCATGAATTTTATTTTCATAATAGTATTTTATGTTCAATTATATAACCTATATCTCAATTGGTTTTGATTTATGTGGTAATCAAGATGAAATGGTTTTATTGGGATCAATTTGGACCCTTTGAGACATGTTATATGTTATACACCATATTTACTTTATATGTTGTCCAATTTATTTATTAACCCTTGAATTTTTTTTACACTTAATATACTTATAATTCATCCGATTAAATAATATAAATAATATTATTTTCTACAAATGTCAATTGAATCAAATGTTAGCTATGTTTTAAGAGATTTTGGTAACTAATTTTTTATTTCATTCAGTTACGATTGTTCACTTGATCTTATTTTATATTAGTTGGGTACATTGAACTCTTGGATTTTATTATGTGTTATTCTATCACTGTCTCGTTTTTTCTAAATAAACCCATTTCCAAGGGTTTCTTTCTTCAGAGATTATATTTCTCGTAACAGATATTTATAACGCAAATATTTATTTTTGAGTTATAATGCTTCATATTAAACATTTTTTCTCCATGATTGGGTTATCCCAAAAAGACATTTTATTATTTGTTATTTTATAATACTTTTAGGAAAATGATGTTTTATTAAAGATTAATATTTTTTACTCTTCTCAAAATGTTTTTTTAATTAATTTTATTTTAAAAATAATAAAAAGTGATTTTCCTTACATGTTCACATGTTTGTTGTTCTTATGCTCATTTATTAAAGATAAATTTTTTAGTTTTCAAGGATCCATTATTGGATAGTATTATAAAAAGTAAATTTTATTATTGGAATTCACATCATCTTTTCCAATAATATCATTGAAAGATATATATAATGTTTTATTTTACATACATTATGAAATCATTTTCTAAAATATTATTTACGTATTCAATTCCATTTCCACTAAAATTTATAAAATGAGTCACCCAACTAGTTCCATGATTCATTATATATATATATACATGTTATCAATTGGGAGATTCAAATCAGGGTATAAAATATATGAATATTGTGATACCATTAGGTAGTTCTTTTTCATGGGTGTTTTTCATTTATTTTTCTACACCATTATATGTTTATTTATAGCATTGCAGTTATGTTATTTTGAATATTTACCCCTTTTTGTCTAGGTACATTATGGTCATGTTATCCTTGTATTGACTTGGCTGTATGATCAATGATCTATATGGTGTGAACATCATAGTTTATGTAATTCTAATTTGTTAATGTTCACCTAGAAAGAATGTTATTTTATTAAGTGAAGGAAATGTATTATCATTTCATATAACTTTAAACCAATAATAATGATTATTATAATGTTTAATATGTATTTTTGGACCATACAAATTATTCTTTAGTATTATTTATGATCATGTAATATATTTTCTGACATAGAAAAATGTATTGACTTTCATGATGATTTTGTACATCATTCATAGTTTGATCATGTATTGATACAGTATATTTTTCATTATACATATATCCAAGTTTTTAATCAGATAAAGGTTCCTTATAGAATGGTTAGTAAGGCATTGTTGAATTTTATAGTGAATCAATTCGACTTAATCAATATATAGATAAGACCCAGAATTGTATATCCCCTTGATACATCATCATTTCTAATAAGAGAAAATGACTGGGCATAGTTTTTTTCTATTCCCATGATAGGATAGAGTCTGTCCACAAGGTGTTGACAATAGGTTTTTGGTGTCCAACATTTTTCATACTATCAGTATGAAACCAACATTATTGATTTAAATGTTTTTATATATTTTAATAAATATAACATGCTATTAGTTTTATGTTTTTTATGGATCCATGGTTTTCACTTATTTCTATAATAATATTTAGGCAATGTCTATGGAATAATTTCTACAGCAATGCGTTTTACCTTACTATGAATTTCAGTGAAACCATTATAATTTTTCAAATTACCAAGGTTACACGTAAAATTAGTTAAAATTTCATGTTAAGAAGGATATTTTGAGAGAAAATAATTATATGAGGCATTAACGACTCATCAAGAATTGGAAAGATTCTTATATAATGGAAAAATATTCACTTGATACAAAAAATGGTATTTATAGTATATTATGAATTGTCCTAATTATCTAAAGCTCTAAACCTAAAAAGTTCATGTTGATTCAATAAGGTTTCTTTATGACTTTTCCATTCCTATATGTTTTTGAAAATCAAAAACATTTATAATAACACATATATTTTTCAATCTAAGGATTATATTCTTAAGGAAAATTTCCATTCTACAATGAAATTTTTATCCTTACCTATGTTTTCATTGTTCTTTTTATATTATTTCTAAATTCAACTGATTTTTATTACTAAGGATAAATTTTGTTTCTTATATAGAGCCTTAGAATCCTATAAATACTTATATATGAAGTAATATGTTTTTAGACTCCGAATTTTCTGAAAATTAAGTTCTGAATTCTCTGAAATTCAGGTTCTAAATTCTCTGAAATTTAGGTCTTGAATTTTCAGATATGCAGACTCCAAATTCTCTAAAATTCAGACTCAAAATTCTCTAAAATTCCGACACTAAATTCTATGAAATTATTGTTCGGAATTATTTGAAATCCAAACTTTGAATTCCTCATAATTATGACTCGGAATTCCTCAGAATTCAGATTCCCACTTCCTCATAATTCTGGCTCTGAATTCCTTAGAATTTGGTCTCTGAATTACTGAATTTCAGACACTGAATTCCTCAGAATTTAGACTCTGAATTACTCAAAATTCAGATTCCTAATTCCTCAGAATATGGAATTTGAATTTATTAGAAATCAGACTCTTGAATCAATAGAATTTAGATTCTTTATTATTTGTAAAAAATAATCCGAATATCCATGTATTATAGATATTGAATGTTTTTTGGTCATATTGTGAATTCTGTTTTTCTTGGACTCTGAAAAATAGAATTTGTTAAGAAAAATTAGTTTTCTTATCCTTTTTATAGTCATGAAATGATGTTATACAATCTGTTTCTAACTAACTGTTTTTTGAGTGACACATGTATTGGTCCCTCTGAGATTCAAGGAAATATATGACCTTTGGAGGAGGGAGTCAACCGTTGGAGAAGTGGATATATATAAGACCGCTTTTGAAAAATCGCATTATCAAGAAATCGGTTCCATCACTCTAGATTGCATGTTGTTAAAGGGATTTATAAAGATAGAGACTCTCATCATTTTTCATATTGAGCTTCTTGTTCAACATGATTCATGTAATTCCGATTGATATAAAGTACAATCTAGGTCTTCTGGGGATAGAAGGAAAGAGGTGTCGAATACCATAATGTTCAATTGCTTCTGAGGATAGGAAGACAGAGGTGCCAACTACCTTAATGATCGAGGGATTTCAGGGATAGAAAGACACATTCTGATATTTCTATAATGGGATTACCCTAGTGTGGATAAGATAGAAATTCTTTAAAGTATAATTTAGGGTACCGTAATACAAGGTTTATGGATACCAAACTCTGTGTTTTAAAATATTTCAGACTTGTTACTAGTTTTATTTCAAGCTTATTTTTTCTATGTTTTTGATAAAGTTAAAAGTATAACATTCTTATCCTTTCATGTACTTTTTTATACTTTGATAAGTAAGATTATATACGCTTTAAGGTAGAATATTTCCTTGTAAAATTTTCTTAAGATTCAATTTTGGAACCAAATTTCGTGAACCTTGAAAGTTTGTTTAATAGAATTAAAATTGGTCTTGTTAGTTTACCTTGTTTAACATTCCTAATCATAGTTTTAATTAAGGATTAAAATGAATGTTTTTAAACTTAAAATTCACTCCACTCTTATAAATTTATCATGTAAATGTTCTGAAGTGAAGCTTATCCTCGAATAGTCTACCCAAAATGAGTAATTCCATGATCTGATTGGGAAGATTAACTCAGTCACATTGAATTGGAAAAGGGAAAGATATATGAGAATTGAGTTCAAGGAAAATCTTAGTAGAAATAATTGCTTTTGAAGACTCATGAAAAAATTATTAAAGCTTAAGAAGAAAAAATCAAATCTCTAGAGATGAAAAATGATGACCAGGAATAGCTACTGAAGCCTTTAGAAGATGATCATATGGAGCGTATGAAGCTTTAAACCATAGTGAAGAAGTTAATGTCGAAGAATAAAGAAGGTTTATTTTTTCCCAATACAATATTTTTCTGTATTTATTTACTTGTACAAATTCTTTCAATCATAATTAAAATTTAGTTTTTTTTCATACGTTTTTTTGTATATTACTAATATTTCAAGTTTCATTTTTTTCCATTCCCTTTCTTCCATTTTGAAAATCTTAACGGGGGGGAAAGGAATTGTAAAATTAATACTATGTAAATAAGTGAATTCCCTATGTAAGGGGGAGTCTATCTATGGGGAACTTCTTATCAAAGAATATTTCCTTATATAAGAAAAAGTGAAATCTCTTTTAGGAAGTTAAGAATATGAACCTTAGGGATTTCAAAACCGAATGGGGAGTTAGTCATATTCACCATGACTCATAAGCAAAGGGAGATAAGTTTTTCTTTTCATGGTCATAAAGAAAAATTCTATGTCCTTATATTCATTTGTGTAATGATGTTTGTGCTTTCCAAAAATAGGGAGATTGTTGAGTCAATAAGGTTTCCTTATGAATTATCCATTCATCTATGTTGTTGAAAATCACAAACACTTTATAATAAGATAAATTGTATCTTCCCAAAATATTATCTTCATAAGGAAAATTTCCATTCTGTAAGTAAATTCTTATCTTTAACTTTGTTTTCATTGTTCATTTCATAGTCTCTCTAAATTCAAGTAATTTTTATTAATATGTCTATATTTGTTTTTACATCTAAAACCTTGGAATCCTATAAATAATTTGATATACTGCATTTTGGTTTCAGACTCTGAATTTTCTAAAATCCAGGTTCCAAATTCATTGAAATTTAGACTCCAAATTCTCTGAAATTTAGAATCTAAATTCTCTTCAATCCAGACACTGAAATCATTGAAATTCAGGATCCGAATTCTCTGAAATTCAGATATTGAATTACTCAAAATTCGGACTCTGAATTCCTCATAATTCAGACTCTAAATTCCTTAGAATTTAAACATCAAATTCACCAGCAATCATTCTTCAAATTACATATAATTCAAACTCTAAATTCCTCATAAATCAGACTCTGAATTCCTTAGAATTCAGATTTTGAATTCATTAGAATTTAGACTTCGGAATATATAGAACTCAGATCCTAAATTCTTTGTAAAACAGAATCCCAATATCCATATATTATAGACACCAAATGTTTTTTTGTTAGATTCCGAATTCTATTTTTCCTTATTCTGAAAAATATATTTGATTATGTAACCTTATTTTTCTTACACATTTTATAATCATGAAACTATGTTGTAAAACATGTTTTTAACTAACTTTTGTTTGAGTGATACATTTATAGGTCCTTTTGAGAGTTACGGTAAAATTTGATGGTTGGAGGAGGGAGTTCACCATTGGATAAGTGCCTATAAATATGATCAGTTTTGAAGAATCTCATTATGGATAAAATAGTTCCATAACTCAAGCTTTCATGCTATTATAGTGATTTCTAGAGAGAGATACTCTCATGCCTTATTATTCTGACTCCCAATTCTCCAGAATTCAGACTTCAAATTCATCAGAATTCAGACTCCGAATTCTATAGAATTCAGATTCCGAATTCATTTGAAATAAAACTCCAGAATAAATAGAATTAAGATTCCGAATTATTTTTAAAAAAGAATTTGAATATCCATCTATTATAGACAATTAATTTTTGTTTGGTTCAATTCCAAATTCCATTTTCAATGACATCGAAATATAGATTTGTTTAAGCAACCTTATTTTACTTAAACTTTTTATTGTCATGAAACTGTGTCATACAATTTGTTTTTAACAAACTGTTGTTTGAGTGACACTTGTACATGTACCTCCACCATTCAAGGAAAAATTGACCATTGGAGGAGGGCGCTGACCATTGGAGAAGTATCTATAAATAAGAGCTCTTTTGAATAATCTCATTATCACAAAAATTGTTCCATCACTCTAGATTGCATGCTGTTAAATTTATCTAAAGAGAGCGATAATCTCATGCCTTATGCATACTGAACATCTTGTTCATCTTTCATTGTTAGATTTTGAATTTTGTTATGTACAATAGAGGCATTCTGGTTATTTGAAGAAAGAGGTGCCTACTACCTTAAAGTTCAAGGACTTATGAGGAATGAATGATGGAGCTTCCAACTACCTTAAAGATCGAGTGATTTCAGAGATAGCAAGACAGATTCTAATATTTCAATCGGGGGATTACCCTATTGTGGGTAAGACAGACTTTATTTAATGTATAAATCAAGATACCTTTATCCATGTTTGTTGGATACCCAACACCTTGGGTTAAAATATTTCATTCCTCTTACTATTTTTGGGTTTCATGTTTATTTCCACAGTGTTTTTGTTAAAGTAATAATGTATAACACTCTTATACTTTCTCGTACTTTTTTATACCCAGATAAGTATAATTCTATATTCTTTATGGTAGAATCATTTCCATGTAATATTATCTTAAGTTTCATTTCCGGAACCATATTTCCAAAACCTGGAATGTTTTTTTAAGAGAACTAAAATAATTTTTGTGAATTTACTTTGTTTAACTTTGTTTATCATTTTTTATGGTTAAACACGAGTATTTTTAAACTTAAAATTCACCCTGTATTGTAAATTGAAAATCTACATCATTATTTTGATCCTACAGTTCCATGAGGTGTAACATATGAAATACTATTAATTTAATTTTAATTGAGGAAGATTATATCCAAGATTTTATGACATGTATCAATGTGAGTTTTTAATGTATATGTCTATGAGCACCATATCTAAGAGTACAAGTCTAAGGAATCATAGTTTGGATCAAAGAAACAGTTTATAGAATAATTATGGATTAATAATTTTGTTTAGGATAATTAATGTCCTGATAATATAGGGTTAATGATAATACAACACCATTTAAAATAATTATATGATTTTATGTTAATTATATAATTCACATTTTATTTAGGGATTCAGAAAATAAAACTTTTGTAAAAATCCTTAGAATAAGTCAATGTATTGGATAACAACTGGATGTTTTGGTAATATATATATTATGTAGTTTTCCAAGAAACTAACACCATTTCTAGATACCAAAAATTGGATACAATTATGGAATAGATTCAATGAGGGGTAATCCC
Organism: Viscum album; assembly: GCA_963277665.1. Lineage (NCBI taxonomy): Eukaryota > Viridiplantae > Streptophyta > Magnoliopsida > Santalales > Viscaceae > Viscum > Viscum album. The sequence goes on along the minus strand of OY728164.1, from coordinate 1,849,723,789 downwards.
ACAAAAGGCTTTGTTGAATATTGACTCAATCATTAATCTCATGCATGGTGAGGAAGACAGATAATACACACCCAGTGAGAAACTAATAGGGTAATTTTTGTGTGTAATAAAATTCCATTTAGAAACCATTACAAATAATTTAATTATTATTTTTAAATAATTTGGTTAGGGAACCTAATTGAAAAATGAACACGGATAAACAAGGATTGAATAATGAGAGTCGTAATTTGATCTGAAAGTATCTTTATTAAAAAAAGGTTCCATAAGGAAAGAATAATTTGGATTTATATTTCTATATAAATGCTTTCGATATTATCATAAATATTTTGGTTTTTTTATATTACAGAAACTAGATCACAAGAATGAATATGATAAATTTATATATAGAAACCCACCATGTCTTATAACAAAATTTGTGAGTATAGATAAATAGTTTCAAATCATATTATATTCTTGTATTGAGGAAACATTTTATTTTACTAGTATTAGCTATAAAAGTTTGATAGATATTTCCTTGAAATTCATAAATACTTTTATTAGTGAGTGATACTTATCCCTGATATTCTGTTTTATTCTAATTTTTTTTAGTATTATGTGAAACATCTATGATTTATTCTTTAGTATCTTGACCTTAATGGTGTGGTGAAATATATTATATGGTATTTATAACCTGGAAATGTGATATTATGTCAAGGTTATATTTTTTGAAAACTATTGGAGAACACATTATTGATTTATGGATAACTATTAAGTTTAATATATACATGATAGTGAGTTAATAAAGGGTGGTTTATTTTTGAAGATTAATGTTAGATTGAAATCGATAATCTAGGGATTGATAATTGATTTTTGATATTTTTGGATAAGTTCATCTCCCTTTTTGATTAATGATATATTGTGATTACTTTATTAATTGGTGTTTAATACAACTTTAGGGTTAGATATATAGTTAATTTTTAGAGTAATTTTTAATCTCCTTATGGATTAATGTCAAATATATTCCAATAGGATTTTATATGAGTCTCTTATTGAGGTTATATGATTAGGATATATAAATTGATGATTATATGATTATAAGAATGATTAATTTTTTATGGAAGGGTAAGTTGGATTTTTACTTCATGGTTGTCAATAATTATTGGGTTTATAATATTTTATGAATGTTTGTGGTAATTTGGGATCTCTATTTTAATGAATTTTGTTATTAAGTCTGAGGGAATCTATAATAAATTTACATATGTTAAACCAAGAATAATATATGTAATACATAGGTACGAGGGTAAATGCTACATGTGTGTAGATAAAGGTTATCAAACTCGCATGATTGAAGGATAGAGAGAAGATATATAAATCTATTATTTAGAATTAAATAGATTTTGGAATTATGAAAATCAATAACCTAATCCATGGTCTAACAAGGTAGATAGTCACAAATAACCATGTGAACTATAAAGAGACTATGAAACTTTTACAAATTAACTTGATAGTGTGTTTCCACTTAATATTAGCTAGTATCCTGTTCCATCTATGTTTTCACAATCTACTTCACAATGATATATATATATATATATAAATCCATAACCATATAATTATCATATCATTCATTTTTAGGGTTATTTGAAGTTATTATTTATGTAAATAGATCTCCATACCATGTCACAATTCGTTACGAAATAAGATACATACAAGATGTATTTATATAATACTTATAATTTTTTCTCATTTTGTTAAATTTCAATCCACAACCTTAAAAAAACAATGACCATATGGATGTGTATGGTTAATTTCGAGTTCTCTTTGAAATTACTCTAATCTTATGACCCAAATTGTGATATTTAATTAACATTTTGGTTGACAATATGACACCTTGATTTCATAATATATTAATAACTTTAAATAATTCAATTTTTTTTGATATCTCTCTCAAAACGCAACACCAAACATAATTCAAAATATGATATATTTAATTATAATAAATTTTTTTATGTTTAACCAATAAAATCCTTGTAGTTGATTTAGTATGAATGAATAACAATAACAACTTAAAATTTTTATGTATATAGAAAATAAGGGATACTTTAGTGTGAATGAAATTCAATTCGAATTCATAAAATGACAAATAATATAATATTTTTCTAGTAAATTATTTTTTTAATTATTTTTATTTTATGTGATACAAATTTTTATTTAAAGAAAAACTTCATTAATGGAATATTGTATTTTATTTTAATAATTGGTTAAATAAAATTTATTTTCAGAATTAATTTAAATAAGAATAAGAATATTTAAAATTTAAAAATTTTACTTTTCAACTAAATTGGTTTTTAAAAATATTTTTTTATATTATTCATAATATAATTTATAAATTTTTTAATTTTAAATTAATAATTTTTTTTCAGTTTTTAATTCCTCTTATAAAAATTTACATAATAAGAATTTTGATATTTTTCTAAAAGGATTGTTTTTTTAACCAATACGACTTTCATGAAAGTAATAGGTTGTATGCATTTATCATTATAAAAGATTTACCTATATCATTAGAAAATATATTATGTAATCATATATTAATATTATGAATAATGATATTCATTTAAAAATATTATTTAATCTTATAAATCCTAGATCTACTATTTGTAGAACAATTTAAAATAAATCTTTAATAAAATACTGTTTTTTGATATTTTATTTGAATCAATTATATCAGGGGGTTATTTTTAATGTTTCCTATGAAGAAAAATATCATTTTTTTGTTTTATAATATTTCATTTTATTACATTAAAATTATAATACATGATAATTTTACCTTATATATAAATTTCATGTTTAAAAATTTTATTTCTGTAAAAACTGTTTTATGCAATTAAATGTGTTTATTTTAAAATAAAATGGTCAAAAATTTTAAAGGGTATTTGAAAAAAGTATTTAAAATTTGAAATTATATGTATCAAATAATGTTAATTGTTCAATGTTATTGTGATTCATTAAAATTAATTACCAAGTCTTAAAATATAATTACCAAGTAAAAAAGTATGCTTGGTTAGAAGTTGAGAAGATAAAAAAATCCCCAAAACAATCAGTGTTGTTGAAAAAAGGAGTTGTTGGGGGTGATTTTCATCCCATAATAATTTTATTCTCCCATTTTTTCTATTTTTTGGCTTTTATCACCTTAATAGTAACCTTATATTACTTATAATGTAAGGGTTACACCCAAAACTATGATTCCCTTCACATATAATCAGGTTACATAGTCAAAAGTTCCAAAATCACCCCAAATTAGTATTAATAATAAAAAATTTACCATTTTGTCCTACTAAAAACATAACTTTCATTAAAAATATATTTTTTCACAATTAGTTATCATATGTATTTCATATCAAAGGGTACTTCTAAAGAAAATTCAAGTCCTCAACATGATTATATAAACTAGTAAGTTATTATTTTAAATTATATTTTTAAAAAACATTCATATAGATGAACTAATATAATGATATTATTATCATTTATATTCTATAATGTTACTATACTATGATAATTATAATTTTTTATATGTATAACCCATCCATTTGGAAAAATCCCCCAATTTGTGGGTCGTGATTACTACCGCCTCCACAATGAAACATGTTTCATTTTCATTCGGAAACAGAAAAATATTGGATATTAAAATGGAATAAAAGATGAAAAATATTTTTATGATTTCATCATGTTTATGGTAGGACAAACTTAATAACATATTAATGTTATTATCAACAAACTATAATCATAATTCAATCATTTAAAATGAGCTAACTAAGAGGAAAATGATCTCTCATATCTATGTAATATGTTCTTATAAATAAATTATCAATATAATACTATAAAATTATAATATATCACACTAATAAATAATTAATAATAAATTATAATATTATTATACTTCTATTATAATGATAATATAACAAAATTAACTCATAATCATTCATTTAACGTGGGTATGTTCATCTTTGGGTTAGTTTAAGCATATACTTGAATAGTAATTTTCATTTAAAAAATAATTGACTATGAGAATATTCAAACTTCTCTAATACAATATTACTATGTAAATAATTATTATTTTTATTCTGGAGATGTCGTATTAATATTTAAATCATAAGTTAATAAAACACCCTTCAATTATTAAGAATCACTAAAACAAGCATCTTATCAATTTTATCTTCAAGGATAAAGAATAAAACATAATATGAATGGATTTTTAAACATATTAAATAATTAAAAAACATATATCATAACAATGTTAATGACCTAGTAAATATTAACTTTTGAAGAAGATTTCCTACGACCATCACTATTGTAAAACTAGTACAAACTATCAAAACATTAAACAATCAATGTAGAAATAAGAAGAATTCATATGAAGATCTCTATTTATGAATATTATAACATATAATAGATATGACAATGTTTATGAAATGATTTATTAAGATATATATGTTTGTTATACAACAGGTTATGAATGATTGTGAAATTCAATAAAAATGTATGGGGTTTCATATCTAATTCCACATTTTGAGAGAAGATGGCATTAAGAATCTAATTTCCTTTATGTGGTTTGTATACCACCTATTTGAGATGTCATATCATTAATTATATTTTTATAATGGTATTTTATGTTCAATTACAAACACTCTCTTTCTACATGGATTCATTATGGTTTTAGTGAAGTAGTAATGGTTTTCTTGGTCTCAATTATGGTTCAACGAGACTTGTTACATATTAGGCACCATATTTCTATTGTACGGTGTTATATTAATTTATTATAAATTTAAAGGTATATAATTTATTTCTTTATAATTCATGGGATAAAAAATTCCATCTAAATTTATTTCCTTTAAATGTCGTTTTACTCAAGTTTTTCCCTAGTCCTAATAGTTTCTGGGAACTGAATTTTCATTCAATGAGGTGTGATTGTTCACTAGAACTATTTTAATATAAGTTGGGTACATTATTCTAATTTATTTTATTATTTGATATTCCCACATTTTCTATTTTATTACCTCGTAAAACCATTTTCATGTGTTTCTTAATTCACGGAGTACTCTTACCATAAGGGTTATTGATAACTCAAATCTTTATTCTTTGTGTTATAATAATTCATCTTCAACTTTTTTTCTCTATTATAGGGTTATTCAACCTTCATATTTTATTTTATGGTATTTTATAAGACTATTTTAAAAAATATATTTTTTTTATTCAAATGAGTTTTTTTACTCTTCTAAAAATGTTATTTTTAATCAAAGGTGTTTTAAAATTAATGATTTTTTTTATTTTAATGTTCACATATTTTTTCTTACATTCCTCATTTCATCATCTAAAATTATAAAATATTTCAAGTCACTATTATTGTAGATTATTCATAAAATTAAATGTTTTTAGAGGACATCCTTTAATATTTTCAATGTTTATCATTGAAAGAAAAATATTTATTTTTATATGATGTCAATGATGAAGATGTGTTATAAAATGTACTTTACATTATGTATTCCATTTCTATTATTATTTTAAAGAGGATTTATCATATTGCCATCAATGTTTTATGATATATTTATGTTAGCAATTGGAGGATTGAACTCGTAGTATCAAATAATTTGATACTATTGATACAATTCAAAGTATTCTTTTCAAGATTTTTTTTCATTTACGTTAAATCCCATTTATGTTTAATTATTATATGAGGGTTATTTTTTTTGAAAAAATCCACATTATTTATGTGGATGGATTATTATATAATTATTAAATTATTTCCATATCCCTATACTAATTTCCCTATATGGTATGGACATCACATTTTATATAGTTTTAATTAGTTGATTTTGAACTACAAATTGTGTTATTATTTTTACATGAGTAAAAGTATTAGAACTTAAAATTATTTAATATAATGGGGATGATTATTGGAAAGTTTACTATGTATTTTTGGGACCATACACCTTCTTTAATATGATGGGTTATTATCATGTCATATCATATGTTGACATGTGGAAAAGTATTTTCATTCTTACTGATTATTGAATACTAACATTGGATGACCAAGTATTTATATTATATATTTTTCATTATATTTATATACTTTTTTTATTCATCCAGTGGGTCCTTATGGAATGAAATATAAGGTCTTATAGACTCTTATGGTGAATAAATTATACTAAATCATGATATGGGTGTGGCCTAGAATTATATATCCCATTGATGCATTTTCATGTGAAATGAAACAAAAGAGGTTGGATTTTGGTTTTTTCCTCTTCCAATAACAACATAGTATCTTTGGAAAAGGACATGAAAAAAATATTTTTTGAAATTGGACATTATTTATTCTATAAATATGAAAATTTTATTTCTGATATACATATTTTCATTTGTTGTCATGGATATAGAATAATCTTATTTTGAAAATTATTATGAATTCATTTTTTATAACTATTCACATTATAAAATTTATTACATCTTTAGGCAATGATTCCTTAATTTTTATGTCTTAACTTAATTGAAAATTTTATCTCAATAGACCTTATTTTTCAATTTACTCAGGTAATGAAGAAAAGTAGTACACATGACTTTCTTATAGGGATTTAACATGTGAAATAATTTATGGGATGTTTAAGATTTTTCATGAATTAAGAAATATCTTATAGGGTGAAAAAATGATCTCTTCATATAAAGAGAACTAGTTTTGTATTAATTTATGATGTGTCCCAATTCTCTATGTCTAAAAACTTGAAATAATCCTCAAGATGTGATAAATTATATAATTGAAATTGGTTTTGAAAATAAGGATAGTGGAATCCATGATTTTATGGATTGTATATAATTGAGTAGGAAAAGAATGTTTCTTTGAGAACCAAATTCAGATGTGTGGGTTCAGAGCATTAAAAAATTGAATTTTTTAAAAATAATATTTAATTAATAGAAAAGATAAAAAATAGTGTTTTATTGGGAAACATTACATATATTTCTAAACATTTAAACATAGGTCTTATTAATCCATACTTGTATTTTTAAATGTATATTTGTACTCCTTAAATACAAATTGGATCATGGAAAATGGTTTATAAGTATTTATGTTATACATAATTCTTTAGATATCATTAAACACTACAACTTTTGTAAAATTAACATGTTTCCATATTCACCTAAAAATAAATTACCTCATATAAATACAAAAATAAAATAAAAATAATATAGTATTTTAATTCTAAATAAAAACTATATGCAATTTTATCAAATTAAAATTTTAAAATTTTATATTTTAACTAAAAAAATATAAATATATGAGGAAAATTATTTTCATAAGAAAATAACTTTTTAAAATATTAAATATAATTATTCATATTTGATATCAATTTCTAATAAATTTTGGTGTTAATATGTTATTATACTAGAAATATCTTTTCTCTATAATTAATTTAATATTATAGAATAAAGAGAATAAAATCAATATTAAGAATGGATACACTATAAGGAATAAATTATTTTTATTATTTACTTGGGTACAATAACTGAATTTTTTCATTTTATTAGTATTAATACTAACCTTATTTTAATTTATATATATATTTCAAAAACAGGTTAACTCTATTTTTACCTTCCATTTATTTTGATACATTTTAATGGTAATATATTGTTTCACAGTTCATTGTGCTTCGATTTTGTCTGTGAAGAAATATATCGACCACATTATGTTTAAAAGAAAAATATAATTTCAAATATCAAGGTGTTATATAGTAGTATAATTTTGTTATGGTTGGGAGTACCACATATTGGATATGGAATGATTTTTGGTAATTCTTGGAATTTAATTATTAATGGTTGTGTTTTTCATCATATGACTATCTCTTATTTGTGATGATTTTGGTGCTCAAGTGACTGGATTTAAATTCCTAGAGTGTGATGAAGAAATCAAAGATAAATTATTCCAATGAGGTTATATATATTTCATTTTTATTGGTGGAATAATCAATGATTGGGTAGTCAATCTTTTAGTTTATAGTATAACTGACTTTTAGAGTTACTCTTTGCGTGCATGATTGGACATAAGAGATAAAAAATGTTGGATTAGTGAAGAATTTATAAAAAGAGTAAGTTCATATTTATGATCGAAGGACTATTGTAACATATTGATGATAAGGAGAGTTATATTGAGGAGTTTGAATCCCCAATATATTTTAGTATCAGTGAATTTGGTGGTTGGTAGGGTCTTCATATGTTTGGCGGATGATTGAATTTTCATTTTTGAATTTTTATCTAAGGTTGTTTGGATTATATATGGGGGGTCAGTTTTTTAGATGTTTCATAGGTAGAGTTATGGGGAAGACTCTTAGAGAAATATCATTGGTGTTGATGGTGAAAAAAAAGTATAGGTTTTCTCTTACAGACATTAGGTACTCGATTGAAAGACACTGGGTACTCAGTGGTGGACCAAGTGGTCAGGTTCCACTAAAAAGTTAGTGTAGTTTCTAGTTCCTTTCAATGGGTACCTTTATAGAGTCACCAAAAAACTAATAAGGGATTACCTAGTGCTCAATGGTAATTTTCTCAATTTCTAATAGGGTAGATCAATAGTTTCTGTTCATTGCCTTCAAAATTTATGGGGCACGCCCCTTAGGGAGGGATATTTTTGCTGATTCCCCCTCCTTTAAATTTACAATGACCAATCCGTGGATCCATGTTATTTTTTCCCTTTTATGATTGAATCAAATTTATCCCCCCCACTCTCGACATCATTATATCTTCTTTCTACCACATCCCAAAATTTCGGTGGATGTTATTAGCGTTTAACAAAAAATTTAACCAATTCAGGGTAGAATTACATTAATATAGTGGGTATTTGTTGTTCAATTCATAAAGGAGTATTATATATATCTTAGATTGAGGTTGTTTCTTTCCATTTGAATTAATATATGTGTTGGGATCATAGATATATTTTTGGTAAACCATCAGATGATATCCAAATGATATTATAGATGAGAAATAAAGAACCGATGCATTCTCTTTCTAAAATGTCCAAAAACTATAATATGAACACAAAAAATCAACACACCACAAGACATAACCTATGAATGAATATAGACAATCATTATTGATATAATATGATTAAATGAATTTAAAAAACAAATTAATTTACTTGATTCAAATGTGAGTCCTACTGTATGGAGGGAACACTGATTTTAATTATTATAGAAAATAATATGATTAAAATATATCAATATCAAATATAAAGTGAATTCACTATACTACATAATAATGTTTATTCAGTTCACCCAGTAGTCAATTACTCTAAGTAATCACGTAGAGATGTTCACCAAGAATGATATCCCTAGAAAATCATTTGTTCGGTCAAAATATCTACCAATTCAACCTTATCATCTGATTACCATGATCATTTTGAAACTATTTTCGTCATATTTATAAATGACCTAGAACTTTACACACATATTCCACCAAACAATGATCCAAGGGTGTGGGAGGGGGTATCCTGTGACCACATCTTTTGGTTACACCTTCTGGTTGGTTTAATGTCAAATGGTCCTACATATATACATTTATAATTCATCACTTCCATTTATGTTGTCTCAATATAGGCCATATGATATTAGTAATTTTGAGAATATTCATCTAGAAGTTCTAACACATTATATGAAAAAAAAAATCTCAGTCGATCCTAACAATCTCCCACTTCAGAATCATTTTCCAAGCATCATCACCATGTTCTTCTTCATCTTCAATGAAACTCTTCCACTCCTCAAACATATTTATACCTATATAGTTATCCCACTATGATTCTATAAATCCCATCCTTATTGAGGTATATCTCAACAATATTACATCCAATACTACAACCATTTTTAGCACATTTAAAGTATTATGATCCATTAATATCATCTATAGATATCATAATTTATCTTCTTATAATGTAAACATGATGTCATACTTTATCTATATGTTATTTTCCCATAATTAACAATATAATTTGTTCCTTCTGAATCACACTCGATGAGTAAAAAAATCTAATTCCATTAACTTTACATCTTCTTATATATTCTAACAAACACATTATCAAAATAAGTTACTTCCCATACTTTTTCAGAGAAACATACACCCATACCCTTATCAAGAATGAAACTTCTGATTAAATAATTAACATAGAACATATATTCATCCCTATGATAGTGAATACTTATCCATTGGTTCTCCTCTATGTGTCTAAATCTTCCCAAAATTTTGAGTTACCCAATCACTAAAATGAGTCATCTATTCCAAATAAAATAGACAAGATTTTGAAAATCAATAATTTCTAGAGAATTAAATTCACATCCTCTTAACGTTCTATTTTATGATTTCACATGTATATATTAACAAAAATTTTTGATTAAATACCATGGATAAGGCTTCCAAAAGATGATTTCTTGGTAAACCACACCAACCATAGATTCTATTCACGGTTCAATGTCATTTGTCAATTTGAAATGATATTCCTGGGGGTGGTCACTGGTATATCCTTAATCATATTAAACTATCCCACCATTATATGAATCTAATTCAAAGTATTTAGTTACAATTCACCCATGCATGATCCCCTTATTATCTATAGCCATAAGCTCGATTTAGGTAGACTAATATCATTTTTCATGAATGTTCATGAAAATTCCATATTTATCTTCTCTAACCTTTACATTAGCTATTTTATAGTAAGAATATAATCAATATAAAGAAGAAAAATAATGAAACACCCTTCATAACACATATTAATTTAATGATTATTATCATTATTTCTACAAATTTGCTTCTATTGTATCACAAAGTCATTAAACGTTTAAATCTCCTATGTTGGATCCTACTTCAAACCATAATGGTTGTAAGACCCCAAAATTATAAAATAATAACATTATATTCAATATGATATGTTACATAATGAGTTTATTTTGTCTTCAATTACACACAACAATCTATTTAGATAACTTGTGTTCCTTCAAAAGTATGTGTTACATGCAAGGCAATGTTTTACTAAATAATAATATATTGTTTTTATTATTATCTAATATGGATTTTTTTCTAGATATTAGATTGGCTGGATTAACTGAATCATTAAAATATATATTTTATAGATGTTTTTTAGTTATCTATTTGTTATTTTTAAAAGAAATATCATTTAAAATAATAATAAATGTTTCCTAAAGCAATCATTTTTCAAAAAGATTGGTTAATAACACCTTTTAAACGTAATTAAAAATTAATTTTATCAAATTATATAAATTTTATGTGAAATAATAAACTTAATTTTTTAAATTGGGATACCAAAGTTAAGTTTTGGTGATTTTTTAATTTTTCTAACACGTTTATGGTTCTGATAAATAGTGAAAAATAATAAATTTTAATTAAAAAATTAATTTTTATTTAAATAAGTAATCAGAATTAAATATATTTTATATTTTTTTAGTATAAAATTAGTTCAATTTAATTTCATATAATCCAATTTATTTCATTGGAATCATTTTCATATTTAATTCTAATATATAAGCTATGAAAACTTTTGAACATTCTCACTTTGAAACCCCGATTTCTTATCATGACTATGAGATTTATTTTAAACTAAATTATTTAAATTCATTTAATATAAATTATATAATGGAATAAACACATAGAATAAAGAAACTATATTTTTAAATAAGGTATGGTAAAATTTTACCAAAATTGTTAGTGAAAATTGTTAATATTAATTATAGTGATTAAGGTTTAAACATTGTTTTGAGCATTACATGGGTTTGTATTAAAATTAATTTTACACACATATAGGACTCTATTTTAATAAATTTTATTTAATATTTACATTAATTAGGTATATATCATCTAATAATTATCATAATCATTTTATTATTAAATGATCAACTTCTGAGGTAAATAAAAATATACAAGTTACACTTGTCGAAACAAAAAGGGTGAAATTGAGTACACGTAATGAATAATTAAAAAATGACAAAAACATTTTTATTTTTGTTTTGTGTAAGTGTTTATAAAAACAATAATGACCAGTCTATATTAATATTCAATTTTGGATTAACATGAGGAAAGGGATACTTTGCAATAGTGAATACTTTTGGGTATTTACAAAAATGAAACTCCTCCTCAATTATGTAAGGGTACTCACTCTCCTCCCGTATACACAACTTCAAAACAAAGAGTATTTTTTTAACAACTTCCCATTTCAATTACATAAATCCATACCATCATTATATAAGAATATTTCTATGCATAAATCCAACATAATATGGATTTACATAAAACCTAAGAGGATACCCGATTAAGAGGTACTGTTCTTCAACAATCATCATTATTTTACTAATTTATCAACCTAATTGAATTATTATTAACTAATGATGTTATAATAAACTAATTATCTTACATTAATTACTAAAATTTTGTTATAATTTTGCTACCTCGAACCATATCAACTTTTATTAAATGTATTATGAAATCCTTATTCATGAGTACATGGGACTACCAACTTAACGATCGATCCTGTTCAATTTTCCAATGCCACCTATCATGATCGTTTATTATGATGGATATAAATTATATATAAATAATATATTTAACATAATTATACATATAGAGTAATTATGTTATAAAAAACTTTCTACATTTTATTTTATAGGAGACGCGATAACATCGCGCATGTCTACGATGGACAACCGCCTCATGAAGTAATTTGTGTCATCTTTCACCAACGCTTTACTAGAAATGTGATAAGGATTAATGGTAATGATTATATGGGATAAAAATTAAATAATTATTATAATAATTAAATATTTATCATTTTTAATAAAAAAATTAATTTTTTCCTTTTCACTAAATGAATGATGATTACGTCGTTTATGTATGTGTGGACTACCACCTACATGAAAAGATGTGACTCTTTTTCATCATAAAACAACATGAATTATATATATATATATATATATGTGTGTGTGTATATATAGAGAGATAATATTATATATATGATATTATTATAATTATTAACTAATAATATATCACTTACCATCATTCCATAATGATTACTAGAAAATAAAAATGTAACTCATGTATAAATACAAACTATCATATCCAAGAACATAACATACATAATATTAAAAACCATAATTAATAAATCGTTTTAGAGGTATAATTTATTCATAAATATGGTAATTATTTTATTACTACTATTATTTATATGATATAATGGTGTAATATGCACAAGAAATGGATATTTCCTGACCAAGAACCCATGAATATCGATAGTAATTTACTCCCAAAACAGTGAATATAATGAAAGAAAATTAATTAACAAGTAATAATATGGTATAAAAGGATCATATATGATATTATAAATATTAATATTGTTTTGGTACAAGTTAATAAAATTTTTAAAACCACTATAAAGGAAGATAAATAATGTTCAACCAAAAGTAAGAACAATTTATTGGATTACGTATCAATCTTATTTTATTGAGACACATTGTAATGTTAGGCACATAATTTATTTTACATGGTGTATATAATTCACCTTATACAAGTAATATCATGAATTATTTATTATTAATGGTATTATTAGTTTCAAATCGAGTGAATTAATTTAATAGTATTTAACTCAAAAGATATAAAGCGGTAAAGAATTTTACAACTCAATTTCATTTCATTAGGTTATATAAGTTTTTCATCATCATTGATATTATATGAATATGTGTACAAAGACATTTTAATATATAATATTTTATTTATTCATGTTTTATATGTATTTATAGATGATACACATAATATATTCAATTATTAATTCTCACATCAACATTATTATCATTGTAAGGGTTTATTTAAGAATATCATTATGACCGATACTGTTTATACTTTTTTTGTATTAAAGGATTTTATTTTATAATTATCTAATAAAACCATTTAATTTTCCAATAATATAGTTATTAATTATATTTTGAGTGATATTTCCATTTACCACTGTTTGGAAAATCAAATAATTTAGAAAATGTCTTTTGGAAAATAACCCTTCATGTATCTCTTTAGTCCGAAATATTTTTTCTCTCAAAAAAATATTTTATAAAAATGTTTTCAAAAATGTTTTTTACATTTTAAATTTTTTTATTAATGTAATTTGTACCCATTTTATATTTTAAATTTTTTTCCAATGTAATCTTATTGTCTATTTCATATCAAGTTAGTTTTAGAATCTTTTCATAGTGCAAAAGGAATATTATTTACAAGATTTAAAAAATTAATCACCAACATGACCATGATTTTTTTGAATATTATTTTTTAATTTTACAAGATTATTTTTAAGGAATGTTTTTATCTAATAATTTTAAAAATAATAGTGTTTATAAAAATTATTTTCATTGTAAAGGATTATCAATAAGTTTTATGTTTTAAAAAGTTATATTCAAAACGAAAAGGATATTTTCCTCAAGAATGTTTTTAAAGATATTTTTATGGAGCTTCTTTTCATCAACAAAGCAAACATTTATTATTACTAAAATGGGGAAAATTTATATTGATACCGTCCTTGTTATTTATTTATATTATTGATGATTAGTTGGACCATAGATAATACTGATATCCAATTCATTATTTTATTTTTATATTAAATAAAATCCCATTGAAATATTAAATTTCCTATGATCTTTTAAAATTAAAATTAAATTAAATATCTGATTTAATTATCAGGGGAATTCTAAATTCATATGCAATATATCGTTTCTATATATATTGTTTTACATTGAAATTTATTTTATTGTTTGCTAAAATATTGATAATATCATATTCTTTACTCAATATGTATATTTTATAAAGAACATTGTTTATGAATTAAATATATTTTTTGATGTATGAGAAATTCTTTGGACCAGAACAGAAGGGTGGTTCATACTTTTATATAGCCATCAATTCGTCAGTAGGTATCATGAGATAAATTAGTCAATTTTTCATTAAATTGGGTTTTAACTATAGTTTAAACCTTCTTTTTAATGGTCTTAAGGTAGAGGTATTATGTTCCAGGATCATGATTTACAATAACTAATCATTTCCTTCATTGTAGTTATTATAATTTTTTTTGAAATTTTCACAATGATATTATCTTTGGATTCATTTAATTTTAATTTTGTTGATTAAATGGAATGTGTTTTAAATTATTTAACTTCCCAAGTTTATTATTATTATTGATTCAAATAGCTTCATCTATTATTAATCCTTACTGAGAATTTGAGTGCACCCTTAATTTTTTTATTTCACAAGAATCCACGAAGTGTAATAAATTTGATATAAAATGATATTCTATAAAGAATAATGTTATTATAAAAAAAATGTGTTGTAATTTTTGGATTAAAATGTCATGGAAGACTCATTTATGCATCTAGTTTTCAAAAAATAATAAACTATTCGATCCTTTGAGATGATATTCCTTATATATTATGATAATGTATTAAAGCAGGATCCCTCTTCAGGATACTAGGTTTGAGGATACAACAATTGGTATTATAAAATGTTTAGTAGAAGCCCTTGAAACTAGATTTAGGAAAACATTGATTAGTAAACATAAAGCTATGATAGATAATGAAGATATGTATAGGATAAAATTCTAATTATTTGGCAAGGTAGATATTTTTTATTATTTTTTTTTGGAAAAAATCCTTTTTTTATACAACAAATGGATGTTTTCCCATAATATATCTACCAAGGGGTAATAACTCTGAAATGGGAACACTCGGTATGACCTGATCATCACCTGGTGCATGACAACCATCCTTAATGCACACATATTTTTACACTACTAGGGGATATTATTAGAAAAAATCACATTTTATTTACAAAGCAAAATTAAGGATTTGAATATATAGTCATAGTGATTGACCTTGGTTAATTTCTAGAGTATGGAAGGAAAAATAAATAAAAAATTTAATGAAGTATTTTTGTATTTGGCTTCAGGAAATAAATTTTAGACACATTTTTTTCATGAATATTTTTTTTCTAATAATCACGAAAAATCTATGGATTATGCTAATATTTATAAGAACATGTGTCCTCATTAACATAATAGTTATGAATACCATCTTTGGTTTATTATTTTATGGTTGGTCATATGTTCAAAGTCTTAAAAAAGCTTTTAAAAATTTTTTATGGTATGAATGTCAAAGGATTATGGAAATTTTGAAATAAATTTTTGGAAATTATATATTTTAGTGAAAATTTATTTAAGGAATAATTTATTCATATTTTATTGAAATTGATTTTTATTTATTGATAACAAATTGGGCTGATATTATCATTAATGACATTTTAATAATAGTCACATGAAATTGTTATACCTTGTGGGAAAAATAAATTGTATTAAAATATTGGTAAAAAGTTATTTAATGATTAATTTTATTTCAATGATATTCATCATATTATTTAGGGGAGTTTATATGAAATATATTAATATGGTTTTAGAATACTAGTAACCCACTTGTTGGGTGACAACCCATTGAATCCAGCCAGGTGGTCTGTCTTTATCCCATTATTGAAGGATGATAAGTGTTCCTCGACTTCTACTTCCCTCTATGATGTTCTATTTAATATTCTATTGTTTTTATGGGAAATTTTTTTTACAATAATATAATTGATGAACAAGTGTTATTACTTATGAGGTTTAGAGATTAATTTACTATAAATTGTGCTCATCACATTTATTTTGGAAAATAATTAGAGATATAAGGAATGAATTCTCACTCCATTGTGGATCTTATGATCTATTATAATAGAAATTTTGTTCTTGAGGAATAAAAAATAATTTTGTATATTCCTTTTTTGATTAAATGAATAAATTGAAAATTTATCAATGAACACCCAAAGGAATGATCCATACATGTTAAATAGAAACATATCAAGTAAGTATATTTCTTTATATTCATTAAGAGTAAAATAATTTTACAACTTATAGAAAAGGACCCTAAAAAATATTATCCTATTAAATTAATATATGATGAATAAAATGGTATTTTAAAACATCATATAATTTTTTTAGGTCATTACATTTCCATTGATCAATCATATTTTTGTGATCAGTGACCTCTATCAATCTGTGTAGTTATTTATGATTTTATTCAATGTCAATGTTTTAATTTTACTACCTATGCTCTCTTAATTGATAACCTAGTCACATGAACTTCAAACTAAAATTTATCTCTTATGTGGATATTTTGTTAACCCTTTTACTATGTGGGTTTTTCATCAACTTTGTTTCCATTTGTCAAACCCTTGATTATCGAGGTCAAGTTTAAATTGTGAGGACACAATTTGTTTATGGATGGGATAATGTAACCCAATGAAATTATGATAGAATAAAATTTTATTCAATAAAATATGTTACATGAAATATTGATTTTATCTTTTGTAACAAAGAAAACTGACTTTATCATACAAGAGTTCAGTTGAAGTCTCATGTTACACACATGATCACATTTTACAAAAAAATATACTATTAATAGTATTATCTAATATAAAAATTACCTCATAGCCATAGAACATAAGAATAGGATTATATAAAATTTTATAATATATAGCTTAAACATGGTTATTATTTATCTATTTATTAGTAATAAAATAATTTTCATCCAAAGGAAAAAAAATCTTTCTAAAAAACTGTATTTATTTCTGAAATAATGTTTAATCTTTCTTTGTACACAAAATTTAAATTTATTTATATATTTTAGAACTTTTATATAAATCTCCAACATAATTTTTTAAATTTTGAATCCAAAATTATCTTAGGGTGATTTTTTCGGATATTTCTAGAAATATTCATTTTTTGAGGAATAATGAAAAATATTGAATTTTAATTGAAAATGCCTTCTCAATTAAATAATTTGTGAGGTAATATTATATTTTTTATTGTTCATAATGTAAAATTATTAAAATTTTATATAAATTATTCAAATTTAGGTCATTTGAATCATTTGTATATTTAATTTTCATAAAAAATAATTGTAAACATAGAACATTTACAATTTTAAAACGTTCTTTCTCACAATGTATGTCGGATTAATTGCGAAAATCATTATCCCAATTATGTGAATTCAATTTGAGAAAAAGGATTGAACCTTTTGAAATAATAAATTTTATATTTTCTAATATGTTCAATTTAATTTTTTCCTATAATTATTTATCAAAATAGTTAAAAATAACTATCGAGATTAAGGTTTAACATAGATTAGTGCATTAAACATGTTTGTATTATAATTAATTTTGCACACATATAGGATTTATTTTTATTAAATTTAATTTATATTTAGAATAAAAATGAATAAATTATATAATTAATATAATTTGAATTTTATTATAAATGGTGAAATTACCTAGATATTAAGGAATATATAATTTAACAAGGTAAAAAAATTGTAAAATTGAGTAAATGTAGAGACTCAGGAATAACCTGATAATCATATGTCACTTTTTTGTATTTTTGATGTGTTTAAAACCAAATAAAACCTTATATATATAATTATTAAACAAAAATTTCACTTGAGGTTAGGGAGACCACCCAATAGTGAATACTTTTGGGTATTTAAAAAAATGTGACTCCTCCACAACTAAGAAGGGTTCCCACTGTCCTCCCATATTCACACCTTCAAAAACATTGGATGGGAAAATAACTGACCAAATAATATCCCAAATCCCATAAAATTATCTTATAAACCTTATTTTTGGATTAAATCAAACCATTAATGTCTTTAGTGAAAACAAATGGAGGACACCCAAAGAAGAGGTAATGTTCTTCAACAAGTGTTATTATTTTACATATTTATCCACCTGGTTAAATTCATATTATCACATGATGATATAATATCATCATTATATTACATAAAATATCATTTCTTATGAAATTTTATTTACCTAAAACCATATAATCTTCCATCAAACGGGTTATGAAATCATAGTTTGTGTGTATGGTGGACTACCGCCTCGTGAACCAATGCTGTTAGTTTTTTCAATTATCACCTCAGAAGGGTTGGAATTATGATGGATATAAAGTATGTATTTGATATATATAAAATCATTATACATATAGATTCATTATATGATATATACATATTTCACTTTCCATTTTTCAGGAGACACAATAACACTGATCATGTGTACTACGAATTACCGCCTTGTGAAACAATGTGATTTGTCTTTCATTGATGTAGTACATTGAAGGTGATAAAGAATAATACTAATGATTATATAATGTTAAAATGAAATGATTTTTATAATAATGACATTTATATAATTATGAAAAGAAAATATATATCATTTTATTTCTAAACCCTTCATAAATGTCAGATGTTAATGTCATTCATGTACGTTTATACTACATCCTTCATGAAACGATGGTACTCTCTTTTCATCAGCACACAACATGTATGATATATATATATATTGATAATTAATATGAAATATATGAAATTATTATAATTTTATGATGATAATATATTACTTACCATCACTCTATAATAATCCTTGGGAGAAAGAAATGTTACTCATGTGTACATACGACTTATCGTTCCCTGAAAGTATCATGCATAATTTTTATAACCATATTTCATTATTCATTTTAAAAGTATAATTATTGTATAAATATGATAATAATTTAATGATTATTATTATTGATATGATATTATTATATAAAATTCACATGAAAAAGTATCTAATGTCTAAACAATCATGTGAAACAAATGAAATTGTGACACAAAACAATGGAAATAATGATACATTATTAACGAACAAGTGATATATTTTTTTAAATAAATGACATATAATGTTATAAATATTTATATGACTACATAATATGTTAATAAATTTTTTAGAATCTCTATATAGGAGTTTAAATCAGGTTCATCCAAAAGGATTCTTACGGTAAGGGATTACATCTCAATTTCATTTCATTGAGTAATTTTGTAATGTTATGAGCCCAATTTTTTTTATATGGTGTTATACCTACCCTAAACATGTAATATCATGAATAATTCATTATTCATGGTATTTAATGTTTCAATTTGAAATATTTCATCTAATATAATTTACATACAATTTAATAAGTGGTAAATAATTTAACTACTCAATTTATTTTTAATGGGTTATATTAATTCTTCATCATAACTTATTTTCTATGATTATTTATATAATCACTTTTGTGTATATATTATTTTATTTCTACCTTTTTATGGGTACTTATAGCTGATACAAATAATCAATTAATTTATTAATTCTTACATGAACATTATGATCATTGCAAGGGAATATTTTACAATCTCATTCTAGTAGAGATTGTTTATACTAATATTTCTATTATAGTAAATTAGATTATCATTTCTTAATAAAATTTTTAATTTTTATTTCATCTAGTTATTCATTATATTTTAAAGTAATATTACCATTTTACAATCCTTGGTAATTCAAATAATTTAGAAAATGTTTTATGAGGAAATCTAAATTCATTTATGTCTTTAGTCGAAATTATATATATTTTCAAAACAATTTGTTTATAAAAATATTTTGTAAAATATTTTTATCCTTTTAAAAATGATTTATTAAATAAAATTTTATCCATTTTTTATTTTAATTTTTTACCAAAGGAGTCTTCTTATCGCATTACAAACATGGATGTTTTCTAACATTTTCAATATTTAAAAGTAATGTTCTTTATAGAATATATAAAATTACACGCTAACAAGGAAATAATTTTATTGAGGCTTCCTTTTCAATTTTACAATGTTATTTTTAAATTAAATATTTTCCAAATACCCTATAAGTTCATAGTTTTTTGAAACATATTTTCAAAGATAATGATTTTCAATATTTTTTATGTTTTAAAAAGTGAATTTAAAAATGAAAAGGATATTTTCTTCAAGAATTTTTTTTAATATTTTTTATGGTATTTATATTCATCATTGTAATAATCAATTTATTTTAACTCAAATAGAGATATGTTTCACTGATAAAATACTTCTTCTTTCGTATGAGGGTTTATGATTATTATTTTCCAAGGGTAGTATTGACATTGAATTCCTATTTTAATTTTTTTAGTCATTATATTCTATTATCATATTATATTTCTTCTGATCATTATTCATTTAAAATCTTATAAAAATCAATATTATTTATCTTGGATAATTTTATTGATGAAACAATGTCTCATTTATTCATATGATGTTTTAATTTTAATGATATTTTATTGACATGGGAAATATTGACAAATCTTCATTCTATACTCAATAAAACTATTTGATCAGGCCCATTGTTTATGACCATAATTTATTACCTTATATATATTGAATGACCTGGACTTATAGTGATTTATCTGACATGATATTATATATCCCCATGATTCTTTTGTAGGAATCATGAGAAAAATTAGTTGAGATGTAATTAAAAAGGGTTTTACCGGTAGTTTGAACCATATTGTGGAAGGTCTATATGTATGAGGTATCATAATCCTAAAACATGACATCCAATAATTATAAATTTTCATCATTTCCTTTATTACTATTACCCATGAGATTTCCACAATGGTATTATCTATAAATGCATTTAATTATAAGTTTATTGATTAAATGGAATATTTTATTAGTTATTTACCATGACATGTTGATCATGCTTACTAACTAATGATAACTTTCACTATAATTAACACTTTCTAAGCATTTGAGATAACCCTTTTTTCCCTTTATCATGTATCCATGAATTGTAATATATTTTATATTAAATGATATTCTTGAAGGAATAATTTTATTCATAAAAAAATTATATTTTAATTTGTGTTTTCAAATATAATATAAGACTCAAGTATGTATCTAGTTTACTGATACTACTATTAATTCCATTTATTGTATATCAATATTGTAAATCATGCACCAGATCTAGGATACTATAGTACGGGTTGCTACAATGTCTCTAATTCATCTAGCACAGAAGATCCTCGATTCTTGAAACCATGAATCTAGCATGATTCTACTTGTATATTGCATTGTATAAGTCCCCATAGTGGAATTATGTCTTCATATCCAATTGTTCCCAAATAACTCCCTCTATGGTATCTATACTTAGTACAATTTTAATTGTAATGTATTGATATACAATTGGAATGATAACAACTACATCCACACATTTTATTAGTGAAAAACCCTTTATGACATGTCATAGATCATACCTATATCTACCATCTATTTCCTCAATATACAGATACAAAAATTTATTCTAATTAACATTCTTTCTTGTATACTATTCAATTATATCCCATGTTCTAGACACATGGATGGAATCAATATCACCCCTCGTGTCTAACTCCAACTAATTTTATTCTACCATATTTTTGACCTATTATCGGCTATAGAGGATTACATCCTACATGAGTACTGAGTAATATAACATTCATTGATATCAATAAACTTTGAGTCTTACTCTGATAGAGCACTACAACTCCAACTACATATCAACTCCATATAGAAATATATATTCTAGATACATTCCTTCTGGAGCCCTTTCTTTTGAAAATCTATCATGATGATCTGTAGTCCCAGATCTTCTAAAAAAATATCACTGGAAACACCATCAAATCATGAATGTTATACAATTTAAAATCCAAATAGTATGGTGTTTCCAATACTGATGTACATCATGGAATATTTGAACATCCATAGATTCCAGATGTTTATTGAATAGAACATTATGATCTAATGAAACTTTTATCCCATCATCATTCTCATCTACACAATGAACAATCCATAGAGTCCCTTCATTAAAGACAACATTTCAAATTTGGATTGTATTTTGATAATTATTATCCTAGATTTGAAAATGAAAAAAATTCTTATCATAATATCATATAATGTTAAATTCTTTGGAATCATCCCCTAGTTTATCCCTCTCATTGTTATTATTGTTTACATGGGAAATTGAGCCAGAGGTGATGAGATGTGGGAAGAAAAACAACCATTTAGATCCATATAAATCAGGTAGTTTCTACCCAAATGGAGAAGAGGGACACATTTTGATCAAATACGGCTAACCCTAAACTGCCTCCACTAAAATATCATGGGGAATACAAAGTGGATTATCATAAATTCTTTACATTATGAACAATCCATATTTTATCTTATTGGTGAATTATTTATGTCCAAGATTACATGGTTCAGTCTTCTCTAACAATATTAACTCCACCAGAAGAACCTCTTGAACTCTCTACTTCTATACTCTAAACCATTATCATTCGGTAGGCACATAATATTACAACCAGTATTCTTTTCCACAATATATCTCTATTAGATGATATGTTATAAACACTTCATACATTTTATTGAGTGACAAAACCTATTATTTTAATGCAAAATCATAAATTAATATGGAATTTAACAATGAACTACCATGATAATGAGTTAGAGTTATCCCCCATAAAATCATATCCACCAAATCTATCTTCTAGTTATTGAATGCTTTACCTTTCAATTTAAAGGAATCCTTAAAAGGATTTTCAAATATAAAATCTTATCTTATCCCATGATCTATGTTCTAGGGGTAAAATATCACCCATGTAAACTAGATATCCATTCCAAAACATTATATAATTTACTTCATCGACATGATTTTCCCCTTTCGATTCTCTCATGAGGTATAAAATCCCTTCCATTACACCTTTGGACACAACATTGTAATAGTGTGAAATTTTCTATGAAATATCTATGAATGATATATTAAACATTGATTCATCTAGATTGAAAATGAAAATAATGTTCTTCCATAATACTGGAATATCCCATACATCCATTAATTGTAGAATAATTCAGTTTGTTCTAAAAATGGGGATTTCACTCTTTCCAAAAATATCGAGAGCATGATCGTCCATAATATAAACCTTTTTAATCTTCGTGAAATATAGTTCTTAAAACTAAACCTCCTATTAGTTGAGTTAAATTATTTTCTATATCATAGAATACAATATCTAAGTGAACTGGTGAAAATATATAGTAGACCACTCTTATTTTCCAATATAGGGTTCATAGATCCACTTTCATAAGTGTATCATTGAAAACTCACTCTATCCAATTTTCAATCCATCTTTAGGTGACCATTAATCCCATGATGACAAAAAATGGGGCCAAATTCTACCAAGATACTCATGTTTTGACTTATTTTCCCCATTTTCTATAACCTTTAAATGTTAATGAACACCCATTCTTTCTGCAATATTAAATCATCATAAATATTCTGGGATCACATTCTTATAAAGTTACTCATTCATGATTAGGTTCATTATATTCAAAAACAAAATGTCAGTATTTTCTATTTAATTTATAATTGTGATGACAATCACATCCCTTGAATTAGGAAAAAATGATTATAACTCCAGATATCTAAAATTCACTATCAGTGACTCCAACTAACATTATATTTTTTAAGACATAAACATGATCTATCACTGGATTCCCTTCCTATATCCACATGAAAAACAATCTATATAAAAGGATAACATTTTTCATTTTACTATGATTCTCTTAAATTTCTGTTAGGGTCATCATATGTTATGATATGGTATTTAATTAATGAATATTATAAGAAATATTCTATGATAATGACATTTGAATCAACCCTAGGATGTTCTTATCCAGCCTCTCACATTCATCACTCTTCACAACATATATATTGGTTTGTATAAATGGATTATCAATTTCTATTTATAGTAGAAAATCATCCATCTATATTCTCCATAACCCAAAATTCATTTCATATAAATTCTTTACTTGGACATTACCCTCATATTACTCCATTTATTCCAAATTTAATGATCTCCCATTCAATTTTAGAAAATGTAATAGGGATTAACAATTTAGTACAGGAAAAAATATTAAAATGATTAGGTAAGAATGATTATCATAATCCAATCCCAGAAACCCCATCACTTGGGCTGGATCATATGAAACTCCAATCAAATATATGATTCCACATCTTATCTGCAAATACATATTTTCATTACAACAGTATAAAATATAAACTGGAACTTGTTCGGAGGAAATAGAGAACCAATGTGAGCCCATGATTTAGTTTCTGAAAGATAGATGATGATTGAATCTAAATCAACACACCCTAACACACAACCTTATAATGAATGAATACGATAATAATAAAAAAAACCAATTATAATAAGAATAGGTCAAAAAATTACATAGTTTTGATGTTAATATCACTCCAAGGGTGGGACACTAATTTACATTAATAATGAAAAAAATATTATTACAATTGATAAGTGTAAAATCACATGTTATTCCATTCCTCTAAATAGTAGAGTCTATCTGGAGAATTCATTATTCTTCACTTCATTATTTTTTTTTGGATATGTCCATTAGTTATGATTTTCATGGAAAACCTTCTATTCAATCGAATACTTATACTACCTCAAATACTTACCCCAATACATTGTGTGAATTCAGATACACTCATGGCCATACTTATGAATTTATTTTGAGTTTTCGATGATATTTAAAACAAATTTTCCTGATAGGGTGCTAACATCTAATAAAATATTTTGGACATGCATTGTAACCTATCAAAATTTTTGTCATCCTATTTCTAGGGGCTGAGACCTCATTATTAACCCTCTCTTTATCCATATCAAAGTCATAAAAACTAATATTTTCATAGCATATCCTTTAAATTGTTTTATCTCTTATTCTAATTTTTTTTCATAGTCACAAATAATATTATGTTAACATGTATGATTATTTAGGGATTTTTTTGTTAAAATTTGTCATCGATTCAAGTTATATATTTTTTTGTATTTTCATGGACACGTTTTTAAGGAATTATCAAAGTGGAATTAACCCATTTTATTATGATTCAGTAATCATAGGGTTGATAGTTTAGTTTAGAATCAATTATTTTATTTTTTTAATGTATGATGTTTTAGTGAGTAATTTGAAGGGTTTTTTTGATCGAGAGAGGTGTTTGTGAGATCTTTGGAGGTTGGTATGATATTGATATTGTTTTTTGGATCCCATATTAGGGTAATTTGACTATATATTATTTAATCTATTAGTTATTTAGATTAATTTTTTTCATCTATAATCATTATTATCATTTTTAAATGATTCACTGAATTATGTTTCATTATACTAGAAATATAATATGATATTATGTTGTCCTAATTGTTATTAAGGACCTCATATCTTGTTAAATGGTTTGTTAGTGTCATCCTAGTCAGATAAGTATTGGTGTCCAATTTTATGGTTGATTTTTGGAGAATGAGTTTATTTCTTAATGCGGTTTTCCCATTTTACATAAGATTAAAAAATAAGGTATTTATGCGAAGAAATTTTTAATGAAAACTGTGATTTAATGTACTGGTTGTAAAATGATATTTTAAAATAAAAATTGTTTTACAAGAGTTTTTAAATGGGTTTTGAAAAATCAGATTAACATGAGTAAAAAAACATGTGTCTCCTTTTCAAATGGTCTGTAATGTGGGTTTTAATAGGATTATAATGGAAGAAAATGGTGTCTTATTTTGAGACTTGTCTTATTTCATTTTGAATTTTATAGGAGATGCCATATTTTAAAAACCATGTATCTAGTTTTGACCCTTTTTTATTGTTACACATTGTTTTATCTCATGTTTTATGATAGTATAGTTACCATTGAATGATCCTTCCCTTGGGTGATGAGTTGGTAATACTTGATTGAGACACCTATCAGGTTTCCCCTTTTGTTTATCAATATAAACCTTGGTATTCCATTTGTTAGGGTATGAACCCTTAATATTGACTGAGTGATGGGTGAGATTCCCACCATTGGTATTTAGTTGTTCTTTATGTTCTTTATTAGATAAAGGGACTCTTTAGTTTCATGGTTGAGAGCCTTAGGATTGTCTTGTATGGTTGAGGAAGGAGTTAGTTCATGTTTTCATAATTGATAGAGTACTAAATTTCAGTGATATTTATCCCTTATGGATTGAAAATTATTGGTATATATCCAGAGATATTGTTAGATGATGAATGGAACATGCTCTTTGATATTCAGAGGATGACAGTGATCTTCCACCCTGTTAAAATTAGCATATACCATTTGTGAGACATGATGAATGTTCATATACACTAAGAGGGATATATTTGTGTGACTAAAATCTAAATATAGTATCTATACTTATGCTATTGACATTAAGGATTCACCATTGGGGTCAATGGGCATATATAGTGATATATAGTTTTAAATGAATTATGGTAAATTTTATACTATTTGGGTTGGGATATAGTTGGTGTTTGTAGTGCTCTTCGCACATAAGAATTTTGACGTGAAACATTGGTTGATGGGTTACCAGAGTAATGGTGGATTTACCATGGGGTGTGATGATAGGTTTCATGAAATAGATATTCCCCTTATCCTCCTAATGTCCCACTTGATGCAACGACATAGACACATAATGCAATTTTTATTTTATGTTGATGATGATTTTGGTAATATGTTCAATGTGATCAGGGATAAACCTGTGATCTATATCATCATGTAGTGAGAGACATAATTAATGGTTATTTTGTGATATATGGGAAAATATTAAAGGTGATTCATGTTTTTTATAGTGGATATTTATTCCAAGGACTAGTGAGATTAAAAAGATAAGTATATGGTTGTTGATATTAATATTTTATATGGTTGGACCCTACACATTTTTTATTCCATTTTGTTTATCACAAGATTTTTGTTTATATGTTATTTGATTATTTAATCCCTATTTGACTTAATATTTTTTGTTTTTTTAGTATTTTTTATGATTGATCGCTCATTGATTTCCCATTTTTTTATACTTCTTTTAACCACTATATCCCTTAAATTTTTTTGGTTTAAATTATTGATGGGTAGTGAGATAGAGATGTTGATTGTGGAACTTTTATGGGATGTTTTTTGGATATAGTGAGACCAATTTGTGATTACTAATATTAAATTAGTAGTGGTTTTGGGGCATAACTCTTTGGATTATGAGGGTTTATGGGATTTTGATTATACAAATATGGCTATTATCTAGAGTTGGTTAGAACTAGTATGAGTTATTTTGGTGCATATTCCTTTTAGACATTTAGAAATAGGATTCGTTTTCATGTACATGGGGTTGTATGTTTATGGGTGGGAGATTTTCATTGGAGATTGGATTTTAAACTCAATGGGATTTGAATTCTCATCTATTTGATGGCAACAACACTCAACATGTCAAGGAAATTGTTGAATCATATTGGGTCTTTAGACTCATTGCAAACCATGTATACTTCATGGGTTTCAATGTAGATGGGATGAAATTTATTCTTCCATTCAAGAATGGAAACTATCCCGGTGTGGTATTAATGTATCAGGATGATAATGTTTTTGGAGGTCGAGTGTTTGGTGGGGGTTGATCACCTGAGTTAGGATGTGGGCCACTTCATTTTTAATTTTCTGTTGTACTACAAATGTGTTAGATAATATTCTAACTATTATTTATATACTTGATAAAAACTATTATAAACTGTATCCAATTTTATTATTCAATTTTATTTTACATATCATGTTGAAATTCACAATTTTATATTCTATATAATGTATTTCATGTTGGATACATATTTTCTGTCTATAGTTTTTTTGAATGTCCAATTTATGGATGGATAAAGTAAAATATTTGATAGATTTTAACATGGCCCATTGTGATTTATTTTGAGGAAATATTCTCCCAATGGCTTGTTTGGTCACTCAATATTAATTTACAACCTCTGTATATGGTGAGGAATACCTGAGGTCATGTAGTGACCCCCACTGATGTTCCATTCGGGTGTTCAGGGTCAGATTGATACAATTATACTCCACCATTGTTTTATAAGAAATAATATTAATTTTATATAAAACCCATGAATCACTCTACAAAACCCATATAGAGGAAACCAAATCCTCGAAATGGTATTTATAACTAAATAGCTACATAACCAATCAATCTACCCATTTAAGGGAGTTTTAATGGGTTTTTGACTGTATAAATTTTGAAACCCAAGTATTTTATAAGTCTAAACAATTTAAAAACTAATCATTGAATTACCATACAATATAAACCCTTCTAATTAACCCATGAGATTCCATATAGACCTATTTTTAATGTATTCCATGAAAACTAAATATTTCTAGGATAATTATATATAATTGGCACATGCACCCCTTGGAGGAGTGGTTATCGAGTGATCCAAATCACCCAAAAAAGGGAAGATCGTACATTCATATCATTAGAGATTTTTCCAAATTTATCTTGAAATTTAGAAACCATTCAATATCTATTCATGTATCCATATCCTAAAACCCAATTTACAAATATATAATTATACATAAAATACATTATATATAGAATAGTATGTAAAGGAAAACCTACTTTGAAATAATCAAAGATATACAATGTAATATTATTATCTGATTCATCCATGTTCACATAAAATAAATGAATTATATAAAAAGGAAGAATTAAAGTATTTATACATAAATTCACCTATAAAAGATCAAATAATGAGAGGATCATTTGGAATATCCCTTCTCATAGGTCCACATTTATAAATTAATCATTGATTTTCAAAAATATGGAGCCCTAGAATTAATGAAAGTGGATCAGTGAGGCACCCCAAACCCTCACTCCCAGATCAGGTGCTAAAATAATTCATTAAACACTGTATTTGATACCAATTTATATAAAACTATTATAATTTTACATCATATCAATGACATAAACATTTAAACAAAAAAATCATCTAATAATCCTATCAATGGAAGGATAATGGACTTTGATCACTACTTACATAGGAAAATTATTTGATAAAATATGTAATAATTTCACTTTTATTTATCCTTACTGTATTACCTTATTAACATACCCTAATCAAACTCATCTTCATAACCTATGGAATGGAAACATAATAAATGGTCAAGATTAAATGCCTAGATTGGGTAAAATAATCAACATATCCCAAAGGGTTAGATCATAATGATGAGATAAAATATGAGTAGGGGATACATATCTTATTAAAAGAATATGGAATAACATGAGTTATCCACAAGGATTAATATAATCACCAACAATATCAAATGATAAAACATATTCCATTGAATATGAGTGATAATATAGTTTACAATAAACATGACCAAAAAAATATTTTGTCTAGAATAATGAAATTTCATAGAAATGAAGAATAATAATAAAATATGACACTAATATATATGTATAAATTATAAACTATTGAAGTAGGAATAAATACATATTTTTCTTTACATGGTGAGGTGGGATTCATAACCATATTTTCTTAATCGTGTAGGCATCACTACAATATAAAAATAAATACATTTGAGTTGGTATGACCACCCAATTCAACAAAATAGTATATCAGGAAACACTACCCAATTTAATAACACAGTAGATCACACATCCCTACATGATTCCCAAAATATAATGGAAAATATTCCACATCCTAATTCCCATTGTGGATTGATCAGAAATACTCGATTTCCATAATTATTTTATGAGATGTAAATACTTTACAATTGAATTGGGGTATAGTATAGGACACCAACCATTATAATAAAAATATTCATTACATATGTGTTCCATTAGAACATGGAAATATTTATAAATCATATATCGCTTAATTAACCCTTGGAAAAGAGAAGTGATTTATGAAATAATTTTATTGATTATTTCTTAAGACATTAATAAAAATAATTTGGATAGTAGATTAAAAAAATATCCCAAACATAAAATAATAAGAATTAAAGATGTTTTCAAAGATAAAGAATAAATATTTATTATCATTGGATAAATAACTTCAAAATAAAGATGGAGTATCCCTTTTTATGAAAGACATTAATAATCCTTGGAAATGTATTCATTAAAATGAAATACTTTTTCTTGATAAAACCTTTAAAACTTATTCTTTAATACTAATGAAGATGGTTTTCAGGAAAAAATTTTATAAGAGAAATATACATTAAAAAAATTATTTGAGAAGACAATAAAACACCAAATACTTTTTTCTTAATAACAAAATCTCTAATAACAATTTTAAAATAAAAAAATTATTTAAAAAATAAAACTTTTAATCACAAATTTATTTAGAATATTTAATTTTTTTTTTTTAAAATGAAGAATTAAAATCATTTGAAAATCATTTTATAAAATCGAAAGGATGGTTTGTAAAGAATAAAGATCATATGGTGTGATAAACCAATGATTAGTTTTGTCAAAAAAAATTATACTAATCGATCGATATGTTATGGTTCTCAGTAAAAAGTTATTTTCAAAAAGGTGTAGTGAAATTTTATGAAATCATTTGCTTTTTGAAAATGAATCCTAATAACGGAGACCTGAAATGTATAATTAGGGTTTTCAAAGAAATGGGTAATGGAATATAAAACATATGATCATGAAATGAATTTTCATGATACATTAAAATAGATTTATTGGAGACCCATATCATAAAAATTGATAATAAAACATCATTTATAAAATAATTAAGGAAAATGTAAATGTGGCATAAGAAAAAACATAATTGGGTTTCAAAATATAATTTATAACATAACCAGAAAGGGGAAAATATAGACAGTGAATAGATACCTTCTTAAAAGAGGACGCGAACTATTCTTAAAAATGATATAATTTTTAGAAATAAATTCATAATGGTACACACTTTTGTAATATAGTAGGATTTTCTAAGAGGTAAAAATATTTTTAATTTCAATTTAATTCTTTAAATTAAACATTATGTAAATTCAATTTTAGGATATGGTAGAAACATTAGCTTGCAGGGATTGGTTAGATCTAATAATCCTAACTTGTTGGAAAAACCACTAGGATGCATAGTTATTATAATCTTTGTGCCCAACCAACAAAATTTCTTTTAACCATGTGGGTTGTTTTAGTGAGTAGAAGTAAGCTGAAATATTTTTCCAAAACATGTGATCCATGCCACATGACCATGTAGAGGCTATGTAATATTTATTACCGAATAAACACATTCTTTGGGCCTAGTATCCAAAATCAGACATATAACCTATGTGTGTCCCCTCCTTAGACAGAAGACACACAGATGGTGCATGGATTGGACAAAAATAATGCCAAAATATGCTACCCAATTAAAAAGGGGTAAATTAATATTTTTCCATTATGGAATATAATTTAAACACCCCTTAATATTTTCATCATTCTGGTGGATATTCTTCCCTATTTCAACCATTGGATATTTCAAGCCTCTTCCACCTAATTTATTTGTTATATCTTGCATCTAGATTTTGATTCGAGATATAATCATCTCATTGTATATCCAAAAATAAGGTATTTAATATTTATGATTTTTTATTAATTTCCCTTACTATAGATGATGATATTTTGTTTCCTACTAAAAGGGCCAAATTCCAGGGTCTTCATCAAATATTACATTTAATGCCTTTTTGGGTTGGGTTAGGAGTCAATAATGGATGAGTGTTCTCCCACATGAATAAGGATAGCGGTCTATACATTTTCATGTACTGTCTTTTTTTATAGCTAGCTTCTATTGTGCTGTACAGCAGACCTTCTGGGAATTTATCCTAAATTTATTACATGACTTTATTAAATTCTTAGAATCTTGATTTGTTTCCCTCTTAGCACCATGATAAGTTTTTTGGGGTTAAAACTCAACCCAGACCACTCATGAGGTGTTTCTACATATACGCCCCATGAGATACCACCATATTAAGGTTTTGTGTGAGATCACCGTCATAGCGATACCCTTAATAAATTAAATTTGTATAGAAGAGAGGGTTTATGACTCTGTTTCCAATCGATTTAATTTTATTAAAATGATTAAATATATTAAATCAGAAATGTGGATTTATTTTTATGATCTCATATCTTCCATATGAGTATGAGATGGGTTATGAAATGAATAATGTGATACTTATGATGAAATTGGATTCCATGGATATTTCTACACTATGGATCTTGATTAAAATGGATACCAAGGACATTTCTACTTCTTGAATAGTGAATAAATTGGATACAATTGAAGTTTCTATTCTATTGATACAGATTACTTTTGATTCCAAAGACATACATACTCCTCCGATTCGGATTTCATAAAATACCTTTGACATTCTCCATGTACATGCACCTTAGAATTCACTCTTTTACTTACAGAGTCTTCAATGTAGATTCTCTATGAACTCAATGAGGATTCCATGGTTATTTAATATATTGGATATGGTCTATTGGAAATGACATTGTATTACTTGGAATTGGTTACAAATTTTTTTTATCATGCATTATAGTTATCACATATTACTGGTTCATGATTACAATTGTTATATTGGAAAATGTCACTATTACTTTACAATGATTTAGAGTTCGTCCATGTATATGATTTGATATTTATAATGATTTTTTGTAGGCTGGATGGTATCACACATACTTGTATCACTTTATTCCTAGTTATATATCACACACTAGTTTAGCTAATATGCACAGAATTGAGACGTTATAGACACCATTAGTGGTGGCCTACTAGGTGTTATCTCACACCATATTTCATCACCATTGGGTACCCAAGCAGACTTCATGAATGTAGGTTGGGACTAGGGAATGTTCCCACATTACAATGCTTGATTGATTATGGAATATGATAAGGGGAGAAGAGGACCAACCTATTTCTCATGATATTATCTATATGTAGTTATTTTGATCCTTTTCTTATATTGATACAAGTATTTCACTAGATGCATGATTTCTTTTTTTTTTTCTAAAAAAAATTATAGCTTGGTTACATATTCATCATGTTATATTGGATATTATGTTTTTCTTTTTTATCTATACTACCAATAGGATTTACCACAACGTTTAATTATTACTATATCTATATTACACTATTTAAATTTTATGAACCGAATATGTGAAGGAGATCATGTGGGTATAGTCTTCACATGGAATTACCTTAAACCCCTAATTTTAGTCAGCAACCACTACCAAGTAGAGAGGCGATCTTTTAGTATATTGACCAACTCACTCAGGGCTCCGTTTAGTGGCTCCTGTGTCTGGATTTTACCAAGTAGTATTGTATCATTTATTTTATTTTCTATTATCATTTTTGGGTATTATAAATGTTGTTATGAATGTTTCATAAATTGGTAATGAGATGTGACATGAAGTTGGTAACCCATATATAAGAAAATGGAAAATTTCTTGGGATGGGATATTATATTATTGATAATGCTTATTATAGTCAATTTGATTCCATTTTTGTGTGCAACACATGATATGTGATGTTCTTATTGCTATTATTAAGGTTTTCACAAAAACTTTTCCGCACTATTTCATGGATTCATTGATCATGCATCAATTTAGGCTCATAAGAAATTCACATGCCATGCATACACGATTCTATAGAGAATACACTATTTGACTGAATGAAATTATTATTTGTACCTTGTGTGATATAAATGTTATTTGATTAGAATTTTGTTTATGGGACTAAGAAACATAATTGGTACTTAAAGTGCATATAATAACCTTACTATGTTTTCATGCATATATTAATGCATACACATTAAGCATTCAATTATGGTACATTATTTAATGGACCATTGGGGAAATGGATTGTAACATGTTATGGTTGATATTAATGGATTCCACACTTCAATTTATAAGTTGTATATCAATTATAAATTATTAATGGTTATTTATTTAATTCAGTCATTTAAAAAGAACTATAATATAAAAATGAATTTAAATTATTTCAAATTTTAAATTTTAGAGTTATTCATTGAATACAGTCTCTAATTTAAATTTAAATGGTTATTTTATTATAATGTAAAATTTAAAATCCATATAGATGGACCCATGATGTGAAATAGAGAGATTGACACAGAACCAACCACAATAGTGGGCATAGGGCAATGTCTCCGGTGTTCTTTATTATCATTCCTATTACCCTGTCCTAGATGTAGGAGCATGCTGAGGGGTTGGAGCTTGATTATAAGAAGTATTTTACCTATTATGTACATATATAATTATATATTATATTGCGGTTATTTTATTATTTTATGAGGTGTGTTCTTTGTATTTTTAGATATATTCCACAATGAAGGTCCCTAGTTCTATGAAAGGAGGGTGGTGATTACCATGATCTAGAGGTGGTGGGCCCTAAACTGATAGTATAACTTAAAGTACTTCCATATGAGAAATAACTTGTTGTTTTAAATGGGGGTACTGATAACCAGTTTGGAGAGGTCTCCTTCCACTTTATGCATACCATCTGAGGAGTCTCATTGTCTACGTTTTCTATGTCCACGATGACGCATGTATTCTAGTATCAATATCTACCCATGTTTTTGGTACATATTAGTAAAAATTCAACTGGGATGTGTCTTCAGACAACTATATAGATATTCAAGCACTTGGATACCCCTCTATATAGAAGGGGGAATCACACCAGGTATATGATTTGTGGAGCCTCTACACACTGGTGGGTTTTTTTGAACCTGGTTCACAGGATTAGAGATGTGTTTTAGATGGATTTAAAATCATGAGTTTATGAATACTTATTTTATTAGACATTGAGAGATAAATGCGATAGTGAGTTTATGAATCTGGTAGAGAGTGAAATGACTTTTATGGAGTATTCAACTCTATTTATAGAGCTTATATACTACGCTCATGTTTATATTGCTGATGATCCATCAAGTATGAGATTATTTGAAAAAGGTATCAGTATTTCTATTCGATTATGGGAGAAAATGTATAATTTGACTACTATAACTGAGATATTTAATCTGGTGCTAATCCCTGAATTCAACCTAAGGGAAGAGGAGGGCTCCGTCAAAGGTAGTGATGTTTCCCAACATAGTGGTATAGTGTTATGTGGAATGAAGAGATGTTTTGAGACTTCTCAGGAGTAGAATACAAGTCAGGGTGTGAATGATAGTATTTATACCTTATAACATCAGTGTAGAAGGTGAGGAAACATGAATAGATAGTGTGATATGAATCCATTAAAGTGTCGAGCCTATGGAAAGATGGGCCATCTATAACATTTTTCCAGGAATTTCATGATAACTTCTAGTGACAGTAAGTCAACATTGAATCTAGGTTTTGGTGTGGGGTTTAAAATTTCACATTTGGCTAGAAGCTAAAAAGACATTGGCCATTTTGGTTTGGGAGTGTCTATGGATGGTGGATATAGACACCATTTTATCATTGGCATGAGAGTGGCCCTGGTCAGTGTATTCAGGCTATTAATCAAGGCTATAGTTCTGGTAAGATATATTTGGTATAACCTGTACATGAATGGAAGTGAACTAGACCATAAATAGTGAGAGGTACGATCTAGTTTATTCTACTCTCATGTATACACTATTGATGTTGTTCCTTCCCATTATTTCGTATCTATACCATTTTTGAGAAGTTTTGGGCTTGATTTCTAGTTTTATGATGGTGTTTGGAAACTCGATATTCCATTAGAAATATGATTAGGGAATATATGCCTACATATGGAATGGACAATTAAGATAGTTGGGTATCACTTCTTATATAATCTCATTATTCTTGAGATGAAAGGCTTTTATATCATACTGAAAATGGATTAGTATGTTCCTTATCATCCTCATTTCACATTCGTTTACCATAGTGTATCCTTCACCTCAACAGAGGGTAGTAGGTATATCCCCAAGGGAAACTCAAATATCTAGGAAGGTACATCTAGAATAGAGAATCATGAGATGTGTGGCATGATAGCCTGGATTTTTCCCTTTATCTAGATGATCATGAAATGTGACTGGATGAATTTCCTTCACTAGTAGATCGTATTAGGGATATATCCCTGGATGTATTTCCTAATTTACCTCTTATGAATTAGGTGGAGTTATTTATTGGGATTGTTCTAGGAGCAACACTAATATCCATTACACCATATTGGATGGCCACAACCGAGCTGTAGGAGCTCAAATGATATCTAGAGGACTTAGAAGCAATGAGGTTTATATAAACCAATATTTCTCTATGGGGTACATCAGAAATTTTCTCTAATTTGGTAGACAAAAGCATTAGGGTATATGTGGATTAATAGTAATTGAATGTTTAGATTGTTAAGAATTGATATCCTTTACCCCGTATAAATGAACTGTGCCACTAGAATCTAGGAGGTCATGTTTTTTCAAAATTTTATTTGAGGTCAGGTTATCATCATGTAAATATCAAGAAAATGGATATACCTCATAAAATTATTCATATGAGGTATAGTATTTATTAATATTTTGAATTTATATTTTTCATCATTAATGTGGAATCCATTTTCACAGATTTTATGAATCAGTGTTTTCACTAATATTGGGACTCTTTCATGGTATATTTTTTTTTTGAATGAAAAAACATTATTTATTATCATACTCGACATGATCATTCCAAACACATTTATATCATCCTGAATACACCAAGAGATCACAAGTTGTATTCCATGCTTACAAAATATGAATTATGGGTATATAAAGATCACTTATTGGTTCAGATCATCTTAGAGACAAGAGTACATATAGACCAAGAGAAGAGAAATTCCAGTCAGTGACATTTGTCTATGCTTTCAAATTATATACAAGATAAGGAAACCATTGGAGAATTATTTCTTTCATCTTTGAGAATACGTCTAGCAGTTGGATTTTTATATTAAATTTTAATGTAGTGTTGAGGCCTGATAAAAAAACTAGTTGTAGTTTCTATAAGATCTTATCCAATGAATTCTATTCTTGAATTGATAAATGTATCTTTTTCGAAGATCCAATTTCTAGATATGATTATACATGGAGTAGATATAAATTAAATGGGAGTTAGGAATGTAAATTAAATAGGTTCTTTGTGAATGTGAATGAGATGAATGGTGCATTTGATTCATCTGGCCTCACTCTTGAAAGATTCCATTCTGATCATAGTCCTTTATAAATTCATCTCTCTGTTAATTATTCAAGGTTAAACCCTTTACCATTCAATTTTAACAATACATGGCTTGTTACCCAGTGCTGTAGAGTAATTAATTTGGATTCATGGAATATTGATTGCATTGGAAGCCCTTTTCATATTCTAACTAGAAATAAGAAAATTATTAAGGACATACTGAAAGAATGTATTAAATCGTCATTTTATAATCATCGAAGTGACATCAAGGAAGCTAAACCCCATCTGATTCTTTTCTAGAAAAACAAATTGCTTCAGTATTTTCCCTATCATGTGGAGGTACAATACATATTAGAATATGATAGTTGTATGACCCTTAAAGAGAACCATTCTTGTAATCAATTTAACATCATATGGCTAAAAGAGGCAGAACGGAAGTCATGGTTTTTTCATTGCATGCATAGGGAGAAAAAGGTAAGACTGAGTCTTACTAACCACCAAATTTAATGAAATGTATTTAATTATAAAAATTAAATATCAAATATTTTTACATGTTATTTTCTGGATATCTACTCTTTTAATGGGGAGGATAAAACAAAACAAATCCCAAATTCATCGAACCAAGCATTGATTGTATTCAAAATAAAAGTCTTGTTGAGACTCCTAATTAAAAATAGATTCACGCATCTCTATTATCTTTAAATATGGATAACAATTCTAGTCCTGAGGAATTCAATAAAAAGTTCTACAGGGGTTATTGGAACATTATTCACCTTTAG
Organism: Viscum album; assembly: GCA_963277665.1. NCBI lineage: Eukaryota > Viridiplantae > Streptophyta > Magnoliopsida > Santalales > Viscaceae > Viscum > Viscum album. The sequence continues at coordinate 1,849,685,032 of OY728164.1, read as the reverse complement.
GTAATAAATGATATGAGGTGATATTTTATTCATAGATCATTGATTTTTGGGATGAACTAAAATATTCATAATTTATTTGAAAAGAAATATAATGCTCTAAATATAATAGATTTTATTCTCATTGCTATTGTGAATTCTATACCAAAATTAATTAGAAAAATATTGACTCACACGGTGACTATGATTTATTAGGGATTTAAATCTAAATATCATTTTGGGTTTTTCACTTGGAGGATAATTTAGAATTACATTTACACTACAATTGATTTGGTGATGTATAAAACACTACTTTATTCAAATAAAAAATTATATTAAAAATCAATTATTGATTCCCTTTAAAAAATGGAGTGTAAGTCACTTCTTGATTCTTATAGTGGAGTGAGGATCAATACTCAGCTACCATAATTATTTGATGACTTATAAATCCTTAATCAGCGCATTAGGATTAAATATGTGAACCTAAAATTTTCAATAATAATCATCCATACATATGTTTTCCATTGGAAAATGATAACATTCATACATATACATCACTTAATAATCCCAAATATAAGAGATGTGTTTAATGCAAAATATTTCCTAGAACATTTTAGAAGACATCCAGAGAAAGACATTAAATAGTGTAATAAAAATTACCCATTGTAACATAATGATAATTAATTATCTTTTCATTGTTTAAAAATAACTTTTTGAAATTTTTGTATAAATAAAATTAAAAATAAAAAGGAATACCCTTTCTTTTTAAGGTCTTGAAAACTCCATAAAATGTATAATTGAAAAGAAAATATTTGATGTTTATAAAATTTTTTAAGAATAATATTTAAAAAAAGAATAGGGTTTTTATAAAATGAATATTTTAATGTAAATAATTTTTTAAAAATAATTTTTTTGATATAACCTGAAGTCAATAAATATTTATTTTAAAAGAAAAAATAGAAGCCTTTAAAATCCTTTTTTAAAAACTTGAATTAATTTTGAAAATAAAAGTTTTACTTTGGAACAATATAACTATAACAACAAAATTAATTTTAATTATATATAAATTTCATTCCTTATTATTATTCATGGATTATATTTTATTGATTCAAATTTATTAATAAGATTTTTTTTTGCAAAAGATAATCGTATTATATTAACTAAATTGAGTTTCATGAATTATGAGGTTTTATTACAAATTTGAATTAAAAAAAATTTAATTCTAAAAAATGAAAATATATTTTGAAATTATAATATAAGATACATCTCAGTGTAAATTTTGATAATTTCAAGAAAAACGTGATTTTTGAGTGAATAGTAAAAAAGTAACAATTTTTAAGAAACATGCCTCTTCTATTCATGTATTTACAATGTAATGTTATATCTTGGATTTATCAAAAAATGTATTTTATTTTGATTTAAAATAACCCAATAAATTTCATTATATTCAAAATTAAAATTTTTTTTTGAAAACATTTTTTTACATAAAAGGAATTTGTTTTGAACTTTTTTTATCGCATTACATATTATGATTTAAGAATTTGTTTTTACCACATTTAGAGATTTAATATTTTAATATTTATTTCATACGTAGAATATGGAAGTCCAAAAATGGTAAATTTCCTACCTCATTTCTTGGTTATTAAGCATAGTTACTTTTGTATGAAAATTAGTTACCATGGTTTGAGTTAAAACATGTTAAAAAGATTAAAAATAGGATGATAATGATTTAAATGATCAATAAACATATATAAATATTATTTTAATTTCATATTTCAAACTTATATTATCTCATATTAAAAAATGATATATTTTTTAGACACATATCTTGAGGGAATTATTAATATATTTTCATCTTTAATGACATTCCAATTGTATCCTATCACTCACATTTAAAAGGACACCCCCTCTTCTTTCTTCTCCAAATTTCAAGAAATATAATATTGGCCAATACTCCAAATATAACATCATAAAATACCTCCCCACATCCTAAAGGTATTGTTTATTATAATATCATCATAAAAAGGATTTACATATAAACCTAAGGAGGTAGTCTGAAGAATAGGTATTCTTATTAACCAAGTGTATTTTTAATTATTATATTAACCCCTTCAAAACGCTCATAAATATTGTACTATAATAAAATAACTATCGATAATATAATTAAATGATGTTAATTTAATGTTATAACCCTATTTCATCTACACAACAATGAAATGAAAAATTAATATATTGTTTATGCATATGTGGAGACTATCCCCTCTCGAGAAGATATATTGCATTTTTCATCACAAAATATTATGTTTAGTCATAATGATTGATAAAAACTAAATAATAGTATATATATGATATAAATATCATTATTCAATTGTAAATAAATTTTGTAATAAATTCCTTACTATCGATGGATAAATAAAATCATTGTTGATGTGTGTGTGAGGACATCTGTCTAATGAAATGATATATTTTAATTGTAATCACCGACTCACACAGATGTTATATATAAGTTTATTTTTAATAATAGTATAATAATTGTGATATAACAATCATTGTATGAACATAAAAAAATATTTACATTCATTACATCTTTTAAAAAAATAAAAATGTTACTTATGTGTACGTATGAACTATCATCTCCATGATGTAATACAACTCATTTTTCAAAACAACCTTACATATTTTTCTCTGGAAGTATAAATTTTTTTAAAAAATGGTAATTATAAATTTTTTTTATTTTAAATAAATAATATAATCATGATCCAATTGACCATATTTAAAATGAAAATAATCGTGGAAATGACTCTTTCCAATGTAAATAATTATCTTAACATTATTATTCAGGAAGTAAATAAACATACATGATAAGTTAGAAAAATTATAATTGATATTCTATCTTAAAATGTAGTTTTATAATGTTTTCAGGATTTAATTTTAATCCCACCCTTCCATGTTCAAATAATTTTACGGTTGTGTACATATTTAAAAACATTAATTTAAAATTAATCGTACCTGTCATTTTATTTTCATAAATGGTTATTTGAAAGGAATATTTTTTCATATTTAATATGAATTGTTTGACTTTTACCAAAGGGAAGAAATAATAATTTTACGATATACAACCTGACCAGAATTTCACACCATAAAATTATATATTTTTATTATGGATACTTTGAAAATGTATCATGGTTTTATAAAGTCAATTCAATTTATAATATTTCTATAGATATTCAATTTTTAAGAGTTTTCCTAGAAAAATGATATTTCTCCTTATGATTAGGTTATAATTTAATATGTTTTACTTATGGGATAAAAAAGTATATTATTATGAATTCGATGATAGAAATTAAGTATCCTGTTAATTTCATGTATGTTATATTAGTTGGATATTGTTTATGACAATAGAGGAACATGATAAATCTCTCCAATGCACTGGGTAATGATTATGATTTCTATATAATAATATTGGAATTTACTAGGTATGTTTTTTTATTTGATTGGGTTCATTTAAGGGTTATGTAAATATAATATCTCAATACAACTACATGAATTTTCTATGATTTAAAATTAATTTTCATGGAAATATTTTGATATCATAAGTTAAGATAATTCACGTTTTATTAATGGATTCATTATTTCCATTAACAATAAAAGGTATCTTTTTTAAAAAATGTTTTTCATGGGTTATTATTATTTCTATGAAACCCTGAATATAATAATTTTACCATTATTTTTTAATAAAAATTATTTTATGAAAAAAGTAAGGTAGTCATTGTGATTTCATGGGAATGCATATGATTAATTGGGTTCAAGTATTATTTTATTAGTGGAAAATTCTCTTATATGGTATTATGGTTTTGAAATTGACTAATAGGTTTGTTAATTTCCTTTGTGTAGATCACATATTTCACTTTTTTCCTTATAACATGTTTTCGAATGTTTTACATTGGTTTTAAGGAACAGAATGAACAATGATAAAGTTATGTTGAAAATAATAATTAATTATCCTGAAAATAAAAGTTTTTTTCATTTTAAAAGTATTATATTATGAAATAGTATATATTGAGTGGAAGTTTATACCTTATAATACATAGGTTTTTTATAGTTATGACCTAATTATTTAAATCTCTTAACCTAAAAAGGTCTTGAAAAACATGGAAATGAATTCTTATTTCAAAAATAAATTACAGGTTTAATAAGGATCATGTCCTTATAGTTTGTATATTAACAAACTCTGGATATTTATAGAGGTTGGTGTAGATAAATTAAGTAACCGTAATTGATAATAATTTATGGTTCTCATAATATATATTTTTAGGATTACCATTTTCCTTCATCTAATAAATGTCCATATTGAATGGTTTTTCATAGAGAAAACATAAATGGTGAATTAAGGGCTAACAAAGAGGAAAATATTCATCAAAATTAGCAACCTAGAATAATTGGAAGTTTAATTAGGAAGTTTTTTATTGTGTTGTATCAGTTGAAACATAATATCAATGTTGGTGGAATCTATGTTATTGATAAACCATATTTACTATTGGTGAATATTTCTATAGTAGAGGATTCCATAAAATAAATCACTCCATTGTTAAATGAATATTATGACCTGGAGGTTGATGAGTGTTGGATTAAAGGGTTAGAAAAGATATTTGAAATCATCATCCATATGGAGATTCAAAATATAATTCTATCTATTTATCATATTCAAGGTGAAACTAGTTAGTGGTGGTCAATGGTAATGAATACTTTGTAAAGAGAGGATATTGATGTCCTAGAATGTGATGAATTTAAGAATACATTCCTTACAAAATATTTTCATAAAGATATTCATCTATGGATGGAAAATAAATTCATATAATTGAGGTAGAAGGAGGATGATATAGTGTCCATGTATGAACAAAACATCACCCAATTTCCATGGTAGACACTAAAATATATCTATGGTCTTGATAGTAAAATTATTTGGATTTAATCATGATTTAACCTATGTTATCAAATGGTATTGGAATCCAATGAATTTTATTGTTGTAGGACTCACGATCTATTTTTTTAGAAGGTAAAATAGAGTTTTCTAATGATATCATGTTATTTGAAAACAATCATATTAAGAGGTCCTGATGGAAGTGAATGGGGTAAGAATCCATCAATGAAATATAAAGGTTAGAAAATCATGTTCAATCTTATGATAAGTTCAGCCAAAATAACCCCTGATAATTTCATAAAAAATATGAGGGGTGTTTTTATTATGATATTTTTGGATATGTGACTCATGAATACAATTAAATGGATCATAGTAATGGTCAAAATAATAATAAAAAATCATAGAGTAAGCTGTTTTAATTGTAATAAAATTAGTCATTCTGTGTGTAATTGTCTAAATATTGTAGTAAAGGATGGAAGTATTCAATATAACATGCATAAATGTATGTCTAAATCCCTTAAAACTATTTATAAATCTGTTATAACAAATGGATATGTCATGTGAGGAACATTACTTATTTATTATGATTATCTCACTTTCCTGTTTGATTCTATGTCTAAACATACTTTCATTTTATTTAAATTTAATGGTAAATTGAACATTTGACCACAATAAATGAAGCAATAAATTTTAGTAAGAACTCATGGGGGAAGTGTTATGTTAAAAATGAGTTATAAAACCATTAATTTCATTCTTTATAGTAAGGATTTACTATAAAACATTATTGTCTTTCCCCATGTAGTGTTTGATGTTATTCATGGTTTTGTTTGGATATTTGTTTAACATCCTAATAATTATTTCAAACCTAATGATTTTTCCCGAATGAGTTTTATTTTGTATACGAAAATTAATCCATACCATTGATAACATTTCATAAAGCAGAAAATTTGATTAAAAATTGTAATTGAAGCCAACTTATACACGTTGTTTTAAAGATGTAAGCTCCACAAATTCGTGATATTCATATTGTAAATGAATTTACATATTTATTTCCTAATTAATTTCCCTATATTAAATAGGATATAGATATTGAATTTAATATTTATGTAGTTCCCCATTCCAATCCAATATTAATGCATCCATATTGAATGACTCATGTAAAACATTTGGAATTGGAAAATTGGTTTCCAGAGTTACTTAATAAAGATTTCATTCATCTTAGAACATCACCCTGGGGTGATCCCATTATGATTATAAAAAACAAAATATTATACCATGAGTATTTTCATTGATTATATACCATTAAATATTGTTAATATTATAAATAAATATCTATTACCTCATATATAAGACATATTTAATCATATCCATGGATATTTGTATTTTTCAATAGATGATCTCAAGTCTAAGTATCATTATATGTAGCTGAAGGATGATGAAATTCAAAAGACTGTATTTTAGAAAAGGTATGAGAATTATGAGTTTTTGGTTATTCCATTTGTATTAAAACAATTCTCCAAGCACATTTATGGGCCTTATTAATAGGGTTTTATATGAGTTATTAAAAAAATTTATGGTTGTTTTTTTTTGATGAAATGAATATTTATTCTAAATTTTTGGATGATTCTAAAAAAACAAATTATGTTTTCTTTATTAACCTTATATGAAAATTTTTTTATGGAAAATTTAGTGAATTTGAAATATGGTTTCAATGGATATATTTCCTTGGACATATTGCGAATAATGATAGTGTTTTTTAATAAAAGTAAAAAAGTACTAGAAGTGCGTAAATAACCAAAACATGTCACATATATTCATGGATTTCCTAGATTATTAGGATAATGATGAATGTTTTTTGAATACTTTACTCATTTATCAGGACCACTAACCAAGTTAACTAAAATTGATTTAAATATATCCAATCAAAAGATTGTGAAAAATGATTCTTGGAAATGATTTGACAATTAATGAATGCTACAGATTTGGACCTTCCATTTTGAAATGTTTGTTTTTTAGCTGTAGTGAATATTATTTAAAGGTATATGGTTATGTATTGAGGTGTAATTACTGTGTAGTTTCTTATTTTTTAGAAAAATTTGAACATAATGAGCATAATTATACTACACATAGACATTAACTAGTGGTTCTAGTGTTTTTTTTAAAAACATGAAGACATCATTTAGATTGAGTAAATTTTTTAAACATATACTAATCATAAAATTTTTAAGTAGAAATCAACTAAATAGGAATTTAACATGAGGTAGAAAATATGGCTTGATTTAATTAATGATTATAAATGAATGATTCTTTACCATCCATGAAAAGAAATAAGAGTATCTGATTCCTCGTATCAAAAATATAATTCATCAAAAACTATGTTAATAACATAATTTAATCCTTTATTTAATGATTTAATAAAGGATATCCTAGAAATTACGTATGATAAAAATTCTTTTATTCTGGTTTAGGTATCAATGTATACATATATTTTTTAAATAATTAAAGAGACTTAAAAATAATATCTTGGTTTTCAAGAAATTTCATCATAAGTAATGAATGATAAGTTTCCAGAGGTAAATATTTATAAAAAATTTGTTATTAACTTTTTTAAATAGGTTGTGTTTTCAGAGTGATTCCTCATTGAAAAAATAATTGTTGGGTGAAGCTCACAGATCTTTATTTTCATTTCATTCAGAAAACACTATGTTGTATTGAGACATTTGGGAAATTTTCTGATAGGATGGAAAGAATAGACGTATTTCTAACATTATCCTGCAATGTTTGCCTTTTATATAGTATAATGAGGAATGAAAATTTCCAAAATAGGTGATTTATCCTTTTCTAGTTCCATAGTGGCAATGTGAAATTATATCTATAGGTTCTATAGTTTCATTTGCAAAGAAAACTCATGGTTATAAAGTGATATTGGTTATTATTAACAATTTGACTAAATACTCTCATTATCTTCCTATTGAAGATAATATTATATTTTTTCACATTTCTTTATATATTATAATTAGATTATTAGTTTATATAGTGTCCCTATTTTAATTTTATCTAATCAGCATATCAGATTTAACTGTATTTTTTGAAAAATACTACAGATGCTTTTGTGTAATGAATAAAATTTAAGTATATCTTTTTATCTTGAATTTTATTGATAGTTTGATTGAGGTATTTGGACTTATGAATATATGAATTTACTTTTTTTATTGGATATCCTAGGATATTAAGATTAAGATTTTATATTTGTTGATTTTTCTTATAATAATAGTTCTCATTTCAGTATATGAATAGAACTTTTTTAGGAATTGTATGAAAAGAGGATTCTAACAATAGCTTATTTTAAAAAAGATGGAGAAATAATTTTTTGGTACTTGAATTGGTAGAAAGGTTGATTGCGAAAGTGAAGTTGATTCAGTAGTATTTGAGTATATCGTATAGTAGGAATAAGTGTTATTAGGATAAAAAGATGAAATATATTTAATTCATGGTTGGCGTCCATTTTTGTCTAAAACTATGTATTAGAAAAAGTCTTATGTATTTCCCTTATTAAAGGAAAGTTATTTACATGGTTCATTCGACTATTTGAAATTTTGGACAATATAATATTGGTAACTTATCGTGTAGAATGTCATCTACGTTTATCTCATGTACATGATGTTTTTATTTCTTCATTTTAAATGATATATGTGATATACACATCTAATGTTTTTATTATGTTCATGTAGTCACTTAATCACAAATTCAATGCATCATTTTTTATATTTTTTATTAATTACTCTTTTAATTTTATCCCTTAACCAAATTTTACATTTACCATGGTAGATCATGTTTTACCTAGATAACTTAATTTTGTACCTATAAATGAAGTATAAAAATTTTCCTAATATATACATTATTCTTATAAATTTTACATTCATAATAACTGGTTATATTTCTAAATGTGATAAAAAATAGTTCTGAAATAATAAAAGTATAATGAATAAAAATTATTTTCTAGAAAAGATACAAATTAGGTTCAAAAATGTCAAATATAAGTTTCTAAGTGTGAAATAATTTTTTCAAATATATTTTATATTAAAAAATAAATATATATTAATAAATATAAATGTTAAATAAATTTTTATGTTATGATTATATAGTGATCAGTTCTTAATTTTTTATATATTCACTATTCATAAAAAAAACTTTTTTAGAAAAAAAAAATCACCATTAAAAAATTAGACATTTTTAGTTAGAAAATGAAGTTATTTTTATGAATATAATTATGTTTCTATATAAATTTTAAATATTAAAGGAATTTGTTTATTTCATAACAATTCAATTTGATCCAAAAATAAAAAAATATTTTTCTAGTAAGTCTAGATATTTGTACTAGATATTGGTGGGTATTTACTATTGAATGATTAATATATATTTTAAACATTCAAAAACTATATTACTATCCAAATATTTTTCTTATTTGATTTTACACTTGAATAAATAATTGATTTGTTACCTTAGCTAAATCTGGCATCTTTTATTCTCCCCCAAAATGAATTATGTCCAAATAATTAAACTTGTTGATAAAAATATATAAATTTATAGATACTACACCAAAAAATTCAATTTAATGTCATCTACATTAATCAATCATCCTTAATACCTATGAAATACTAATAATATCTGGTCACACTTGATATTCTTATCATAATAATCTATATGAAATAATTATTTATCCAAGGATCAATACTCTCATATTCAAAATCCTAATTACCAAAAGTTACTAAGATATACATTTAAACAAACCTCATTGAATTAATATGAAGGTAAAACCAAACATTATTTATGGGTGTTGAAATAGTTTTCATTCCTTATTTTAGAGGTTATTTGTAAAAAATGGAAACTACCTATTTTGTTCACGAATAAAACACTAAATTTAAAATCCAAATATTTAATTACTTTAAATTTCCTAAAAATTTATGTCATGTAATAGAGAAACATTCCTTGAATATCGTAATGATTTTTTAATAGTGTTTTTGTCTCTATAAATGTTCTCTTCTACCTTTTCCATAAGGTTTATAATAAATATTATTAGATACCAACTATAAAACCCTAATTTCATCACCCAATATCTAGATGATACTTTATTACAATAGTATAAATAAATATATCTAAGGATCCAAACATGTTTTTGTGTGATCAATTAGAAACATAAATGATCATTAAATTATCTCAAAGACTATAGATAAATCATATAAAAACATAATTTTTTTTTCAATTATCCTTAGAACATAATATGTCATAGGTAGTAGTATTCATTGTTTACTATATAAAGGTAAGGTAGAATAATTCCATGATAAATGAAAAGAAGACAATAGTATACCAATGGGAATCATAACAACAAATACCCACATGGATCATAATAAGTAATATCCCATAGATAGAATGAATAATGGCGTTGATGTTAAACATACCATCAATATGTCAAAAAAAATCATGATATTATCATCAATAAACTAAAACATGACATCTTTATATTGACATAAATTACTCCTTAATAGGAAACAATAATCATACCATCAAAGCCTCATGTCATGGAAATATTAATAAATACGTAGTCATGCAATATAATATCAAAAATGGTATGTTTAATGAGATTTATTAATAAATCAAGTAAATATACAAATTGAGGACACACTCGTCATATATTATGTTCAATAAATCAACAATATAATGTGAATGGTCAAAAAATCATATATTAATGTTTTCTAAGGAACCTCAAACATAATAATGTCTATGTAATCAAAAACTATCCATGTACATGTAATATATATATATGAAATATCAATATTTCAGCATTAAATTAAATAATGAGTATACCTTGGTTAATGTATAACAATATATAATCATAATATGATAATATAATAGAAATGAAATAGTTTTCTAATGATATTCAGAAACTATGAAGTTAAATACAATTCAATTAAGATAATGTTGTTTATGTTATTTAAACCATATATATAACTTGTATACAATTTAGTAAATAATTTCTCATATCAATAGATTTATATTTATATATTTTAGCACCTTTTCATTTGATGAATTATATACATGTTATTCTCATATATAATACCTTAGTAGAAGTTTTGTTTTTATACATAATGGGCGATTTATGAAATTAAATGCTTCTGATTGATTACTTATGTTATAGAACTCTTACTTACATCACATTAGATATATACAAGATCATAGATAATGAAATGATGTATAATTTTGGAATTTTCTCCATTTATGTGAAATATATTATACTAGAAAATATTTTTTTGGGAACAGAGTAAAATGGAAGCTTTTTTGACATAGACGATGCCCATTTGAAGGAATACATGACATTTAATAGGTTTAAATAAAAAATCATTTATTTTTATGAAAAATAGAAATAAAGGGAAAAACATACTTTAATTATGAAAATATATGGATGAAAATGCCATTTTAAATAAATGAAATTATTAATAAACATTTAATATAAATAATTTGTTTGAAAAATAATATATTTAATCATAAACAATAAAATGGAATAGAAATTTTGAAAACCATATTCATGAATTTTGTTTGTTTTTTCATATAAATATTGAAATTCACCACTTTAAGAAACTATTTTAAAAATTAAATTAATGGATTTGAAGAAATTTTTTAATAATAAAATTTCCCAACAATGGAACACGGTAAATAAGTATATAAATGTTAAGAGGATCCAAAAAGGAAAGAATTAGTTTATAGATTCCATTTATAAGTATGGTAATGATTCAAATAACATAAAAATAGATCATTAAATATATTTTTAACCATATGTTATGGTTATTTATGAAAAAATAAGTCATTGTAAAGTAATATCATCATTCCAAAGAATAATTCATGCATAATAAGATTTATGAAACAAGAAATGTAAATTAATAAAAACAGCTATTAAGACTTATGTAATTTATATATTTATCTTGATGAAATATGGGATATTAAGTGAAAGTGAATCTAACAAGTATTAATAATAATTTACTAAATAATAATTCAATAGGGTCGTGTATAAATCCAATAAAATTAAATATAAATATAATAAGAAATATTTATGAAGGAATTAAAATTTAGAATAAGATCCCCAACCTTAGTTCTTTTTTTATTTGGCCATGTATTGACTCATTTATAATTAACATACATCAATGAATTCATGAATATAGAAAAAAATATATTCCTTTTTGTATTTTTTGAGTTTTTATAATCATTAAAATTAATTTTATGAAATTTTATTTGAAGAGAGAATGACTTCAATACATGTTTTCATTATAAATTGGCCAGTTTTTTGAGGTTTTTTATTTTGAATATTTGTAATGTATAATTTTGGAAATTTTTTATAGAATTATAATACATAAATATAAACTTATGTTATATACTACTCACTAACAATCCATGTAAGAAGTATCCAAAAGAGATAATCTTTCCTTATTGTCCATAAATATTTCATGAATTATCCAATGCATATTCCTCAAGAGTGTTCAGCCAGATGTGCACTATTAATACCACTCATCATGCATCGAGTGATGTATGAGTTAACACTAAATGATAATTTTTCAGATAGATTATTCCAAGGTGAATCTGTTATGTGGCCGCATCTATTTTCAAATATCCATATGGGGATACCAATTCATCAAACCAAACACTCTTCAGAATCAATAGGATGGTTTAATTTATGTGGTATTAGAGAATAATAACGAAATAATAGGGTAGTTTAATGATATGTAATTGTGATATATTAGTTAAAATATAATAATTACATAATAATAATTTAATATTTGGACACTTATCATTGAAAAACATATAAATTTTAAGGGTTACAAAAATAAAGTAGATAGGAGTTTTGGAACCCTGACATCTGCATAATAATGACTTGGAAAATTGATATAATGATAGAGAATAAGTAATATCACATTTAAATTATTTAAAATAGAATAAAATATAACATAATTTTAATCAATAATATATATAACAAATGTTTAATATTAATTATAAAAAACAAACTAACTTTGAATAGAAAATTGTGGATTAGAAACTCTTATGTATCTCGAGCATCACAGTTTTGAGCTAACCCTTGACCCAAAAAAACTATCAAATATTGACGATAGAAAAATGGAATAGACTAAAAGGGATATATTTTGTTAATTTAGTTTAAATTGTTTTGTGGGATAATTATATGATGGGGGTGAGTATTTATACTTCAAGAGGGATGTATTTAAGTTTAGAATTATTTACTATTTTAATATTTAGGCTAACTATATTTCTGTGGAATTAAATTAAATGAAAATTGTTGATAAATAATGAAGAAAATGTTTGGTATGTTCTTGAAAAACCATAAATTCCTATTTAATGGGTTTTACTTATTTATTATATCTCCTATCAATTTTATCATTTTACATAATTTTATCTTTACAATGGTATCTCAATTTTCAACTTAGTGACATATATTTGTGACTTATAGTGAAATTTATGTTATAGAAAATTTTTATCATATGATTATAAATATGAAATATATTTCCCTTTATAAAATTATAAATATGGTAAATTTTTTCCAACCCATGAAGTTTTTTTAGAAATAAATTACATGAGTTCCAAAATATAAAATATAATTTACTAAATGTAACATAATTTTTTCAAATGAATTATATTAATCAATTTAAAATTTTTTATCTAAAAAAAGATCCATATATTTTTTAGGTTATGATCAAATAATTATCTGTTCTTGAATGTTTTAAAAATTTTAAAAACGACATTTTCACTATTCACCTAAAAATTAACTACATTAGAAAAATATGAAAAATTCAATCTAAAATAAATTAAATATGGTGATTCCTATTATTTATTAAATTTTATGAGAATAATATTATATCAATCTAAAATATAAATATTATATTAACTTACCTATGTATTTAAAAATAACACATTTTTTCCAAAAAAATGAAAAAAAAAAGTTCTTCATGTTAATTAAACTTCTATTATAAGACATATGAGTGTGTTTTCTATTCATTGACTAATATTTTTTAATAATTGATAATTATAAAAAAATATTTTTTTATTAATTTTATTGGAAACCTAAATAGATAAATAATTCCTTACCTTAGTTGAGTCTCATGTCATGCACTTGTGTGATCTATAATTACTTACACATTAATATGGTTTGAATATATTAATTTGGTGGATGGGAAAAGGAGTCAAAAACTAATTTTTTATAAGAATTCATACACAATAGAATAAAACATGATATAAGAACAATTCCATTAGATTAAATAATTTTAATATAATATGTATGTGAGATATATTAAATTGTTAAGACATTTTAAAAAACCCTCCAATTTTAAATGTGATATTACATCCAGAAAAGAACATATCAATATCTCAATACATTAATAAGGTATCATCATGAAATAGTTCTCTATCTATAGATATTGTTGTGTGAGGAATGAATGTTATAAGGTTTCCATTAGGTTTAGGGACTTGTTCATTGATCTTTTTTTGTGTTACACTTATCAAGGAAACCCTAACTATTAGGATACTATTGGAATAATGTTATGTGAATCCAGTAGATGTATTTAGAAAAAGTGTTCTCCAAAAAACTATTGCTACATCATGTCACCTTATTTATGTTACTCATTGAAGAATTTTATAATTATTTAGTTGGGGTAAATTTCATGTTTCTTGCGTGGAAGTCTTATAATTTTATACCCCCGAGGGGTTCTTCGAAATTGGGGGAAAATGTTTGGTTCCAACATAAAAACTGTGCGGCCGTGTGGGAGGCACTAGAAGGGGTTCCATGGTGCACCAAAACCACGAGACCTCTCACATAATAAATTAGTCTTAATGAATTCAGGATTTTTATGGTATGAATATGGATAATGTAACTATGCATCCAAACCGTATACCCCAAATAGAATCTTATGGAGGCCACATTGTTTCAACTAAACAAGGGGTACATCCAACAAACATTGCATCTAGGGGTTTAATCCCACTTTTTTTAAAAACCCAAGGATTCCCTAGTATAACTCATAATCACCATATTGCAACCCTAAATTGAATCCTTTGTCCTTAAAGGATCTCTAGAGGTGGTTTGGACATTTCTAACTCATTATATTTGTTGATCCAGGTTTCATTAAACCAATTTGATTTCCTTCGAGTAAGTTGATCTTATTTCATTTTTTTTCTATTTATTTACTATTCCATCACCTTAGATATCCTTACATCATCGTTATATTTATGTATCTATTCTATACTTTTATGTATCTTGATTATATGTTGTGTTTCATGATCTTTTATGACTTTTTTCTTCATTGGTAGTTCTTGATATGGGATTTATGTTGATTCAATTTCAAAAAAATATGTTTGTGTGTCATTAAAGATTTACACTTCACTTGAAACCATGCATTTATGAATTAAATTTATATGAGTTTTTAAATGAATTTATCAAATGGATTTCAGAAGATTGACATTTGATTTTGATATTATCCTAAAAGTTATGAAATCCCCTTGAAATTGTTGAGATAAATTGAGAGAATGGGTTGATTGATTTGATTTATTTGATGAAATTGATTTTATGTTTCTCCTAGAAGAAAATTTATTTAATTGAATGAGTATTTGAAGGGGAATAAATTTTATGAAAACCGTGATTTTGTATTGAAATGATGTTGGAATCTTAGAAATTGAAATTTGGAAACTATATTTTCAATTAATTTTAATTTTTTCATTTTCCCATGTTTTATTAGTAGACTAACTCTTTATTGGGATACAATAATGGGTTATAGTTTTACTACCCATATTGGGATCCCCAAAGGTGGTATTTTTTGGTTTCCTAAATGGGCTTTGAAATTGTGTTATATATTTATTTCTTAAAATGGGCTCCCCTAATGGGGTGTAGATTGATTTCAGAAAATGGGTCCCCTAAATGGTGTGTTGATATGAGTTTGCACCCATATGTGTTGATCAATGAGTGTTGAGGTGTACTGTAGTACTTCTATAGCCAAATAATAACATACTGACAGAAATATTTCCATGGTTCTCACTTTACTATATTTTTTTCACATTACATTGATTTTAGAGTAGTTTTATTCATAAAAACATCATTATATAAACTATTTCATAAAAATGTTCATTTATTCTAGTATTGATATATATATCATAATATTATTATGAAATCATTTTTTTGAAAATTTCTATATGTTTTTTTTTTCTTTTTTGTATTTAAATTGATATAATATTTTTTTGGTTTGATATGGTTTCATTTAGCTATTTGTATATTATCATATGTCTGGTTTGAGAAAAGGGAAGACACCACATGAAGCTGGTTGATTTTCATGATCTTTGGGACTTAGAGTCATTGTTTTTTTTCAGTTGATACATTTTTCACTTGTTGAATGGGATTCCAGAGATTTTATATTGATGGATTTTTAGTACACAAATGATGTTCTATTTTGGGGTTTTTTTTATCTATTTGATTCTAGCAATTATTTCTTTTTAGAGTGTTGATCATACCAACTTGTATCCTTATATTATATCGATTTGTGGGAAAAGAATCCCTCTTTGATATTTCATAATTCCATGTTCTTGTCTCCAACACACATAGATCGAGAATTCCCTTTATGATATGTTAGATATAGAATGGGTAACATTGTAGTAGGTTTTTTGGGCAGGTTCATCAAAACTATACAATAAAAAAACCATATATGATTTGAATGATGTTTTACCTAAATGACTTTGTGGTGAGATGAATGAGAAACCCCAAACTCAGACTCCCATATCCACTGATAAAAAATACATTACAACTATCTGTGATTCCAAGTAACATTACCAAATATAAACCTACATATATTCCCACAATTTAAACATAACATCTCAGATTAATCACACAATCCTATAACCTAAGGGATTATACTCTTTTTATATTAGTTACATAAGTTTCTGATTTTACAAAACATTGTGAAAATATATCCACAGTCACACTATATGTGGCTTAGATCTAGATATATAATATTTTATATTCATATCCATAACCTAGTGAATGAAATGATAAGAAAGGGGTGAACATAAACCCCTCTAAAAGTAAAAATTCCTTAAAATTTCATCAACCACTTGATCAAATTCATATGATAAACACGATCATGTGAGAAATATATTATTAAAAATAACACAGGATAATAAGAGTTTAAAATTTTTCATCATTGAAGGACCTAAAATTTAAAATGAACAATCATGTACCATGATATATGAGTATGAGATAATAAACATTATCCATGGAGTACAATAATTGGCTTATGACATAAAAATATGGAATTTGATGAAATCATAGAACAACTAGGAACCATTGAATAAATATAAAAATATGAAAACATTACATTGTCTTTAATGAAAAAACATATATTGATCAATTGTTTAGTGGATCTGACATTGCTTACTTCAACCCATTAGGGACTCGAGCTTTATAACTCAGGACCCAATAGTCACACATGTATTATACCTATTGGGAAACATTAATCTCATGAGGTATATAAACATAAACAATTTGATTGAGGGTGATATAGGACACCAACCACTAATCATTGATACATGTATGTTCAATAAGATATTAATCATTCATTATTATTTGAGAATACATGGAAAAAATTGATTTCTTATCCTTTCCAAACAGTATCACATAATGCGATATTAAAAGTTAATTAATAGATACAAAAAAATTAATCACCAAAAAAGAGTGTTTCAAAAATTAATTTAGAGGGAATATAATAAAAAAACTCTATAAGAGATAGATATTTTAGAGTTAAATAAGAAAATGGATGTTAAATTAATACATTCTTTAAAAAAATTTATAAACAATGTTATAAAACAAAGACGTTTTTATTCACTTTGGAAAATTAAAATATTGAGTAACTAAAAAAAACATTTTTTAATCATTATTATGAATGAAATTTAAATAACAGAACCCTGAAAATATATATTTTTTATATATAAAAAATATTCAGTGGAAGATTAAATGTATTATCAATAAAGGAATTATATTTCAATATTCAAAAAAACATTATTGAAACGTACATCCAAAAAATATTGATAAACCATTCAATTCAAATTATCTAAATTTAAATTTGAAGGTCAAAAGAAATAAACAAAAAAATTTCAATTTATTTATTTGTTATATTTTCTAAATGAGTGAATGTGGATATAGAAGATAATGATATCATTTTCCTAGTTTGTGAAGTACTCTTAGCGTCCTCATTTTTTTTGAAGAATGTATTAAATAAATAAATATTATTAATTAACTAGAGTCAAATATGGACAATTATGACTCAAGAAAAGAAGATGAGTAAAAAATTCCCTTACCAAATTAATATCTCTTAAATCAAAAACCTATGAAATATAGGGCTTAAGATGAAATTTTCATTAAATTTTATAGTTTTAAATTATTATAAAAACATCCATGGGATAAAATATACAACACCAAATATAAACATAATTGTGTGTGTGACCCATGTCTCAAAGAAAGAAAAGTGAGATGTAAATCACCTTTAACATTACTCATGAATTTCAAAAAACATCATTAAATTCATATGTAATAAATAGAACCAAATTAATAAATTATTTCACAACATTATTTCTATAGTTTACACTATATACCCTTCTATAATAATAATTTATTTTAAATATTTAGTTAGTTATTGTTATTTTTCATTATCAGATGTTATTTATTTTTATTGTTCCACACTTGTTTTAAAATATTTATTTGTATCCTAGTTATATGATAAAAATATTATAATTCCTAGATCTTAATTGGTATTACAATATATTATTTATAATTATTTATAATGATTATATTCCATTATAAATGTTTTTATGGTTTGGGATTATCAAATCCTAGATGAGGTAGTTTCTATACTTTTTGATGAAAAAAAGATGGCATATAAATAATGATTTAAATATTAATATAATATTTCCAAAACCATAATTATTTCATAAAAATTATTTAAATTCATTATTTAAATTCTGGTAACCATCCTTGTAGGGTGATGATAAAAAAATAAATATGTTGCTGCAGGTATATGATAATTCTCATGCACACACACATCATTATACTTTTACATAGAATAATAGAAAGGTAGAAAAGGGTTTCCTTTTTCAAATTATAATTTTTTTTAAATAAAATATATTAAATAAATAATATTACTCAACCCTCTATCTATGGTGGTGAAGAAAAATTAACTACCTTGGTTCATGGAGTTGGTAGTTCACGCGTATACACAAACGATGATCTCATTTTTCATAGGAAGGGGGAAGGTTGATAGTAATCATTAAATCAATGTAATAAAAATTCAGTCTAATAATTATATGGATTTATAGTATGTTATAATATACTTCTAGGAATAATATGAAGACATAATGATATATAATTTAAATGGATTGTCTTGGGATTTTTTACCAATATATTGGAATAACTCCATCTCAAATTGAATTAATCCATTTAAGAGTGGTATTTTGAGGATACCAAACTATCTAGGATAGGTATAGTAGTGATGGGTTTTATTTGGGAGGATTTTCGTTGAACTTATGGGATTTTAGTGTGAGTATAAGTGGGGTAGTGAAGGAATCTTTTTATAGTTGAGAGGATTGATATTTTGGGAATAAAGGGACAAGTCCCTATTCAAGGAATGTGTATCCAAATATAGAAAATAATTTTTATGTGTTTTTTATTGGTTTATACACCTCTCAACCACTCATTTAAATACCTTTTTAACACCCCTTTTTATTTTAACCATTGATTTTATTTATTTAATTTTTTGACCTTTAGTGTGGTATCTTATTATTTCCCAAGTATAATTAGTTTTCCAAATATTAAATAAACCTATTTAAATAATGTGCACCTAATGATTCCTAATATGAACACCATTTTATTACATATTATTTCTAAAAGTGGTAATAATTAATTCAAATGTTATAATTGATAACAGTTTAGGGACAAATATAACTTATTTTTTAAATTTCAAATTTATGTTTGTAAATTAAATGATTCATTTTTTAAAGAATAATTTTTCATATAAAATATTAATTTTTGTTGAAGAAAAAGTTAATATAAAATTTTATTTTATTTTTATATCCTAATTATTTCATAAATGTAATGATATTTATAAATTCACTATTCAAAAATATTCACTTAAAAATAAATTTTTTTAGAAAAAAATAATCTTGTAATAATAATATTATTCTCATGGAAAATAAAACAATTTTTTGATGTAAAAATTTACAAATTTTTGAATTTATATTAAAATTAACACCTAAAATATAATGAAATATGTTTTTATAATAAAATGTTTTTATAAAATTAAGACTTCAAGATCTTATTTCTATTACCCATTAAATAAGTGTTAATTTATGTGTTTATAAGTTTATATATCAAAGTATATATATTATTTAAAATATATAAATTTTATTAATACAAATAAAATCACAATGAATATGTGAAAAAAATTATTTAATTTAATCATTTCCAACATTATAATGATAACTATCTTTAATCACGATAAATTATGTTTTTTCATAGAAATTAAATTTCCCTTATTACTTAATTTGAAAATAATGGTTAAAAATATTTAAATAATTTTATCCAAATCAATTTCTAATAGTGATAAATATTAATTTTAATGTAAGAGTGTATAATGCAATAAAATATTGTATGAAATAATGTATCTTCTAAGAATAACATGAATTGATCATTCCCAAATTAATAAATAATTGTTGGATAATAACATATTCTATTGTATATATTCTTAATAATTTTCATTGAAATCATTATTTAAACTTTATCTAATAAAATTGACAGCGCATAAAAGGATAATTTTTAGTAAAATATATACTTTTTCATAAAATGATTTTATTAATAATTCATCCACATTAATTTAATTATATTATTGAATTCGTATTAAAAATTGAATCTATTTTTATTTAAGAATATATTCCATAGTACGGTCCCCTCTATTTATACCGAGCAAAATTATAACTAAATTATAACATTTATATTTTATACATATAATTTTATCTTAATAAGATGTACCATAATACATTTTAGTTTAATGTTGTTAATGAAGTAATATACTAAACATATTATTTAAATATAAATTGATATTGAGCTCTAAGGGTTTTATAATTAATTCACTAGAAAACATATTACATAGTGAAATATGGATCTTGACTCAATAAATCAATATAATGTATGGGGTAATCATTTTATTGGGACTAATTTCCTTAGATCTTTTTGATGAAAAGATATAAAGCATGATACTCACACATATATATTTATTGTTTTGTAGATTATGAATTTTATCAGGATATAAATTTTGAGATACCTTATATGTATAACCTATTAAACAAATCAAATTTGGAATCCATGGTTAAAAAGTATTCTTATAGAGAACTGTTTGAATAATCTAAATTTGAATGGTATAGAGATCATTTTCTCTAAATTTTACATATATATATTAGATACCAATTGTGTATCACCCATTTGAGTTTATAAAAAATATATAGAGATATGAGGAAATTAAATAGGGGAGATGTTGATCTTCATGTTGATAATGTAGAAATATTTGATTCAATGGATGTAAAAAATTATGATCTATGTCTATAAGGTAGATTAGATTTATAATTTTAGGACTATTATTTTTCATTGTCTATAAAAAAATTTATTTTTTATATAGTTTTTTACTAGATGGTATTTTCATTCATTAATAGAAACATCATTTTTTCAATATTTATGAATGATTTTTTATTTTCATGGGAATATTATAAATTTATCACATATTATTGATATATATAATCAGGACTATAACATTCATAATAAGAAGGTTAGTCTTGATTCTAATTCCACATACTATTGGTGTTGTTTCCATGGACATATAAGTGAGAAATACATCAAAATACTCCATATAGATGTATTATTTGAACCATTATATTATGAATCATTTGATACATTTAAATGTTGTTTATTAGGTTAGATTTACAGAGAAAATTTTAGTGGAATATATTAAATTTATAAGGGAATATTGGATCCCATACATTGTGATGTATGTAGATCAAATAGTACATAAACAAGTGGCAATTTTAGGTACTTCATTTCTTCTACCAACGATTTTAATCAGTATGGTTTTTTTGAGACTCGAGTATGAATTTATCAAGAAGTTCAATGAGTTTCAAAATGAAGTACATAATATATTGGGAAAAAATTATTTCTATTATAGAATCATATTTTGGTGGTGAATACTTGGGAAAGGAATTTAAAAGTCATTTTAGAGATTGTGAAATTACTCCTTAATTAACTCTTCTTGGAAAAAAATTGTTGAATGGTCTTTCTGAGAGGAGGAATTATATTTTCATATAGGTGGATTGATTGATGATTATTACTATGACCTTACTATATTATTATTGGGTTACAATTTGAATAATTCTATATTTATAATAAATAAAATTCCATATAAGTAATATTTAAATATACCAAATGATACATAGAATGGGAAATAACCTAGTTTTTCTTTTATGTATATTTTGGTTTTTGAATAACTGATTATTATTTTAGTGTCTAGAAAACATGAACAGAAGTGTGATAAGTTCTTATATGTTGGTTACCCCATGGAAAAAAAGGAATATTATTTCTATGATCCCACTAAACACATTTTTTTTGGACAAACATGTTTCTTTCTATAAAACATTACACAAAATCTGAGTATTTAGTGGGAGGGAAATTTAACATAGAAAAGTTAAATATTAACAAATATGAAGTGTTTTTGGGATGGAAGTTATATCATTTTCCAAAAGAGTGGTGTGAATAAAAACAAACATGAGTTACCTAATATCCTTAAAGGTTTGGTATGATTCATCAAGAGACTAAGAAATAAATATTTCCTATAGAAAGTGATAATGAAGTACTATTATTAAATGATTAACCAACTACCATCTAAGAGTCCATTGTGTGTTATAATAATAAGAAATGGTTAAAATTCATGGAATCTAAAATGGTCTCTATGTACACTATCAATGAATGGATCTTAGTGGATAAACCTGAATGGATATTAACCATAGGGTTAAAATTGGTTCTCTAATAATAACACTAACATGGATGGAAGTATGTCTAACTATAAAGCACCCAAGGTGAAAAGGGTTACAAGAGAATTCATGGTATTGACTATAAAGAAAAAATTTCTCCTATTATAACAATAATGACCATCAAAAAATTATTTCAATAAAAACTCATTATTATTACGATATATATCAAATTTATGTAAAAATAGAATTATTTTATTTAAATTTAGTCTAGGTTGTGTGAATGATACATGATGAAGCTTTTATTGTTCCAAATTAGACTAATAAGGTATAAAAATTTAAATTATAAAATTATTGATCAAATAAAACTCATCATAGTTAGAATTTCAAATTTAATGATTTAATTGAAGAGTTTGGTTGCATAAAAAACACAAATGAATTATATATGTATAAGAAAATCAGTGGGTATTTTTTATAATTGTTGATATTTAATATATATGTAATTATTTTTATTTGAAATGAAATCTCAATTTTAAAAGATATAATGATATTGTTTTTTAAATTATTATCAATAAAATACATGGGTGGGGGAAAACATATATTAGGTATGAATATCTATAGTGATATATCAGGATTTTATTTTTGACTAAAGAAATCCACACACATTGTAAAATTCTCAATGAAATTTAATAAGTATAAATGAAAAAGAATATATCTACTTGTGTCACATGGAATGAATATTATTAAAATTAAATATCCTTATAAGGAGTTATAAATTATGGATACAATTACTTATTCATAAAACATAGGATATATCAAGTATGTTATGTTTTGTACTCAACCAGATGCAAAATATTCTTTTAGAAGATACATATATATCCAATCTTGGTGAGAGTCATTCAATTATTGTTAAGATCCTCTTTCAGTACTTAAAAACTAATGATATGTTCCATGTTTGTTGTATAGAGTATGGCCTCTATGTATATGGTTACAAAGATACAAGTTACCAATATGGTAGAGACAATCTTAAATCACACTATAGTTTCAGATTTTTTCTGAACAATGTAGTTATTAGTTGGAAGAGTTCCAAAAAATACACCATGGAAGACATGGAAACAAATATATAGTATATTTCTACATCATATATTATTAATGAATCATATTGGACTATTTATATATTTATTTAATTTTTGGTGGTTCCTATCATTGATGGAGAAATATATATTTATTGTGATAATAATAGATCCATTTTTCAAGACATGGAAAACCAATCTCACAATAGGGACAAATATGTTCTCTTCATTTACCATCTCCTATGAAAAATCATTATAAGGGGTGATGTCATAATCTATTTGGTGGATACAATGGATGTTGTTTTGAATCCATTAATGAACACATTATCATAGAAAAATCATGAGGGTGCTATTAAATCTTTTGGTATTAGATAGATACGTTTTTATGTAATTTTTATAAATGTTTTATGATTTTAGAATATATCCAATGTTTGTTTATAATTCATTCATGTGTTCTATAATTTATTTTACATGAATAGATGAATGATATTATCCCCTCAAAGTAAAACTCTTAGTAATCCATAATTAATGGTAATTAAAGACTGTTATGGGTTGTGATGATATGTCATTGTTAAATTATGTAGAATATTATAATGAATATAAAATGTTTCATTTTACAGATGAGTTATAGACTAATGAGGTAATAATTAACGACATATTACATGGAATGAACTAGAAAAGTATTTCTCATGGAATATTATACAATCCTTCATCACTCGAGGTTAGTGAGACACCCAGAATGGAATCCTTCATACTATGATTCCATTCGGACACATGTATTGAGGAATAGATAATCAGTGGGTGGATGGGTATGTTTTTTATCATATAATCGGTTGCAAATAAGTCAAAATAGAATATGTCCACTCATATTAAGAGAAAAGTTATTTGTCCATAGAATGAATAAGACAAAGGAATTCAAATCCATTCATAGTTGAGTCATACATGATTTTTTCAGTTACATCGATGAAGTACACATGATGTAATAATATACTTGATTAATGAAATGTGATGTATTCATCTTCTATGTTAGTATGTACATAAAAACATGAAATTAAAATATTTATTATACTATATTTCCATGTTTTCTGTTAAGTGGTAACTCAATTTCATGGGAGAAGGGATTATATAAATATAGATAACATTTATAGGAATCATATTATGGTTAAAATGTTCTAATAGAGATATAAGTATGTTTGATTTATCTCACATAAGACCGCTTTATAGATCGAGAACTTGAAATTATTTAATAGAGGCCTCTCTTTACATAAATCTATGAATTTGGAATTTCATAAGTGTTTTTATGATTCTATACCTAGGCAGTCACCTCTTCGACACATTGGATAATGATTAAGTTTTTTATAAAGTGTTTATTTGAAGATGATGAAAATTTGAGAAAATATATCAAAAATAGTTCTGGATGGATTCATTAAGAGTTATAATGCTTTTTATAAATTCTGTAAGGGATTTTTTTTATGAAAGTGTATGATTTTTAGAAATGAACAAAAATGGTATATCATAATTTATGTCATCCCATAATTTTATTTTGTGATATGGGTTTACATAAAAACATATCATAGCCTAATATATGGTTCCATAATAGACTTTTATGTGGAATGAAGTATGTCCTATTTTATCGATTAATTATACAATATCAAGATATTATTTTTCTAAAATTATAAATTAATGATATTAATATATTAATGGGTTTTCAAACACTTGATGAATGGAATCTATGTAATAACTCCCATGGACCTACATCATCAATTATCTTTGGAATAAGGTGCTAGAACCCATTTTTCGATTCAATAACCACTCAAGATGTTTGTGGGTCAAGGGCTGGTGTAACCCCTTAAAGGATGGATGAATTTATCTATTGTTATGGGGATTTATGTCAATATGATATATTAAATGGAAAGTGATGAAGTTATCTTTTATTAATTTAATCATTCAATTTATGTTCCTCGTATACACATTGACACTATTGATGATAGATCAAACATATATCTGTTTTTTTCAACTGTTAATGATTGTTGGATGATCTCCCTATTCCTATCATTATTAATTTGTTATTTTTCTATAAATTCATATTTCTAGAGTTAAATCAAGGTGAAATTATTTTCTTATGATCAATTATAAGAGAAAAATTATATCCTTTATAGATTTTATAACACCAGTGATTATACTATAGTAGATAAACACAACTTCATGAATTATCATGTAATGTTCCAGTTTAGTTGACTTCATTTATGAATTTATAAAAACTAATAATTATATAATTTTAAATTTTTTAAACTTGATTTATTTTTAAACTTAAAATTTACAAAATTAGTTTATTAATTTTTGTAAATGTTTTATGAAAATGTTGATTTTTAGTCAAAAAATATGATTTTAAAAAGAATTATAATTTCAATAATATTATTTATATATATTAATTACATAAAAAATTATAGAAAAACTAATATTTAATAAAATATGAATTTTAATCATTGAATTTGTCATTATACAATTTTATATTAACATTAAAACCTCTAGAATGTTTTTTATAACTAATTAAAATTTCAATTTAATATAAAAAAATCATTTATATCCGTTCTTCATATAATATATTTTTCATGCCAGATTTTGTTTTGGATTTCCTTGGAAGAATCATGTATTTATTTTTATATAATATTTCAATTCATTTCCTTGGTATACTACCAATATAATATATTGAACACAAATACTCTCTTCCATGGATTACCGAACACATTCAAGGTACCCTCGCCCGTATATTTTATTAATAAGGGAAATAACTATTAATGGGATGATACCCCATGGAATATTAGTTTATTAAGTGATATAATTTTTGGTATACACATTATACTAATGAATTTTGATAAATTTGATGTCTTTATTTATCAATACGTCGACAGTCATGTTTTCTTCCAGATGTGGTTCTTGAAGGAATAGTATGAAATGTCTTTATTAATATTATAAGGAAAGAAATGGAAAAAGTGAGGTTACATGGTGTGGACCCAAATATAAAACCCTCAGATGAATCTTTATGTCTCATGAGACAAAATAGGTTGGGTTTTTGTGTATTCGGCTTTTCATAATATGATACATGTCTTTGTTGAAGTTCTTGAAAGAATGTTTTAACATCCAACATTATGCATATTTTCAAAATGAGATCAATTATTTTGGTTATCCATGATTTCATTTATTTTCATGAATTTAACATATACTGAGTCTAATTTTATTATGAATTTATTTTTTTTCAATCAATATTTCTATATGACTTATTCCATGTTTAATTTATATAAGCATCCACTATATGTTACTTATTCCTAAATATTTGAGCTCCCTTTTATTTTTATTCCTTCCTCTATCAATCCTTGATAAGGAATATGTGTAATTTTAACGTTTATGATTAAAGGGATAACAATTTTATCCCAATATATTCTTGTTATATCATATGATTTCAAATGTTATGTATGTATGTATCTAGTATTTCAGGACTATTAATAATTCAATCCATCAAGAGATCTTGTACTTTATAAAAATAATGAAATATAAATATAGTATCTTGATTTATGTAGAGTGATATTTCAAAGTTGGGGTGAAAGAAATATTTGTGTCAACATTATGTATATATTTGGATAAATAATGGCAAATAGTAATAGTTCTATGAAAATACCACAATTTTTCTATGTAACAGTCTAGACTTTTTTATGAAATTTTTTTATATAATTAAATATCCTAATTTCATTATGTGTATACCATTGTAGAAAGATGAAGACTAATGGGGGAAATCATAACCATATCAATACCCATAGTTAATGTTGGGATATCCCCTATGAAGAAGGTAATGAAATTGGATGTAACATCCACAACCTGGATTCCACTAAATGGTGCCCCATGACCGTTTGGCCACATGGACTAAACCATGTATCCCTAGACGCTATAGGTTAATAAACAGTAGTGAGGTCTTAGGGTGTGTCTATGTTTTGATTATTCCTTCTTCAATAGAGTTTATCATAATATATATACAATAGATGTTAAGTTGTGGAAGCAGTAAACCATTTATATAACAAATAACTAATCCTAAGATAAAAAATATATATAAAACAATTAAAGATGTAATCTCATATACATATGATGATGATACATGTCATTTCCTACAAAACAAACAAAATTGGTATACAAGGCAGGTTCAAGACAGATGTACCAAAACACCAAAAGAACAAAAATAATCCAACTCTCATCATAACCCTTATCATTTTCCTATACATCCAGAATTCTAAGAAACACTCAAGAACCTATAGTTGGGAACTTTCCATTATCCATATGTGCACACTAATAGACTATTTGGGTACACATAAATGATGAGAATAGGGAGTGAGATACAATCCCAGTGTGAAACCACCCAAAGGACTGGTGGCATATAGTAAGTGGATATATAAAAAGAGAGTGATGGAAGTAATAGAATATGTAAAGGAAGTAATGAATGTAAACAACCAATAAATAACTTAGTTCTCATGGAAACTCGTCCTCTACTATCTAAAATGGGTTAGTGTATTTTTTCTCATAATAACATTCAGACCTTTCTCATTTTATAGCAATGTTCATTTAGTTAATCAACACCATTTCAAAAAAAAGTCTTGAGACCTGGTATGTAGCCCGACATCCCCTATATAGATATTTGATCAAAAGAAACCTAAATTTTCCATCAACAAGGTAAAAATATATAAAATAATCCATGATTCTTCTTTTCCATGGAGGATGTGCCAAAAAAATCATACCATTAATTATTCAATTGGGAACATGATCCCATTCATGGAATTACTTATTTGGAATACTGATATCAATCTAGGTGTATCAATAACTAATCACCTTACATACTCATCCTATGAATTCCCCATTAGAATCATGTTATGTCCTTAACTATGGTATACCATTATTTCCACTCGATTCCATCCTTTCCAGTCCAGTAAGGGAGACCATGTATCACCCTTATCGTATATGATAATATGCCCTCTGATTATATTCTTGTAAATCCCTATGGAGTCAAAGTATCACTTGGTCATATAATAGTTATCCCCCATGAGTCCGTAATTAGTAGTCTAGTAGGGAGTCTAATTGTCACTTTTGTGTAAGAAAGGTAGAATACAACAATGTTATTTCATAGAATTCTTATAAGAACCCATTTGGAACCCAAATCATATAACCATTCCATCAATATCATGTAATTAAACAAATTGGTCATAACCATGACCATTTAATTTAAAACAGACCTCATATGATGGTTCAGTGCTCAAATAAGCTTATCAGTACAAGCCTCTTATTTTACATAGGTGCATATTTCAACATAGGAAAAATCTCTTGCTGAAACAAACAGCTACATAGAAATATCATAGTGTCATGGTCATTCCATTACCTCCCATCATTAAATTTCCAATTAAAAATAAAATTTATCAATTCAAATACAATTGAAAATCGAATATTAAATATCCCATGGAAAGGGGTAATAGGCACACCTCAAAGTTATCCTAAATTCAAAATCCACCCATGGGGTCCAAATAGATAAACAAAACACCCAAGGGGTGGATCTAATTCAATTTTTTTGTAAAATCTATCCATTTATCAATGGGATATGTTAGTTATGTAGTTCATACCTATCAAATTAAATCTTGATTTAAATTCCATTTCAATGGCATTTCATTGATAATTAGGCGTGTTTCATAGTGACATATATATAAAAACATCAAATTTGAAGGAAAATCACAAGACAACCTACCGTAGGTCCATAGTAGATTTCTCATCCCATCTTAGCTCTAGATTCAACTAAGATCAGAAGAAAATCAAATGATGGATACAAAACCAATAAATAGGGCATATTATCTAACACCAAAATAGTTCAACCAAAACCAAGAATAACAAATAATGACATAAAAGAATTAATATCATACCAATGTGGATACAATGAGATAATTCGATCTTCATTCCAAGATCATATGATTAATATCCCTTTATTCCTAGTTTAGGTTTCCAATGTAAGCCCTCAAAATCTAAAGGCATTGAAATGACACCTCAGGCCACTATTCTCATACATTGTCCTCCCTCTCCTAGGTCTCTTCCTATACATGACTATGATTCCATAACACTCGTACTAGAGGAAATGACCCGCCTCACTAAACCTTTGTGCTCTGTTTCAAAATACGTATTAGACAATACTCAAAGGATGAATCTAACTATAACTAAACATCTTTAGTATAAAAAAAATGAGACATTTCTGAATGATAATGAAATAGCTATGAAACATGGAACACATCATGCATGGCTCGGTACCTCTGACGTAACTTCAACAAATTTGATATAAGACCAAAACTATAAAAAATATTCAAAACACGATATATCGTAGAGATATATTACCCAATATACTAATCCTCGTATGTATCTTCCTTTGTGAGATAGATAAAAGACCCAATCACCGTCCATGAACTCTAGAGGTCATCTGTGGGGATCAACATACAATTTCTATCGAGACGATGTGGTATAATTCCACATATAAATAAACTAAACCTTTTCTGTGGTCCGCTGTAGTGACCGTCATTTGATATATATTATCCTTACATAAAATATATGGAATACTTAAAAATTACACAAATAGATTTCCAAAGACTATCATAGTATAGTTCCTTTGAATACAAGGAAAAATAAACCCTAGTACATAAGTGAGCTACATTATCTCTCACAAGGATATTCATGAATAGAAACCTTCTAAGTCAAATATTACTTAATACATATCTTCATAACCTGGGAAAGGAAACATAAAAATATGTGTGGTTGGATGATATGTAAGGGAAAACAAGGTCTGAATATGAAAACAATCATAAACATAAGGGTATGACAACATGATCATGAAAATAAAAGATCATACCCTACATATAAAATATAATATACAAGAATCATGGAATAAATATTGGAAGTTCATAATACATGAATTATAAGAAAATAATGGACATAATCCATGATAGAATAAGGATGGAATATAACATGGAATTATGGAAAATACATAATAATATAAATTGATTTCTATAGTAATCAAGCCATCGCTTCCATGTCTATCATGGTATCATGGGTTTACTTCCCATACCATCTTGGTAGACATGGTTCACTACCATGGCCATTTTATATATCATGTCTCACTCCCTAGAAAATCATATTCAATTTCCTAAGATATAAACCATTACCCAATACATTGGGGGGAGATATATGTCCAACCTCTCTCATAAAAAATCATGCATACATGTACCAAAAAATAATAAAAAATCATATCATAACTAATAGAACAAAATTATTATCATAAACATGTAATAATATCATATACATTAAAAAAAATATATGTTTAATAATCGTTTCATCAAAATCATAACCTGTGAAAGGAAGCAAGTTTCAAAATCACATACCCATGAAGGATTCTATTTTCATAAACATCACTCCATCCAAACATAAACCAACTAGAGAAATAATATTAATGGGAACATTGATTCATTTCACCATAAAAGAACATGTTACACCAAAGGATGTCATCCTATATGGGAAATAATTTTAAAATACCTATTCAAATCTTTTCTTGAAGAAAATATCTTTATTTTTTTAAAAATGTATTTTAAAACATAAAACATTTTTAAAAACATTTTTCTTTATAAATAAATTGGAAGAATTATTATGTAATATTTTAAAATAATTAAACTTTTTTAAAATCTTTTTTCATTCAATATTATATTTATGGATCATTTGAAAACATTTTTGAAAACATGTTTTTTTGAATAAAATAGATTTCCAACAGAAAAAGGAAATACATTCATATTTTTATCGATTCTTTTTATAATTATTTTAAGTACCAAATAGTATAAATATGGTACTAATAAATTGACAAACCATTAAAAACATCAATGAAGGATAATCATGAGTTATTTGGATATGGACTATAACATTTCATCAATGGAATCATAACCATAAACAATCCCGATAAATGATGAGATTGTTACATTAAACTATTACCACATCATAATTTGGGAGCATACTCTCCATGTAAGGATACAAAATTACATGATTCTTAAACTACAATTAAAATAAGAATAGTCACTATAAAAAATTTAAAACTCATGCACATACACTTCGAAAAAAAATTAGTTGGATAACAAAACATGAGTCTCAAAGAATGTAAATTTAGAAAAAAACTGTCTTACTGAGTTGGAAACCTTTAAATCATAGACCCTATGATATAAATATTATAGTATGGATGTTTAAATATGAAATCAATTTATAATAATAATACTATTATACATAAATTGAATATATATACACATTGAAAAATTAAAGTGTGGTGAACATGGCATGTATCTCACAGATATAAAAAACTGTGGTGAAATTTCCTTACTACGTGTCCTGAATGTCATTTTACTCATAAAAAATTACATTATAATAAATATAAGTTTATTATACATATATCAAACAAGTATATTATTATAACTTCTACCATTTTTGGATTGATTATGACTTTATATTAAATACTTGTTATTAGTTTCATGTTAATGTTACCCTTAGAGTAATATTCTTTTTGTTTTTCACTTATGCCATAATTTTTTATATATTGGGAACTTATAAATATATCATGATTTAAATATTTTAATAAATGATATAAATATCAGGTTTATTCATTATATTTTTATTATCACAATATATATAATATTGAAGTATGAAATGGAATACACTATTCATATAGACATTAAGTCATACGTATATAAGAGAAATGTTTCAATTTTATTCATGTATTGAATTAAAAAAATGAAAATTACATATGTGAATATAATATAATTAATGTATAATTATTACGTCATATATATCATATAATTTCACTATAAAAAATCCATCATACATTCCATATAGTTTGTGAATGGATCACATCACTTTGATGGGGTGATGGTCCACACATCCTCAAACGACATTATCTTAATTACACAAAATGGAATTTATAAAGTATTAGGTTTTAAAATAATTAGAGATGATTAAAGACATAATAAGTATCACATATATTATATATAAATTAAATTTTCCTCAAAATTCTTATCCATGAAATGTGGTAAAGGAAAAATGAACAATTATCATTTCATGAGGTGGTAGTTCTCTGTGCACATAAACAATATATTCATTATCCATTAGATGGATGTGCATGTAAGTTTAGGTAGAAACAAATATCATGAAAAAATCTCAATATATTATAATATTGGTTTTTTATAATCATGTAATAAGGTTATTATAGGGGTGGTGAATGAAAATATGATGAAGGACATTAAGGAAGGATGTAACCTCCTATTTGGGTAACACCTTTTTGGTTTTCACCAAAGGGCTTCATTGGATTGCTTTATTCCAAAATAGAGAATTAAAGGAGGAATGTAGAAGGTTTGGGAGTTGTTTTGAGATGATATTAGACTATTCTAAGAGGTTTTAGAGGTGTGTTGAGGGGGGAGATGTGGTGTCCTTTTAAAGGGTTGAAAAATGACTCACATGGTATTTTTGAAAATAAGTTATGTGTAACCACATTTTTATAGAAAAATGTAATAAAAAAATTAAA
The DNA here is from genome assembly GCA_963277665.1 of Viscum album. Classification (NCBI taxonomy): domain Eukaryota; kingdom Viridiplantae; phylum Streptophyta; class Magnoliopsida; order Santalales; family Viscaceae; genus Viscum; species Viscum album. The sequence goes on along the minus strand of OY728164.1, from coordinate 1,849,651,350 downwards.
CAATTAGATTTTTAAAGGACAAATAATTTCCATAAATTGGATTTTGGAATAATTTCGTGGTCATTTGATCCCTTATGTTTAAGGATTAGTCCCTTATTAAGCTTAATTTTACACTAATCATTATAATTAATTTAATTACTTTAACTAATATATTTGGTAAAAAACAAACATGACCTCATTATAAATTATAAATTATTTTGATTACAAATATGGAATAAATTTTTAAAAATTATAATCACAAAATTGGAAGAATATAATTTGAAATTATTCTTAAATATGCGATAACATTTGGAGTTTTTAAAGTAATAACGGTCAAAGGTTTGAGAAATTGTATATCCAAATTCAATTTAAAATTACACAACCTAAATTGGATTAATTTCTACAAAAATGATATAAATAAACTATTTATGAAATTCAAAGTATAATTTAAAATTATAAATTAATTATATGAAAAGAAGTTTTGAATTAAAATTCAGTATTTTTCAATATTAATCAGAAAAATGAATCTTCTTAGAAAAATCACAAAAAATCACCCTAAGATTATTGTTAAATTATAAATTCAAAAAACAAATTTGCATTATCATATTAAATTTATAAAAGTGTGTAAAATTATTATTTTTAACAGAAGGATATTAAAAGTAGTGGATGCGAGAAAATAATATTTCTAAACATATAAAGAATTTTCCATGAATTATATTATTAACTATCAGTATGTATTATTTTTATAAAACCATTATAAATAGTATTTATTACTATTTATACTAGTAATTGTAATAGTTATGTTATATTTTATCTCGTTTAAATTATTATAACAAAAAATTATGTTTGGTATAAACTCAGTGTTGCATGTAATGTACGCCCAGTCCGTGTTGCATATAACATATTATAAATTAGTTCCATGTGAGAGAAATGTATGACTTAGTGAAATGAAATAAATCTATGAGAATTAATTCATTTTAAGAAAAATTCATAGAACCTCAGTGTGTTACATTCTACCCCCTGTAAAATGAATTTCTCCCTTGAAATTCATAATTTCGGTTATAATAGATTGTATAATTATGCTTGATCATATCCTCAAGTTCTCACATAGATTCTTATAACTAGTTATTTCTCCCCAAAACAATGACCCGATGAGTGTCCTTGTTTCATAGAATATTCTATGTATGATCCGAAATTTCAATTGGTTATTTCTCAAAAGAATGATCATTCCCCAGTGGTATGACCTCGGTGTTTAGTACACGTGAAGGTCCATGTATGTACATCCTCAAGAAATATATATGGAACACATCATGGAATTGAGAGTGATTTAGAGGATGTTCCAAGGGATATGATACCACCCTGATATGATCAAGAATATCAAAGGGGCCGATATACCTAGGTCTTAGTTTCTAGTTCTTCCAGAATTTCATTACATTCTTCTTGGGTTAGATTCATAGAAACACATTTTCCCCAACATAAAATTATATTTCACTCTATTGGTTATCTTCATGACTTTTATGAAAACATTGATCTTCCTTCATATACTGCTGAATGATTATCTCATTCTCTTCAATTTCATCCACGATCTGAGATACCAATATTTTCTTTTCTCTAAGTCCATCAAAAAAATTAGAGATTTACATTTCTTCCCATAGAGGGATTCATATGGTTTCATATGAATTCTTGATTGAAATCTATTATTGTAATAAAACTCTACTAGAGGAATGTTTTTATCCAAACCATCATTGATATATAGAGAAAAATATGCAAACATATCCTATAGGTTTTGAATTTTTCTTTCATTCTAACCATCTATTTGAGGATGAAAATCCCTAATAAAAAAAATTCTATATCAAGTGCATGATCATGGGTTATAAAAAACATTTAGGTAATCCTCAAATAAAAATCTAATACAATTGAATGTGGTACTCCATGAAACATTACTATTTCCTTAATACATATCATTGAATGATGATTTAGAGAGAAGTCATCTCTAATATTTATGAAGTGTACTGACTTTATTTGGGGTCTGGCTACCTCCCATTTAGAATGAAACCCTTTAGTGGTTTTTGTTATTCTAATGGAAAAATAAATTGTGATGTTATCCCATTTCCATATTGGTATGGGTAATGGATTCAACATCCTATTATAATTTTCCTTTTAACATTAACTTGCAGGTATACCAAGCACCGATATACAAACTCCATGATATCTCTTTTCATACCATATCATTAGAAGTACTATTTCATATTCCTATACATCTTTGTATTTTTTGGAAGAGGAATAAAAAACTATGAGTTTCATATAATAGATACATTATAACATTTGGAATGTAAGGAACACAAACCATGTTCCTGAACCTTATCATTCTATCTAAACCAATGTTTAACTAAGGAAAATTTGTAACCCTCTGTTATTGCTCTACATATTCCTTCTGACCATTTATAATCATCACATACATAGAGGCTTAGATATTCATTTGATAACGATAATATTCCCCCCTTCAATCAAGATTTCTTTCTCCATACATTTCAAATACCGAAATGTTGTATCATTTGTAGTCCTCATCAGGGATACTCTAGAATGATCCTTTATACTCAATGCATCAGTGTCCTAGGTCACTTTTCTATGGTGGTAATGTATTGAGTAGTCAAAATCCTTTATTAACTATATCAATCTTCTCTGGTGAATCCTCAACTCCTTCAATGTCGATATATATTTCATACATTTGTGATAGGTATATGTATCACACTTTTCTCAATAAATATATTTCCTCAATATCATTAATGATAAAAATTACCACTTCCAACCCCAAATCATAAGATAGGTAGTTCTTCACATGAATTTTAAATTTCCATGAGGAAAAAGAGATAACCTTGGTATTATCCATAATAACACATCCCAATACCTTCATGGATTCATAACTGTAGATTACAAACCCTTCTCCACTTTAGGGTGATGTAAGTACATGTGTGCTAACTAACTTTCTCTATACATTATTGAAATTTTCCACACATTCACCAGTCCAGAGGAACATGAAATCATTTCGAGTTACCTTTTTCGAATGATTATATAGTCATAAGAAATTACCCAAAAACCATCATTAATATCTAGTTAAACTAAGAAAAATATAGATCTCAATCCTCGTGGTTATTCTAGGCCACTATTCAATCACCGTGGTTGGAGCATTATGTGATGATTTTTCTCCATTGGCACTATTTTATATCTTCATCCCCTCACATGACAATAAAATAACCAATATACTTTCCATCCATTCTTAAATCAGTTATTATATCCCTTATAAAAATTTACTCAATGGTCCTTCCCACACATAGAGAATAAATGAATTATTATCTTGTTATCTTCACGAATTTTACATTTTCTTTTAAACTCCATCATCATTTTCTTTTAAAACCCATGATATTGATACATGACTCAAACCTCCATTTTTACATTAATAGAGAAATTTATAGTCTCTTCAAAGATACTAAATACTCTTATGGAAAATACCCTAATGAGACTTGTCTTTAAGACAAATAAGAACTTATAAATATTAGTTTTATGTTGGTTGGTAGTTCTTGAAGCATGCCTAAAAGGTGTGGTCAAATTAGTGTTGTATATACCAACAGATTCAGCATACCCATTATTCATCTCAAGGAACACTTTATCCGTATTGGTTTGAAGAATCTGAAGAGCGTACTTACTATAAAATATGTCCTTTAACTCATCAAAATCCTAGGATTCTATCTCATATTTATGCCATCTATTCTTTATTGGTTGGATTAATTTTTTTTCTAATTGATGAACAACCAGAATGAGATTCTTAAGCTCTAAACACTAGATAATGTAGAATATCTTTTTAGTATAACATCATCATATATTAAAAACAATTGGATCAAAATTCCCTCTGAATGAAGGTGGATGTTTCATCATGAAGTACTCAACAGAATGTTGCTACCTCCTTTTCTCATTTAGAAGTCAACAATTATTCATATGTTGAGAAATTTGGGTGAGCATAGCTACAAGATTTTTCATTTCAGCTCCATTTGAATTTAGTTCCTTAAGAGGAAAATCATTACATTGTCTGTATTAGTCACTGTTATCATGGTCCATTTAAGTACCAAAAATTGATTAAAACAATAAAGTATATAGTAATAAATTTTTATCATAGTAGGGAACCACGTAATCATGAAGAGTCACCTATAATATTTCCACATCATTAAACCTTACTTAATGTATGAAACCATAGGTTATCCTAAGAATTTCATAGCCATATTCTATTTAAATCCTTCAAGATTATTCATCAGGAGTTTGTGAATTCCCAAATAATACCCCCTGTGAGCGTCAAACCATGTTTTCCTCATTTCTAGTTTTCTTGTACTTGGTTAAACATATTTAGACCTAACACACCTAATTATGTTTGTTACTCCTAGTTTAATCTGTCCCAAATCCACATAAAATTTTATTATCCATAGAGGAATTTATTTATTGTAAACCACTCTCTATCATTTATAAAATTTTTGGGGCAATTTCCTATACATTTATCTATCTTTAGACTTATCCTTAGTCATTCCATTAGGGTTATCACTAATATTTCCCCATCTTATATTCCAATGGTTAACTATATCTTTTCTCTAATACCAACTATTTTGAACCTCACATGACATACATTAACATTGCATAAATTCTATAGAATGCTTAAAAAATACACAAATAGATGTCCAAAGACCTTATTAGTATAGTGACTTTGGAAACAAAGAACCAAAAACCCTTGAACATAATTGAGCTACATTATATCCCATTGGGGTCTTTATGACCAACACCCTTCTTAATCACATCATACATAATACATATCTTCATAACTAGGGCAAGGAAACATAAAAACGGGTGAGAGCAGAAGCTCAGTAAGGGTATACAAGGGAAACATGTAATCATTATCATGAGAAAAATGTTATGAGAACACGATCAGGAAAATAAAATATCATACCATTCGTATCAATGATCATATATATGAATCATTAAATAAGGATATAAAATACATAAGAAATGAATAATAAGGAAATAAAAAACGTATTCCATGAATGAAAAATATAGGAATAAAACTTGGAGTTGTGGATAAAATACAAGCATATAAAATTATTTATATAGTAGTCAAGGTATCACTTCGAAGGCCATCTTGGTAGTATGTGCTTACTCACCATACCGTCTTGGTATTCATGGTTTATTACCATAGTCATCTTATTAGAAAGAGATCAATCCTCATACAATATTGGTATTCATGGTTCACTCCCATAGTTATCTTACATGTCACATTTATCTCCCAAGACAATCCAAGTCTATCGCATGAGATAAAAATCATTACCCAATTCTTTTGAGGGAAATATAGGTCCCACTAATCTCAAAATGAATTCATACATAAATGTGCTACAAAATAATATACAATCATATCATAAAACTTGAAATTAAATGGGTATGATAAACATGTAATCATATCCTAAAATTTGGAAAAACATATAGGTTTCATAATCATTTCATCAAAATAATAACCCATGCAAATAAGTGGATTTGAAAAGCATATAACCCATGAAAGAGAAACGGGTTTCCTAAAAATGAACCAACAAATACACAAACCATTATGAGAATGAATAAGAAAGTAAAAAATGAATACTTTTCCCATAAAACAATGAATATCATTGAAAGATGTAGTATTAATTATAAAATAATTTTAATAGATCTTTTAAAATCAATTCATCAAGGAAATATCCATTCTGTATTGAAAAACTCTTTTTAAAGCATAAAATTTTTTTGAAAACCATTTTATTTGAAATTATTTTTAAAAACCTATAAATATATAATTGAAACAACAAAAAAATTTGAAAATTATTTTTCCTTGAAAATGATCTTCAATAATAATTTTTAATCATTTTTGAAAACTGGTTTTCGAATTAAAATAGATTTCTGACCTAAATGGAAAATAAGTTAATTTTTTATTAAAAACATTTTATTAATTATTTTAAGTACCGAAGAGTAGAAAATGGATATAATACATGGAGATAACTTTAATAAATATATTATTAAGAAAATCCTTAGTGTTATTTCGAGGTGTATAATAATATTTCCTCACTGGAAACAGAACCATAAAAAATCCTAACAAACAATGAGATCATTTCAATAAACTCTTACTGCAAGGTAACTTGGGATCACATTCTCAATATAAGTAAATTATACTAAATTAAGATTAAAATATCATTAGTAGAATTATATTCAATATATTACCTGGAAAAATGATTTATATACCCCTTGAATAAGAATTTTGGTGCATAACAACTCATGAGGCTCAAAGATATAATATTGAGATAAAACTATCTTACTGATTTTTTATCTTTTTAAACATAAACACCATTAAATAAATATAAAAATATAGATATATAAACAACCCTAAATTTTAATATAAAAATAATATAATATATTCATGGAAAATATATACACCACTAAAAATAAAGGAATGTTGAACTTGGCATGTATCTCGCAAATATAAAAATAGTGAGATGAGATTCCCTTACCTTGGGTCTTTACTATCATTTTACTCGTACAAAATTCCTATCTAAAAAATAAAATATTTTTATACATCTATAATAGAACCATTTTCTTATATCTAATTTAATATATGGTTTGATTATGTCTATATATAACTTTCTTTTTAACAATTTCATGTCAGGGTTAAACTTCAGGTAATATTTCATTTTTTTTACTCTTGTGTCCTAATTTCTTATATCTTTGGTCCTTAAAAACATATCATGATTTCCAGTATGTAAATACTCATATAAATAAAAATTTTATTTAGTATATTTGTATTATAATAATCAATAGAATATATAATTATGAAATAGAATACCATACTAATGGAGATGGTAGGTTGTACACACACATGTAACATGTTTATGTTTTATTGTTTTATTGAATGAAAGAAAAAAATGAAATAAATATGTATATAATAATTATATTAGAATTCTTATTTCATTATTGTCATATATTTTCACTAAAAACAATCCAAAAATAACCAATGTAGTGTGTGAATGATTCTTATCACTTCGATGGGACGATAGTCTATAGTCTCTTAAGAAACAATATCATATTTACCCAAAATAAGAAGTATAAAGATATTTTCTGTAAAATAACTACATAATATTTATGTCATAATAAGTATCATATATATAATATATAAATAGTTTGTCCATCAAAATTCCCAACATCCATGAATTTTTGTAAAGGAGAAATGAAAAATCAACATTTTGTGAAGTGGTAGTTTTCCACACACAAAAATAGTATATTTGTCACCCATTTGAAGGAGGATTGTGTTATTGTAGGTCAAAAACATAGCATAATAAAATTATCTATATTTTGGATAATTGGGGTTTTTTTATTAATTGAATATGGAGAGTGGATGGGTTTATAATGAAAATAAGATATAGGAGCTTGTGGAAGGATGTTACCTCTTCTTTGGGTAACTCCATTTAGATTTCACCAGACGGTATCCATGGATTAATTTATTCCCAAAGGGATTATTCAAGGGGAAATTTAGCGGTGTTTGTAGGTGGATTGGGTATATCATGGATGGAACTATATGTTTGGAGAGGTCTATAGAAGTGGGGTATGTGTTGGCCTTTTTTATCGAAAGAAAAGGGATTACATGGTATTCTTGAAAACTAGTTTTGTGTAACAACATTTTTACATAAAAAAGTCAATAAAAAAACCAAATAATAGAAGGTAAATTGATGATTCATGTCCCTAAAATGTGGGGTGGACAAGTGGACCGGTTATTTGGGAACATATTTTTTAGGCTCAGTCTGTTATTAATCTTAACTATACCATATGCATTGTAATTAATTTAAATTAATTTCACTAATATTTTTGGTAAAAAAATATGATAAAATTATTTTACCTCATAAATTATGATGATTAAATATATGGAATCAATTTTAAAAAATTCTAGTCATTGACGTGGTATAAATTATTTCAAATTTAATCTCACAGATGAGAAAACAGTGATGGGTTTTAAAGTAAAAATAATCAAAATATTGCTAATATTTTTTATCCAATTTCAATGTGAAATTGGATTTAAATATCTAAATTAGGTTATTTTGTTTTATTTATAGAAATATATTATAAATAATTGTTTTAAAGTATTTATTACTATTCATTTCAATAATTTAATTTCTAGGTTATAATTATCTCAATAAATACTTATAAAAAAAAGATGTTTTGTAGATTGTAAGTGTTGCATGTAATAGACACTAATTCGGTGTTTGTGTGTAATGTACAAATTTTTTGTGCTACAAGAATGGAATTTCTAACTTTGTGAAATGAAATAAATCAATGAAAATTAATTCATTCGAAGAAAAGGTCCATGGAACATAGGGGGTTACATATGCTAAATGAGATGAGGTCCAAACATAGCTACCTCTCCTCCCTCTAACCAGCACATGGATGATCATCATGGAATATCGCAAATAGCTTTATAAGAAGCCAACATAATTGTATCATAAAATATATTTATTTTATGTGAATTCATCCTAACCTATATACCTCTACCAAGATCCGTCCTATTATCCATTGTATGCTCGTATCATTTCCTCAAGAACATATATCATTCACTCTGACTGGACATCAGTCTATGGGTGGTATGATGTACCCAGAAGAACCAGTATACCATGTAGTCATCGTAAGCATTTCCAGAAACATGAATTAAACTAGGAATCCCTTTGTAAAATGATAGAAATTGGTCCTTGTGATGTTGTACATTCACATGTATGTACAATATTCCAGTATCATCAATAGAAAATTTATCCTTAATAGGTAAGAAATGAGTAACCTATATGATCCTCTCAAAAAAAACCCTAACAACATCATCACCTCAAGGTGACCAAAATAAACCTATAACAAATTCCATCATGGAATCACTCCATTTTTACTAGGGAATGGGAATCTGATCTAAAAATCTTTTTCATCTTTGGTTTTATGCCTTCATCTGCTAACATAAAGAACATCTCATGAAGAAACCATCTTTATATCTATCCACTTTTGACCACCTATATTGGTGGTGTAAATGCTGATACATCTTGGTTATTTCAAGGTGTTATTCCTAAGATGAAGGATTGAATCCTAACACCATCTCCTCATGCATTTCTGTTGAAACCCATACATGACCACGTACTGACACAATTTCATTGTCACATATGGTCCAAGAAGGAGGAGGTTCCTCACCATCGACACTCTCTTGTAGGCTTAGGCCTTCTGAATATAATAGATTCTTCATCCTCACTCTATCTATAAGGGCATAGGTAATAGATAAGAATGATTTAAAAGTATATCCCTTACTATGTTGCACCTCCATATAAATATTAGTGAAAAAATCCATAGGCTTCGACTACATATTGTCCTGCTACACTTTATGTATCTGAGTCCTATTTATTAGTGCATCAGCCACTGCATTTCCATTATGAGGTGTTTAGGAAATTTTAAATGTATAATTATTATAGGTTTTCAACACACCATCTCTTCCTCTCATTTATATCATTCTATGTAAATATATACATGAGGTTTTTGTGGTTAGTGAACACCAAAAAATTCTCTCTTATTATGTAATGTCTCCAACAATTCTTATCATTTACAAATATTTATTACATGATATTTTGGGTTGGGTAATTCTTATCAAGAGAATTCAACTTATGATACCTGTATTCTAAAAATATATCCCACCTACCTATGGATTTCTTCTAGCCTGATACCTAATGCATTGTAATATACAATGTAACACCTTCAGAGATCTAGAAAAATCCATATCCACACTAAATTTAATTTTTATATCAACTCCCAAAAGGACGTATCATAGGTATACGACCATAAAAACATTAAAACCTTCTAATTCAAGCCCCCCGAGTGGTGTTTCTAAGTGTGATATGTCCCATATGAAACACCTGTAATATCCATATAACCCCATGAAAATTCATACCGAATATAAATTCTTGGGATAATTTCAGGAAACAATATATGTTGCCTTATCTGGGTCAATAGATACTCATGACTCTTAGATAATGTGACCCATGAAGTGAATCTAATCCAGCCCGATGTGGCATTTTAAAAACTTATCATATAGTGGATTCTCTCACTTTGTATTAAATAAGAGGTTATGATGTTTGGTATGGTCAGGTTGAGTGTGAGAATACACCAAGATATCATGTGTTTGTAATACATTAAAATATTCTAGATATGAATGAAAAAATTAATTCATCAGTTTGATGATGACTACTAGCTCGTTCGTGAGACCAAACGACATGACCAAATACTTATATAGAACACACCTACTATGAAATGTTTTATGAGGAATGTTTTATGGTTTAACATAAACCGGCTGATAAACCAATATAAAATCAATCTTTGATAACACCCAAGCTCCTTTGAGCTGGTAAAATAGACCATCTATCCATGTCAGAGGATAAAAATTCTTATCCATCAATTGGTTTAGTTTTCTATAACCTACACATAGCCTAATAATTCAATCTATCTTCAAAAAATGGTCTAGGGAATGTTATATAGAATTTTTGGGTCCAATAAACGCCTTTTCTAATCCCCTAGCTTCCTCTTGATCCCCACCATTTCTGTAGTAGCCATCTTGTAATGTGGAAGGGGTGCAATTTTATCTACTAAACTATATATAATGATAAAAATTCCTCCTAAATTGGAGGTAACCCAGAAAATGTTTCATCGAAAATGTCCCTGATATGCTCATCCACTGGAAGGAAATCTTTCTGATGTGTTCCCTGATCATCCATATAGAATATCATAATATAGGTAGTCATCCCCCCAACCCACAGTACTTGGGTGCATCACAGATCTCCCTAACTATAAAGACCCATAAAATTCAAGGTAAATTTTTTTCATAATTTTCTTTTGGATTTTACAAGAACACAGTTTCTGACGGCACATAATTCTGAGGCCCGGTGTGCCCGAAATATTTTTTTGAAGTTTAGCTCGGGTACGTTCAGTGAACGAATGACCGAGTTTTTCTAACATTTGAACCGGTGCTCAGAATCACATTCTGATGGCACCGATGGATTCGCAGCGCTGGTATTTTCTTAGAAACACCTTTTCTGGAGTTTGCGTTTGCTCGGGTGTGGTTTTTAAATTTTGGGGTTAAGTTAAGAAATAAAATAAAAGTGGTACAACCGATTTTTATTTTATTTTCCTTATCTTATGTTACGTGGACGTTGTGGGACCCACAATGTCCTACCCACTTGGTAGTATATTTGTGAGGTGGGGCCCACACGAGCTCCACCATTTCTTTTCTTCATAAAACCCCCTCCTTTAACTAAGTAACGCACCCCCCCCCCATTTTAATGAAGTCAACTCATGCGTTTATTTTGGTTAAGAAACACCTCATTAATGTGGCAGTTTAAGTGTTGAAATTAATTCTCTTAACTATTTCTTTCGTTTTTGAATTTTAAAACGCAAAACTTGTGCAATAAAAATAATGAAACTCTTATTTTTATTAGACTGGTTGTGTTGACAGGCTAGGGAGAATTATCAGGCTCTTGAAGTTATTCCTCCTCGACAAAGAACGCGAAGAACTCAAAGAACACGAAGAATGCGAAGAACGTGAAGAACGCGAAGAATTCCGGATCCTCGGAGATCAACGGCGCGACATGAGGTTCCTTCTTCCGCGACGCTTCTTCTGCGACGCTCCTTCCGCGACTCCTTCTTCCGCAATGTGCTTTTCCGCGACGAATCATCGCTCAACGAATTCGATGAGGTAGGGGTTTGATTCAATTAAATATTTTTGATTTATACCCACGGTGTATGTTTAAATGTTTGTCAGAAGGCTTTTAAAATCGCTAACGCGGTGGGTGCGGACCAACGAACAAGTCCGAACCCACCGTCCCTTCGTTCTTGGTGTGCGGATCGGCAGGCGACGATGAAGCAGGCCGCACAGGCGCTGTGAGGTCTTCGCAGTGAAGAACCGGTCCCGGGATGACCATTGGTGAAGACGGCAGGCAAATCCGACCACCGGAGCTCATCCAGTGGTCCGCGGAGCAACCCGCCGGCACTCCGCGACAGCACGGCAGCGCCGGCGGCGGGAGGCGGTGGCCGACACCGGCCGGCCGCCCAGAGACGGCGGCGCCCGGCACGCCGCCGGGGAGAGCCACCGCGGCTGCAGGCCGGCAGGCCGGTAGTCCCACGACCACGCAGGACCGGAGGAGTTGGGATGCAGCAACTGGCTGCATCCGTTGGCAAGAGGCGGCCCCCACGCGGGGTCGCAGTTTCGTCTAGAGGGGCGGTTCCCCCCTTCTGCGCGGCCGCTTGGCCAGCGCCAGCGTGCCGGGCCGAGCCGCCCGGCCAGACCGCCAAGTCGGGCCGCGCCCCGGCCGGGCCGGGTCGCGCCCAAGCGGGACAGACCCATACCCGGTTCGGGTTGACCCGGTTTAGGCCGACCCTAGGGGTTTCGGCCGAGTCAGACCGGGCCCGAACCCCTATTACCGAACCTTTTTCGGTCTGTTACCCATAACATTGGATACAGACCTACGATCAACGCACTGTTAGTTGCGTTGCGATCCTTGGATCGAGACAGTCGTTTTGGTATACTACACTCAGGGTTTTGGAGAACTTTGGGTTCATCCAGGTTGGTTCGTACACGAAACCAACCGGGCCCTCGGAGCGGAAACGCTCATAACATGAGCTCCGGACGTCCTATTGACGGGCCGTTGATTTTTTTTGGATTCCACTTAGTGAGATGGACCTTTTGGCTTACTCCACTCGAGGTTTAGATGCAGTTGGAGTATGGTGGGGTTGGTTTTCACTTAAAAACCAACCGGGCCCCTGTAACAAAAAAGCAAATAACTCTCAGACCGGACGTCCAATTGACGCGCCGTCTTTGACATTGAGTTCCTGTTGACGATACAGAACTTTAGGATACATCATCTCCGGACTATTTGTCAGTTGATGTATCAGCCCCTCGGCTCGTGGAGCGGACCCTCCCGAATGAGCTTGCTGTGTACGGGAACCCTAGAGCTGGCTGCGACTGCAACGACGATGAAGACTATACAGAAATCCTCCGTGGATTCGAGGACGATGACTACAACACTCAGCAATCCTATGTAGATTAGTGCTACTGATCCTGTGTGGGTCAAATCCTATGTGGGTCAGCGCTCATCGATCCTGTGTGGGCCAGCGCCTACAGATCCTCTGTGGGTCCAATCCTGTGTGGGTCATTGCGGGGGTTAGTTACCTATCGACCCTGTGTGGGTCAGATCCTTTGTGGGTCATTGCGGGGGTTAGTACCTATCGATCCTTTGTGAGTCCGACGGCTTAGATGAATCAGTGGCTATATCTGATCATCTCTATCGTCATACGAAGAAGTATACCTGTGTGAGATGAATCTTGATTTTCTTTCCTATGTGGATTGTGGTGTGCTATCATGTGTGGATGTGATCGAACTCTGTCTCAGATGTTCGATCTGAACTGGAATTGATGACTTAGGTATATGTATGGGCATATACCTAAGTAGTGTTGGATGTTACTTCATGATTGTATCTTTCCTTTCTGGATTATCCTTTGTGGATTCTGGGAGACCTTCAGGGGTCTCGGGGTCCCTACTCAGTAGCTTATACTCACCCATGCATGGGCTATGCCCGCACTACGTTGTTTTGGTTACAGACGACAGACAGTGTTGATCGCGGTTCTGGCTTGCGGAGGAGGTCGGTACCCGGAGGTGGACCACTGGGCAGGACATACTCGGAGCAGACGTCTGGACCCGTGGAGTTGTTGGGGCTATATGTACTCACCCTTCAGGTGGGACTTCCAGTGGACGGCTCGAGGCTGCGGCTTTACTTTCAGTTGTTGTTTTCCCTTTTTAGTTGTACTTTACTTTCAATTTGGGTTTGTATAATGGCCCACTTACTTTTTCACACTTACATTTGTATCAGTTTTTACTTAGTGTTTACTTCTACTGCTTTCTTGCTCTGTGGTGTTTGTTTTCTTTACAAAGGCAATGCCTTCCCTTTTTATCGGTAATTACTCCTTGGTGCTAGTCACCAGCCCCTGTCCTATGGAAGGCGGGATTGGGGTGGTCACGAAACGTTCCCCGAGGATGGGTCGTGACAAATTGGTATCAGAGGAGTTCGGTTCTACCGTAGAACTCAGGACTCTGATCTTTTTCAATGTGAAGCAATAGTGTTAAGAGTATTGAGTGTGGTTATCAGTCCATGGAGTCCAGTGTTGGTGCGGCGGCCGACGTATCCGTACACCAGGACCATGACTTCTGATTTCCAACTTAATACACGAAAACATTGATTGGATGTGTGATTCAAGTTTTCTTTGTGATTACTTATGTAAGCTCACCAGGTATACTGTTTGACCGTGGCACACCTATTTCTTTTCAGGATGGCCCCACGACGGCAGCCAGCTAGGGTTCCGGGAGTTGTGCGTGACGACAGCCCACCGAGCAACGAGGCCTCATTACAGGGCCCTTTGACAGAAGAGGCACCGAAGTTACCTCTACCCACCGAGCCACCGATGCTACCAGCCCCAGCCGCTGACGATGCACGTCGCCTTAGTGCACTGCAGGAGTTTCAGCGCCAGCGACCGCCCAGTTTCCACGGGGAGACGGACCCCCAGGCAGCCGAGGATTGGCTGGAGGCGGTTGTATGGGTTTTCAGGTTAGTGAGGACACCAGCAGACCTCATGGTGATCCTCGCAGCGAGCCTACTGCACGCGGCAGCAGGCCAGTGGTAGAGCTTGATGCTCCAGGTGCACGATGAGGCATCTCTCCTCTGGACGGACTTTGAGAGCCTCTTCCGCTCGGAGTTCTTCCTAGCCACCCTCCGTGAAGTGCGCATCTATGACCTTCCACAGCTGCGGTAGGGTAGCTTGACGGTCGCTCAGTACTCGGCGATATTTACCGATCTCTCATGCTACTCGACAGACATGGTACGAGACCCATTCTTCCGGGCCCGAACCTTTGAGCAAGGATTGAGGCATGAGATCAGGGAATCGCTGATCTCCCTCGACATTCTGACATAGGCAGTGGTACTGGAGCGAGCCCTTCTCATCTAGAGCTTCCTTGTTGAGCCTACATCAGCAGCAAGACCTACCGCGGGGTGACACTTAGCAGATTCTTCTGCAGCAGGCAGTCAATGGATGATTCATGGGTCCAGGCAGACAAGACCCTCAGGAAGACGACCTCAGGACACTGGATCATAGGTGTGGGGCACTCATCACGGAGCCAGTATTTCGAGAGGTAGACACTGCTACTCATGCGGTGGGCAGGGCCACATGGCTCGTGACTGCGCGACCCGCCGTTCCGAGAAGTAGCAGATGGTTGAGGGGCCACCTAGGCAGAGGCAGAGGGTCGACCGTGGTGGTTCGCAGGGTGTAGGCGGACGAGGCAGAGGAGCAGGCCGAGAAATAGGTGGTGGGCGACGCTTTGAGGCTCTACCACCACCACCATCAGGAGATCCACCCCGACCACAGGGAGCTGGCGGGCAGAGACAGGCACAACTTCAAGAAGCGGAGGCCTATGACCACGACGTTCCCTAGATGATTCGAGGTACTATCTGTGTCTATTCCACCCTTTCTACAGTTCTTATAGACACAGGAGTGAGTCATTCTTTCATAGCTTTTCCCCTTGTTCGGAGCTCAGATATTCCGACGGAGCCGTTGGCTTCATCCTTACGGCTAGAGACTCCTACGAGGGCATACTCGACGATTACGCACTAGTTACAGCAGTGTGAGCTTACTCTAGGAGGTGAGATATTTGACTGGGATCTTCTTGTAGCGGCGTCGAGGCGTTACGACGTCATCTTGGGCATGGATTGGTTATCTATAGTCCATGCTTAGATTTACTGTATTAGGCGCAAGGTGCGGTGTGTACGCTCCAACAGGAGCAGGTTCACCTTCACCGGCGAGAAGGGAGCCTTCGCAGCACAGAATGGACTCTCGAAGAGGAGAGGACAGCCCATCACTCATCAGTTGGCTAGCCTCATTCAAGGAGCAGTTGACATGCGGAGTCCTAGTTTTCCTGCAGTGGTGGATTAGTATGCGGACGTTTTCGCCGACGACATTCCAGGACTACCTCCTCACAGAGAGGTAGAATTTTATATTGATCTGTACCCTGGTATAGCCCCGATATCCACCCCAGCATATCAGATGGCTCTTGCCGAGCTTCGAGAGCTACGGGTACAGTTGGAGGACTTGTAGGGCAAGGGATTCATTCGACCCAGTGTTTCACCCTGGGCTTCCCCGATATTGTTCGCCAAGAAGGTGGATGGAAGCTTGAGACTTTGTGTAGACTATCGTTGCCTGAACTAGGTGACAGTGAGGAACAATTATCCACTACCGAGGATTGATGACCTCTTCGATCATCTCAAGGGATAATGGTGGTTCTCGAAGATAGACCTCAGGTCAGGCTATCATCATCTCAGAGTTCGGGACGAGGACGTGCAGAAGACGGCCTTCAGATGTCGGTATGGCCACTATCAGTTCTTGGTTATGCCATTCGGCATAGCCAATGCTCCAGAAGTGTTCATGGGCCTCATGAATAGGATCTTTCAGCCATACCTCGATCGATTTTTCATGGTATTCATCGACGACAATTTGATATACTCGACGACTGAGGAGGAGAACGCCTACCACTTGCGGGTTGTACTAGAAACAGTTCGAGAGAACCAGCTATATGGAAATTCCTCGAAGTGTCAGTTCTGGATATGTGAGGCCACTTCTTGGGACACGTCATCTCTAAGGCGGGAGGTGCGGTGGATCCTGTGAAGATCGAGGCAGTGCTATATTGGGAGCCACCCAGGAGCGTGACGGATGTGCGGAGTTTCCTGGGACTAGCTGGATACAACCGGAGATTTGTTCCAGACTTATCCAGAGTTGTGGCACCACTCTCAGCTTTGACGATGAACGGGAAACCCTTTGTGTGGTTAGACAGATGTCAGTAGAGCTTCCAGGAGCTGAGACAGAGATTGACCAGTGCACCTATCTTGAGGTTGTCAGAGGAGGGAGTAGGGTACGTAGTCTACTACGATGCATCAGGGACCAGACTCGGATGTGTCTAGATGCAGGAGCGGGCAGTGATCGCCTATGGATCACGTCAGTTGAGGCCGCATGAGCAGAACTATGCTACCCATGACCTAGAGTTAGCAGCAGTGGTCTTCGCTCTGAAGACATGGCGACACTATCTGATGGGCGAGCGCTTTACAGTATATTCTAACCATCAGAGTCTCAGGTACATCTTCTCTCAGAAGGACCTGAACCTGAGATAGTGGCGATGGCTTGAGTTCCTCCAGGACTATGACTTTGAGATATTCTATACTCCTGGAAAGGGGAACGTGGTAGCCGATTCTCTCACCAGGAGGACGGGCATTCAACTACCTGGGGAGGCGATAGAGCAGCTAGCCGCTTTGCAGATATCCTTCGTAGATAGAGATGGAGCAGCCTTCCTTCAGTCACTCACACTCACTCCTCCACTACTGCAGTGGTTCAGAGAGGCACGGGGTGGGGACGCCGATTGTGAGGCGCGACGTGCACAGATATCCTCAGGACATGCACCTGATGGATTCTCCATGGGAGGGGAGCACGATGTCCTTTTCAGAAGACGTACCTTGGTACCAGTTACTTTACGGGAGGAGGTGCTGAGAGTGTTTCACACTTCCCCTTTGGCAGTACATCCTGGAGTTGTGAGGATGTACTAGGGTCTCAGACGACATCCCTGCTGGCCTGGAATGAAGAAGGTTGTGGCAGAGTTCATTTCTCGATGTCTCACCTGCCAGCAGGTGAAGGAAGAGCACCAGGTACCAGTAGGCTTGGTACAGCCCTTGGAGGTCCCAGAGTGGAAGTGGGATGGCATATCTATGGACTTTGTGAGTGTACTTTCACGCACTTCGAGAGGTCACAACTCCATTTGGGTGATTGTCGACCGACTCACCAAGTCGGCTCACTTCTTACCCATCAGAGAGCAGGGCTCCGTGGAGAGCTTTGGACGTCTCTACGTTCAGGATATTTTACGACTTCATGGTGTGCCATCGTCTATCGTCTCCGATCGAGATGCTCTCTTTACTTCCCGGCTTTGGAAGGGGTTGTAGGAGGCGTTTGGGACGCAGCTACATCTGAGCACCAACTTTCACCCTCAGAAGGATGGTCAGACAGAGAGGACCATTCAGACTCTCGAGGACATGCTCCGTGCATGTGTCCTCGACTTTGGTCACAGCTGGGAGGACCACCTACCCTTAGTGGAGTTCATGTACAACAACAGCTACCACTCCACCATCAGGATGGCACCATTTGAGGTGTTGTACGACTGACCTTGCAGATCACCGTTGTGCTGGAAAGACCCTGGGGAGTCAGCACTTGTGGGACTGGAGATAGTCCATGCCACAATAGAGAAGGTCCAGGTCATCCAGAAGCAGATGAGGACAGCTCAGAGCTAGCAGAAGTCTTATGCTGACAGGAGGCGGAGGCCACTGGAGTTCGAGGTTGGCGACCACGCCTCCTTGCGAGTCTCACCTCGATGTGGATTACAGAGATTTGGCCGAGGCGGCAAGTTGTCTCCACGCTTCATCAGATCATTACAGTTGCTCATCAGGATTGGCGAGGTGGTTTATCACCTGGCTCTACCATCTCAGTTGCACCGGGTGCATGATGTCTTCCACGTATCTTAGCTGAGGTGATATGTGCACGAACCGACGCATATCATTGACCATGGGGAGCTGGATGTTGATGATGGGGTGACTTTTGCAGAGGTCCTGGTGGAGATTGAGGATCGACAAGAGTGGGTCCTACGTGGACAGTCGATTCCTCTAGTGCGCATCAGATGGCAGCACGAGAACCTCCAGGAGAGCACTTGGGAGCGGGAGGCTCAGATGCATTCTCAGTA
This sequence comes from Viscum album, assembly GCA_963277665.1. Classification (NCBI taxonomy): domain Eukaryota; kingdom Viridiplantae; phylum Streptophyta; class Magnoliopsida; order Santalales; family Viscaceae; genus Viscum; species Viscum album. The sequence goes on along the minus strand of OY728164.1, from coordinate 1,849,632,443 downwards.
CCCACATTTGTTTCCCTAGTTTATGATGTATCTTTACGGGGACGTAAATCCCTGAGGTGGGAGTAATGTAAAGACCCGTAAAATTGAAGGGAAATTTTTTTCTTAATTTTCTTTTAGATTTTACAGGAACGCAGTTTCTTGACGGCACCTAATTTTGAGGCCCGGTGTTCCCGGAATCTTTTTCCAAAGATTAGCTCAGGTATGTTTAGTGAAGGAATGGGCGGGTTTTTCTAACTTTTTAACCGGGGCCTTGAATCAAATTCCGAGGACACTGATGGATTCGCAGCACCGGTATTTTCTTAGAAACACATTTTCCGGAGTTGCGTTTGCTCGAGTGTGGTTTTTAAATTTTGGGGTTAAGTTAAGAAATAAAATATAAGTGGTACAACCGATTTTTTTTTATTTTGCTTAACATAAGTTAAGTGGATGTTGTGGGACCCACAATATCCTACACACTTGGTAGGATATTTGTGAGGTGGGGCCCACATGAGCCCCACCGTTTCTTTTCTTCATAAACTCCCCTCCTTTAACTAAGTAATGCACCCACACCCCCCCTTTTAATGAAGTCAACTCATGTGTTTATTCGGGTTAAGAAACGCCTCATTAATGTGGCAGTTTAAGCGTTGCAATTAATTATCTTAACTGTTTCTTTCGTTTTTGAATTTTAAAATGCAAGGCTTGTGAAATAAAAATAATACAACTCTTATTTTTATTAGTCTAGTGGTGTTGAGAGGCTAGGGATAATTCTCAGGCTCTTTAAGTTCTTCCTCCTCGACAAAGAATGTGAAGAACGCGAAGAACGCGAAGAACGCGAAGAACGCCAGATCCTCGGAGATTGACGGTGTGACGTGATGTTCCTTCTTCCACGACGCTCCTTCCGCAACGCCTTCTTTAGCGACGCCTTCTTCCGCGACGTGATTTTCTGCGACGAATCATCGGTCAATGAATTCGATGAGGTAGGGGTTTGATTCAAATAAATCTTTGTGATTTATACCCACGGTGTATGTTTAAATGTTTGTCGGAAGGATTTTAAAACCGCTAACGTGGTGGGTGCGGACCAACGAACAAGTCCGAACCCACCGTCCCTTTGTTCTTCTTGTGCGGATCGGCGGGCGATGATGAAGCAGGCTGCACGGGCATTGTGAGGTCTTCGCAGTGATGAACCGGTCCCGGGGGGGGGGGGGGGGGGCGTTGCCGAAGACGACAGACAAATCCGACCACCAGAGCTCATCCGGTGGTCCGCGGAGCAACCCGCCTGTGCGCCTCGCCGGCACGGCAGCGACGGTGGCAGGAGGCGGCGGCCGACACCGGCCGGCCGCCAGGAGACGGTGGCGTCGGGCGCGCCTCTGAGGAGAGCCGCCACGGCTTAAGCCGCGACGGTAGGCCAGTAGTCCCACGACCGCGCGGGGCCGGAGGAGGCGGGACACGGCAACCGGCCGTGTCCGTTAGCAAGAGGCGGCCCCACGCGGGGCCGTGATTTTGTCCAGGGGGGTGGTTCCCCCTTTCTGCTCGGCCGCTTACCCAACGCCAGCGCGTCGGGTTGGGCCAGGCCGCGCCCAATCGGGCCGTACCCGGACCCAGTTCGGGTCGACCTGGTTCAGGCCGACCCTGGGGGTATCGTGTCGGGTCGGACCGGGCCCTAACCCCTATTACCGAACCTTTTTTAGTCTGTTACCCATAACATGGTCTACGGACCTCCGATCGATGCACCGTCAGTTGCGTAGCGATACTTGGATTGAGATGGTTGTTTTGGTATATTACACTCAGGGTTTCCGAGAACTTTGTGTTCGTATGGGTTGGTTCGTACACTAAACCAACCGGGCCCTCGGAGCGGAAACGCTTATAACTTGGGCTCTGGACGTCCGATTGACGTGCCGTCAACTTTTTTGGATTTCTCTTAGTGAGACAGATTTTTTGGATTACTCCGATCGAGGTTTGGACATAGTTGGAGTATGGTCGGGTTGGTTTTGACTTAAAAACCAACCGGGCCCCTGGAACGAAAAAGCCAATAACTCTCAGACCGGGCGTTCGATTGACGCGCCGTCTGTGACATTGAGTTCCTGTTGACGATATGGAACATTCGTATACATCAAATCCGGACTATCTTTCAGTTGATGTATCAGTCCCTCCGCTCATGGAGCGGACCCTCCCGAATGAGCTTTATGTGTGCGGGAACCCTAGAGCTGGCTGCGACTGCAACGACGATGAAGATTGAACAGAAATCCTCTGTGGATTCGACGGCGATGACTACAACACTCAGCGATCCTACGTGGATCAGTGTTACCGATCATGTGTGGGTCAGATCCTGTGTGGGTCCGCGCTTAGCGGTCCTGTGTGGGCCAGCACATACAGATCCTGTGTGGGTCATTGCGGGGGTTAGTTACCTATCGACCATGTGTGGGTCAGATCCTTTGGGGGTCATTACGGGGGTTAGTACCTATCGATCCTTTGTGGGTCCGATGGCTTAGATGAATCAGTGGCTATATCTGATCATCTCTATCATCATACGAAGAAGAATACTTGTGTGAGCTGAATCTTGATTCTCTTTCATACGTGGATTGTGTTGTGCTATCCTGTGTGGATGTGATCGAACTCAGGCTCAGATGTTGGAGCCGAACTGGAATTGATGACTTAGGTATATGTATGGGCATATACCTAAGTAGTGTTGGATGTTACTTTGTGATTGTATCTTTCCTTTGTGGATTATCCTTTGTGGATTTTCGGAGACCTTCAGGGGTCTTGGGGTCCCTACTGAGTAGCTTATACTCACACCTTTACGGGCTATGCCCGCACTACGTTGTGTTGGTTGCAGATGACGGACAGTGCTGATCGCGGTTGAGGCTTGCGGAGCAGGTTGGTACCCGGAGGTGGACCACTGGGTGGGACGTACTCGGAGCGTACGGCTGGACCCGTGGAGGTGTAGAGGCTATCTGTACTTACCCATCAGGTGGGACTTCCAGTGGATGGCTCGAGGCTTCGGCTTTACATTCAGTTGTTGCTTTCCCTTTTTAGTTGTACTTTACTATTAGTTTGGGTTTGTATACTGGCCCACAAACTTTTCTGCACTTACTTTTGTATCAGTTTTTACTTAGTGTTTACTTCTACCTCTTGCTTGCTCTATGGTGTTTGTTTACTTTATAAAGGAAATGCATTCCCTTTTTATCGGGAATTATGCCTTGGTGCTAGTCACCAGCCCCTGGCCTATGGAAGGCAGTCTTGGGGTGGTCACAGAACGGGCCCTGAGGACGGGTCGTGACACTAACATCCTATCCACCCTTATGGATAAAATCGCCTCCTTCTAAGTATGTGAAAGTCACTACTCAATGATATAAATCAATGAAATCGTGAAAGGGAGCTAACCATTCCATCATTATAATGATTCAGAAACATGTCATCTCTATTAAAAAGAAGTCCCATACGATGTGATAACACCTGATATCAAAGGGGAAATCACTGAACTAACATACATCCTCCATTATAATCCCCAATATAGTGTCAAGAATCATAACACCATTAGACCATTATGCACCGAGCATATGTCCCACAACAACTTGAATAGATACAGAGTTATGAGAAGCACCAATATAGAAAAGAGAAGGTACTAAAGTATAGGCTACTAGAAAAGTACCTATTATTATTGAAGTTTTGGGTTCCTACCCCTCATGTGTCAGTTTCATAGAATATATCTGGCCTGATCCTTAGCACTGTGATACAACCCGACTACTTTGAGAAGATCCCCTCTGTTAACACTAAAAAATTATCGCCTAACAACCATGACCAAGATCATTTCCTAAACCGAACTGGCTGGTTGTACTCCATCACTCCAAATTTTTAGATTCTTTTGACCATACACCTATATATGGATTCAGTGAAGACCCTCTCTCTCTGGCTTCTGAAAGAAATTTTTTGTAAGAGAGTTGTTGATGAACCATCTTTCCATTGGATTAGAACTCGACTAGGTCTCTGGTTCATTAAGGTATAATATGTCCTAGTCTACCACAATGGTGGAACCTGACCCTTTAAGCTATGTATTTTACCTGGATAGTTATATTACCAAGTATAATCTCCAAACGATGCTTCCTGCTACATGTTGATGTAGTACCAGAACGATATGTCGAACCACGCTAGCTCGCACCCCTATCCAACATTAGGATACGCAATGTTACCAGTGCATGAATCACTATTCCAAAAATAGTAGGAATCCATAATAAATTCAATTGTGATTAGATTCCATAATTGAGTTGCTCACTAAATCTCGTAGTTTTAAATAACACATCACCCATCATTATATATGGGAAGTGCTAGAGCACTGTAAAATAGGCCAAATAATCCATAAATGAAAACGTGTCATGCTAAATGTGAATGAACTCTCAGGGTCTATCATCCCTAAACATCTTGGGATAGTATAGATCATATCACCCCATATGAAAATCCCTCCATTTCATCTCTTGATGATGATCTATCTAGGTAATAACATCCCACTCTCTATTGGAGGAATCACACAACATATATGTGGGGAGCTTGAAACTCTTCTCGAGAGGTCCCTCAAGATACTTGAATACATATAGCATGGACTCCATCCATGACTACACAGCATTGGGTCTTCCATCCCCATAAAACATAGTAGGATACTACTATTAAAACTCATACGTAAAAGATCCTACAATCCAGGCAGGTCACGAAGCTCTATAAATTTCCAAAAATAATCGCATAAATCGATCACGGAATTTTCCCTAAACACATATTTATGGTACAAAAACTAGTGATGTAACTAGAATTAAAGGCAGTCCTACTAGTTTCTTATGTCCCACCACCTTTAGATCATGATCTCTACCACCCTCCTGACATGTGACTCGATGATGTCAGCTCTGCATGCCTCTATTATTCCAACCACATGCCTCTTAAAAAGACATTATCAAAGGTCACAAATCAAAAACTTATACTATAATTGGATAAGTACACAACTTCATATTTAATATCCACACCCCTCTTCCTGCTCCTTGAGTCTCGTATGGGTGATGTAAAAATCATAAATAAAAGCAAGAGATACTACTTACTACCCACTATTAATGTTTGGTATGGGTAAAGTTCTCTACTATGTCCAATTTTAGTATTTATTTTATTATTTTATTCAATTCCATTATATCATAAATTATTTAAAATTGTTGAATTTTTTTTCACTAAAATCTGATCTATATGGTCCCATACTTCTCATGAATAAAAATATGGCATCCACATAATTCACACCATAACATGTTACAGTCCTTGAATCCCACGGTCCTTGACTCAACATGCCACAATTGTTGGAATAGGGTGTCTACTACATCTTAATAAGGAAAAAATACTTAGGATATATAAATAACATCATTTACAAACCATGTTTTCTAATTCATTGTAAAAAAATGCATCACACAATAGGTAAATCAATGATGGAACATATTAGAACAACTTGAAACCATTAATACATCCTAAATGGAATTGAACATTTCATCACATGTGATTCTAATAATGGTCAAAAAATGATGCATGATATGACATACCATCATATCATCAGGTTGAAACACTATTTAACTTATTATAATATCAATTTTAATAAAATAATTCATGTGTATCACCCCAAAGTGGAATCAAATCAACTATTATTTCCAAAATCTAGAAAAATAATCTATTCGAGGCAATTTTGTTTTTTTGGAATGTGGGTTAACTACGCCCAAAAAGATCCCGTTACTCCATTCCAAGTCCTTCTGATATATCTTCAATTTTACTATACAGTAATGAAATAAAAGATAAATCACCTATGATTCCACATTTTAATATCCTAGACCCGAATTGCACAGAATGGTGTCATGATCTCGGTTGGCCAAAAAGCCTCATGCGCATCCCCAATTACTAGAGGCTTCTGGCTAGCATCAAGGGCCAAGGGTGTGTCAATGGGGAAACTATTCCCTCATCACCAGAGATTAGATAAATAGATATAAAATTTTAGTTAAGTAGTGAAAGTAGTAAAATAGAATTCCAATTGATATCTAAACAAGAGATAAACATCCAAAACAGATATATACAATATGGAAAGATATAATCTCAGGTACAAATGATGATAATGATATATGTCATGTATCTGAAAAAAAAACTCAAATATGTAAACATGAATGGTCTAGAACACATGTAACAAAATTCTAAAAATAAAAAAACAATCAAACTAGAATAAAAAGCCTTAACCTGATCCCATGATCCCCTAGTACTAATATGTAATAGAAAAACTATGGAATGATTCTTTAAAATATTGATAATTTCAATCATATAGTCTTTTTGGGTACCCCTCAATAGCCCATATTGGGTGTGAGACACAATCCCAGTTGGGAACCACCCAAAGGTTTAGTTCCATCTAGTCATGGAATATATAATAATTATATTGTGATGGTAGTAATAAAATATGTTCAAGAGGTAGAAAATTTTAAAAACACATAATGGAACAGGTTCCCATGGAATCCCGTCCACTACTACCTACATCATCCAAACAATAAATGTATCTAAATAACTGTTAGGAATGTCTCATTTTATAATTACATTCATTTAATTAATCAAACTAATTTAATAAATATTTCTCAGTTCCTGTCATGTAACCTTGCATCCCCTACGAACGCTTGTGATCATAAGATTCCTACACTGACCATAAAAGGGTAAAATTCCCTGATCGAATCCAAGAATGGGATTTGGTTGGGTTGATGTGTCATATAAATCATATCATTTATTATACAATTAATGACCTATGCTCGTCCTTGACATTCCAAATGTAGAAACTAGATATTTCACCATGTGTATCACGAACCAAGAACTGTACAAGCTCATTTGAGGCATTCCTTATTATAATCCTAGTATTTCTCTAGGTGTTGTATAATATCATAGCCACTCGAGTATGTCCTTGGTGGTCCACTAAGAGAGCCCATGTGGCACCCTTGGCATATATAATCATTTTAACACTATTTATGTACAAGGAATTCAATCAGGATTTTATGTATTACCCAAGAATATAATAGTGACCCCCATGAGTTTTTCCTTTTCCATCCACTAGGGATTCCAACTGTAACTATGGTACAGGAAAGGTAGATGAAAAATGAGTCGTTACATGTCATTTTTGTTGGAACCCACATGACACCCAAGGGATATAATAATTCAAACAATACATTTAATTAAATCAAAGATCATAAACATTATGAATTCATTTAAAACTCACCTAAGATGGTGGATCAAGTCATGGATATGATTTGATGTATTATACACTTATTTAACTCAAGTGGGAATTTAAAAAATGGAATAAACTCATGATCAAAAAAAATTAAATAGAAAGGCGCACTGGTCATGGACATTCCATTCAATCCATTCATTATATTCAATTTACAATTCAAAACACATTTTAACAATTAAATTACAATTGAGAATTCAAAGTTAATCATTCCCTAGAATGGGGTAATAAGAAAACCTCAAAGGTATCCATAATTAATATTCCACTCTAGGAGGACCAATTAAATAACAAAAAAACCCATAGGGTGGTTCTAACGGAAGTTTTTTAACCTCTACTAAATTATCAACATGATTAGTTAGTTACATAAGTTATATATATGAATTAAAATCTTGATTTAAACACCATTCCAAGGGATTCACTTCGATAATTAGGGGCGGGATAGAATGACATCTATATTAATAGTTAATCTATTAAGGAAATGAATGAGACAAACATTTTTTGTTCCTTAGTGGATTTTTCAAACAATATCATCTCATGATTCGACTCATATTGGGAAAAAATTGAAGAAAAGATGAAGAACCAATAAATAGGGCATATTAGTTTTCACCTAAATAGTTAAACCGATACCAAGAAGAATTAAGAATAGATAAGAAGTAATTAATATATTAATGATGCATGTCAAATGAGTTGAATGACTCTTGATTCAATGATCAGATGGGTGAGATCTATTGAATCTATGATTAGTCACCCATGGGAATATCTAAAAATATCAAGTCTATGCAACCGAGGATATGTGATAAATAATGATGAAATATAAATTTGATGAGGGAAAAAGGAAAATTCCTCAAAATCCATGGGTCGCGTGGTTTAGCTGCACTTTTGGAAAAACCATGCACCAAAATTACATCCACTATTTTAGGGAGGGGAATATTTCAAGGTCAATACACACTGTTTGGCTAACTATGCGCAAACCGTGAAAAACTCATCTATCAAAATTCTTTAGTTTTTAGCAAGAATGTGAACCCTAAATCAAATGGTTTATCAAACCATGTAGACTATGACATCCCATGGTCCATCCTCATACATTTATAAATAATTGTGCGTCCTACCCCACACTTTTTCAATGGGTTTTAATATAGTCTCATCTTACCCAAAAAATAGGGTTTTTGGTTTTGAACCATCCCTAGACACACCCGATTCCTCCATAATGTCAATGGGAATTCAGAATTCTTCCATAATTATGCACTTAAATTGAAAATATATGTAAATAAAAATTATTCCACACATTAATGGATGAACCAGCTTCTAAAAATGGATTAAAGTATAATTAGTTTATAACTATATTAGGTCACTTATCCTACGTTATAAAAAATAATATAACACATATAGAGTGACCTACTGGTCAAACACATGGTATAAAAATGATTTAATGTTTAACAAAAAATAGCCTCACCAATTTAGTGGAACTACTAATCCTTTGATAGTTGAACAATAAATAAATCCCCAAGAGAGGATGAATCCATCTTTTAGAAGTATTGAAAAGTAAAAAAATCATCATGGTCGCCTATAATCAGAAGGGATGTGTAGAAAAATGGTTTTCACTAACATAAAACACTAAAGAATAAAATGAGATCAATTTCATGGAATAGAGAACTTTTTAGTATGCAATCTATGAAAAATAAATTCTCCATGAGACAATAGAATAAATGGGAAGGCTATTCCACAATCTTAACCAAAACGAGAAGGAAATTTTTTCTTAATGTGAGGCTAACATTACTCAATTAGCTATACATTTCATGGATTATATATACAGACCATAAAAATATATCATTTATTTTGTGTTCAAAATACAATATTTCCTAGGGTTTCTATCTCTAAATAATTTTCCTCATATGAGCATATAATCTAAAGAGTAAATAATATAGAAAGGATGTTTTCCAAGATGTATGCATTCAATGGAAATCTGGAGAGTAAGTGGTCTGTTGAAAATCATGGCATGAACAATGTGGAAAATGGGTATAATGGATTTTTTATCTCCCATATGTGATAATGATGTTAAGAAATGCCTTGGGGTGTGCATGAGGGGAACTATTGTTTGTTATTAGGTCAGAAAAATGTCCATCAAACATTTCAATTCAAGGTAATGGAATATTTTATTGATGTTCAAGGATTTAAATATAGGGATAAGGGATATTATTCAAACCAACTGAACAATCATCATTAAAATTTAACATAAAAAACTCAAAGAGATAATTTATAATCTTATATGATTATAATAGATAATGTGGATGTTCTAAATGATGTGGTGGAAAGAACATTGATTTTTACCTCAATGTTAGATAATGGTTTATTTGATTCTATATTTTAAATATCTTTTATATCTTCTATGTTTAAAAAACATATGATATTTCCTTATCACCACATTAAGGAAATAATCAATCATGGAACTGATTCGATGTATTATCACAATAATGATATATCATGTATTTCCAATTATGATGCCTAAGTATACCCTATTTACAATGCTGGTTGTTATATTTGTGGTAGAATTTTATATGATCATTGGTATAGAATCTATTTAAATGTATAATGAAAAAAGATATTTTCCAAAGATATTTATTAAAATTTTATAAGTTGATGTTGATTTAAATATCTTTATAGGGAAAACTTTATAATTTAAATCATATAGGGATCCCCCCTAGTATCTCTCATTACTGAAATCCCAAGTAGATATGATGATCAAACATGATCTATGGATGAGTAATATATCATAATAATATAGTATATATCTATGGTTTAAAAATTATTGATTTTTTTATATAATAATTACATACTCATCAAAAAAAGCACGAACCTGAGTTCTATATTGAACTCATCTCTGATGTAAGAAATATATATAAAAATCATTATATAATGGACCCTATTGAGTTGGTTGAGGTGAAGAAAATTTGTAGGATTTCAGTGATAGTGGATTTATACAACGCATTATTTTACCATGGGGATCCCCTATTTTATTTATGGAATATTAGGATGATTTGAGGATATTTTTCATCGAATATAGGAAGATAAATTCCACTAACATATTAAATAAGTATCTTTTTATAAGCTTTGATAACCTATATAATAAAATTCAAAGAACCATATAATTTTAAAATATTGATCTTTTCTCTAATTATCATCATCTATGGGTGATGAAATATGATATATCATAGATGGAATTTTAAACATGGTGTAGAAATTTTGATTTTTTTGGTAATGCCTTTTGGATTGAATAATGCACATTTTATATTTAAGGATCAGATGAATAAATTATTAAATGATAATATTAATATCATTGAGGTCGTGTTAAATGATGATATATTGATATACACTATGAGATATAATGATCATAAGAATAATCTATATATTATCTTATAGACACTAAAAAAGAATTTTATGGGAAATAGAGTGTGTGTAAATTCTATCTTAATGAAATTTATTTTGTTGGCCATATTATACCCAACAATAGGATATATGTTGAACCTTCAAATAAATGTTTGTAAAATAATTTCCAACACCAATGAACAAAACTGAGATTTTATGTTTCCTATGGTTATAATTTTTCTATTGGTGTATTGTTCAAAAAATTTCACTGTTATCAAACTCGTTAACCATGTTAATTTGTAAAGGGGTTAAATTCACGTGTTTTATAGAATTATAGGAAAGTTATGAAGAGTTTAATAGGATACTTGTTAATTATCTTATATTAACTCAATAATTAGGTAATGAATGAATTGTAATTTTTAAATATGCATCAAACAATGAATTTGGTTTTCTCTTTATGAATAATGATGTGATAATTTCCTATGCATTAATTCTATTAAAAATACATGAATATAATTTCACAACTCACAAAATTGAGATGGTAGATATAATATTTTCATCCAAAACCTGAAAAAACTACCTCTATGGAGTCTTATGTGACATATATATGGACCACAATAGTTGGAAGTATACCTTCTCATAGAAGGAACTAAACATGAGGAAAAAAAGATAATTGGAACTTCTCATAGACTACAACTCCTCGATATACTACAACATTGGGAAGGAAAAAAAGATTGATGATTAATTTACATGGAGGGATCATGGTGCCCTAACCATGATGATTATTAACCAATTTGTGATATACATTGATCTGGTATAGATGAATATAATTGTTTCTAGGAAAGGGGACAATTATTCACTTTCCATGAGATTTATAAACTAGCATTAATATAAAAGATATAGACACCCTTATAAAATGATGGGAACTTAAAATGGATGATTAATGTAGTGAATGATGATAAATTGACAAACATCATTTATAGTGATGGAGTGTTTATTCTTGGGAAGATATTATGTTGTCAATCCATATTATAATTGAAAAGGTAACTCCTAGATATAGAAAATAGATTGAATTTATCTACACACCATTATAAAAAAATGATTTACAGGGATTTAAGAAAATGTAATAAGTTGGATGGTGTCATGTGGGATATTGTGGACTTTCTGTTCATAATTTTAGTATCCCATCATGTGAAGGATGAATTACAATATCCTAAGGGATTCATGAAGCCCCTACATTTTCCTATATAGAAGTGGGAAAATATTATAACTCATTAGTTCACAAAACTCTCAATGTCTTTAATGAATAATGATTCTATATGGGTAATCAATGATCATATTAATAGGTCCACACCTTCAAAGAAAAAAGAGATGATTTATCCCTTCAACACATTTCCAAGATCTATAAAACATAAATTATATGGATTTTTTGAGATCAACTATTGATTATATCTAATCATGACACTCAACATATATAAATGTTTTGGAAGAGTCTCCAAAGGGTTCTTGACACTAGGAAAAATTTAAGAACCACTTATCATACCAAAAATAATGGATAAGATGAATTAATTGATCAAACATTGGAATACATGTTGATATCATGTTCTCTTAAGTAACAAGGCTTATGGGACTAATATCTACCTTGGTTTGAATTCAAAAAAACTATAGATTCCAATAGAGCATCTGGATGGAACCATACAAAGGATTGTATAAGAAAAGGTCTCTTACTCTCACTTATTTAGCATATGTAAGATAAATAATTCTTGTTAGCCTATAGAATGTTGAGGAGATAGCTATTTAAGGACATAATAATTTATATCACATTAAAGGTTCCAAAAGTGGACAATATGGATTTGCTAATAATAGAATAAAACACAACTAATTTCATGTTGTGGACCATGTATTATTGAAGGATTCAATAAGGAATGGAGTTGTTAGATTTGGTAGAAATGGTAATTTAACCCTATGTATATTTATCCATTTGAAATATAATAATTAATGGGAGTTTTAGATTACTAATTTTCTATACATACCAACCTTTCTAAAGTACATGATTATTTCTATTGATCACTAATGAAGAAAACTTTATGATTCCAACATATATTTTATCATATAATGGAATATTTTTGGAACCTAAATTTAACTATAATTATGTTAATATCTAGATTCTTGACATAATAGAACAATTGTTTCTGAATCAATCAACTGAATTGATGAAATTATTTTGGAGAAATCCCAAATTAAATAACGAAAACAAGTATCTGGAAGAAGATACATGGAAGGATAATCTATATTTTTACAATAGATGATATACATACCACAAATCTAGGGATGTATTTATTTTATGTTTGGAGGTTAATGTAACACCCAAGACTCTAATATAGTAGGTAAACATCATTTCTTAAACTATCATGAAATAAGGACATTAATGTTATTTTATCAATTAATGAACTTAAAATATTAATTTTATAATTTGAAATTGACAAAAATAACTAAATTTTTAGTACATAATTCCAACTTTAGTCTTGTAATATTATTTTAGATTTTTCTAAAATGGAAAATTGTTAGAAAATAGACACGATTTTTATGGAACATGAAATTTCTTTGATTTTATTAAAATAAAACAATGAACAATAAAATTTTCAGAACATTTATGTCAAAAACATACTTTTTTTGATAAATTTGTTCATTTTAAAATATTCTTTGAACTTAGAATACATGTTACAAACATATTTTTAACAAAACCAAATGTTACATTATATTGATCAAAATTGTTCTTGATATTTTCTATAGGTAAATTTTTTTAAAGGGTGATTAATTTTTGGATTTACAGGAAGAACTCATATATTTTATTTTTTTATTAATAATTCAATTTTTTTATTGAATCATTTTCCAATATAATTTTACCTTATATATAAATTTAGAGCATAAGAGAATTTTTTCTCTTAAAAATGTTTTATATGTTTAACTATTTATATTTTAAAATTATATTTTCATACCTAAATGAAATTTATTTGATACAATGGTTATCAAATTTAAAATAATTTATTTTAAATTAAGAAATAATTTCAAATTTAATTTTGGTCATTAAAATTTCATAAAAAATTAAATAGTTAGTAACCCCAGTAAAAATTAAATATGTTAAAAGATATTTTACTAAGGGTGAAATGAAAAAAATGCTAAAAATCATCCAAAATAGATTTTTGGGGTTTTAATGACAAAAAATCACCACTTTTTTTCATTTCATCTGTTTTGATGTCATTTACCCTTTAATAGAGATAATAAATTATGGGAATTCAATGTGTAGTTCCAAAACTAACTTTATCATTACATATGAAAGGGTAAAATATTTACAACATCAATACATACTTATCCTTTGAATTTAACCATATAAATATTTAAATTTTTATCATTATATAACCCTCTCCAATGTCTATAATCTCTTGGAATCCATTTTCAATCATAATTCCTTTATTTCGTAGAATACTTCAATGGAAAATTCAAGTCCCTGATGTGAGTTTTATCAACCACTTAGTTTACATCTCAATTATATTATTTTAAATTTATTATATCCAAAATAATATAATGTTACTATTATCATTTCTATACTTATTTATCACTATATGAATTTTAAAACTATAATTTATTCATATCCCACATCATTTAATAATAACAAAACCATTGTTCATACATTGTGCCGAGTACCACCTCCTTGACATAACATGTTTATTTTTCTTGAAAACTTTTAAATGATAGAGAAATGTATATTATTAAAGGATAAATATTATTTTTATGTCATCATAAAATTTTTGGTATTCTAAAATATGGAACCTATTAATAATATGGTAAATAAATGACTATTGATCATTTAATAACATAAAATACGTGTACTAAGAGGATAATTATTTATCCAGATTATATAAAAGTTTAATATCCATTAATTCTTCTTTTAATTACATATCCTTATGATGTATCACTATAATATACACTAAATGATATAATTATTAACTGGGTATACTTAAATTATAACAAAAACAACCTCATAATAATTTATCAAATCTAGGTAGGTTCATGTGTTGGTTTTTTATCCTCCTACTATTACAATACTATGAATTTTATATTAGGGATAAAAATGGGAATATAATTAATTTTATAATATGATGCTAATTTTTTAAAAATAGAAGTTTTTTTGTTGTGGATATGTTATATAAATATTCAATTAATTTTTTTTATGAAATATAGTCTGATCGTTAAGAATCACGGAAACATGATTATTATCATCAAAATCATTGAGGTTAAAAACAAAAAAATTAAAGGGAATCAAAACATAAAAAATTATTATAATTAAACTCTATAATTAATATTAATACATTGTAATCATGAAATTTGGATAAATAATGAATTAAAATACCACTATTAAGAAACTTGTACAAACATTCAAAATTATAAACAAATGATGTGGAAAATATGGAGAATTCATATAGTAAATGACTATTTATAAAGAGTATGAATGTACATAGACATGAGAAAGATTTCTAATTAAATTATTCAGATATTCAAGTTTACAATATTGAAGATTAACATATTTGTTTAGAATTATGGAAAATGGGATAGAGTTTTCCATCTCAAATCCATATCATAAAGAAGATTTTGTCTAATGAACCAAATTTCAATTATGTGGTGTGTAAAATACATATTAGAGATTTTATATAATTAAATTATTTTAAATGGAATTTGATTATCATATTTAATCTATATCTTTAAATATTTTTGGATTGAATTGTTTCCCATGACATGAGTAGGTTTTTCCATCTCAATTGTCATTCTATGGGACTCATGTTATAACCACCATGAATTTTATTTTTTATGGTGCTTCCATTTACATTAATTTAATTTCTATATGTCACTCTAAAAAAGTACAGGTTCTATAAGTATATATTTTTATCCCTATTTTATATTCTTTTTTACTTTTTGAGTTACATACTCTGGTGGAAACCCCATCTTAAGATTTGGTAAAATAAAAGTTTGTATCATTTCTTATAAAATATGTTCCCTTTTGGATACAAGAATGTCTATAAAGTTATAGATCAGATGCACCAAGAAGAAGTCACATTTGAAATTCTTGGTTGATCCTTGTGTCAATGATCCCCCTAATGTGTGGTTGTTTTTCTAAGGACTATACACATGGTGAGACACTCCAATGGGATATTCTTTGGAACATTCACACACTATTAATGAACCATGACTAATGATTTTTCGTTCCATTGAATGGGTTTCCTACTAATGTAATCTATTAATCCTAAATACTATATTCCAGGGATAACCCATCACATTTAAGTTATCCTTTCCCCAATATTTATATCATATGTGTACAAACTATTACATAAATGATTCCCCAATGAATACAAGTCAATTAAGTGATGTTCACATAGAAATCCACATTATTTTATAAAATGGGGAAGTATTAAATTTTTTTCCATCTCAAAATACATATATATATGTTTTATTCACCATGATGTTCCTTGTGGAATGGTATTAAATGTTTTGATATCTATTTTCGTGAATGAATTGGACATTATCATGTGACGGTCGATGCCCAGAATTATACATCCCCTCAATATATCAATAGGTCTTTTGAGACAAACTATGTTTTGTTTTGGTGTATACCTCTTCCCATATTCGGATAATTTACATGGTTTAATACCTTGAAATAATTTTTTTATGTCTGATGATATGAATTCAATCAGTTCGAGATCAATGATTATTATCATATATGTTTTCATTTATTATAATAGAAAAATAATTCCCTCAGTTTCAGTATATTATTAATTAATTTTGTTCATTTATTTTTTCCATATCACCTTTTCCATGATTATGTTATAAATTAATCCCCTATATAAAACTTATTATTAAGAATCCAAGACCACTATTATTTATTTTTATATTCTCCATGAATGATAGAGGATGGCTATATGTAATTTCTAGGGATATGATGGATGTATTAATAATGTTCTTTAGAATATGATGTTATGGTTTTATAAGATTTACAATGTATTTAATTTAAGTGTATTTTCATCCAAGTCAATTTTTTTTATAATTTGGTAACACTTGTTAATTATAACAATAATTTAATATAACATAACGATCTGAATTTATAGTGTGAGAGGTGTAACATCTAGGCTTTTCATAAAGGTATGGGCTATCAATTTTTTATTTATTAAAAAATGTTCGGAATAATGTTGCCTAACTATAACATCCCAAGATTCTATGGTACGTTTCCCTTTGAATAATGCATTATCTTGCGTTGTATGAAACTTGGAGTTTTAACACACCACAACAAATTAAAAAATTTGTTATGAATAAGTAACACACTCTATTTGAAAATTTATAAATTTTATTTTTCAAAATGGACATTATTTTTGGATTTAAAAAATCAAAATTATCTTAGGTTGATCTTTTGGTATTTTTCATAAAACGTTCAATTTTTGATGAATAGTAAAAAACACTACATTGTTGTTTAAAACCGACATTTAATTTAAATAATTATTTATTTTATTTTAATATATTTTAGGTAAAAATAGATATATAATACCTATGTATATTCAATGTAATTCATTGGATTCATTTTATAATAAGTTTAGATATATAAAATATTATCAAAATTTTTACAGTCTTTTACCCACCTTCTAAGAGAATTTACAATTTTTCATAAATCTAAATTTTACTGCTTCTATGAGTTGAATTTCAAAAAATCCAGAACAAACAGTTGACATAAGAGTGTAAAATTTGGTTCAATAAGATGAAAATAATTTTGAGTGAATAGTAACTTTGGACTTTTATTTACCACGATTAAAAGTAAATAGGATAATTAAGGGAAAAATGATATTATCATTACCCTAACACATGTACTAATTCTATTTGATAAGTTTAATTCGAAAAAAACAACCATAGGAATACAATATGATCTCTTCGGTCCACTTGGATTAAATTAGGACATTTATTTTAAATTTATTTAAAGAAGAGTTAAAAGAGTTAAATTAAATGTTTAATAACTAAACAATTTTTAATATATCATTTTATATAAGATAAATTAAACTATAAATAATCATTAGAAAATTAAAAATATTTACTACATAATTATTTTTTATTTATAATTTTTATTCCTTAAATAATTTAATTTATTTACGACCCGATGATGATTGAGTAATTACTTAACTAAGGAAATATTAAAATATTTGATATTATAAATATCCAAATAAATGTAATTTTATACTTTTTATGAATTCCACTAATTTTAGCGGTTAATATGACATGTTAGGTGTGATTAATGAATTTTTTTCGAAGTAATAATGTTGGTATGATTTTCACAAAAACCAAATACTAAATAGTGTAAAAATTAAAATAATTGGGTTTTTAAAACAAATACTATATTATTAATTGTTATAATATTACTAAAATACAAGGATCATCCAAAGGAATTATATAAGGTTATATATATTAATAATGAACCTATTGGGGTTCTCTTGGCTTGTTATAGTATTTTTATTAACCATATAATATAAAAATACAAAGAGACATGGTAAATGTCAAACTATTTAACTAAGAGTTAAATATAATAGATAAGTTTAATATGGTGACCTAAACCTATCTAAACCATATTGGTTGAGTTTTTTTGACCGATCACCACCTTATACTCAAAATAAATTATTTCTGAGCCATTAGAAACCGAAAATTATTTTATTATAAAATAACATTTCAAGCTATTAAAAAAGTGACCATCACCTCTCTGATAAATGGGTACTTCCCCTTCTCTAAATTTCACTCCTCCATATCCTTTTGGATTGGCCAAACCCTGCCCAAATATCCTCCAAACATCCCTCAAATCACCCTAGAGGCCTTACTTTTATCAGAAAACCAACATGAGGAGCCCTTTTTCTCAACTCAAAAGAAAACACCTGAAGAAGAGGTAATAATTTCACCACCCACATTCAAGTTCTTTTTTGCTTACACATCCTCTTTCATTGTTGTTTCCATACCAAAATAATAAATTAAGTACCTTCTACATACTTTTATGTTATTATAAATACGGTACAACTATATTCATTTTTCTATCCATCTTATAAAGGACAGAGTCACTATACGTGCGTACGTATGGCTTACCGTCTCCACGTCGTGGTGTATTTTGTTATGCAAAAACTTCATTATTTGGATGGGTATAATAATGAGTATAGATAATTTAATAATAAATATTACATTTTAATGATAATTCATATATGATATTCTATCCAATTTCATATTATTTCACAATCAATATAATGATATTGGCACTCGTGCCTAAATATAGATTACCGTCTCCATTAACGTGATATGATTCATTCCCCATCGTAATAATTCAAGAATAATTTTTATTTTATGATTAAAAATAATGTTTAAGAACATAATATTTTTTTGGTTAATAATAAAATACATACTATCCATAAAAAACATGTCTTACATAACCAAACATATAAAAGAAAATGAGTCAGTTGACACCCGAAACGATGATACTAATAAAATATTATTAACAAAGTAATATAATAAGATCATATATGATATCATATTTATGTATATGATACTTATATAATATAAAAAATGTATTATCTATTATGTAGGAGGTTAACATACCATCAACTAAGGAAAAGTACAAGGTAAGGGTTAATTTCACAATCTTTTTATTATCCGAGGTTGTTTTTACGTAAATATCTACTAGGACATATTTATCATCTGCATCCATGATTTCATAAACATTTCATCCAAAACATTGTTATTATTTATGAGACTATGGGTTAAAGTCATTTATACACTTATTTGACCATATATGTTTTGAATGGAATCTTTGTGTCGTTTTCCAAATAAGGTACATTATGACCTTATCGAAAAAATTAAGGTAATAATGGGGTTTTTTAACTTATACGATGGGTGCGTCTATTTTTCACCATTATTACATTGTTCAAACATCTCATAAAATCTTATAAGAATATTTTAAAAAAATATTCCTTTATAATTATATATCCTTCAAATGATTTCAAAATATAAAGAGATATTTCCCTAAAAAAGATTTCATTTCATCAATGTCAACATCCTTTGACGGATTTTAAGCTTGTTTGAATTTGATTTATTATGATACAAAACATCCATATTATATAGAAGTTTTTTTGACATATTTTACTATGGATGTGTTATTTTTACACCATTTGTGGTTTATGGAAAATATATTGACATTTCATATGCAAGTTTTAATACGAATGATTATGTTATGTTTAAACCTTTTTATTTGTAGAATTCATTGGACATAGTAAGTGGCGGGTGGAGCCCGGTATAGATACTCGATACAACGGTATGTATCATAAGAATAACTAGAGTCTTGTCACAAGTCCTTGACCAAATCTTATTTGTAGTCTTGGCACAGGGCCTTGATGATGGGGTTATGATGTTTGGAATTTTGCATTCCATCATTATGAAATTGATTATTGAAATTGAATTTGAATATTCAACTTGAAGAATATCTATGTGAATAAGTAAATGGATTTACTTGATTTTATCTTTGCCATATTATGCTTCTATTAATGTTTAAAAGGATGTTGTTTTATTCTTATACATTGACTTAAATGTCTATGCTTATATATGAATGTTTCTACTATATTGTTATCCTTACTGAGAATCTGAGCTCACACATTACTATGTTTTATTTTCCCTATATGTGAAGAAATATTTTATGGTTGAACTTTTGGGATAGGCTTCAGATATAAGTGTGTTCAATGGGGGAAAATGTTGTTGATGTTTTTATTTCATGATGTAATGTAAAACTTATGAATGTATTAAGTACTTCAAAGGAGACTAAACTGATCGGTCTTTCGGGATTTGATCCCTTGTGATCATTACAATGTTTTGTAACAATTCACTGACTCTAGGTAACTGGGGTCAGGACCATATAGTTGGTAAAAGAGGATATTTAGTACAAACCCTAGAAGCTATATTTAGAAAAACTCTGATTAGAGATAATTAACCTAAGATAGTCTTTGAGGATTAGTATAGAAGAACAACCTAGAATTTTGGTAATGTATAGAATTTGTTAGTTTTCCAAGAAATACATCTCTCTCTGGATACAAGCAGGTACAGGCGGCTATATCCTAGATGTACCTAGGGGTTAAACTCAAAAACTCCGCTTTGATCTAGACTCGAACGAGAAATGGTTCACGATATTGGGCCTTGATGCACTCTTGGTTACGACACTCCAAGGTTATTTGCATAGGATAATTCTCATTTTCATTAAAACCATTTTTTAGGGTTTATGAGTATATATTTCCTCTAAGAAAACATTTTTATGAATTTGGATTATATCCAAAAACTGTTCAATTTATGTTAACTAGTTTACATGTTCGGAATTATGTATTTTGATTCATAAACTAATCTAGTGTATGCCATTGTTTAGAAATGACACCTAGAGGAAGGAATGGAGACCGTATCAAGGAAGATAATCCAGGTAGGGATTCCCCTTCTACTCAAGATAATTATAGTAGATCTCGTGATTCAACTAGTGCTTATTAGCTTATCACTATACTGGGACAACTGACTCAGGTTATGAATAAAAACCTTACATGTTTGAAGAACCCTGATCCACAATACGGAGGGTCAATTTTTGATCGATTCATGAGGAAACAACTACCAACATTCAATGGGTGTGAAAATCAATTAGTTGCTGAAAATGGATATGTTTCTTAGAAAAAATATTTCATGCTTTGGGAAGTAACGAAATGGAAAAAGTTTTCATGTCATTTTATCACCTCATGAGAGATGCAGATAAAAGGTGGTCATTAATCCAAAACACAATGGAAGATGAAGAAGTATCGAATATATAATTGAGGTAGTTTAAAACTATTTTCATAGAAAAATAATTTCCTCGTTACCATCGAGCGGATATGGGAAGACAATTTCTAAGTCTGAGGCTAAAGGAGGATGAGAATGTCGTAAAGTATGAGGCTATCTTTACAAAGATAGGAAGGCATGCAATAGATTATATACGTTACCCAAGTAGTAATATTGATCTATTCATTGTTTGGTTAAAAGCATTTCTCAATCTTGCATTAGTCTTACAATCTTTATCATCATATGAAGATATTGTCTCATCCGCTATCAAGACAAAAAATGAATCTTTATGTCCTGTTACTTTAAAGACAAGAAAGAGAAAAAGAGATCTGTTGAACACTCTAGAAACAGAAATATGGGGAGGAAGGAAATAGATTAATATCCATCATACGGTAAATGTGGGAAGAAACACCTTGGTAGTTTCTTGAAGGGAATGGGAGTCTGTTACATGTGTGGTGAAAAAGGCCACCAAGCTAGTGATTGGAAGGTGAATAAAGAGGCTATTAATATTGAATGCTACAATTATAGAGAAAAGGGTCATTAAAAAATGAATGACCTATGTGCCATGGGAAAATACCTTAGAAAACGCCCTGAGGGAAAGGCCAAGCTTATACGATCACTACTTCTGAGGTTGATGCTCTGAAATATGTGGTGGCAGATAATATAATGGTTTCCTCAAGTTTAGCCAATGATTTATTTCATTTTGGATCATATAATTGTTTAATATCTTCTTATTTTTCTATGAAAATTAGATATTTTCAATTTGAATTAATAGGGGAATTATTATTCAAAACACCTAAGGGAAGTATCTTTGAAACAAAGTTTTGTGAATAGTTCCCATTAGGAAATATAAATGTTCTTTATCTTCTAATCTCATCATCATTCCCATGATTGAATTTGATATAATACTAGGAATGTATAGGCTTTTGGACCATGATGCCAAAATTTATTTTAAGAAAAAGGAGGTTACAATTTTTGATGATGATATGGAGTACCATATCATTAAAGCAGAAATGTCACCATCTGATTATTATCTAAATCTTCCCCTAGTAGCTCTACTAAATTCAATTATTGGGGAAGAAGAGAAAGAAATAACTATAGGAAATGAAAATAATTTTCAAATATAGAATGTACATATTGTGCAAGAATATGTTGATGTGTTTCTAGAGGATTTACCTGGACATCCTCCAAAATGAGAAATTGAGTTTTAAAATGATTTAATTCCTGGTCCATTTCCCATATTGAAGACCCCTTATTGAATGACCACTGTGGAATTAGTGTAACTAAAGAAACAACTAGAGGAATTGAGTAATTGGGGATTTATTTTCCCCAGTATTTCTCCATGGGGAGCCCATGTCCTTTTGTTTGAGATGAAGGATGGATCTATGAGGTTGTGCATTGACTACAGGGAGATCAATACTATAACAATAAAGAACAAGTATACCCTACATCACATTGTTGATTTATTCTACCAACTTCATGGATGTCAATATTTTTCAAAGATTGACCTTCGATCAAGAAATCATTGGTTTTGTGAGAAGAAGCAACACATTCTGAAAAAAGTATTTCGAACCAGGTACGAGCATTACGAGTTTATAGTAATTCCTTTTGGATTGACTAATGCACCCTTTGTGTTTATGGGTATAATGAATAGTTTTTTCAAGGAATATATTGATGACGTTGTAGTGGTATTTATTGATGATATCTTGGTATACTCAAAAAGCTATGAAGATCATGAAAATCATTTGCACACTATTCTGAAAACCCTCAGAAGAAACAAATTATATGGGATGTTAAGAAAGTATGAATTCTGGCTTCAAGAGATTTTTTTTCTTGGCCTTATTGTCTCTATGGATGGAATATTTTTTGATCCTTTGAAGACCAAGGAAATCCAAGAATGTACAGAATAGATGAGTATAACTAAGGTACACAATTTTATTGGTTTATAAGGTTTTTATCGACGTTTCGTCCAGAATGTTTCCCAGTTGTTTAACCCATTAACCAAACTCACATGTAAAGGTGTTAAATTTGATTGAAAAAAAGAGTGTAAATAATTTTTTGAAAAACTGAAGAGAAGATTAGTCAATGCTCCTATATAAACTCTACCATCAGGGAATGATGGGTTTATTATTTATAGTGATACTTAAAAGAAAGGACTTGGTTGTTTCCTTAAGGAGAATGATAAAGTTACTACCTATTCATCACAATGACAAAAAATTAATGAGAAAGACTATCATACTCATGATCTTGAGTTAGTAGATGTAATTTTTGCTCTAAAAATATTGATATGCTATCTCTATGGTGAAAATTATGAGATTCATACTGATCACAAGAGTTTGAAATATATTTTCTCAAAGAATGAACTCAACATGAGGGAAAAATGATGGCTTTAACTACTCATGGATTATGATTGCACTACACACTATGTAAGATCCCTATTTTTTGGAAAGGTATGTTTTTGTTGTGTTTTGAGTTGAACCATTCGTCTTTGTGGAAATAAAATGTTTCTTGAAAGTGTGAGAGGCCTTGGAGGTGTTCCGGGGGCTTGGGGTATGGATGAAAGAAAATATGGGAAAGACAGGCCAGGGCGCATGACCTGCGCATTGCCAGGTAAACCGTGCATCCTGCCCAAGCTAAACTGTGTGACCCCTCCTCTGGATAGTGTCATGCGCATGGTTTTCCAAACCATGCGGACAAACCATGAGGCCACTTAATGTTTGGAAAAATTACAAGTTTTCCACTCTGGGCTTTAAAACCCCAGTCGAGATTTCCTCTCATTTCCACCCTCTCCACCCTAGATGCGAACCAAATCACCCAAAGTCTCCAAGTGACTGATCTCCCTCGTTTCTAAGATGTTTTTGGTGCCTTTGGTTGTAGATTGAAGCTCTGGGTAAGGCTAATCCCATCCATTCTTCTCTTTTTGGTTTAGGGTTTGTATCTTCTCTCCCTCTCATTCCGAAGCTCAAAAACCTTAAATTTTGGGTGAGTTTTATGTTGAATCTGTAAATGATGGTTGGATCGAGGTCGAAGGAATCTATTGAGAATGCAGTATACATCGGTTTTGAGGTAGGTGGTCTACAAGTGATAGCCCATAGTAACATGGGGATTTGTGCTTGTTTAGTTGTGTTCTTGTCTCAACTTGGTTATGTTTTGAATAACCATGGAATGTTTGGTAATAATGGTGTTTAAAATGGGAAGAGTGAACCCTCACGATCCCTATGGGATGTATTGGGATTGTCCTGTCCTAATTAGGGCCATCCATGGGATATGCCGGCTTTTCCTGGGTTTCAAGATTGTTATTAAATAGTGGCCTTGTTGTAGTAAATTTTAGATCCCTTGATGAACATGTTGGCAAGATTGGTTGAACTTGGAATAGATGATAGGTGATGCACCTAGACTTGGAAATAACCTAGGGGTTATTTAAAATGGAATGAATGGTTGATTCTCGAAAATTATGAACGATTTAAATGGGTTATTTTGTAAATTGATTTAAGACCATAACGGTATAGATTATGGGTTTAATGTTCAATGTTTAGCGAGATAGGAATAACACATGGGAAATTCGGTAAATGGATAAATGATGTGAAATGATAATGTGTTAATGGGTTAAGGCATGATGTGGATTCCCATGTGGGTTGTTGTGAATAGTGTTCCCGAAGGGAAATGGTTTGGATGGTAGATGGTTACTTATATATAAGCATGTGCACATGGATTCGTAGAGTGGGGAATGACATGAGGATCTACACCCATGGGATGAGCTAAGAATGAGGTTCTAAACTCCACCGGTAATGCACGGGTTAGGAAAGGGGACTGAGGGTCTATTCTTCGTAACAGTTGCATCCACCCAGACCGAGGCTTCGGGCTTAGATTATGGTTTCTATGATGGGGTTAGTCCTAGTGAGATAGGATAACAATGTGTTTACCCTCTTGTGTGTGACTGTTGGCCTTAGACCCGTGTAACATATTGTATGTGTTTAACCCATGGAAATGTGATGAAATGGTAGGTGATGATAATTGGGAATAATTTAATGGTAATGTTATGGAAATGGATTTGACTATGAACTTGTTAATGGAACCTTAATTAATTACTTCGAAAATTATCATTCATATATATTTTTCAAGCACTACCTGTTTATAATGGATATTTTGTAGACACCATTGGTGGTGGCCAACTAAGTTGTACTCACACCATGCTCGGGCCGCCGTTGGGTACCCGAGAAGACTTTATTTTTGTAGGTCAGTAGAAGGTAAAAGGTCCTTTTTAGATAGTGAGTGGACATGGGTAGCACTTGGTGGAGGATCCAGACTTGGAGTCAGGACCATTTTGGGGATTTTCGTCGTTGTCTTTATTTTGGGATTTTTTCACTCTTGCACTTGTAGTATGACATGGAATATTTATTGTTGGAAATGAATATTTATTGTTGGAAATGATTTCTATACATGTTCCTTGTTTATTTGTTATTTTTTCCTCTATTTTGTTTATTTCTATTGTGGATTACTCAGAGAAAAAAGGGGAATAGTCTCCCCACATGACCCCATGGACCCCCACTGGTAGTCAGCAGCCTTGGAATATGGGGAGGCATGCTTAAGATAATGTAACCACCCGGCTCGGAGCATCAGTTTAGTGGCTTCTGGATCGGGGATGTTACAAAGTGGTATCATATGAGGTATTTCTTCTCCTTCTATGAGGTATTTTTGTTTTGGATTGGTAGCCAAGGGTTAAGAAATGTCTGGCCTTGGTAATGAGCTCGTGATTGGGAGTCTCTAACCTAGGTACATGGGAAACCCAAGTCACCCTGGGTGGGAAATGTTGTTCTTGGTTGTGTGATGTTACAATTGATGATATTTCACCATTGGGTGATGCACATTTAGTTTAATGTGATTGTTTTATTATATTTGGCTCGTGGCCTTAACAAAACGATGATTTTAATTCATGCATCATTATAGGAACCTAGTGGGATAAGTGACATGCATTGTATTAGACACATGCATGGGGTGGGTGTGTGAGGCAGGAAAGAAGGGTGCATCATGCATTTCATGAAATCAAGAAATGATGGGATGAATGAAATAACACAAGTGGGTAAGGATTAATGGAAGGTAAATGATGTTTAATAGAGTAATAGGGTATGAAAAAAATTGGAAAATGTTGTTTGGTTAGTATATGAAATGTGAATTTTTAGCTAGTAAAGATCTTTTTATGGAGTCATGAATGTTTATGGAATGCGTTCTAAAATCTCATGCTTGGAATTGTTGAGAAAAGCCACCACGAAGTCGGTTACCAGTTGGGCAATGAGAGGGTGTTTCTGAGAACACACCTCCAGTATAAGAGCAAGAAAATGTGGCGATCAATAAAGGTAGAGAAGACCAGTTATAGGATTACATGGCTCGCCTTATGCAGATGATGGATCGGGACCCAGGGTGGGTTGCACCGAGTATGTTTGAGCTGACCAGGGAGTTCCAGCAGTATCACCCTCCGTCCTTTACTAGAGAGGGTGGGACAGAAGTAGAAGAGTTCTGGTTAGAGTCTTTCTAGAAAATATTGGACCATCGGGAGACCCTGGTTGAAAATCGAGTGAAATTGTCCGCTTATATGTTGTGAGGCCATGCTAGGCGTTGGTGGGACATTCAGGATCAGGCCATGCTAGGCGTTGGTGGGACATTTTGAATAATTTCTACCCAGAGACTTTGAGACATGAGCGGGCTATAGAGTTTATGAGCCTGACTCAGGGATCGCTATCGGTGATGGACTATGGTAGTCGCTTCACAGATTTGAGATGCTTTGTCCCAGTGTTAGTAGGGGATGATGCAGTAGTAGAAAAGCGTTTCAAAGATGGGCTGATACATGAGATCAGTTCTCATGTAAACATCTTCCACTTGAAGAGGTTCGTAGTGGTAGTATACCAGGCACTGATCTCAGAAGGAGACCTGAAGGGAGCATCGGGTAGTGGGCTTGGGTGTTTGTCGGAAAGAGGAGCGGTGCAGCTACCGAAGGTCGAAGGTGACGCCATGAGAGCTCACAACATGGTGGAAGTGTGCAAAGTGGCTGGAATAGGGGGTTAGCCTCTCAGAGTGGGAACTAGGTGTTTTTTTATCAGTGATGTAGGTCGGTGAATATGCGTGGTCACTGTCCTTGACCTCCAGTTGAGTGTCATTAGTGCGGCAGGATAGGGCATGTGCATAGGTTCTGCAGGAACCCTCGGTATGCTGGTGAGCGTGATGGTGAAAAGCAGGTGCCGTGTATGAGAAGGGGATCAGTTTCCCCATATCTGGTAGGTAGTTGGAGCTCCACAGGCTGTACTGGCCGGGGCGGTGGACGTGGGACTCTAGGGCAAGATCGCTTACACCAGCAGGGAAGTGCAACGCAGGGCATTCAGGTTGGAGCCCAAGGTAGAGGGGCAGGTCAGCTTCAGGAAGTTTAGTTTGTGCCTAGTGAGGGTAAGGCTGGACCGTCGACTATTCGAGGCACAATACTTGTAGATTCTACTTTTTCTAGTGCGTTGTTTGACACAGGTGCCACACAATCTTTTGTCTCTTCTCAATTTGTGGGAGCGCTGGGTTTAGCTATGGAGAGGGTGTGTGGTGTTATGTCAATTCACACTCAGTTGGGGTGCGGGTTGAGGATATCAAGCAATGCAAGGGGTGTTCCTTGGAAGTTGGTGAGGTATCTTTTTCTATGGGATTTGTTCATTCTCGAGATTCCAGGGTTTGACCTCATATTGGGAATGGATTGGTTGGTGTTGTATCGGGAACATATAGGCTACTATCATCTCAGAGTATCGTTCAGGATAATTGAGGGTGATGCTTATGTCCACCGTGGTGAATGAGATATTCAAGCAGGGTGTGCAGGACTGTTTGGTCAGCGGTTGAATGGACTCACAACTCAATTGGTAGGTCTCATGCTTGATGATAATGAAAGAGGAGAACAGTCGGTTTTTCATCTCATAGTGGATCGGTTTCAGGATGTGTTTTCGGAGGATATCTTGGGGTTACCACCTTAGAGGTATGTCGAGTCCATGATCGAGTTGCTACTGGGAGCGAAGATAGTTTCTATTCCTCCATACAAAATGGCACCGACAGAACTCAAGGAACTAAAGGTTCAGCTTGAGAAGTTGGAGCGTATGGGGTTTATCCGTCCTAGTACGTCTCCTTGGTGATCTCCCGTGATTTTTGCAATGAAGTATGATGGTTCATTGAGGCTGTGTGTTGACTATCAAAAGTTAAATCAGCTGATAGTGAATAATTGGAACCCTCTTCCAAGAATTGATGACTTGTTTGATCATTTGAGGGGTACATCGGTGTTTTCTATGATTTATCTGAGGTCGGGTTATTATCATTTGAGGGTGAGGTCTTCAGACATACCGCAGATAGCTTTCCGGAGTCGGTATGGGTTGTTTGAGTTTGTGGTAATTCCTTTCGGCTTGAAAAATGTACCAATGTTATTTATGGCTTTGATGAACCAGATAATTCATCCCTATCTAGATCAGTTTGTGGTTGTCTTTTTTGATGATATCTTATTGTACTCGAAAACTCATGACGATCATGCCCAACATCTTTATATAGTATTGGGTATGCTAAGAGAGCATCGACAATATGACAAGATATCAAAGTTTTAATTCTGGATAGGTGAGGTGTGTTTTCTAGGTCACATAATCTTGGAGGCAGGTGTGTCAGTGGATCTAGAGAATGTGAAGGCAGTTGTATCTTGGGAGCAGCCAAAGAGTGTTTCTGATGTTCGGAGAATTCTGGGTTTGGTCAGGTATTACCGAAGGTTCATTCAGGATTTCCCTCACTTGGAAGCACCACTCTCAAGCTTGACCAAGAAAGGAATTAGGTTCGAATGGTTTGAGGCTTGTGAATATTCCTTTCAATAGTTGAACAAGCGTTTGACGACCACACCTCTCCTGATCTTACCTGAGCCGAGCAAGAAGTACATCGTGTTTTGTGATGTGTCCGAAATAAAACATGGGGCTGTGTTGATGCAGGGTGAGTGGGTTTTGGATTATGGTTCAAGGAATTTGAGACCCCATGAGTAGTACTATCCCACTCACGATCTTGAGTTGGCTGTAGTAGTGCACGCCTTGAAGTTCTGGAGGCACTGCCTGTTGGGAGAATGGTTTACTGTGTTCACTGACCATAAGAGTTTAAAGTACATGTTCTCACTGCGGGATCTGAATCTTCAGCAGCGAAGATGTGTTGAATATCTCCAGTCATTTGACTTTGAGTTCGTATACACACTAGGTAAGGGAAACAGTGTTGCTGATGCTCTGAACAGGAAGGTTTAGAATCGGGTGGTTCAGGAATCTATCACCGAGTGGAAGGTAATGGCTTTGTTTGCTGATATTCACTTGGAGGTGCAGGAGGAGAATGGTCTTGTCACTCTTTCTTCCTTAACGATGGAGTTGAAGCTTTGGATTCAAGTTAAGGAAGGTCATCTTGATGATCCTAAGTGTTTGAACATGAAGGTAAAGCTTAATGGTGGGGAACTACCTTTTGGATGGGCCGTCTGTGTGGATGGTGTTGTTCATGTTCATGATCGGGTGGTTGTGCCAACGTGTGTTTGAGAAGAGTTGATGCGAGAGTTACATGAATCAATGTGGGAAGTGCATCCTGGATTGACCAAGATGTACCGTGATCTCTAAAGGTAGTTTTGGTGGCCTGGAATGAAGAAGGAAGTTGCGGGCTTTGTTGCACGGTGTCTAACCTATCAGTAGGTGAAGGCCAAGCATCACCACTCTGGTGGTTTGTTACATCCATTGCCCATTGTAGAATGGAAGTGGGACGATGTGACAATGGATTTGGTCGTGGCTCTTCTGAGTATTCCATGAAAGAATGATACAATATGGGTGGTTTTGGATCGGTTAACGAAAGTGGATCATTTCTTACCAATTCAAGAGACCTTTACACTTGACCTGTTGGGTGAGCTGTATGTTCGGGAGATAGTGTGGTTTCATGGGGTGTCGCGGACCATATTTTCAGACCGAGATCTGCGTTTCACATCGCGTTTCTGGCAAGGATTGCAGAAATTGCTTGGTACGCAGGTGTTTTGGAGTACGGCATTCCACCAGCAGACGGACAGGAAGTCGGAACATACGATCCAAGTGTTGGAAGACATGTTAAGAGGTTGTGTCTTGGAATTTGGAGGTTCTTGGGAGAGGCATCTATCGTTAGTTGAGTTTTCCTACAACAAAAGTTTTTAGGATATGATTCAGATGGCACCGTTTGAGGCGCTTTATGGGAGACCATGTAAATCTCCATTGTGTTGGCTAGAGGCTGGTGAATCTGAGTTGTTGGGTCTATGTCTCATGAAGGAGACTTCAAAGAGAGTTACATTGATTGGGAATTGAATGGATATGGATTAGAGTAGGCAGTAGTCGTATACAGATCAGAGGCATAAACCTTTTGAGTTTGGGGTGGGTGATAAAGTGTTCCTTCGGGTTTCGAAAAGGTTGGGTCACTATCGGATACAAAAAAACAGTCTGTTGGTGCCCCAGTATGTGGGAATGTTTGAGATTGTGGAGAGGATCATACTAGTGGCTTATCGATTGGATCTTCCATAGCGGTATGGTGGTATGCATGATGTGTTTCATGTGTCACAGCTTCAACGGTATCACCCTGACCCATCTCATGTGGTTGATGTTGAGGATGTAGAGCTTTGGTCTTATTCATCATTTGAGAGAATCTGGTTCGTGTGGTGGATCGTAGTGAAATGGTCTTGTGAGGAAAGGTTGTGCCATTAGTGCAAGTATTATGGCATCATTAGAAAGTTCAGGAAGAAACTTGGGAGTGGGAATCAGAAATGCAGGCTCTGTGGCCCAAACTCTTCTCTTCGGTGGATCAATGAGGCTCTGAAACTCAGATCAAGGACAAGCCGTTATAAGGTGTAGAGGTTTTTAGATCCTGGTTTTTTGGAAAGGTATATTTTTTTGAGTTTTGGGTTGAACCGTTTAATTTTGGGGCTTCAAAATGTTTCCTGAAAGTGTGAAAGGCCTTGGCAGTGTTCCGGGGGCTTGGGTCATGGAAGAAAGGAATTCTAGGCAAGACAGGCCAAGGAGAATGACCTACACATGGCCAGGTAAACCATGCAGCCTACCCAGGCTAAATCATGTGACCCCTCCTCCTGCGGACAGTGGCATGCGCACGGTTTGCACACGGTTTTCCAAAGAGCGGGAAAAACCATGCGGCCACTTAAAGTATGGAAAAATTACATGTTTTCCACTCTAGGCTTTAAACCCCCACTTAGGATTTCCTCTCATTTCCACCCTCTCCAACCTAGGTGTGAAGAAAATCTCCCAAAGGCTCTAAGAGACAGATCTCTGTCGTTTCTAAGGAGTTTTTGGTGCCGTTTGTTGCATATCGAATATCTGAGTAAGGCAAATCCCATCCTTCCTTCTCTTTTTGGTTTAGGGTTTATATCTTATCTCCCTCTCATTCTGAAGCTCCAAAACCCTAAGTTTTGGGTGTGTTTTAGCTTGATGCTCCAAAGGATGGTTGGATCGAGGTATAAGGACTCGATTGAGAGTGTGTTCAACCGCAGTTTTGAGGTAGGTGGTCTATATGTGATATCCCATAATTACTTGTGAATTTGTGCATGTTTAGTTTTATTCTTGTTTCCACATGGTTATGTATTGAATAACCTTGGAATTTTTTGCAATAATGGTGTTTAAAATGGAAAACAGTAACCCTCACGATCCCTGTGGGATGTGTTGGGATTGTCTTGACCTAATTAGGGTTGTCCATGGGATGTTCTGGCTTTTCCCGGGTTTCAGGATTGTTATTAAACATGTGTCCTTATTGTATTAAATTTTATATCCATTGATGAACATGTTGGAATGATTGGTAGAACTTGGAATAGAAGTTAGGTGATGCATCTAGACTTGGAAATAACCTAGGGGTTATTTAAAATGGAATGGATTGTTGATTCATGAAAATGATGAATGTGTTAAATGGGTTAATGTGTAAACTGATTTAAGACCATAACAGGATAGGTTATGGGTTTAATGTTCAATGCTTAACGAGATAGTCATAACACATGGGAAATTGGGTAAATGGTTAAATGATGTAAAATGGTAATGTGATAATGGGTTATGGCTTGATGTGGATTCCAATGTGGGTTGTTGTGAATAGTGATTGCCGAAGGGAATGGTTTGGATGGTTGATGGTTACTTATATATAAGCATGTTCACATGGCTTCATAGAGTGGGGTGTGACATGAGGATCTACGCCCATGGGTTGAGCTACGACCAAGGTTCTAAACTCCACCCTAAATGAACAAGTTATGAAGGGGGACTAAGGGTCAATTCTTCTAATGGTTGCATCCACCCGGACTAAGGATTCGAGGTGAGGTTATGGTTTCTATGAGGGGGTTAGTCCTAGTGGTATAGGATAATGATGTATTTACCCTCTTGTGTGTGATTGTTGGCCTTTGAACCATGAAACATTATTTATGTGTTTAACCCATTGAAATTTTATGAAATGGTAGGTGACTATAATTGGTAATAAATGAATGGTAATGGAATGGAAACGACTATGACTCTAAACTTTTTAATGGCAACTTAATTAATTACTTGGAAAATTATCATTCATATTCTTTTTGAATGCACTACATGTTCATACTGGATATTTTGTAGACACCGTTGGTGGTGGCCTACTGAGTTGTACATACACCCTGCTCAGGCCACCATTGCGTACCCGAGAAGACTTCATGTTAGTAGGTCAGAAGAATGGAAAAGGTCCTTTCTAAATAGTGAGTGTACATCTATAGCACTTGGTGGAGGATTCAGACTTGGAGTCTGGACCATTTTGGGAATTTTGGCCATTGTCTTTATTTTGTGTTTTTGTTCACTCTTGCACTTGTAGTATGACATGGAACATTTATTGATGGAAATGATTGTTATACATGTTCCTTGTTTATTTTTTAATGTTTCCTCTATTTGTTTTATTACTTTTGTCCCTTACTCGTATAAAAACGGGGTATAGTCTCCCCACTTGATCCCATAGACCCCCGTTGCTAGTTGTCAACCTTTGGCATACGGGGAGGCGCGCTTATGTTCCTATAACCACCCACTTCAGAGCACCAGTTTAGTGGCTTAAGGGTTGAGGAAGTTACACACTACCACATGAGAAATGAAAATAAGGTGGGAGACACTTTGAACAGAAAGGATCATGGAGTTTTGAACAAGAATAGAGTTGAAAGGGGTCATATTTTCATAGATCTAGTAAATATGGATAAGGGAATAACCATAGAAGGTGGAACATCAATACCTTTTCAAATTGTTGCCAAATAATCATTATATAAAAGATAAAATGAACTCAAATAGATGATGATTGGTTTCAAA
This sequence comes from Viscum album, assembly GCA_963277665.1. Classification (NCBI taxonomy): domain Eukaryota; kingdom Viridiplantae; phylum Streptophyta; class Magnoliopsida; order Santalales; family Viscaceae; genus Viscum; species Viscum album. Next base: position 1,849,598,597 of record OY728164.1, on the reverse strand, counting down.
ATAAGATTAAAGCTATGAATGATGGGAGATTGTGTGACTTTATATATGAAGATGGAATTTTTAAATTTGGGAAGAGACTTTGTGTTCCTAACATAACTTATATAAAGAGGGAATTGTTGAATGATGCTCATAGCTCCAATTTCACTATAAACCATGGGAGAACCGTGTTGTATAGGGATTTGAAGGAACATTTTCGGTGGGACAACATGAAGTGGGAGATTATTGATTTTGTGTCGAGATGTATGGTTTGTCAACAAGTGAAATCTAGAAGGCAACAACCTAGAGGAGTCATGAAACCAATTCCCATACCTGAGTGGAAATGGGATAATATTACAATGGAAATTGACATGGGGATACCAAAGACTCCTCGAAGGAATGATGCAATATGGGTCATTGTTGATTGTCCTACCATGTCAGCACATTTTCCTGCTATAAGAGAAGATTTACCACTTCAACGTCTAGAAAGACTAAATATCAATGAATTTTAAGACTCCATGGAGTACCCCTATCGATTGTTTCTGATCATTATCCCCATTTTACATCATGATTGTTGAAAATTCTATAGAAGGCCTGGGATACTGAACTTTATTTGAGCATTGCCTACCACCCTCAAACCGATGGACAATTAGAATGGACTATCCAAACCTTAGATGACCTGTTGAGATCTTTCTCACATGACTTTCAAAGTATGTGGGATTAGTATTTACTTCTGGTTGAATTTTCCTATTATAATAGCTTCCATTCAAGTATTCAAATGGAACCACATGAAGTTTTATATGGAAAGAGATGTCGCACACCAACTTGTTGGGATGATGTTGGTGAATGAAAACTCGTAGGCCTAGAAATTGTTGAGGAAACAATGGAAAAGGTGAAGAATATCCAAAACCACATCAAAGCAGCTCAAAGTAGTCAAAAGAGCTATAGTTATAATCGAAGGATGGATTTGGAATTTCAAATAGGTGACCATGTTTTATTGAATGTATCTCCAAGAAAGGGTGTTATAAGTTTCGGTAAGAATGTTAAATTGGGTCTCAGGTACATCGAACCTTTCAAAATTCTAGAATGAATATGTGTTATAGCTTGACATTTGGAAATGCTTCTAAGTCTCTCCAATGATCATGATGTATTCAACATACCCCTGTTGAGAAATTACTGGCATGACCCAACGCATGTACTCACCTATGAAGAATTAGAAATGGAACCTGATTTGTCTTATTGTGAAGAACCTATTAGAATTCTTGATACCAGAGATCAAGTGTTGAGAAACTGGATGACTCCTCTGGTGAAAGTTCTATGGAGAAATCGTAAGATAGAGGAGGCAACATGGGAATCAGATAAACATATGATGAAGAACCCCTGAATCATTTTATGCAGTAATATTATAGAAATTTCGAGGAAAACATTATTTTTTGGAGGTGAGAATGTAACACCCCAAGCTTCCATGATATGTTTTACTTTGAATAATGCAGTAGCTTGCGTTTTAGGCAACTTGGAGTTTAAACACACCATGACCAATCAAACTAGCCGTGATGAATTATATTACCCACATTTTGAAATTTTATAAATTTTATTTTTCCAAATGGACTTCATTTTGGGATTCAGAATTTCAAAATTATCTTAGGGTAAATTTTTGGTATTTTTCTGAAAACATTCAATTTTTGACCAATAGTGAAAAAGACATCTTTATTGTTTAAAATAGACTTTTTATTTAAATAAATAGTTATTTTATTTTAAATTATTTTAAGTCAAAATAGATACATATTACCTATATTTATCCAATGTAATTCATTGATGTCATTTTATAATAAGTTTAGATATATAAAATTTCATCGATCTTTTTATAGTATTTTACCAACTTTCTAGGATCATTTAGAAATTTGCATAAAACGTAATTTTACCACTTCTATGAGTTGAATTTCAAAACTTTTTGGGACATGGTTAACATCAGTAAGTAAAATTTTGTTCAATAAGATGAAAATATTTTTTTTGCGAATTGTATCATTTGAGTTTTATTTAGCATGTTCAAAAGTAAATATGGAATTATGGGTAAAAATGATATTATAATTAACCTAAAACATGATATAATTCTATTAGATAAGTGTACTTCGAAAAAAAACAACCTTTGGAATAAAATATGATCCCTTTGGTCCACTTGGATTAGATTAGGACATTTATTATTATTTTATTTAAAGAAGATTTAAAAGAGTTAAATTCAAAGTATAATGACTAAAATATTTTTAATATAGGATTATAAATAAGATAAATTATACTATAAATATTCATTAGAAATATGAAAATATTTTATACATAATGGTATTTTATTTATAATTTTTAGACATTAAATATTTTAATTTATGTATGACACAATGGTGAAGCAATAAATACCTTATTAATGAAATATTAAAATATTTGATATTATAAATATCCGAATAAAAGTAATTTGAGACTTTTGATGAATTACACTAATTTTATAGGTTAATATGACATTTTAGGGTTTATTAAATAAATTTTCTTCTAAGTAATCATGATGTTATGATTTTCACAAAAACCAAATTCTAAATAAGGTCAAAATTGACATAATTGAGTTTTTAAAACAAATACTATATTATTAATTGATATAATATTCCTTAAAATATAAGGTTTAGAAAAATGAATTTGATAAAATTATATATATTAATAATGAACCACTTGGGGTTATCTTGTCTTATTATATAATTTCTATTAACTATATAATATAACAATACCCAGAGATATGGTAAATGTCAAACTAATTAACGTAGAGTTAAATCTAAAAGATAAGGTTAATATGGTGACATAAACCTATATAAAACCAATTTTTTGAACTTAGTTCTACCCATACCTACCTTATCCTTAAAATAAATCATTTTGGAGCCATTATAAACTGAAAATCATTTTATTATAAAATAATATTTCATATTTTTCCTAAAGTGACCCTCACCTCTCTTATAAAAGGGTACTTCACCTTTTCTTAATTTTACACCTACAAAGAATATTCCTCGTCAAACTCCTGCCAAAATATCCTCCCAACTTCCCTCACATCCCCCTAGGGGTCTTACATTGATAAGAAAGCCATCCTAATGATACCTTTTGATCAACTCAAATGGAAACACCCGAAGAAGAGGTAATAATATCACCACACTCTTTCATGTTCTTTTCATCTTCCACTTCCTATTTCATTGTTTCTTCCATAATGATATAATAAATCTTGTACCTTCAACATAATTTCATTATATTTAAAATATGGTACAACCATATTTTTTATTCTGTCCATATTATAAATGACAAAGTCACCATACGTGCGTACGTACAGCTTACCATCTCTACATTGTGCTGTAGTTTGTTATTCAAGCACTTCATAATTTTGATAGATATAATAATGAGTATAACAGATGTAAATTATTAATATAACATTTTGATTATTTTTTATATATGATATAATATCCAATTACATACTATTTCAACATCAATATAATGATATTGTCTCTACGTACGTACTACCGTCACCACAAACGCGGTGAGATTTATTCCCCATCGTAATAATTCAAGAATAATTTTCATTTTATGACTAAAAATAATGTTTAAGAACTTAATATCATTATGGATATGAATCAAATATATCCTATCCATAACAAACATGTTTTCCATAACCAAGCATATAAAAGAAAATGAGTCTGTTAACACCCGAAACGATGATACTACTAAAATATTATTAACAAAGCTATTTTATAAGATCCTATATCATATCATATTCATGTATATGATTCTTTTATAATTTAATAACAATTATTTAACTATTATACAGGAAGATAAAATACCATTGACTATGGAAAATTACAAGCTACGAGTTAATTTCACAATTTATTTATTATCCGAGGTTGTTTTTACATTAGTATCCACTGGGACCTCTTTATCATCCACATCCATGTGTTCATAAAAATTTGATTCAAAACATTCTTAATATTTACTAGACTATGAGTTAAATTCATTTGTAACATCATTTGACCATATATGTTTTTTAAAGTAATCCTTCCATTATTTTTTAAACAAGGTACTTTATGACCTTTTCGACAAAATTAAGGTAAGAATGTATTTTATTAACTTATATAGCAGGTGCGGATACTTTCCTCCATTATGACATCGTCAAAGCTTCAAATATAATCATATAAGAATATTTACAAAATAATTTTTTTTCATTAATATTTATATATATTTTAAATGATTTTAAAATAGGAAGTGATATTTCTCTATAAAATATTTGATTTAATCTATGTCCACATCCTTTGATGGATTTAAAGATTGATTGCAGTTGATTTATTATGATACAAAACATCCATATTGTATTGAAGGTTTTGTGATATGTGTGAATGTGGATGTGTTATTTTTGTCCCATTCATGGTTTATGGATAAAGTATTGAAATTTGGTATGCTAGTATTAATATGAATTTTTATATTATGTTTAAAACTTTTCATATGAGGAATCCATTGGACATAGTAAGTGACAGGTGGAGCTAACTATAGCTCTTCAATGCATCAGTAGGTCTCATGAGGCAACTAGTGTCTTGGAACAAGGGCTTCACAAATTCTTATTTGTAGTCTTGGAGCAAGGCCGTTACTATGTGGTTATGAAGTCTGGAATTATGCATTCAATCATTATGAAATTGGATATTGAAATTGCATGTGATTATTTGACTATTAGAATTTCCATGTGAATAAGTAAATGGAATTATTTAATTTTATCATTTCAATGTTATGCTGAAGTTCATGTTTAATTGGCTTTTGATTTAGTCTTATACATTTACTTAAATGTTTATGCTTATTTTTGAAAGTTTCAACTATATTGTTATCCATACTGAGTGTGTGAGATCACCCCTTTCTATTTTGTATTTTTCCCAGGATGTGAAGAAAAATATTTTATGGATGACATGGAGGGATAGGTTAATGATATAAGTTTGGTCAATAGGGAAAATTGTTTGTTTATTTTTATCTCATGATGTAATTTAAAGCTTATTAATGGTTCTAGTAATTCCAAGGCTACTAAACTGATCAGTCTTTAGGGATTTGATCCCTTGTGATCATGACAATGTTATGTAATAATGCACCGACTCACGGTAATTGGGGTTGGGGAGTTACACTAACTATATTATGGATGACTTAGGGTTTTATGGGGAAAATTCAGATCTTAGAGCCTTGGATGTTAATGAAAATACTTGGCCAAAATATTAGGAGAAAACAAAAATCCTTGGACCAATAGTTACCTTGAACTGTGCTATTGTAAATAGCATGGACCCGGGGCTGCACAGTTTTTCTAAAATTGCGTGACACTAGGACCACCATCATGAAATGTTAATGGATTTTAATATAGTGTAGTTTTCCCCAGGTTTCCCATGGAAAAATAAACCATGCAACTAACTATTCAGGGATCCCCATAGAAGTAGTTATGTGCAAACAGTTGGTGCACTATTTGGCTAATAATGAATCCAACCCTAGTGCAGTTTTTTTAGGTTGAAATACAAAAAATTACATTAATTAATGATTTAAATATATTTTTATTCTTTCTAAATCTCCTAAAGTGGGATTTATCTCATCTACCTCATGCATGGGATCTTCTTATCCATTTCCATAGGGTTTATGCTACCGACTTCATCTGGAAAATAATTCAGTTTCCATCAGAACCATTGGAAAGACCTCAGTAAAATCTTACTTACCCTTGTTTATATTTAAAGGATCTTATCCCCTATATTTAATGATTTATGAGTTATCAATTTCTCCCCATTTTCAGGGTGTTTAGAAATTTATTCAATATCTTCATCTTAACTCGAATCAAGATTCAAAAAAGTATGGTTGGAGTTATACAACATCAAGGTACATGGTATAGGTCCTTCCCACTCATTTACATTATTTTTAAATGATGCAACTTTCTGACACTCTCCACAACCTTCAAGGAATACCTCAAATCTATTAAATTAATTAAATAAATAACTTCCCCATGTAATGAGTTACCATAACTTATGAAAAAACCCATATGTGGGTTGTTATCTATGTCATTATTCATCCCTTAGGTGTACCAACATGAATAGAATTATTTCCAATGACATAAATGGTGGAAAAATTTTATGTGGGTATTTTTTCCCAGTGATTAATGCCTTCACTAATTCAAATTTAATTTAGATAAAATGGTAGGCCTTCAGTTTCCCTCATTTATTGATGATTTTTCTCAAACATGTTTTCCAAATATCCATAGATTGTATCCTTATTTATAATTGTTGTTATATATTAATTATTGGAAAACTAAATGAATTATCTTATTACATATGTCATGTTATCAGCCTTATACCTTGAGGTTTGTTTTAGTGCCATATGATCATTTCATTATGTGGTTTTTGATTTCCGTAAATAGAACTGTATGATTTGGAGTGCTTGTAAGAATATGATATTTTTATGTATTTTTATGACATGAACTAAGATGCAATAGTACATTGTAGACATGATTCACCTGATATAGGGTATGAGAGAACATTGGTTCCATTTATAAACCAATGTGGATGGACTCTCTAGGTTAGGTTGGATCTATCTGATGCTCTAAGAGTGATTCCTTGGATTAACTAGCATGATCTGTCAGGGAGGATTACTTATACTCGTGAGTGAAACCACTTCCTTAGGGTAAAACCCATGGATGGAATCATTGGAATGATTGATATTTCATGACTAGGGTGACACCTAGTCCCTAACATGAGATATATGGTACGAAATCAGAGTCTCCAAACACTGAGTGATACAAGGGATGTCTTTATGGTTTGTCTTGGATGGACTCAGTGATATTGGGTATATCAGAGACACTAATAGTGACCCTTGGTATTCTTCATAGATACCCTTGGATGGGATCCAGGTTCCACCATTTGATTTTATGGATTTCTTTCCTCTAATTATGTGGTGTGTATTTTTTATTTAGTTACCATGCTTATACGATGTCATGGAAATGTTACCACAAAGACCAAGAAAATGCTTGGGGTATGAGTAAAATTTCAATATAATTTATGATGGAATATGTGTTTTTCATATAACTATTACTTTTACTTGCTCATATTTCTAGTTTTGGCCAATGTAGGTGATACTAGTAAGGTTTCCATTTAAGAATCCAGACTGAGGTATTTAGTTATTTATTATTTCACCATGATGTGTTTATTTTATAATGATAACTGATCATTTATTTATAGCATGAAATGGATTGGGGTAGACACTTTGGGTGGATGCCTAATGATATTGTATCACACACATAGCCTGGGACACCATTGGTGCCAACTAAGACTTCATGATTGCAAATCTTGACCAGGGGAAGAATGCGACTTATGATGCATGATTGATCTATTGAATTTGTACTCAGTTTTTTGGAAGTGTACTGAACCTATTTTTGAGATTCCATTTTATCTATTTTTGGAATTTTTGTATATGTATTAGAATGTAGTATATGAATGTATCCCCACATCTCTTTATACTCTCAATTTTTAAAGCATCATCATCATCATCAGTTGTATCCCCTACTATTTCATTTTTTTATGGTCTATCTTATTCAAAATTAATAAGTATATATATATATATAGATGAAATAAACTATGTTCAATTATGGAATAGTCTCCTGATAGAAACCCCTTCACCATATTTTTCTTGATGATAGCCTTTGGCATTAGTGGAGGTGTGATTTTGGTCTTGGGTTCCACCGTCTCAAGGCATAGTTATGCAGACTTTGGGTCTGAATGTTATAATGTGGTACCAGAGCCTCTTATTCATTTTTCACTTAATTTTGGTTAAACATTAGAATATGAATATTTTAATTTGGTAATGAACCTATGGATACGTGTATATACCCCATGTACAATGAAAAAAAAATTTACTGGGATATGTAAATGCTTTTGTTGATTTTGTTGTTATGGTTTCATGGATTTCACTATTGGGGGATGCAATTTCTCTAGGATGTTAATGTTATTGGCATAATTAATTATATTTTTTTGTTCTACCATGGCTCAAGGATATGATGGATAGGTAAACCATGCATCATACTAGTAATAATTGGACTTATATGTCATTCATTAGGCCATGCGATATTTACTTTCAGTAAGCATTTTGTATTTCTCATTTGAATTATGTTTTGGTTTATTTTTATTTCTTGACGTTATTGAATATATATATATATATATTGAAATGTGAAATTTCATCGTGAAGATATGTGTTATGGGTAGGAATAAATTGACGCCACCCTTGAATTTATAAGGTGTTTGAGCCCTTATAAACTAGAGATGGTAACCATCCTAATTAAACAATTTCACTAGTTGATTTAAATAATTAAATTAATTTAAATGAATACCAAAATTAAATTCTTATGGTCAAATTATATGATAAATTTGAGTCAATTTCCTAATGTGACAATATAAATGGGTAGTAGGAAATTTCTCTTGCGATTCTTTTGTGACCATTTCTTACCATATAGTCCTAGCTCTAAGAGAAATCATTAGATTTAGTAATGCATATAGCTATTCATTATATCTATTTTCATATCACATTAAATATTTTAATTGTTATGTCTATGGAGGTGTTCTTTGAAATTTTAGATCTATTCTACTGCAACAGCTTTATGTTGGATGCCAAGAGGGGCGTGATTATCACACTTCGGAGAAAATGGGCCCTAATATACCAATAGTACATCTTATAGTGAAACCCGAGGCATTAAATGCTGAATTTTTAATGGGGAGAATTGATTAGTTTTTTGATAGTTTTTTCATTTTATGTAGTCTATTTAGGGAGCTCCATAACCTTCCCCGACAATGATAGAGATGACCGAAGACTTTTAGTTGAAACATCCTTCTGGCTAATCCGGGGATGGAAGACCTTTGGTTGATGAGTTTTGGTTTGAATCTATGGTATCAATAACATATCATCTTGTTCACCACCATAATTGAGGTTAAATCATTCTACCTACATGTTGCGTGATTCCGCAAATCCAGGTGGGACATCATATATCAGGACAAACATTATCAGTGTTTGGTCTAGAAACACTTAAAGACGGACATCTATGGTATCTTCTTCATATAGAATCTTAGGGAGGACCATTCCATGGAGTTAATGAGTCTTCTATTGAGATCTATGACCACACTAAAATATTATTATCACTTCACCAATCTCTATATTTTTTCTCCAACTCTTAATTGTGTTGAGTTGACAATTGTGGGGTGTTTTGAGGAAAGGCATTGATACAATGTATTCTCATAGGTGAACGTATATTCAATGTCTACTATTATTGGTATAATGAACCAGACCCTAATTATAGAAATTAATATGATTGAATATGGGAATGTGATCCATGGTGGTTCAATTCTAATTCAGGGTGGCGATTTATCTAGAAGAAGCAATTTTTTCTTCGAGGCTGCATGTGGGGGTGGTTTCAGCATCATGTCATGTAAAAATATGTCTATAGTGTGTCAAAAATGTGGTAGGTCATTCTATAAGAATCCTTAGTTCACGTGGAACTCCATTCATTGTCGAGATTGTGGTAGGATGGGTCACCTTACACACTTTACCTATTTTTTCCTGTATGATCCAGTGAGACTGGATCCATAATGACACCACTATTATGTATGAGATATACATCTCCATGAAATGATGGGAGTTGGTCATCTACTGGATGATCACGCCAAGGTGGTAGTGGTCATGGTCAATGTAGTATGTCTCTAGAACACCATCATCAATAGAGTGAATCTTCTCAGGTTAGTCAGGTAACATCTCAGAGTGATGATTTAGGCCATATTGATGTAGTGCATCTGGTGCCTAAGGAGCCAAGTCCAAGACCATCTAATTCATGAGTTACTATTATTGTAACCTCAAATTTAGTTTCTTACATTTTCAATTCAATAACTTTTTAATATTTTATATCTATAGTGATTGATAAATTTTAGGTTCTTTCAACTGAGTAATTATGTAGAATCATGTCTCTCTACACACGGCTAGGAGTTAGATCATAGGTCACAAAACAATTTTAGAATCCATCCTTCAAATATGTGTGTATTGTTTTCTATGGAGTTTTTTTATCCATGAGATGACTGACTTCAACATCATTCTAGGTATTCACTAGCCTGATCATTATCATGTGATGGTGTATTTCTATATATGAAGATTATTCTTATCATCACTCGATGAAAACAAGTATATATATATAGGTGAATGGGGTATCCAGGCAGGTCGAGATGGACTAAAGTGTACATGGCTAGGAGGAGTGATAGCTTAGTTGGAGAGTCTCCTTATGAGCAACTAGGGAATGTATTTGGTTAAATTCCATCCAACGGTGGATTTTTTCCGTGACGACTTCCCTAATGATTTTTCTATATTGACTCCTGTGAGATAGGGATAGGGCTTGAGCTATATATTGTGATAGTTCTAGGTGTGTCACTACTGTCCATTCCTTCATATAGGATGAAACATATAGAACATTATGAAATCAGAAATAATATTGAATATCTAGAGGTTGAGAGTTTTATCTAAACCAGCACATCACCATGGGGATCGCGAGTCCTTTTTCAAGAATGAGTATGATATCCTTATATTGTGTGTGGATTATAGATGGTTGAATCATCATTCAATGAATAAAAGTTATCAAATAACTCATATCGAATTCCGCTCCCACTAGATTCAAGGAGTAATAGTTTTCTCCAAGATTGATTTAATGTTGGGTTACTATCAGGTGTGTGTGAGACCATCACACATACCATGTAGAACATTAAAGTGTGGGAATGGCATGTACAAGTATTTGGATATTCCATATGGTCCAAAAATGAACCAATAGTATTCATGGAAATGATAAATTAGTATTTCCACCCATATGTTGATAACTTCATAAAACTATTTGTTGACAACATCTTAGTGTACTCACACCTAAGACACGACCATGAAAACCATATTGGTACCTTGATGAGTACATTGGGTGAGTACCATCTATATGAAAATATTATAAAATTCCACTTTTTAATAATCAAGGTTCTCTTCTTGGGCCACATAATTTCTAATGCATGCTTATCAGTTGACCCAAAGAATGTGAGTGCCATAACATCCTCGGTGCATCCCAAGAATATGTTTGACACACATAGCTTATAAGAGATACATGTATATTACATGAAATTCTACCAAGATTTTTCACTCTTAACAGGGCCTATCATGGCCTTAAATAAGGAAGGATTTTAGTTAATCTTGTATAAATCCTTTTAGATATATTTTTTAGTATTTAAATGGGAGACTCACCAAATCACCGATTCTGGTTTTGGTAGAGATGTGAAGATGTTATATAATGTTTTTTGACTATTTAGGGATCGGGCTAGGTGTAGTTCTGATATTGTTTGATCGATTTATGGAATATGAATCCCTCTAACTGAGGCCTAATGATAGGATATATCTTACTCATGATATCGAGTTAGTGTCTATGGTTTATGTTCTATATTATTAGAGGTATTACATCTTGGGTGAGTGGTTCATTGTCTACACGGATCATAAAAGTATTATATACATCTCTACATAGTGGGACAAGAATATGAAGGAGTGTAGGTGGGTGTCATACCTACAATAATTTAAATCATATTTTTCTTATACACCCATATTTAGGAATGTTGTGGTTGAAAACATAATCTGGAAGAATAAGACCCAATCCATCAAAAAGGATATCAGTTAGTGGGAAATGATGGATTTGTTTTTTGAGTTTCTCCTAGAGGTTCAATAACATATAGGGGAGCCTAATTTTGAAGCTATAGTAGGGACATCCTATCATATGGAGAAATTAAAGATACAAGAGATGTCTGATTCTCGGGTCCCCATCTTGAGGGAGAGCCTCATAGGTGAGAACCCACGTCTAGGATGGGTTGTTGATGGCAGTAAAACTCTACACTTTTGTGGTTGGGTTTGGGTACCTTCAAATATATGGGAAGAGATGATTAGGGAATAACATACCCCTTTTTTGGATGTCCATACCAGGATTACATTGATGTATAGAGATATAATTCATCAGTATTTGTGGTTACGTATGAAAAGAAAGATTACATGTTTCATCATTTGGAAATCCACCTATCAGCATTTGATGGTATATAACTGGTGCCCTGCTATAATTAATTAGCACATATCTATTAATGAATGGAAATTAAATGATATAGTAATAGATTTTGTGAGAGGATCTCTGAGATACCATCAAGGAAATAATACATCATGGGTGATTATCAAAACATTGACAATGGTTTCACACATCCTACATACCTGAGAAAACGTCTCTGTTGATGATATAAGAAAGCTACACATCCCTGAGATATTGTGACTTCATAATGTCACACATTCTATTATTTCATATCGAGACCCCTATTTTACTTCGTGTTTGAGGAAAGTGTTATAGAAGGCTCTAGTATCCTTAATTTTAGAGCTATGTGGGAAAAGAATTTTCCACTGGTTGATTTTCCCTAAAACAGTAGCTTCTAAGAAACAAATTTTAAGGATTTATATGAATCCCTCTATGGTTTATTGATCCATTCAACTCTATTCTATAATTAGGTATGTGAGGTAGCTCTACGGGGCCCTCACCTAATTAAGGGTACATCAGAGAATGTTCAGATAATTCCAAAGCATATGGATATAGGTCAACACTAGTAAAAGTCTTATACCGATCATCACAATAGATCATTGGTTATTTAGGAGGTACATTAGTTCATTCTATTTGTTTCATCTATATTGGGTCGAAGATAAATTAAGAGATAGGTAATGGTATCACCTCATTATGTTGGGCCTTTTGAGATAGTGTAGAGGGACAAGATCATAGCCTATTAGTTTTTATTACCTCATATGTACCTATACATGCATGATGTCTTCCATGTATCTCATTTTGATGTTATCATGATGACCCATATCATTCTTTAGATCCAATGGATATCTAGCTAGGGGAAGATGCATACTTTTATGGGAATCCAATAAATATCTTTGATCAAGTCACGAAGGATCTCTAGGGTAGGTTTATTCCTATGGTTTTGGTGCTTTGGAAGCACATGCTTGTACATGATTAGACCTAAGTGTAGGAGGATGATGTTCATTTGTAATGGTCATAAAAAAAATTCAGATGATTTCATACCACCCTCAGAAAGGAAACTCAAGGATTTGTTGTCTTAAGGAGGGGAGGTTGCAACGTTTGGGATTTTACCCAAGATTCAGATTGTTAGTAGTTTCTTTAAATTACATAATGATGGCCCTGTTAATGATTCCTAACTACTTTAAGGATGGATCAAGGATGTTTAAGACTCATTTGGATCCTATATACCAGATAGTTAATGAACACACTAGGACACATGGTTAGGAGAAATTGTGCGGGCCATCCTACACGGTAACCCAAAATGGTGAGGTTGTGGATTGTAGGCACATGGGGGATTCATGATTTTTCTACAACTATGTAACCCAAGGTGTGTGGACATGAATTGATACATTGTTTTTGGATTGTGAGGTTTCTGATGGTTTTCACATGATTAGATAAACTGTTCCCCTAATCATGTGGGGTTCCCCATAGAAGTTGCTAATGGCACACCGTTGGCACACGTTTTTTCGAACCTTACATCCAAACCATTATCCCAAATTTATTAGGGTAAAATACCCAAAATATCCATAATGAATGTTCTAAACCAATTTTTTTTATTTAACTTTCTCCTCCTATAGGATTTCTCTCCCATCCCACAAGTGTTGTATCTTATTCTCCATCACTATTGTGGTTTTGATTCCTCATGCATCCATTAACCGAATAACATTCCATTAGAACCATTTGAAATATCATAGTATGACACTCTATCCAATTCCATATATTTCGATGTTCCTCTTCCCTATATTCCACAATTTTGGCGTGACCACTATCTCCCTATTTTCAAGGAATTGGATAGTTTCCTCATTTGTGATCGATGTAGCTCGAATTAGGTTCCAACAGTAGATAATTGGAGTGCTACTAAATCATGGATGGTGTTCAAGGTCCTTCCCCCTCATTTTACCACATTTTAAATAATGTGTCATTTTGCCCGTCACTATAACCTTCCAGTGATTCTTTAATTGTGATAAATTAGTTAATTAAATTAGTTTCAAATGTAATGTTTTACCATACCTTATAGGGAAACCCATTGAGGATTTTTTACTTTTCATTGGTCATCCCTTGGGTGTGAAAACTCATATTTCCAAATTTCCTCTTCTCAAAATGGTGAACCAGTTTTTTATATTTGTGTTTTTACCATGGATGAATGCCTTAACTCCTTAAAATTGAAATGAAATAAATTAGTAGGCCAAGAGTTTCCTCTCATAGCATAATTCTTTTCCTCACACACCTTTTCACATTCATTATGACTTATGTATTCTTTTATACTTGTTTCTAGATATGCATGACTGGTCTCCTCAATGAATTTTTTTATTGAAAATGTCAACAAATGGGCCATAAATGATATGTTTTTTGTTTAGTTTCATATTCTCATTTTTTTTCTCACATATTTTATTGGGATGAATTGAATCTAATTATTTAGATAGATTTTTAGCATGTGTTATTTCCATGCCTTCATATGACATGAAACTATATATAAGACACTTTTTGGTTACACCTCACTTGCTACGGGCTAGGAGAGAACATGGGTTCTGTCTGAAAGACATCATGGATATACTCACCATGATTGGTTGGATCTAATTGACACATTGGGAGTAATGTTTTTTATTTCCCTACATGGTATATATAGGAATTTCACTAATAATCATGAGTGAAACTGGTTCCCTATGAGAGAAACCATGGAAAGACTCATTGGAATGATGGTTATGTCATTCCTCGGGAGATAGGTGGTCCCCTATGAGATATATTTTCAACGAACCCAAAGTCTCCATACCATGAGTGATACAATAGATTCCTTCTTGGGTTACCATGGATATAATCAGTGGTATTGGTTATATCAGAGGCATGTGTAGTTACCATTGGGATTCATTATATATATCTATTTATACATATTCAGTACTCCACAGTTGTGTTTAATAGATTTCTTTCTTATACGTATGGGGTGTGTCTTATTTATTTCATGACCATTCTTATATGATGTCATGGAAATGTGGACACCAAGGAAAAGAACATGTTTGGGGTTTGAATACCTTGGTTGTTTCATTTATTATGACCTATATGATTATCATATCAATTTTATAGGCACATGATTCAGACTCTCGGTTTTCACAGAAGAAGGTGATATTTGTCGGGTTACCATTTTGGAACTCAAAATGAGTATGTAGTTATTTATTTATTTACTACCTTTCATCTATTTAAAATGAAAAACTACTCATTTATATATTGAAATAAATGGATGGGACTGGAAACTTTGGGTGATTACCTACAATGAATGTAAATCAAACCCTGTTTGGGCCGCAATTGGTACCAAAACAAACATTATTATTGTAGGTCTCCAAAAGAGAAACATATGAGTTCAGATTCTTGATGGATTTAGAACATTTGGATGAGGTTATTTATAATATGACTAAGCCTATGCTCGATATGCTGTTATAGTAGTTTTTTACATTTTTGTATATTTTTTATCATGAAGTATATAAATGTATCCCCTTTCCATTATACTTTAATTTTTTATAGCATCACTATCATAATTAATTGTATGTATTTTTTAATCAGATTCTTATTTTATGTCTTATCTTTTATCATTATGTACTTAGTTTCCACATTTTCCTATCAATTGCTATATTTGTACTATTTCTTATTCAATATATATATATATAATAATACACCCCACTATGAATAATGATGAAATCATCACCCCATAGACTCCCATAGGCCCTCTCTACTAGTGAGAAGCCTCTGGAATTTATGGAGGTGATCTTGTGTTCTTGTGGACCATCATCTCGATACATAGTTTGGTGGAATCTAGTACAAGAATCTAAATGTGTTGTTATAGAAATGGGTAACAAGACCTCATGTGAGTTAAGGGTTTCTTAGAGTGTATTAAATGTGATATATTCACTCTTGGATAATCTCATGAATAGGTCTATCTAAATTCATCCAATTTTTACTTTTAGTGTGTGTCTAGAGTTGATATTTAGTGAGAATTATCCATCATTGTATAAACCATTATAATATCATAAAAATTATTAATGTATTATTGATCAATATATGGATAAAAAGAATGTCTATATATTATTTCCCCATAATTTATAATGTTAAATAAACCCCTAGTGAGGATGTCTAATAGTATTTCCTTCTAATTAAAACTCATAATAATAAACTATTTCTATGTGAATCCCAAAGTAGGGTTGGTTGATTTAGTGTCTTTGTTTCCACACACTTAGTTTGATTGTTTAATTATATTTTTTTTACTATTTTTCATCATTTAGGCTATATTAATTTACAATATTGTTTTGCATTCCTGACATGACACATGAATTCAATTTAAATTAATGTATACAATCATGGTCAAGTTATAATGACTTATTGTGTTTTGTAATACACACATTACATGTGATCAATGATAAACTTGAAATTATTATTTATTATATAGATTTTCATGTGTTTTTAAAGATATATTTAATGTTGATTTTTTCAATGTTTTGGTAGCATTGAAGGGTAAAAATGAATCTAGACCATTATTGTTTTATTTATTTTTCACTATTATATTCCATTTATAAATTATATATACAATCTCTTATTATGATTATATGTCTTATAGAAAATATCAATAATAATTTATAGAATGGTTTATGAGTTTTATTCTTTCAGGTTTGTTATTATTGGAGTTGAATAACAAATATGTATTTATTTTATTTTTGTTTTTTTATTATATTAATATTATGTTACAATTGGTATAGAGACCCTAAAAAATTACACATATTATTAAATTATTTTTAACATAAATATTTAATAAATAAAATTAAATGATTGTGAGTCATTTCAAGGGTTCATACAATACAATTAGTTATATATTGGGAGTTATAGTGGTAGAGGCTTCTAAAGGAAGCCCTGATGAGTTTGAGTGCAAAGGAAATATTGATTCAAAAAAATTAACTGAGAGGATCCCATTTCTATTGATCTATATATTGTACTATAGGGGTGGATAACTTGGAGTATTAGAGCATGATATGACATACTAGGTGGTCGTGAGTATCTTTATAGTTAATTTAAATTTGGTTGTTGTTGTGCCAGGGAGTCATGGTTGTGGTGTAGCCCCTTCTTAGTAATTCATGGTTATGATATGTTGGTTTGGGTTGTATTATAGAGCATGTGGGGAGGTTTTTATATAGTTATTATGTTCTTAGGGTTGTTATTCCATGGAAATGGGGCTGCAACATAACATTATTCTATGTTTTTGGGGGTCTGCAACATAGTTTTTGGGGAAACACTATGGTCACCGCTCTATTTTATAGGACATTCTATGTGAGAATAGACATAGTTATTAAAGGCTCGTTGGAATTTCATTGATACAATGGTCCTCATTAGAACAACATTTTCTCACTTTTTTCAAACAATTCTATAGTTAGGTCCCATGGGAAATAACAAGGTCTTCTATTTTGCAGAATGGGAATAAATTCCATGATTCATTAAAAACCGATCATTTTTCCATGTTTTTTTCAAATTTTATGGGTACCAAAGTTCTTCCCAATGATATCATGTATCCTCATTTCAATTTATTTCAAACTAAACCTTGAAGGATTGATCCTTTATGGGTTATGGGAGTTTATCTCTTACTTTTCCCTTGTTTTCCCACTGTTTTCTTATATGTTGTGGTTTCTAAAAAAATAAATTTCAGTTTTTTATGTGGTTCTAAAAAGGGGATGTAGTTTTTTTCATTATTTAGGTTGGTAAAGGTGATATAATTAATTATGATGATATATAGTGGCCTACCTCTTGCATAAAAATTGTACATCTAATAAAAAATCTCAATTTTAGGTAAGGGATCCCTCGTTTCTCCACTAGCGTATCATGCGAGATGGGTCACACTATGGATATCATTTGTTAAGATATTTTTCATTACATTAAATAGAGATAAATAATTTTTTATAATGAAATTAAATGGGGATGGTGAATCAAAACACACACATACTACTTTTTGATATTATTTGATATTGATATTGTAAGGGCGTAATGTCTCATTGAAAATCAAGATTTTTGTGGGATTTTATTACACTATGATTTTATTATTATTGAAACCTTGTTGTATTTTTAAGAGAAAAAATGATAATTTGATAATCATTTATATCTAGTTTATAGTATTTTTACCTTAAGGGATTTATGTATTTCGTGTGTATTCCCATGAAATAATAAAGTTTAATTGATAAAATCCACCCATATAAATATGAAAAGTCATATGTGAAATGTATGAAAGAGTTTTGTTGTGTTTTTAATTACATGTGATTGTGATATATGTTCTAAAAATTGTTATGGGGAAGATATTTATAGTTTTCATGTGGCCCATTTCTGTGACGGAATGTCGATGTGGTATGAGGTGGTTGTGATGAGGCAGTGGTTGTGGATGTGAGAGTGAGTAAATTTATTGAATTTTTAGAAGGGGTAGTTGGTTTTGGTGATGTGTTTTGTTTTCTAGATGCTTGGTTAGTAATGAAACTAAATTCTGATATTAAAATTAAATGCTATGGTCTGAATTTTTACAGAATTTATAAATTTAAATGGGATGTGTGGTTTACGATTATTGGTGTTAAATTTTAAACAATGGGCAGAAATATTGAAATTAATGATTTGGAATTAATGGATTGAATTTTATATTTAAATTAAATATTTTGGTAATTGGTAATTTTTAAAATCAATTAATTTGAAATGGGATTCAAAATGTGGACCATGGCTTATGGTTTGTTTTATGTTGTTGTGAATTTAGTGGGGGTAATGAAATTGGCGACATTATGATATGGAAGGTGTTGATTGTGAACCCATGTATTTTCTAGGTATGTAGATTTATATGAATATACATTGAATATTCAATTTGATTTCTTTATGCACCCTTCCCATGTAGAGGATAATTTTCTTAAAGTCAAACGTTTGGGGGTTTTTCACCCAATATCCAAGTGATGAGGGCGAATGGTTGGCTACCCTATCTCTCTTCTAGGCGAGTTAGATATGCATGTGTTGTGAAAAAAGGGATGTAAAAAAGGTGGAATAGCTATAGTTTTGATGATATGATAAGATTTCTTATAGTGGTGTTCAACCTGGTAGGAGGATTTCACAAGGTTGATGTATTCAATGTTCATGATATCCTATTATTCTGGTTATAGTATTGATGTGATGTGATAGACTAGTTGTCTGTGGGAGTAATGTGATGTTATTAACCATGTTTCTACATGTAGTATGAGATGTGTCATGATATTATACCGAAGAGATGAGAGTTTCAGGATGTAAGACGTTGGGGGTGTGACAGTTGTAAATATGTGGGAAACTGGTGAGGTATACCTTTCATTGATATTATTCATTTTATGTTTTTACATTTTGGTTAATTTTTTGGTGAGTGTTCCTTAATGAGGAAGGTTTTTGTTAACTAACATGTTTATGTGTTTTTGGTTCAATTGTTTTTTTATGGGTGAACTAAAATTCTCTTTCCACTTGTACACATGAGACATGGGTGTGATCCTACTGAGTATACATCTAAACTCACCCTATGTATATAAAAATGATTCTTTAGGACTATGAGAGGACTATATAGGTTGTACTAGAAATTAATAGCTCCGATATTGTGATGCTTATGAGTCACTTCTATAACATTTTATTTAATTACTTAGAGACTTTATCTATATTGTTTTACATCATAAACATGCATCGTGAGATAGATACAATTTTTTCATGTTTTCATTGTTGGAATATTTTTCCTATATCATGATCCAATATTATATATTTCTATACATGTCGTTATGAAATTTGTATAACATTGGTCCTAGTCTCCAACCTGGGGCCTACAGAAGGTGTGGCGTGACAGTCATTATCTCTATTCATTCATTGTCTACCAAGGAGGGGTAACTTTAGAGGCCTGGGATTAGGAAATATTGGTATCAGAGGTATGGTTGATTGACATGAAGAAGTTAATAGTTAGAAATAGTTTTAATTACATGGATTGAAAATGTTTTATTTTCAGTTGACCTTGGTGAATCACATATGATAAGGAAGACTAGTTATGGAACATCATTTTAGGGGCCCATATAATCCAATGCAAGGACTCTGAGCCTATCAAATGAATAAATGAGGTGGAACTTTTTATATCGTAGAGAGCTATTGTAGGTATAAAAAACATTATTTAATTGTGTTCTTGTTTTAATTAGGTGGTTTGGGTTATTAGATGATAAATTGAATTAAATTAATCTTAATAAAATTACATACTATAGGTCCTTGGAAACAATTGATGTAATTTTAGATGTTGCTTGGTCATTGTCCTCATGGTGTGTTTGGAATTAGTGCATTAAAAGGATGACATATTTGATATCATTCGAGATAATTAGGCTGAGGAAGATGATTAGTTGATGAAAAAGTTGATCACTTTTCAGAAGTAGGGTTTGGTGAAGTATGATAGTTTTTTTATATGTTGATAGAAAATAGTCTGTAAGATCATGAGATCACCTTTAGTTTGATATGGAACCTAATAGAGTACTGGGTCCCGTTGACCATCAGTCACATGTGAGGATATGGGTTCCAGTGGTAGACAGAATATCTTGGTGAGAGTAAGAATACAAGGGTTTCATGTGTCAACTTTTATAAGGAGTTCCATGCGTAGTTCCAATAATTGATCATGAAGGTAGTAAAGAGGGTGGAGATAACCTCTCTTTAATGAGGGACTGTTTCTATGAAGGATATGTGGATCATGTTCACATATATTTTATGTTTAACCTATGATATTCATACAAATGAGTTGTATTGAGGGAGGTGTATTGAGGGAGAACTCTATCCTTATATGTAGTAAACAGTAAATACATTTACGTTGTTGATGTATCTGGATGTTTAGAAAAAAGTATAGGTTTTCAGGAAGATACACTCATGATATGGTTTACTGTGAGTAGTGAACCAACATGTTTACTCATTGTAAATAGTTGTTATTAGAAAGTTTCAAGTACCAAGTCCTTCTAGGTTTTAATCCATGGGGAATCAACATTATCAACTTACATTGAATCCTTTTAGGTATAGTGGGTTTTATTCTCTCATCAGGGGCTTTGGGAAAGTGTGGGATTCTTATTGGGTTAATGTAAAATATCTGGATCAGTTCCTAGTGTCTTTTTAGAGCTTAGTATGGTGGAGTTGGGGAAGTTATGTTCTAGTTTAATAAGCAGAAGAGAGTGACACCATTTCAGTAATAGAATAAGAAGGCGTATTATACACCAATAGGATGTGGGGAATGTAGAGTCCGACGTCAGGATGTTCTAATTTTTAGGGACCACAACCATAGTGTTTTCATTGTGGTTTTTACAAACTGATCGGTAGAGGTGATATTCATGTTCATTTTCAATTAGTGGTGCTAACATCATTGGAGGGGAAATATATCATTAAATTTAATTATATCTGGTTATATTCCATTCGTTGTGCCTTTTTTTATTCAAGATATTTGTACACATTTGTTACACCCATCATGTCTATGTTATGGGACTTGATGTAGAGAGTCTTCCCATTCCATTGGTGTTGAGTACACCAATTCGAGGATAGACCATATATTTTATCTATGTTAGTGATCTAGACTGATAATAGTGGAACTTTATTCATATGGGAAAATTTTTGAACAATAAATGAAGTTGTGTGATGTTATTCTAGACAGTGACTTTTTGTATTCCATCATTGATATTATCGACTACTGCTGGAAGAGAGTAGTATTATCTGATGTATATGAAAAATGTGTGGTTTTCATTATTTATTGGATTTTCCATGTGGGTAATAGCCTTGGGGAGATCATTCATTCATTTATGGCCGAGTAGTATGAGAAATTAGTATTTTATGTGATAGTAGAGGAACACAAATATTTTGGGGTGTTATTGTATATTTTTTATAAGGATGTTTTGACACTACTCCTTAAATAAGATATTGAATTCTTGATAGATTTACATCCTAGGGAATCCTCAATTTTTATTTGGATCCTTCTCAGATTACAAATTTTAAGTTTTGAGTGTTCAAGATTCTTATATATGATCTAATTTAAAAGGGTTTAAACTACCCCAGTGTGTTGTCGTGGGGTGCCCTCATTTTATTCACAATGGATACAAATGGTATACTGAAGTTTTTTATATACTATATGTGGTCGAATTTGGTGAAAATCAATAATTTTATACCGAGTATGTGTTTAGAAAATATTTTTTTCTATTCTATAGTGGATAGTTTTATTTATAAGGTTGATCTATTGTATGGGTTATAGAAATTGATTGTAAAGGAAGGTGATATTCTTAAAACATCCTTCAAATTCTTTTATGGGAACCTCGATTTCATGGTATCATCGTTTAATGTCAAAATAAACTACTTGTGTTTGTGGAAAAAAATGAAACCAATGTTACATGAATTTATACACCCATTTTTATTCATTATTATTGATAAAGTAAGGATATACACTAATTAATAAGAGTATTATTATAATCAATTTAGATATTTGTTATTGGTTCTTAAATTCTACTTGTACTATAGAATGTTTCTGAAGCGTATGTCTGGGAAACAAGAGGTGCACTTTACTGTGCATTTGGTGTCTTAGTCGGGTGTGATTTAAGACGCATCAATGGTTGAGGTATTTTTTTCTTGTGAAACACTTATGGATGTTCCAAATAATCATAGTTTCGTCAGTTTCCCAGTCTATTACCAGAGGATTGTATATAATCTCTCATAGATAATACCCCCATTGAAAGTATTGATCAAGAAAGGAAATGATCTTATATGAACTAATCAACATAATGAAATGTTATACTACCTAAAAGAGTAAATAAGTAAATCATCTAGTGATCTAGTTTCCAAATAAATGGGTGATGTTTGAGGTCTTCTGTGATTCTTATTTTCAATGAATGGGATGCATATTTATGTAGAAGAATAAAGTGATATCTTTTTGTTCTAAGATTTTATTACCCCAAGAATGAATCTATTCCACCCATGATATGGATCTAGTGGAAGTTTGATTTTTTGAGGATGTTTTAGTGACAATACCTCATTGTGGACCACTTTTTGGTCTACATAGATCACAATTGCTTATGGTTATCTTTTCTCAATGAGATCTAAATCTATGGAATTTGAGGTGGATATAGTTTTTTTCAGTATAATGACTTCTTGATCACTTACATCTTTAGAAATACCAATGTTCGGGATGAAACGTTAATCCAAAAGTCATGGAAGGATGTTTTATAGGATTAAAAAGATTCGTAGAGGTAAATAAAGGTACTATAATCCCTGTAATTAGAGGTGAGGGGCTGTGAAGTTAGAGTTTACTTATTGTAGATGATTTAGAAATATTCAAAAATTTAGAAAGTG
This sequence comes from Viscum album, assembly GCA_963277665.1. Classification (NCBI taxonomy): domain Eukaryota; kingdom Viridiplantae; phylum Streptophyta; class Magnoliopsida; order Santalales; family Viscaceae; genus Viscum; species Viscum album. The sequence continues at coordinate 1,849,575,091 of OY728164.1, read as the reverse complement.
AAGTTTTATCAAAATGGAGACTTATAGAAGGAGGTGATTGGTGATTTTTCCAGCCATGATGAGCCTATAGATTGATTTTTTTTTATGTAAGAATCAAATGTTGTTTTAGGGGAGGTTATTTTTATCGTAGTGGAATTTTATGTATTCTTTTATGAGTTTCATAGATCACCAATTTCAGTATCCCCATGAGTGTTGATGTTTTACCATGAAATGAGAATTCATTTTATTGTCTAGATATAAAAAATATTGATGTAGAGTTTCTGGCTTAGTTTCTAGTTTATAAGAGAAAAATCCAACGAATCAAGCTCCTATTTTTTTATAGCCATTGGATTTTTATAGTAAAAGTTAGAGGAAATCATAGAGGAATTCATTATAGGATTACCTTGATTTCATGGATTATGGGATTTTATCGAGATGATTATTAATTGGTTGATGAAATCTGGTCACATTATTATTATAAAGCAGTCTCGTGCCATGAATATTTTGACAAATAGGTATGTGGATGTGGTGGTGAACTTACATGTAGTTCCAAGGACCATTTTTAAAAATATATATTCACATTTCACCTCATGAGTCTATAGGGGATTTCATCATGAATTTTGGACTCAGTTACGCCTCATTACTACCTTCCACCCTCATAAGGATGAGAATATAGAGACGAATTTCTAGAAACTAGAAGATATATTGTAGGTGGGTATCTTAGACATTGATATTAGTTGGGGGAAAATGTTAGTTTTATTGAGATTAAATTAGATAATTTCTATCACTCATGCATCCCGATGGCCAAATTTTACAATATGAATGGTGGTTTTGTCATCATCCATTGCATTGGGCAGTGGAAAGGGATTCATTAGTTATAAATCTTGATGTGGTGTAGAGAAAAAATTATGAGGATCACCTTTTATTAGATAACGTAGTGTATGACTAACATAATTCTTCTTCCAATCATAGGAGGAGGCCCTCCAGTTTTTGGTTAGGTAAAATTCTTTCCAAAATGATTTTCCTAAAGAAGGGAAGTGGAGTTTTGGAAGGGTGAGTAAGTTTTCACCTAAAATGTTTGGGCCTTCTGAGGTGTTGGGTTGCATTGGAAATTTTAATTATCAATTTTAACTCCCACTATAACTTAGCCATATTCAAAATCACTACTATATCTATCCTCTCCATTTTCTTCATTATGATGACTCCCATGTCCATGAATGGGGATTTTAAAATATCCATGTTGACATAGAATTCATTGGGTGGGCATATGAGATTCAAGATCATCGAGTTATGTTGTTTATTTTAGAAAACATTCCATTGTTCTATGTGTTATGTAGGGATGGTGACAGGGAGGATAGTACATGGGATCACAAGATGACGATTCACGCTCAGTACTGAGAGTAGTTTTATGTTTTTTCATTCATATATAGTGGTTGATGAAGTAAATTTTGAGATGTTTCTTGTTATGAGATTTTATTTTCCAAGATGTGATATGTGTTTAAAAAAATTCTTGCATATAAATAGGGGAAACCATAATTATAATTGAAGGAAGTTTTTACATTGACATGATTAAAACTGTGTGGGAATGTCAATCCCTCCATCAGAAGACAATATGTTGACTTTGAAGATAGAATTAACTAATTTACGTTTTTGGGGCCACGCTATGTTGTGTTTGTGGTGATAATAGGCATACAATATCTGGGGGTTGAGGTGGTGGTGTTGGGGTTTATTCTAAAAGGGTGTTTTATTAGTAATTGTAGAATGGGTTGGTTGTGTGGATGAGTGGAATTTTTGGTGAATAGTATTGGCTACGACTCATGTCTTTTGTTAGTAGAGTTGTTTAGTTGTAAAATATCCATGAGAGGTATCTCATGTTTATGTTGTTCTAACCACTTTTCCTATTTTCATTATAGGTTCGTTTTGATTTTTGATGGACATAATTGTTTCAGATGTGTCTAATGAAATGGTCTAGACCTTCTAGCTCATTACATTGTGGGAATTATAGTTCTAGTGGAATCTAGGTTATGTCCAAAGATGATGGATAATAGAGAAAAAGATGAAAATGGAAACTATATATCATACGATCCATGTGGTGTGGAGCCAGAGGCTTTTCCATAAGGTTGGCCATTGGGGTGTCAGAGTGAAGGTTGTGATGTAGGGGGTTGATGGAAGTGTTTTTCTACCTACATACAATTTAGGGGTATTAGAGACATAGAGTATAGGATAAAGAGTCACCCTTTCATGGATATGGATGGATATGAAATAGATGTTTTGGATATATTTTTTAATCCATGGGGAGGTTTTTGGTGTTTTTGTTGTTTTAGGGTAGACGCTCGGGGGAGCTGGGTGTGTTGTGTAGCCTTCTCCCTAGTTATTGGGGGTTTGTAGATAGTGGTAAGGACTACACCCAGTCTACCCTCTTCAATATAGGATTTAAAATGTATGAATAATTATGGATCATAGAGGACATCTTTACTATCCTTACTCTGAAATGTTCCTCCCCGCTATGTTGTAGTGCATTTTTTTGTTAGTTCTTCTGCATAGTCCCATGGGTTGTGCTGTTTTTTTTATTTCGCACAAAATGATTATAAATTCCTAGAGCTATAAATACCCCACCAGTTTTCCAACTATTATATCATTTATTTATAAAACCACATCAATACCAAGGTTATATTTCATCCCCATTTTAGTGGATATTGACTTTGACATTTGTGAATCAATCTGTGGTTGTTTAGGTGAGTTCATCTTTTCCTATTTCCATGTGTTCCCCATTTTTCTTGTTTGGGGAGGTTCATTTCATGAGAAATCATAGGATTTAGTGTTTTTAATTAGTTTTTATAGTGGTTGTCATGTTCAATGCTATTAAAGTTATTCTCATTCATCGGGGTGATTGATGGTAGCATCCCTCTTAATTCCACCATGTGAAGTGAATTTGAATTATCATTTTTGATTTAGGGGATCATTTATTTATCATATGTTATGTCCTGAAATATGCATCATATTATTTATATTATCTATTTATAACATATTTTTCATTGGCTTAATTGAATATAAAAATGTGGTTTAAATTTAAATATAAATGGGAAGGGAAATCAAATATCAAGATTTACATATTTTTGTTATTATTTGATCTTGAGAGTATATGAGAATAATTAGTTTCTTAAAATCAAGGTTTTTGGGGGATATTTTTTGTTTTCTTTCTATTATGATTATAGAAAAAAAATGTATTTTTTTATCACGAAAAATTGAAATTTGGTAATGAATTTTATCTTTTTAATAAAATAGATTCTCTTGGAGATTTATGTATTATATGATAATTCATGTAAAATATATAATTGGAAGTAATAAAAGGCCCGTATCTAAATATGAAAATTTTTATGTTAATTTTACAAGAAAAAATATCTACGTATTTTGATTTGTGTGGCTATTAAATATTATGTGTAAAGTGTTGGGTGATAATGATGTATAATTGTGATTTCAGGTGGTCATGTGATGGAAGGTTGATGTGTTATTAGATAATTATGATAAGGTAGTTGTTGTGGTTGTGTGAAGGTGGTGATTTATTGGTTTTTGTCCTGAGTAAGATGGTTGAGGTGATGTTTTGTACTATATTATATGACCAGGTAGTAATGGAATTAAGTAATAATGTGAAAATGAAAAGTTATTAGTTTAATGGTTACTAATTAATTAATTAAAAAGGGTTATGTGGTAAAATATGATAAATGTTAAATGTGAAATAATTGGATAATATATTTAAATGATTGGTATAGAATTAAGGGAATGAATTGGGTATTTCAATTTATTGGTTGTTAATGGATAATATAAAAATGTATTTATTTTAATGGGGATTTGGAATCTGGATTGTTGTTTTTAGTTTTCTATGTTATGTTGGGAATTTAGTGGTTGTAGAAAAAGTGGTGATGTCATGAGTTGGATCGTGCCTATTGTGAACCCATGTGTTGGGATTTTGTGTAGGCATATATGTGTAAATAATGTTTTTTACTTGTGATTTCTTTACACATCCCACACATATTGGGCACTATGTTCCATAATCTAAATTGTATGTGGTATTTTTCGCAACATATTTTTGTTGATGATGGATGCATGGAAACCCAATATTCCCACTCACTCTTATAATATAGTTATATATTCATTGTATTTGATTTCCAGAAATAAAAAGTGTTGTATTAGTGGTTGTGATGGGATGACTAGGTGGATTATGGTGGGTGTTGTGGATGGTTTAAGGGGGGAATGAGGTATATTTTCTTCATGTTCTTGACACACTTCTATTTGAGTTAATTCTATGAGGTAAAATGATGGACTATATGTCTATAAGATAAATGAGAATTGATGTATCGAGCCAGGTGTATATAGAGAAGGTGAGATGTGATGTGATGTTAAATGGAAGAGATGAGAGTGTAAGAACATATGATGTTCAGGTGTAAGAGAAAAAATCATTGGGAAAGCATTGAGCGGTACCTTTCTTCGGCATTCTCCATATTATGTAATTAGATTTGGATGCTTCATTTGGAGAGAATATGATTGGTTAGATGACCTATTTAGGTATGGTTTATTCAAATTTACACACACAAGTACATTAGTATTCCCTTTTCACTTGTTCATGGGATACTTGATTTTGATCCTATTTAGTATAATTATTTTTAAACACTAGGTATATAAAATCAATTTTAATGTATTATAATAGGTCTACAAGGATCATGTTGGGAATTTATTGCTCATATATTTTATATATTATTGATTTACAACATTAGATTTTTCTTTTGGGTATATAATTGGAGACATTATCTATATTTTTCAATATCTTATACATCCTGCAAGGGATGGTTTGAGTTATTTTTTATTATGTCATAGAGTTTGTATTAGTTTTATTTATCATATATCATGATTTTATATTATAGAGGCAAATTCCTCCCACTGTGAATCTTTTATATTCTTCGTTCTAGAAAATAACTCGGGTCTTACCAGATGTGAGACTCGATGATCATTACATCTATTCTGTCATTTTTATCCCATTAGGGGTAACTTTGTAGGGGTGGGGTTTTGAAAAGATGGACATCTTTGGAAGACATGACACATAAAACCAAAACATGAAACGAAAATAAAACATCTTTAATTTAATCTCTATAATCACCTCCTAAATACAATTGAGCTCCTAAATCAATATAGGATAACATGATGAATACATAAACAAAAGGGATGATCCATAGAACCAATTAAGGGAATAATAATGAAAATAGAGCATAACTTATGAGTCATAAGGTATAACATGATAATATGGAATATTAGTATTTGTTAATAATCAAATGGGAGATTCATATAAATATTATTAAATTATTAGATCATATAAACATATGAATTTTGAAGCAATATAAATCATGAGTGAAAAATAAGTCATGGATAACTGCCAAGAAAATAACACATGGTAGAAATTGTTCCATCAAGTTTCAGGTATACTCCATAATCCCATACATATCCTCTGATTAGACATAAACATTACACCATACATGTGAGAACTATGTGGGAACCCCCATCATAACATGTGAATCCATATGTGTTTCAAATAAGGAATCAAACATAATGTATGATCATAAATATAACCCATAGAAATAATTGATATCATAATAATATCTTATAGAATAACCAAATTGAATAACATACTGGTTTTGATGAAATATTAGAATAAAAAATTATTGTACTTTCATAGAAGATAAATAAGAAGGATTAATAAAAAATAATATACAAGTGAAGTGTATATGTCGAAAATAGTGGATAGGTAACTTTGTAATTGAACCTCTTCTATCGGGTTATAGGAAAAATGGTAAATATTAAATAAATAGGGAAAGATCATATTAGGTTCCTTAGAACAAAAAATTAACTTATATTAGTTTTTTTAATGGGAAATTTTGGAAACCAATGATGTTTTAAAACATTTAATCATATTGAACATTAAAAGGGGTAATTAATAGAGAAGTTACCTTTAATTGGGATTTCTTAATGAATTTAATTGAAAATGAATCCAATAAAAAAAATATATCCCCAACTTATAAAGTTTAATTAAAAAAGGTATATATGTTGGAAAAATGTATATAAAATATAGAATATGTAAATGAAAAACTATGTAGAGAATATGTGTAAAATATAGAGAAAGTGTAACCTAAATATAATTAGACAGTTAAGAGAGATCCCTTACCTTATGTTCTAGTATCATTTGGAACATGCACTTAAATATCTAAATAATTTAATTAAAATAATTAATTATGAAACTCAAAACCATTTCCATCAATATTTTTTTTAACTATAATTATATTTTTTCCATTTACAACCATTTATATGAGATATAATCTTTAATTTCATTCTTTTTTTGATGTACATTTCGTGGTTCCATTGTCCGATCACATGATGATAATTATAGAGATTCTTAAAAAATGAGACTAAGACATTATAAGTGAAATGAAATGATATAAATTTCATTATATAAATTTAAATTTTACTAAATATCTATATGTGTTGCAAATTTTCATTGATTTCTTAAGTTAAAATGTTAATGTTATAAGGATAGATTATTTTTTCAAATTTATTGACCATCACCAACTATTATCATTTTATTTAATATTATAGACATATTAAATTACCAAATAGAAAATAATATATAATATAAATATAGGTCATTTTAATCCATATTAAATTACATTAAAAATTATATGAAGGTGGCAATAGAAAATAAAAAATCATCATCATTGATGGCGACAAACCTACATATTATGGGCAATGAGTTCATGATTTAGAGTCATAGGACAAGATAAGAATATGGATGGTAAATATCACATTATCACAATAAACTGCCCATATATATATACATATAATTACATATAATTCTAATTTTTATGAGGGATGTGAGGATAAGTGAGAATAAGGAAAAAAATTAAACAGTTTGTTCGAGAATACTTCCTCTTGAATGTCATCTCCTGGAAAACATGTTGAATAACATAGAATTGATATTTTGAAAAGACCAGAAGAACTAAAACAAGGACGAGTGGATTGGTAATTAAATTTGGGTGAATTGTGGCATGCTACAGGGATTATATGATTCATGGAGAAGGGGGGGTTAAGGGATAGTAATTATAAGGGGAGGATATGGGTGTTTTTTGAATATTATATTCATTAGTTTCTTATTTTATCTCAAAACAATCAATAGTGTAGATTATTATAATTATATATACTATTTGGTGTGATTGAGTTCAAACTAATGTGTTTTTACATCTTCCATTATGCAACGAATCATGTATCAAGATTATATGGTTAAATAATATATTTTACAATAATTTTATATTCAAAAAAATATATTCTATTTTAGAAAAATAAAAAAATAACACCCACCATTTTCCTATGTATATAATCAAAAAAAATTAATCCAATTTTAGAAAATAATTTTATAAATATGATAAATTACATTTTAAATGAAATCCTTATATATTTGAAAAAAAAATTATTTAAAGATTATGATCAATTTTTGTTAGAATAAAAAATTACTAATGGTTTAAAAAATTAAATTTTCATTATAATATATCATAACATAAATTTTTGAACTCGTTTTATAAAATTATAATTTATTTTAAAATATAATTTTTATTTTATTAAATTCAAATGAAACATATATGGTTTTCAAAAATAAAAACACTTTATCAATTTTAAATCATTTATTTACATGTTCCATGAAATAAATATATATTATATTAATTTTATATGATACATAAATATAATTTTACATTTCTAAAAGAAATGATTCTATTCTAGTGACCATTTTACTATTTCAACGACCAAATTTGAATTATTATATTAATATTACATTAGTTAGATTTGCAATGGTAATATGGGTTCCCTAATTCCAATAAATACATCATAATTCATTCATTGTTTGTTAATTTGGTTTTCAATCCATGATATATATAATTTCATTTCGATGATAAATATTTGATTATTAATAAATTTTTACCTTTCTATTGTGTTTTCCATGAGTTTGGTTATTAGATCTTGCATATCGTAATTTTTATATTTTATTTTTCATATTTTATATTATTTATCACATTTTAATATTTCAAATTCTTATAGATATATTAATTATTTAAAAGTAATGTTTAAATTTTTATAATAAAGTGGTTCTTGTTCAATAAAATGGTAGATGTTAATTATATAATACTATATTACTATGTATGAAAACATTTTATAATTAGAGTAAAAATCCCTTTGATAAAATAATTAGTCATTAAATTCTACCCCCTAATAAATTTCCCCCTCAAAATTTTATTTTACATACTATGGTGAAGATATGTTAGTGTACTTCTCCTTCAAGTCTTCCTCTGGTTCCCATGTCACCTCCTCATACTTATGGTTTCATAATAGTAATCTTACCAGATGATATTTTTTATTTTATAGAACATTATCTCGATGGTCCACGACCTTCACCAGATGATCCTAATGGGATATAACATTTTCTTGATACGACAACTCAAAATTCAAAAATTTTAAGGGATTTAATATGAACTTTTATTGGGATACGTGAAATGTGTCTTGTACTTGTGATAAGGTTGGTGGGAGTTGTATTGGATAATCCATGACAAAAATGCAATCAAGAATTATAAAGGGGACCATGTACCAAGAATAAAACATTCCTTTTTTTCCAAAATATCATAAACCTCTTCTATAAAGATATGTAGAGGAAAAAAAATTTCTCCAACCACAAACTACAGGTCTCTCCAATTATTATCATCATAGATCTTCCATTGATTGTGAGTATGAGGATGTATTGCTGAATGGTCTTGACCTTTTCTAACATTTTATCAACCATTTAATGTTTAAATAGGTTGTGTTTTCTTTTTTCATTGCAACACTCATGAGTTTTACGTATATTCCAAATAATATATTCATATGGATCCATTTTTTGATTGAGTAAAGTTTATTATTGTATGAGAACATTTCCCGAGGAATATTGTGATAATATTTTTCCCTGAAATCCATCAAGCATTCTCTCAATATGTCTTCAAGGGATTGGATAATTTTATTCGATTTAATATCTATTTTGTAAGGAAATAATACTAATGTTCGAAACGATGTTTATAGAATATAACAGACTATTCTATAACATGGAGGTGATACCCATAAAATTATTTGATACAATTTATAGTGGTGTTCTTTTAAGCCTTACCAATTATCTGATGTATACTATTTAATGTTGAACGAGTGATAAGTCCTCACGAATAGAAAATAAGTGATAATTATTTAAAATATTATCCACAAGAACTCATATAGAACATTTTCCTTTGGATTTCTCTGAAATAACCATTAAAAAATCATTAGTGATGTTCTCTAATTTCCATGTGGTTGTGGGTAATGGCTGAATTATCCCCTTAGAATTTTTCCTTTCAACCTTCACCATCTAACATACTAGGTATAGTGATGTATATTCCCAAACATTATTTTTCATATTGTCCCACTGAAAATGTTCTAAGATATCTTAGTAAATCATCAGGAACCCTTAGTAGATGAAGATGAATAGCATATGTTTATTATTCAATAACTCCTTATTTATCATTGGATATGATGGTATACATAATTGTAACCGAAATCTTACAACACACCCTTCATCGATTTTAAAATCTAAGAAGTTCCCTTTTAATGTATAAATCATCTTATTTTCAATATTCACATAATCTATTTGAGTATCCATTATATTATCTAGAAGGTAATGTTTAGTAATCATTTGATAAAAGAGTGATTATATTTCTTCCTTGGTGATTTCCATGATCATATTTAAAATATGTATGATAATTGGACCCATCAAAATACTCAACATTGATAACATGAAAAGATCCTTTCAATATAGAGAATCTTCCTCATCATTTTCTTACATGGGATGGTATTCGATTGTGCTGTCAAAATCATTGATAAGATCTAACCATCATCACTGGTGTCTATTAGTCCCCCTATATGTGAATAATTATTTTATTATCTTAGGATTAGTATATATTTCTCACTTATCTCTATAGAGAAATTTCATCAAAATCTTCATTGCGAATATTACTATTGTTAACTATAGATTTTTTTTTGGAAAGTTCTGCTCATGAACTATTATCTACCTTGAGGAATAGGTTATCAATTTATCATTATAAATTAGTATAGATACCAATCCATCATTGAGTCACCATTTAATTCCACGAATAGTTCCCTACATGTCGGTAGTTTTAGTACGGGTGTATTTATAATTCTATTTTCTAAATCCATGAAGCTCTCTTTAGAGTTATGGATCCAAATAAATTACTACTTCTGAATCCTCATGGTTAGTAGGATTGAAAATAATGAGAATTATGTCACAAATCATTAGTAATATCTTTCTAGTCTAAGGAAACTATAGATCTCAATTTCCGATTATGGTCTAACACACTCTTCAGTTGAATTTTTCAGTAAAGGGTCTAGAGATATCTCATTACTGGTGAAGAAATTAACCTATAAGGATACTTAGTCCATAAAAAAGTCACATTTAATATACATTTCATATAGATTCACCTTTTATAAATTATTTATAACATTATTCATTTTCTCCTCATTCCACTCCATTCATTTTATATATATAAGATAAAAATCAATAAAGAATACAAAACATTTTTCAAGGAAGAGACTCTATTGATTATATCCATGAATAAATCTTGAGGATTAGTGGGACCAAAGGGAATCACTATGTTATCATAGTGTCCATACCATGTTCAAAAGATATCCTTGAGAATATCATCCTTGTACACCGTTAATTAATGATATCTTTTCTGAAGGACCACCTTAGAGAATTAATAGTCCCTACATAATTGATCAACCAAATCATTATCCAATATGAGGGGAAAATTTATCTTTATCATGTTTTTATTGAGTACACAGTAATCAATTTGGATCCACATTGACCCAAACATCTGCATGAAGTGGAGGATAGATGCACCCATGGTGAAGCACTCAGGTGTATAAAATATTTTTCTATATTCTCTTATAATAACTTCTTCATTTCTTCCAACTCAATGGTTTCCATTATATAATGATTCTGAGATGTCTCCAAATATCTTGATATAAGTTCAATTGAGAAATCAAACTCTTGAAAAGGTTGAAGAAAAGACAACTCTTCTGGTAATATACCAGTATAGTCCCTCTCAATGGGATAGTCATCATGAAGGATTATCTCATTGGTATCAATCATTTTGGATAGATATTATTACTCATAAGTGTAACACCCCAAGCTTCTATGGCACGTTTCTCTTTCAATAATGCAATAGCGTGTGTTGTACGCAACATCGAGTTCTAACACACACCACAACCGATCAAACTAGCCGTTATGAATAGTAATACAAACTTTTTAAAATTTTAGAAATTTTATCTCTCAAAATGGACTTAATTTTTGGATTCGGAGTATAGAATTTCTCCTAAGGTGAAATTTTGCTACTTTTCGGATAATTTTATTATTTTGATGAATAGTGAAAATTACTAAATTTTAATTGAAAACAACTTTTTTAATCAAAATAATAACCAGTGATAGATTTTGAATTTGAGTGGTTTTAAAGTGTATTTAGAATATATTTTTACCATTTAATAAAATTTTGGTCATTGGACATAATTTCACAATTAAACTGAACATAAACAAGTATCAATCTTTTGATAGTTATTATATCTTAAAAACATGCTTTTTGTTTTGACAGTGGGAATTAATTTTAAATTAATTTCTTCCACTTCTATGTTTTGAATTTGGAAAAATGGATTCCCTATTTGGAATCAGGATGTTCAAATTGTGTAAATAGGTAACTTTTATTTTTAGACCTTTTGAATAATTACTTCGGTAAATATTTTATTTACCATGGTTAAAGGGTAAATCTGGTAAATAAGGGTTAAAAAATAATATTATAATAATAAACAATTACCCTAAAACGTGTCCTAACCTTATTGGTTGATACATTTTCGACCATGGGAATCTTTGCGTCGATTTTGGGACCCCATGGTGCCACTTGTAAGTGATAGGGACACATTATTTTAATTAAGTTAAAATTAATACAAAAATGACAAAAGCATATATCTTTTAGAAAAACACTTTTTACATAGGGTTATATATGTTGTATTTTCGACTACAAATATTCATTATAAAGCTAAAATGATTTCATACATAATGTTATTTTATTTATAATTTTTAGACAATAAATAATTTAATTTATTTATTACACAATAGTGATGCAGTAATTACCATAATAGTGAAAAATTAAAATTATTGATATTGTAGATACCCAAATAAGTATAATTTAAGACTTTTTATGAATTAAACTAATTTTATAGGTTAATAGGACATGTTAGGAATGATTTAATACTTTTTTTTGAAGTAATCATTCTGTTATAATTTTTTAAAAAATCAATTATTTAATAGTGTCAAAATTGACATAAACGGGTTTTTAAAACAAATATTATACTATTAATTGATATTAAATTCCTAAAAATATAAGGATCGGCAAAAAGACTTATATCATGATATTATTATCATTAATGGACCACTTGGGGGTATCTTGGATGTATATAGTATGTTTTTTAACCATATAATATAAAAATACAAAGAGACATTGTAAAAGTGAAACTAATTAACTAAGAGTTAATACTTAATGATAAGGTTAATATAGTAACCCAAACCTGTCTAATTTCTATTAGTTGAGTTGTTTTCGACAAATCCCCACCTTAAATTTTAAAGAATCCACTTTGGAGCCATTTTAAACTGAATATTAATTTATTATAAAATAACATTTCTAGCTTTTCCAAAGGTGCCCCCCACCCCTCTTATAAAAGGGCACTCCCCCTTCTCATTAATTCACACCTTCAAAGCATTTTTGGCTTGGCCAAACTCTGCCCAAATACTCTCTCAACTTCCCTAACTTCATCCAAGAGGCCTTCCTTTAGTCATAAATCCAACCTAAGAGCCCTATTGATCAAATCAAAAGGCAGAACCCGAAAAAGAGGTAATGATTTCACCACCCTTTTCCAGGTTCCTTTCTTCTTCCACTTATTCCTTATTTGTTATTACCATTCTAAAATAATAACTCCAGTATCTTATATGTACTGTGATTTTATTATGAATATTGTACAACCATATTCAGTATTCTATCCATCCTTTGAATAACATGTCGCTATACGTGCGTACGTACGACTTACCGTATCCACGTCGTGGTGTAATTGTTATTCAATAAATTATTATTTGGATGGTTATAATAATGATGTGTAACTCATGTAAATAATAAATATAACATGATAATGATTCTATATATATGATATACCATCCAATTATATATTATTTTAATATCAAAAGAATGATATTGTCGCTCGTGCGTACGTACGGACTACCGTCTCCACGAACGCGATAAGATTCATTCTCCATCGTATCCATTCAAGTATAATTTTCATTTGATGATTAATAATAGTATCTAAGGACTTGATATCATTCTGGATATGATTAAGATACAACCTATCCAAGACAAACACAGCTTACGTAACAAAACATATAAAAGAAAACGAGTAAGTTAACACCCGAAACAATGATAATACTAAGATATTATTAACAAATCAATGTTAAAAGATCATATATGATATCATATTAATATATATGATTCTTGTATAATTTAATAACAATGATTTCACCATTATACAGGAGGTTAACGTACCCTCAACCAAGCAAAAGTACAAGTTAAGGGTTTATTTCGCAATCTCTTCATTATCCGAGGTTGTTTATACGTAATAATCTACTAGGATCTCTTTATCATTCACATCCATGATTCATACAAATGTATTTAAAAACATTTTTACTATTTACAAGAATATGGATTAAAGTAATTTATACCCTTGTTTTAATTTTTATAAGATGTTTATAAAGGAATCTATCTATCGTTTTCTAAACAAGGTGCTTTTTAACCTTTTCGACAGAATTAAGGTAAGAATGTTTTTTTAACTTATACGACGGGTGCAACTATTTTCCACCATTATAAAATCGTTTAAGCTTCCCTTACAAGTTTATAAGAATATTTTCAATGAAAATGTTTTATTTTATAAATATATGACTCTTAAATGATTTCAAAATAGAAAGAGATATTTCTCTAAAAAGAATTTTGATTTCATCTATGTCAGCATCCTTTGATTGATTTTACGCTTATTTGGAGTTGATTTATTACGATACAAAACTTCTGTATTTTATTGAAGGTTTTGTGATATGTTTGGCCTTGGATGTGTTATTTTTATACCATTCATGGTTTATGGATGAAGTATTTACATTTCGTATGATAATTTTAATACGAATGTTTATGTTATGCTTAATCATTTTCATATGGGAATGCATTGGACTTAATATGTGATGGGTGGAGCCCGCTATAGCTCCTCGATGCATCGGTAGGTATCATTAGACAAACTAGTGTCTTGGCATAAGTCCTTGGCAAAATCTTATATGTAGTCGTGGCACGAGGCCTTGGCTATGTGGTTATGATAGTATGGAATTATGCATTCCATCATTATGAAAGTGGTTGTTGATATTGCATGTGATTATTCGATTAGTAGAATATCCATGTGAATAAGTAAATTGCATTATTTCATTTTTTCCATGCTATGTTGAAGTTCAAGTTTAAAAGGCTTTTGTTTTAGTTATACATTGCCTTAAATTTTTATTCTTATTTATGAAAATTTCTGCTATATTATTATCCTTACTGGGAATTTGAGCTCACCCCTTTCAATGTTTTATTTTTCCCAGGATGTGAAGAAGTAATTTATGAATGACCTGCAGGGATAGTATGTGGGGATATGAGTGTGGACTATGAACAAAAGATGCTGTTGTAGTTTTCATTTTTATGATGTAATGTAAGACTTATGAATATATCTAGTTTTTTCAAGGCTACTAAACTAATCAGTCTTTCGAGATTTGATCTTTCTTGTGATCATGCCAATGTTTTTTAATAATGCACCGAATATAGGTAACTAGGGTCGGGGCGTTACAGTTGGTATTAGAGGAAGTTTAGTACAATCCTTGGAAGCTAGATTTTGATAAACTCTGATTAGATCACATAGACATAAGATGGACTTTGAGGATTAGTATAGAAGAACTTCCTAGAATTTTGGTATTGTAGAGATTTTATGAGTTTTCTGAGCAATACATCCATGTATGGATATGAGTAGGTAGAGGCGGCTCTGGCACAGATGTACCTAGGGGTAAAACCTGAAAACACCGCTTTGAGCTAGACTCGAATGGGAACAGGTGCACGACAACTGGCATTGCTGCACTCTTGGTTACGACACTCCTGGGGGATATTCTTAGGATTACTCTCATTTTAATTGCAAATAATTATGAAGGGTTTATGAGTATAAACTTACTCAAAGAAAACATTTTTATGATTATGGATTATATCCATAAATAGTTCAATTTATGTTAAGAGTTTTATAAGTATGGAATTATGTATTTTGATTCATAAACTGATCTAGTTTATGCCATTGTTTAGAAATGGCACCTAGTGGAAGAAATGGAAACTGTATCAATCCACGCACTCCATGTAGGGATTTCCCTCCTGGTCAAGATAATTATAGTGGATCTGGTGATCCAACTGGTGCCGATTAGCTAATCACCATACCGGGACAACTCACTCAGGTTATGAATAATAACCTTACCCGTATGGAGTACCCTGATCCGCAACGTGGAGAATCAATGTTAGATCGATTCATGAGGAAACAACCACCAAAGTTCAATGGGAGTACCAATCCCTTAGTAGCTGAGCAATGGATAAATTCTGTAGAAAAAATATTTCAGTCTTTGGAGAGTAGTGAAAGGGAAAAAGTTATAATGGTAGTTTACCGGCTCACTGGAGAAGCTGATCAATGGTGGTCATTAATTCAGAACTCGAAGGAAGATGATGAAGTATCAAATATGGAATGGACGGAGTTCAATGATCTGCTTTTAGAAAAATACTTTCCTCGTGACCATCGAGCAGATATGGAAAGTCAATTTCTGAGTCTGAGACAAAAGCAGGATGAGAATGTTGCAAAGTATGAGGCTAACATTACAAGGTTAGCAAGGTATGCTGGAGATTATATATGTAACCCAAGAAGTAAGATTGATCGTTTCTTTTATGGGTTAAAACCATTTACCCATCGAGCATTAGTTTCACAATCCTTCTCGTCGTACGAAGACATTGTATCATGTGCTATCAAGACAGAAAAGGAATTCTCTAAGTCTTATGACTATAAAGCAAAGAAAGAGAAGAAGAGATCTGTTGATTAATCTGGGAATGGAAATAAGGGGAAGAAAGGAAAGGTTGAATATCCATCCTGAGGAAAATGTGGGAAGAAACACCCCGGTACTTTCTTGAAGGGAATGGGTGTCTGTTACAAGTGTGGTGAAAAAGGCCACCATGCTCGTGATTGCAAAGGGAAGAAGGAAGCTACCAATGTTCAGTGCTACAATTTCAGGGAGATGGGACATTATGAAAATGAATTTCCTAATCGGCATGGGAACTTACCTCAGAAAAGCCCAAGGAATCAAGACCAAGATTTTGCAATCACTACTTCTCATGTAGAATCTCCAAAAGATGTGGTTGCAGGTAATTTAATGGTTTCCTCAAGTTTAGAAAATGCATTATTTGATTCTGGATCATCGCATTGTTTCATATCTTCCTAGTGTGCTAAGAAAATTAGATATTTCCAATTTGATTTAACAAGGGAGTTGTCATTTAAAACCCCTAAGGGAAGTATCATTGCAACAATGTTTTGTGAATCAGTCCCCATTAGAGCACATAAATGTTCCTTATCTGCTGATCTCATCGTCATACCTATGATTGAGTTCAATATAATCCTCGGTATGGATTGGCTTTCGGACTATGATGCGATGATTTATTGTAAGAAGAAGGAGGTTAAGATTATTGATGATGATGATAAGGAACACCTTATCATTAGAGCATAATCATCACCACCTAATTCTTATCTATATCCACCCCTAGTAGCTCAACTAAATTCAATTATTGGGGAGGAAGAGAATGAAATGACTATCGGTGAGGAAAGGAATTTTCAAACATAGGATGTACCTGTTGTGAAAGAATATGTAGATGTATTTCCGGAAGATTTACCTGGACATCCTCTAGAACGAGAAGTTGAGTTTCCATTGATTTAATTTCTGGATCAAGGCCTATATCAAAGACCCCTTATAGAATGGCCACTTTAGAATTAGTTGAACTATAGAAACAACTAGAGTAATTGAGTAATAAGGTATTAATTCTCCCTAGTGTTTCTCCATGGGGATCCCCTATTCTTTTTGTTAAAAAGAAAGATGGATCTATGAGGTCATGTATCGACTATAGGGAGATCAATGCTATAACAATAAAGAACAAGTATCCCCTACCACACATTGATGATTTATTTGACCAACTGCATGGAACTCAATACTTTTTAAAGATTGACCTTCAATCTGGATACCATCAGTTGTGTGTAAAGAAGGAAGACATTCCGAAGACAGCATTTCAAACCAGATACTGGCATTACGAGTTTACTGTAATGCCTTTTGGATTGACTAATGCACCCTCTGTATTAATGGATTTGATTAATAGACTTTTCAATGAATATCTCACTGAATTTGTGGTGGTATTTATTGATGATATCTTGGTATACTCTAAAAGCTACGAAGATCATGAAAGTCACTTGCGCATTATCCTAAAGACTCTGAGAAGACATGAATTGTATGGGAAGTTTAGCAAGTCTGAATTCTGGCTTCATGAGATTTCTTTTCTTGGACATATTGTCTCTAATGATGGAATCTCTTTTGATCCTTCTAATACAAAGGAAATCAACGAATGGACAACACCTACGAGTATAACTGAGGTATGCAGTTTTATTGGTTTAGTAGGTTATTATCGATGTTTCGTCTAGAATTTTTCATGATTGGCAAACCCATTAATGAAGCTCACATGTAAATGGGTTAAATTTGTTTGGAAAAAAGAGTGTGAAGAATGTTTCAAGGAACTGAAGAGAAGATTAGTCAATTATCCTATATTGACTCTACCATCGGGGAATGATGGGTTCGTTATTTATAGTGATGCATCGAAGAAATGACTTGGTTGTTTCATTATGCAGAATGATAGGGTTATTGCCTGTGCATAACGACAGTTGAAAATTAATGAGAAAAATTATCCAACTCATGATCTCAAGTTAGCAGCTGTGATCTTTTCTTTGAAGATATGGAGGCACTACCTCTATGGTGAAAAATGTGAGATTTATACTGATCACAAGAGTTTGAAGTATATTTTCTCACAAAAAGAACTCAACATGAGGTAAAGGAGATTGCTTAAATTACTCAAGGATTATGATTGCACGATACACTACCACCCGGAGAAGGAAAACAAGGTGGCATATGCTTTGAGAAGAAAATACCATTGAGTTTTGAACAATATGAGAATCGAAAGGGATCCAATTTCATGGGTCTAGTGAAGATGGACATGGTAATAACCAGGGAAGGTGAAACATAAATGCTTTTTCAAATGGTTGCCAAACCATCTTTACTAGTAAGGATTAAGAGTTCTCAGACCGATGATGAAAAATTTCAAAAGAAGATTAAAGCAGTGAATGATGGGAGATTGAGAGACTTTGTGTATGGAGATGCAATTTTGAAATTCGGGAAGAGGCTTTGTGTTCCCGATATACGTGATCTAAAAAGGGAATTGCTGGATGATGCTCATAGTTCCAATTTCTCTATACACCCTGGGAGAACCAAAATGTATAGATATTTGAAGGAACATTTTTGGTGGGACAACATGAAGAGGGAGATTGCTGATTTTGTGTCAAGATTTATGGTTTGTCAACAAGTGAAAGCTGGAAGGAAACAGCATGGAGGAGTCATGCAACCTCTTCCCATACCAGAGTGGAAATGGGACAATATTACGATGGACTTTGTCATGGGGCTACCAAAGACTCCAAGAAGGAACGATGCAATATGGGTCATTGTTGATCGTCTTACCAAGTCAGCACATTTTCTTTCTATAAGAGAAGATCTACCACTGGAACGTCTAGAAAAACAATATATTGATGAAGTTGTGAGACTTCATGAAGTACCCCTATCGATTGTTTCTGATCATGATCCCCATTTTTCTTCATGATTCTGGAAAAGTCTTCAGAAAACCTTGGATACTGAACTTCATTTGAGCACTGCCTACCACCGTCAAATAGATGGACAATCAGAAAAAACTATTCAAACCTTCAAAGAAATGTTGAGATCCTGCTCACATGACTTTTAGGGTAAGTGGGATCAATGTTTACCTCTGGTATAATTTTCCTATAACAATAGCTTCCATTAGAGTATTCAGATGGAACCATATGAAGTGTTATAGGGAAAGAGATATCTCACACCAACCTGTTGGGATGACGTTGGTGAAAGAAAACGTGTAGGCCCAGAACTGGTGGAGGAAACGATGGAAAAAGTGAAGGTAATCCAAAATCACATCAAAGCAGTTCAAAGTAGGCAGTAGAGCTATGCTGATATTCGAAGGAATGATTTGGAATTTCAAGTCGGTGATCATGTTTTCCTAAAGGTATCTCCATGGAAGGGAGTCATACATTTTGGTAAGAAAGGTAAATTGAGTCCCAGGTACATCGGACCTTTCGAAATTCTAGAATGAATTGGGGATGTAGCTTGCCGATTGAAATGCCTCTAAGTCTCTCCAAAGTTCATGATGTGTTCCATGTATCTCTATTGATGAAATACATGCCTGACCCAACGCATGTACTCACCTATGAGGAATTGGAACTGGAACCCGATCTGTCTTATTGCGAAGACCATGTCAAGATTCTTGATACAAGAGAACAAGTACTGAGAAACCGGACGATGCGTCTGGTAAAAGTTTTGTGTACAAACCATAAGATGGAAGATGCAACGTGGGAACCCGAGGAACTTATGATGAAGAACCACCCGAGTATTTTCATGCTGTAGTATTCTAGAAATTTAGGGGACGAAATTATTTGAAGGAGAGGATAATGTAACACCCCAAGATTCTACAGTACGCTTCACTTTGAATAATTCAATAGCATGTGTTGTACGCAACATCGAGTTCTAACGCACACCACAACAGATCAAACTTGCCGTTATGAATAGTAATACATACTTTTTAAAATTTTAGAAATTTTATCTTACAAAATTGACTTCATTTTTGGATTCGGAGTATCTAATTTAGCCTAAGGTGAAATTTTGGTACATTTCGTATAACATAAATATTTTGATGAATAGTGAAAATTACTAAATTTTAATTAAAAACATCTTTTTAATAATGATAATTAATAGTGATAAATTATGAATCTGAGTGGTTTTAAGGTATATTTAGAATATATTTTTACCATTTAAAACAATGTTGTTCATTGGACATAATTTCACAATTAAACCGAACATAAACAAGTATAAATCTTTTGATAGTTATTATATCTTAAAAACATGCTTTTTGTTTTGAAAGTGGGAATTAATTTTAAATTAATTTCTGCCACTTCTATGTTTTGAATTTGGAAAAATGGATTCCATATTTGGAATCAGTATGTTCAAATTTTTTAAATATGTAACCTTTATTTTTAGTCATTTTGAATAATTACTTCGGTAAATATTTTATTTACCATGGTTAAAGGGTAAATCCGATAAATAAGGGTTAAAAATAATATTATAATAAAAACAAATTACCCTAAAACGTGTCCTAACCTTATTGGTTGATACATTTCCAACCATGGGAATATTTGGGTCGATTTTGGGACCCCATGGTGCCACTTGTAAGTGATAGGGACACTTTATTTTAATTAAGTTAAAATGAATACAAAAATGACACAAGCATATATCTTTTAGAAAAACATTTTTTACATAGAGTTATATATGTTGGATTTTTTTCTATAAATATTCATTATAAAGCTAATCCGATTTCATACATAATGGTATTTTATTTATAATTTTTAGACATTAAATATGTTAATTTATTTATGACACAATGGTGATGTAGTAATTACCATAATAGTGAAAAATTAAAATGATTGATATTGTAGATACCCAAATAAATATAATTTAAGGTTTTTAATGAACTACACTAATTTTATAGGTTAATATGACATTTTAGGAATGATTTAATTACCTTTTTTTGAAGTAATCATTCTCTTATGATTTTTACAAAAATCAATTATTCAATAGTGTCAAAATTGACATAAAAGTGTTTTTAAAAAATTATTATATTATTAATTGATATTAAATTCCTAAAAATCTAAGGTTCGGGAAAGAGAATTATATCATGATAGGTGTATCATTAATGGACCACTTGGGGGTTTATTAGATGTATATAGTAAGTTTATTAACCATATAATATAAAAATACAAAGAGACAATGTAAAAGTGAAACTAATTAACTAAGAGTTAATACTTAATGATAAGGTTAATATAGTAACCCAAACCTATCTAAATTCTATTGTTTGAGTGGTTTTAGACTCATCCATACCTTAACCCTTTAAATAATCCACTTACGAGCCATTAGAAACCGAATATGAATTTATTATAAAATAATATGTCTAGCTTTTCCAAAGGTGCCCCTCACCCCTCTTATAAAATGGAACTCCACCTTCTCATTAATTCACACCTTCAAAGACTTTTTTTTTCTTGGCCAAACTCAGCCCAAATACTCTCTAAACTTCCCTCACTTCATCCTAGAGGCCTTACTTTAGTCAGAAAGCCAACCTAAGAGCGCTATTGATCAAATCAAAAGAAAGAACCCGAAGAAGAGGTAATGAATTCACCACCCTTTTCCAAGTTCCTTTCTTCTTCCACTTCCTCCTTATTTGTTATTACTATTTTGAAATAATAACTACAATATATTAAATATACTGTGATGTTATTATAAATATGGTACAACCATATTCAGTATTCTATCTATCCTTTGAATAACATGTCACCATACGTGCGTACGTACGGCTTACCGTTTCCACGTCGTGGTGTAATTGTTATTCAATAAATTATTATTTGGATGGGTATAATAATGATGTGTAACTCATGTAAATAATAAATATAACATGATAATGATTTTTTATATATGATATACCATCCAATTATATATTATTTTAATATCAAAAAAATGATATTGTTGCTCGTGCGTACGTACGGACTACCGTCTCCACGAACGCGATAAGATTCATTCTCCATCATATCCATTCAAGTATAATTCTCATTTGATGATTAATAATAGTATCTAAGGACTTGATATCATTCTGGATATGATTATGATACAACCAATCCATGAAAAACATAGCTTACGTAACAAAACATATAAAATAAAACAAGTAAGTTAACACCCAAAACAACGATAATACTAAGATATTATTAACAAATAAATGTTAAAAGATCATATAAGATATCATATTAATATATATGATTCTTGTATAATTTAATAACAATTATTTCACCATTATACAGGAGGTTAACCTACCCTCAACCAGGGAAAAGTACAAGGTAAGGTTTTATTTCCCAATCTCTTCATTATCTGAGGTTGTTTATACGTAATAATCTACTGGGATCTCTTTATCATCCACATCCATTTTTCTTAAAAATGTATTTCAAAACATATTTACTATTTACAAGAATATGGGTTAAAGTCATTTATACCCTTGTTTGACTTTTTATAAGAGGTTTATAAAGGAATCGTTCTGTCGTTTTCCAAACAAAGTGCTTTTTAACCTTTTCGACAGAATTAAGGTAAGAATGTTTTTTTTAATATATACGGAGGGTGTGGCTATTTTACGCCGATATAAAATCGTTGAAGCTTCCCTTACAAGTTTATAAGCATATTTTCAAAGAAAATGTTTTATTTTTTAAATATATTAGTCTTAAATGATTTCAAAATAGAAAGATATATTTCTCTAAAAAGAGTTTTGATTTCATCTATGTCAATATCCTTTGATGGATTTTACGCTTATTTGAAGTTGATTTATTATGACACAAAACATCTGTATTGTATTGAAGGTTTTGTGATATGTTTGACTGTTAATGTGTTATTTTTATACCATTCATAGTTTATGGATAAGTATTTACATTTCAGATGCTAATTTTAATACAAATATTTATGTTATGTTTAAACCTTTTCATATGGGAATGCATTGGACTTAATATGTGACGGGTGGAGCCTGTTATAGCTCCTCGATGCATCGGTAGGTCTCATGAGACAAACTTGTGTCTTGGCATAAGGCCTTGGAAAAATCTTATTTGTAGTCTTGGCACTAGGCCTTGGCTATGTGGTTATGATAGTCTGAAATTATGCATTCCATCATTATGAAAGTGGTTATTGATCTTTCATGTGATTATTCGATTAGTAGAATATCCATGTGAATAAGTAAATGGAATTATTTCATTTTTTTCCATACTATGTTGAAGTTCAAGTTTAAAAGGCTTTTGTTTTAGTTATACATTTCCTTAAATGTTTATTCTTATTTATGAATGTTTCCGCTATATTGTTATCCTTACTAGGCATTTGAGCTCACCCCTTTCAAAATTTTATTTTTCCCAGGATGTGAAGAAGTAATTTATGAATGACCTGCAGGGATAGTATGTGGGGATATGAGTGTGGACTATGAAGAAAATATGTTGTTGTAGTTTTCATTTTTATGATGTAATGTAAGACTTATGAATATATCTAGTGTTTCCAAGGCTACTAAACTAATCGGTCTTTCGAGATTTGATATTTCTTGTGATCATGCCAATGTTATGTAATAATGCACCGTCTCTAGGTAACTGGGGTCAGGGCATTACAGTTGGTATCAGAGGAAGTTTTGTACAATCCTTGGAATCTATATTTAGATAAACTCTGATTAGAGCACATATACCTAAGATGGAATTTGAGGATTAGTATAGAAGAACTTCCTATAATTTTGGTATTGTAGAGATTTTGTGAGTTTTCCAAGAAATACATCCCTGTCTGGATACGAGAAGGTTGAGGCAGCTCTGGAATAGATGTACCTATGGGTAAAACCTGAAAACACCGCTTTGAGCTAGACTCGAACGAGAACTGGTGCACGACAACGGGCCTTGCTGCACTCTTGGTTACGACACTCCTGGGGGGTATTCTTAGGATAACTATCATTTTCGTTACAAATCATTATGAAGGGTTTATGAGTATATACTTCCTCAAAGAAAACATTTTTATGGTTATCGATCATATCCATAAATAGTTCAATTTATGTTAAGTGTTTTATAAGTATGTAATTATGTATTTTGATATATAAACTGATCTAGTTTATGCCATTGTTTTGAAAGGGCGCCTAGTAGAAGAAATGAAAACCATATCAATGCACACACTCCATATAGGGATAGCCCTCCTGCTCAAGATAATTGTAGTGGAGCTGGTGATCCAACTGGTGCCGATTAGCTAATCACCATACTGGGACAACTCACTCAGGTTATGAATAATAACCTTACCCATATGGAGCACCCTGATCCGCAGCGTGGAGGATCAATGTTAGATCGATTCATGAGGAAACAACCACTAACGTTCAATGAGAGTACAAATCCCTTAGTAGCTGAGAAATGGATAAATTCCCTAGAGAAAATAATTCAGGCTTTGGGGAGTAGTGAAAGGGAAAACGTTATCTTGGCAGTTTACCACCTCACTGGAGATGTTGATAAATGGTGGTCATTGATTCAGAACACGAAGGAAGATGATGAAGTATCAAATATGGAATGGAGGGAGTTCAATGATCTGTTTTTTTTAGAAAAATACTTTCCTTGTGACCATCGAGCAGATATGGAAAGGCAATTTTTGAGTCTGAGACAAAAGGAGGATGAGAATGTCGCAAAGTATGAGGCTAACTTTATAAGGTTAGCAAGGTATGCTGGAGATTATATACGTAACCCAAGAAGTAAGATTTGTCCTTTATTTTATGGGTTAAAACCATTTCTTCATCGAGCATTAGTCTCACAATCTTTCTCGTCATTAGAAGACATTGTCTCATGTGCTATCAAGACAAAAAAGGAATTCACTAAGTCTTATGCCTTTAAAGAGAAGCAATAGAAAAAGAGATATTCTGATCAATCTGGGAATTGAAATAAGAGGAAGAAGGGAAAGGTTGAATATCCATCCTATGGTAAATGTGGGAAGAAACACCCCGGTAGTTGCTTGAAGGGAATGAGTGTCTATTACAAGTGTGATGAAAAAGGCCACCAAGCTCGTGATTGAAAAGGGAAGAAAGAAGCTACCAATGTTCAGTGTTACAATTGCAGGGAGTTACAACATTATGCAAATGAATGTCCTAATCATCAGGGGAACTTACCTCAGAAAAGGCCAAGGGATCAAGACCAAGCTTTTGCTATCACTACTGCTGAGGTAGAATCTTCAAAAGACGTGGTGGCAGGTAATTTAATGGTTTCCTCAATTTTAGAAAATTCATTATTTGATTCTGGATCATCACATTGTTTCATATCTTCCCAGTGTGCTAAGAAAATTAGATATTTCCAATTTGATTTAACAAGGGAGTTGTCAACTAAAAATCCTAAGGGAAGTATCATTGCAACAATGTTTTGTGAATCAGTCCCCATTAGAGCACATAAATGTTCTTTATCTGCTGATCTCATCGTCATACCTATGATTGAGTTTGATATAATCCTCGGTATGGATTGGCTTTCAGACTATGATGCGAAGATTTACTGTAAGAAGAAGGAGGTTACGATTTTTGAGGATGATGATAAGGAACACCTCATCTTTCGAGCAGAATTTTCACCACCTAATTCTTATCTAGATCCACCCCCAGTAGATCAACTAAATTCAATTATTGGGTAGGAAGAGAATGAAATGACTATGGGTGAGGAAAGGAATGTTCAAATATAGGATGTACCAATTGTGAAAGAATATGTATATGTATTTCCGGAAGATTTACTTGGACATCCTCCAGAACGAGAAGTTGAGTTTTCTATTGATTTAATTCCTCGATCAAGGGCTATATCGAATACCCATTATATAATGGCCACTTTAGAATTAGTTGAACTAAAGAAACAACTAGAGGAATTGAGAAAAAAGGGATTTATTCGCCCTAGTGTTTCTCTATGGGGAGCCCATGTTTTTTTTGTTAAAAAGAAAGATGGATCTATGAGGTTATGTATCGACTATAGGGAGATCAATGCTATAACAATAAAGAAAAAGTATCCCCTACCACACATTTATGATTTATTTGACCAACTGCATGGAGCTCAATACTTTTCAAAGATTGACCTTCGATATGGATACCATCAGTTGTGTGTAAAGAAGGAAGTCATTCCAAAGACAGCATTTCGAACCAGATACGGGCATTACGAGTTTACTGTAATGCCTTTTGGATTGACTAATGCACCCACGATATTAATGGATCTAATGAATAGAGTTTTCAAGTAATATCTCGATGAATTTGTGGTGGTATTTATTGATGATATCATGGTATACTCTAAAATCTAAGAAGATCATGAATGTCACTTGCGCATTATCCTGAAGACTCTGAGAAGACATGAGTTATATGTGAAGTTTAGCAATTGTGAATTCTGGCTTCATGAGATTTCTTTTCTTGGCCATATTGTCTCTAAAGATGGAATCTCTGTCGATCCTTCTAATACCAAGGAAATCCAAGAATGGCCAACACATATGAGTATAACTGAGGTATGCAGTTTTATTGGTTTAGCAGGTTATTATCGACGTTTCGTCCAGAATTTTTCCTAATTAGCTAACCCATTAATGAATCTCACATGTAATGGGGTTAAATTTGTTTGGAAAAAAGAGTGTGATGAATGTTTCGAAGAACTGAAGACAAGATTAGTCAATTCTCCTATATTGACTCTACCATCGGGGAATGATGGGTTCGTTATTTATAGTGATGCATCAAATAAAGGACTTGGTTGTGTCCTTATGCAGAATGATAGGGTTATTGCCTATGCATCACGACAGTTGAAAATTCAGGAAAAAAACTATCCTACTCATGATCTCGAGTTAGCATTTCTGATCTTTTCTTTGAAGATATGGAGGAAATACCTCTATGGTGAAAAATGTGAGATTTATACTGATCACAAGAGTTTGAAGTATATTTTCTCACAAACAGAACTCAACATGAGGTAAAGAAGATGGCTTGAATTACTCAAGGTTTATTATTTCACGATACACTACCACCCGGGGAAGGAAAACAAGGTGACAGATGCTTTGAGAAGAAAAGACCATGGAGTTTTGAACAATATGAGAATCGAAAGGGATCCAATTTTTATAGATCTAGTGAAGATAGACATGGGAATAACCAGGGAAGGTGAAACATCAATGCTTTTTCAAATGGTTGCCAAACCATCTTTACTAGTAAGGATTAAGAGTTCTCAGACCGATGATGAAGAATTTCAAAAGAAGATTAAAGCTGTGAATGATGGGAAATTGAGAGACTTTGTGTATGAAGATGGAATTTTGAAATTCGGGAAGAGACTATGTGTTCCCGATATACCTAATCTAAAAAGAGAATTGTTGGATGATGCTCATAGTTCCAACTTATCTATACACCCTGGGAGCACCAAAATGTATAGAGATTTGAAGGAACATTTTTGGTGGCAAAACATGAAGAGGGAGATTGCTGATTTTGTGTCAAGATGTATGGTTTTTCAACAAGTGAAAGCTGGAAGGCAACATCCTGGATGATTCATGCAACCTCTTCCCATACCAGAGTGGAAATGGGACAATATTATGATGGAATTTGTCATGGGGCTACCAAAGAATCCTAGAAGGAATGATGGAATATGGGTCATTGTTGATCGTCTTACCAAGTCAGCACATTTTCTTACTATAAGAGAAGATCTACCACTGGAATGTCTATCAAGACTATATATTGATGAAGTTGTGAGACTTCATGGAGTACCCCTATCGATTATTTCTTATCATGATCCTTATTTTACTTCATGATTCAGGAAAAGTCTTTAGAAATCCTTGGATACTGAACTTAATTTGAGCACTACCAACCACCCTCAAACAGATGGACAATCAGAACGAACTATTCAATCATTAGGAGACATGTTGAGATCCTTCTCACTTGACTTTCATGGAATGTGGGATCAATATTTACCTCTGGTATAATTTTCCTATAATAATAGCTTCCATTCGAGTATTCAGAGAGCACCATATGAAGCGTTATACAGAAAGAGATGTTGTACAACAACCTATTGGGATGAATTTGGTGAAAGAAAACTTGTCAGCCTAGAACTGGTGTAGGAAACAATGGAAAAGGTGATGGTAATCCAAAATCACATCAAAGTAGCTCAAAGTAGGCAGAAGAGCTATGCTGATAATCGAAGGAATGATTTGGAATTTCAAGTCGGTGATCATGTTTTCCTAAAGGTATCTCCATGGAAGGGAGTCATATGTTTTGGTAAGAAAGGTAAATTGAGTCCCAGGTACATCGGACCTTTCCAAATTATAGATTGAATTGGGGCTGTAGCTTACCGATTGGCAATGCCTCCAAGTCTCTCCAAAGTTCACGATGTGTTCCACATATCTCCATTGAGGAAATGCATGCCTGACCCAACGCATGTACTCACCTATGAGGAATTGGAACTGGAACCCGAACTGTCTTATTGCGAAGAGCCCGTCAAGATTATTGATACGAGAGAACAAGTACTGAGAAACCGGACGACGCGTCTGGTAAAAGTCTTGTGGAGAAACCATAAGATAGAAGAGGCAATTTGGGAACCCGAGGAACTTATGATGAAGAATCACCGGGTCTTTTCATGCGGTAGTATTCTAGAAATTTAGAGGACAAAATTATTTGAAGTAGGGGATAATGTAACACCCCAAGCTTCTACGGTACGCTTCTCTTTGAATAATACAATAGTGTGTGTTGTACGCAACATCGAGTTCTAACACATAGAACAACCGATCAAACTAGCTGTTATGAATAGCAATACATAATTTTTAAAATTTTAGAAATTTTATCTCTCAAAATGGACTTCATTTTTCGATTCGGAGTATCGAATTTATCCTAAGGTGAAATTTTGGTACTTTTCGGATAACTTTAATATTTTGATGAATAGTGAAAATTACTAAATTTTAATTAAAGACAACTTTTTTAATCAAAATAATTAATAGTGATAAATTATGAATTTGAGTGATTTTAAAGTATATTTAGAATATATATTTCCCATTTAATACAATTTTGTTCATTGGACATAATTTCACAATTAAACCGAACATAAACAAGTATCAATCTTTTGATAGTTATTATATCTTAAAAACACGCTTTTTGTTTTGACAGCGGGAATTAATTTTAAATAAATTTCTGGCACTTATGTGTTTTGAATTTGGTGAAATGGATTCCATATTTGGAATCAGGATGTTCAAATTGGGTAAATAGGTAACTTTTATTTTTAGACATTTTGAATAATTACTTTGGTAAATATTTTATTTACCATGGTTAAAGGGTAAATTCCGTGAATAAGGGTTAAAAAATAATATTATAATAATAACAAATTACCCTAAAACGTGTCCTAACCATATTTTCTGATTCATGTCCAACCATGGGAATATTTGGGTCGATTTTGGGACCCCATGGTGCCACTTGTAAGTGATAGAGACACTTTATTTTAATTAAGTTAAAATGAATTCAAAAATGACACAAGCATATATCGTTGAGAAAAATAATTTTTACATAGGGTTATATATGTTTTATTTTTGACTATAAATATTCATTATAAAGATAAAAATATTTCCTACATAATTTTATTTTATTTATTATTTTTAGACATTAAATAGGTTAATTTATATATGACACAATGGTGATGCAGTAATTACATTAATAGTGAAAAATTATAATGATTGATATTGTAGATACCCAAATAAATATAATTTAAGACTTTTTATTAATTACAAGAATTTTCTAGGTTAATATGACATGTTTGGAATGCTTTAATTAACTTTTTACGAAGTAATCATTCTGTTATGAGTTTTACAAAAATCAATTATTGAATAGTGTCAAAATTGACATAAAAGAGTTTTTAAAACAAATATTATATTATTAATTGATATTAAATTCTTAAAAATCTATGGTTCGGCCAAATAACTTATATCATGATATAATTATAATTAATGGACCACTTTATGGTCTCTTATATGTATATAGTAAGTTTATTAACCATATAATATAAAAATACAAAGAGACATTGTAAAAGTGAAACTAATTAACTAAGAGCTAATACTTAATGATAAGGTTAATATAGTAAACCAAACCTATATAAATTATACTGGTTGAGTGGTTATCGATCCATCCCCATCTTAACCTTTAAATAATCCACTTTGGAGCCATTATAAACCAAATATGAATTTATTATAAAATAATATTTCTAGCTTTTCCAAAGGTGCCTCTCACCCCTGTAATAAAATTGAACTCCCCCTTCTCATTAATTCACAGCTTAAAAGCCTTTTTGTCTCAGCCAAACTCTTCCAAAGTACTCTCTCAACTTCCCTCACTTCATCCTGGAGGCCTTCCATTAGTCAGAAAGCCATCCTAAGAGCCCTTTTGATCAAATCAAAAGGAAGAACCCGAAGAAGAGGTACTGATTTCACCACCCTTTTCCAAGTTCCTTTCATCTTCCACTTCTTACTTCCTTGTTATTACCATTATAAAATAATAACTCCAGTATCTTATATATACAGTGATGTTATTATAAATATGTTACAACCATATTTAGTATACTATCCATCCTTTGAATAACATGTCACGATACGTGCGTACGTACGACTTACCGTCTCCACGTCGTGGTGTAATTGTTATTCAATAAATTATTATTTGGATGGGTATAATAATGATGTGTAACTCATGTAAATAATAAATATAACATGATAATGATTCTTTATATACTATATAACATCCAAATATATATTATTTTAATATCAAAATAATGATATTGTCGCTCGTGCGTACGTACGGACTACAGTCTCCACGAACGCGATAAGATTCATTCTCCATCATATCCATTCAAGTATAATTCTCATTTGAGGATTAATAATAGTATCTAAGGACTTGATATCATTCTGGATATTATTAAGATACAACCTATACATGACAAACACAGCTTACATAAAAAAACATTTAAAAGAAAACGAGTAAGTTAACACCCAAAACAACGATAATACTAAGATATTATTAACAAATCAATGTAAAAAGATCATATATGATATCATATTAATATATATGATTCTTTTATAATTTAATAAAAATTATTTCACCATTATACAGGAGTTTATCCTACCCTCAACCAAGGAAAAGTAAAAGGTAAGGTTTTATTTCGCAATCTCTTCATTATCCGAGGTTGTTTATACGTAATAATCTACTGGGATCTCTTTATCATCCACATCCATTTTTCTTAAAAATGTATTTCAAAACATTTTTACTATTTAGAAGAATATGGGTTAAAGTAATTTATCCCCTTGTTTTAATTTTTATAAGAGGTTTATAAAGGAATATTTCTATCGTTTTCCAAACAAGGTGCTTTTTATCCTTTTCAACATAATTAAGGTAAGAATGTTTTTTTAAACTTATACGGAGGGTGCGGCTATTTTCCGCCATTATAAAATCATCAAAGCTTCCCTTACAAGTTTATAAGAATATTTTCAAAGAAAAGTTTTTACATTATAAATATATGACTCTTAAATGATTTCAAAATAGAAAGATATATTTCTCTAAAAAGAGTTTTGATTTCATCTATGTCAACATCCTTTGATGGATTTTACGCTTATTTGAAGTTGATTTATTATGATACAAAACTTCTGTATTGTATTGAAGGTTTTGTGATATGTTTGACTGTGGATGTGTTATTTTTATACCATTCATAGTTTATAAATGATGTGTTTACATTTCGTATACTAATCTTAATACAAATGTTTATGTTATGTTTAAACCTTTTTATATGGGAATGAATTGGACTTAATATATGACGGGTGGATCCCACTATAGCTCCTCGATGCATCAGTCGTTCTCATGAGGCAAAGTAGTGTCTTGGCACAAGGTCTTGGCAAAATCTTATTTGTAGTCTTGGCACGAGGCCTTGGAAATGTGGTTATGATAGTCTGAAATTATGCATTCCATCATTATGAAAGTGGTTATTGATCTTCCATGTGATTATTCGATTAGTAGAATATCCATGTGAATAAGTAAATGGAATTATTTCATTTTTTCCATACTATGTTGATGTTCAAGTTTAAAAGGCTTTTATTTTAGTTATACATTGCCTTAAATGTTTATTCTTATTTATGAAAGTTTCCGCTATATTGTTATCCTTACTGGGCATTTGAGCTCACCCCTTTCAATGTTTTGTTTTTCCCATGATGTGAAGAAGTAATTTATGAATGACCTGTAGGGATAGTATGTGGGGATATGAGTGTGGACTATGAAGAAAATATGTTGTTGTAATCTTCATTTTTATGTTGTAATGTAAGACTTATGAATATATCTAGTGATTCCAAGGCTACTAAACTAATCGGTATTTCGAGATTTGATCTTTCTTGTGATAATGCCAATGTTATGTAATAATGAACCAACTCTAGGTAACTGGGGTCGGGGAATTACAATAAGGGAATAATATACACACATGATATGAATTTTAAAAAGGAGATTCGTCCTCCTTGAGACACTCCTACCAACCTAGAGGAAGGCTCTGAATGTGGTGAGTGATGTCCCACTTCTGTTATTTGATGTCATATTTATATAATTATAGTCAATACGATACCAATATAGTGTAAGAGTCCACTAAACAAACACTGAAAATATATTTTAGAGGTACAATCATCAACAAATAACTAGGGATGAGTTATATACTTGGGGATAATTTGTTCTCTATTTTAAGTTCTCACATTGTGATCGTAATAAACCAACCTTGGTCGAATGAGATTCAGTTACCCCACCTAATTTTTGGGACGGCCTGAAGGGAATTCAAGATCTCCACAGGCTAAAAACTATTTTTGGGAATACAAAATGTACAACAAGTTAACATTCTATCACAATAATTAAATAATGGATCTAAACAAAAGTAAGCTTCACAAGAAGATCAACTTTTAAATGAAATTGAAATAAGAATAATTTATACAAGAATATGAAAATACAAATGAACCACAAAACCTCAAATTAGACAATAATTCTACACCAACTCCAGGTGACCTTGCAGGTCACTCTCCAACACATGATCAACCATCTCCCGAATTGTCCAAAATCATCTTGAAACCGGTACATGGGATAAAAACACAAAATAACTTTAGGCATGAGTTTTCAAACTCCACAGGAAAGCCAAGTTGTCAATTAAAAATTCACTTCCTTTAAAAGAAAAGAAACATCAATTTCATTTTTGAACTATAATATATAAAATAATTATTTTCTACACATTTTACATAAAATCATATTACCACCAATTTACCTTATTCATTTCACAAAACCATTTTCATTCCATTAGTGATACCATACTTGTTTTAAGGGAAATGTGATGCATACATTTTCAACTTGCACAAAATAGGAAAAAACACTATTTTCATTGAACATAATTAACATAAAACATTTTGAAAATAAAACATCACTTTAGATGTAAAACACCACATAAGAAGGAACTACGATAATTATACAACAAGGGTAACAAAAATAATCATACTAGTATGTTAATCATCTCTACAAGAATATATGATCCAATAGACCAAGGTATTCCCATGAAATAAAGAATAATACAGAACATTCTTTTACACGATACCCCATCCATCATAGCATGCCACAGACGTGGAAATAAAAATATTCCTAACACTTTCAGTCACCCTAATTGAGGAAAGGATGTGGGGAAATCCCATAGAAATAAACCCAATATATCAACCTACTATGGTACACCATCTTGTTCATAATCTGGACAGTGGAGAAATCCTTCTCAAAAAACTGTCCCACTATGCTAGCTTCCCATGTCTCATGTATAAAGTGGGTGAGCCAACTGATGCCATATGATCATCCAATCACATGAATATATAATAATAAATCCACCAGAAGAATCACCCCATGCCATCCAAAGGATTGATCTCATGCCATTGAAAATATATAACACAAAGAGTCCAAACTGTGGAACTATGATAATGGATCACATGGATTCCATAGGGAGGACATACCATCCATTATACATAGACATGACATGAGAAACATCCAAATGATATTTTCATAATAGATGATTTCATAAATTTTACAATGTTTCTAAATGAATGTTTAGTAATTTTACAAAACCAACATTTATCAAACATTAAAATCCAATCCTCAAAAGATGGGGGAAACACCCCGTTTTCCATTTAAAATTTATTTACAAAATCCCCTTAAAACATTCAGGTCCTTATTTCAAGGAAAACCCATTTGTAGAGAATGCCAAATGGGCCATTCATCAGAAACACATTCCAAAATACATTAATATTAACAAACATTACTTTTTAATAACAAAAGACACTTTGGAAACCCATATAAGGACCCAAAATTATCATTTAGATTCTTCCAATATATTTATAAATCCAAAAATTTAATGCCCTGATCCCAAAAGCCCAAAGTTGGTGCATTATTACGTATCATTGGCATGATCCAAAAAGATCATGTCTTAAAAGACTGATTAGTTTAGTAGCCTTTGAAGTACTAGATACATTCATAAGGGTTACATTACATCATAAAATGGAAAACTACAACAACATTGTTTCCATATAAAACATTGAGATCCCATAGACTATCCTTGCAGGTCAGTCATAATATAATTCTATGCATTCCATGAAAAATAATACATATAAAGGGGTGATCTCAGATGTTTAGTAAGGATAAAAATATAGCGAAAACTTTCATAAATAAGTATAAACATTTAAGGAAATGTATAGAACTAAAACAAAAGCCTTTTCAACATAAACTTCATAATAATATGGAAAATATAAATCAAAATAATTCTATTTACATACATACTTGGATATTATACTGGTCGAATAATCACATGCAATATCAATAGCCACTTTCATAAGGATGGAAAGCATAATGCCAAAATTTCATAACCACATAGTCAAGTCCTTGTGCCAAGACTACATATATGATTTTTTCAAAGCCTTGTGCCAGGACACTAGTTTGTCTCATGAGACTTACCGATGCATCAAGGAGCTATATCAGGCTCCACCCGTCACTTACTAAGTCCAATGCAATCCTCATATGAAAAGGTTTAAACATAACATAGACATTCAGATTAAAACTATCACACGAAATGTCAATACATTATCCATAAACCATGAATGGTATAAAAATAACACATCCACAGTCAAACATATCACAAAACCTTCGATACAATATGGAAGTTTTGTATCATAATAAATCATCTTTCAAATAAGATTATAATCCATCAATGGATGTTGACATAGATGAAATAAAAACCGGTTTTTTGAAAAATATCTCTTAATATTTTGAAATCATTTAAATTTCATATACTTATAAAAGAAAAAATTTATTTAGAAAATATTTTTATAATGTTGTAAGGGAATCTTTGACAATTTTATACTGGTGGAAAATAGTCACACCCACCGTATAAGTTAAAAAAACATTCTTACCTTAAATTTGTCGAAAAGGTCAAGAAGTACCTTTTTTGGATAAAAATGACGGAAAGATTTCTTTCAAAACATATAAGGTCAAATAATTTTATAAATTAAATTGTTACATTGTATAGTAAATAGTAAAAATATTTTGAAATACATTTTTAAGAATCATGGATGTGGATGATAAAGAGGTCCCAGTAGATAATTACGTATAAACAACCTTAGATATTAAAGAGATTGTGAAATTAACCCTTACCGTGTTCTTTTCCTTGGTTGAGGTTATGTTAACCTCCTATATAATGGTGAAATAATGGTTATAATGATTAAAATAATCATATACATTAATATGTTATAATATATTATCTTTTAACATTGCTTTGTTAATAATATCTTAGTATTATCGTTGTTTCGGGTGTTAACTGATTCATTTTCCTTTATATGAATTGTTAAGTAAGTAATTTTTGTTATGGATAGGATGTATCATATTCATATTTAGATTTATATTATTTCTTTAAACATTATTTTTAGTCATATAATGAAAATTATTCTTGAATGGATTACGATGTGGAATGAATCTCATCGCGTTCGTGGAGACGGTAATCCGTACGTACACACGAGCGACAATATCATTATTTTTATATTAAAATAATATATAATTGGATGGTATATGATATATACAGAATAATTATCATGTTATATTTATTATTTACATCAATTACACATCATTATTATGCCCATCCAAAAAATATTGTATTGAATAACAATTACACCATGATGTGGAGACGGTAAGTCGTACGTATGCACGTATAGTGACATGTCAATCAAAGGATGGAATGAATAATTAATTTGGTTTTACCATATTTAGAATGACATCATAGTTTGTAGATGATACTAGAGTTATTATTTTAGAATTTAATCAACAAAGAAAAGGACATGGAAGAAGAATGAAACATGAAAAAGGTGATGAAATATTTACCTCTTCTTCAGGTTCTTCCTTTTGATTTGATCAAAAGTGATCCTTCGTATGTCTTTATGACTAAAGTAATTCCTTTAGGATAAAGGGAAGACATTTTAGAGGGTATTATCACCGATGTTGGACAAGACAAATGGATTTTAAGGTTTGAATTAGAGAGAAGGGGGAGTTCCCTTTTATAAGAGGGGTGAAGGGTAGCTTAGGAAAAGCTAGAAATATTTTTTTATAATAAAATAATTTTCAGTTTCTAATGTCTCACAAATAAATTGTTTAAAGGATAAGGTAGGGATGGGTCTAAAATGACTCTACCAATAGGTTATAGAAAGGTTTGTGTCACTATATTAACTATATATTTTAGAATTAACTTTTAGATAAATAGTTTGACAATTACAATGTCTCTTAGTATTTTTATATTATATAGTTAATAAACATACTATATACTTCCAATATAACCCCAAGTGGTTCATTAATGATACAACTATCATTATATAAGTCTTTTGTCCGAACCTTATATCTGTACGAATCTAATATCATTTAATAATATAATATTTTTTTTAAATCTATTTTATGTCAATTTTGACACTATTGGGTATTTTGTTTTTTCTAAATTCATAACAACATTATTACTTTGATATAAATTCATCTAAACAACGCTAACATGTCATATTAACCTATAAAATTAGTATAATTCATAAAAACTCTCAAATTAAATTTTTTTGGATATTTATAATATCAATTATTTTAATATTTCATTAAATAGGTAATTACTGCATCATCAATGTTTCATAAATAAATTAAATTATTTAATTTATAAAAAATATAAATAAAATACAATTATGTTTGAAATATGTTTAGCTTTCTACTGAATAATTTTAATAGTATTTACCTTATTTATAACCCTATATTAAAAATGGTTTAGTTATTAAACATTGAATTTAACACTTTTAACTCTTCTTTGAATTAAATAATAATAAATGTCCCAATCTAATACAAGTGGACCTAAAGGATCATTTTTTATTTATAAGGTTTTTTTTGTCGAATTAAACTTATCCAATAGAATTTGGACATGTGTTAGGTAATAATAATAACATTTTTACCCTTAATAATCCTATTTACTTTTAACCATGGGAAATAAATGTAAAAAGTTACTACTATCCAAAAAAATTCATCTTTCAGGGTAATAATAAAATTTCTAGTAAATATGGTTTGGAAACCATTTGAAAAGGTATTGATGTTTCAACTTTCATGGTTATTCCCATATCTATCTTTACTAGATCCACAAAATAGGATCCCTTTCAACTATCATATTGTACAAAACTCCATGATCTTTTCTACTCAAAGCATCTACCACCTTATTTTCATTCCCTGAGTGGTACTGTATCATGCAATAATAATCCCTGAGTAGTTAAAGCCATCTAATTTGCCTCATGTTGAGTTCGTTTTGTGAGAAAATATACTTCAAACTCTTGTGATCAGTATAAATCTCACATTTTCATTGTAGAGATAGTGTCTCCAAATATTCAATGTAAAGATTACAGAAGCTAACTCATGATCAGGAGTAGGATAGTTTTTCTCATGAATTTTTAGCTATCATGATGCATAAGAAATAACCCTATCATTATACATAAGGACACAACCGAGTCCTTTCTTTGAAGTATCACTATAAATAACATACCCATCATTCCCCGATTGTAGAGTCAATATAGGATCATTGATTAATCTTCTATTATATTCTTCAAAAAATTCATCACATTACTTTGTCCAAACAAATTTCACACCTTTACGTGTGAGATTGGTTAATGGGTTATCCAATCACGAAACATTCTGGATGAAATGCCGATAATAACCTACTAAACCAATAAAACTATGTACCTCAATTGTACTCTTCGGTGCTGGACATTCTTGAATTTCTATTTTCTAATAAGGATCAATAGAGATTTCATCCTTAGAGATGATATGGATATGAAAAGAAATCTCTTGAAGCCAGAATTCACACTTGCTAAACTTCCCATATAATTCATTTATTCTAAGAGTCTTCAGGATAATGCGCAAGTGATTTTCATGATCTTCATAGATTTTGGATTATACCAATATATCATCAATAAATACCACTACAAATTAATCAACATATTATTTGAATAATCTATTCATTAGATCCATGAAGATAGAGGGTGCATAAGTCAATCCAAAAGGCATTACTGTAAACTCATAATGCTCATACCTAGTTCGAAATGCTGTTTTCGGAATGTCTTCCTTCTTCACACACAACTAATAAAATCCAGGTCGAAGGTCAATCTATGAAAATTATTATGCTCCCTGAATATGACCGAATAAATCATCAATTTGAGGAAGGAGATACTTTTTATTTATTGTAATAGCATTGGTATCTCGGTAGTCAATACACAACCTCATAGATCCATCATTCTTCTTAACAAAAAGGAAAAGGGATCCCCATAGAGAAACACTAGGGAGAATAAATCCCTTATTACTCAATTCCTATATTTGTTTCTTTAGTTACACAAATTCCACAATAGCCATTCTATAAGGGGTCTTCGATATGGGCTTTGAAACAGGAATTAAATCAATGTAAAACTCAATTTCACATTATGGAGGATGTCCAGGTAAATCTTTTGGAAACACATCAACATATTCTTTCATAATATGTAAATCCTATATTTGAACATTCCTTTCTTCACCCACAGTTATTTCATTCTCTTTCTCCCCAATAATTGAATTTAGTTGAGCTACTGAGAATGTATCTAGATAAGAATCAGGTGGTGACATTTCTTCTCTAAAGATAAGGTGTTCTTTATCATCTCCATCAAAAATAGTAACCTCCTTATTCTTACAATAAAAGTTTTCATTATGTTCTGAAAACCAATCTATACCTAGGATTATATCAAATTCAATCATGGGTATGATGATGATATCAGAAGATAAAGAAACATTATATGCCCTAATGGGGACTGATTCAAAAAACATAGTTGCAATGATACTTCCCTTAAGAGTTTTGACTGAAAACTCCCCTGTTAAATCAAATTGGAAATATCTAATTTTCTTAGAAAATTGGGAAGATATGAAATAATGTGATGATCCAGAATCAAATAAAACATTGGATAAAATTGAGGAAACCATTAAATTACCTACCACTGTATCATTTGGAACATCGACCTCAGCAGTACTGATAACATAATCTTGCTCTTGATCCCTTGGCCTTTTCTGAGGTATGTTCCCCTGACGCTAAGGACATTCATTTGCATAATACATGCTTTCTCTACCATTGTAGAATTCAACATCGACATCCTATTTCATCCCCTTTCTATCATGTGCTTCGTGGCCTTTTTCACTGCAATTATAACAAACTCTCATTTCCTTTAGGAATGTACTAGGGTGTTTCTTCCTAAATTTACTGCAGGATGGATACAAAACTTTTCCCTTGTTCCCCTTATTTCCATTTCAAGATCATTAATCAGATCTCTTCTTCTCTTTCTTTTCTTTAAAGTCATAAGATTAGATAATTCTTTTTATATCATGATAGCACATGAGACAAAATATTTGTATGATTAGAAGGATTGTGAAACTAATGCTCGACGGAGAAATGGTTTTAACACATAACAAAAATGATCAATCTTACTTATTGAGTTACGTATATAATCTGTGGTGTGCCTCGCTATCCTTGTAAAGTTAGCTTCATACTTTGCAACATTCTAATCCTCATTTAGCCTCAGACTCATAAATTGTCTTTAGATATCCGCTAAATGGTCATGAAGAAAGTATTTTTCTATAAAAATTTCTTTAATCTCCCTCCATTCCATATTTTATTCTTCATAATCTTATGATGTGTTTTGAATCAATGACCACCATTGATCAACATCTCCAGTGAGGTGGTAAACTGTCATGACAACTTTTTCCCTTTCACTACTCCCCATGGAATGGAATATTTTCTCAATGGAATGTAACACCCCGAGATTTTATAAGATATATTATTTTTAATTTCTTTCATATCATCTATTGTAAGCTGAAACAAAGGAGTCTTTCACTACATGCAACCCTGACCTATCTTTCATTACACGCAATCGTGACCTTCCTCGATAGCGTGTGGTGTGCACAATACTGGGTTTCACTAAACAATGATATATGGTTATAATATTATCACGAACTATTTGTTATGAATAGTATTAACTACATTTTGAATTTTATAACATTATTATTCATCATACTCATTTTATAGAATATAGTATGAGAATAAAATAAATTTTTCAAGTAAATAAGTTTTTTTTTTTAAAATGCAGTTTTGCCGCCTTTTGATGGCGCACCCACATAAAATATAGTTTTTGACATGTTTATAAGTTCAATTTTACAAAATAAAATTATTATTTGGAATTAAGATATAAAATTTTACCATGGATAAATTTTTCATATTTTTCTGATAACATTCATATTATAATGAATAGTAAAAACACACTATATTTTAATTAAAAACAACTTTTTCATCGTAATAATTTATATGGTTAAATTATAATATTGAATGGTTTTAAAGTATAAATAGAATATATTTTTACCATTTAATATAATTTATGTCATTAACATTGATTTTACATTGAATTCATATATAAAATCGTTTCAATCTTTTGAAATGTTTTAACTTTTAAAACTCATTTTCTTGACAACGGGATTGATTTTAAATTAATTTCTACAACTTTTGTGTATTGAATTTATAAAAATGGAATCCATATTTGGAATCAGTGGATCCAAATTATGTTAATAGGCTACTTTTTATTTTTGGGCATTATGAATAGTAACTACGGTAAATTTTATTTACCATAGTAAAAGGTAAATCGGGGAATTAAGGGTAAATATAATATTATAAAATTACCCTAACACTTTTTATAATATAATTTGATGATTATATTTCGTCCTAAGGCTTATTTGGGTAGAAATAGAATCCATTGTAACCCACTTGGAGGTGATTAAGACCTTTAGTTTATTTTATTTAAAGGAAAGTGAAATATGTGTCACTCAACTTTAATAATTAAAGTATTTTTAATATAAGTTTATACAAAATATAAATTCGGTTATAAATACTCATTTAAAAGATAAAATTTTTTTATTTATCATGGTAATTTATTTATAATTTTTAAGAGATATTTAATTACCTTAATAGCTTATACATTAATGATGCAGAAATTATTTATTTAGTGAAAAATAAGTGATATAGTTTTTATTGAAATAATAATACACATTAAAAAGCTCACAAACCTGACCAAAACTTATTGGTAGTGTATATATACACCATAAGCATTCAATGACAGAATATATGACCTTTTGGAGTCTTATAAAAGTGATTATGACACTTATATTATTTTATTTTATATGATGTCAAAGTTGTCACATTCATAATTTAATAAATATAACATTTTAAATTTGGGTGTTTTACAAGATAAATATGACTAAATGTATCCTTATGAAATATATAATATTTATCTTCATCCTAGTATTTTAGTTTTAATTTTTATGCAATAAATAAGTATATATAATAATTATACAAAAATATTGTAGTAATTATTATATTAAAGGAAATATCAAATAAATGGTCTTACAAATAGTGAAATAAATATTATATGAACTATTTAATGTGATCCACTAATTTTATAGATTACTATAAAATGTTAGGAACCTATTAAATATTTTAGTTCGAATATATCATCTATGTGTATTTTATTGAAATTTAAATAATTGAATAGTGTCAAAATTTACACTACTGTTATTTTATAAAAATAACATATTATTAAATTGTTTAAAAATACCAAAAATATTTAAAAATTATAAATTGATATTTATATATTCTATAATGTCATAAATTATCTAATTATGGATAATTCACAGCACATAAGTAATTATTTATAACAATTTAAAATTTAGAATCTTATTACCACAAATAAAATTTAACAGATTAAATAAGGATAAATCAAGTTGATAATGTTTCCAATAAATTCCCTACATGTATAAATTTTATTGTATTATGATATTACAACCTTATCTCAACTAATATTCAAATATGAGTCATTTTCAGAGGTTTTTAAGTGGGGTTAGATTTATTATAAATTAATATTTTTAAGATTCCCAAAGGTGCCCCTCTTCCCCCTTATAGAAAGGGAACCACTTCCCACTTCTCTTCACACCCTTTGAGCCATCAATCTCAGCCAACCCCTGCCCATTTCCCTTATAAACTTCCCTATCAACATACTAGAGGTCCTGGTCTTCTTTAAAGACCAATTTTTGTATCCTAATAGGAGGTTTCAAAGAGGCGTGTCGAAGAAGAGGTAATATCCATTACCGATTCTTTCAAATTTATTTCTTCTTCTATTTCCTATTATTTTGTTATTTCATAATAAAGTAATAAAATCAGTATCAATAATATACTTATATGTTATTATAATTATGAAATAGCCTCATTTCACCTTCTATCCATCCTACGGAAAACGAAATCACGGCGCGTGCGTACGTACGGAATACCATCTCCACACCGTGGTGTAATCTGTTTTTCCACCACCACCTTACTTGGATGGGTATAATGGTGTAAAGAATAAATATATATGGTTATTATAATATCATACTGATTCTAAGATATTAAATCATCAAATCCAATTCCATTCAATAAATATGGTAACCATATCATCGCTCATGCGTACGTACGGATTACCGTCTCCACGTCGCGATGAGATTCATTTTCCATGTTAACAATTCAAGAATGATTATAAAGTATATATAATAAGTAATCATGAAATATATGACATAATAATGATACTGGATTTATGTATATATATATATGTATGTCTTCTACTTAATTCCATTCAATTCAATAAGGAAACAAAAACAGCATCCATGCGTACGTCCGGCCTACTGTCTCCATGAACGGTGCATTTCTTTCCATTTATCGATCTATTATATATATGTATATTCTGAATATATATTATATATAAATCATGTTTTATATTCTGGAATTATTTAAT
The DNA here is from genome assembly GCA_963277665.1 of Viscum album. Lineage (NCBI taxonomy): Eukaryota > Viridiplantae > Streptophyta > Magnoliopsida > Santalales > Viscaceae > Viscum > Viscum album. Next base: position 1,849,531,485 of record OY728164.1, on the reverse strand, counting down.
CATGATCTATGTAATCATATTAATAATTATAAGTCAAAACACAGACGATAAATGAAACGATTTTACACAAAACACTACTTTAAATAGGAATTTACAAAAGAATGGGTAATATAAAGTTGTAAGTGAATCATATATGATATCATAAATATTACTATAGTTCTGTTACAAGTTAATAATATGTTTAAACCCACAATACAGGAGTCTCGTACACATACGAAAGAAATTGGACATAAGGTAAGGGATAATTATTCCAATCTAATTCGTTTTCGAGATTGTTTATTTGTAAGTATTTACCGGGGTTATGTTTATCATCCATGTCCATATGTTCTCAAAATGTTTCCATAAAATGTTTAATATTCTTCCATGTATTTTTAAAGTCATTTTTACCCCTCTTTGACTTTTACTTTGTGTTATGGAAGGAATCATTCTTTTTTTTACCATACATGGTACTTTTTGACTATTCCGTTAAAAGTATGTGAAGAATGATTTTTAAATTATACGGAATGAACGGATTTTTACGGTTTCATAAAGCCTAATTTTCATGGAGATTCCTCTACAAGATTTCATTACTATTTTCAACCAAATCCTTTTCTTTTAAAATTTCATGACATTTTTTGAATAGAAAATTATTTTGAAAAAGAAAGGATATTTTTCTCAAGAATTCATTTCAACTGCTTTATCAAAACCATTTTCCATATAAGATGAAATTATTTCATATGTGTCTATTTCAAGTATAATATCTCTATGATTTACATGTTTTCACTTTTCTTATGATGAAATGATACCCATTTGTTTTATATGAATTATGTTTTGATGGTATGTTGTTTATGAAACCAATTTTATTCTTTGGGTTATGATGAATGATTTATGTTTATGTTGTGGTACAAGTAAGAATGATTTCATTATGAGATGGGTGGGACCGATATCTCCCTCCAATGCATTGGGTAAAGATTTATATCTCATGATATAGACATGTCTGGAATGGTAAGTTAATCTGGTTCAGTGTTACAAGACTAAAACGAGGAGTGAACTCGATTCAGAAAAGGACTTTGTCCACTAAGATGGTCATGGTAGTAATGCCCTGGCTACTATGGGAATAATTACATGTGATTAATGGATTCCACAATTACATTCATTATTCCCATGCTATTTTATCATGATTTATGATCCATTATGATCTATGTCGTACGTACTTCCATGTTTTATGTTATTGCTCAAGATTTTGATGTTTAATAATTATGTTCATGTTTTTAAGTTCAAATGTATATGGTATCTTTTATTTTATCCCTGATTACCCTTAATGAGCATTTGATCTCACCCTTTTTATGTTTTCCATTCCCCAGGATTAAAAGAAAGGTTTTAGGTAAGGAAACAAAATGTGGAAGATCGTTATGGGAGATGTTGAAGATCTCTCAACATGATTAGAAGTTTATATTCCATGTTTCCAAAGACACTAAAATATTATGGTCCTTGAGTGTTTGTTTTTGTTATGTATTAAGTATTCTGCAACAGTAATGTAAAGTCTATGTACGTCAAGATTTGGGTCTCTACAGTTGGTATCAGAGGAAAGGTTTAGTTAACCTTTGGAAACTAGGATACGAAAACATTAGTGAGATCCCTAGAGATATTTCTAAGGTATGTCTAGCGATGTCCCTAAGGTTAAGTATAAATATAGGTTATAGTCCTAGGATTGTGGTAACGGTCATATAATTAAACCTATGATGTTATACATTGAAGGTAGTCCCCCTTTATTATGTTGTTTTCCCTAGAATAATTTTTGCCTCTCACACTATTCTTTGTTGGTTTTAGATGATGGCTGGAACCCGAAGGAACCGTGTTGATCAATGTAATGGAAAATCCAATGATTTTACTCATGAACAAACCAATGTTATGGGAGATGGAGTAAAAAATCTTATTTCTATACTTACACAAGCTATTAATCATTCTGGACTTCTAAATGAGAAGAGAAGGGAACAATATTCTATTGAGTCCTTCATGAGGAAACGTCCACCTTCTTTCAGTGGGTCTTCTAATCAACTTGTTTCTGAACAATGGATCAGTACCATTGAAGATATATTTCCATAATTCGCTATTTGGAACATGATAAAGTCATTCTAGCTATTTACCGATTAGAAGGTGAAGCAGACCAATGGTGGACTCTAATTAAAAATACAAGGCACCAAGACCAAATTGAATCCATGGAATGGGACGAGTTCAAGAACTTGTTTTTCAGTGATCACATCCCTCGTATTCTTCGAACAAAGATGGAAAAGTAGTTCCTTGAGCCTAAGAAAAAGGATGATGAATCTGTTGGTATATACGAGGAGAATTTTACAAGTCTTGCAAGGTATGCATCTGGCTTTATCATCCAACCTGAAAGTTAAGTTGATCGACTCTTAAGTGGATTAAAACCAAGTCTTCAAAGGGCATTAGCTATAAGACACTTCAGTAGATATTAAGAAATTGTGAGTTGTGCTATCAAGGTAGAACTGGAAGTTGGTGTTACATATCCATCTCATGGTTTTGACAAGAAACGAAAGATGGAGTTCATGGATAAATCTCAGAACAATTGTGAAAAAAAGATGAATGTTTCTTTATGTTCAAATTGTTGAAAGAAGCATGGTGGAGATTGCATAAAGGGTACTAAAAAATGTTTTAAGTGTGGAAAATAAGGTCTTCGAGTAGTTGATTGTCGAAGTAACGGACAAAAGGTTGCAAATGATGTGAATAGAGAAAAGTCTACAGAGAATGCTCCACCAACACTTCAATGCTTCAAGTGCAATGAAATGAGGCATTATGATAATAAATGACCTAATACACAGGTTAATAATGATCAATGTGAGCAACATCTTAAGGGAAATTATAAAGGGAAGTCTCATGTGATCACTATTTGTGATGTTGAGTATGACAATGATGTTGTGTAATGATTAAGTGTTTATGTAATGGGATTTAAAAATAGTATAAGGGAATATCATTTATGGTACTGTGGAATTTTGGAATATCTATGGATTGGTTTTCAATAATTATATGGTACTGGTAACCATGAAAAAGTGATTGAAATATTTTTGGAAATAAGATGATATGCACATAATAAATGGATATTGAAAAAAATGAAATGAGCTCATGATTGATATAAGGACTATGTGATATTATAGTTTGAGTATATAGAATTTTTGGGATTTTGGTATGTGGAAAGAATTAACTTTTTACAGCATTCATGATTTCACTATGTTTCAATAGGTATTCAAGAGAATACATGATTAAGGTATTCACATGTTTGGAATGTGACCAACAAGATATATCGTATGATATATGGGGGATAAATGATGGTATTCACATGCTCGGTAGATGACATTTCTAGTAATTGTTTTCTTTATACCATGAGCTTGGACATAAGTATTTTGGATAAGCCTAAATATTGGAATGGATTATCTTGGACACAAGTTAGTATTGTTTAAGGCTATAACTTATTTCGATATTATTGATGGAATGTCATAATGATGTAATTTTAGAAAAATTACAACCCGTAGGATGGACGATAACCCGTCGCGTCGGACAAGGTTGCGAGAATCGAACCCACAACCGAAGTGTGACAAGACTTTATCACCTACCACTGGCCTACAAGAAGTACCTGGTTAGTAGAAACTAGTTTTATTTTATTAAGCGCTATGATAGATGAAGTATAAGTTCATTTTTGGAATCGTATACGATTAACCTCACCATATATGGACTTATGTATATTTGATAACTTTTGCTAAACATTTGTTTGAAATAGATGGAATGACCCATCATTCTATCACATGATCTGCTAACACTTCATGAATAACAAATTCAACTTCATTTCTTTAAGAGATGAAGTGGAAATTGTTCAAAGCACGAACAACAGTGAGATTGTACCAAAATCAAGTATGTATTTCTTCTAATTCAAAATTTTAAAATTTAGGGAAATGATATTGAAAACCAAAAATGTTGTCCTAGTGCACTTATATCTGATGAATCAGATGGTACCATAGATCATCACAAATTTATGGCTTTGTGATTGATGGCTTTTTCATATCCATGTTCTCTACCACTCTCCATCAGAACATGATGGTTAGATTTTTCTTCCATATCAATATTTTCACCTATGCTCTCCTATATGGAATACTAGTGATGAGTTACTTTGGGTAATCATTGTATTTCATACATTAGTTTTTAAAATTATGTTTTAGTATTCCTTTTTACGATGTGGGTTTCTATGAATAGTAAATGATTTATAACCCCGACAAATTTCGAGGGAGAAATTCATTTTAAGGGGGGTAGAATGTAGCACCCTGAGATTTTATAAGATATATTATTTTTAATTTCTTTCATATATTCTATTTTATGCTACACTAAAAGAGTCTTTTACTACATGAAACCCTGACCTGGCTTGCATTACACGCAATCGTGACCTTCCTCGATAGCGTGTGTTGTACGCAATATCAGGTCTCACTACACAATGATATATGATTATAATATTATCACGAACTAGCCGTTATAAATAGTATTAACTAAATTTTGAATTTTATAACATTATTATTCATCTTACACATTTTCTAGAATTTGGTATGAGAATAAAATAAATTTTTCGGGTAAAATAAGTATTTTTTTCAAAAATGCAGTTTTTCCGACTTTTGATAGCACACCCACATTAAATCTAGTTTTTGAAATTATTATAAGTTCAATTATACAAAATAAAATTATTCTTTGGAATCAGGATATAAAAATCTACCTTGGATAAATTTTTCATATTTTTCTGATAACTTTCATATTTTAATAAATAGTAAAAACACGCTATATTTTAATTAAAAACAACTTTTTTCATCGTAATAATTTATATTATAAAATTATAATATTTAATGGTTTTGAATTATAAATATAATATATTTTTACCATTTTATATAATTTATGTCATTAACATTGATTTTACATTGAATTCATCGGTAAAATGGTTTCAATCTTTTGCAATGTTTTAACTTTTAAAACTCATTTTCTTAACAATAGGATTGATTTTAAATTAATTTCTGAAACTTTTTTGTATTGAATTTATAAAAATGGATTCCATATTTGGAATCAGTGGGTCCAAATTGTGTTAATAGGATACTTTTTATTTTTGGTTATTATGAATAGTAACTACGGTAAATTTTATTTACCATAGTAAAAGGTATATCGGGGAATTAAGGGTAAATATAATATTATAAAATTTCCCTAACATTTTTCGTAATATAATTGGATCCTTATATTTCGTCCTAAGGCATATTTGGGTCGAAATGGAATCCATTGTAACCCACTTGGAGGAGATTAAGACCTTTAGTTTATTTTATTTAAAGGAAAGTGAAATCTGTCTCACTCAACTTTAATAATTAAAGTATCTTTAATATAAGTTTATCCAGAATATAAATTAGGTTATAAATACTCATTTGAAAGATAAAATGTTTTTATTTGTCATGGTAATTTATTTATAATTTTTAAGATATATTTAATTACTTTAATAGCTTATAAATTAATGATGCAGAAATTATTTATTTAGTGAAAAATAAGTAATATAGTTTTTATTGAAATAATTATACACATTAAAAGGCTCACAACCCTCAGAAAAACATATTGGTAGTGTATATATACACCATAATCATCCAATGACCAAATATATGACCTTTTGGAGAATTTTAAAACTGATTATAACACTTATATATTTTTATTTTATATGATGTCAAAGTTGTCACCTTCATAATTTAATAAATATAACATTTTTAAATTTGGGTGTTTTAGAAGATAAATCCGAATAAATGTATTATTATGAAATATATAATATTTATATTCATCCTAGTATTTTAGTTTTAATATTTATGCAACAAATAAGTATATTTAATAAATATAAAAAATGTTGTAGTAATTATTTTATTAAGATAAATATCAAATAAATGGTTTTAAAAATAGTAAAATAAATATTATTTGAACTATTTAATGTGCTACACTAATTTTATAGATTAATATGACATGTTAGGAACCTATTAAATCATTTATTTTGAATATATCCTCTGTGTGGATTTTATTTAAATTCAAATAAATGAATAGTGTCAAAATTGACACTATTGTTATTTTATAAAAATAACATATTATTAAATTGTTTAAAAATCACAAAAAAATTAATATTTATAAATTAAAATTTATATAGTCTAAAATTTCATAAATTATCTAATTATGGATAATTCACAGCACATATGTAATTATTTATAACAATTTAAAATTTAGAATCTTATTACCACAATTAAAATTTAATAGATTAAATAAGGATAAATCAAGTTGATAATGTTCAAAATAAATTCCCTACATGTCTAAAAATTATTGTATTATGAGGTTACAACCCTATCTCATCTAATATTCAAATATGAGTCATTTTTCTAGGTTTTTAAGTGGGGTTAGATTTATTATAAATTAATATTTTTAAGATTTACAAAGGTGCCCCTCTTCTCCCTTATAAAAAGGGAACCTCTTCCCACTTCCCTTCACACCCTTTGAGCCTTCAAGCCCGGACAAACCCTGCCCATTTCACTTATAAACTTCTCTAGAAACATACTATAGGTCCTAGTCTTCTTCAAAGACCAACTTTAGTATCCTAAGAGGAGGTTTAAAAGAGGCGTGTCGAAGAAGAGGTAATATCCTTTACCGATTATTTCAAATTCATTTCTTCTTCTACATCCTATTATTTTGTTGATTCATAATAAATTAATAACATTAGTATAAATAATATACTGATATGTTATTATAAATATTAAACCACCTCATTTCACCTTCTATCCATCCTACGGAAAACGAAATCATCGCGCTTGCGTACGTACGGAATACCGTCTGCACGCCGTAGTGTAATATGTTTTTCCACCAACACCTTAATTGGATGGGTATAATGGTGTAAAGAATAAATATATATGGTTATTATAACATCATACTGATTCTAAGATATTATATCATCCACTCCAATTCCATTCAATAAATATGGTAACGATATCATCGCTCATGCATACGTACGGATTACCATCTCCACGACGCGATGAGATTCATTTTCCATGTTAACAATTCAAGAATGATTATAATGTATATATAATAATTAATCATGAAATATATGAAATAATAATACTACTTGATTTATGTATATATATATATATGTATGTCATCTACTTAATTCCATTCAATTTAATAAGGAAACGGAAACAGCGTTCATGTGTACGTACGACCTACCATCTCCATGAACGGTGTATTTCTTTCCATTTATAGATCTATTATATATATGTATATTCTGAATATATATTATATATAAATCATGTTTTTTATTCTAGAATTATGTAATCATGATCTAAGTAATCATATTAATAATTACAAGTCAAAACACGGACGATAAATGAAATGATTTTACCCAAAACACCGCTTTAACAAGGAATTTACAAAAGAACGGGTAATATAAAGTCATAAGTGAATAATATATGATATCATAAATATTATTATGGTTCTATTACAAGTTAATAATATGTTTAATCCCACTATAGAGGAGTCTCGTACACATATGGAAGAAATTGGATATAAGGTAACGGATAATTATTCCAATCTCATTCGTATCCGAGATTGTTTATTCGTAAGTATTTACTGGGGTTATGTTTATCATCCATGTCCATATGTTCTCAAAATGTTTCCATAAAATGTTTAATATTATTCCATGTATGTTTAATGTCATGTTTACCCCTCTTTTACTTTTACTATGTGTTATGGAAGGAATCTTTCTTTTGTTTACCATACGTGGTACTTTTTGACTTTTTTGTTAAAAGTATGAGGAGAATGTTTTTTTAATTATACGACATGAACGGATTTTTACGGTTTCATAAAGCCTAATTTTCATGGAGCTTACTATACAAGATTTCATGACTATTTTCAACAAAATCCTTTTCTTTTAAAATTTCATGATATTTTGTGAATAGAAAATGATTTTGAAAAAGAAAGGATATATTTCTCAAGAATTCATTTCAAGTGTTTTATGAAAACCATTTTCCATATAAGATGACATTATTTCATATGTGTGTGTTTCATGTATAATGTCTCTATGATTTACATGGTTTCACTTTTCTTATGATGAAATGATACCCATTTGTTTTATATGAATTATGTTATGAATGGATGATGTTTATGAAACCCATTTTATTCTTTGGGTTATGATGAATGATTTATGTTTATGTTGTGGCACAAGTACAAATGATTTCATTACGAGATGGGTGGGACCTATATCTCCCTCCAATTCATTGGTTAATGATTTATATCTCATGAGATAGACATGTCTGGAACAGTAAGTTAATCATGTTTAGTGTTACAAGACTGAAATTAGGAGTGATCTCGATTCAGAAAAGGACTTTGTCCACTAAGATGGTCATGGCAGTAATGCCTTGGATACTATGGAAATAATTACATGTGTTTAATGGATTCCACAATTTCATGATTTATTCCCATGCTATTTTATCATTATTGATGATCCATTATGATCTATGCCTTAGGTACTACCATGTTTTATGGAATTGTTCAATATTTTGATGTTTAAAAATTATGTTCAAATTTTTAAGTTCAAATGTATACGGTATGTTTTATTTTATCCATGCTTTCCCTTACTGAGAATTTGAGCTCACCCTTTTTTATGTTTTCCTTTCCCCTAGGATTAAAAGAATAGTTTTAGGTAAGGAAACAAAAAGTGGAAAATCATTATGGGAGATGTTGAAGATCTTTCAACATGATTATAACTTTATATTCCAAGTTTCAAAGACACTAAACTATTACGTTCCTTGAGTGTTTATTTTTGTTATGTATTAATTATTCTGCAATAGTAATGTAATGTCTATGTACATCATGATTTGGGTATCTACATGGAATTCATCCATTACTTAGCTACTAATGGATTTGTACTCCCACTGAATATTGGAGGTTGTTGCCTCATGAAGTGATCTAACATTGATCCTCGATGTTGCGGATTAGGTGCTCCATACGGGTATGGTTATTATTCATAACCTGACTGAGTTGTCCCAGTATGGTGATTAGATGATTAGCACCAGTTGAATCACCCGCTCCACTATAATTATCTTGAAAAGGAGGGAAATCCCTACACGGAGTGCATGCATTGATACGGTTTCCATAACTTCCACTAGGCACTATTTCTAAACAATGGAATACACTAGATTAGTTTATTAATCACAATACAGAAATTCAAAAATGTAAAAAAAACTTAACATAAATTGAACATTTTATGGACATAATCCATAATCCTAAAAATGTTTTCTTTTAGGAAGTATATACTCATAAACCCCTCATAATGGTTTATAAAGAAAAAGATAATTATCCTAAGCGTATCCCCCGTGTGTGTCGTAACCATGATTGCAGCAAGGCCCATTCTCATGCACCAGTTCCCGTTCGATTCTAGATTAAATCGGTGTTTTCGAGTTTTACCCCTAGGTACATCTGTGCCAGAGCTACCTCTACCAGCTCGTATCTAGACAGGGATGTATTTATTGGAAAACTCACACAATTTCTACAAAAACAAATTCTAGGAAGTTCTTCTACAAAAATCCTCAATGTCTATGTTAGGGTTTTGTGCCCTAATCATAGTTTAGCTAAATCCAGTTTCCAAGGTTTGTACTAAACTTCCTCTGATACCGACTATAACGCCCTGACCCCAAAAGCCTAGAGTCGGTGCATTATTACATATCATTGGCATGATCACAAAAGATGAAGTCTCGACAGACTGAGTAGTTCAGTAGCATTGGATTTACTAGATATATTCATAAGGTTTACATTACATCAGAAAATGGAAAAGTAAAACAACATTGTTTCCATAGACAACACTGATATCCCATAGACTATCCGTTTAGGTCAATTATAATATACTTCTTCGCATCCTTGGAAATGTAAAACATAGAAAGGGGTGAGATCATATGCTCAGTAAGGATAAAAATATAGCGGAAACTTTCACAAATAATCATACACATTTAATTCAATATATATAACTAAAACAAAATCCTTTTCAACATAAACTTCATTATAATATGCCAAATATAAATCAAAATAATCCCATTTACTTACATGGATATTATACTAGTCGAATAATCTCATGAAATATCAATAGCTACTTTCATAATGATGGAATGAAAAATGATAGACTTTCATAACCACATAATCAAGACCTTCTGGCAAGACTACAAATAAGATTTTGTCACGGACTTGTGCCAAGAAACTAGTTTGTCTCATGAGACCTCAAAATGCATCGAGGAGCTATAGCGGGCTCCACACGTCACTTACAAATTCCAATTCATTTCACATATGAAAATGATTAAACATAACATAAACATTCGTATTAAAACTAGAATAATAAATGTCAATACTTTATCAATAAACCATGACTGGTGAAAAAATAACACATCCATAGTCAAACATATAACAAAAGCTTCAATACAATATGAATTTTCTATATCATAATAAATCAACTTCAAATAAGCTTAAAATCCATCAGAGGATGTGGACATAGATGAAATCAAATCCTTTTTTAGAGAAATAACTCTTTCTATTTTGAAATAATTTTACATTCATATAATTATAAAAGAAAACATTTATTTTGAAAATATTATTATAATATTGTAAGGGAATCTTTGACAATGTTATAATGGCAGAAAATAGCTTCACCCACCGTATAAGTTAAAAAACATTCTTACCATAAATTTATCGAAAAGGAAAAAAAGTACATGGTTTGGAAGACAATAGAAATATTCCTTTTAAAAAATATAAGGTCAAATAAGGGTATAAATGAATTAAACCCATTTTATAGTAAATAGTAAAAATGTTTTGAAATACATTTTTAAGAATCATGGATGTGGATGATAAAGAGGTCCCAGTAGATAATTATGTATAAATAACCTCGGATAATTAAGAGATTGTGAAATTAACACATACCTTGATCTTTTACTTGGTTGAGGGGAGGTTAACCTCTTATATAATGGTGAAATAATTGTTATTAAATTATACAAGAATCATATACATTAATATGATATCATATATGATCTTTTATCATTGCTTTGTAAATAATATCTTAGTATTATCGCCGTTTCGGGTGTTAACTGATTTTGTTTTCCTTTATATGATTTGTTACATAAGTAATGATTGTTATGGATAAGATGTATGTTATTCACATTCAGAATAATATTAAGTCTTTAAACATTATTATTAATCATCTAACGAAAATTAATCTTGAATATATTACGATGGGGAATGAATCGCCTCGTGTTCGTGGAGACGATAATCCGTACGTACGCACGAGTGACAATATCATTATTTTCATATTAAAATAATATATAAATGGATGGTATATCATAAATAAAGAATCATTATCGTGTTATATTTATTATTTAATTCAATTACACATCATTATTATAACCATCCAAAAAATAATGTTTTGAATAACAATTACACCATGAAGTGGAGACGATAAGCCATACGTACGCACATATGGTGACATGTCATTCAAAGGATTGATAGAATAATGAATCTAGTTGTAACATATTTCTAATAACATCGCATTATATATAATATACTAGAGTTATAATTGTATAATTGAAATAACCAAGAAAAGGAAGTGGAAGAAGAAAGGAACTTGAAAGAGGTGATGAAATATTTACCTCTTCTTTGGGTTCTTCCATTTGATTTGATCAGAAGGGCTCCCTAGGATGTCTTTATGACTAAAGGAAGGCCTCTAAGAAGAAGGGAGGAAATTTTAGAGAGTATTGTGGCAGATTTTGGCCAAGAAAAATGGCTTTGAAGGTGTGATTTACAGAGAAGGGGGAGTGCCCTTTTTTAAGAGGGGTGAGGGGCACATTATAAAAATATGGAAATATTATTATATAATAAAATCAGTTTCGATTTCTGATGGATCCAAAATGAACTATTTAAAGGATATAGTGGGGATGGGTCAAAAAACACTCGACCAATCAGTTTTATATTGGTTTGGGTCACTATATTAACATTATCTTTTAGATTTAACACTTAGTTAAATAGTTTGACATTTTCCATGGCTCTTTGTAATTTTATATTATATGTTTTATAAACATACTATATACATCCAATAGAACCCAAACTGGTTCATTAATGATACACCTATCATTATATAAGTCTTTGGTTGATCCTTAGATTTTTAGGAATAGAATATCAATTAATAATATAATATTGGTTTTAAAAACTCTTTTATGTCAATTTTGACAGTATTTGGTATTTTTTTTCTAAATTCGTAACAACATTATTACTTCGAAAAAACCTAATCTTACCAACCCTAACATATCATATTAACCTAGAGAAAAATTTTAATACATAAAAAGTCTTAAATTACATTTATTTGGATATTTATAATATCAATTATTTTAATATTTCATTAATTAGGTAATTACTGCATAATCAATGTGTCATAAATAAATTAAATTATTTAATGTCTAAAAGATATAAATAAAATACCATTTTGTAGGAAATATTTTTATCTTTCTATTGAATATTTATAATTGAATTTATCTTATGTGTAACACTATATTAGAAATGGTTTAGTTATTAAAAATTGAATTTACCACTTTTAACTCTTCTTTAAATTAAATAATAATAAATGTCCTAATCTAATACAAGTTGGCCTGAAGGATCATATTTTATTTCTAAAGTTGTTTTTGGTCGAATTACACTTATCCAATAGAATTAGGACATGTGTTAGGGTAATAATAATTTCATTTTTACACTTAATAACCCTATTCATGAAAAATTATTTTCATCTTATTCAACCAAATTTTACTTTCTGATATCAACCGTGTCTCTTGTATTTCTGAAATTCAACCCATAGAAGTGGTAAAATTAAGTTTTATGTAAATTTCCAAATGCTCGTAAGAGGTGGGTAAAAGATGGTAAAAAGTTCAATAAAAATTTTAAATATCTTAAATTATTGTAAACTGACTCCAATGAATTACATTGAACTTATATAGGTATTATGTATCTATTTTGACCTAAAAATTTTAAATAAAATAATTAATTACTTTAAAAAATTTCTACTTTAAACTATAACTCAGTGGTTTTCACTATTCACAAAAAATTGAATGTTTTTAGAAAAATACCAAAAATTAACCCTATTCTAATTTTGATATTCTGAATCCAAAAACGAAGTCCATTTTGAATGATAAAATTTAATAAATTACAAAAAGTGGGTATTACTAGACATCACGGCTAGTTTGGTTCTGGTGTGTTAGAACTCCAAATTGTGTATAACACACACTATTGTATTATTCAAAGAGAAGCGTACCATGTATGCTTGGGGTGTTACAAAAACAATAATTTCATATCCCAATTATCCCATAAAATCCAACTAAGAAATTAATTAAACACTAATCATGAAATATTTAAAAGAAACATTTCTATTTATCACTAAAAAAGGTATAAAACACCAATATTCACGCCATAATTTCATTTAAATTCCTAAAAAAGTTTTAAATATCACAAACCATGTTAAAATTCTAAAAAACATTTTATCAAAGACTCACTACGGAAAAAAGTCATTTAGCGGTGGTTTTTTTCGTTTCGTGGCGGTTTTGAAAAACCGCCGCGAAATCATGCATCGGGAAACTATTCGTGGCGGTTTTCAAAACCGTTGCAGAACGTTTCACGGCGGTTTTTAGCGGCGGTTTTTTTTTATTTTTTTTTATTTATTTTTTTTTTAATTTTTTTTTTAATTTTTAATTTTATATATATATATATCTTTATTTATTTATTAATATATTTATTAATATATTAATATATTAATATATTTATTTATTTATTTATTTTATTTATGTATTTATTTTATGTATTTTATTTATTTTATTTTATTTATTTTATTTATTTATTTTATTTATTTTTCGTATTTATTTATTTATTTATTTATTTTTCGTATTTATTTATTTTATTTCGTAATTATTTTTTATTTATTTTATTTCGTATTTATTTTATTTATTTATTTCGTATTGTTTTATTTACTTTATCCATGCATGCACATCCCATGCACATGCACATGCACATCGCATGCAATATAAAGAAATTCTGTGTTTGGTGAGATTTGAACCCCTAACCTCTTGCATATTTTCCAAAGACTTTACCACTCCACCAAGCTCGCCATGTGGTTAATAAACAGAATTGAATATACTTATATATATTAATTGAAAAAACAAATAATACATAAATAATAGATATAAGCTCAATAATAATAAATAATAAATAATAAATAATAAATAATAAATAAATATAATTAATAATTAATAATTAAATATAAATAATAAATAAATAATAAATAATAAATAATAAATTATAAATAATAAATAATAATAAAATATAAATAACAAATAATAATTAAATATAAATAATAATTAAATAATATTAAATAAATATTAAATATTAAATAATAAATAATAAATAATAAATAATAAATAATAAATAAATATAAATAATAAATAATAAATAAATATAAATAATAATTAAATATAAATAATAAATAAATAATAAATATAAATAATAAATAAATAAATAAAAATAATAAATAATTAATATTAAATATTAAATATTAAATATTAAATAATAAATAATAAATAAATAAATAAAAAGAATAAATAAATATAAATATCAAATAATAATTATATATAAATAATAAATAAATAATAGATAATATATAATAAGTAATAACTAATAAATAATAAATAATAAATAATAAATAATAAATAATAAATAATAAATAATAAATAATAAATAATAAATAATAAATAATAAATAAATAAGAAATAAGAAATAAATATAAATAATAAATAATACATAAATATAAAATAAATAAATATAAATAATAAATAAATAATAATAAATATAAATAATAAATGTAAATAATAAATAATAAATAATAAATAATAAATAATAAATAAATATAAATAATAAATAATAAATAAATATAAATAATATAAATAATAAACTATAAATAAATATAAATGATAAATAATTAAATATAAATAATAAATAATAAATAATAAATAATAAATAATAAATAATAAATAAATATAAATAATATATAATATATAAATATTAATAATATAAATAATAAATAAATAAATATAAATTATCAATAATCAATAATAAATATAAATAATAAATAAATAAATATAAATAATCAATAATCAATAATAAATATAAATAATAAATAAATATTAAATAAATAAATATAAATTATAAATTATAAATTATAAATAATAAATAATAAATAATAAATAATAAATATAAATAAATACAAATAATAAATAAATATAAATAATAAATAAATATAAATAATAAATAATAAATAAATATAAATAATAAACAATAAATAAATATAAATAATAAATAATAAATTATAAATTACAAATAATAAATTATAAATTATAAATAATAAATAATAAATAATAAATAATAAATAAATATAAATAATAAATAATAACTAATAACTAATAACTAATAAATAATAACTAATAAATAAATATAAATAATAAATAATAAATAATAAATAATAAATATAAATAATAAATAAATATAAATAATAAATAATAAATAAATATAAATAATAACTAATAAATAAATATAAATATAAATAATAAATAATAAATCATAAATAATAAATAATAAATAAATACAAATAATAAATACAAATAATAAATCATAAATCATAAATCATAAATCATAAATCATAAATAATAAATAATAACTAATAAATAATAAATAATAAATAATAACTAATAAATAAATATAAATAATAAATAATAAATAATAAATAATAAATAATAAATAATAAATAATAAATAATAAATAATAAATAAATATAAATAATAAATAAATACAAATAATAAATAATAAATAATACCTAATAAATAATAACTAATAAATAAATTAAAGTATATTATAAATAATAAATAATAAATAATAAATAATAAAGGAAACACATGAAAAAGTATGAAAAGACGTGATAAGGGATGAAAAATCATGAAAACGCATGAAAAAGGATGGAGAAGCATGTGAAGAATGAGGCATTAGAATGAATAAGAACGCATGAAAACTCGTGACAACTCTGGAAAAACTCAATAATAATTCAAAATAATCATCATAATAACCCATAAAAACCCATTGATAAAGATAACAAGTCATGGAAACCCAAATAAACAGTAATAAATGGAGCTACCGTTAAAACCCGTCAAAACAGTCATAAAGAGACAAAAACATTGGACTCACATTAACGGAGATAACTTATGATCCGAGAGTCCGTTTTAGATCTGCGACCTGTCAAATCAAAGATCCTGAAACGATCTTCGACCTGAAAGGTGAAAGAATCCGAATGGACAGGTGTATCAGAAGTTATGAACATTTAATAAAAAGCTGACGGGGAACGGGTGCTAGAAACGATGCATTGATAAACATAACAAACCTGATACCCACTAAAAAGGCCATAACATATGATCTAGGAGTGCATGTGGGCACCGCGACTAGTCAAACTGAAGCTCATGGAACGAGCTATGATCCGGCAAGTGGAGGAGGCCGAACTGACATGCGGATCGAAATTTAGGTCTGTCCGAAGACAAGTTTGACGGGACACCGATGACGGAAACAGGGTTTTGAAGGCCTTCGGAGGGGTTTTGGGGGTCGAAATACAAGACAAACACTTGCTTTTGTTGATTTGGTGTGTATCTCTCTTCGCTGGCTTCGATTTGATATGTGGTAGAGCCCAAACGGACACCCAGAGCGAAAGGTATGGCCGTTTGAAGTTGAAGAACTTTTTTCAACATTCTTATAACTCTAATATCTTCCACACCTTAGACCGTCTCATAGTTTTGATTATTTTTGCCTCTATATCTCTTCATGAGCTTCGATTTTACAGGTCGTGGTGCTTCAACGGATGCCCGGATCAAAAGTTATGGTCATTTTAGTGATTTTGGTGTTTCTCGTGTTTTTTTTATTTTTTTCATTTCATTTCGCGGCGGTTTTACCGAAACCGCCGCTATTTCGTGGCGGGTTTTTAAAAAACCGCTGCTAATCCTCGAATAAAATTAACAAAAAATTAAAAAAAAACTAAAAAAGTTAAATTTTTATTTTTCCGTTTAGCGGCGGTTTTCTTGTAGTGACTTTGTGTGAAAATTTTACTAAAAACAACACTATTTGTTTTAATATGATTAATAGACCATTAAATTTCACACAATATATTAATTGAATGATCATGCATCAATATTAATCAATCAATATAGGTGAAAAATCATGAAAATTTTGAATATTAAATTAATCAGGCTATTTCAATGGGAAACATACCTTGATTCGATAGTGGAACAACAAAGTAGGCCCAAAATCACTACATGGGGGTTCCAAAACCATATAAATACAAAGAAAACCCCTAAACCAACAAAACCCATGTAATACGAAAATTGGAAAATAGAAACCAAGGTTGACCATGACCAGGAGAGAAGAGAAATCTGAGATAAACTTGAATGAAGAAGATTGAGGGGGGAGAAAGGAGAGGATTTACTTTAATAAATTTATCCCCAATATAAAGACCTCTTAGATATACACCAAAATAAGACGAGGAATGAATTGGAGGGAAAGGGATAGAAATCCCTAGGTCTGTATGTAGCAGGGGAAGAAGTTTTCGGTGGATATGGGGCCAAAATTCGTGAGGGGGGAAACTTGGAAAAACATAATTTTTATATTCTGGGAAAGTCCCATGGTTATGCCGCATTGTTTATTAAACTGTGTTGTAATCACGTGGAATCCACTATGACAGACCACACAGTCACCCCTGATGAACAACACAGCCATGTTCTAATGATCTGGTAGTATTTATTTCTATCACACAATTACCTTGGTTTGTCTCCATGGTTTATCAAATTATGCACCAACTATACACATGGCACTTCCAAGACAAAACTCCCATATTTCCTCCTAAAACTCCCAAAAAAATTGAATATCATCCACGATGGAAAATATAGACAAATAAATACAATGAAAAACTTTAATGTTTAACCCCAATAAAACATTGTACCTGAAAAAATGATTGAGATTTACAATGAACCAAAACTCATGATAAGAAAAGAAAAACCGGGTGTGACAATTCTCCCCACTATTAACACTTTCTTCCCCCATAAAGCCATAACATTATCCACCCAATTGATCAACAACTAAATTTTACATAAAAACATGATACAAACTATTAATCCTGTAATATTTAACCCACTACCAATGGAACTTATTCATATTTTCAGAAATATGGACCTTACTCGAAAATACATCCCAAACAGAAAATGTCAAGCCACCACATCCAAGACCATGCACAAAACCAGATTGGAGGGCGTTCTCCCAATGATCCCAATGATCACCCAGACAATGATTACTCAAAAATTTACAATGATCAAATAGAGTATGGAATGCACTCCCCACCATTAGGGAAGAAATAACACTCAAAAAAATCTTAAAATAATTCTCAACAAGACCTGTGATGGGTCTCCGCAACATTAGGAACCATCTAAAAATGACCAGAAGTGATTTCAACCTGATCCCATATAGGGCATTTCCCACACAGGCCGTCCAAATCACTTCCACACTGGTTTTTCTTATCATGCTAAGATGAGTACAATTGAATCATTTAGACTACCTACTTTTGAATTGAGGTTACAAGAATAGAGATAAAACTACACCCACAAACCCTAAAACCCTTGCCAGCCGGGGAAGGGAGGGAAGGGGCCCAATGGAATGTGTTCTGGAAATGGAACTGAAAAATACCAAAAACAATCCACTCTGATTAACTCAAACAAAAACACATCTAGTTTACATGGGAGGTCCATGCATGTAAATTAAACAAAAACATTCACTGATAGAGAAATCACAATAAAAACATAAGAACTAGCTCACCGCAATGGTATAGGAATGATTTTAGACAAACTTACCACACTCCTAGGATTCTTGAATAAATATTAACATCACTATGAGACAAATTTTTAGAGATATGATGGACAAGGAATCTCATTCATTGTGGTTAGGTTTTGATAATCCCAACATGGAACCTGAATCACGTGATTAGACAAAGAAATACCAACATTTCTGGAATAGAAACCATGCATTCATTGAAAATAGGAGCTCATTAAGAGGCTCACATCATCCCTTATATATCGAAAACCAAGACACCATCAACACATCCACCACAAAAAGGGACCCCTTACAACAATGTGGAAACATAAATAAAGATACTTTAAACAAATAAACAATATCACATCACTTATAAGGATTCCCACCATGACAGTTTTTTGCAATGTCCCAAAATCCACTATAGGTGACCCAAGAATCATCAAGCATGATATGTATTATGACCATTTGGAAATGATGGATTCTCATGGCCTGACTGGCCACACTGATAACACACCAAGATATATTTCCCATAAAAGGATAATAAACGATCTAGAGGCTTTTTGATTCCACATCCAGCTCCATCAACTTTCAACATCTTTTATATATCCGTACAAGAATATTCCACACTACTTCCCAGGATTGAAGGAGGGAGGAACACCTCAAACACTCCCTCTATTAAGGATTAAAAATAAAAATCATTTCTCAACACAAAGGAAAAGTAGTTATATTGGAATTTGATACCTTCGAATGCAGATTAGTATAATGACCATCCTTGAAATGTTGAGCTTTCTTGTAATCATCCTAAAACATACTATAGAACGTAAAGAACTAGTCCCCAAAATGATGAAAATAGTTCAACAACGATCCATAACCGTATTGAAAACAGTACATATCTATCCACTTTTTCACCATTTCTTTTCTAGGGAAATAGTAATGAGTGAAAAATCCTTGAAAAACTCCCAATTAAGATAGTCATGGTGCTTGTTCTCAAACACTGACTATCACCACTTCCACGGTGAACCTGCAAGCATGAAAGCTGTAAATTTAACCTTCAACATATCGGGAAACTCAAAGAGTCCAAATTTCCTTTTGATATTTCACATCCACTCCTCCTCCTCAAGAGGATCTTCTTATCTATATAAATAGGTAGAGTAAGATTATGAATCTCAAGAACAAAATATACCAGTTGGTCAACTACAAATCCCAGTAATGGAAAATCACTTGTATCTAAAATACAATCACCCATAGAAGCTCCATGGGTACAAATGATGGAAAGTGAAAATATAACATCTAAATCAAGGCCAAGTCAAAAAAATCCTCTAGAAGAAACAATGCATAGGTCAAATGATTTGAACTTAGGAAGAGAATCCATTACAACATCAAATCATTCATTTGAAAAATTATTTAATTTAAAACATACATGGTTGGTTGATTAATCTCCATTAGTATTCCTTAGAGTCTCACTCACATTAATTTCTCAATTCTAACCTAGGAAATCATCCACTGTGACATAGTATGCATCCTTTCACATTTAAATTTACCACCATGAATATGATCACCCACAAGAACACCATGGCTTAAAGATGCCCATTTTCCAAAAACTATAATTTAACCCAATTAAAAAATAATGATCCTTACCAAGGCTCACTAACCACCAAGTCAAAACCATTTTTTGATTTACACATCATACCATTTCACCATACATTAATGTAAAATCCCATAAATTTCCATAAAATATGTATTTATTTTCATTCATTGATTTTTCCAGCATCTCAAGAATCCTCATTTCATCAAAAGAATTTGATTAATAACTTACAGTCTTTAATATAATATAACTTCACAAATAAAAATTTCATTCCCATAAACACAATGTCTTTATTAATAAATACCAATTCCATTAAACCATTTCAATTTTACCCCCAATAAAACATTTTTTAAAACACAATCTTTTTCAAGTCTTCCACAAGGTTAATTCTAAATATCCCATTTCCATAATTCTAGTAAAAATGATTTTCAAATAAATTTTATGAATTGATAGGAGACCCAAGGGGACTCACAAGGGGAATTAGTGTCGATGAGTGACTTGGACATATGGTTTGAGACCATATTACAAAGACCCCACCATCATATAGATCATTCTAAGAGCATGCCCCAAGATCTACATGGATCACCGGGCCATTAATGATAAGGGATACCACTATCCCAACTCCCCATTTATATATAAACCAAAAAAATCCCTAAAGACCATGAAATTAATAAAATCAGTCATCTGAAGGAAAATGAGGATCCGAACATGCAAGAGTTCACGACAGTCTTCCCACACATTCTCTCATGTATCGACAATCCTACTCAATATACCTTAACATCCCCAGGTAATAAAGGGTGATCTAAAAAGAAAGTTATTCTATGATTTGACATGCTCTAATACTATTTTGTCATGAACCATCCCTGGTTGACCCTGAGAAGTTCACCCAAGATGATCCATGGCCTGGACCAAAGGTTAATCCCGATCCCCACGGGCTGGAAACAAGTAACGAGAATCAATAGAGTAAAACCTGGGAACGATTTATCCTAATAAAAAGATAATGGAACTAAACCGAATAAAGTTGAACAATAATAACAACATGTAAATGAATATAAATTGAACATAATTTATACATGAATATGAAAATACAACTAAATCACAGAACCACCAATCAGAAAATAAGACTACACCAACTCCATGTGACCTTGTAGATCACTCTCCAACACATGATTAAATGTCACCTAAGGCAACCAAAATCATGGTAATACTTTCATAATGGATAAAAATAGAAGATAACTAATGAAATGAGTATTTAAACTAAATAGGCTATCCTGATGAACTATTCCAAATACACTAACTTTTATATAAATAAATACAAATTTAAATTTTGAACTATAATATATTAAATAACGAATTTATACATATTTTATTTAAAAACAAATCACAATTCATTTCCCTTATTCATTTCATAATACGATGTTCAATTCATTAGTTATGCCATTACCTTTTCAAGGGGAAAGTAATGCTTATATAGTCATTTTTCAAAAAAAAAAGGATAAAACACTATTTTTTAATGTTATTTTCATAGTCCATTTCAAAACTAACACATGAAATTCCATGTAAAACACAAAACAAGAAGGCACTACTGTAAAAAATTGAAATGATAAAGAGAAATAATCATATTAGTTTCTCAAATATCACTGAAGGAAACTAAGATCCAATGAAAATAGGTTACCCTAGGTGATTCCGAATAATATATAACATACTAATACATGATATCCCATACCCTATATAATTTGAAAAACTATGAAATCAAAAACTCCCTAATAATCCTAGCCACCCTAACTCGAGACATGATGATGGGAAATCACATAGCAATAAACCCGACAAATTCTCATACTATGGGACAACATCCAGTGCCTAATCTCGATAGTGCAACATTCTTTCATAGAGAATTATCAAACTATTACATGTTACCATGTCTCATGTATAAAGGGGTTGTGACAAATGATGTAGCCGAACATCCAATCACATGCATATATTATAATAATTCGACAACAAGAATCACCTTGAGCATTCCCAAGGATTGATCTCACGCCATAGAATAAATATAACACAAATAATTCAAATAAAGGAACGTTTATTATGGATCAAAATGATTCAATAGTGAGTACATCCCATCCATTGTACATAGATAAGGCACGAGAAACATCCATAAGAGGTTTTCATAATAAACACTTTCATCAATTCCACAAATTTTCCAAACAGCCCTTTATGCATTCTATAAAACTAATACTTACTAGACATTAAAATCACACTATCATAAGAGGGGTAAAAAAACACCATTTTCTATTTTAAAATAATTTATGAAATACACATAAAATATTTTGGTTACACTATCAATGCAACCCATTTTTATAAAATCCAAATGGGCCATTCACTGGAAACACATGCCAAACTACATTAAAATTAACACACCTTCTTTTATAAAAACAAAAAACTCTTTGGAAACGTATATAAGGATCCCAAAATATCATCTCACATGATTACATTGAATTTTTAAATCCAATCCAATCATTTTATAGATGAATAAACCCATAAATGCTAATCGGGCATTTAATCCAGAACTAGGCATGAAATATTTAACAAAACAATTTTAATTTAACACTCAAAAATATATAAAACACCATTTTTAATTCAAATTTTCTTTCTAATTTCTAAAAAAAAATTTAAATATCACAAAACATGGGAGAAAACTAAAGGAATTGTTTATCAAAAACATTGTGAGAACATTTTAACCAAAAGAACACTATTTTTTATTAAACAAGGAATAAACCATTAATTTTCACACAAAACAATTAATCCAAGGATCATAAAAAATATTTATTAATAAATAGGGGTGAGAAATGTATTTAACATATGAATATTAAAATAATAATGAATTTTCAAAGGGAACCCAACCTCAAATATATGGTGGAACGACAGTAGGCACCCAAAATCACTCCACAAGGGTTCCAAAACCCTAGACCTATGATGAAAATCCCTAATAGTACAAAAACCCCATACCAATTTAATGTAAAATATAACCTTATTTTGACTATGACTTGGAGAGAGGAGAAATCCCTGAGAAAAATGAATGAATTAAGAAGATGGAGGAGAAAGAGATGACTTGCCTGAAGAAATTGAGCCCCAACATGAAGATCTCTTATATATACAGCAAATGAGGAGGATGAATGTATTTAAAGGAAATAGAGATGGATAAAAAAGAATAAACACACTAGGAGAAGTAGGTTTGTGAATATTTGGTTCCAAAAATATTAAGGAGTAAAACATGGAAATAACTAATTTTTATGTTATGCTAATGTCAGATGGTTAGGCTGCATGGTTAATTATACTATGTGGTAACTATGTGATTGCCACTAGGACCAAACGCATGGTAACCTGAGATCAACCACACTCCCATGCGACAACTGATAAGTAGTTTTTTATCTAAAGAATGGTTTCTAGGGTTTGGCGGCACAATTTATAAAAATTGTGTGCCAATAGTGCATATGAAATTTCCATGCCAAAAATCCCATGTTTCACAAAAAAACTCAAAATAATTGAAGATAAACTATGGGGGAAAGTAGGAAAAGAAATATTAGGAAACACTTCAAAGGTAATCCCCCATCACACCTAGAACCCTAGAAAAATTATGGGACTTCCAAAGAACATGAACTAAGGATAAGAAAAGAAAAAATGGGTGTGGAAAAGCTAAACCCCCATGTTTTGAAGTTGTGACTATATAGTTCTACTAAAAATTCATCATTCTAAATAAGTTTCCAAACCAACACAAAAAAAATGTGTTCTATGTAACATAATGAATAATCGGTATACCTATCACCAATTCACTTTTTGGATGCACCGTAGTTCTTGTTTTAGCATATTCCCTTCATTTCTTTCTTGTCCTTTGAATATGTTCTCATTTGTTGTCTCTGACACCCCATGGACTAAGGTATTGGAATGAATTATTCTTGTTTTCCATTTAATGGAAATACAATTAATTACGTTAAATATGTATATTGGCCTTCTTTTATTCAATCACATTACCGGGATTCATTATATCTTTTTTAACATTGACTTGCTTGATGACCCTGTTTTCCACGTTTGAAACATGTCAAGGTTCCCTTAAGATAGTTTCTGAAATGTTTTTTTGAAATTTTTTACATGTTTCCAGTAGTGTTTTCTTACCGCCAATGGAATTTTCCATTTTACCACTAGAATTAAACACCATTTCATTCATGTCATCTCCATCCCCGTACGACTTTTAAGAGTAACTAATATCCATCTCCAACTTATGGGAAAAATAGAAAAAATCTTTATTGTTGTCAGAGTCTTGAATCACCAATTTTCTTTAGAAATTCATATTTAATTTAATAAATATGTATACTACTTAACTTTTTATATCTATGAAAAAGTTGGATGCATACGATGCAATCCTTGTATGGTTAGATTCATATTCCCTGAAAGACACATTATTTTTTTTATTCAGTCCACGGAACTCTATCTATAGTTTATGATAGTGGGTTCTAGGAATTTTTTTTGGAAAATATTTTATTTAATCCTTCTCAATCTATGAAATTGATTTCTTTTTTGGAATACATATTCTTGATTTTTATTTATCAATAATCAGGTTCCCTCTCTAGATGATAAATGACATGTATAAATTTATCTTGTTATGGGTATTAGAGGACAAATAATATCTTCTCAATAGTGTTAATAAATTATTTTTTGAAGAGTGTATCATAAGGTCAACTAATGTTTTATGGAATATATCTCATAAATGACTAAGTTACAACTTAATCTCTCTTAGGATAAGGTGTCTGTTGTACTCGATTCAAGTTAATATGCCTAAACTGAGTCAATTTAGTGATAAAATCCATGAATATATGACCTACCACTCCCATTAGGTTTGGTATATCATTAGGTAAATCATAAAATTACATATCACTTTGTTCATTGGCTTGTTTCCTCATATTTCATTCCATCAACTAAAATAATAAAAAAATGGAAAATATGGAAATAGACAGTAAAACAAATATATGATACTTAAATCCTATATATTATGTTCTCAAACATAATAATATATTCAAATAATTCATAATATTTTATAAATAGTTTTAATGTTTTCCAAATCATATCCCCTGGGAGTGTTAAACTGGGTGTCCATAAAGGCCTACTTTTTAGTCCAGGTGATGATTGTTTTAATATCAAATCCACCCTTTGGGAACAATTACCAATTGTTTTAACTATTACATATCCACATCCACATGTAGTATCCATACATGGATGTAATTACTTGGAAACAACTCCCCTAATATGTCACCAAAATTTCAAGTTGTTACTCTAATTTTTTTTTTCAGGTTATCACTAAATTATTATATTCATAATCACCCAATTATAACTAGAACACACTATAATTCAGACTATATAGACCCAATGCATTTAATAATATTATTACATGTTTTTATAATAAATTTACAATAAAAACCCCATGGATCGAGAGATCAAAAAACTTTGGGTGACTAGGTATACAAAATAGCAATATCGAACTAAAATAAAACTTATTTATTCTAATCTCAAAAGTGAGATCCCAAATCCCTTAGATCTCTCAAAAACACATTATATGACCTTCAAAATATATTAAAAACTTATGATCTACAAATATTAGAATGAGAATAAACTTGAAAATGAAGAATAACATATGATTCAAAAGGCATTACATGATATAATCACTGACATGTATTCTGAATAATCATTATGGAGGATAACATGTAGAATATGGAAATCTACGATCATGTAAAAATTGAAATTTATAAAGTAACATAACATGACATAAATAGAATTTTGGGATATCTTTTATAGGAACATCACATGGTAGATATTGTCTCATTATAGATTATGTTTACTCCCAAATCCCATACATATCATCTCTTGAGACATAAAAATTACAATATGCATTGAATTGTTTTCTAGGTGCACCCACAATAAATTTTTCATGAATATTTGTTCCACATAAGGAATAAAACTTAAGGAATAAATGATAACATCCCCAAATCAACACTCTAGGACCCAATGAAAAAATAATAAACATTACATTTTTGGTTTTGATCGTATTTCAGATAACCCAATTTTTCCCATAAAAACCATACAACATTAAATGTAAATATTGGATAACTTACATACCCAAGGACCTTTTAGGTTTAGAGTTGTAGAGAAGTAGGAAAAACATTTAAATGAACATTAACCTTATATTTAAATGAGAATTTACCCCACTTAAAGAAGCATGTCATATTTCACATTATGTTATAATCATGATTCATATAATTTCACTATGTATATATTTCACTCAACATAATTCATGATAACTTGGGGAAAATGAAACACAATAAGGGTGATCTCAAAATCATATAACGGTAAACATAAACATTAACAATTAAATTTCATAAGTGAGTATAATAAGATAGAATGGGTATGATGACATAATAGAAATGTATGAGCATAACATGAGAATATTAATACCAATCAATACCTAGATAATAAAACAAAAAAAACATAAAATAATGATTTGGAAAAGGATACAGTAATAATTTACATTAATAATGAACCGTGAGATATTAATCATGATCAAATGAATCATTAATACACCATATAAAGAATAAAGAAATCATATTATAATCCTTGAACATCATCTTCATAGAACACTTATGGAACCCTTAAAAATTGGAATAAAAATATGGAAGACATCCAATATATTTATTCTGAGAACATAGTGAATAACCTATGTGTTGGAGCATTATCTTGGTGAACCCATCCTATAGGCTATATTGGTCTCACCTAGTGTTATCTGGGAACTCCTATAGTATAAGATATAACAGGCTCATCGTGTGATATCTGTATACACCTATCATAAAACAATGTAGAAGGGAAAAAATGTATAAATCATAATTTTCATTATAAAACTCATAAATACTCATTATTCCTTTCATAATATTATTATCCCATGGACATGAAATGGGTTCTATGACAATTTCTTTTAAACAAGATAAAACCATAGGAAAAAATGTGCTCTATAACAAGATTTTTAAAACATGATTATCCAAAGAAAATAATTCCATCCATGATAATCTCTTGGAATCTAGATCGTCATACTGAAATTAAATGTGTTCCATGACAATCTATTTGAATCATTATTAACCCATGATAAAGAAATGCATTCCTTGAAAATATCTTTGATAAAATGACAATTATTATAGATAAAGAATGAGTTTGGTATCATAAAAAATTATCCCCATTATATAAAATCTAACAACATGGTTTTTTCGATTTTAATGAATAAAAATACCCTTATAGTTTCATTATTTTTTTCGGAATTTTTTTTATTTTGAATGTCACTTTTAAAGACTAAATATTGACGAAATATTATGAAAATACTTTTATTTTAAATTTTTTTCATATAAATGAATATTCAAGGAAACTAATGGACCAGATCCCGGTCAAATACCATCATGTCATAAACAAAGAAAATAAAAATTATTTTCAAAACATTTTGAAAAAGAGAGTGAAAAGTAACCTATTTGAAAAACGTTAGGAAATATCCATCGATTTTTTTAAAAAAAATTTCAAAGATAATCTAAAATGGAAATATGAAGTCATGAATTTTATGAAAATATTATTTTAAAATATTTTACAGAACATGTATTTGGAACCGAAACATAGCAGATGTAGAAGAATATAAAAGATCGATATCACTTAAACAGAACTTCTTTGATTTTTCATTAATAAATAAGGTAGGAAATATAAATTATAGCTATAAAATTCATTTATAACCAGTTTATATGGAATATATTTTGTTCATGATAATAAGAACATATGATTTCCCCAAAAGGAATCATGAACATAAATAATCCCATGTAGAATGTAAATTGAAACATAAAACCTTTTCCACTTTGTTATATTTTCAATCATAAGTCCCATGAATGATTAACTTTAAATGAATCATTAAATATAAATAGAATTGTAATTTTAATGAAATAACATATAAAAATGGACTTATATAAACCATATAAAATAAATTAGCTTTATAATATTGAAATATACATCAGTGAGGGATAATTGAGATGAAGTCCCTTACTGCTTTGGTAATATCTGGATAAACCTAATGAAAGGTATAACCTCATATGTATTTATAAATAGAAATAATTTAAATTAAAATAATAAAAATATATTCATGGGTATTATATACACCACAAAACTAAAACTAATATTATTGATGATAAATGTCTCATAGAAATAAAAGTGAGACAAGAAACCCTTATCTCAAGTCCATAATTTCCATGAATGTTATTAATATGTTATATATTAGTCTTACATAAAATATTTTATTTTATGACAAAATTTTAATGTTTTAATAGATTATTTATGAATATATTATTTTATATATTTTTAGTGAAATAATTTAATATTTAATCTGTTATGTCCACAATGGGTGTTTCAAGAATGCTCAGTTTATTGTTTCAAAACGGATTCGATGTGTTGATTGTAGTCAAATAGGTTTTTATTAAAAAATTTGTTGAATAAAAATCATGTCATATTTATCATATTTATACGTCAATTATACTTCTAAAAAAATAGTGAATGATGAATGTAAAAAATGAACATTGTTATAGTCATGGGGATGGTAGGTTGTACATACCCATGAGCAACGATTACATTTTTCAATTATCATTATAGAATCAAGGTAACAAAATTTTTATCTTTAAATAATTATAAAAATATCTTAAATATCATATTATTTTTTTAAATATACTTATATATATCTCATTCATGCAATGTGGTGAAGACAAAAGTGTCCCATCACTTCATTGAGGCGATAGTCCACATGCACACACGAACAACATTATCATTTTTACTTAGTAAACTAGTAAAAAATAACATGATATAATATAATTTGTGAAATATATATATTTCATAATTATCATTATTATTTCATTTAGATATCATATTCATTAAAATATTATTTTTACCATCCATGTAAAGCATAAGTGAAAAATGAATCACATCACATCGTGGTGAAATGGTCCTCCGTATGCATGACGAACGTTATCATATCCCTAGAAAATGCAATATAAAACAGAATATGCGATATAATTTTTAAAGAAGAATTAATAATTCATGAATAATATATATATATATATATATATTTAATTCATAGTTATATAAATCCATGATAGGATATTATGGAAAATTAATGACATCAGTTTGTGAGACGGTAGTCCACTGAACACACATATGATGATTTTGTGTCCCATTTGAAAGAAGAAAATATAGATTTAGGATATTTAATTAAAATAATATAATATATATATATATATATTATTATCTATTTCTATTATATAATCTTAAATGATTAATATTTTATGGACTTATAAGAATAAACAAAATAAAAATGCTCGGTAAAACACGATATCGCTTCTTCAGATAAAATCCTCAGGTATGCACCCAAATATTTAAGAGGATATAATTATGATCCAAATATGGGATCTAGGACTTGAGAGATAAATTAAGAATTAATTTTGGTACGTCTTATATGATCAAAATATAATTTAATGTGCGAAGAGAAGAGATGATGGGTGGTCTTTTATAAGTGATGTTAGTTGCACACTTGTAATTTTTTTAGATGAAAACAAGTTTATAAACGATTTTCACAAGAAAAAATGGTCAAAAATGAAATCATATTGAGTATTATACATGATAAAGTCTAAAAATGACCACAAAATAGGTTTTTTTTAACTATTCTAGGTTAATTTGTTCCTTATCCTTTTAGTTTAAACTCAGGTAAACTGGTTTTAGATTAAATATAGTAATTAATTTTTATTGTTTTCACTGATAATTATGTTTAAAATAATTAATATAAACTTATTATAAATTATTGATTAGTATGAATAATAAAATATCATCCATTTTTCTATATTCAATATACATAATTTAAAATATATAATTTATAGTTAAACCCACAATCACGACGAAAATCATGTTTCCAATAAGTGAATTGTTTTAAGAAAAATATGAATTTGTTTTCACTATATGAAAAATAATAATAATTTTGTGAAAATAAATTAATATATATTTATATATAACAAATAAGTAGAATATAAAAAAAATTCTTCATCTGCGGTTGTTTTATATTGTTATTTAGGAACAACATTGTGCATATTAAAATAGTTTTAAGAATATTACTATTTTTAGACATAAAAAACCTATACTATAATGCAATATCAAGAGAATTAAATATAATTATTTGGATTAAATATAACTAAATACCATATACGTTAAATGAAATCGTATTGATTATGAAATGGACCTTTAAAATTAATTAATTTATTGAAAATAAATGATAGCCCTACAAAAATCAGGTCATTTTATTATTCACTCAAAAATCAATATTTATTGAAAAATAAAAATATATCATTCAATATAAAATTTTAAATTCTTATTATAAAATTAATTTCATTTTATCAAATAAATTTTCTGAAATTTCTACAAATTAAATAGAATATTTATTTTAAAGGAAATAAAAATCCTTATTGAGGAAAACATATTTTTGATGAATAAAACTACTTTATGAAAAAATGATTGATTATTTAGAAACAATTAATCAGTAATTTATATTGATTTGAAAATTTAAATATATGATTCATAAATTTGTTAATACTATTCATAACGTCTAATTTAACTACTATTTTATAATGTCTATATATTCCACAAGTCATTTAAGCTTGGGGTTGCATGTTTCCTATGCCATCAAACATAATTTTATTCCTTTAAAATATCATTGTGTTGCATCCTGTACCTATTTAATATATTTTATCCTCTAAATTTTTACAATATCATAGAATTCAATGGTTTTATAATTTATAATATTATGTTGTATACCCACATTAGAAAAAGTGTTAATAAAATCATCTCTTAAAATGAGGGAAAGGGAAATATAATGGTCATCCCATAGCTATGTTACCATATAGGTCAACATCAGTGTGAGGGGAAGTTATGGAAATGGAATTAAGGGGTAATTAATTTTGGAGAGTGGTAGATATCATTTATTGTATAAAAGTGAATGATCGATAGAAATTTAAGGACCTAAAAACCATAAATTTGTGATGAGTGAAAAAACTATCAGTTCATTAGAAATTAAGGTTCTAGGAAAAATTTTTCTTACTATATTATTATACTATATTTTAAGAACTAAAATACCATATTGATAAAAAATTGTGAAATATACTTACATAACAAGTATATTTTCATCTTTCACAAAAATTACACCACAATCTCAATATTTTCTTCAAACGATTACTATTCAAGATGAAATGTTTTTTTTCTAATGAACTACAATCAAATTCTAAAGACCAAATAACCATAAATTGGATGAGAATATATTTTTTAATTTCATTATACATTAACCAAATCCAAAAATATTTAGTACATGGTAAGATAACACACAAAATAAATAAAAAATCATATGATACACCATCTAAAAATTTCTGCAGTAATACAAAATGTTCAAACTGAATCATTTAATAAATAAGTAATCCGATAACTAAAATAACCTCAATTATATAAAATTTTTTTATTTATTTAAACAAAATGGTTATCACATAACTTTTATATTATAAGTATATAAATATAGTGACCTTTTTTTAGTGATAACATTATTCAATTAGTCATAAAATCACTTTTCAATCCCATGGACAACTCTATGATAAAACATGCACCACCTTAATTTTCATGATATAAAATATCATATAAACCCTAATGGTAACAAATACCATTAGTCTTCTGTAAAAATAATAATAATGGAATTATTCTTCAAAAAATACTTCACATTAAATCTAGGGGTTAAAAATACCAAAAACCAAAAAAACATATCCTAAAATGTGGTTAATCACATTAAAATATCATCACATAAAACATAAAATGGGGTGTGTAGTACCTGTAACTTATGATAAATATTTAAATGATGAATACATGATGTAATCATAAAATATTAGTATAACCTGACATGAAAAAAATCATAATATCTAAATTTATCTAAACCCTCATTTGATACCAACTTTAACATCCCCAAACCAGCACTCCTAGATCCTATGTTAAAATCATAAATATTAATTCCATAGATATGATACCAATGAAGGTGACCCAGTTTTCATTATCCATAAATTAAAAAATAAAAAGGAAATATTGGATCAATTACATACCCAATGACCTTTTGGTTTACAGTTTTAAATAATTATGAAAAAATTGTACTTACACAATACCCATGTCTTTAAATGAGAATTTATCCCACTCAATACATATTTTCTTTCATGTAACTATTAATCATCATCCATATGATAGACTTCTTGAAATAATTGATTCTATATCATCCTTGATAAACTAGGTAAAGGGAAAAATAATAAGGGTGACGTCAAATTCTCAGTAAGAGTAAATGTGACATCCTGGACCCGGCTACCACACAACATGTTCCCCCTTCCCAATTGGCCACATAAATCCTAGCGCATCTCCTCATATGCCAGTGGATAATGACTAACAGTAGGGGTGTAATGTTAAAACTGTGGGGATACTACACCCCCATGTCATAGTACACAACAGATATAACAGAATTAAGTAGATTAAGCATAAAAATACATGGATATGAAGTAAAAATGGAATACTGAATAATATATCAAAATATTCATAGGAAGTGTCTGATACAGATATGCAAGCATGGAATGCAGTAAAAAAAGATAACATATAACAAAAAGCATGAATACATAAACACAAGTACCAAGGAAAAAAATTCAAAATATTCTCCATTGAATCTCAAGAACAATCCTTGTATTATAATCCTATGATCCATCTATGATAAAGAGTCAACAAGTAGATAGGTGGTGTTTTCTTGTATCCATACCTATAGAAAAACAATCATCTCGGGTGCCAAAGGTGCCCTAAATAGGGTGTGAGATAAATCTCTATGGGATCTCATATGTAAAAAATTTGTAGGTAATAGTAATATTAAACAATGTATAATTAAATAATAACCTCCCGCTTAGGTTTCTAAAGGACACAAGGCAGATCTACCTGCCTCAACTCAGGGTTGGTAAGTCTGGACTTTTCATGATATATATATATTCAATATAGATAGTTATATTATATTATAGATATATATTTGGATGGATTGAGATATAACCCTATGACATCCAATACTATGGTAACCCTCATGGTCAAACTCCTAGTCCAACTCCAAGGTCTCTCATGGTCTCTTGGAAATACATGTGGGAGCTCTCATTGGCCACCCAACCTCAAGGCACTCATGGTCCTTAGGTCCATATCTATATGTTCACATGACCTTTCTTACCTCAAGGTTCTCATAGTGCTTGGATCCCCATCTAGAATCTCACATGGTCTCCCATACGTCAAGTCTCTCTTTGTTCATGGGCTCCTAGTTACAATCACACATGGTCTTCCAAAACATAAGGATCAAACGGTCCTTGTGTACACACCCATAAGGAATAATAATTTACATTATATAATATAAGGCAAATAATCATACAATAGTTCCATTTAACAAGAACTACCCTTTATGGTAACAAAAATCAAGGGCAAGGTCATGTCATCCCTTGGAACCATTTCATTTGTTATCATGTCATAATTTAGGATAAGACCATTTAATACTATGAAACCTATAGTAATTTATTCACAAGTAAATTTGATTCCAAAGCATGGTGTCAAGGCTCAATTGTGAGGTCAACTTCACACATGCAAATTAAGTCAAAACTAATTCAATTGGGGCTAAACACCATTGAGGAACCTTTGTCTACACCAAAGAAATGTGGAACTATGGTCAATAGAAATTAAAATGAACTATGAGAGTTATAATTATGATTTGGCCATTATATGAAATTTTCCAAAATTTTCCAATATGGGATGGAACACCCCTTGGGTGTCCCTCTAGAGTATGGGTTGTGTATAAACCCCTTAACAAGGTTAAATTCATCCATATAAAAGCATTAGGTTCCAATAGACACAATGGAATCAAAAAATCAAGGGAGAACAACAAAGGAATACCCAAGACAATATGTAATAAATAAAAAATGACCAAATCTGAAAAGGAACACTACGTGACCACTTACCTTAGGGCCGTAAACGGTGACTCACTAAGTACCAACCCTAGATATGAAGTAGGTCATAGTAGATCTGTGTTTCCATCCAATTTCCTGAAATTTTGGTGAATGACCCTACATCTAAATTGTGCAATAGATGGAAAACATTAGTGAGGAAGGATTACCACACCAGGTTAGCTTTACCTTGGCCTATCCAAAGCTTTTGAAGGATCGAGAATCAATCACTCGACAATGAAGAAGTGAGATATTAAAGAAGAAGGTTATTTGGAAAACTACAAGAGGAATAGGGTTAATTCCATGACAATGAGACAAGAAAGTAGTGAAAATTAAAACTTATGTGGAGGGAGGAAATGGTATATTTACCTTATAAAATGATCTCACAGTTCTTTCACATGGTTAGGCAAAATTGTCTGAAAATTGTGCACAACCCTCTACTTCAATAGGAAAACTGCAGGACATCTATACCCGGTTTCACTAACCATGCACTGAACATGTAGATGGGCGCTGCAACCATATGAAACATGCTGAATGACTATCTTTGTGTTTCATACAATTGCATAAAAACTATGCAGCCCCTCCCACTTTTCCCTTTTTAGAGATCTGGGTTCTCAAATGCCCCAAAACACCCATGTGACCTCTTTTTCATGATTAGAACACATCGTTATGACCATTTAATACTCTCAAAAATAAAAAAGTATGATTTGTGCCTTGGTCCAACATTCAGGTCTTTACAACCTCCCCTATTTATAGAAATTCATCCTTGAGTTGTTATTCTGATGGTAAATATGTATTCTCGGAAAGGATTTCTGGACACCGTGATCGAATATCATCATCCTACTCCCCTGTATCAACCTCTACCCATATGTTCTTTAATATAACCTATAAAATAGAAAAAAACTTTCCCCATAGCGTCTTCACACTTTGATCAACAATATGAATGGGATACTCCTTGAAGGAAGCATCCATATAATGCTCAACCACATTAGGTTGGAAGACATGATATGGGTCTGGATAATATTATTGATGTTGAGATACCTAAAAGACACCATTCATATACTGAAATCTCTGATGAAGTTACAACTAGTAATCCAAAAAGTAGATCCACTTCATAACCTCAAACGGTCTAATGAATCTTAGTGATAGCTTACCATCCTTCTGAACTCGTCTATTCCCCTACCTGGGTGAGAATTTCAAGAAAAATGGTATTTAACCTCGGACACAAGTGGTCGCCAATGGTTGTAAGAATAAGACTATTTTTTAGACTAAGCCTTCAACATAAACTTCTAAATCAGCTCGACCTGCTCTGAAGTTTCTTGCACAATACAAGGCCCAAGAATAGCTGTATCTCTTACATCTAACCAGCACAAAGGGTAGTGACAATTCTTACCATAAAATGCTTCATAGGGATTTGTCTCAATGGTATCCTGGAAGATGTTGTTATTTGAAATATTGATGAGGGGGGAGTGTTTCTCCCAGTAACCTCAATGTCGAGAGTGCACACATTGATCATATCCTTAAGCACCTGAATTGTATTCTCTGTATATCTATAATTCTAAGAATGATAGGTCGTGCGCAATAGTACTTGTGTACCAAATTACTTCTAAAACCCATTCCATATTAGGGATGGGAAATGGGGCTTTAAATTAGAAACTATTCATTGAGGTTCTCCAGGAATATGCACCACCTCCTTAATGTACATTCTCTCGATCTCATCTACAGAAATGGTTTCTCGCACATGCAAGAAGTGTGTGGCCTTTGTTAAATGGTGAATGACAACCCACACTGTGTCTTTTCCACAAGGTGATTTTGGAAGCCCAGTCATGAAGTCCCTCAAAACATCATCCCATTTTCACTCTCGAATAGGAAGTGACTAAAGAAGCCTTGATAGACTCTGATTTTCTATCTTCACCTACAAATAGGTGGAACATCTTGTGATAAATCTAGTTGTCTCACATTTCATGTTGGGACACAATATTGACTTCATTGATCTGAATACATTTTGGTGACTACAGGATTAACATACTATACCGAGGCATGATAATCCCTCATCATATCCTCACGGATGTCTGTT